>OX459115.1:29013652-30345652 GCA_949775065.1 Brachyopa scutellaris | reverse complement strand
CGCTTTATGCCGCCATTACATTTTCATTGCACACACAATCAAAACAAAACAAAAAAATGACGAAATCACATTAAAACAAAAACAAAAACCCCCAAAAATAGAAACACAAATTTTATTGCAATGCAATAAAAACCTCATCAGACCTAACGGCCTATGAGAGCCTGCGATTCACAAAACGCGTACAACATGCAATTTTAATGAGATACAGGACTCCAGGCAAACAATAAGGCGGCGGCAGCAGCAGTGATGGGTATATATGTACATATGTACATGCAGGAAGAATGTTTGTTAGGTTTACATTATGTAGATGTATAAAATAGCAACTGTGCTACTATTTATTTTTGAGTGAGCGAACATTTGAGCTGAATTTTAGTCTTCAAATATAAAATTTAATGCTAAATAGGAAATCCTGGCACTTAATGAGAACAGCTGACTCACATGAAAAACTAAAAATGCACACGAAAACATGATTGTCACCACATAAATTTCAATAATTAATTCCATTTCCATATGTGCACATTTTGGAACTCAGCCAGTTCCTGGTGATTAATCAAATTGAAATGCTTGCAATATGTCATCAAAGATAACGAAGACAACCGGAGGTTGCAAACTGGCAACCAGCGAATGATTGAAGCGCTTAATTTCACGGATAAATTAATCGTTTCATCCGTGAATAATGCCATTAGGTGAAAGACATTTCAAAGTCAAGGGTGGAGCTCTTTTAAATACAAATGATTACGTGAACGTTAACGATTACTTCAATATGCAAAGAAATGTACATATATATGTAGCTACACAACCATAATATTTTTCATCTTTCTAAATCTTAAAATTTCTAAAGCTAACGGTGAAATGACCGCTGTCAATATACATAATTATGTACATACTTTTATGTATTAAATAATTTATTGACTTACATACACAGACACCTGCAGATTCTGTCAACAAACAATGAAACTACGTAGCACCTGTTCTCAGAGTGCCCTTCCCTAGCAAAAATTAAAGCTAAAACACAAGGCAAATACATATTAACGGAATAAGACTACAAAAGTATTCCAGGCAAAGGGATTATCAAACTTCTAAAAATTCTGTTTGATTCTAGACCTAACCCTTGCCGACCCACAGGTGGTACCCGGGTAATTTTTAGACATTCAGACCTAAATATTTTTTTCCCACTGTTCCGAGTTTTTTGAGATTCCATGACATCTCTAGATGTGTTTTTTTTTACCATTTTTCAAACCAAGTGGCGGAAGTGACCATGGCTGGTACTGGTGCCCGGGTACCACCTAGTACATTTTGTATAGAAAATTTTTTTTTGTACCTAATAGATATTATAATTTAATTTGAGTTATTGTTAGTACAATCCAAGCAAATAACCAGAGGAGGTGTAATATGCAGGTCGTAAGCAGTATTACAACAATTTTGGCAACATTTCCGACACTTTGACTTGATTCGGATTCGAACACGACCGGTGCTATCTTATTCTTCGATTGGTTGTGGAAGCGAAATGGAACTGCATACTTTCGATTTGCGAGCCGAGCACGCTTCCCATGGCTGTTTTGATAAATAGAATGGCGTTGTCAGCGGATCTAAGCTTCGAACTTAAATCGATGGCAAGGATATGTCTGGAGCCAGTTATTTCCGAAAAAGTTTGCGAAGATCTTTTCCGACATTTTCTGGATCATGCTCTCAATAAGCAACATCAATTATATTGTAGAATAACGCCAAAGGCCACCAATTAGTTCTACGTTTAGTCTACTCCACCGTTAGTCGAGTAATAATCGAATATGATTTGTGGTTTTATAGATTGCCCCAGTGTAATGCGGGTTATGTAATGGGTTTCTTCTTCTTCGGGACATACGAATATATCGTTGCTTCAGCTCTAAAACCAAACAAAGTTGAATAGATTTCGCGATCTTTCGATGACTACATCGCCATTGGAATATACGGATCATTTTTCGAAGCGTCCTCAGCAATGTCAATTTATTGCTTTTGAGATTATTTAACAAAGGTAATGATGTGAAGACGTTCTCTGTGGTGACATTCCGGACAAAACATTCTACTGCAATTCACAAATTCGTTCCTACGTCACTTAGACAGTACAAGACAATACAAGTATAGACAATACAAACACGAAAGAAATTAAGAAATCTCTTACCGCAACACTGCAATCGACGATTAACAATTCAAAACAAAGACTTGACATTGACTTGACTCTCACCCTGTGATCGTTGATCACTACAAGAATTAAGGAGAAAAAGTAGGTACTCACTACTCAGACGTTATCCTAATTAGTTATTTTCATTATCACGCACACATTCTACAAACATGATCGAATGATTTCTATGTAAAACGCACCGAAAAATATATGGTGGTACCCCGGTACCTTCCACCGTACCCCAGATTTATTATATCATCACACATACCTAGCTAAGAAACGTTTGTCTGCGCCAGTAGGCCATACGACTTTGTGTTCGCCGGAACTTCAGGAATCTCCATTTAACCTTCACATGAACGGGTTTTTATATATACGTTAGTGGACAGTATCTACCCAGGTAGATATGTAGCCGAATCAATTAAAACATTTAATTTTTTTTAATCAGTAAAATTCACTTAAACACATTCATTTTTTACGAACACAGCTTTCATGCTTGAACGCATTCATTTTGGGTAAATACTTTTTCGATAAAAAATTGGCACTCAGATTTTAACGCCGAACGTAACGGACGCATTTTTTAAAGCAAAAAAACAAAAATGTATTTTCAATGCTCGTGTAATTTCAAATAAATAAAATTCCTGTGTAATTTCAATAAAACAAAAATTCCTCTGTAATAATCCTTTTTTAAATTTAATAAAGTAAACGCTAAAGATATAGCCAAATTTCATGTATTTTGTATGGAATTCTCTTCAAACTAACGGTTACAATTTTTATTTTTCGTTTTCTTCTGTCCGCCATTGATTTCCCAGTCAAAAATTTTATTAGTGTGTTTGTGCATGCGTAGTGTGTTAGCGGAAAATGAATTTGATTTTGTTTTCTTTTTTGAATAAAAATTTTTCTATTTTTCTCTTTTGCACTTTTCTTGCAAATAAAACTAAACGTAATATTAAATTTCACTGCTTGGTTTTACAAACAATTTCAGAAATTCGTGTAAATCTACAAACCTGTTTACTTTTTCAAACGTAGTGGCAAAGAATTACGAAAAATCCCGTGCAAAGTGTGTGAAAAAAGGATGTATCTACCTGGGTAGATACTGTTCACTAACGTATAACAATTCAAAAAAGTAAAAAAAAAAAGTTTCAAAAAGTATCCTGAAATTATTTTTTTTTTAACTTTTTGAAATAAAACTTAAATTTCGTCACTGGGTCCAAACGGCTTAAAGTTTTGTGCAATAGAAGCAAAGATATACAGAAAAGAAAATTCAAATATCTACCCGGGTAGATACTGTCCATGTGGAGGTTAAAGAATTATACCTCTTAACTGGGACACTCTGCATAAACCATTCTTGCTATATGGAGCTAAAGCATGGACTTTTTCCAAAGGACCGGGCTAACTGGAAAGGGTTGTTGGTCAGCCCCAGACTGTAGCGCTGGATCAGCGACCCCTTTTATTGGTCCTCAGCCTGTTATTGGCTGCAGTTCAGCTTATGCTTAAAACAAGCTTCTTGAACTGCTGCGACTACAGCACTACTAACCATTGGCACGAGCTTAGGTCATGCCGACAGGCCAAAATGTTAATAGACGCGCCCAGGGCAAACAGAACTAAGTTTCTGTTAAAAGGTGATAAAGGTGATAAAATAATTGAATCATTATGAAGTTGTAACATTATTATTTTATTCGAACTATAAAAATTTAAAAATAATTATTTTTTTTTTTTGTTCACAAAATGGCGGTTCAGTTAAATTTCTCTTGACGGGAAGTCCAAAAGTGCTGCACTTGTCACTCTTTCTCTATTTATCTTTTTACCAAGAAAAAATACTTCCTATTTATAACACATGCATGGGAAGGATAAACCTATAAAACCATAAAAAAGTATAAAATTAAAAATTATGTACGCTCTTTAAGAAAATGTTCCGATTTTATTCTGTTTTTTCGACATTTTTCATCCTAAAAAAGTAGTTTATTTAAATGAAATCTTAAAAAACATTATCCTTCCGGTAATGATATAGAGAAAAGCCTCACAAAATTTCAGCCAAATCGATCAATAACTTTTTAAGTTGCAGCACGAGCAGTTTTTGAAAATACGGATCCGAGATAATCGCGTTTAAAGTTTCACTTTACCATATGCAGTGCACAATATGCGTTCGACTTTTTGTGCGATAACTCTGTAAATATTTAACATTTAAATTTTTCCTCGGATCAATATACTCTCAATCTTTATATTTATATAAAAATGAGCTGTTCATTTGATACCTCAGAACTCATAAGCTGACCATCCGATTGAGCTGAAACTTACACTATATACTTTTTCTGATGTTCGAAGTGTTCGTACACATTAAAAAATTTCAAGTTTTCCGCTGCATGCCGCTGGAACGCAAACATTTTTAAACTCACCGTACGATTAAGCTGAAACGTATACAATATATTTGTAATGAATTGAGAAATGTTCGTACATCAACAGTTCTCCAGTTTTTTAGATGGCGCTGGAACACCAACATTTCAAAACCATTCGATTGAGCTGAATATAATTTGTTATGAAGTGAGAAATATTTGTAAATCAAAAGTTTTCAACTTTTCCGACAGATGGCCATGAAAACCAAAATCTCAAAATTATTTATACAGCAATGCACGGTGACAACTTTCAGCTAACTTTATATTTACGTGAACTTCTCGCTTCATAACAAATATATTGTCTAAGTTTCAGCTCAATCGGATGGTAAGTTTTTGAGTTTTTAGGATATTATTGTTTGGACAGTTTTCTTAAATCCAAATAGAGTTGTCGGCATTTAATTCTCCACCACAGTCATTACTATTCACAAAAAGTCACTCGAAAAAATTTCATTACATTTATGACATAAACACTGTTTCAATGGGTGTAGCGAAGCGCACCGGGTTACCACTAGTACATTATATTTTCGAAATATGTATGAAAAAAAAAATCGATTTTTTTAAATTTCTAAAGGGAGGCACCCCTTACGAGCACCTGAACAAAATTGGAATCAGAAGCTCGGTCCTTTGCGAGATGTGCCTGGAAGAAGACGAGACGGCTGAGCACTTCATTTGCTCGAATCAGAAAGGCCACTCTAGGCAACTACGTCCTACGGGACGTTGATTTACTGGAGCTCAATCTTGCCCTATTGCTTCGCTTTGGGAAAGCGACGGGCGGATTTAGATCGACATATAGCTCAGTCACAAACCGCTAATCCAGCGAATGGGGTGGTACTTCACCAAAGTACAATGGGCCTACAGGTCTATGTGCTTGTTGTCTCTACGGGATAACCTCCTTTTAAATACAATACAATACTGTAGCGCCAGTCATTTTAAAAACAGTATTCCAGGCAGTTCTTTCTGAACCTGAGTGGGTTAAAAAAAATGCTTAATTAATTAATTACACAAATGAGGTGCAAAATGCTCTCGTTTTCAAGCTTCCGTGTGGAATAACTTTCTGGCTTCATTGTATTATCATATGATGTCCTTTTCTACAGGACATTTTTTTATATTTTGTAATTTATTCTTTATTCTTGTGTTGCAAATATAAATGAATTTCCATACATTTTAACCGGATGCAATTCAGCATTTAATAAAAGTGTACTGTGTGTTAACATGAAAATGGGTTTCCCGGACAGGATTAAATTAAATACGATTAACTTCATTGCATGCAGTTTTTAAAGTTGAGAAGTACTAATTAAATTTAAATACAATCAATTTATCATTTTACGTAGCAAATATATACCTGTAAAAAAGAACTGAAAAAATTCATTAATACAGACAAAGTATTCATAATTTATTTTACTTTTTCATTACAAAGGGAGCATTTATACAATTTCGTTCAACTCAGAGGAAAAATGCACATAATGCACATATGACAACGGAGTAAAAATGGCAAAGAGGGACCAACAACGAGGTAAAAATAGGAGAATCTCAATCACACCAATGAGTGTTTCAAAAACTCATATTTTTCCCCTCCGATCAAAACAAAAAAATCTTATATTTCTGCCATGTCTGAGTTACAGATAAATTTTTTCAAAAACAAAAACTTCAAATTATCCTTCTACGTTATACTGAAGCTCAAAAAATTTCATGAAAACGTCGCGTCGCCAACAATCCATCTTGCTAGCCTGTTGTTCATTTAGAGATTTAGACGATTCCCAGCCAGACAAACCCAGCCGATTTACGTCCAAGTTGGTATGTGTGATTTGTGTTCCATGAAATCAGCTGTTAAGTGTCAACTGTCTTCGGCTTTTAGCCAAATTGTTTTTTTTTTTTTTTGTTGTGAAAATAATTAATTTCGAGAATTTATTTCAATGGACAACAAAAAGAAATATGAAATTATAACATAGTTGATTATATTTGTGAAACATCATTTAGTAATTGAAGTTATATAATTTTCGAACACGGTAGTCTGTCAAATGTCAAGAGAACAGAACAAATCGCTTTCAGTGCCATCTGGCCATGAGATATCACAAAATTCCTAGCCAGTTGCTTTTGGTTGGTGATAAAATCAAAAATTGTAGCCACATGGTTGTTGTACTTATTTAACGTGTGAAATTTTGCGTTAGGCAATAATTCCCAAATTGATTTGGAAATAGAGCCCAATCAAAATCCTAACGCCCAAAAATAAACAACAATATGGAAATTAAGCCCAAAAAGACTTTGCGTAACGCCCAAAACTCAATATCACTCAAGTTATAAAAAGGCAATATCGCCCAAAATATTGCAATGGAATTTATTTTTGTAACAATTGGCGATATTGCCATATTTTTGGACGTTATTTCCAATTCATATTTCAAAGGAACTTTGTTAATATTTATATATCGCCCAAAACATGTTTATATTGATTTCAAGAAACGGTTCAATACGATTCTGTTTTCCCTAGGTTTTTAACTTAGATCTAAGGAAGCGATATGATCGTTACATATGTTTTTCTCAAATAAGTGAACAATGAACAACGGGAGGGGGGGGGGGGGGCGTGCCGTTCGCGTCACCCGCCGATATGGAGCGCCGCCACGGCACGTGGTCGCCGCGAGAATCATTTAGTTTGGTACAATCGTTCTTGTTGTTTGATTTAATGACTTGGTACTTAAAGGCACCATTTTTAGTACAGATTACTCAACAATATTGCCATTTGGGCAATTGACAAAAAAAATTACAACAGCAAATTGTTCGAGATTTTTCTGGGCGTTATTTCCAAATCGATTTGGGCATTATTTCCTTGGGCGTTATTGCCTAACGCCGTGAAATTTGATTTTGCCAGTAACTACTGGTTAGCACCAGTAGTGCTAAGCACGACTAAATTGTCTACGACACGTAATATGTTTAAAAATTAATGTTTGTGTGCGTTCGTGCATCGTTTATCTGATTGCGATTAAACTTTGGGGACGTGAAAAAAATTGTTGTTGTATGCAAGCCGGCGAATAGGTTGCGACTATAATATGCTTTAAAACCGATCATCAGATTGCCATGAAATGCTAGTGAGTTTTTGTGCGCACGCCAAGGAAAACATAAACAAACGTATTCATCATTATTTGCACTCGGTTTAGACAATACTGTCGAGTCCCTCTATGTCTAATTCAATCACGGACATAAAAATTAGTGCGATTTAAAGGGATTTTTGAAAAAAATTGAGTCGGAGAAATTATTTTTTTTTATAAACAAATTTAACAAAAAAAAATGGAGGTGCATTAATTTATTAAAATTGTTTGTTATTGTGGACACTTCAGCATAGGCCCGCAGAATAATTTGTGTACCAGTTCATTAGAGTCTCCGATTTCCTAGTATGTTGGAACGTTAAAGACAATGTGTTTTAACACTTCAGCTTCAAAAAATCACTTCGACTTTCCAAAAACATTCTTGAGAGAAGTGGTAAGGTTTGCCAAATTAAAAAAAAAAAAAATGGCAGGCGGGAATCAAGGCGAGCACGGGTCAAAAATAAAAGTAAATGGAGAAAGTTCTTGATATAAATTCCTTTTGTTTTAATTCATCAAAGAAAAATTAATACTACAACTAAAGTGTCATTCATGTCACCATGCCCTCTACTGCCATATACACATACATGTACATACATTAAGAGGACTTTAAGCGGCGATAATCGGTTTTATATGCAAACTTGCGAACACACCTATAGATCACAGTGCTTTATTCATAAACTAACGTACATGTAGGTAGTACTACCATGAACGAACAAAAAGTATACAGTGAGCCGAAAAAGTATTCGTCTGCTTCACCTTATTGCAACAACACTGATGTTTTTCTTATTTGAATAAATACAAAACATTTATTTTGCATATATTTTTTTCTTCTTTAAACTAAGAATTAAGGAATTCTTCACTGATAGAGAAAGTAAATAGGAAAAAACAAAATTCAGATATCAATTCAGTGCCGAAAACGTATTCGTCTCTTAGGTCTAGTCAATAAAAACTAACCGAGCAAATAATAATGAAATGAAATTAATACTTTGTGGATCCCCCCTTATGTTTAATAATTGCTTCCAATCTTCTAAGAATTGAACCAACCAAGTTTTTCGCGACCTTTGGTGAAATAGAAGCCCATTCCTCATAAGGCGCAGTTCTAAAGTCCTTTTTATTGGAAATACGCCTGGTTCTGATTTTTGTTTCAAAGATATCCCAAAGATGTTCAATAGGTTTAATATATAGTGACTGCGGAGGAGTTTGCATACATATATGAAGGTGTATTGCACATACAAGAGCCACATTTTGTACTCAACGCAGTGTGTTGTGTATATAGGAACTACTGATACCCATTTTGTCCACACTTTTTTGAAGATGATTCTTCAAAATTCTAATAAAGTGTTTGTACTCCATAGTTCCTCCAAAAACGCACAACTCACCCACTCCATAAGAGCACATGCAGCCCCATACCATAAGAGACCCTTCGCAGTGTAACACCGTCGCTTTTTCGATCATTTCAGTTATTGGTTTTCTCCTCACTAAAACTTTGCGATCCGATTGAAAAATCTTGAAGTTGCTTTCGTTTGTAAAAAAAACACTCTTTTCCAGAACCGCTCATCATGGTTTTTATACGTTTAAGTATACTCCAAGCGCTAACTGTTATTTACCGTGCTGATAAATGGTTATTGCGTGCCACGCGACCATGATTAACAGCTTGATGGAGGACATTTCGCACTCTATCATCAGAAACGATTTCCCCTGCTTTCCTAGAGATAACTCAATGGTGATAGAAACAAAATAAAAATAATATTGTTAACTATTTATTTTAATGACAAATTAACGCTTTTTATTCAGAAGTGGGTTGAGACGAATACTTTTTCGGCTCACTGTACACTGGAACGAAATGGATTGTCTTTGTGTTAAATTTGTTCATGTTCCATAAAGCTTTTAAGTCAAGTTCCAAGGACCTGTTGAATTCAAATCGAAACGTATGGATATACTTATGTAGCTTCGTCCTCCGCATTATGGAACGATTTATGCGAGTCGAATCTAAGAAAGCTTTGTATTCATCGAATACCATTAAGATTCTGTCTTCTAATTTGCATAATATTTTGCTTAATCGATGACGGGATGTGGTGGCGGTATTGAATTTAAAGCAAGTATAAAATTATAACCATATTATTTATGTAGCTGTCTTATGAATAGTTTAAATGACTTACGGCAAACATGGGACATCCACAGTTTGAAGAAAATAATTAACATTTTGTTGAATTCTAAAATTATCTTCATTTAAGATTGTTTGTTATTAATAAAAAGTCAAAACAATTGAATCGTTTTATTGAATCAATCATGCGCTGGAGTAAAATTACTACATACTCATTTCATTTTGTTTACTCTCAGTGTTTTCCCTGTCTTTAGTACTAGCTGTTGCCCGTGCACTAAAACAGTCGGGTTACTTATTGTATGCTAGGAAGCAACCACTGCTCTTCTATTTGTCAACTTTCCATTTATTTAACGAGTCAATATGTATGTACAATGTACATACCTATATTATATGCATACTGAACTTAGTATAGTTGCTTCCAACTACACATGAGCGATAAACAAAGATTTAACCCGAACAGATTCCAGTTTCATATTTACAATTTCACGGATGAATTTAGCGTCAATAAACATCTAATCTAAAGGCACCTTTTTTCTGTGATGTAACCGATGAAAAGTCTTCATTTGTTCAATTCATTTGTTCAATTTATGTCGAACGTTAATACCCATTATGTGAACGTAATATCATATGTGCATGCTTCCATGTATCAAACGATTCTATACACGCATACATTACATATTATGTAAACATGTATTGTTATTTATTTCGTCAATAAATGCCTCTTGAAACGTTAGGCATCTCTGTGACGTCGTTGTGGCGAATTTTGCGAAAAGATCTTGGCCTACATCCTTACAAGATTAAATTGACGCAAGAACTGAAGCCGCTTGACCACCAGAAGCGTCGTATGTTCGTGAATTGGGCTGACGCTGAGCAACAACTTGAAAATGATTCGGATTTTCATCGAAAAATCATCTTCAGCGATGAGGCTCATTTCTGGCTGAATAGCTTCGTCAATAAACAAAATATGCGGTATTGGTCAGGCAGCAATCCACACGTACTCCATGAGTCATCATTTCATCCCGAAAAAAATACGGTTTGGTGTGGTTTATGGGCCGGCGGCGTCATTGGGCCGTACTTCTTCCGTGATGATCAAGACCGGCACCTAACTGTGAATGGGAATCGCTACCGTTCAATGATAACCGAATATATTTGGCCCAAATTGGATGATATGGACTTGGAGGACATGTGGTTCTAACAGGACGGCGCCACAAGCCACACAGCGAATGTCACAATCAGTTTATTGGAAACCAAGTTTGGAGAACCGTAGCGCAAGTGGTTAGTGCGTCGGACTACTGAGCCAGCGGTCTTGGGTTCGAATCCCGCCGCAAGACACCTAAAAGTTTTTTCACAGCTCCCACCTCTTCCGAATGCCTGACAAGCATTCAACAGTATTATTTGTCATGTAAAGCTTCCCAACTCGCCGTTCGGAGACGGCAGAAAACTGTAGGTCCCTTCCATTCGTGCAAAAATATAACGCGCACACACAAATGGTTGTGGGAAGCTAGGCTTGGTTCTACCTAGGACTGCTGAAGCCAAATATTTATTTATTTATTTATTTAAGTTTGGAGAACGTGTTATCTCACGAAATGGTCCAGTCGCTTGGCCGCCTCGGTCGTGCGATTTGACGCCGTTAGACTATTTCCTGTGGGGCTACGTCAAGTCTATGGTCTATGCCAACAAGCCAGCGACGATTGATGAACTTCGTACGAATATCGAACGTGAAATTGCAGCAGTATCGGCCGATTTATGCTTGAAAGCCGTCGAAAATTGGGTTCAGCGTCTGGACTTCTGCAAGCGTGCCCGTGGTGGCCATGCAAAAGAAATCGTGTTCTATACGTAATGGCATCGAACGTGCTTTCACAGGAATAAAGAATTTCATTGATATCCAAAACCGTTTTTGTTTTATTTAAAAAAACTTTTGTAGCGCTCTTATTGAAAAACCCTTTATGTACATGGAAAATAATTTATTTACGACAGTCGAAGAGTCGAGCTAATTTCGTGCGCGTGCCTGCTCTACTGGTGTGGACAACCAAACTTAAAACTCTCAGATATTCAGAGAATTCCTGTCTTCTTCGGAATCGGTAGGATAGCATACGGTCTCTTTTTGTAGGATAGGAACAGCCATTACGAACTCCAATTCTCCTTGTTTGTTTTGATTGTTTAAGAACTTCTCCACTGCGAACGACTTTAAAGTTTAATTAAAATCATTACCCTATTATGCGGTTGTAAATCATAAGCTAGTGCGCCATAGAAAATAAACCTCTTCGAGCTCTATAAGTGCAAAGGATTGTTCTTAATAAACAATGGAAACGTATTTACTTTTCTATAATTGAAAAACTTTCCAGGTACCTACATTCATTTTGTGAGGTAAGCTATTGTGAAAAGTTATTGTGCGAATGCGAAGGAATGAAAAAAAAAGAAATGAATAAACTTAGGGATGGTATATCATTCTAGCCATTGGTGTTAACCCACAACTTTTATGATTATTTATCTTTGAAAAAAAATCTTTGATTATGAAAAAGTTTACCATTTAAAGAATAATCTCAATAAATAACTAAATCATTCAGTAGATGTAGCTTCCAGCTACCGATGAGATGAGGTGTTTGGTAGTTAAGAAGAGTCACTACGGCATATTATTATCTACTATCTTCTTGTTGTACATAACTGTGTCTATCAGCATGTTTCAAGCGGCGATTCGATTTCAGAAGCACTATCCTGGATCAAGAGAAATGTAGTATCTTCTTCTAACAATATTTGCCTATACTCGGATAGTCAGGTGGTCTGGAAATCCCAGAATCAGTCTCATCTACTTCTATGACCACCTCCAACTGTCATTCATTTTTTATAGAGACATTTAAGCAGTTTAATATTCACCTATATTGGGTGCCGGGGCGCAGAGACATTCTAGAGAATTGTAAAGCTGGCGAACTCGCTAAACTAGGAACAACCATAAAAAAAAAATTAAATAAATATTTGGCTTCAGCAGTCCTAGGTAGAACCAAGCCTAGCTTCCCGCAACCATTTGTGTGTGCGCGTTATATTTTTGCACGAATGGAAGGGACCTACAGTTTTCTGCCGTTTCCGAACGGCGAGTTGGGAAGCTTTACATGACAAATGATGCTCTTGAATGCTTGTCAGGCATTCGGAAGAGGTGGGCACTGTGAAAAACTTTTAGGTGTTTGCGGCGGGATTGGAACCCAAGACCGCTGGCTCAGTAGTCCGACGCACTAACCACATGCGCTACGGTGCCCACAACAATATGTAGATGCCTATACTTCCGGAAAGGAAGAATATACTTAGGTATGCCACTTGCTACTTATAAGCTATAATTTAAACTTGACACAGTCAATAAAGCCAATGTCAGATGGGAAAGTGACTTCTGTAGAAGTTACAGAGATGAGTAAGAGAAAGTGAGTGCAGTACATCTCCTCTGCTCATGCCCAGCTTTTTCCCGTAGTAGAAAACTACACCTAGGAGAATACTTTCTTAACAGACTCAAAGACCTAGCACAAAAAGACGTACAAAGCTATCTCGCTTTAAACAAAGTATCACATAAGTGTGCTGGTACTCAAGTTACTGGCTGCCACTGCTACCTAACCTAACCTAACTGTACATGTAAAGGGTTGAGTACGATATCCCGCTTTTTATAACCCAGTTTTTTTTATAAATTCCGCTCTTTATTATCCCGCTTTTTATAATCCCGTTTATTTTAGTCCCATTTTTTATAATCCCGCTTTTTCAATCAAAGTTACCAATATATGTTTTGTTTTAAAAAATAGCCTGCAATCAATAATTGCATGTAAAATGGAGTTTCACGAGAAATTTGCTGAACACTTTATATTTTTTTTTTTGGCGGGATTCTTAAAAGACGGAGTTTTAAAAAGTGGGATATCGGACTTCATCGAATTCATTACGAAAACCGAATACATAAACAAAAATATACATTTTAATATTTAAAATGGTGGCCCTTGGCTTCTCCATGTGCGCCTACAGGTGCTCTATAGGGTTTAAATCCGGGCCTTGTGGAGGTTGGGGAAGATCTTTTTTTACGCTTTAGATAGAGCAACCATTCCCGTACAATGTTGCACGCGTGGTTACTGCGTATGACCGTTATCGTGAACAAAGCAATAACAACGGCTTAGGCCTAGTTTAGTAGCCGTTGTTAGCAAATTGTTCTATTTTTTCAGGACAAAATGGGCTTGTTTGGGTGGGTGTATCGCAAGAAAAGTCGCAAGTATAAAATAAACAACTATAAACTAAGATAAATGTAGGTATAAATCATTTTGCACGAAATAATCCTTTTTTCACTGGTAAACTGGAGTATTCGTACTACTCTCTCAAACACTGTACTTGGTTAGAAACAAAAAAAAAATTACTTAGGTATGTTTTTCGGAATAATATTCTAGAGTAGGTACATGTGCAAAATTGTACGCATTTTTTGTTGCAAACTATTGTGCTAGAATTCATGCAACGCATATACCAAATTTTGCCAATAAAAAAAATTACTGGATCCTAGAAAAAACTTATTTGTTATGAATAAACCAATCTCACACTAGCTAGATCAATTTATTTGTATTTCTTTTATTCAAATGCTGGATAAACTACTAAAATCGAAGTTACTGTAGTTAAAAACCCCTATATACAAACTGTAAAAAATACTTACGCGAACTGCACACTGAGGTGTATGATACCCCATAGAAACTTTTGAAGCTAAATTAAATACTGAAAATAAATCCAAATTGCGCAAAACCACCGCATACTACTGCAGAAAATGTCATGCATGCCATGGTCGAAAAAAAATTGTAACGGTATTGGGACAGTTTACAATTTTTTGTGTGGTGTCTCACACCAAAGAGGTAGGACCGAAGGTTAAGTTACAATTTTTTTGGTTCACTGTATGTAGTTACTCAAAGCGTTAGCAAAGAAATTGTGTACGAAGCTTTCAACCAAACCTGTCCAACCCGCGGCCCAAGACAAGTATCAATGCGGCCCAAAAATATTCAAAGTTACTGATGCATGCCCATTTGACAAACAACCGGAACAGGAACAGAACAGAAAGCTCTTTCGTTCTGTAGTAAATTATTCTTTCTACTTGCGTTGCTCGCTCAGCTACACTTTACAGGGTGGGACAAAAGTAATGTCATAATAAGAATTTGTTGGAAATAAAAGAGGATTGGTTTAATATTTATTTTGAGATTACTTTATTAAAGCTATTGCATCGCAGGAGAGTTGGTGATACAAGAGAAAGATTTTATTTCTTAGCTATGACATTTTGACAGTTGCGAGTGCTGCCAGTACATAAGTTCATTATAAGTGTTGCCAGAGTATTGATTCATTCTACAGAATTGGCTGCCATTTTGTGACAATTAAAAAAAAATTGGGTCCTGTTTTCACAAAAAGATTACTAGAAGGTGTAAAATTGATATCGGTCAAATGACCTCCTCCTGAGTTGATTCACATTGGTGCTCGTGTTACGGCATTTTGGCTTCAAATTGTTGATTTATTCTTCTTTCAAGATTTGCAAGGTTTGTGGTTTCTTCTGGTAAACGCGAGATTTTAAAAAGCCCCAACGGAAGAAGTCTGGCACCGTCAGATTTGGCGATCTTGCCGGCCAGTTCGAATCGTCAGAATGGAATTGGTGATCACACGGCCCGGAAATTGGTGATTCAAAATCTCCATCGTTGTCCGACCTGTGTGAGCGGTCGCTCCGTCCTGCTGGAACCAACAATGTTCGAGACCCAATTCAGCAACTTGCGGCAAAAAAAAAATCTAGCTTAATATCTGCCTGTACCGCTCACTATTTACGGTGACGGTAGTACCCTCGGCGTTCTGAAAAAATTAGGTTTAATCACTTTTCCACTGCAAATGCCACACCAAACAGTCACTTTGAGCCGATGCAATGGGTCTTCGTGCCCCAGAAATGCAAATTTTGTTTATGCGCTGTTATGATTTTGGATAGGAAATCATGCTCTTCTTGCACCAGGTAACAGAGCATGGGAGTAAGTTCACCTCACTTGACGGTCAGCAGGCAACAATTAGTGAAAGGTTTGCACTTTATAAGGAATCGTCTAGAGTTCTTTCATAAAAAATCAACGTAATGAACGTCTGCTGATGCCAAATTGTATGCATCAATTAATCTTCGATTTTTGTAGACTCTCTGGGACGTCCTTGACCAACGCAATGATATTCTCGGTTGAACAAGCAATACGGGGCCGGCTACTTCTTGTGACATCTCTAGTGGACCCAATTTGCAAGAGACGCTGAGCCAAATGCTTAATTGGTCGCAGGACGACGAAATCCACAACAGACCGGAAATTGGTCAACTAATTCCCTATCTGCCTACATAAAAATCTCAAACCACAAAAACATTTGACGCCATTTGCAAAAATGTTGTATCACCCTATACCTACTTGTGGCCCAAAACGCCATGTCGTCTTCCAATGTGGCCCAGGTTGGACACCCTTGCGTTAAACAATCAGGTTCCATTCCCGTACTTTGTGGACACTCCTTAAATGAATTTATGTCATTAATGTTACACTTGATTTAAATTTCCATATTCAAAACCCAAACTTTACGTGCACTGCTTCAATATTTGATGTCGGAGGACTGATTTTCTACATTTAAAAATTGTAACTTTAACCAGTCACACCACAACTTATGCAACAAAGTAGCATATTCATATTAATTAATGAAAATTAAACGCAATACCTACGTAAAAGCTTTATAATTTTAAAGCATCTTCATTTGGTATGTTTAAAATGGCCTACATTTCAACACTTAACGACACCCGAAAAGTACCTTTTTGCAACGCACAAGCTGTCACACATACTTGTACATAATATGGCAGCTTTAATTCGGTAATTAACAGATTTAATGAATGTTACCACGATTTCTCGACGCCAAAGTTTATAGCGTCAGCAACTCCTTCTCACCATTAAAGGAGTTGCCGACATTGTAGCTTTTGCGTCGAACATTATATTTTATTTGCGTGAAAGTACTTCAGCCACATACTGGGATGTGAGTAATTGTACACTAATTGTGGCTATGGATAGTTACTTGTTGGTGTTTATAGTTTTCTTAAGATATTTATTTTGCACTGAAGTGGGATGTGATTTGTAAATGGTTACACAGTATAATGTGATCTCTTTCAGCATATCGAAGTCTGATCCAATTCTGTCCTTAACTGTAAGTGGGTTAAAGTATGTCGGCATTTGATCTGATTCATTTAAGCCTTATTTTCAAATTGTTTCGTTTGACTTTACGTACTTGACAAGATACACCCTACATAATTTTATTTCAAACTCCCTAAGAGCACTTTTCATTGTTTGCTGGGGAAAGGTTGAGCTCGCTTTAAGAACTTCTCAAATTGCTCATAGGAATTCAAAAGCATATGCCACGGGGATGTTCCAGTAGGTATAACATTTTGACACTTTCTGTCTTGAAATCGGTGTATAGATACAATACTGCGAAAAAAATTAGTTAAAATCCACCCTCCTTTAAGGGTTCTTCTGATTGTAAAGAAGGAAACAATAAACTCGAAAGGATTTATCACATTTCACGTTGATGCTCCTGTCAAACTCTGAGGAAATTTGACATTAACCATGGTTACTTAAGATAAAGGAAAAATGAATTTGTGTAAATCAAGCAAATAATACGATTAGTGTACACGCTACCGCGTGTATACATATCTGTTGACATGTATGAGATAAATTCACAATTTGAATAATCGGATTTAGAAAATTGTGTAATTGGCTGGATATGAAGAAGGGATTTACCAATAAGAGTCACTTTAATAGATTCGAAAGTGTTTCGATATTTTTCTAAAGCTGAAAATAAGTCAAAATGATTGTAATATAGGGGCTTTTTTTAAAGGGAGTGATCCTGTCCCAAGGCTGATACTGCGATGTAGACGTTCTATTGTATCGTAGCATTCTAATTAGGCCAAACCGTCTTTGTAGGGATTACGGCTTAGAGTGATGATGGTGTCAAGGATACTCAAGAGATTGATAGCTATGAGCTAGTCATTTCTAGGAATAATTGAAGACTAGTGTGGCCGTGCGAGAATTCTCGCAAGAGAAAATCCAACCCCCAACATCCCAACTTCCCGTATGATTTCCAGCCGTTAACTCATGGCAATCCCATGGAAACCATATAGGAAGTGTTTGTTTTTTTTTTTTTTTTAATTTTATTTTGGGTGAAATATGTATTCGTCCACTACCACTTGCATCAATAGCAAATATATCAACCAAAAGGAATTCTTTTCACAGATGTGTCATTATTTTGGGAGTTCATTTTGGGAAGAATATTTGTTTGATCGGTTTTTTATTAATTTGTTTAAATTTATGAAAAGAAAGTGCAATTCATCACTGCTCCAGGAAATTCTTCTTCTTTTGACACCTCGTTTGTTAAGATTGGTTAAGTGTGAGAGCCGCAAATGGTACGTTATTACTAGAATATTACGATGACATCCGTTTTAAGAAAGAACAATCAGAACACAAGAAGATGGGCACAGGGTATGCTGCAAACACTATGACCATACAAAAAATACGCCAGAAATCAACTTCAGCATACAGTTCCTTCAATTTACAATGAACTTTCGCAAAACCTAAAAAAATAAAAAAATAAAAAAAAACATCAAAGATTTCTTTTCCATCCTAAAATAACTTTTCAGGCCGGCACGAGCGGCAGCGGAGTTGTGGCTAACGACGGCCATGACTGTAATGCAAGTGCCATACGTGTTCAGCGTAAAGAAGGAAACATAATAGACATTTGCGTGCTTATGTACGCATAAGAAAATATACGAATACACAGAAAATGTATACTGTGCCCATAATGTCTTCCAGCTCACATTCGTTAACCTTTACTGCCCGAACACAATGGCGAAGCTGTAGTGGAAATAGGCAGCGCTGTCAAAGTTAAAATACACGTAAACCCTATATCGCGAACACAATGCGAAGCTGGTGCTGTAGTATGAATTATATGGTGAAGCGCAAAGTTCAGCCAACTTCAACATTCTACTTCCACTACAGCGTCGCCATTGTGTTCGGCCAGTAAGTCTACTTCCGCAAACATAAGAGAGAGCGATCTCATTCGCTACACGCATATGCAATTTTGACAGTTGTATGAATTTAAAAAAAAATCAAATGAAATAAGATAAAATACATAATAGCAAATTCAGTAGTATATGGTATGTACGTACATATTTTAATTGAATGTGAGCGGCAAAATAGCTGCCTGAAAATAGAGATGCTTTTCATTTCAATGGAATAATTGAAACTAAGTTTCAATACTGTTTGCGTAATCAAATCTGTCTTTCAAAATCAACAAATTAATCCGTATTTTCAAAGTTTGTAAATCTGTACAATTTTATTAAAACTTTTCATTTCATATAACTTCCGTGGGAAAATAATCATTATACACATGTACCAAGAATTATACCTAACTGGTACGACTTTTTTGTTTTGCTTTTTTACTTTGTTATGTTTCTTTTGCATCGTTACCAATATTTTACTTAATTATGCCATTTATTTTACTAAAAGATATTCTTTTAAAATAAATATTTATTAAACTTACGTTTTCTCGAAGCTCACAATACTGGCAACAACACACAATAAGAGTTTGAGAGAAAAAATGTTGACAGTCAGCCATGCACGCAAAATCTATTATGACTGGGATCTGGGACGTATAATTTGGGAAACATGAGGGAACATTTCGATCAATATTAGGCGTGTTTTTTTGTAACCTGTATAAGCTAAACATGTTTTAGCAGCATGTTTACCCATGTAAAATACAACAAATGGAGTCTTATTTTAACACTGAAAGCTTTTTCGAAGTCTGTATAGGTTACAAAAAAAAACACGCCTATTGTCATTTTGACATAAGCTTATGTTTCCCTATGCGCATTATGTTCCAGCCTTAAGAAAACACGGGTACCGACGCGACGGGGAAGAAGAAGAATATCTGTGGATACGACGAGCAGAGATCTATTTGTCGACGCTACTTTTATTTTTACTTCTTACTTCGTTTTGGTCTGCGAAGGAGTGAACAGCCCAAAAAATTAAATAAAAAAATATCCTTAAGGTTTTTTGTTGTTGTTGTTTTTTTTACTTCTGCTTGTTCGTTTTGTGTATTTCTGTCCGGTTTTCATTTTGTTCCTTGATTCGAGCTGGCAGTTATCCCTATTAAAAATATAGAAAGCTTTATGTGCAGTAATTGCTGTTTGCTGCTGAGAGATAGCAAGGAGAGCCTGAAATTACTGTTTTGCTGAAACGTCTTTTACTTAATTTAGGTGGCGCTACAGCTCGGGGTGAAGCTGGGTGTGCTTCACGCAACCATTTGTGTGTGCGTGTTATATTTTTGCATCTTTGAAAACTTCCATAATTGCTTCAGTAGCCATGCCACAAACCTAGCCTTACCTTTTATAACTCTTAGCCTATCCTCGTCCACATAAGCAAAATTAGTTTTTGATAGAAGAAAACCATTCAAAGTTCATTTGAAAATGAAAATCGATTTCCTGCAAAAATTCACACCAGCGAATCGTATACGCTTTTAATTTATTTCCTCAATGAAAATCGCTTAATTCGCGGTTATACTCAGCATCATAGCCCACATTAATTCTAACGTTTTAGTGTGCACTCAAGCGATTTCAGTGCTTTCTTCTGATTCAATAATCACTGCCACTTTGCTTGGCATAAAGGAGCAAAAGAAGTCTTTAAAAGTGTCTCTTCCGTTTTGATCTTCATTTCCTGTGCACATGTGTTATGTGTGTCTGTGGTTTGATAAGTTTTTCAGATACTCCTCTTTCAACTAAAAAGATGATAGCATGCTTTGACAGTGTTCACCCACTGTATTTGAGACACTTCGTTAATTTTGTTTTATTAAGTTCGAGTATGTGTAAGAAATGTGTAGAAATTGGCATCAAATTTTAAATTTTTTAATGCTTTGTATCTCCACATAAGCGCTTCCACTTGATAGGTTCGCATCACTTTAAAGGTAAAAAAAACTACTTATGCCTAATTTCACAGTGCTTGGTTAAGTGTTGGATTAGTTAAGTGCAGGATCAAATATAAACTTCACCTAAGAAGAAGAGTACGTTCCCACAATCAATATTTAAGCATGTTTCAGTTAAGCCATTAATTGAGTGTCATTGTGACCCATTTATCGAAAAAAGTTATTGTGAATGAACGCGAAATATCAAACAACATTTGATTTTGATTTTCGTATGCAAGGATGACACCTCGTACAGCATAAACTATGGAACCGATTTCACCAAATGAGGTGTCGTTGGATTTGTCTTTATCCGGAGAGTGTCCTAGATGTCACAAAAAATTCAATATGGCGGATGCACCAAATAAGATGACGGATTACCTTCTTTTCCTTTACAACCGCCTTGATAGTGGCATCAAATAAAAGGGATCGGAGAGTAGAATACGATACGCTATGATATCACTCTAAATTCAATATGGCGCTCCAAGATGGCGGATTACCATTATTTTTTACTACCTCCCTCATATGGGTACCAAATTAAAGGATTTGACAAGTAGAATACGATAAGCTAAGTGGCGTCACTTAAAATTCAATATGGCGGACGCACCAAGATGGTGGATTAACGTTATCTGTAGGTACGACCTCCTAAGTACGAGGATCAAATGAAAGGGTTTGTAAAGTATAGCACGACATTGATTACCTACTTACACTCTACGTATTTTCTGAAACTAAAATGTTTTAAATAAAAAATTAAGTTATAAAAACTAAAACCCGACTTAGAGAAACACTCACTAAAAAGTATACGAAATAAGACGAAACGAAACGATGATGGTCAGAGTATAGCCGTGGTCGTTTATTACAACCAAAGCATTTTAATTGAATGAGCTAAAAGCCAACAATTTTATTGGGATTGAACCCGGGCAGAATGCGCAGTAGTCCAACGTACTAACCACTATGCCACGGGGAGCGGCCGTGATTTGAAACTTTGAAAATATTGATTTTTATCATCTTTAGCTTCACCTGATTACTTGCATTTTTAACGGGATGTGTGGTGTAACAAAATAAACACTTTGATCGAGATCTATAATAACTGACACGAAAATACTAATAAACTATAGTTGGATCACCTGACGCGTTCTCGTATGGTACAATATGTATGTAGTTGTAACAATTATTCAAATTCAGTTTAAACTATTGAACTTTACATGCCATAAAAGCAAAGTTTTCGCAAGTGTAATGCTCAGTTTAAGATCGACAAGCATTCTAACAAAATGATGCTAATTCTAGTTGTAGTCGCTGTTGCTATTGTTGACGTAACACCCATTCTAGGTGACATGCAGACTACAGTAAGTTCTATAATTAATTAACAATAATAGACCACTGTGGCTAAAAGTAATGAAAATTGTTTGAAGGATCAACGAATTGCTGCCTTCAACTACCCAGTAGAGAATCATGTTGTGGAAACGCCAGACGGTTACGTTTTGACCATTTGAGAACAAGCCCCGACCAGTTGCATTCCTCCAACATGGCCTTCTAAGCTCCTCCGATTGTTGGATTTTAAATGGACCCAATGATGCTCTCGCATACCTCCTGGTCGATGCAGGTTACGATGTTTGGTTGGGCAATGCCCGCGGAAATACATACTCCAGAAACAATACGAAACTCAAACCTTCTTCGCCACAGTTCTGGGATTTCAGCTGGCATGAGATTGCCGTCTACGATATGCCAACCATGATTGACTACGTGCTCGATATCACTAATGAAACGGCTCTGCACTATGTGGGCCACTCTCAAGGTACTACAGTCTTCTTCATCCTCATGTCACTCATGCCAGAGTACAATGATAAGATCAAGACCTCGCATATGCTGGCACCGGTTGCTTATTGTAAGCATATGAAAAGTCCAGTGGCCAAGATAGGCGGCCCTCTCCTTGGTATTCCAAATATATTTACAGAGCTATTGGGAAAAACTGAATTGTTGCCGACCACTGAGTTGCAGGCTACACTGGGCGCTGAGGCATGTTCCGATTACTCAATAACGCAGCCAGTGTGTTCGAATGCCCTGTTTTTAATGGTCGGTTTTGATCCCAAACATTTCAACCATGTGAGTAGATCTAGTGCCATCTAGTGAGTTGCTTTAAATAGTAAGTTATATTTTACAGACATTGTTGCCAGACGTAGTGGCGACCTATCCGGCAGGGTCATCTACGAAACAGGCACTTCACTATGCCCAGGAGTATGTCTCGGGATTCTTTAGGCAATACGACTATGGAATATTCAATTCATTACACTACGGCCGCTTTTCACCACCCAATTATGAGGAAAAGTATATAACAGCTCCTGTTCGGTTATATTTTGGTGCGAATGACTGGTTTGCATCTGTTACGGATGTTCTCAAACTGCAAGGCCTATTGCCAAATGTGGTAGATAGCTACCTTGTACCTATTCCAGAGTGGAACCATTTGGACTTTTTATGGGCATTCGAGGTTAAGGAACTCTTGTATGACAGGATAATAGCCGCAGCCAACCATTATGAACAAACCGGAGAGCAGTTAGTCTGGTGATGACCGTGTTTTTGTTTTTGATTTTGTTGTATTTATTTTTATGTATTTATGTAAATAAATTAAATAAATATGAAATATTTGAGTATTCAGTAACTTAATAAAAAACAACATTAGGAAACTCCAAACCAAATAAACTGACAACTACAGGTAAGAGAGGCATCTCCAAAACTTGACACACCATTCATTAGGTAAATTTGTACGAACTTGTGTTTGTTCGCGTGTTTGCATACAATATTTTGTATAATATTATATAAGGTGATTTCATAGTACATACATGTTAGCTGTAGAAAAATTCAATCTTTCTTCATCCGTCAGTTCAATTCTTTTATAGTTATTTTGCTTAAGAAATATGCTACGAAAGTTGATGCAAAAAATATGTATTCGTGCTTTTTCGTTGTTTCAATAATATGCATACATTTGTATGTATGTAAATAGTTAAAAATTATTGCAAGAATAAAAAATTAAAATAATTTATAAATACCAGTCAACAGCTTTTTCGATCCTGATATCAACTAACTACAAGTTTCTGCATTTCAAAACACAGCGAAAATATCTGGTCAATCATAAAACTTAAGATTGCAAGAGAGCGTCCAGAGTCAATTGACATCCTAAGAAATTTACTAATCCGGACCTGGAACACCATACCAGCATCCACATGGAAAAACCTATCTGAGTCAATGAATCGCAGATGTGCACTAGTAATAAAACAAAAAACAGGAGGCTCAACAAAGTACTGATTGAATAGACAATGTTTCTGGGAAGCAACAAAAAATAAATAAAAAACCTAAATTATTAAGCATTTTTCATTAATTTCTAAAAATGAGCCAAGTACCCAAAAAACCCATTTTTCGGTATAAGACCAATGAGCTCCATTGAGTGCAGGTGAAAAATTCTAACACTCTAAAAGTGTCATGAAACGTTCGAAAATACCTAATAAAACAAAACCTTAAAAAATATGTAGTTATTGCAACCAATTGGCCAAACTTCGAAAAAAATAGTTTGAGCAAAATTTTTCGAACGGCACTGTACATATGTAATTCTGAACAATACATATTTAACATTTTGGTACACCAAG
This sequence comes from Brachyopa scutellaris, assembly GCA_949775065.1. Lineage (NCBI taxonomy): Eukaryota > Metazoa > Arthropoda > Insecta > Diptera > Syrphidae > Brachyopa > Brachyopa scutellaris. Next base: position 30,321,299 of record OX459115.1, on the reverse strand, counting down.
AAAAAGGTTCACACTGACCATACAATGCCTAATGACGACCTACAAATATCAATGGTCTCGGTCTTAAAGATTCGAAAGGGAATACAACTACCTACCAGGGATGGAAAAGTCGATACAATTGTATCGAATTCGATACAAATGAGTTTGTTCGAGTACAAAAGTACAATTTGCCTAAATTCGATACAATATTCGATATCAAATAATATAGAGTCTTGCCGACTGCAAACAAATTCAGCAATTAAAAATTTACTCAATTTCAGATTTCTGGACTGAAATAAATTTTATAAATAAATTGCGTAATGGAAATTGCTCATGCCGTCCACTCTATTCGACATAGCTACATCAGCAAAATGTCAAAAATTACAACTTCAATTTTGATTATTGTAGATACCTACTTATGTTTTCCAAATTATTTATAGCATTTTGCATTAACTGATTGCCCTTTTTCCGTTCGCATTTCGATTTCTTCCTTGGTAAACTTAAATCTCGTCGATACACTTTTCACTTCAAGTGAAAAAATCAAGTATTGCATCACAGCTGATTTTGACATTTCTCACAAATCTCTTCTACCTCAAGAGTAGGTGCTTGTCATTGAACAGCGTCATTGAATAAAGCAGTTAATAAAGCAAAATGTCGAAACCGACTTCAAGTCGAAACAAAAAACTTATATTAAGGCCCCGACCCATAGAATCCTTCGATCCGTTGGTCCGTCTTTTTTAACTGACAGCTCGATAGAATACACACATTCTAATGGGAGATGGCCCGTAACCAACGGATGTATGAACTTCGACGGATAAAGAAGGTTTACTTTCTACTTTTTGCATCCTTCGATCCCTTTTCAGTACACGTGAATGTGTGTTGTGTATTTGTTCACACATTCACATATTGAAGTTCACGCATTCACGAATTGAGTTTATGTATTTTTATTGGTGGAACGTGGAAGCACAGAGAGAATGTAAAGAAACTGTCATCGCCGTTGACAATTGTTTGGCATTTCAACGTAGATATCTGACGGATTCTATAGGAGTGTTCTATCCGGTAATACGTCAACCTTAACATCAACGTACAACGGAACGATGTCGACGGATTCTATTATCGGACTATCATTCCGTGATTAGCTAATTAAGGCAATATATTAAACACAAATGTGCAAAATGAGTGCATTTGGCCTGAAGAGAAGAGCTCACAGACTAAACTATGAACTGAATATGTGTATTTTTGTTTGTAAGGTTTTGTATGAAGTAATTAATGTTTATTTATGTAAATGTTACTAATTTATTTTTTGCTTATGTTTTTGAAAATAAAATATTTTGAGTTCACTTTATATTACCTTTTCATACGCAAAATAGTTTTCAATACAATTGGTTCAATTTCAGTACAATTTTAATACAGTTTTAAGTACAACTCAAAAATGTAATTTTCCATCACTGCTACCTACAAAAGATTAAGCAGATTCTCACTACCGACAGTTGCACGTAAAACATCACAAATAAACATGACGTCGAACACTTTTCTTCTAGATTCAAGATTCTGCATTCCAAGTAGAATACATTTCGAATGATAAGAGTGATGGATCTCATTGCCATTATTCTGAAAAAGGTGACGTAGAGCATATCTTAAAAACTTCTTTTAAATACTTTTAATCCTACGTATATTTAGGACAGTGGTAGAACCCCAGACAATACAAATATTATTCCAAAATAAAACGCATAATACTGCAAAATAACGCCTTAAAAGTGTAACCAAAAAATCAATTTCGTTGCATACTTCCATAATTACTAGTTCTTTGCCTTTCTGAGAAAAGTAAGCTTTTAACTCGCAGAGACCATTCGGGAGCGAAGAATATGATAACTAACAGGGATAGAATTTTGCTCACTTTGCCTCTTTTTTTTGCTTAGTCGGAAGATAGTATCGACTTTACACAAACACGTTTCATGTCCTCCTGATTCCAAATATATGTATTTTATTTTGCCTTTTTTGCCTTTTTATACCATTATTGCCTTTTTTTTGCCTTTTATTGCCGTTGTTGCCTTTTTCTGCCTTTTTTTCATATTTTGCTATTTTCTCAAAGTTTGTTCGCTAAAAAAGTAATGCTCGTATGTATGCATGTTCATCTGTGCAAACATTATGCTTCTTCCTCACATAACGTGCGCATACTTACATTCCTGGGAACACTACAATTTAAAACGTCTAATCTGTGGGGAGAGTCAACATGGAAATACCGTACACTAGCTAAAAAATACATATTAACAGCATTGCCGCCACCAAAAGTGTCCCTGCCCTGCGATCACTGATCTATATTTATGTATGTTTGTATTTACATATCTACCCGCTTTGGTTTGAAAATTTTTATTGCTTGTGTGCATTCATAAATATGTATGTAGGTACACGTATTCCGACAAATCTATGTTGGGCGGTAGAACCAGTATGAGTCAAAGTTTGGTCAAATTGAGAAATATGTATGTACATCGTTCGATTGCAAATTTTATATATCATGTTTGGTAAAAGCTATATCGGTCTATTGCACACACAAATAGTTAAAAAAAAATGCAGTGCAAAGTAGCTTTACTGTATGTGACGTAGTAGAAGGTTTATTTAGTTTTCTCCATCTACTGAAAAATTGAAGTTTTTGACTTATGAATACTCGTTCTACCGCCCACCATAGAAATTGAATAATATTTTCCAGAAAGTAGCGTCAAAAATTGATGTAAATAATGTTGAAAGCTTTAAATGGGCTCCACTCGTTTCAGCTGAAGTAGGATGGTCATATAAGTCCTTCAAGGCGCTTCTAAGAGACGACCGGAGAAGATTATTACCAGAAAACTTCAAAAAGATCTTCGTAGTTCAATGCTACTATAATTAAATGTGCATTTACGTCCCTTTTTCTTGTTTTTTAATAATTGCCTTTTTTTGCCTTTTTAAGTCTTTTGTTTTGCCTTTTTTTTACTTTTTTAGGTCCACAAACTCCTATCCCTGGTAATTAATAATACAGTGGACTCTTGGTAACTTGAATACGTACGAAACCAAGGCCGTTCAAGTTATTGGATTCTTCAAGTTACTGGATCAAAAAAATTTCCCTTTCTTAAGCAAATTCAGTTTAATGTTATTTTTATTAATAATAAAAAAAACTTTGAAAAAAGAATTGTTATTTTAAATTGGGCGTAGTACGTTTCGTAAAACTAACTCTCGAAGACTCTGGACAACTCTCAGTTCCAAGAATATTCTTTCGTTTTGGCTAGCAAATTCGATGGCTTTATCGAACCGTTCAACTGATTCCTTATTAGTAGCTACATTTTGCACGCTAACGAAATCAACAAGATAATACTTTTTGATTCAAACAGGGGATTTCCCTTTATGATAATATTTGTAGCAACATAGGTGCAAGGCGAAGATCCAAATTTAAAACTATTTTGGTTGTCACATAAAATTGGATCAAGTTAAAGAGGTTTTTATTTTTTAATTGTCCAACTTATGGAATACTTAATGGAAAAACTCAAGGTATCGAGTCTTGAAAACTGTCCGTTCAACTTTAGAATAGGTACCTATTAGGTACCTTTAGCCAAAAAATAGCATGCTCAAGTTATTGGATTGTTCAAGTTATCGGATGTTCAAGTTACTGAAAGTCCACTGTATAGTGAAAAAACATAACAGAAGCTGAATTGCGTCTGAAACTTAAGGTTTGCAAACCAATTAATCTGCACCTCGTGAAGTTTTTTTTACATCCCGAAAGTCTTTACTATTAGACTTAAGAAATCCCAAGAAAGAGTTAAGATGTTAGACAATTGCATAATCGTTATACAAAATAAAATTTAATTCATTGTAAAAAACATGACACCTAGATCTTTCACCTCATCCAATATTGCTCTAATTGCCCAGATTCATACCGAATAAAAATATGGTTATCAACTTCACTTTTGTTATTGTTTTGATTGTTAACAAACAAAAACAAATACTTATATTACCTGCAGTTACGGCACAAAATGCCTCGTCAACAAGCTGCAGTAAGCTGATACTTGTACATATTATAAAGCTCCCCGCCCCCCCACCACATTCTATTCTAATTAAATTGTTTTTTGTTTTGTCATCGTCATTATAATAGAAGTTAACTATCGACGTTTTGCAAGTGTGGCTACTTGATTGACACTTGGTCAACTCACGCAATTCACATTATATTTAATAGAAACTTAGGTATATAAATATTTAATTTTTAAGTGGATTTAAAAACATGCAGGGGGTACACCTATGTGAACAGATATTGACGTAAATCACTTAAATTGAGTGGTTTGATTGGACATCAAATTAATTGATTTGATTACATAAAATGTGCTTACCGATAATGGTGAGCCTTGTATACTCAGGAAAGTTTGGTCACCTTATTATGATAGCCAATCTCTACGAATTTAGACAGTTTCATCCGATTCGCCGGTCTTCCCTGGACCACCTTCTTCCCTGTTAATCAATTCCTTTCTAATTTTTGTTTTAAAATTATGTTCTTATTTCCTTTAGTGAACATATTGTTAGGGTTCCGTACCCATATGGTAATACGGAACCAATATAAGTTCGTTCTAACTCAAAAATGTCTGTCGTGTTAAAAACATCAAGAACCGTTCTTCCTAGAAACTTGAAATTTGACACACTTATACATTCTGAAAAATATATCATGTGGAATAACATTCGAAGGGGCTCAAAACAAAGATCCCAAAAAATCTTTTTCTTAATTTTTTCTGTAAGAAACGTTGGAAGTTATTGCCAAAAATGTGTGACAAATATCAGACCAAAAAGGCCCCTACATTTTTCTCGGAAACTACTGAAGTCAAAAATATGAAAAAATCATAGTTTGTTATCTACAACTATATTTTTGAAGATAACTTAGTGAATCTCGTAAGTTGCATAGTTTTTGAGAAATTCATGTCGAAAAATTCAATTTCTCAACCGATTAACTCGTAAACTACTGGACCGATTTCAATGAAATTATCACTATTCGATCAACAATCATTATCAAAAGCTATCAAAAACTGTGCTACCATATAAAAAAAAAATAAAAAAAATAAATAAAAATATGGATTTTGCCAGGAAACGAACCTGAGACCACTGAACTCAGTAGTACAGTGCAAGGAATGTTGATGAACGCGCTACACACTCAGCCGCGTTCTTAATGTTTATCCAATTTCTCATAGTGAATAATATGTATTACTTATTATAAGTTTGTAAAGTGAAACAGTTGAAACAGTTATTTAAACAAAATATTACTAGTTTTAAAACTACGAAACCGGTTTTTTTTTCTTTATTTTACCCCCAAGAGTGGTTGCATTGTACAAAGGCTAATTTGTTATTACCCTCAAATCGAAAGGACGGAATGACTTTCTTATCTTAAGGTAGCCCTTAGCACCGCGTCTATACGTGCTATTTCAGATAGCAGGATTACATAGCAAGCTATAAAAAAGAGAACTGTCAAATTCGTGTGTGTTGGTAAATTATAGTTTGCTATTTCATTTTTTTTTTTTTGTAGATCCAACCGCTTGTACTCAGCACTTCTATAATTCCAAAAACATGGAAACTGCCGAAAATTGTTTATTAATTTAATTATCTCTTCTTGTGACATCTTCCAGTCGGCTATAATAATTTTTTTCTTATTTAAACTCAACGAACGCAACCAATTTCACTCAAATGTCAAAAATTAGCAAGATATCTTTAGCTTGCTAAATATCCTGCTATGGATAGCTTGCTATCTCATTTATCTTGCTATTTGCCGTTTTCATTAGCTATTTTCATAGCATGCTAATTATCTTGCTAAAAATTTTAGCTCGTGGAGACGGCCTGTAACGACGAACATGATTGCCGAACTGGTTCGTTTGCGTTATCCCCTACACGGTGAACATTCATTTCGTGTTGATACTTCACAGTGTAAACATGTGCAATAAAGAAGCGCAAGTGGTTGCGCTTATGGTTATTTATGTGAGGTTTGCTCTTGAACATGACCCTACGTAGGGTCAGCGAACGGTTCGCCAACCAGCCCCTACACAAAAAAACACACTGAACACGAACAAGTTCGGCGAGCATGTTCGTCGTTTAGGGCTACCTATATATTAACTTTTGGGCTTGGTCAACCAAATAGGTGTGTCCTCCTAAATTGTCAATAATTATGGATTTTTTTAAAAATGTTTTCCTTAAAAAATGCAGTTAATCATTGTTTATTGCTCTAATAACCTGAGTGTCCTCCATTATTATCCAAAACTTTTTGTATTTGGCGTGGCATTGAGTCTTCCAATTTTCAGTATATAAGTAAAGGTATGGAATGCCATTCTCTTTGCACTGCTTCCCATAATAGGTCCCTCTTTGGGAAATACTGACCACCTAATTTTCTCAATAGTTCATCCCACAAGTTCTCAATCGGATTGAGATCTGGCGATTGACTGGGCCATGCTATGACAGACACCTTTCGATCTCGAAACTAGTCCTAACGTATGTTGCGGATCGTTTATCAGGAAATGGAAGCATACAAATTTCCACAATGTCCCTATATCCATATTTTGTCTTGGTGTTTTTTATACGAAATATACGGCCATGCCATGAAAAACAGCCCCCAGGGGAAATATGCCCCTCCGAGCTTGATGGTTTTCTTTGTACTGTGAGGGTAGTCCAGAATCCGTCACTCCAAAGGATATTACGCCACTTTTTGACTCCTTCAGATCCGTTCCAAGTTTTATGACTTATGATAATTCTTTTTCGAAACCTTATGTTATTTAATCTTAACAGAGCAACTTTTCGGCGACTCTTCCTAAGAGATTCAAATTCAGAAGTCTTCTTCGGATTGTGGTTGCACTTCTTCCATTGTCAATTTTTGGCACTTATAGTTCTTGACGGGCTAAAAGGATCGGACTTCGCTAAAAACAAAGCGCAGTGGGCAGTAGACGCTGAAGTTTTTTTGGGCCTAGGGCATATCTCTATTTTCGTGCACTTTTGTTGGTATAAGGGCATTTGTAACAAACTTTTCGGGACCTTTCCAGGGTATCCGCTATAAATTTCAAGATCCTTTAGTCGTAAAACTGAACTTCGTTGCTCCACCGAGCAGTGGTCCCATATTAAAAGACAATTAAAAAAAAAACGATAGCTAAAAGATAATAAAATGATTTAAAATAACTCACTCCAAGAAAAAATTATACTAAATATATATGGTATCCTATCCTATCCTATCCTATCCTATCCTATCCTACTAATATATAAATGTGAAAGTTTGGATGTTTGGATGTTTGGATGTTTGGATGTTTGGATGTTTGGATGTTTGGATGTTTGTTGCTCTATAACACCTTAACGGTTTAACAGACTTGAATGAAACTTTCGGGAATAGATAGTCTACTTCCTGGATTAGAGATTAGGCTACTTTTTAATCAAAACATACAATTCCTTGATTCCATAATTCGAGTTATTCCAATTTCCGCTTTTATTACTTGGTCATTATTTTTGGGTACACCATTGTCATTGATCGTCAGTCTGTTGGGAGAGGGTTTTTTTTGTAGATGTTATGCTCTTCTCTTCGCCACAAATCCATCGCTATCGCTTATTCTTTAATTCTCTTTCTACCCATACGCGCATTGAACGATGGGTAAACCATTGCCATTGATCGTCATTCTGTTGGGAGAGGGTTGTTTTTGTAGATGTTATGCTCTTCTCTTCGCCACAAATCCATCGCTATCGCTTATTCTTTAATTCTCTTTCTACCCATACGCGCATTGAACGATGGGTAAACCATTGCCATTGATCGTCATTCTGTTGGGAGAGGGTTGTTTTTGTAGATGTTATGCTCTTCTCTTCGCCACAAATCCATCGCTATCGCTTATTCTTTAATTCTCTTTCTACCCATACGCGCATTGAACGATGGGTAAACCATTGCCATTGATTGTCGTTCTGTTAGGAGAGGGTTGTTCGTGTAGATATTATGATCTTCTCTTCGCCGCAAATCCATCGCTATCGCTTATTCTTTCATTTTCTTTCTACCCATACGCGCATTGAATGATGGGTAAACCATTGCCATTGATCGTCATTCTGTTGAGAGAGGGTTGTTCGTGTTAATAATTAATGCTCCTTTTTGGGATTGTGACACAAAGTAGAGGAGGGATGATTTTGCTGATATTTGCTACCGACTTTTGTTAGTTGTGTTTCTGCTTCATCAACGTGCGGATCTAGATCTACAGAAAGGGGGAGATGTACGATTTTTTTTACTTTCTTTTTTTTTGTCACTTTACAGCGGTATTTGGTTACCTTAAGGTTAAGTCAGTGGACACCTTAGAATAAAGTTTTTCCTTTTTTTTAAATTCACAAATACATATTATATTGTAGTAGGGGTAGGCAGGCGATGTTGAGTCTTAAAATTAGTAAATAGTTGGTTGGATTTCAGACAAACCTCACCAGTTACTCCACGATCAATGCTTACAACAAAGCCTAATATCTTCGGTGTTTACATAATACTATTGTACTTTAAATATAAACATTAAGTACAACTATTAGAGACTAGAAACCAGAAAGTACCATTATTTGATGCTCATAAAATACATATTATGTACATATGTGTGTAGACGTGTTTGTACACAGGAATATTACATTTCCATAAATTTTTTATGCAATCGTTTCATCTATAGAGAACAACCACTTAGTTCAGATAATAATGTATTGGCTTTAGAATTCTTTAGAATCTTAATTTAAATAATTTCCTTTCTATCATACTACAATCAAATGACGCGACTGATTTTTAGCACGGGCAACGCCGGGCAGGCAACAGCTAGTATGTAATAAAGCAGTAACGTTCATTCTGTAAACACGGCTGTATCTCGGACTGGAGCCTAAACGGCTGGGCGGATTTGCTTGAAACTTCATATCTGGGGTCTGTGGGACTATACCACAAGGCCAATTTGGAATTTTTATTCTAGCCCGAAAAATTAAGGTACCTATACTTGATTTGGGATCGATTTTATAAAAAGCGAATTTTCTAGAAAACGGCTCCAACGATTTTGCTAAAATTTCATATTTAGGTTAACTTAGACACATGCTATCAAATGTTATACCAGGTTTTTGCCTAAAAAGTTTTACAACGGTTCTTGACTTTTTAACTGACTTTCTTAAATTGGGTATTTTTCGGATATTGCGATTTTCACATAGTAACTGTTTAACCCTGGAAGTACATGCAGTTTTAAAAATTAATTATTTATGTGAATATTATAAGAAAAAATGTCCATTGTTGCTTTTCTTTATGGTCAATGAACTAAATAACTAAATACAATCGATTTTCAAAGTTTTTGTAGCACATGTCATTTGTAAAACTACTTTGAATAATGCCGTCGTCGATTCGACGAAGCATATCCTTTACGTACAAAAAATAAGCATGTACTTCCAGGGTTAAAAGTGAAATAGCAATAAGAACTACGATGTAATGTGAAAAGAACGTCAACATGTTTGCATGTACATATGTACATATACCCCTCGCAATACCCCTTGCAATACAATTCGGTATGAAAGTGGATGCATAAGAATTAGGTTAGGTTAAAAAAGAAAACAATCCATCTTATGCAACGAAATTTTCAAAAATATTTATTTAGCTACAGCCAATAATGGGGCTGAAAGTTGGTACATAAGATTGATTGAGTTTTGATTGAATTAAACTTGAATTATTTTCAAATTCGAAAGCATGATTTGCACCAGAAGGAAATATCGAAAAAACAACATAGTAATGGTGTGGGCCTAACGGATGATGGTGCTGTTGTTGTCTTTTTCTTCCTTTCAGTTCTCCCAATTCAATTCTGCGTTATAGTTTATTCTATAATTCAAACTCAGTTTATACGAAGCGGTGCTTAAAAGCACGCGAAAGGATTAAACGAGCACGTATCTTCTAACTACACTGAGCTTTTATTGGTAAATTTAATTCACACAGTTTTTTTCTTAACTTACATTATATTTTTGCCCCTTAAGCTCTGTAAAAATGTTCGTCGTTTTCGACGGGGGTCAGCTAGTATTTGAATAAACTGCGATATTATTTTGAGCACACACCAATTTTTATGGCCAACTTCCAAAAAGCACAAAATATTCTTGCAACACAAATAAATTAACCACTCAACAGTACACTCCAAATTTGCAATATGCTTGCCGTCATTGTAACGGGAATATCAGTCGCTTGCGTAAAATGTTAATTCGGTGCAATTTTTAATACAAATCAACTATGCACATACCTACATATTTCTTTGACCAGCTGTGTGCATATGTAGCTCCTTGCTATCAAACTCAATAGTTTGCCCCGTGATAGTATCCCCTGCGGAACTAATTAAAATAACAGTAAAGCAAATGTTTATATAAAACATCGCTAAAAAATAAAAAAATAAAAAAACTGTTTAGAAAGTGGCGAACATTCACATTGCAATGCTACAATACTGTTAAAAAAGCTGAATAAATAAAAACAAATATTGTTTATTTAGATTGAATTCTTAACAAGCAATAGAATCAGTTATCCAACTTAGCAGTATTGCAACCTTGTCGTATCTGCTTTTGAAGTTCACTTCATATTATAGATAACCATTAGGTATGCCCTATAAAAGCAGTCCTTTTGCGCAAACAGCGTTCAGTTTTAGATCTGAAATCAATCAAACACAATGCGTTCGGTTCTAGCAGTTGCTATTGTTGCTGCTTTCACTGGGGTGGCTCTGGCTACAGCCATCCTACCTGTAAATGGCACTGAGCGAGGTGTCATTATGACCACGGTAAGTTTTTTAATTCACTTTTATGACTCTTTAACAATAAAACAAAACTCACTTCAAGGCTCAACGCATTGCTAGCTATAACTACCCAGTGGAGACTCATAGAGTGCAAACATCCGATGGTTACGTTCTAACCATGTTCCGTATTCCCTATTCACCAAAGTTGAAAAATCAGAATAAGCACCGACCGGTTGTATTTCTGCAACACGGCTTGTTGAGCTCATCTGATTGCTGGATTCTAAATGGACCGAAGAATGCTCTCGCATACCTGCTCGCCGATGCAGGCTATGACGTTTGGATGGGCAATGCCCGTGGGAACACCTACTCGAAAAAGAACGTGAAAGTGTCGTATCTTCTGCCAACATTCTGGGACTTCAGTTGGAATGAGATCGCCATCTATGATATGCCTGCTATGATAGACTACGTCCTCTATCACACCAACGAGAAAGCCTTACACTATGTGGGACACTCTCAAGGCTCCACAGTCTTCTTTGTCCTCATGTCACAAATAACAAAGTATAATGCCAAGATCAAGACCTCACATATGCTGGCGCCTGTCGCGTACATGGAGCATATGGAAAGTCCATTGGCCAAAGTAGCAGGACCACTGCTTGGCAATCCGACCTTATTGAGCCAGCTAATGGGAAGCAATGAATTTATGCCGAGCAATAAATTACTGTCCATGCTGGGATCAAAGGCTTGTGCTGATTCCTCGCTGTTTCAGCCATTGTGCGGGAATGTTCTCTTCTTGATGGCCGGTTGGGACTCGGAGCATCTGAACTATGTGAGTAAAACCAAAAAGGCAACCCGGTAAACTTTTATTAAATCGTTTGATTTCTCTAACAGACATTGTTGCCAGAGGTAGTGGAAACCCATCCAGCAGGATCATCGACCAGTCAGCTCATCCATTACCTACAGGAATATGCTTCGGGATATTTTAGAAAATACGATAATGGCAAAGTTATGAATAACATAAAGTACAGCCAGTGGTCACCCCCAAAATATGTGGAGAAGAATATTGTCGCACCGGTCCGGTTCTACTACAGTGACAATGATTACTTTGCGTCAGTTGTAGATGTCCACAGACTGCAACGCTTGTTGCCAAACTTAGTGGAGAGCTTTCACGTACCTATTCCAAAGTGGAATCATTTGGATTATTTGTGGGCGCTCGAGGTTAAGGAAATGTTGTATGACAGGATAATAGCCGCAGCAAATCGCTTTGAAAAAACAGGAAAGCAGTGAGATTGCTTTTTTCGTTATAGTAAATCAAAGTGGTTGCAGTTCTTTTTTTAATAAAGAGTTTAAGATAACTTAAAATGGGTCTTTATTACCGTGGCGTAGTGGTTAGTGCGTATGCTGCTCGGGTTCAATCCCAGTAAACAACCAAAAGCTTTTTTCACGGTGCCGCATTCGAGGGTATAATTTGTCATGGTGATTTTCTCAACTCGTCATTCGGAGTCAAGTAAGCTTGTGCTCGGACAGGACATAAGTTATCGATAGAAACAAGTGATAATCAAATGGAGCAATGTCTGGAGAATATGGCAGGTGGGGTAGGACTTGCCATTTGAGCGTTCCCAAGTATGTTCTGACGTGAGCGACGTGCGGACGAGCATTGTCATGCCGCAAAATCACTTTATTGTATCTTTCGCAAGTATTCCGGCTATTTGTCCTTCAGTGCACGGCTCAAGCAGGGGACTTCAACCCCCTATAACCCATATAACCCATCGGTTCTATGTGTCTGTAATCAGACCGATTCTGATACCTAGCATAGTTGTCTGGTGGATAGCCCCAGATAAAGCTATGTATCGCGACGCCCTGGGCAAAGTACAAAGACTAGCCTGTCAGCGTATTAGTGGAGCACTGAGAGCTACATCCTCCGCAGCACTGGACATCTTACTTTATCGCCAACCGCTAGATATAACTGGTAAGTAAATGGTGGCCAAGTAACTACACCGGTAACTCCACAATACTGAATCGCTAAACTATCAACGAAAACATAGACTTTAAGGTGCGTGTCCACTTTAGAGCATTTTCGCTAGCAAACTATCGAGGGCCTTCCATTTGAGAGTGAAATTCTTGAGATTTACCATCGAGAGTTCTTTGCGAGATATCTGAGAGTAAATTTGCGGATACTACTCTCATACCCGTGTCCACTTCACTTTAGTTATCGGTTGAGAGCAGTCACCATGATGTCATATGAACGAAAAGGATGCAGCAGCGGTTATTATTGATATTGCTATAAAAGGGCGAAATAAGTCTAAGCAAATATAAAGATAAAAAAAATAATTGTTTAAAACAAGCTTTAATGAACTAAAAAGGAAAAAAATAATTTTTTTCCGAGTCACCAATTTGTGACTATTAATTAAAGCTCTCCCCTTCATTTGATACCCATGCCATGGTAGTTGTAAAGAAAAAGGTGATTCGCCATCTTGGGGCGCCCACCATTTTGAATTTAGAATGACATCACTTGGCTAGTCTAATTCTACTTGTCGATCCCTGTAAGTTGATACCCATATTAAGGAGGTCATGAAATAACGGTAATCCTCCATCTTATGGCGTCCGCCATATTAGATTTACAACGTCATAAAATATACTTTATTGTTTGAGATTCTATTCGTCAAACCCTTCTTTTTGATATCCATGTCATGCGGGTTGTGAAGAAAAAAGTAATTCGCCATCTTATGGCATCCGCCATATTGAATTTAGAATCACGTCACTTAGCTAATCGTACTTGTCAAATCCTTTCATTTCATACCCATATTTAGGAGGTCGAGAAGATAATGGTAATCCACCATCTTTAGGCGTCCGCCATATTAAATTTACAAGATCATGAAATATACTATATTGAGTTGTCCCCGGATACGCAAAATTTCAGCATATTCGAATCCCAGATTCCGCCCTCACAGAAAGTGAAGTTAATATAAAGCTTTGAAATAAATTGATGCCATATATTTATTTATTAATATTTCCAGAATTTTCTTCTCAATTTCAAAATTATACAATATAATTTTTTTGACAATTTATAAGCACAATTCACAGCTAGCTGCTCTCAGAATACGAACTCTATTGTAATAGTGCGAGTTGATCTCCGAGAGTAGCACAATATGTGTCCACTTACAAACAACTCTCAAAAAGTCGCAAAGTTGAGAGTAGCAAACCAACTCTCTGCTAGTTACTCTCGTGACCGTGCCCAATATCAGTGCTGCCTTTTCGTGGTAAATTTCAACTCCAATTTTTATGATATGGAAAAAGGTAATAATTTCCATTTTCCATGCAAAAAAGGGAAACTCTGAAACGAATTCATCCCATAAGTTGAAAGTGGTAATCTCATATATATATATATATTTGGTGATTGTATGCGTAGCGATCTACTATTGCTGAGTTAGCAAATATGTCAAAAGGAACTGAAGACAACAATAGCTAGTTGGAAATTGCGGAGTTTAACTGCCCGAACACAATGCATGCCGCGGCCGCGTAGTATGCCGCGCTGTCAAAGTAGAAATATAGAAACTCAATAGTGCGCCAGCAATCAGGTTGGCCAACTTTTAACTTTTGCCGCGCGGCGTTTGACAGCTCTCTTGAAAATAAAAAAAAATGGAAGGGGACGACTTAGAAAAAGATTTTGAAAGTGTAAAAAAAGTGAAATATTATTTTATTTTAGTTATAATTTTTACAAAACAAATAGTTTTCGCAATATATTTTCTCAATCTAAGCAACAAAATTCCAACCAGCCGCCTACTGCATTGTTTTCGGGCAGTAAGAGTTAGCTGAAACCGGTGCCAGGCGGTGATCAGAAAGCAAATCTATGTCGTGACATGTCGTTGTTGTTTCATTAGTTTTGGGGTCTTACTGTTTCGCACTTTTTGTGGTACTCTTTTGACTTTGAAAGTCACTTTTTACTTGTGTGGGAAATTTTTGGTGGAAATTGTAAATTTTCATCCATCATGTGGTATTTTTCTTGAAAAAAGTCTGGCAGCACGGGTCCACTTACGAAACTGCTCCCGAGAGTGGCTTGAGAGCTACTCGCAGTTGTTTTACTCTCAAGTGGACACGCACGTTTGGAGTCATTATTCCCGATAGATTCTTTTGGGATGACCTAGAAGCCATAACAGATAAGTCTGTACAATTCTACACTGATGGCTTTAAGACCAATGACGGTGCAGGAGGAGGTGTTTTCTCAGACAGATTAAATCTCAATCACTGCTTCCGCCTCCCTGATCTCTGCAGCGATTTACATTTATTTAATTGGTAAGTAAAATTAATTTACTATTTTTTTTAAAATGCACCCATACCCCGCTATATGGTCACTCGTCATACGGCATTTAGCTTTATAGCATCTAGGCCGTTAAGCGAGGTATGAGTGTGTAGTGAAGTAATGGATACTTGCTGCCTGCAATAAAAATGCAATCATCATCATCATCATAATAAATTGATTTAAATTACAGTGATTAAAAAATAATAACTTTATCTTAATCATTGTTAAGGGTGACTCAAATTAACCTGACAACAATGGATAGGTACACCTGTTGCACCTGTCCTTCCCTTAAATCAAAAGTGCTATACGAGTAACTAAGATCTATCAATCAGGTCAAGTTTTTTAAGCCCACTCGAAAGAAGTCCTTTGTTGTTCTTATTGTCACTAGGTTAGAATAGGTTAAGAAGGATGTGTGATTGAACGAGCAATCATTTCCACTCGGAGACCCGAAGGTCCATTGCGAATCCCCTCATAGTTTGGGAGTAAATCCTCTTTTCTTCCAACTCGTAAAACAGTTTGTACTCTTGTCAAAATTGGAAATCGGTATAGGAGCGGATTACTTCTCAGACGAACTAGGACTCCCAGCCCATAGCAGCATTTTCAAAATTGAGGTTCTAGCAGTGACAAAGGCCACCCAATTGGTGTCAATTAAGACAATATCCTGAGAGGATATCACAATTTACATTGACAGCTAAAAGCATTAGCTGCTACGCAAAATACATCTAAGCTTGTGAAATATTGCCGCGAAGAACTTAAAGGTTCATGGCATGCAGCACACGAAAAAACGACTACTTAATGAGATGACATATACAGGGGATGCGGTGATGAAGAGGCTCACGAGGACACGGCCCAAACCTCTGCCAACTTAGAAACAGAACCCTGGGAAAATTTGTCTTCGAACATTTCGACGAACTATCTGACCGATAACCATCAGATCTGCTTAAGTTTGCCAGGACATCCGGATGATTGGAACTAAGCCACTGATACCATGGGTGGGAACACGTAATGGGTACTACAATGGGTTCACATGAACCTAAGTGTGATGAGGATATAATCATTCTCCTTAGTCCGCATACGCATAGAAACAGTATTGTTGCACAAACTATTGTAATAATTGTAATCTTTTTTACCGGAGTTCTTATGTAACGTAATTAAACTTTTTATCATTGAATCGGAAATACTAGTAAACTAGTTGATCACCTGTCAAGTTCCCGTATCAGACAAAGTAATTGTAACAATTTGTTGAATTAAGTTTAAGCTACACACATGCGCACATATAGAGCTATACATGCCATAAAAGCAAGCCCTTCGCAAGTGTAATGCTCAGTTTTATACAGAAACCTTTCAACCGGAATGAAGCTAATTCTAGCAGTTTTTGCTGTTGCTCTCGTTGACGTGGCTACGCCAATTTTAGGTGACGTTCAGTCCACAGTAAGTTTACTATTCCACAAATGTGATTCAGTATAATGAAAAACTGTTTGAAGGATCAACGAATTGCTGCCTACAACTACCCAGTGGAGACTCATGTTGTGGAAACGTCAGATGGTTACGTTCTGACCATGTACCGCATACCGTACTCGCCAAAGCTGCAAAATGAAAATAAGCCCCGACCAGTTGTATTTCTCCTACATGGCTTCTTAAGCTCATCTGATTGTTGGATTTTAAACGGACCCGATGATGCTCTCGCATACCTCCTGGTCGATGCAGGTTACGATGTTTGGTTGGGCAATGCCCGTGGAAACACCTACTCCAAAAAGAACGTACATTTGCAGCATATTTGGCCAAAATTCTGGGATTTTAGTTGGCATGAGATTGCCATCTACGATGTACCAGCCATGATCGACTACGCACTCGATATCACTAATGAAACGGCTTTGCACTATGTGGGTCATTCTCAAGGTACTACGGTCTTCTTCGTCCTCATGTCACTCCTGCCAGAGTACAATGATAAGATCAAAACCTCACATATGCTGGCACCGATTGCTTATATGAATCATTTGAAAAGTCCATTGATGAAGATAGCCCTCCCTCTCATTGGTTTGCCAAATATATTTTCACAGATATTGGGAAAAACTGAGTTGTTGCCGAGCAGTGAGTTATGGACTACATTGGGATCACAGGCATGTTCTGTCTATTCAATAGCGCAGCCAGTGTGTACCAATGCACTGTTTTTATTTATCGGTTTTGATCCCAAAAATTTGAACTATGTGAGTAGAGCTAACACCATCTAACGCAAAGTGACTTTTAATTTGTGTATACACTTTACAGACATTGTTCTCAGACATATTGGAGACTCACCCGGCAGGTTCATCTACGAAACAATTAATTCACTTTGCCCAGGTGTATGATTCGGGATTCTTTAGGCAATACGACTATGGAATATTGAATTCATTGCACTACGGCCGCTTTTCACCACCCAATTATGAGGAAAAGTATATAACAGCTCCTGTTCGGTTATACTTCAGTGCGAATGACTGGTTGTCATCTGTTATGGATGTTCTCAAACTGCAAGACTTGTTGCCAAATATTGTAGATAGCTACCTTGTACCTGTGCCCAACTGGAACCATTTGGACTACTTGTGGGCATTGGAGGTAAAGGAACTCATCTATGACAGGATAATAGCCGCAGCCGATCATTATGAACAAACAGGAGAGCAGTGAGTCTGGATGACGGTTGCACACAACAACTTACATATGTATGTGTAATAATTATTTTTTTTGTTTTTATGATAATATACGTTGTGCTTTAATCTACGCAATTGAATAGAAATGCTTACTTAACCTCCTCCGAACCCTGGTATCATATATGATACTTTGCTTGATTTAATTGTTTTCTGGGTTCAAGCCAATATTATGAAGTAATCCCTAAGTAATATTTATACAGTGACATCCGCTGATTAGGTAACTTTTTCGTAACTTTTTTTTTGAATGTTGCACAGCCTTGTGTATTATTAGTTCAAAGTTGCGCTTTCAGTCAGCTGTCCTGATGGCATTTCGTAGAAGAGGTAATTACTTGTATTAATTAGCTTAGCATTGTTTTTCTTTCTTTCTTTGTTTTGTTTACATAACTTAATATGTATACACTCAAAATAAATAAATAAATAAATAAATTAGTTTTTGTTAGATAAAGACTTCTATTCGGTATTTAATATACATATTTAGTTTGCAATATTCAGCCGAATCCCAAATAGCAAATCATGAACAAAAGAACGCATAATGTGAACATAAAAAAGTATCCATTTAAAATATAAATTATTATTGTAATACTTAAAACCAATAGTGATAAATTGTGATGAATGAGGACAATTTTTTCAGCATTTGATGGTAGCAAAAGATTGCGCTTATCCTTATAAATAATGTCAGATTCTGAAAACAGCCTGCCCATATATTGTACACTAGTGCCAGGAGACGACAGAAAAATCGTAGCAAATGTAGTTAGACTTGGATATTGTTTTGAGGGGAGCGTATCGGAATCCCGCTTTTTAAAAACCCGTTTTTTAAAAATCCCAAAAAAAAGTTTTAAAATTCCTACCGTCTTCTAAAATCCCGTTTTCTTAAAATACCGCGTCTTAAAATTCCGCTTTTTAAAATCCTGTTTAATCCGCTTTGCCCGTTTCTCAGCATCCCAATTTCGTATTTCAACAAATTCATATTTCAAAATTTAATATTGAGGGCATTCAAGATCTTAGTTGACTAGATATGCAGTCAATTCCACGGCCTCTGATTGGTCGAGAGCCCGAAAATTGACAGAACAGCTAGTAAATTTTTTTGAGGTCGGGGACTGGATTCTTAGTCAAGAAAATCTTGACTAGCCCACTAACAACCGCCAAAAACAGCTGACTGGTTGGTGTGGTTACACTGTGTGGTTACACTGTGTGGCTGTTGTTTGCTTGTTACAAAAATGAAAATCCAAGTAAATTATGAAGGAGTATTTTTAATGCAGTTCATATACTGTTGGATTATGTAGAACAATCGACGAGCTCAGCAAATCGTTCACAGTAAAAAATGCAACATGGCCTATGAAATAACTAATTTACATTCCGAACACATGTGTTACACATATTACTTGCATAAAATGTCATCCTCTAATTCGTGCATTCATATTTCTAAGTTGGTTTTTGCTCTTCTTTTCTTTAAAAAAAAAAACAGATTTGTTGTGCTGCAATAACAATTCTCCAAACAATTCCAAGCGGAAATAGAAAGTAGATGACGTTTTTGACATCTGAACTGTCAACTAGATATGCAGTCAATTTTGGCATTCAGGATCTTAGATTGACTGCATATCTAGTCAACTAAGATCTAAAATGCCCCCATTGCTTGTTCCATTTTCTAGAAAGAAATAAGAAAAGTTCCTTTAAACGAAAAAATAAACGGAAAACTATGGCGTCGTATCGCCCACAATATACATACAATTGAACTAATTACATAAAAAAAAATTTGGTTGTTCCATTAATATTTCAATGTATGTTAATATTTAATATACAACTTCTGAGTTATATTTCATCTTTTTTTTTTATTTTTAAATGAATATTATTAATTTATTTGCATATTCGTTGAATTATTACACATATTTGTTATTATATTGCATTTATTGTTTGTTGCAAATAATACGAGTTATTAATAAAAGGTTAGTGCATATTATTATTTATTTCACTTATTTCTATTTTTTTTTTTCTAATCTCGCTTTTGCGAGATCTTGTCTTATTTTAAAAAATGCCTTGCAATCAATTGCATGTCAAACCAAATTTCGCGGGAATTTAAAGTCGAGATCTTAACCTTCGTATCAATGCGAGGGTACCCGGGTACCCTTTTGATTATTGAACCAAAATAAAACTTATTTCGCCCATAGGACTACAAATCAATATTTTGTGTACCTTATTAAAATTTAATTCTGCTTCGAATGGCATGCTCCATCAAAAATAAATATAAACAATTTATTTTATTAAATTTATTTCTCAATGTTAGTACGGGGTTATATGCACAGTACACCCAGGTACCCCTATGTATATTCCACCGGTGAAAAGTCGAGTTCGTTGGTGAGGGAAACGGCGAGCGCGGAAGAACTAGAATAACAAAGATGAAAACACATACAAATACAAATTTTTATATTTGAGGTCTGGATAAAAATACGAATACAATAATAAATGGTTCATATATACATATATTTTCCTCCTAGTAGAATTCATCCCGTATGTAGAGGCCCATTATACTGATTCGTATATATTTTTCGCGTTTGGACATGTTTCAACGTAGACATTTGTGGTACGGTATTTCAAAAAGCTTCTATCCTCTGAAAGGCGAAATATACACCGGAAAACCAGTTAATGGCCCACGTGAAATGCAAGTGGGGGAAAAGGTAGTTAAACGGTTGGTTCGTCAATACGAAGGATCCGGCCGCAATATTACAATGGACAACTTTTTTACTTTCTTGGATCTCGCCGATTATCTTATAAGCTAAGACCTTACGTTGGTTGGAACCTTACGTGCTAATAAAGCGTGCATCCCAAAAGAAATGCTGAAAAGTAGATCACGTACAGTCCAGTCGTCTCTATTTGGGTTCATGGGAAACAAAACCAAAAACGTCCCTAAAAAAGATAAGGCCGTCATACTTTTATCCACAATGCACCACGACAATGCTATATCGGATGATAAACATAAGCCAGACATCATAAAACACTACAATAGCTCGAAGGGTGATGTTGATGTTATGGACAAAATGGTATGTCATTTTACAACAAAACGGGCTACTAAACGATGGCCAGTTGCCATGTTTTATAACATGCTCGACATTTGTGCATTGGCGGCCTACGTTCTTCATATTCAAAATAATAAGGACGTTGCAATTAGAAACGATAGCCGACGCTAATTCCTGCAAGATATGGGAAAGCAGCTGTGTATGCCAAGTATTCAGGAAAGATCTAAAAATCTTCTTATATGCCGCAACTTTAACACGAAAAATGGCATTGAAGCTATGCTTGGCGAGAACATACGTCCGCGCACACCTGCATCATCAACACTGATAACACCACGGGGACCCGATGGACGGCTCAAAATTCAAGGATCATGTCATGTTTGTTCGGAGCAACGTAAACCCAGACGAAAAACAAGAAAATGCTGCAACTTTTGCGAAAAGCCAATCTGCGACCAGCATAACACTACTATAAACAAATGTCAGTTTTGTTTAAACAATGCATAAATATGTTGAAATAAACAGCAATTTTCTAAATAAAGACTCTGAATTAAGTTGAACTTACTCTAGATAAAGTTTCTTTCCCTTTATTTGCAGAACTCTTCCTATTTTTTTTTCAGCCCATAGAAAATACAAAGGGGATCCCGGGTACCCGTCGCGCTGACTAAACGTGTATACATTTCGCATTGACACGAAGGTTAAGGTCGGGATTATAAAAAGCGGGATATCGTACCCAACCCCAAGAAAATTGGCAACCAGATTTTTGTCGTTCTCATCAAAGTTGACCAGTTTTAAGCTCAACTTGTAGTAAAGATTTCATTCTAAATACATTTGGTGCTCTATCTCCTGTCTCTTCCTTCCTTATGCATTTCAACAATGTAACAATATGTGAAATCACTTCAGAGATGCAGGAAATACCTGAGCTAGTTATTTGAGTAATCTCTTCGAACGGTTTGAGGAGTTTCATGCATTGTTCCATTAACTCCCATTGAAAAGGTGTTAAATTATTTAAAGTTTCGTTATCTGTTATGTACAAGGAGACAGCTGGCTTTTGCTCTAATTGTTATATTTTACTTGTTATCTTGTGTTATTGTTTGTGTTCTTTATGTTTTTAGGTCATTTGAGTGGTCTTGTTTTCTATTACTGGGAATCACTATTATTAACACACGAAGGGGAAGAACTATGTGCGTGGTACTTTACACATTATAGCAGTCAATTCGACAAGGCAGCGACGGACACTCTACGATACGCCAGGATCAAAGGAAAATGCGAGTGCACTTTTCATGGGAAAACATAATACATATGGTGTTTGAAAAGAAATGTTGAAGTGAAGGTAAGCATACTTATGAATGCAATATAATAATCGCTCCATTAAATAGTATGTATAGTACTCCAGCGTGTGCTTACATCTTGTACTTGCTGCTTGGCGAATGGATTTTAGCAAGGTGGTGTAATCAATAAATAATGAACAAATAATACTGGTCTCGATACGATACATGCATTTGCAAATGAAACAAATACCTCCGAACTGTCGGCTCACATGCACAGCAATGAGACAGGTCGTAACCTGTCACGTGGACATCTTTTGTCGAACATTCGGCCGCGGCCGAGAACGTGGGCGAATATTCGGTATTCGGTATTCGGAATTCGGTAATCGGTACTCGGCATACGGTATTCGGTATTCGGCTAAACCACTATTCGCGGCATCTCTAATAAAGACCCAATATATCATATTTGACACCACATTTTTCCAGAAAAAAACCCCCACCATGTCCTTTTTTAGGTTCAAATTTGCTGTAGACAAGCCCTGTAAGTATCCTTAAGTAAAATTAAACACATGGCCATGTTGAGCATACATAGCTTGGGTCTAAGGAGGTTAAAATCTTAAAACGATTGAGAGAAATCAAGTTCTCATATCTTTACAAACAAGGTATAGTGGAAACGGGAAACTGAAGGACTTTTAATTAAGTCATACAAAATCATAATAAAAAAACAAGAAAAAAAACTGTTTTATAGAATTCGGTAAACTCAGCAAAAAGTTATTACATAATTTATTATTTAAAAAAATATGTTTGATGTGTTAGCATTTTTTCGCTCCCTCTACCCTCACGACAACAAGTGAATTCGCCCCACCACCATCACATCATAAACATGTGTATGATGGGATAAACTAACCATTTATCACAACCTTATCCTATAGAATACTGCCATCTATCGGTAATTCATATTACATGCATGTAAAT
This sequence comes from Brachyopa scutellaris, assembly GCA_949775065.1. Classification (NCBI taxonomy): domain Eukaryota; kingdom Metazoa; phylum Arthropoda; class Insecta; order Diptera; family Syrphidae; genus Brachyopa; species Brachyopa scutellaris. The sequence goes on along the minus strand of OX459115.1, from coordinate 30,298,373 downwards.
ATCTATGTATGCAGGTATCGGGTGGATTTCTGGACCGCACTACTAGAATGAAAACGATTTGGAAGCACTGTGAAGATCAAATAAATGGTTTTAAAACCTTTAATTCAAATCAAAAGCTGTGTTCTCTATTTAAATTACTTCTTGTGTGAATTTTAGGACCCCTCCTTTACTTGTAATCGATTTAATTTTGATGTGCTCTCTTTACCCTCACTTTTTTATGGGGGTAATACGAAGCGTAAACAACATTACTGTGTGTCCATATGAACTCAACTGCCGTCGTCGTCCAATTTATCCAAACCAACCAACGTATCCAAAAAATCATTGATTTGATTCATTTTGTCCTCATACCATTTACTAAAAGGAGTTCAGCTTTTCTTGGACAAAATGACCCCCAAATTCTCAATGGTGATTTCAAGTAGAGCGATGATTCCGCTGATATTCGCTATGACACATTTTTTTTCCATTTTCCAAGATTCCATTTTACGCCGCGCGTAAAGGGGACAGAAACATTTTTGCATGAAAAGGATCAATAGAACTTGTAGCAAAATAAAGATAAGATCAAAATAAGTTGAGTGATTATTGTGAGTATTTAAGAAAGGAGAACCAATTGTATACATAATAGTACATATACATATGTAACCAGTACTTGTGATAATGAACACAAAAAAACTTAATTTAAAAGTTGTTAAAAAAAAAATATAGAAAAAAAACACTTTTAATCGAACGAAACAAAGATAAGACCAACTATCATAGTATAAAATCGATAACCATGGTAGTTTGGTAGCTGGTAGATGATTACTTGTTTATATTAGTTTACTACAAATTTATTTATTAATTTGCATTGTCATTAAATTTATAAGGTTTTGGATTTCATTTTAAGTAATTTTTGCCCTTAAATCTGGATTGATTCTTTCAGTTAACGAATGATGCAATCATCAATCATTAAGCATTCAAAAGATTGCATTCTTTTTTTACCATTCAATCGAATGCAATCATTGAATGCAATCACTTGTGACTTCATTTGAATGCTTTGTATTTGTATGTAGGAGTATATATAAGATCCTTCGTATGATACTTAATTTACCATCGTTGAGTACTAAATTAATTAAAATTAATCCAAAAGAATGCAAATGAATGCAAATGAATGCAAATGAATGCAAAAGAATGCAAAGCATTCAATTGAAGTCACAAGTGATTGCATTCAATTGAATGGTAAAAAAAAGAAAGCAATCGTTTGAATGCTTAATGAATAGTGATTGCACTCATTTTTTTCAAATCTCAAAATGAAGTCAATGAATGCAATCAAAAAATTGAATTCATAGAATGATTTTGAAAGAATGCACTCCAAAATGATTGCATTCTTTTACAACTCTGGTATATGGGGGCTATAGAAAATATATTGTATAAGTTTCGGCTCAATCGGATGGTTAGTTTTGAAATTTAGGTGTTCCAGCGCCATCTATCGGAAAAACTTGTAAGCTTTTGATTTGGAAACACTTCCAACATCATAAATGGTTTTTGAGTTTTAAATGATCAAACGAACGGATAATTTTATTCGTTAGCATATAGATACACATGGATTAACAACAACCATCTAAAGCACCAGTTTCAGGAGCCAATGGTACAAATTATAAGCATTTTCAAGATTTCAATATTTTTTATTTCCATTTCAAGATAACAATTCATTAAAAATATACAAAAATATTAATTTAATACATTATGCGGGCAAATACAGTTTTTAAAAAAAATAAATATATAGACGAAATTCTGGGCATAAAGATCATGAAATACGGAAATAATAATAATACACTTTGTGGCATAATACAACCAGTAGCAAGTGTATGACAATTGATAATATTTAAAAACGATAGAATTAAAGCCGAAAAGGGAAGACGAAAAGGAGAACGCGATGGTAGCCAAATGCAGATATCATTTTTATTAAGTGCGAATAATTATTTTTTTAAATAACAGATGAATTTACCACGAGAAGAACAATGTTGAAAAGTGAATCAAACATAAATAAAAAGTACTTTAAGATATGACTTGAAGTAGGGTCTCAACTTCAGATCGTGAAAGTAACCAAGCTTTAAGTTTTTTTAAGAATTGGTTTCCATGTGTCACCTGACTGGATACATCGGACGGCAGTTTGTTAAAAATATAGGGCGCTATAGAAGTAAGAAAACGTCGATTGTGTTCTTTATTAACCCTAGGGACATCAACTCTAGATCCATTTCTCAACGTATATACCCCATTTCTTCTGAAGTGAATATTGCCACTTCTAACAAAAAATACTTTAAGCGCTTTGTAGATAACGAAGGTAACGAAGTGGTAGTATTTTTGCTGATTGAAATAGCGGGAGTGAGGGCGCAAATCTGTTTTTATATAGCAATAACCGAATTATTTTTTTCTGTGCTATAATAATAGGACGCAGGTTACTTATATAGGCATCAAAACTAATGATAATACTAGAGATTGGCTATAACCAAATGCAATTTATTGTATATTAACAGATATAAGCAAAGTACAGATTCGGTTCCTTAACATGACTATACAAGTCGATAATATTGCGCAACAGTCATCAGATTCACTGCTCTCCAGTTTGTTCATAATATTCGGTTGCGGCTATTATCCTGTCATAGATGAGTTCCTTTACATCCAATGCCCACAAGTAGTCCAAATGGTTCCATTTTGCATTAGGTACAAGGTAGCTATCTACCACATTCTGCAACAGGCCTTCCAGTTTGACGACATCCATAACAGCTGACAGCCAGTCATTCCCACTAAAGTATAACCGGACAGGAGCTGTAATAACCTCTACTGGGTAATTAGGCGGAGTTGACTGGCCATATTCGAGGAAATTCTTTATTGCCTTATGGTCGTATTGCCTGAAGAATCCCGACTTAACTTCCTGGATATAGTGGATTCCTTGTTTCGTAGATGATCCTGCCGGGTGGGTTTGCACTATATCTGGGAACAATGTCTGTAACAAGGGACACAAATTAGAAGTAACTCATTGGATGGCTATAAATCTACTCACTTCATTAAACTGTTCAACGTTAAAGCCGACAAGTAAAAACAACCCATTGGTACAGATTGGCTGATATTTTGAAGTCTCTGCACATGTCCTCGATCCCAACAGAGTAAGCAACCTGTTGCTGGGTACCAACTCAGTGTCGCCTATTAGCTCATTCAGTACGCTTGGCTGGCCTACTACAGGTGATAATACCTGGATTAATGGACTCTTAAGATGCGACATAAATGCAATCGGTGCCAACATATGTGCGGTTTTGATCTTGTCATTGTACTCCGGCATGAGTGACATGAGGATGAAGAAGACCGTAGTACCTTGAGAGTGACCCACATAGTGCAGAGCTGTTTCATTGGTATTATCGAGTACGTAGTCAATCATGGTTGGCATATCGTAGACGGCAATCTCATGCCAGCTGAAATCCCAGAATTTTGGCAAAAATGATGGTATCCTCACGTGCTTCTTGGAGTAGGTGTTTCCACGGGCATTACCCAACCAGACATCATAACCGGCATCCACCAAGAGGTAAGCGAGGGCATTCTCTGGTCCATTTATAATCCAAGAGTCGGATGAGCTCAGCAAGCCATGTTGGAGGAATGCGACCGGTCGGGGCTCGTTCTCATTTTCCAGCCTCCTTGAGAAGGGGATGCGAAACATGGTAAGCACGTAACCATCTGGCGACTCCACAACATGGGTCTCTACTGGGTAATTATACTCAGCAATTCTTTGATCCTTTAAAGAGTTTTATTTATGTCTATGTATCTGCATAAGTGGATTTTGGAATTCAAGAACTTACCGTGGTCTTAGTTACTCCTGGTCCTGCCGTAGTGAAGTCAACAATGGCTAAAGCAACAACTGCCAAAATAAACTTCATATTGTTAGATTGGTTTTCTATCTGAAACTGATTGATATATTCGCGAAAAGTCAGCTTTTATAGCGAGAAGGAAAATGTAGTTCAAAGTTATTTTCAAGTTGATTCGATTAAGTTCTGCGATACGAGAGCGATCCACTTTAGTGATACTTCTGAAGCGGGTGTCACTCGATAATTATTCATATTTAGTTTCATCAAGATAGATGCGAGTATGTGAGCTACTAGATGAAAATTCCTTGATCGGAAAGCGAAGGAAAAAAGAAACGGCTGTAAGGTTGATTGCAGTGCTGGAGATTACCCAAATAATTATGGTTAATCAATAAATTTGAAAATTTCGATCTTTGAAAATGACAAACTTTAAAGCCGAGAAGTTGCAGGTATAATTTGTTTTAAAGGTTTCAGCCAGGTCAGCTATACAATCATGATTATCTTGGATCTTCTCTGCGTCGTCTTTTGGAATTTGTTCACCATCCAGACAGAAAAATGGGCCAATTTTACTACGGTACTTTGACATTAAAGCAGATCTTTGGTAAAGCCCTAAGATTCAGAATATGTTACAGGTAGTTGCTTTGTTTACCAATCACCACTATTAAGTCTTAAATCAAAGGTAAGAGTTAGTTTCACGAGAAAAGCGGACCATAGATGGTTTAACATAATAGGACATAGAGTTTCTAAGGTACTTTGGTCTGCCCTGGACCTAAAAAAAACTAATGAAATCCTTACACATATTAAGTCACAAATGAGAATAGTAGCTATAGGAATGTAATCCGGGCATTACTGCCTGGACAAACACGCCAGTAGGCTCGGATTCATAAAGACGGATATTTGCAAATACTGTAATGATATATGTATGTAGGTTTTAGGTTAGGTTAGGTTAAGTTGAGAGGGGTGTGTGATTGAGCGAGCACTCACTTCCACTCGGAGACCCGAAAGTCCATTGTGAATCCCCTCATAGTTTGGGAGTAAATCCTCTTTTTACCAGTAAACCAGCTTGTACTCTTGATGAACCGTATAAGATCCGATATCTTAGAATTTCCGAGTTCTGTTATGTCTTCCAGGAATCTATGACCTAAAGTACGGAGGTGTCATTCTTGGAGGGCGGGACAGTGGCAGAGCAGATGTTGGATCGATTCGCTTTCATCCTCATCTCGGCAGCTTCTATAGATATCGTTGGACTCAGGTAGCCATTTGCTTGTCATGTGACCTATGGCACAGTGTCCTGTGATTATTCCGGTTATTAAGCGTATGGAGGATTTATCCAGATGTAACATCGTCTTTGTCCTATTAAGATAAAGTTTTAGCCATAAAGAGCGAGATGTGACGCAGTCGGTTCGTGTGAGCCACAGAGTATGATATATGTGTGTAGATGTAGCAGAAGATTTCGCACATATTCTGTTTAAATGTCAGGGCATAGCACGCAGTTGCAGGAGCAGTTTAGGCTGCTGCTTCTTTAGTAACCTGGAGGAGGTGGCCATATCAACCATTGACTCGTTCTAAAATGTTGTATGGTAATAAAGTGCTTTGAGGAAATTGTGGTGGTTGAGTTGCACTCCTTGGATGGATTCTTAGGGGTCGAGAAGGGGCCACTCTGGTGCCGTGTTTTGGTATGACTTAGCCTCTCAACCCCTCTCAACCTTACCTTACCTAACCAGTCCCCATCTACGATGTTTAGGTGATAGCATAAACGTTTTTAAAACTGCATACTCTTCTAGTTTTTATGGTTTCCTAAGAATAATTCATCGAGTTGGAGAAGATCCAATGACAAAATGTTCAACAACCAGGGCAGGAGCATACAGTACATTGTACATACATATGTACATATGTAGGTCATGTAGAACATGTCTTAAAGGAACTCCGAAGTCACAACGTGGTATATAAAGAACTTGACTTGCTTGGGACGATCAAGTGAAAATGTATCTTTAACAACTCGAAAATTCAACAACATTGAAGCGCAAGTAAAGTAATACACTCGCTGTGCCTGTGAGTAACTTCCAGATTTTCTTCCATTTTTCTTTGAAGGGAATTTTTACCCAGCAAGACACATATTCGAATCTATTTTGATGAAATTAAATATGATTAATTTTCGAGTCACACCTTCAGAAGTATCACTAAAGTTGATCGCCTGCCCAAGCTTTCATATCGCAGACCTTAATCGAATCAATTTTAAATAACTTTGAACTACATATTCATGTTCGCTATGAAAACAGGCTTTTCGCGAATACATATATCAATTTAATATAGAAAAATAATCTAGCGATATGAGGTTTATTTTACATAAATAAAAATCTTTCAAGAATCAAAGAATTGCTGGCTATAACTACCCAGTAGAGACCCATGTTGTGGAATCGTGTTTCGTATTCCCTTTTCACTGACACTGGAAGATGAGAACGAGCACCGATCAGTCGCATTCCTGCAAAATGGTTTGCTGAGCTCATCCGACTGTTGGATTCTAAATGAACCAGAGAATGCCCTCGCTTATCTCCTGGCTGATGCCAGTTATGATGTCTGGATGGGTAATGCCCGTGAAGCCCTACTCCAAGAAGCACGTGAGGATACCATCTTTTGTGCCTTAATTCTGGGATCCAAGCTGGCATGAGATTGCCATCTACGACGTACCAGCCATGGTCGACTACGTACTCGATATCACTAATGAAACGGCTCTGCACTATGTGGGCCACTGTTATCTTGATTACATTTTCCACGCTCTTCTGCTCTCTCCAATTCAGTCAACTTTACTACTCAACTTTGTTACTCTCGATACAAGTTTTTTGTTTTCTTCTTTCAGCTGATTGATTATGCTGGGAAAGTTGCAATTCATTTCCTTCAAACATATGATCTCCTGATAGCGCATTTGTAGCGTAATTGCACCTTCATCGGCTTGTTGTGTTAGATCATGCGCTGCTTGTCGTTCAACAATTGGAAGGTTTTTACCAAATGTGGTACCTATTCAAAAGTGGAACCATTTGGATTACTTCTGGGTATTGGATGTAAAGGAGCTCATCTTTGATTGGATAATAGATGCAGCCTAATATTGTGAACAAACTGGAGAGCAGTGAGTCTGAAGGCGGTGGCACATTACCATCAACTGTGTTTTTATTCCTTCCTGTCCTGCGTACAACTTTACACCATGACAGATAATCCATGTGCTTGTGCATGTGGTTATGCACTAGATTATGGCCAAAACAAATCCCACCTTAATTTTTCTTAAATTTATACATATTAAGAAAAAATAATTCTCATTTATACTTTCATAGGGCCCGACTGACATATGCATGTCGCATATGTCTTTTTTGCACTTTCAGACATTTTAAACGATTCTTTTATTTTTAGAGAATTATTTACTGAGATAGTGGCATATAATGCTTACTATGCTTAGGTCATAAAGAGTCTTAGACACCTTGTTTTCATCTTACCCAGATTATTATATCAGCATCTTAACAAAAAATAACAAAATTAGTTAGTAATCCAAAACATTGGTTGTAAAAAATGTTGACAGCAACTGTAAAATTAAGATAAAAGATAAAAAGATACGAGAGTTAGGGTGTGTGCATGTACATACATAAATGGGATACATTTGTATTTATATTTATCTGAAATGATTATTAATTCCAGCATTCCAAATGTTTTTGTATCACTTAGTTCGGTAGAACGGCTTACGGATATATCCTACTACAGCTCAGCGCCTATATTAACCCTTTAATGCGTGATTTTTCTATTTCTAGCGAATTAAATGTATGTTATGTAAAAAAATAATCTAAACTCAAAAAAATATATACCTATGTCGCATTCGTTTTTCCTGAAAATCGGACTCTAATCGGACAGGTATGCAACGCGATTCATTTACGGTATATTCACGTTCACGTTTCCAAAGACCTTGATTCACATACTATAATTTATGATGTTGCAGATATGCATCATACATAAAATACAAAAGAAAAACTATAAATTAAAAGAATATACAAAACTGACAGGATGTATTCACTATTACTTTACTCAGTTTTCTGAGTTTGAGTTTGATTTTTCGTGCCAAAACTTACACGCAAACAATTTCCAGTAATTGAAAATGATCGTAAGAACAGTCATGGAGGAATCAAGACCAAAATAAAATAGGAGGTGGTAGAGGGATTCAGAAGTTATTGGCGAGGATTCGCAGCCTGTTGGCATGTCTGCACCGTCACTTATAATGCGCTCGCCTATTACGACCAGCCGCTTATAAAGACCTTTTGGTTGATTTCTTTATATTTGAAGCTATTCTATTGTTGGATATAACGTCGTCATAACGACGCTTCAGATAACGACCAATTTCCGAGAAGAATGAATCGTTGAAAAAAATAAATACCCATTCACGAACATAGTAGGTCTGTTCCCGTACCTAAATATCCAAAACTGCGAAAGACTACGAAAATCAGTCAAATCGTGTTTTTCACAAGCTTTTCACTGAATATAGTGCTAACAAGAGAGTAAGAAATTTCCCCATGCTGCATGTTTTAGCCCAAGAAATTTCTTTGGGCGGCATTATGAAAACTGTCAAATGTCATACATTTTAATTTTTTTTTGTTGTTCAATGCGTTTCAGTACCTTTGCACACTTTTACCTCTCTTTGAGAGATTTTTAGCAGTGTATCTGTCGAATGTTATTATCAGTGAACGGATTTCGTTGACTTTGCCTTTTTTGATCTTTTTTGCCTTTTTAACTCATAATTGCTTTTTTAATTCACTCTGCCTTTTTTCGCCTTTTTGATACACCAATTTGTCAACGTTGCTGTGCATTTTGCTTAGCTATGCACACGATTTATCCTTGCCCACACAAAAGAAATTTTAGTGTCCACACGTATACAGGCAGGTTTTTCTCTCGTGTGAACATGCACATAATTGTATGCAAAGTATCCATACACACCACTACAAGCCTAAATACATTTTTGTATCTAAATATACATATATAAAGGGTGATTTTTTAGCTGGTTTGGTTTTGGCAACACTGGTTTTGACAGCTGACGTGTGTTTAGTACCTTGTGTCACTGTCAAACAGCTTCAGTTTGGTTTGCAATTTAACCATGGATCGTCTTACAAATGAACAACGCTTGCAAATTATTGAATTTTACTATCAAAATTCGTGCTCGGTTCGAAATGTTCATCGCGCGCTGCTTCCATTTTATGATCGGCATTCTCGACCTTCTGAGCAGTCTATTCGGAAGATTGTGACCAAATTTCGCACCAAATTTACTTTGTTGGACATTAAACCACCAACACGTTTACGTACTGTGCGTAGTGAAGAAAATATTGCGGCCGTATCAGCTAGTGTGACAGAAGACCGCGAAATGTCGATTCGGCGCCGTTCCCAGCAGTTAGGCCTTTGTTACAGCACTACGTGGAAAATTTTGCGGAAGGATTTGGGCGTAAATCCTTTTAAGATACAGCTGGTGCAAGAACTAAAGCCAGCCGACCTACCACAACGCCGAATTTTTGGTGAATGGGCTCTTGGAAAGCTGGCCGAGGATCCGCTTTTTTATCGAAAAATTGTGTTCAGCGATGAGGCTCATTTTTGGTTGAATGGGTACGTAAATAAGCAAAATTGCCGCATTTGGAGTGAAGATCAGCCAGAAGCATTGCAACAGCTACCAATGCATCCCGAAAAAGCCACTGTTTGGTGCGGTTTATGGGCCGGCGGCATTATTGGGCCATATTTCTTCAAAGATGATGCGAATCGCAGCGTTACTGTCAATGGTGAACGCTACCGAGCGATGATAACAAACTTTTTTTTGCCCGAAATGGAAGTTCTTGACTTGCATGATATGTGGTTTCAACAAGACGGTGCCACATGCCACACAGCACGCGAAACAATGGCGCAATTGCGAGGCGAGTTTGGTGAACAGTTAATTTCACGTTTCGGGCCGGTCAATTGGCCGCCTAGATCGTGCGATTTGACACCATTAGATTATTTTTTGTGGGGGTATGTCAAGGCTAATGTCTATAGGGACAAACCCGCTTCGATTGACGCACTGGAAGCCAACATCCATGCATTCATTCGTGAGATACCGGCCGATATGTGTGAAAGAGTATGCCAAAATTGGACTCAGCGGATGGGCTACCTGAGACGCAGCCGCGGTCAACATTTGCATGAAATTATCTTTAAACATTGCAAGGTTCAAACTATCGATTCAAATAAATATTTCATTCATTTTTTCGAATTTTTTGTGTTTTTTTTTTAAAAAAAGTTCTCAACCTCTTAAAAAATCACCCTTTACAATCGTTTTTTCTTGTGCTGTACGTGCATTCTCATGCATTCGCCGCAGTTTTATTTACAAACTTTTTATTTGACAAAAACCGTTCGACATCGGTGAAGTATTTTTTCATAAGTGTGCGCCTTTCATCTTTCATTCCGTGACATACTGATCATACTTAGTACTAGTCTGTTGAATATCGCGTGTGCCAAAATGCGTGCTATTCCAAAAATATTTGTTTCCTTCTCGTTGAATGTGAAAATGCCCCACATGGTGCACAATGCATATATTTAAGAGTTTGCAAATAACAGGTAGGTAGTAGGTGTATTTTAATTTCAACATCTGATCTTAGTATAATATGTTATATGTATTTAGGAAGGCCTATTGAAGAGGTTTTAAAGACTTTGAACGAGATGGAAGAGAAATTACAACAAGCTTAAGGGCCAGCAGTTGAACATATGATGAAAAAATTGTAAGCCGTTTTTTTTCAGCAAATTAAAGAAATGGCGCCACAGACTCCAAATTGGACTCAAATATTAAAGTCAACGACGTGACATCTTTTATCTTGGCTCCACTAGTCTCTGTCTATATTGAGAGATCGTTCAGTTCATTTAAGGCTTACCTGCGAGATAATCGCAGGCGATTGTTCCCGATTGTTACCCTTTCTCATCTGCACAGAAGAACAATTATGTATCTAACAAATAAAGTAAAAGAAACAAGAAGAAGTGTACGCATGTAGGTACATCCGATTTCATTATTCGTCCTATTATTCGTTGAATTGTATTAACTGCATTGAATTTTGCGATTTGTCTCCCCCTTCGTGGCTGTACCTACACAAATTCAATTTTTCCAATGTAGTGAAAGTAGAGTCACCTTCATTATAATGTGTAGGAAACCATCAAGATTCCTTTATGTGCCTAAAATCATTGGATTACGTCTAAATTCAATGGTTATACGGTTATACCGGAAGCGATTTTCGGGGCATATTTCTAGTATCAACTATTAAATTTTTACTCTCACACATATGCAAATTTCTTTTCACTTTTATTTGATTTTGATAGGGTTACGTCACTTCTGAATAATGTTTACAGTTGGGAAGGTGAAATTACAAAAAAATAGTAATAAAAAAAAAACTATCCAACGTAATGAAGTCCTGATAATTTTGGTTCAATTTGCACTCTATTCTCAGTGTTTGTGATTTTATTCAGATTTTTCTAAGCTATATTTTTGGGGATAAGGTAGGGGGACAGCAATTTTTCAACTTTTTTTTGTTGGAAAAGTGTTAAGAAAAAAGTAACATAAACAAATATTTCATACATTTCTGTATTCGTTCTTTAACGAGCTTTTATTTGACACCCAACACGTTTACCTTAATTTTTTTTTTTTAATTCCTGTTTAACCCCCAAAGTCGAAATTCAACTTTTTAAGTCCAGGTCTGTGTTTGGGCCACTCTTTGCTACAACTGCTCCGAATTTCAATAGTCTCTGAGAAAACGCCTGTAACAGACAAACAGACAGGTATCGAACTGATTCCATTAGTGTTCCGTTTTTCGGTACGGAACAGAAACGGGCGCTGACCTATAATGATAAATAATGATCCTGAATTAACACAATCTAATAATTTCCCATTCATTCTGTTCGGTAGTATTTTTCATTTTGGCACTAACTTAATCACATGTGAAACTATGAACATCGTCACAAGATCCGATAAAATACCGCAGTGCACCGACATTCCTAGCACAATGACTAAAAGTAGAACATACAACGCGAGTATGTATGTATAAACAAAAAAGTGATTATCACTATCACCACATAAAACATGAAATCAAATCAAATCTGCGCTAAGAAGCTAAGATACGAGATGAAAAATCTGAAACAATTAAATAAGTTCCACACGGCGCGCGGGCGGCCACTTCGCAGTAGATAAGAATTTGGATGAAGGGAATCACCATCTAAACCCAAAATAAAAACATTTCCCCTTCTGTACTGCATACGAACAGAGCTCCAACAGTCTATTATCCACACAGCCGAACGTTGGATTTAAGCTTTTTCCACACCATCTGTGGATTGAATTTGATACACTGCGACTGAGAGACGGTACTCTCAGTTCAGTGGCAGTGGTGTAGTAGAAATCAAAAAGAGCTTTGCATCCAAATACCGACCAGAATGAAAATGAATTCGTTAGATAGCGAAATAGTGATGCAGATACTCTTGTTTTTCGCAGATGCTTCTTCATCTACGTGGTCCTACAAGTATACAAGTGTCCGTTAAAAGTGAAGTTGTTGATGTAAATACATACATATTTAATTTAAAAAAAAAACTTATAATTTATTTATTAAAATACATTCGGTGTGATGAGAAGATACGGATGTGAATAGTGATTTTGTGTTCACGTAAATTGAATTTAAAAAATAAGATTGCAGATGCATTTGCGTCTGTTACATCTGTTGATGATGGTAATCAGCTAATATGCTTTAATTATGAAATCGTTTAAGTGAGTTCTACGAAGCTGTGGGTGCGGTATTTAATTTTCATTCATACAGTTATTCAGTGTCATTAAATGCAATGCACAATAAACAAGTCGTCATTACTATTCAGTGTCATTAACAACTATCCGCTTAAGTGTCTATAAAAATACGTAACGTAATGAATAAATGAATTAATCGAATGTATATTTAAAGTGATCCGATACGAAACGGATACTTAATGGAAGAACCCGGGAGATTTCCGGTGATTTGTCCTCTTCGATTGCGAGTTGGGAAACAATCAGTATAATATCCATTTTTTTTATATCCCATACTTTTATTTATTTACCCGGTATCTATAGATATTCTGAGATTTTTAGATGTCTCAGCTCAAGCCATTCAGAAAATTCCATTTCGTGTGTATTCCCTCAAGTGTTGTCGAGTGTGAATGCTTAAATATTTGCTGTATACGACGAGGTCTATATGAATTATAAATCAAGTGAAGTGGATACCTGCGTATTTCAAAAGTTATACCAATCTACATACCATACATTCTGTCCCTAAATACATAATAAGCATGCATACACAAGTATAAATGTATGCATGTACTTACCTGTTGAGGTATATATGTATATACTCTGAATTACAAAACAAGGGTACTTGTACTTGTACCACTTTAAATCTGTGGAGTAAATTCATTCTGAGCTGGTAAATATTAACTACTATCTTTTGAGTGGACATTTTTTTATTAAAGTGGCACTTGTAATTAAATCTACCTTTCATGATGATGCAAAGATAAAACTTACTTTTTTTAATATAATTTTCTAGTGCTGTCGTATTTAAGTTCTGTTACTTAAGTGCACGCAAGCGAACTCTAAAATGATTTGATTAATCGCATCTTTAAAATTTAGATCATCTATACAAATTATATTGCAAAAAAGGTGCAATTACCGTCAGAACTACTATTCTTATATGTAGGTCAAGTATCCTTCGGTAATGTGAGTTCTTCATGACTGGAATCTTAATGACAATCTGAACCATACCGCCAATGGCCTACAACACTTAAATTGTATTCCTCTTTGACACAGTTTAGGCGTTTAGAGGGTGCTGAACTTAAAACAGTGTAATTACCTGTTGAAGTACACCGCAATAAAATTAATAAATTCTGTGTGCTGGTATGGTACATGTTGAAAGTTTAATTGGCATTTTGTAAACTTATGAGTTCCTGGAAAAGCGTACAACAAATATCACCGACCTGTACTTACAGTAGTTGTATTAAAGATTCCTTACTTGAATATTGTGTTAAATGTCATAAACAATCAGAATATTACATTTTGCCTTAAAGCATCACTTCGAACTTTAAATTTCCATAACCATACACATTTTCCGCCTTCCTTGTTGACAGCCACAAGTTTCTTGATATAGACTACAGTCAAAGTCAATGAAGAACAAGTGTAATGTAAAGTCCTTAGAGTTTTTAAGGTGTTTATCTGGTTATCGACTCATTGTGAAATGTATCGATATTCCATGAAATGTCTAAGAATGGAGGTGGAAAGATTGTTGCTTGTAGTCAACAAGCATTGTATAGTCAACGAGTTCAAAATTCCTCATGTTTTTCCTTCCTAGATCTATGGTGAAGATTTTAAAATCATTTGTAACCATTTTGTCATGTGGATTATAAAGTGCTTCACATCCCATATAAAAAAAAGTCGGTCAAGTGCAAGTACTTCAATTTTTTACATACATATACGGTACATATTTACGATTTATGAACACAAATGTAAGCAACTTGATAGAATTACCTATCTGATGCCCTTTCTCATCTGCTCAGAAGAATAATTATATATCCACACAAAACAACAAATAAAGGTGCATCATTCAATGCGTGGAATTTTTTCCAATGAAGTAAAAGGAGAGACACCTATTTTAAACCATCAAGATTCATTTATGTTAAATCAAATCAATGGTTTAAGTATACCTAAGCTCAATGCTGATATTTGAGGCATATTTCTGCGATCAATCTTTACTCTTACACATACCAATTTACCTAAAAAATCATAAGTCTAAGCCCTATGGTTTTACCCGAAGCTAGTTATTGTAGCATATTTCTAGGATCAATCATTAAATTTTTACTCTCGCACATATAAATTTCCCTATAAATATCTGCTTTTGGACGATTCTGATAGGGTAACGTCATTTCTGGATGTATAAACAGTTGGGTAGTTGACATTAAAAAAATTAATTTAAAAAAAAACTGTCTAACGTAGGGCAGTCCTGAGAATTTTGGGTCCATTTACACTTTATTCTCAATGTTTGTGATTTTATTCAGATTTTTATGAGCTATATTTTCGGAGATAAAGCCTGGGACAGCAATATGTTAAGGTTTTCTGAAAAAGTGTTAAGAAAAAAGCAATACAAACAAATATTTCACACATTTTTCAATTCGTGCACTAACGAGCTTTCATTTGACACTGCACACGATGAACTCAAAATTAATATTTTTTTTTATTTCCCATTTGACCCCTCCAAAATTCAGCTTTTTAAGTTTTGGGCTGTGTTTGGGCCACTAATTGCTACAACTATTCCAAATTTCAATAGTCTACGTGAAATAGTCTCTAAGAAAAAGGTCTGTGACAGATAGACAGACGGACAGACAGAGAGACACTGAGATGATTCCATTAGTGCTTCATTTTTGTGTACGGAACATTAACAAATGAATCTTATTTCAAACACACTGAAATGGAAAGTATAACAAACGTAGCTCAAGCCATGGAGCAACAGTTTATTAAAACTCCATATGCCGTTTTAAGTTAATATTTTTAAAAAGGAACATTCACAAAAGATAAGAGTTTAAGAGTTTGCATATAATCCTGTGAAAATATCAAAGACAGACTAAGAAAGTCTTCCGACCTTTTTGCCATGGAATCAAGGTCAAGGATATCCTGAAACACAGCTGTCTATCGTTTCTGATATTATTCAAACATCATAGACCTACATATCTGACGAAATATAAAAGCAACTCCTTTTAGAGGATGATGAGCCCGCAAAACATACGAAGATGTCAGTGCATAAAAACGATCACGGACATCGGTGTGTCCTTATCTGCGGAGTAAACAAAATTTCCCAAAGAAGATATCCAACCCTTTATTAGTTTATTCCTCGAATAAACTGACAACATGCCGTCTACCCATACAAATTTAACGGTCTGTTGTGACTCACAGCTAACCATTTCAATAACATTATAATGATGATATTTTCGCATAATATAGAATGACCGAATAACTATCTCAAGGACAAAAAAAAGTTCTACCAGATAGCGATAAATCGATTTTCTACACTTGAAGTGACCAAAGACACAGTCTGTTCATAATGTAATACATAATATGTATATACGTATACACATTAATATTTCTTTTGGCCAAAGAATTGAAAATCTTAAAGAAATTTCAAAGGAGAGCAAAACAAATCGCATTCAACTTCTCCTAAGCGGAAACAGTTATGTATATCCATGACATTGCTCACAAGACTGTAATAAATTTCCAAAGAGTGGCAGTGGCAGTGACAGTGACAGATAAGCTTATATTCGCCCCCAGTAGCAGTAAAGAAAATTCAATTAAATAATAATAACTTTTCAAATCTTCAATTTTTTAACGGATATCTACATTTCATTTATTCGAAAAACTTATCTAGCCAATTAGACGTTTAATGATTTACAGTACTCAAAAATGTAATCATTGTTTGTAGCTATATTTTTTAAGTGTTGATATCGGAAAGGTTAAAAACATAAAAGTAAAACCTCAACTCTGAAGTCAAATGTCAGGGGAATATGTAACTTCCGATCGAAAAGTCATTACTAGAATAAGCTACATCAGTTACAACACACCCTGGCGAAGGACGAAATTAAGAAAAAAATGCAGATAAGAAATTGAATAAAAAATAGTGTGTACCTACATACAAATAATAATTGGTAAATACATGATGCCTGATAAGCAGGGAACGGATTTTATTGACTTTGCCTTTTTCTGCCTTTTTTTTGCCTTTTCTTACTAATATTGCCTTTTTTTTTTTGCTTTTTTTACTCATATTGCCTTTCTTTGCCATTTTGGTACTTTTTGTCAAAATAGCTGTGCACTTTCTTCTTAACTATACGATTTATCCTTGCTCACACGAAAGAAAGATCGACACAGTTTCATCTGACAAAAACCGTTAGACACCTGGAAAGTATTTTTTTCGTAACTGTGCGCCTTTTCATCTATGTAGATTCTAGATTCATATTCTGTGACTGGTCATACTTAGTGCTTACTTACTTAGTTGGCGCTACAGTTCGAGGTGAACCTGGGCCTGCTTCTTGCAACCATTTGCGTGTGCGTGTTATATTTTTGCACGCATGGAAGGGACCTACAGTTTTTTGCCGACTCCGAACGGCGAGTTGAGAAGCTCAATCGTGACAAATGATAATCTTTGATGCTTGTCAGACATTCGAAAGAGGTGGGCACTGTGAAAAACTTTTAGGTGTTTTGCGGCGGGATTCGAACCCAAGACCGCTGGCACAGTAGTCCGACGCACTAACCACTTGCGCTACGGTGCCCACCATACTTTGTGCTGGTCTGTTGAATATTGCGTGCTGCTCCCAAAATATTTTGTTGCTTGTCATTGAAAGTAAAAATGCCTCAAGACAGAGTTTGTGGTGAAATTGGAAAAAGATTTTTAGTCGACCCGAAAGACCGCATATTTAAGAGTTTACAAATTACAGGTGACTCCTAGTCATATTGTACACGTATCTAAGGAAAAATGGCCGAAATTCGTGCCCTTTCTATAATTGTACTGAGTTTGGCGTACAATTCAAAGTCATTTGATTTTGTTTTTGAATGTAAACAAATATTCGTATGGCAGCCATCTTGTTGATTTTTTGACAGGCGCGCGAACTTGATCGAAAATTAACACTCTGAGTAGGTATACTACCTTAGTTAGGTGAACTGTGACTCCTAGTAGTTGTATGTATTTTAATTTGAGCACTTGATCTTAGTGCACTGCGTATTATTTAGAAGAAGGGGTTTTAAAGACTTTGAACGGACTCGAGGAGAAATGACAATAAGCTAAAGGGCCAGTAGCTGAAAATTGTATGCGGTTTTTTCAGCAAATCAACGAAATGGCGCTGCAAACTCTAAATTGGACTCAAATATTAACGTCAAGGACGTGACATCTGTTATCTTGGCTCCACTAGGCTCTGCTCATGTTGTAAGGTCCTTTATTTCATTCAAGGCTTTCCTGAGAGATAATTGCAGGCGATTGTTACATACCAGAGAGCTTCAAAATGTTTTGGCTTACAATGTTAATAATAATGCATAGAAACCTTTATTTTAAAATGCCTTTTTTTGCCTTTTTCTGCCGTATTATTTTGCCTTTTTTGGCTTTTTTTGGTCAACAAAATCCGAACCCTGCTGATAAGTATTGCTACATTAAGAAACTCAAAGATCTTTCTTTTGAATTCATATTATTTATTTATTTTTAGTTAATTTTAAAGATAATTTATTTTTATTTTTATTGACTTCTTAAGAATTACTGATTTTCAATGGCCTCTGCGCTCGGTAACACGTCATATGTCACGTCTTATTAAATAGTTGTTCATTATTGCCTGGAGGGTTGCAGTGGGAATTACTTCAATCATTGTTTGAATGGATAGCTTCAAATTGTTCAAATTTGTGAGTTCTGTCCTAACAGGCCTGGCTATGTTGAAACCACATTGAGTTTAAGGAGATTCTTTTTTGTCGTAGTTCTGAGAAGAAAACTCCTTCAACATCTTGAAACAACGGTTTCTATTGACTGTTACTGTGCAAAGATTTTTTTTTTCAAAAAGTATGGCCCACAATGAAGCTTGAGCCACTACACTTTGCCTCGAGCTGGATGAAGTGCCATCGCATGGAGTATCTCTGGGTTAGAGTGACTACATATTCGACAATTTTGCTTATTTACATTACCGTTTAGATCAAAATGGTCTTCGTCAGATATAAAAATTAAGTTTAGTCGTTCCACCATCTTTTGGAGAAATTCCCAGCGAATCGACATTTTTTAGAGAAATAAGTGCAAATCGTTGTTAAGAATTGTTTGCAGTGATTGTCTTCTTATTCCCATTTTAGCAGATAAGTTTCGGGTCGAAACAATATGACTTGTTTGGATGGGAGCAGCTACCTCAGCAATCGCATCATGTGCCCTAACTGATGATAAAACCTTCTTTTAACTATCCCACGTTCGGCAAAAGAGTTAACTAGCTTCATCACAGTCCATCAGCTCGAAGGAATGCCGCCAAACTCTTTTTGAACTAAAATCACAAACTCCAAATCATGATAGCGACGCACCATCGCATCATCGCAATTGTCCATTTTTACTAAATCCACATGTCAATCTGTAAGAAAAAAAATTGAACCGATGGATTACCGAAGTCATTACATTTTCTTTTGGAAGCACGTTGTAACACCCACCCTGTAGACGAATCGAGGAAAGTGGAGCGGAGGATCATTTTGGCCAAAAACGTATTATTCCAAGTTACACATGTTCTGTAGCATAATCCAAATGGGAACACGAAAAATGCGTTCTGTTAAACATTTGAAACTAAAGGGTGATTTTTTAAGAGGTTGAGAACTTTTTTAAAAAAAAAAACACAAAAAATTCGAAAAAATGAATGAAATATTTATTTGAATCGATAGTTTGAACCTTGCAATTTAATGTTTAAAGATAATTTCAAGCAAATGTTGACCGCGGCTGCGTCTCAGGTAGCCCATCCGCTGAGTCCAATTTTGGCATACTCTTTCACACATATCGGCCGGTATCTCACGAATGAATGCATGGATGTTGGCTTCCAGTGCGTCAATCGAGGCGGGCTTGTCCCTATAGACATTAGCCTTGACATACCCCCATAAAAAATAATCTAATGGTGTCAAATCGCACGATCTAGGCGGCCAATTGACCGGCCCGAAACGTGAAATTAACTGTTCACCAAACTCGCCTCGCAATTGCGCCATTGTTTCGCGTGCTATGTGGCATGTGGCACCGTCTTGTTGAAACCACATATCATGCAAGTCAAGAACTTCCATTTCGGGCAAAAAAAAGTGCTGTAACAAAGGCCTAACTGCAGGGAACGGCGCCGAATCGACATTTCGCGGTCTTCTGTCACACTAGCTGATACGGCCGCAATATTTTCTTCACTACCCACAGTACGTAAACGTGTTGGTGGTTTAATGTCCAACAAAGTAAATTTGGTGCGAAATTTGGTCACAATCTTCCGAATAGACTGCTCAGAAGGTCGAGAATGCCGATCATAAAATGGAAGCAGCGCGCGATGAACATTTCGAACCGAGCACGAATTTTGATAGTAAAATTCAATAATTTGCAAGCGTTGTTCATTTGTAAGACGATCCATGGTTAAATTGCAAACCAAACTGAAGCTGTTTGACAGTGACACAAGGTACTAAACACACGTCAGCTGTCAAAACCAGTGTTGCCAAAACGAAACCAGCTAAAAAATCACCCTTTAGAAACAGGAACTCTTTTCGGCAGGACATAGGACACACAAGACTATGTAGTGGCTGGACACATTTAACAGGCTTTTTATGTATCCACATTGCGGACTAACGAGATAGATAGATAGATAGGTACAATGTTATTATTATTATTAAAGTGTTGGATGTACAGCGACCTTAAGGTCTATTATACGTCCTACAAGTCCCAGACGAAGAAAGATCCCTCTCGTTATTATTCCTCAATAGTACCTCATCCCACCACTTTCCCTGAGTAGCTACTTGAGCCTTTTTTTAGACTTTCACTCGATTCATTGCAAAATCACCATGAGTCTTGGTTGAGTTGATGGAGGCAAAGTCGGTCGAGTTGACCTCGGCAAAAATCAACATCCACTTGCCGGAATGAATAAGGAATAGATACTTGAAAACCACCAAAAGCAACAAGGAAAGATGCAAGAACCAAAAAACGTGATCAAAATCTGGTCGTCCATTGGAGAACCTCCTTCTAAGATAGAACCAAAAATGGAAATCAAAGACTCGATCCCTAGACTAGGCATGCCTTCTGAAATCACTGAATACACATAGGTCATAGACCGAATTTAGTTTAACAAAACTGTTCTATAAACTTCTTGTAACATTTAGTATTTGTGGTGGTCTAACTGGTATCTCTGGATCGAGTAGTTTAGGATCTTTTAGGAAATCCAAGTGCTTTTGATAATATGGCATCATTGCACAATGCGTGGATAATCGCTTTTTCTACTTGCTGTTGCTTTGCCTTACACAGTCCGGTGATGTGTTGACCATAGGTTAGGTTAGGTTGGGTGGCTATCCTTCGTAATCAGTATTATTCACTTGGACCAAAGTAGGTCCATTGTGTTACCACATGGAGCCGTTTATTGAAACTCCCCTACTCCTACTCCTATGTCAGCAACACGCGGCCATCTAAGTACTAACCGCGCCCGACACTGCTTGATTTCGGTGATCTAACGAGAACCGATGTTTTCAGCGTGGTGTGGTCGTTGACCATAGACGAGGCCAATGTCTGGACTCTGAAACTGTGAAAGTAACTTAACGTTTATTAAGAACTAATTATCACTGAATGTAAAGAATAATACATATGCTCATTACAATTTCCATTATAAATAATACAATGTAACTTTGCCTTTAAATATGATTTGGAACAAACTGAATTGAAACAAAGTTGTCAATAACCCTTTGCATAAATATTTCCAGTTGTCAAATTCATAACCTTCTTCTCAATAAAATCATCAAGCTGTGCGGATCGTGTTTTTTCATCGCAGCAACATGTTTTCATCTTTAAGTAAACTCGTATTTTACTTCGAACATTTAGAACAGGGAAACAAAAAAGATTGCGTTCTCTCAACAACGTTCTTAAAGTGAGCTGAAATGTTAGGGCAACTTATCATTTTATTTCTCTTCTTTAACAACCGATATCAATTTAAAGTTGTAACACCAATTAAATTTCAGCTTATTTCACAAAATCTCAAAGAAATTCCGCTTTTTGACGCTTCACAGCTGATATTTTAAGTGTTTTCCTCTGACAGCCCTGAATTCCTTACTCGAATCAAAATGTTCGCTAACCGTAAGACCATGACAGCAGTAATTCGCCTGGGAGTTCGACTCGAGTCGAACGTTCGATTCGCTAACCGTAATGGGGGTATATATATCAGAACTGTTAACTGTAAAATTAAACCACCTGCCAAACTTAAGCCTATAAATAGACAGTGGACAGTACTTGCTAGTTAAGCTTTGACAGTTTGATTTCTGAGTAAGAACACTTAGCGAAAGACTTTCGAAGATTTATTAAAATGTCAAATAATTGTACATTAAATCAATTAAATTTAACAGCTCTTTACATGTTTCCAATGTAATTAATGATGATCATATTTACCTACGACCGCCGCCGTCGAATTCCAATCACATGCTAATTATTTTACCTTTTCATGTGAATCTTGTCAGTTGACATAAAAATTTAAACTTTTGATCGCAAGATAATTAACACTTTCAATATTCATTTTTATTCATTGAGCTTCCATTTCGCGTGGATGACACACTCTGTGTGTTTGACGCGATACATGTTGTCAGATTGTCATAATCATCTGACAACATATGCGTCAGAAAAGTGTACACACCACGTTAAGTGTTTCTATTTTGTTTACGATGAAGGTATGGTATTTCTTTGCGGATTCTCATTAGTCACCATTTATACTCAACCTTTTATTGATTGTAATTTACTGTAACAACCCGACGGATCTGCTCTATTTTATTTTCAGCGTAACAGAGGCGCCAAGAAATTTATTAAATTAGTAAATATAAAGTTTATGCTTCAGCTTACTCCTTTGCTCGGGGTTATCACCTTTGTCAAAATCGTTGCCGTCGTCTCCTAACGTTTTATTTGTCAATACACTGCTGGACAAAATTAGAGGAACGACACCAAAAAGTTAAACATTTTATTATTTTTTTGACTTTCCTCTATTTTTTTGATGAGCGTTTATAATTTGTTCAATTTTACATCATTTTTAAGAAAAACAAAATCACGTTACCTGAAATAGGGATATTTTGGTAAAATTAATGGTTTTCTTTAATTTATAAAATTTTCAGTATACCTTCAAAGTTTAGCGAAATTAAGGATGATTTAGCACTTGGTACTCCCCCCTCTTACGCCTATTACCGCATGAAGTCTCTTTGGCATACTTTTTATGATGTTATCGATGCTATCTTGGGGTATTTGGCAATTTGGATCAAGCAAAGCACTTTTAAGCTCACTTTTAAGTGGATGGGTCCAGATATGCTTAATAGAATTTATGTCAGGCGCAAGCTGGCCAGACTAGGTTACTCAGTTGTGCCTCTCGAAGATACTCCGAAACCCTATTTGCAGTGTGAGGACGAGCTTTATGTTGCATTAAAAGGAAATTGGAGCCGATCCTTGGGGCAAACGGCACAACAATTTCTTCTTATATATACATACCGCTCTGTTGTTAAGGAACCATTTTCTATCGCATGTAACTCTATACGTGCTCCTTAACATATACCACCCAAACCCATATGGGACCTCCACCATAAGTCACTCTTGAAACGATGTTGCCTTGTGCATATCGGTCACTTGGTCATCTATACACTTTTCCCCGTCCGTCGTCTGGTTTCAGGCAAAATCTGGATTCATCAGTAGAAAGCGCTCGCTTTCAGTTGTCCTCAGACCAGTTTTCGTAATTTCGGGAGAAGCCAGCACGAGCTACTCTATGGTGTCTGGTGAGAAGGGGGGTCTTTGCTGGTCTATATGGTCTTAATCCAAAATCTTTGAGTCTACTTCTTACCTGTCTCTAAGGGGATAACATACCAGAAATCGGTCGATTCTTTGCGTCGTGACGTGGCCCTTTTCCTAACTTGTCCTCAATTTCTTTTCAAAGAACCGGTTTATCGTGAAAATTAACGGACCTAGACAAATTTAGTATTGACGGCACTTCTAGGTACGATTGTCCAATTCCAATTCAACGTATGGCTAAGGCTACCTGCACTTCAGTTAGGTTTGGCATTTTCACTTAAAGTATTCACTTTAATCATTAACAATATTGTATGTATGTATGTATGTATGTATGTATAGTTTATTTAGTTATTAAAACTATTATAACAATCATTAATGTATATAAAGTTATTTACAAAGTTAATTTACATATATGAGTTCAGGTAACAATTAAATAATACATAATAAAGTTAATTTACATAAGTATATGAATTCACGTAACTGTTTCTTTAACATATAAAACTAGCATTTTTTTAAATCTTTGTAATATGGTTTCATTTTTTAATTCAAGAGGCAATTCATTATATAATTTTAAGCCTCGGTACAATAGCATATTTTGAGTTCTTGAATCTCTATAAAGCTGCAGTCGGAAGTCAGAATTGGACCTTAAACTATATGGCTGAGCATCTCTTATATACAGCAAATTTGATGACAGATATTCCGGCACAATGTTGAACTTCATTTTAAACACAAACGTTAAGACATTAAAGACAATACGTTGCCTGACGTTCAACCATTTAAGGCAGGACAACATCCATGTAGTAGGGGAACGAAAGCTACATCTTAAAATAATTCTCATTGCTCTGTTTTGTAGCACTTGCAGACGATTTATGTGTTCATTATTTCCCATGAAGAGAATTGTTGAGCAAAATTCAAAGTGAGGTTTGATTATGGTATTATATATATTGACAGCACAAATTGTGGTTATAAACTTTCGGATTCTTTTGAGGAAACCAATTTTTTTAGCGATTTTTTTTGTTATGTATGTCATGTGACTGTTAAAGTTCATTTTGCTATCTAGTATCACACCGAGGTATTTTACTTCTTCCACTTGCTCAATTATTTGACCGTCTATTCTTAAGTTGATACATTCATTACTATTTATAGTCATACATTTAGTTTTATTTACATTCACTTTGAGTTTATTGAACTGTAGCCACTCACACAGGTTTTTAAGATCAGACTCCATAGACTCCTTAAGCACACACATATCTTTCCCACTTACAAACATTAAAGCGTCATCAGCAAACAGGGACATCTTACATTTCTTTAACACTCTACATATATCATTAATATACAATAAGAACAACAGAGGACCGAGTATAGTTCCTTGTGGTACGCCAAAACATGTATTACTATCACTTGATATTGCACTTTTGATATTTGTTCTTTGGGTTCTGTCGGATAAATAAGACTTAAACCAATTAAGTTCCGGGCCTTTAACGCCATATAAATATAACTTTTTAGCTAATAGATCTCTGTCAATTGTTTCAAACGCCCTTTGAAAGTCCAAAAACAGTGATAAAATCTTGTTTTGACTATGCCTTTGCTCTTTAAGGTTCATCACCAACCAATTAAGGGACGTTTCACACGAGTGGTTATGTCTAAAACCGGATTGATTTTCAATTAGGATTTCATTATCACACACGTATTTATAGAATTGATCAAAAGCACATTTTTCTACTATTTTTTCTAAAATTGGCATCATGTTTACTGGTCTAAATTTGTCGCAAGCTTTTGTTCCCGATTCTTTAGGTATTGGAATAACCGTCGATTCTTTTAGGTTTTTTGGGAATTCCCCATTTAAAAAAGATTCGTTTACGATTCTTAGAATGATTGGACCGACAATATCAAAACAATCTAGTACCATTCCAATATTGATATTAAAGGCACTTTTGTTGTTAATTTTTTTACATATAGTTCGCAATTCATCTATGCCGATTTGTCTAAATTTAAACACGCACTGAAAATCCATTAAGTCCAGACAGTATGAACAGTTATTTACAGGAATAGAACTACTAATTACATTTATGCTTTCTATAAAGTATGAGTTAAACTTGTTGGCAATTGTTAACTCATTGTTTTCCAGATTACCATCAAATAAAACTTCACTAATTTCAACCTTTTTTTCTTTTAATACCAAATTTTTAATAGTTTTCCACATAGATTTTTGGTTGCTACACGATTCAATTTGTTTACATATATATCTTCTTTTGGTCCATTGTAGTTTATTTTTATATATATTTCTGATGTTTCTATAACTATCCCAATCAGTAGCTCTATCCATCACACATGCTTTTCTGAAACACTGAATTTTTTTAACTTTTAAAAGATTGAGTTCACCGGTAAACCATTTATTATCACAGATATTAGTTCTCTTTTTTATTGTTTGCTCTTTTACACATAACATGAAGTTTTCTTGTAATAAGACGGACAACACGTTAAAGTCAGGGTTACAAATTAATCGAGCACATTTACGATTGATCAAGTCTCTGAATCTATTTTTTCGATACTTAAATATATCCACAAACCTCAAGTCTGTTCTATTATTTTTATAATTAATTGGTACTTTTATCACAATTGACTCGTGATCACTTAATTTTAATTCAGGGATCGTATCTGCCAAAATATTTCTCTCCGCGGATATTATTACGAAGTCAACTAACGTTCTCGAGAATTCCGTAATCCTTGTTGGTTTGTTTATAATTTGTCGGCAATTATTTATTACCAAAATTTCATTAAACATTTTTGAATAGGTATAGTTGGTATACAGTAAATTTATGTTGAAATCCCCCAGAACAACCACATTGGGATTTATATGCAGCACACTATCAATCCATTCCGAAAATACAGTACAAAACTCACGTTCTGAACCACTCGGAGATCTATAAAATATTGCAACAATTTGGCTAAACGTGTTTGAATATATTTCAACACATATACCCCATAGCATCATGTTAATATTTATTTCATTAATCATCCTATACCGAAGACCATCTCTTATATAAAGGATTACGCCACCGGTGTGGCTACTCGTACTATCGCAGCGCACGATTGTATTATACTTCGTTAGACTTATTTCACAATTTTGAATTTGATCAGTTAAATGGGTTTCACTAAAAGCGAGAACATCAAACACATTATCATCAACTAAAGACTCGATTTCGTTAAAATTATTTCTAAGGCCTTGAACATTAACACTCCAATAGGACAGTTTCGTTAGTTGCTAATATTGGGTTCTTTCTTTAAGCACTTTGATTTTACGCATAAAAACAGGACAACACTTGTCATTCGCTTCATGATCACATTTAACATTTAATTCTAAGGAGTCATTCATTTTAACACAGTTTATGCATTTTGATTCAGTACTCCTACAGTCTTTGACACTATGTTCATCGCCACATTTAATACACGCTATTTTATTTTTACAAACACTCGCCTTGTGATTAAAACCTTGACAATTAAAACATCTTCTTAAATTATAGTATTCTCTAACAAAGCATTTAACCCATCCTATCTTTAAACTCTGTAACTCCATTATTTTATTAAACGTATCACCATTTACTTCAATAACTGCATTTAAATTTCTCCATTTGTTATTGTTTTTAAAACACTTCACTAGTTTTATTTCACAATTGTTTAATTCCAAGTTTTGTTTTTTAATTTTATTAACGATTTCATCTTCATTTTCGTCACTCTCTAAATTCATAACACATATTTTTGGTTTAGACATTTTCGGGACAATTACATTATATTCTTCTTTTAATTTATTCTCAATTTCATTTTTAAGTTTTTCAGAGGATTGTTTATCGCCACACTTAATGGCAACGCCGCCGCTATTCTTATTCACCACATTGTTTATATTTATACTAGTCGGATCTATTGACAATTTTATTTGTTTCCTCGTTTCGTTAGACTCTTGCTTCTTTTTTGGGTAAACAAGGACAGACGATTCACTCTTCTTCACAACATCCGCAAATGATCTATCTCCTTTTCCCTTTACCAGACTGTTATTCCCTTTTTTTATTTCATTTGTTAGCGCGGTAACTGATTTCGATATATGATTGACACTTTCTTTCAATTTCTCATCTCTTTCAAGACCACTAACATTCTTTGAAATTTGACTTTTTATTTCCGTTATTGATTCCGTAACACATTTAACACTCTCTTGAATATGTTTTTCGTCTCTGTCGAACAGTTTTAAAAATTCCACTTTCATGTTACTTTGCATTTCAGCCACCATCTGTGTATTTCTATTCATCAACTCGATTAAAAGATCATGCTTAGATTGATTGGATCCCACCAAAGACTCGTACTGCTTTAAAATTTGTTTGGGTAAAAAAACGCATTCATTGCAGTAGTAACCGAGATTACGGTTTCTTTTCAAAAGACCGACCTCATACTCAGTTATTTGACCCTCACAACACTTTCGATGAAAAATTTTTTTACAAACTCCGCTGCATGGCACCAGTTGAGCATCATCGCGGCCAAAACCACGGTCACACTTTCCACAAAAACCATCCATCGAATGATGGGAGATCTTTATTGTATAAAATTTTAAAATAACTAGAAAACCAAAGAGCTCAAGAAAAAAACACAACCGATCACTTCAACTACTCTCTATCTATTCCAGTAACCGTTTCATAAGATAAACGAAAGAATAACCAAAAAAAGCGCGAAACACTCAAGCTTGGTCATACGTTATGTTGCCAACCGTACTACTTTTGGAATTACAGTACTGCTTTTCTGCTTCCTGTCCTTCCAAAGAATTTGTACTGCTTTTTGTACTGCTTTTCGTAGGGAAAAAAAACTTTGCTAGCTATTCACATTCATCTTTTAAACATTGCGCGCAGTCGTAAACAATGCAAAATGTACACAGGCGACATAAGCGAATGAAATGGGAACGGTAAGACACCACATACTCACACTAACAGACACACTCACATTGCGACAACAGGAGAACGATGGGTGGATGTTTATAAACATATGAATACCCACAGCGTGCCTTATGTGGAACTTTCTCAAATCATGTTATTTTTACCCGGTTCATCATCTCCAGTCGAACGTATTTTTGCCAGCGCTGAAAAAATATGGAAAGTAGAGTCTGCAAATCTTCATGTATCGCCATTAAAATCATTTCTGTGTGTAAAATACAACATGGAATATAGCTGCATCGAATCTTTAGATTTTCTGAAGACTCAACCAGAGCTTCTTTGCAAAATCGGCAACCAAGAAAAATACACCTTCAAACAACCAACATCTACAACTAATAATAACACAAGTCCTGGTGGCATGTCAATCGATTCAGTCGGTGTAAACGAATAATAATTTTTTTTATTCGTCGATTAATTGAATTAATTTTAATACTAGTGTGCCCGTGCGAGAACTCTCGCAAGAGAAAATCCACACTTCCCATATGATTTCCATCTGTCAACTGATGGAAGTCCCGTGGAAATCATACGGGAAGTGTTTATTCTTTTGAGAGTTAGTTTTGGGTAAAATATTTATTTTGATCGGTTTTTTAATTTGTTAAAATTTTAAAACTGAAAGTGCAATTCGTCAGTGCTCCAGGAAATTCTCTTTCTTTTGACACCTCACTTGTTAAGATTGCTTTAGTGTGAGAGCCCCAAATGGTACCTATACGAGAGAAATAATATTATATTTTTATTTTTTTTTATAATCTACACACGCCAAATGGGATATGAATACCCTTTTTAATGTTTACACACAGCGCGCGCACATGAAGGACGAGAACGAAAGACAGACAGATCGACGTAGTGGTAGGAAACTCAGATGATAGGTTCCAATTTCAACTAACTTTATGGGTGGTGTCCAGGATAACTGGAGAGTTGTGTATTATTTTTGTACTTGCTTATGATTCACAGAAGTTTTTTCCAGATTTTTCTTATTAAAGTTTGTGCGATCAATTTCTTCAGCCATATCCGACATCCTACTGCCAGTGTTATGCCTTCGCAGTAGGTTTCGATATTAACTTCTGAAACTGATCATCTTATTTTTATTTCGTGAGAAATAAATGCTTCGAAGACATCTGGATTCGAACCGTGAACCTTTCGCATGACAAGCGACGACGACTACCACTACGCCACGGCCACCCACCCACCATGATGTTAAATCAAAACTTTAAAAATGAACACCTTTTCTTTGCTCTTCAAAATATACTGCTTTTTGTAGGAGCAGAGTTGGCAACATTAGTCATATGCATTTAATGACCAAATGTCAACTGGCTGCAATCAAAGTTCTTTAAGTGTATTTCCGTTAGCCAAACAAATGTAAATCTGTCACCTATGTACATACCATAAGAGTACCTTCAAACATAAAATATATAAAAAAAAGCATCCCGTTAGTTTATATTTAACCAACAAACAGAAAAACTATCATCGTTCCTCTAATTTTGTCGAGCAGTGTATTTACACGTAACAGACGGAACTTCGGAAAAAATATGTCTAAGCTTCGGTATACGTTAATCCTGACTGGGGAAAAAAAGTCTATTTGCAACATTGTCCATCTAATGCGTATCTTTTCACTTCATCCAGATTAACATTATTACCACGAAACGAGGTAGCGTAATAAAACTGTTTGTCCATCCCACTGAGTAAGTAAATTAAGTTTATTTGCATATAGAGTGTACACATTGGCACTGTTAATGAGAGTCCTAGCGTTGATTAGATACATTTGCTGACATCAACGAGATGTAATCATCATCGAATGAATTTCGGGTAAACTGCAGAGTGAAGCGTCACATAAACTCTATTTTGGGAAACTATTAGCACTGAAATAAGAAAGAATGTGATGTGCGGACTATACTTGTGTATTTCTGGATCTAGTTAGTGGTGGGTACTTGGTAGCCTAAGTTGATTACGGCGAATAGGACGAGTAAATGTAACACCGACATGGGTATTTTTAGTGTTCCCTCCGTACCAAAACGGTACACTAATGGAATCAGTTCGGAGTCTGCCTGTCTGTCTGTTTGTCTGTCTGTCCGTCTGTCTGTCTGTCTGTCTCTCTGTCTGTCTATCCGTCTGTCACAGGCCTTTTTCTCAGAGACCATTTGACGTAGACTATTGAAATTTGGAACAGTTGTAGCAATTAGTGGCCCAAACACTGACCTGAACTTAAAAAGTTGAATTTCGACTTTGGGGGCTAGTTTTGTGGGGATAAGTGAAATGTTAAAAAAAAAAAAAATTTAAATTTAACGTTGACAGCTTCTTAAAGCACGAATTCAAAAATGTATAAAATGATTTTTTTTGTGTTACTAAAAAAATTGTTGTCCGAGGCTCTAACCACAAAAAAATCGATATTCGGAATAGAAAAAAATGCTGTTTCCATACAAAAGTATCTTTTCCAAAACCAAAATGTGTGCGTTGGCGCAGAAAACGTGCGAAGAAAATGAAAACCTGGCTAAAAAGGGCGAGCGAAAGTAAAGAAACCATTGCTTCCATCACGCCTTTTTCAACATGTAACTTCTGGTCTTTTCCCTATAGTCGCCTACAGAGCCAAAACGATTTATTTTGTTTTCGTTGGAGAATATGACTTTATTACAGTCTTCTTCGGTGAATGTTTTATATTTTTTTTTTTTTGTAATTGCTTACAGTTCTAACTGAAAATCCTCATTTTGCTGAAATTTGGCGATGGGATTACCCTCGGAACATCAATTTTTTGGTTTCGGCCAACAAGCCGTTAGAAATTGGTTGCATAAGAAATATCTTCCTTTTTCGAATATAAAGTACATACTTATGTAAAAACAACTGATAGTACCTACGGAAGTACGACTTGCACTTGACCGGATTTTTTTTTATAATCTACAGACCCTAAAGGGGATATGAATACCCTTATAATGTTTACACTCAGTGCGAGTACATGAAGAACGAGAACGAGAAACAGACAGATCGGCGCGGCGTAGTGATAGGAAACTCAGATGTTAGGTTTCAGAAATTCTATGATCTTATCAAAGGTATTCGAGGTGACATATTCACTGCTGATCCCTCTGCAAAGATGATGTCACTCCCAAAATATCTAGTCTTCGAAATGGGGCTCGGCGACAGATTAGGTATTTGGGGGCGATATCCACTGATAACACCGCCGGTCATGATTCATTGGGTGTTTCTATTTAAGTTTACCAGACACTTTGATTGACAGAGAGCATACACATTACCGAGTGAATAGGTAGGGTATATATAACCCAAAAAGCGCCGTTTTGATACCAAAACCTCAGATGGCCCGTTTATTCGGATGTACATTTATGTAGTTTGAAGCATTTATAACCACCCTGTGGAGTTTAAGAAGAGGATCACTTCTCCAATCCTTTTCTCGGATATCGCTTTAAGGTCGTCGAAGAAGGGTGTACCCAGTATACGCTGCCTGGCTCTAGCTAACATTTACACAGAAAATGAATGAGCGAGACTTTTTCATATTCATCATTGCAGCTTCGGCAGAAATTGTTATGAGGGATCGCTATCTCCTCCTACTCTATTGGCCAGTGCCCTGTGCTAACTTCCACTACTATTGCGATGTTCACGGGAGTTCTTTGAAGCAGCTCATTTGTTTTGAATCTATTTTAATTTAATCATATCTTTCTGGATATGACACAGTTTGTCAGACTGGTCCATCTGAGAGAAGTGTGAGACGATATTGCCCTCAACAGCACCTAGGGTAACTTCGGGCATTATGGCGCAGGGGGCATTATGGCGCACCTTGTAAACATGTACCACATTTCCGTTTTGCTTATAGAAAATCAACCAATGAGAAAACTTGAGTCTTCCTTGATAGTTGTAAAGCTGTTGCGATTTTTTGTTACAAGTGCAAAAATAATAAACAGAAAAAAATCCCACTTTTGTCATCTGCATATAATTTTGGCTCTTTTTCAATTGCGTGTGGCTCCGTAAGTATAAAACGTACGGGGTTAGTGTACACAAGTGAACTGAAGTGAATCATATTGGTTTTCCTTTGCTGGCATTGACTAGTAACAATAAAAGAAAATCTGGCTTTTTTTTTAAGTTTTGTGCAAATGCGTCTTTTTTGTAATATGGCGCACTTGCGGTAGGAGCATTATGGCGCACTCTCGCGCTTATGAAGTTCACATGTAAAGTATCTAAAGAAAAATGTGTACTAAGACTGTTGAACGATGACGACAGGAAGCATGTTTTAGGTACTCCCACATGCCTAGGAGTGGAAAAAGAGCAGAAAATTGTGGCTCATGTAAGAAAACTACACGCGTATGGATTCGCTCCTAACAGAAAAGAGCTGTTCCTTAACCCTTACAGCAACCTGGACATTAGAAAACCCTTTTGTGGCAACAACTTTTGCTATTTCACACGAGCATATGTAGCTTCAATTTACTAACAAAACTAAGTTGTTCACAAGAATAGTTATTTTTACCTACAGAATGAACGGTAGTAGGAACAAAATAATATCTAAGTGGTTCAGAATTTGTACCACCCTCGCGAATTAGAATAACGAACGGTGGTTCAAATTTTGAACCAGCTGCGCTATAAGAGTTAAGGGCTTTGAACAGGCAGACAAATACACAGTCACAATTTTAATAAATCGGAAGTGGTCCCACGACTCGTGTTCTTCATTCAAAAACACTTTTGAAAGCTGTGGCAAATCGAACAGCGAGTACAGCATCACGCCATATTGCCCAAGGGGATGCGCCATATTGCCCATATTATGGTTTTTTGTAAAACATTTTTAACCTCACTTTTACTTTGTTTAAATCATTGGATTATAAAATTTATTTAAATTACTTTTCTTCTGATTTTCTTATATTTTAAAGCTGTTTTGTTTTTTTAATAAAAAAGCTTTTCATGTTGAAGTTATTTGGGAAACAAAAAAAGTGCGCTTAATGCCCGTAGTTACCCTATAAGAATATGAACATTTTCCTATAGTGACCTGTTAAGGGCTGACCCTCACCTGGCTAGTTCGTTGGCTTTCTCGGTCCCCTCTATGGCAGTATATCCTGGAACCCAAAGAAGAGTGATTCTAGCCTATCGGCATAAGCTATTGAATTTTTCTTTTTATGGCGGCTTGACTAACTGTAATAATAGCGATGTTGTATTTATTCAGTTTTATCAAGTTTTGAGGATCGCTAGTAGCTCCGCCTGGAAGACACATTACACAGTTAACACCTATTTGAGTCATTTCTGCCCCTAGGACATGAAGGATAGGAGCTGAACTCCAAACAATCAAAAAAAAAAACCTAATTTTGATATTTGTGACGTATTGGAATGTCAATATGCACTGTGGTAGTAATGAGGATGTAGCGAAATTTGGTGAATTGGATTAATGGATTTCATTGCAATTGTCTAAGTCGTTGACAGTTTTAGTTGTTAAATGCAGATTTAATTCTCGCAGTTCTATTCTACCCAATGATCCATTTTTATAATTTTAGATGAGATGTTGGCAGCGCTTGAGGTGCAGAAAGGTTAAAAGCTTTTTTATTGAAGATACAAATTGATGGACAAAAATATCTTCAACGATTTTAATTGCAGTTTTTGAGGAATCGTTTCTCTTTTACTTTTTTTTTTAATTTTCAAATGCGTGCTGTTGGCAAGTATCCAAATGTTTTATTCGTCATTCACTCTCAGCTGTTCGAAAGTTTTGAAGAAATTCGCAGATAGCATGGTACGATGATGAGATGTCAGTATTTTATCGATATTTAGCCCTATCAGTGTATCCGGAACTCATTTTGCAATTCAGGTACAGTAAGGTAAACAAAATTGGAAAAAAAAAACATTTCGCAGTGATTTGCTTTCGAAGAAAATAAAAACAAATTTCTCTGATAGCCATTAAAAGTTCCGCATTCAGCGTATAGCTCAGTTTTGCGTGTGTATTATCAGAGAAATATTCCGGCGAATTGAGCGGAACGGATACTTAAACATAAAATTCTCCGATTCATATGAAATCAGAAAATGTTTCCTTCTGAATGGATACACCGATAAGGCTGCTTGTTTACTTTCTCAGTTAATTGCTATGTACATACACATACACTGCGTCTCAGTTGTTTCCACTCTTCCGCTCTTTTTTTAATAAACTTAGTACGGCTTCTGCGTATTTTTAAATAATTAGGAAAAACATAATTCTGGAATTTATTAAGGGTATTATTATTTATTATTATAATGATTGAAGGGTGTAATGCATCTGTTGTGCGCCTTACATGTCCTTGACGAAGGAACATCTCCCTCGTTATTATCCCTATTGGAACTGCATAGATAGAGCTCCGCTCACACCTAGCCCATGTGAGAATTGAGTCATAGCACCTCATCCACAACAATTTCCCTGAGAAATCTCAGAAGGAAATTAGGTGCTATGAGTGGTAGATTCTCTGCTGTAATTAGCACTTGAACCTTTTCTGTGTTATCGCCCCACATTCCACCATCATTTGCACTGGAGTTTCACTGGACTCATTGCAAAACCTGCATGAGTCTTCATCTGATAGAGCTTGCTTTCCGAGAAGTCCCCTGTGTCTCGTTAGGAACACAGTCAGGATGCGGAGTTTGTTTTTGTCAGCTTTGTATCCCATCATTGTTATAGACCCTGAGTTGTTCCTCAGAATTTAGTTCTTTGAGTCCTCTCCAGTTTTCGGAGCTCCCCTTTTACCGTATGCTCTCCTATGCAGCAGAAGGGTTCAGGGCCCACAAAGAGTGTAGCAGCCCCTTTCCTAGCGAGTTTATCCACCTCTTCGTTACCTTCTATCCCCAGGTGTCCTGGTACCCAATAGATGGTGACGTTGTTTCCTTTGCCCAGCCTATTAGGTTTATCCCAGACAATTCTAGATTAAATGACCTGAGCTCCGATTGACTTGATAGCAACTTGGCTATCTTTCATTATTGCTATGTGGCATCTGCTGTAGCGTTTATCAAAATTTAATTGGGCAGATTTCGGCTTGGAAGATGCTAGTGTCACCCATGGGTTCGAATAGCTAAGTTTTGTGCCCAGACACTCCTGCAGCCGTTCCTTCCTCAGTTCTTGAACCATCCATGTACAGAAAAGCTCGTTCGTTCTTCGTTCTTATGCTTGAAAATCGTCCCCCTTGCTATGTATATCCATGGTTATTTCATATTTTTTTCAAATGATGAAAATAGAAGTTATAGCCGTCGTCGGGGTCATCCAAATTAAGCTTTTCTTCATAACTTACGTGCGCTTAAGGGGATATGAATACCCTTAAAATGCTTTGCACATCGCGGGCCACAGAGAAAAAGTAAGGAGGATGAAAGAACAGATATCAGAAAAGTCGACCCAGAGCAATTCTCTCTCTATCCTATCGGATATGCTGCTTCGCGAAACTAAGGCACTGATTTCGACGTGCTTCATTTGGCGGTATTTTCTTCTTAATTCTCGGGTGCTTTAAATGAGTGGTTTGCTGAATAATCGGCTTTTACTCCGATTTTAGCTCTGATTTTTCTCAGTATGTAGTATGTCGGTTTTGAGGTGTTGTAGCCATATTCACACGTGGTTTGTAATTGTTTTCATAGTTTTCCATGTTCGGAGGTCATATTCGCTTAAGTAATTTGATTTTGACATTTCTATTAGGTCGTTCCATATGAAATTGCCGATTTACCGATCATTCCTAAAGTGATCGTTGTGGCGTAAAGTTGTGCAGAGAAATTGCAAAAAAAAGTTTTTTTAAGAAAAGAGTTCAGCTTAATCTTCCTAGCGGTAAAAATTATCTTACGCTATTAGCTCATTAAGTTGACTTTTTTTTCTGAGATAGAAAATGCTTTCAACAACAAATTTAAGGGCAATTTTCGTTTTTCAATCAAAATAAAAACATGAACGCACTCGCAGCGACTAGAGAAATTAACGGTGCTTTTGGTTTGGGTACGTGTAGTAAGAGAACTGTTCGGAATTGGTTTAACAAGTTTAGCGGGAGAGATTTTTCGCTTGAAAATTTGCCAAGGGCACCGTAGCGCAAGTGGTTAGTGCGTCGGACTACTGAGCCAGCGGTCTTGGGTTCGAATCCCGCCGCAAACACCTAAAAGTTTTTTCACAGTGCCCACCTCTTTCGAATGCCTGACAAGCATTCAAGAGTATGATTTGTCATGTAAAGCTTCCCAACTCGGAGACGGCAGAAAACTGTAGGTCCCTTCCATTCGTGCAAAAATATAACGCGCACACACAAATGGTTGCGGGAAGCTAGGCTTGGTTCTACCTAGGACTGCTGAAGCCAAATATTTATTTTATTTTTTTTAGACCAGAGAATGTCATTAATCCTTCCTCAAACAATCACGGCGATTCGTTCTGTAGAGAAATCGACATAATGCACAACAAATTACTCTAAATACAGCCGTAACTGGTAAGTAGGCATGGTCCCATACTGCTGCATGACAACGCAAGATCACATACCGCACAGTCCACGTTGCTGAAGCTGGTGGAGTTGGGTTATGAAGTTTTGCCTCACCCGCCTTACTCACCGGACTTATACCCGACCGATTACCACCTTTTCCGAAGTTTGGGCAATCACCTCCAAAAGGAACAGTACACAAGCCCAGATGCCATAAAACAGGCCTTTAAGGACTTCTTAGCCCGAAATGATAAGGACTTTTTTAAAAGAGGCATTTTTGCTTTGGTGGAACGTGGGAAAAATGTCACAGATGTAAATGGAGATCATTTTTTGGAATAAACTATTTTCATTTTTGAAATATCGTTTTTTAACTTCCCACATAAAAATCGGCAACTTCATATGTAACGACCTGATATTAATTTTTCTTTGGTGCTAGGTACTAGTTTGGTTTTTAAAGTGGATTTCAACGAGTGAGACCGAAAAATGTTATCAGAACGTCTGTTTCACCCAAACTGGCTTTTGTATTTTTCATAAGAATTTCAAAAATTAGGGGAGTAGAAAAGCGCTGTGTTCCATGTATCTTGACGCTGTTTATCCGGATTTCTTCCATAGGAGTCAGAGTGAAGGGACTGTAGAAAAAGGGTGTTAAAAGCGAAAAAGCGTCTTAAGCGGACTCTACTGTATATAATAATCGCCTGATATGCCACCGTCCCTCGGTAAACGTGTTTCTCATAATTTTAATAGTGTACGAGTACATTACATACTCAACACGCAATGCTGTTATAATTGAAGGGAATCCCCAATAAGTATATAAATGCCTTTTGTTTCGTTTATCTTGGATGAAGTGTGTAAGTAAAAATAAAGGCCCTCCGTATCTCTGTGTTAAACAGGAAATTGACTTTCACTAAAACAAATCCCATGTAAGACTTTGAAATCCCATCGCAAAGCTGCTCCATCATCTCGTCGTGTTCATAGTTCATGGGATTTTCTAGAGATTGTAAGTGTAAAAGTTTAAATCTCTTCCTTCGTTCATCACGTCAGAAAACTTCCGCAATCAGAATTATTTTACTCAGCCACGTCGTCGGTTGTGGTTAAAGAAGATCACACTGGAAGGAGCACAGTTCACTTGAGACTTGAAGTCCATATTCCGTTCAGTTGAGATACATTATACACCACAACCCATCGCCAACTGGCTAACCCTAGCATCTAGTCTCAACGGTTTTGATATATTATTATTCTCAAGATGAGCACGTATCTTTAAATGGAAAAGTATCTGCAACTCACCATTCGGATTAGATATATGGGACAAAGTACCCACATAAACTTTAACTGATTGAATTAGAACTTATTAAATTAATGAACGTTGAGTACGCCTCACTCCCTAGCCTCAGAGGAGGAGGAGGAGGCTGAGGCATTCATGGGGGAATATGAAGTATACTGTATACATGCATGCATATGGTTAGTAAAAGCACTCATATAACATGCTCAGAGTCGGACGAGTAAATGAACTCATAAACAATGATTTGGACTTTTCTACAAGACAAATTGTTATAAAGGGGGATAGCTAGGGAATTTTGAACGAAATATTAGACTGTTTGTCTATCATGGGTTTGTGCGGGGAACAATGCAAAGGGGTATGTAAATTTAAGCAGATACGAGACTCGAAGGCAGTCTAGTGCTTAAGAATTTATGTTGTTTTATTGTAACTTGGTACTTATACGTTCTCTGTTTATTGTATTAATGAGTCGTAAAGATATTGTATCTTTTGTAAAAGTATTGTTTCAGTTGAATTTCATTCAAATTCGTTAATGAAGATACTTTGTTTTATTTTGTTGATTGTACATAGTATCTGCTGGAGCGGCTAGTAGCTTAATGAACTCCAATTATCATTCTGTTCAAAGTTATTATTGAATTTTTATTTTCTTTTCTATTGTTATTCTGGCATAGGGACTGGCAATACCGAAATATAAATTGGAAGTTGTAATTGAAACGCAGCGGTTTTTAAGCAAACAAAATCAAAAAATATAATTCAAAGTAGGTATTGTCCATTGCTAGCCACTACTTTTTCCCATCTTTCGGGCAGGGTACGAGTACCATGTCAGAAGAACGCTTCATATTTAGATGCAATCCACGAATCGGGTCATTTTTGCAATCTTCATAAGAAGTAAGCTTCTGTTCGGACAGGCCATGAGTCATTGCTCGGAACAAGTAATAATCGGAACCAGGGTTGCCGCTGAAAATTTTGAAAAAGTCGCAAAAAAAGGTTCATGCAGCAAAAAAGTCGCAACCAAAACAAATAATGTAAACATGGTAACGACGTTAGATTTCCATATCCATTATTATTAGATCTGTTTGGTAACTGCTAATTTTACGTAAAATTACCAAGAATCACTCAAATTGGTGTTTGGTAACCCAAAATTATCACAACAAATCAGAAAAGAGAGAGCCAAAAAATGTCCCCTCTGTTTATTTTCTGTGATATCTGGTTACAAATTTTCGGTCTGTTCCCGTACTTTCTGCACTAAAATTTATAGATTCTCAAATTTCAAGGAGTGGGGGTAAGAATCTGTCAGAGAGAGGGAAGTATGCAAAAGTACAGGAACGCATTAATAACAAAAAAAAAATCGAAAAATGTATGACGCTTGACAGATTTGACAGTTTCATACAGCTGCCCAATGAAATTTCTTGGGCTAAATTCGGCAGCATGGGGAAATTTCTTACTCTCTTGTTAGTGCTCTCTTCTATCGAAAAATACGAAAACTCTTCGTGCGAGAACAAAAAAAAAATCTTGCGTAGTTTTGCGCTGTTTTGGACAGTACGGGAACAGACCTTTTTCTTGGAGTGAGCGAGGGACATCTGTCAAATCCAGCCATCTGACAGTTTGTGAAATATCATTAGTGGAAAACTAAAACAAACTGACAGGTTTGACCAAGTGTTTCAAAAGCGTTTGGTTACTTTCTTGGAAGTATTGCACTCTCTGGGAAGATTTTCCCCCACTTTTCAAATTATTTATTATTTGACAGATGTCCCATTTTGATTGCAAAAAAGTTACCAAACAGTAGGTCTGTTTTCTGTATTTTTAAAAAAAAAAAAAAAAACAAGAAAGCATTAGATTATATAAAAACGGCGTGAGTAGCTATGTACCAGGTACTCGTGAAATTTAATATGTAAACATACACAGAGAAAGTTGACGTTGCTATGCTATTGCTATTACTCTGTGTAAAGGGGAAATGAACAAAGAGAATCATATACAGAGAACTAATACTAAGTTTGGCTACGCGTGACGGCGAGAAACTCGTGAGTCGAGCTGAGATGTTTACACACAAAAAAAAAAAAAATTAAACTAAACTTAATTGGAAAAAATAGATTGGTGAGTTTTTGTTACTGAAATTAGTGATGAATTGTTTTTTTTTTTTCTTATGAGGGATTGCTGATGAGCAGATTTTTTGTTGAAAATATATTTTTTGTACGAACAAGTTTCAAAAAGTCTCCAAAAAAGCTGAGAAGGGTCAAGAAGAGGTGTTTTTTTTAAATAGTCGGGTCATAGTCTCTTTGCGTCAAAAAGACTAAAGTCGCATAGCGGCAACGCTCCAGAACGAGCAATGTCTGGAGAATACGGCGAGTGGGGTAGGAGGATATCTCATCTGAGCGTTTCCAAGTTTTGCGACGTCTGCACGAGCATTTTCGTCCTGCAGTCTCACTTTGTCATGTCTTTCGAAGTATTTCGGCCATTTTCCCTTCAATGCAAGGATAAAGCGCGTTAATAGTAGTCATTAGCAATCTCCAGTGATGGTTTTATTCGGTTTGAGCAGCTCATAGTAATAGTACACCACACCACACGCACACAGAATACAGAGCAAGATCTTGGATCCGTGTGTATTTGGCTTTGCAGTTGATGTTGATTGTTGGCCAGGCTTAACTCATGACTTTCTGCGCTGAAGATTGTCGTAATGGATCCACTTTTCATCACCAGTGACAAATCGATGCAAAAATCTATTTCTATTCTGCCGTTGAAGCAGCTGTTCACAGGCAAAGAACGCCTTTCGATGTCCCTTGGTTTCAATTCGTATGGTACCAAATTTTCATGCTTTTCGATTATCCCCATGTTTTTAAGGGGTTCTCTTTCAGTCACAAGTCAACTCTGAACGATTCAAGCAATTGTTGAATTGTTTGACATGGGCCTTTATTGAGCAATTCCCCTAATTCTTCCTCTCGAACTCGGCTGCCAAGGTCGTTCCTTGTCTTCCAAATACGATGACTTTCGGCAGAAAAAATTTATCCGGAACAAAGTTCGACTTCTTGGATAAAGTACAATACAAAGTGTTGTTAATCACGCTCCAACCAAATGACATACACATACATACGAGTACATATATGTATGTATACTGAAACTGACGGACGCCTAATGACAGCTGTTTTACAGAAAATACATGAAGAACGTATACTATCTCCGCCAACTCTAGTTAAACGCTACGAATTAATTCCTACTCCCAATACACACTTACACTTACCATTTTAAGGGTGTAATATAGCATTACCCCCCTCCCTCCCCACCTCATCAATTGTTTGAAAAAAAAAAAAAACAGGAAAATGCAACCTTGAAAGTGTATTTATCTACCTTTGACAATGCAGTGAAGCACAGTCTTTGGATAACAATGAGCCACCACAATGAAACCACCAAGCACTGTTTTGTTTCCAGTTGGTTGTCGATTGAAAACGTGAAGTATCCTTTCCAGCATAATAACTAACCTTTAAAACTATGCTGCCTACTTCAACTGGAAACTTTATCCTTTAAAACGAATATTCAGTCAACATACTCACCTGTTGTTATATTCAAGTATTTCAAGTAGTTTCGGCATTTCAAGTACAACATTTTAGTTTGCACATATCTTCACTTAATTTGCTATTCAAATAACCGTGTTCAAGAGCAGAATGTAACTTTCAAGTAGTATTTGTTCAGAGTTTGCAATTGGTTCTACGCAAATGAACATATGTTGCAATCTATATGTACATAGCTGACTTTGGTGACTATGCTGTATAATAATTGTGAGTATAACAGTGGATTTGTGTATGAGTTTTAAATAAACTTCTATTGTGTTTACTCGCATTTATATGCATGTACAGTCGACTCTCGATAAATTGAATCTGTGGGGACCTGGCAAAAAGTTTAAATTATTAAGAGTTTCATTTAACGAAAGTTGTGACTATCG
Source organism: Brachyopa scutellaris (assembly GCA_949775065.1). NCBI lineage: Eukaryota > Metazoa > Arthropoda > Insecta > Diptera > Syrphidae > Brachyopa > Brachyopa scutellaris. The sequence continues at coordinate 30,256,444 of OX459115.1, read as the reverse complement.
AGAGAAAATAAGAAACATTTCAAATTATCGAGAGTCTACACATTTATTTTAAAAAATCATCGCATATTTATAATGTCCTCTTTAGTCTTCTTCACAACTTTTAACAAATGCAACATTGCAACGTACAGTCAAACTACATACGTCATAGAACACGGTCAAATGCAAACTGAATTACGTAGAGAAAAAAATGTATCATTTGTCAACAAAAGTATATAGGTTAGAACAAGCAACTTATTCCTCTGATTTTTTGCTTACGTATATATTAGTTAGTTCAAATTATCTTGTCTACTTCCATTTATAGCGTGTTGTGTGGGAAACAGCCAGCACAATCGCTTCAAATTAACGAGTGTAGATTTGTTCAATTTACCGAGAGATTTCCAATGGATCAAAGAAAAACTTCAATTTAACGAGAGATTGATGTTATCAAGAGTTTTATTTATCGAGAGTCGACTGTATGTTGTTTTGGCAAAGTTGAGCTTAGTGAAGTTTAGCAGACTTAAAAAATAAAAGACGTGAAAGCACCAGCTGCTGAACAAAACCAGTCACCTCAAAGGTACTGAAGATGAAGTCAGCTAAATTAAAAATTCTGGTCCTTACTACCAAATGTTTGATATTCCATGTTCTACATCATACCTGCTTAATTGTGATACCTGTGTTCGATATACTGTCGAATATCATAAAAGTGCTACACCAAGCTTAGATTGTTCAAACGTTCACTTTTATGCTTTCATGCACTTGTCTGAAGAGGATTGACTCCCAAACTATGAGGAGATTTATAATGGACATTTAGGTCTCTGAGTTGAAATGATTGCCCGTACAATCTCACCCACCATTCCTTACCTAACGTAACCTAACCTTCAATTATATGAGTTGCTGTCTTAGAAATCCCTTACCGTTTATGTAGCCATTTTTGCGAATATACTAATTTGTTATACTGAGAATAGAACCCACAATTTTAAAACCAGCCAACTTACTCTTCTTACTTCAGATGGTACTAAGGTTCAGATTGAACGTACACCTTTAGCAATGTACTCGTACCTCTTCATTGATTCTGCTTTTTGGCGAAAAGACTCTTATTTCTTGTCAATGTAACTTGACCAGCTCAATTTTGCAGTTTTCTCGAAAACTGAGCTCAGTTTGGTAACTCTTTGAACATCAGCATTTAGTGACTGTAGTGAAAGGAGCATGCGTATTTAATCAGGTTTAAAAAAAATTAAATATTTAAAAAGTTGAAAACCTTAAAAGATTTCGTGTGCATTCGAGCTTTTTTTCAGCAAAACAAAAAATTATTGTATGCAGTGAGAAATTCTATTTGAAACCAGATGATCAGTTATTTGGAAAAAGCTATATTTCATTTACGAGGTCGGAGCACATTTTTGTCAAAATACTCTATAGTAACGATTAGAATCCCACCAGAGGTTGTCTTTCAGACTCCTTCTTAGCAGGATCCGGCGTCCCTCAAGGGAGCCACCTAGGTCCACTTTTATTTATTCTTGCTATCAATGATGTTCCATCAATCATAAAACATAGCAACATTCTTATATTTGCCGACGATATGAAGATCAGTAAAGCAATTACAACCATAAATGATTGTACATTTCTGCAATCAGATATTGATAGTTTCAGTACCTGGTGCTCTAAAAATGGTTTAGTCCTTAACCCACTCAAGTGTCAGTCCATGACTTTCTCTGGGAAACTGGTACCGACTATATTCAACTACTTGATATCGAATAACTCTCTCAGTCGGGTTTATAGTTTTAAGGACCTGGGTGTTTACTTTAGCCCTGAACTTGATTTTAAAGAGCATATAAACCACATTGTGAATAAATCAAATTCAATGTTAGGTTTCGTTAAAAGATGGTGTAAAGAATTTAAAAATCCTTATGTCACCCTCTCACTATTTAACAGTCTTGTCCGTCCTCACCTCGAATATGCTTCGCAAGTATGGACACCTTATCAGAAAAATCTCAATACTCGTATTGAAGCTGTCCAGCGACGCTTCATTCGATTCGCATTGAAAGGTCTTCCCTGGGACGATCCTTTTAACCTCCCCCCATATTTGCATCGGATAAAACTGTTGCAAATGCAGCCTTTGGCTCAAAGAAGGGTCAATAATGATATAATTTTTATGCATCAACTGATCTCAGGTCTGATTGATGCACCTGACTTATTATCCTGTTTAGGATTAAACTTTCATGGGGGATCGCATCACCTGCGTAGTATAGAGTTACTGCATGTTCCTCATCACAGAACAAATTACGGGATGCATGAGCCTATTAGCCACATGAGTAAAATCTATAACTTAAATGTAAACATTCTTGACTTTAATCTTAACAAAATTACACTTAAAAATGTCTTGCGTAATGTAGTTCCTCGAACATAAACTCTAATTATGTATATTTGTTCTTATATTTGTTTATTTATTGCTAGTGGTAGTGTTGAAATGTAGCGTAGCCTAACCACTAACACCAGCACTAAATGATGAGCCTGTTGATGCATATTTTGCCCTGGCAAATTTCTGCTTATGGCTGTTGCTTGTATTAAGCACACCATGACACAGATCTTACTTAGTTGGCGCTACAGCTCGAGGTGAACCTGGGCCTGCTTCTCGCAACCATTTGTGTGTGCGTGTTATATTTTTGCACGAATGGAAGGGACCTACAGTTTTTTGCCGACTCCGAACGGCGAGTTGAGAAGCTCAATCGTGACAAATGATACTCTTTGATGCTTGTCAGACATTCGAAAGAGGTGGGCACTGTGAAAAACTTTTAGGTGTTTGCGGCGGGATTCGAACCCAAGACCGCTGGCTCAGTAGTCCGACACACTAACCACTTGCGCTACGGTGCCCACATGACACAGATCTGATAGTGTTTTAAGTCCAAAATTGAAATTGGTATTCCACAATACCCGAAGTTACTCTATTAACATTATTAAAAAAAAAATCCGTAGATACTATTTGTTTGAACAAATTTCTAATCATTTGAAGGTCAAATTCATGATGGGTTAAATTGAGCAGTGATAAGAACGAGACATAATTTTTCCAGTGAATAGGAATAAAAAAGGAGGCGTCCCTATTTCTCAGGTTTCTCCCAGGAACATAAGGAGACATAAGTACAGCTAAATCCGAAGAGATAATTCTGCCAATAAGTATGTCCCTTAAAAAGAACACTTATGCCCAGTTTCACAGTGAGATTTTAAACTCTCGGTGCTCGTTTAGACTCAAAGTCGAGCTCGACTAGTGGTTTAAGTTAAACGCCTTCACTCTGCCGTTTAGTCTTTCCTGAAACAGCTATTTTGAGGTATGTTTAGACAGCTTCCAGAATAGTGAAAAATAATTTATGCTTTTATACTTTTTAGAAATAGTTCAATATCCGCCAAACTTTTATTGACTTTACGCTTCTATGCAATTTGACATTTCAAAACAATAGCACTGTCAACTTTTGTTCCAACACAGCTTTCAGAACTGCGTTTAATTAACTGGAAGATTAGTTCAGACTGTTAAGCTGAACGAGTTAGGCTAGAAGTTTAAACTCTTGTTCAGGTTTAGTTGAACTTCAGTTTGAACTGTCACTCTGAAACTCCTATAGTTGGGCAAATATTCAGACCCACTCAAGCTTCGTGAATTTTATTTTTTATTTTTTTTTTTTGAATATTTTCAATCAATAATTATGCAATGTGTATTTGGAATTATACATGTGTATTTGGAATCAAAAACAGCACCAAGCTCCTTAATTTCACTGACTGATGAATGACTTCCATTACCAAGACTATAATTAAATGACGTCCGTGGCATGTCATCAATTACAGAAATAGATGCAAACAGTCTGCAAACACAAGACAATTTGAAAACTGTTACCAGTCCGGAATATCAAATGACTGCCTTGAGGTAGGCCCGATTTAACCACTTAAAAAGGAAGAAGGAACGGGACAATTATAATCTACTATCACTTGCTTCCACGAAAACACGTGTCATGAGTTTGACACTTCCTTCAGTTCGCAAAAAAATCTCTATCTTTAAGAAATTTAAACATTCAATTTTCGGACTCTCCAAGCCTTTGCGTCTTTTGCCCCAATTTCCTCTCGGGATACATATGTATGTACATATATCACATTTCGCGCCTTTCAAGATAACATAACAATGACATCAAACTTTCAGATGTTTGCAGCGATTTCTTCTGCTGTAAAAGGGTTAAAACACATTCACTCTATAAACCCAATAACTGTGCTGTGCTGAAATAGCTTACGGGCTAAACATCCACTTGGTTATGGGTTTAAATTGATGGCAAACGCTTTGGGGAAGTTCCACTGAAGACCCCTCTCCCTACATAGCTTTAGTATGGTAAAATACTCTCATATTCGTTTTTTTACTGAAATCGTCTTCATTGAAACTTTATGCAAACGAGGATATTAAATTTCACTGGCAGCTATGAGTATTTTCCTATATTCCTATGGACAACAAAAATATACGTATTTACAATTTGCCGTAGTTGATGTTAATACTGGCATTGGCATTCAGCGTGAGATATTCAATATTGTTTTGCGAAATTTATTTATTCATAAACATTTTGCAAGATGGGGCCGCTTTTACTTCATGTCTGTATTAGGTACTTTGGTTTATTTCTTACTCAAACCCATATCCATAGAGATCGCAAATGGAATTTTACACCGAAATTACATTCTCTTGTGAGATATTAAATGGCAACTTGAAGAAACAGATCTATTCAACAAAACAGTAGTTTAGAAGTTTGGTATTTCCATGTAGGAGAGAGTGGGGTTAGAAGTAACAGGGGTAAGTTTTAACAGCTAAAAAATAAAGGGTTCCGCTGAAAATTAAAAGTCGCGTGAAAGAGAAAAATATTCGTATTTTCCAGAGCAAACGACGTGTCTACTTCCGGTTTGAATTGGTCGTTAGTGGAAAAAGCTGTGGGTGGGGTCCCCGAAATTGAGAGATTTGTAACTCTTATTTTTTTCCGTATTTTTGGTATACCTATTCACAGGCAAGAGATCTTGTGCCAGTTGTTTTTTGTAGATATGCATTTATGTTTTGGCGATGTTTGTGTATATATGTGTGGATTTTCGTTTTTTTTTATAGTGATCTCTGTGTTGAATTTCATGGCGGGGCAAGTTGTAACATGTTAAAATTCATCATCTCATTAAAACTGGTAGACTAATGCCAAGAAAAACTCAATCGCTTGTGCAATTAGGCTAAAATCACTCTTCTTTGGGTTCCAGGACAAATAGAGTCGACGAACTAGCGAGGCGACGACGTTCAGCCGTTAATAGCTCACTAGACGAAAATGTTCATATTCCTATGGGTGCTGTTAAGAGCAATGTACTCTCACACTTTTTAAAACTAGCTGGTCTCCGATGGACCAGTTTTATTAACTGTGTCATATCCAGGAAGATATTGCGAAATTACAATAGGCTAACAACGAATTAGCGATACTCAGGGAGCGCATACCGGGCTAACCTAGCTTATGTACCTTCCTTATTCTATTTTTATTTTTTTGTTTTTTTTTTTTTTATTTTGTGTATTTTGATTTTATATGTTTTTAAGAGCTTTTATATTGTTTTAATAAAGCTACGAGTACACGACATGCAAAAACCACATTTAAATGTAAGCGTGACGTTGTTTTGACATCAGAGTCAGTGATAAATCTTACATGTTGTGTACTCACTATATTTGTGACTGTCACATGCGTCCACATTTAAATGTGAGTATTCATGTGAACAAATTCTCACAGGAGAAAATGTGAAATTCCATGTGTCGTGTACTCGCTATAATTGGCCACATGTACGAATATGGACTGAGACGACATTTAAATGTGAGTGCCACAGGCATGTGAAGACACGAAATCGTGCCATCACATTTTTTCTCGAATGCCGATTTTTTTTTTGACGTTAAAATCTAATTTTTTAAATCTTGCGATGAGTTTTTGTTTTTCACTTTTTATTTTCTATGCTTAGTTAATTCCTCTATATAAATCTCACAGGCTATGTTTATGTATCCTATTATGGTTTAATGTTAGCGTCGGTTTTAAAATAGTGCAGTTCCCTGATGCATGAGAGATGCTAAGAGCTACATTAAAGGTGGTACAAATTGTAGGGCTATTTTTACTTAGCCGGTGTTGGTGGGTTGCTGCGGTATGACCAAGTCTTAAGCAAACGTTTCAACAATTAGAGTGTCGTTAGATTCTTCTTGACCCGGAGGCTATAATAAGTCATAAAAATCCCAAATGGTGGACCGTAATAATAACGTACATATTTATATTTGTATATGTTACCAGCCAAACCCGATTTGTCCTAGGCCAAACTAGGCCAAACTAGTTTATCCTAAGCGTGTTAGGCCAAACCAGTTTTGAATTCTGATTCAAGTAATCTATTGGGTAAAATTAAAAGGCAATCAATTATATGAGCAATATTTATTCAAATAAAGTCAACCGAATTATAAAAAATAGTATTGACGGGAATTTCGATTTTTTTTTTCAATAAAGGAGAGCTAGTGTAATGAACTTACTGCAGCTATCAGTTCATTTATTATTTCGCATATCAACAACTCGCATTTTGTTTCTTCACAGTTTTTATTTGGCAAACTTTCATTTAGGTTTGCAATTATTTCGCCATAAAATATTCTGCATTCACTATATTTCGCTTCATTTTATATAGTGAATGCAGAATATTTTATGACGAAATAGTTACAAACAAATAGACTGATAGCTGCCGTAAATTTATTGTACATACTAGTTCTCCTTTATTAAAAAAAATCGAAAATTTCCCTCAATACTACATACCTATTTTTTATAATTAAGTAGACTTTATTTGAATAAATATTGCTCATCTTATTGATTTGCCTTTTAATTTTACCCAATAGATTACTTGAATAATAATTCAAAACTAGTTGAGCCTAACACGCTTAGGATAAGCTAATTATTATCCAGGCGGTCCGCATTACCCGACTGGTCCATATTGCCCGTACTTACTCTATATGAGATTGACCGATATGACGTCATTTCTGACAGGGGCTTACCTTGTTTAGGTATAACAATTACTTCTGCTATCTCTCAGTTATGTGACATATTTTAATCTTAAACAGGAATTAATTATACTTATATTAGTGAATGGCAATTCTTTCATAATTTGGGCAGTTATATGACCATAGCCTGGTGATTTCCTATTAGATAGTTTGTGTACGCAGGCAATGATCTTTCTAGTAAAGTAAAGCTTGCATAACATTATCGTCTAATTTGTCAGGAGGTTCCAGGTTTGCGTTAGCCATTACAGGTGGAAGAAATTTGAAAACATTCGTCAGGTGTTCTGCAAAGAGTCGAACATTCCCTTTTGGGTCTCCAAACCATTTCCCATCAGATGTATTATAATATTAGTGCTTTATAATAATTTCTGCTGGATATTTTACAGAGGCTTGCCTTTTCTGTCGATACGTCGCGTCACGTTGGTGTACCAGTACCTTTAATCTTCGGCTGCCTTTTGTATGTCAGCTATGAATTGTTCCACCTCAATGTCAATATGTAAATGCGAATTAAAATGTTTTTTTGCATACACATGCAAAAATGTGAAGTCTACATCCCATGTACTCGCTATAATAAAATGCGTATGAAAATACTCACTGCATCCACATGAAAAAATGTGATGTCCACATGCCGTGCACTCGCTTTATTTTTGCGAGCTACATTAAATGCCGAAAAATTTAAAAAACAAAATTCAAAATACTTCACATGACTTTTGGGACAGAATCAACATGAAAATATGTGAAGTTGACATGCCGACTCGACAAATCGACTCGTCCGTCTATAAGACTTGACTTTCTACTAGTTGGTTGGTATGCGGTTTGGGTGAAAAGTCTATGGACTTTTTTTTTTTTCTTTTTTTTATTCTTTTCTTTTTTTATTCTTTAACGTAGTCCCCTCCATGAGCAATAAACCTTTTCCAGCGTTACTCTAACATTTCTACACCTTTGGTATATTAAGAAAATAGTCGCTCGGTGACATGTCTGCGGAGTTTGGTGGATAAGAAAGAATTTCGTACCTCAGGTCATTCAAGTTGGTCATTGATTTTCAAGATGTGTGAGCGGGTTCATTGTCGTGTGGTAGAGCACTTTTTTTTTCTTCAAGTGCGGTCGTATTTTCCTGATCTCATCGTTCAATCGCTCCAATAATGCAATATAATATGTATTCTCCTGTGATTGTTTTACCTTTTTCGAGATAATCTATAAAAATGATTCCATGTGCGTCCCAAAAAATACTGGCTTTGGGCGGCTTTTCCCTGGTTTTAACGACTGCGCTGGACTCTGGTATGTAGTGGTGTGTCCATATTTTGTCCATTGTCACATACCGATGCAAGAATTCTTTTAGATTACGTTGGAACAGCTCTAAGCAGCGCTCTGAATCATCCACACGTCGTGGTTTTTGATCGGTTGTTAGAGATCGCGGCACCCATCGCGAACCAAGTGTTTTCTTATGAAAATGTTCATGCAAGATATTCCGCACATGATCTGTTGACATCTTCAATACGTCACCTATCTTACGCATTTTTACTTTTCGGTCGTTTTAAACGATGCGGTGGATTTTCTCGATGTTTTCTGAAGTTTTAACCTCACTCGGCCGTCCAGAACGTTCTGCATTATGAATACTTGTACGACCACGTTTAAATTCACTGAGCCCCTAGCAAATTATTGATTTTAAAGGACCAGACACGCCGTAACACTTTTCAAGCCATTTTTTTTTTTGCTTTGGCAGTGTTTTTCCCATTAAAAAGCAATGTTTGGATAACATACGAAACTCCCTGTTGTCCTTGTTTTTACATTAACAAGAGTGGCGCCACGCAAACGAGTATAACTTTGGAACTAATCGACACAATGTTACCAAATGTTATAAAGAAACTTTTCAAGGTTGGAATACTATTGGAATATCATATGAAATTTTTTCTAGTACCGCCATCTATATGTTAGTCCGGAGACTTTTCACCCCATGTAGTAATTCTGGTGCTCCCTTCCCATTCTAGAACTATAGTGTGAATTTATTTTGAGGTCCAAGCAATAATTTTTGTACCGCTATTCCATGCTGAAGGCATGTGGTAGCAAAACGACTTTTCATCGTTCTAACTTATATCTGTTTTGAGTGCGAGCAGTGGAGCTCCGCATAGATTCTGGAGCTGTAAGCCGTCAATCCATTCCGCTTCTCTTCCGGGTCGATGATTTTTTAAAGCGACGTGATGTGACGTATGGTATCGTACACTGCCGACTTCGATATTTTAAGCTCATCTGCAAAAGTACGAACTGTATAACTAATTATGTCCCTTTTACGGTGGGTTTTGTGGTAAGTTAATGACGTTTGCAGTTTTGTTTTATTACTCTCTACATCGGTTTGTGCCTGGATTCCGCTGCTTTTTTTTTTAAAAGTCTTTAATTGCTTTGAGATTTTACAATGTCTAGTATCGATCCTAATCGGATGCAAAAGAATTTTGTTCATTTAAGTCTACACAGATCAATAAACGTATAATTGTGGAGAGAATGGTGTGTCCGGAAACTTATGGACGGCCGGCCGGCGTTAAATTACACCATTTTCCGTTTACTGTTTCCAACCAAAGCCACAAAACCAATCGTATTAGATACTCCTAATTGTAATAAAAAAAATCATTATAGCCTGCGGTTTTGTTGAATTGCCTTCCATTAAAAATTCTATTTCAGACACAAGATAAAACGTATTTAAACCATCTGGATGCAAATGCATTTACTAAATGGAATTGCATACAATTAAGTTTTTTTTTTCGTTCGATACATTTTCATCGCGCTATACAGTGAATAAAAATAGAAAAAAGTTTTATTGTTTACTATTTCAGTTAAATGTTTGGAATTTTTTATGGCTTATGGCTAGTGTTTCATTCGATTCATTTTTATTAGTTAGATTAGAAGTTAATAATTTAATGAGGTGAACAAATAAATGCTAAAGGAATCGTAAACATTACAATGTGTGAATCACCTACTCAATTTTGAACCTAATCACAGTAAACTTTAGCAAATGGGCTTAGTAGGTCAACTGACAACTCACTTTTGTTCATTTCGAGACTTTTGCAGTAACCATAGAACAAACCAATGAGTAAATCAGCAAATCATTCTTAGAGGAAAAGCTCATCAGGGGCTGCTTCTAAACAAACCACTTAAGTGTAACTGAACGTTTTTTAATCCCCACTGTGATAACATTTTTAACGTGGACAATACTCGTTCCAGCCACACATTTCGGATCTCGCGAAATCTTTGCGTGTATTTTTTTCTTTTAGCATCGTAATATAGAATTTCCGTAATAAATCACACGCGTTTTCAAGAACTGACTGTGTAGAATGTTGCCAAAAGTTTGTATAAGCCCTTATCATTACTTTTATATCAGGACGAAACGTTTAAAAATTTTGTTCGTGGTAATCTTTGCAAATACTGAACCAATTAACGTGAAATAAATTTTATGATAATCTCTATTTTTGCGAAATCCACTTAGGCTATGTTTTTTTTGTTTACAAGAAAATTTAACTTTTAATTTTTGTATATCTATATTTTATTGAGGTTGACACATACATATATGAGCACCGTGGTGTAATGGTAAGTTCTTTGGACTACTACGCAGGGGCGTACCAATCGAAAATGGCGCCTAGGGCACGCATCAAAGTTGCGCCCCTTCGTGAATTTTCTTAATATAAAAAACAGATACTCCGCCTAAATAAAACAATCATAAATCTTATTCACAAAACATATTTATTTTCTATTTTATAGCGAAATTAAGTGCGTGAAACCGTTACATTAAAATTGCAACTTTCTCTCCTTCTGCGACGCAAACATATCTATGATGTTTTCAAAACTAGTTGTATCCGTTTCTTCTCGCTCTACACTGAGCAAAGCTAGTAGTCTAAGAGCCCGCAGTCATTTTTGGTTGTGAAAGGTAACCAAATGACATGCATATTAATCTGCAGTCTCGATGAAAGAGATCTCAAATCCAACCGTCTGGCAGCATATTGTGGCAGCTAAAGAGAGTAACAGTGCATCAAAAATGCACTTTTTTCCGAAAACGGAATAATAGGGGTAACCACTTGAATTTAGTTCTAAATAACAGTATAGAACCCCCTGAGTAGGGATACATAGATCCAAGACGTTTTTCTTGTCGCCATGTCCTTGCCAGGCTCTCAAAGTTAGGAAAAATTCCCCATTTTGAATAGTTTAGGTAACCACTCAAATTTCTGATACAGCATAGCTGAGGACACCCTCAGCACAAATGTAACGGTCCAAGACGTTTTTCTTGTCGCCAAAGCATTGCCAGACTCAATCAAAATATCGAAAAAATACCAATTTGGAATAATTGTGGTAACCACTTAATTTTTTCTGAAAAGCAGAGTAAAGAACCCCCTGAATACAAATATGACAGTCCAAGACGTTTTCCGTGTCGCCAAGTCCTTGCCAGACGCTCTCAAACTATCGAAACTATAGCTACGCCTGATTGTAAAATACGCATTCCGAAATATATACCCTGTATTGTGTTTGCCTTTCTCTATGCATTTTTATATATCACAAAATATAGAATTTCAAATTAGATAATACAGAACTGTAATAGAAAACTTATCTTAAAGCTCTAATTCAATTTCACCGTCTTGAATAACAACTTGACTCCTTCTTTTTAGAATAAGTTTCTGTTTCTATTCTTTCTGTTTGTCACAACAATTGGAAGATCAACGTAAAACTGTGTTGTTGTAATTCCCATTGATAGAAAGTAATAACTCTATTAGTTAAACATTGTTAACCGAGCTGTGAATGAACATGAGTGACCTGTGTGCAAGTGCAAAGTGTGTTTTACATATTGGTGACATCTCGCAGAACTGTGGGAATATTAAGCTATTCACGGAAAAAATATTAGCTAAATGCACTAAAATACTCCAAATCCGGAAGATACATAATTATAAGTATTGCGATATTAACCTTCCGCAAGTAGTTGATAAGGTAAGTGGGTATCATAGTACATGCTACCGAACTTTTACAGCTGTTGCACAAAAAGTGGCAGTATCGATAGAAACAAGTTGCGAAGTTGGTATGTACAAACACAATATAATAAGGAGTACGTTTTTATGTTTTTACAAACTACCGACTATTAATTCCACAGTGTCTGAAATTACTATTAATGAAAGCCCTGCCACCGAACTATTTGAAACTAATCTTGATGATATTCCCACTTCATCTGCTGCAATTGTAGCGGCATCGATCGCAAAGTGTTAATTCTGTAATAATAACACAAGATACTTCAAAAGAATTAAAGAAAAACTTATATGCAGTCAAATATCCACCCTAGAACACATTGTGGGTAAGGCTTTATTGCTTATGACGCCAATGGTGATACCCTTTTTAATGTCTGTACAGGGAAATGCGTTTCTAAGCAAACTGAAAAATTTTTACTTACTATACGAGAAAGTGGAGTCTACAAAAGAGACACATTTATAAACGAGTGCCAAAAAGATGCAAAAAGGTTCGAAAAATCAATTTCGAGAACAGAGATTAGAAACTTTGCTTCTGAATATAAAACACCAAAGAATTCCGGCAGTGTAAAAATCTCGGAGTTAAAAATGGAGAGAAATCTTATTGGAAGAATTTTATTTATAGCTGCACAGAATTCAGTGGATATGAAAGAAATCTTCAAATACCCACTAACACCTATACCACAGGCGTTCGGTCATTTAGATGGATCGCTAGTTAAAACCGACAAATCAACTTTCCTCAAACACTTAGAGAAAGCTGCAGGTAGCGATTTTCCAAATCAGATCGAAGCTATTATTGTCGATGGTTTCTTTCTGTTGCACACTTTAGGAGAGTTACCTTTAACTTTCGAAAAACTTGCTCTAAGTGTTTTAAAAAAGATCTGCTGTATGAAAGCAAAAACTATTCACATAGTATTCGATAGAATAATATCGCCTTCGATAAAAGATATTGAGCGGGATAGGCGAAATATTTCAAAAGCACAAGTTGAATATAGTGTATTGAAAAGACATCAAAGACGCCCAGTTGATTTTATTAAATGTTTACGAAACAGCTCATTTAAAAAGAGACTTAATGAGTTCTTTGTGGAAGAATGGAATGAAAAATAGTATAGTTCTATTATTAGCGAAAAACAGATTATTGTTACAAATGAAGAAAAATGTTTTCTTTTTAAGGCTGAAAATAGTATTGTTGTTCGGGAAGAAGTTCCAGAACTAAAGAGTTTTCAAGTAGAGGCAGACACTCGTATGATGTTGCATTTGTCATTTTTGCCAGCGGGTTCCTCTGTTATCGTGAAATCTCCAGATACGGATGTTCTTGTTATTGCTCTCTACAATCTACCATACCTGAACGACATTAAATTATGGATAGAAGTTGGTACATTATCCAAAAATTCGCTGAGATACATAAATGTCAACTCAATTTCTGAAAGTTTGGGACCAATGCTTTGTGCTGCTTTACCTGGCTTTCATAGCTTTACTGGTTGTGATTATACTCCATCCTTTTTCAAAAAAGGGAAAATTAAGCCTTATTGCATTCTTCAAAACAGACCGGACCTACAACTAACTTTTTCTAAGCTTGGGAGTAAAACAAATATTGACGATGAGGATATAAAAAAAATTGAAACTTTCGTTTGTGCTATATACAAAACTGGAGCATTGTCTGTAGATGAAGCCCGGTATTAGATATACTATAAAACCTGCAAACCTACATCAACGAAGATTTTCAAAAATATAAAAAGTAATTTATATTTTAAAAATTGATTGTATTTATTTTTATTCTTAGTTGTTTATTGCAGGTTTTGAAGGAAGTCTTCTACCTCCAAATAAATCAACTTTACTGCAACAGATATGCAGAACAAATTATATTTGCAGCGTATGGAAGAATACAGTAAGAATGAAAAGTTAATGAAAAGTTAATAAACATGACATAATAAATTTTTAACGGTTTTCGATAGTTTGAGAGCGTCTGGCAAGGACTTGGCGACAAGGAAAACGTCTTGGACTTATGTAGTTGTATGCCAGGAGTTGTATTCTATGTTTTGGGAATGTTTTGTGTGGTTACTTCAATTATCCAAGTTCTGGTCCTTTGTTTTGTGAGGGCAGATAAACTAAGTGCATTTTAACGGTTTTCGATAGTTTGAGAGCGTCTGGCAAGGACTTGGCGACACGAAAAACGTCTTGGACTGTCATATTTGTATTCAGGGGGTTCTTTACTCTGCTTTTCAGAAAAAATTAAGTGGTTACCACAATTATTCCAAATTGGTATTTTTTCGATATTTTGATTGAGTCTGGCAATGCTTTGGCGACTAGAAAAACGTCTTGGACCGTTACATTTGTGCTGAGGGTGTCCTCAGCTATGCTGTATCAGAAATTTGAGTGGTTACCTAAACTATTCAAAATGGGGAATTTTTCCTAACTTTGAGAGCGTCTGGCAAGGACATGGCGACAAGAAAAACGTCTTGGATCTATGTATCCCTACTCAGGGGGTTCTATACTGTTATTTAGAACTAAATTCAAGTGGTTACCCCTACTATTCCGTTTTCGGAAAAAAGTGCATTTTTGATGCACTGTTACTCTCTTTAGCTGCCACAATATGCTGCCAGACGGTTGGATTTGAGATCTCTTTCATCGAGACTGCAGATTAATATGCATGTCATTTGGTTACCTTTCACAACCAAAAATGACTGCGGGCTCTTGGTCTATAGGTCGCATATCTTTTTTTGGCCCATTGTAGCCCTCAAGTACGAGAGTATTAATTTTAGTTTGCGAAAAGATCGCTCACAACTTGCGATGGATACTGCAATTGTGAGCAGAATTTGAATGGAAATGTACTGATTCGGAAATACGCTTTCATCTCCGTACTGCACAATAAATTCAAGTAACTCTTCAGGTTTCTTTATATTGACGTTTTTTCTTGTATATTAGCACTCGAATATCAAATATTTCTTCGTTTAACTGTTCCACGTTAACATCGCAGCCATAATCATCGCCGAGTTCTTCACCTTTTTTTTGAAGTGAATACTTCTTTAGCGACGTATTTGTTTTGAAAACGAGTTACGATAACTGCGTCACGATAGATTTCGATAACTGTATTTCGATAACGTGGAAATGATTCCATATAGGGGAAATATGTATACAGAAAACATCAGCTGTCTGTATGTCTGTCTGTCCGTCTATCCGTCCGTCTGTCTGTCTGTCTGTCTGTCTGTCTGTCCGTCTGTCTGTCAATCCGTCCGTCTGTCTGTCGGTCTACCTTTTAACATCTAAACCGCTGAACCAATTATAATGTAATTTGGCAGATAGATAGTCTGGGACCTAAGGAAAGACTTAGGTGGAAAAACCGCTCGCTAGGGGGCGCTGGAGTCAAGTTATTAACAAAACCTTTTCACGCCTAATCCACTGAAGCAATTGTAATTTTATTTGGCAAAGAGATAGTCTGGGACCTACGGAAGGACTTAGGTGGTAAAACCGCTCGCTAGATGGCGCTGGAGTCGAGTTATTAACAAAACCTTTTCACGCCTAAACCGCTGAACCAATTATAATGTAATTTGGCAAAGAGATAGTCTGGGACATAAGGAAAGATTTAGGTGGAAAAACCGCTCGCTAGGGGGCGCTGGAGTCAACTTATTAACAAAACCTTTTCACGCCTAAACCGCTGAACCAATTGTAATGTAATTTGGCAAAGGGATAGTCTGGGACCTGAGAAAGGACTTAGGTGGAAAAACCGCTCGCTAGGGGTCGTTGGAGTCAAGTTATTAACAAAACCTTTTCACGCCTAAACCGCTGAACCACTTATAATGTAATTTGGCAAAGAGATAGTCTGGGACCTAAGGAAGGACTAAGGTGAAAAAACCAACAGAGAAAACTACAAAAACTGGACCCGATGGGTGGCGCTGGAGTCGAATTATTAACAAATTCTATATTTAATGCAATTTTGAATAGCTTTTCATTTCATACTTTGTATTACAATAATATAGTCAAGCTTGCATTCATATTTACTAAATTTTATTACACATTTTCCATCGATTGTACTAGACAAGTTTCTTCTCTTACACATTACACATACACAACCTTCGGCGCCTTTCTGTGGCTACATCTCATTCCTGGCAAAGATTGAATCGTTTTGAATCTGGACGCTTTCGGACCACCATTGGAAAATAACATTAGTATTGCTTTAGTTTGAATTTTGTCTACTGAACAGATAAGTTTGTGGATGTATGGTGTTTTTTTTTTATTTTTAAATTTAATAAGTGGAGGTTTTGTGCGCCCCCATTTGAAGGGCGCCCGGGGCACGTGCCCTACCTGCCCCACCCAAGCTACGCCTCTGCTACTACGCAATGCTGCCCGGTTTTTTCACGGTGCCACCACGGTGAATTTTTGACAAGCAATCAAAGAGTCTCATTTGTCAATGAGCTCCTCAACTCGCCGTTCGGAGTCGGCAAAAAACTGTAGGTCCCTTCAAAAATATAACACGCACACATACATAAATGGTTGCGAGAAGCAGACCCAGGCTCACTCCGAACTGTAGCGCCACCTAAAGTAAGAGACACATATTTACATACTTTCACTCCTTACTTTAAAGCAGTTAAATAATTTGCAAAAAAAAATTGTTTATATGAAGTCAGCATGTTTCCGCAAATTTTAAGCCCTAAATCTTTTCCTAATAATACCTGTATACTAAAAAATAAATAAATAACTAATCTAAAACCATCCATTATATTTATTTCTCAACATCGATGGCTGCGATTCACAATACCCGTGCTTTTTTGCATGCGTATATACGTTTTGAATGCGGTTTTTTTTCTTATATTATATGGAGTCCACAAAAGTTTTTTAAGAACTTTGCAAAGCAACGCGTGCACGGAACTGCTAGTATTCAGATAAAGCGCATATACGGGTGACACTAAGAAGTCTACCTCTTGAAAGTCAGCTAGTATTTTTCAAAGATAAAAATCCAAATCGAACAGCTCTAAAAGGCTTAAGACATTTAATGAAATGGAACATATATGTATGTATGTATGAAACACATAACCATGTTCTAATCTACTGTGTTTATAGAATTATTCAAACTATAGAAACTTCAGTTGCAAGTTAACCATCATCGCGTTCGTCGGCGTTGCGTCGCGTCGATGGGAACGTAGTTTGGCTGTGAAAAGTTGTTATTGTGTATTTATGGTGGAATTACCCGAAACATTTCAAGATTAAATTGGATATACATGCGAAGCTATCTAAATCATTAGAAGAACATACATATGTATGTATATTTTAATATAATAATTTAATCTTGCAAAAGTTGACAGTTAGAGATAATTTGAAAGTAGATCAACTTTAATTGTAACAAAGTGAAAGTATCGATTACCAGAAATAGACAATAGCTATATGGGGTAGTTATTTAGCATTTTACAATGTCATCTTACGTTTATAATCGTAGTCTAACGTGTAATTATCAAGCAGCATTACACTTAAATTTACATAGGGTCCCGAAACTAATTTTATCTCATTTATCAATATTCATTATTTTGCGGTGTTTTAAATGATTATCTATATGCGATCACAGATGAGAATATTCGGGTAGTGTGAAGGGGATGACTTAGTACGAATATAATATAGACAAAATATCTAATTCACGATACATTTTTGAAAAGCGGTTAAAAGTCGCTTGTCTTTGTTTAAAAAGCATCAAATCGTAGTGTGCTTAGTAAGAACAACAACCATAAGCAGAGATTTGCCAGGGCCTATCATTGTGTGCTGGTATTAGTGGTTAGGCTATAATTACTTTTGTTGGGCTGAGGCTTCTGGTTTTACGGATATGGTTGGCCAATTATCTAAATTAAATTATCAAAAAAAAAAAACAAAAGGAAACAGCACGTTTTACCTTGTCAATGGTTGGTACAAGAAGGAATAGACAAATTTACGCAATATGTAAGTATGGCGGAGTGGGTTCCGACAAATCATCCATATAGCACTATCTGTCAGTCGGCGTGGCGTCGAAACTAAACTAAACGATGATTTTTCAATCGTTATTGAACTTACTTGAACAACAATACTGAAGGCCAATAGTCCATAGAATCCATCGACTTCGTTCCGTTGTACTTTGAAGTTGAAGTTGAAGTATTGGCAAATAGAGTAGTCCCATAGAATCCATCACATACCTACGTCGAAATGTCAACGATTCTCTTCATTCTCTCTATGCCAATGAAAATGCATACTCTAAATTTGTAAATGCGCGAACTTCAATATGTGAATGTGTGAATTTGAATGCGTAAATGTGTGTACTGACAAAGTATCGAAGAATGCAAAAAGTAGAAAGTAGACCTACTTTATCCTTCGAAGTTCATGCATCCGTTGGTTATGGGCCATCTCCCATAAGAATGTGTGTATTCTATCGTGCCGTCACTTGAAAATGAAGGAGCAATGGATCGACGGATTCTATGGGTCGGGGCCTTGACACAAACTTTAAAGCAACAAACCACAAACTGCTAGTTAGCCCTGCGGCAGAGGATGCTCTGTCCTTTTCTTTATGTTGCTCGATGGGTTTGATTTCTTAATTAATTTCATTAAGGCCGATGGCTGTCAACAGCTTATAAGTTAAAAACCTCATACAACTATTCACCAACCGCTATTAGTGCATACTTATGAGCGCTTATAAGACTTATGAGTGGTCCCAACCACTCTTAAGTTACGAGCAGAAATATGACAGACAATTATTATTGTCTCTGCTACTATCTTAGATAACTTCGAAATAATTCGAAATCAGCTGTTATTTCAAATTTAAATTATTTCTGTTGATTTTTGAAGTGGGTAGAAAAGAAAGAAATCCGAATTTATCCGACAAGGAAAAGAAAGTTATAATGAATTTAGGGAACATGTTCTTTAGTTCACTTTTTAATTCCTGATAAATTTGCCAAAACAAATGTATCCACCAACATCAATTTCACCATCTACAGCTGTGTTACATCACGCCCATATTTATATTGCCACTTATCACTGGACTTTTTTCAGATAAAATACCACATGATGGATGTAAGTTTACCGTTTCCACCAAAAATTTCCCACACAAGTAAAAAGTAAAATTCAAAGTCAAAGAGTACCACAAAAGGCAAGAAAAGAAATGAAAATAAGACCACAAAACTAACGAAACAACAACATTTTATATCAACCCTCATATTAAAAACTAATTGCTAGGTTTGTTATCCTCTTATTTCTCATATCTAAGAGTTGTACTTGATGTTTCTAATTGAAGCAACATTACGTAAACGCCGAAGATATTAGGCTTTGATGTAAGCATTAATCGTAGAGTAACTGGTAAGGTTTGTCTGAAATCACCAACTATTTACTGATTTTAAAACCCAACAACGCCTACCTACCCCTACTACAATATATATATTTGTGAATTGAAATAAAAGGTGAAACTTTATTCTAAGGTACCCACTGCCTTAACCTTAAGGTAACCAAATACCGCTGTAAACCCCCCTGTTCTGCATTCCACTTTTAGTGAATTTAACCACCAAAAGTGGAATTAGGTGTTCTGCATTCCGACCGAAACTATGAATTGTGGATTGTATGTTCGAAAGTGGATATTTTTGTGTTCTGCTTTCCACTCAAGATGACAGCTGTAAATTCGTGCTCTGCATTCCGATAATACTGTGATTTTAGTGAATTGAATTCACTTGAGATTCTTGACGTGAATTGAATTCACATGCCGTTGTAAAGTGAATTAATTAATTAATTTGTTGATCAGAATCATTTTGAAAAATACGAGAAGAATAATAAGACTTTCCATTAGTGTATTAAAATAATTGCTTTGTTTAATATAGTACAATACAAAAATTAGAGGCTAGAGAGTATTCTCTTGAATTACATGGAAAAAAATCAAGATTTTGTTAAACGGGACAGAGCGTATACTAAGGATTTATGAACGGAGTTAGAACAACGATTGAAGAGTGTAGGTTTTCTAACGACTGGGTTGAAAACGATAACATTCAGTTAACAATTTTTATTAACAAAATAAAACATTTTATTTTTTTAATGGGCGAAGGTGAATGCTTGTAAAATCCGAGCATTCTATAATCCCCGGAATCCCTCATTATTCAAACACCTTTTTTTCTATCATCTGCATACTTTCCAGTTCAGTCCACTTCGATCACAACTTGTGTTGCACAATGTTTTACATCTCGCCGAGAACTTTGCCGACTGTGGATCTACCAAGGCGAAGATTAAAATCCATTCCCACTGACCTTTGATGTGTGAGAGGAATTGAAGTTGGTACCATCTCTGGCTACACTTCTCGCAGAATATCAACAAATATAATCCTTACTCACCAAAACTGTTCTTAAAAATGCAAAAATCATTAAATAAATTATTTTTCTTCAGTTGTCTAACTTCTGCTCACAATGCTTCGGGAAGATCCAGAATGTTAGATTTGTCTCGCAAAATCTTCCTGCGAACTCTCTCCATTCGGTTTTCACCAATCATTTAAAACAAAATTGAATCCATTTTTTTAATAAAATATATGTTTTCTTAAATGTTTAATTCACTTGCACAAAACAAAAACCAGGAACTGAAAATCTCCAATGATTTGACAGCTGTGTTTGACATTTCAAACAAATGAATTCGAAGTGGATTTCAAAAAATCGAAATCACTCGAAATGCAGAACACTGAATTCCATTCCGAGTGAATTTAAATTGCGGTTTCAATCCACTTTCACTCGAAATGCAGAACAGAGGGGATAGTGACAAAAAAAAAATTAAAAAAAATCGTGCATTTCCCCCTTTCCGTCGATCTAGATCCGCACGTTGATGAAGCAGAAACACAACTAACTAAAGTCGGTAGCAAATATCAGCAAAATCATCCCTCCTCTACTTTGTGCCACAATCCCACAAAGCATTAATATTAACACGAACAACCCTCTCTCAACAGAATGACGATCAATGGCAATGGTTTACCCAACCCATCATTCAATGCACGTATGGGTAGAAAGAAAATTAAAGAATAAGCGATAGCGATGGATTTGTGACGAAGAGAAGAGCATAATATCTGCACGAACAACCCTCTCCCAATAGACTGGCGATCAATGACAATGGTTTACCCAAAAATACTGAGCAAATAATAAAAGCGGAAATTGGAATAATGCGAATTATGGAATCGAGGAATTGTATTTTTTGTATAAAAAGTAGCCTAATCTCTAATCCAGGAAGTAGATTATCTATTCCCGAAAGATTCATTCAAATCGGTTAAACCGTTAAGGTGTTATAGAGCAACAAACATCCAAACATATAAACTTTCACATTTATATATTAGTAGGAAGGATATGTATTAACACTGATAACAAAAAAAAAAAAAAACATTTACTTCAATACGAAAAATATGTATATGAACATATCTAAATAAATCATGAATATCATCATATATGTAGAAATATAAAAAAGGAATAGTTTAAGCGATGACTTTGAAACTAAGTCAATCATCGGCTGGCACCAGTTTTAGCCAACCCTTTAACTCCAACCAGCGCGATTAGAATTGTTTCTTCTTGTTGTCTTCTGAAATGACCCCTTTCAAGTCATGGGATGAATTCACTACTGACTATTTCAGTGAAAATGAGTGAGGAGACGAAATTGTCAATAGAATTTCCCTTTATTGTATGGAAAACGGAAAATATTAACTTTTTACCATATCATAAAAATTGTAGTTGAAATTTACCACGAAAAGGTAAACTACCCACGATCTGGCAGCACTGCACTGATATCGACATGTTGGAAAAAGAGTCCCATTGACTCCCAAGAGCGCATCCGGAAATCGGAAAATTGAGATCTCTCATAGTCGAAGTAGCATTGACAGAAACCTATTAGTGGTGAGCCTCTTAACTTTAAAAGCAATTTATGAGCGGTCCATAGCTACCAGCCTTAGTGTGTAAAGATTAAGAAAATATGAATTTGATCTTACTTTGATTGAAGAATTAGTGAAGCAGAAGAATGTACAAAAACACTCTTCTGATTTCTCTATATAATTTTATGCAAAATATATTAACAATAAATACATATATTTCATATTATAAATATTTTATTTAAGTACTTAACTTTAAGTACAATGTAATATAGTAAATATTGATTGATATTATATGGTACAAAACTGCTCGGTACTAAACAATTAGTTTCATACCGGATCACATCTCCGATATTTATATATACAAGTATGTACTTCACACTGATAGCTACTGCCGTATCATTATTTTAATTAAAAAGCTTGACAGCCAGATACAAACATAAAGCAAAGACCACTTTTATTAAAAGTTATTACAAGATGTATTTTTTTATGTAGCATGAAGAAATATTTGTTGCTTTTAACTTCAAATGAACCAGAACAGTTAATGGGGGAAAAAAACCAATCTAAGATCGCTTTTGGTGGTGTTGTCTGATAAGGGTATTAACTAAAGATCCTGTAATAACAGATAACGCTGTGATATCCCCATTTACACATGTCTTAAGCTTTTCCTTTGAGATATTTAAAAACTGCACCGCTGCTGTAGGTATGGGTTCTGCCAAGTGAATGGCATTCAATTTTACCAACATTATCACAGCATTTTCACTTTAAATTCATTATTTTTCAAATTAAAATCGTAGTTTTGCAAATTGAATTCATTTTTTTTTTATTTTAACATTAAGATTTGACACATAAACAAATGTAAAACAAATGTAAACAAATGTAATAAAATTATTCTCACCTTCTTGCTTAGATTTAGCCGGTTATTAGCCCTTAAATTTATCAAATATTAAAGATTCCAAAGTTCACCAGGGTGAGGTGCAGGTTTGAATTTGAACTTCATAGGATGCTGATTTACTGAGTCACCTTACCTCTCACTGAAATACATCTCACATTACAGAAGTTCCTGCTCATTTGCTGCAGCTGGTATTTTTAACACCTTAGCCATCACGTAATTATAACAGTTAGATCTCTGTGTATTACACTACGCAAATTATGCTCTGAGCATGGAACTGTATATGTGTACTTGACGTATGAATAACAAAAAAAAACCATTTGGTGGTAAGTTCCAGTGTTCGGAAGAGAAAATGAATTTAATTTGCAAAAAAACGAATTTAGAAATTACTTTTATCGTTGCCTAGTTTTAGGATAAAATCTTCAGCAGATAATCACCCCAATAATTATTGTGAAAGTCGTTTTTGAGAGTCGCATACATATTTTGTAATAGCAAATATATTACAAAATACGATGTGATTGGGGTGACTATGTAATACCCTTCAGTTCAATTGTATTTTGGTAAATAACTCGACCTTATTTTGTGTAACTGAACGTCTAAGAATACCAGTTCTCTTATTTTAAATCACATATTGATTTTTGAAATAATATCTAAAAATACCACATTTCTAGACTGCCCTTGAGAATCTGATTAAAAAAAGGCTTCAGCGCACCACATATACACACATACATATATATCGTTGCTAAATCACCATTATAACCTCCAATGAACCTCATTCGAATTGCAAACATTCTTATCATTCATCTGGATAAATATAGGTACATATACCTTAGGTAGTATAAATTATTCTTATTCCATACTCCCATGTACATACACCATAATCACCATCACACGAGCGATGACAAACGCGTAATTAACTACGAAAATTGCTGATTTGTTCATTTCAGTACGTTTATCTCACTTGAATCATCTACGTTGTATATATAGCCTACAGCGGGACTAATAAATACGTTTTCAGCAAAGTAGCAATTAACTCAAACATTATTCGGCTTCAACCATTAATCACTTAAATATTGCCATAGATATACATAGATTCTTACAGGAGATTAATCTGTTTGCATATTTCAGCCACTAATCTTCTCATCGCTTAGAGTTTCATTTAGCGAAACGGCCGGGCCATATTGTCTATGCTGATGAAACATTTACCATCACCATCACCATCCATTGAATATCGATGAATTAACACGAAGTATCATCCCAAATAGTCCAATATTGATTTGGAATGCCTAATGGAAATGGAATTCGTCCTCTGCCATTATGTGGTTTTGGATAAGCGGCCAAATGTCCGTTTTAATTGATTGGAGAAGCCAGAATGTGCAGTGCAATGATTTGCCTACGTTTTGGGACATCATCGTATACAAGTATGTAGGTACCCGTAAATGAATAGCTCTTGAAAAATTTGTCTCATTTAATTCGAGTGTAGTTGAGATTTTGTACGCATTAAGTATGTCGGGTTTGGTGATTCGATTATGAACTCCATCAAATATCTGCAGCGGTAGCTTGCATTTCGAATCAAATAATTTGGTAGGCTACCAATTTGATTCTTTCGGAACATTAAATCATTATAACCTCCTAAAAGAGGAAAAGATACGACAGTGGTCGTGAAAATACTCTAACGGGTAGATATAACATTGTTCAGCTGGTAATAAGAATATTGTAGATTAATGAGTAGTTCATTGCCATGAAATAAATGTTTTATTTATGCAATTAATATAATATTCAAAAATATTCAAGTTCCTACCAAAGAAAATTATTTTTATATCGAAAATCGGAACCCAATTACAGTAGAACCTCTCTAATCCGTCACCTTTGGGACTGGGGGTATGGTCGGAACACAAAACAAGGTCCACAAAAAAGGAACATAAGAGTGATTCCTCTTTGTCCAGTCTTTGAAGCACTGCTAATTTTTCATTTAATGATAACGTTTCACTTCTGACTTGTTGAAATAACACACACAACTGTACAGTGTACATGTACACACAATGTAAAATATAGAATTATGTACGTACTATAACAAACACAGAAGAACACTGTCGTAAGATCAACAAACAGTAAGCACTAAAAATAGGGCGTGGCGCTCGACGGCCGATGAGTCACCGACGAATCGGTGCAAGTTTCTCGACTCTGACCACGGTTGGATTAACCGGAGTGACGGAGTAGCCGAGGGCGTATTAGAGGGGTTCTACTGTAAATGAAACAATGATCAAATTTGCTCCCTGGATCTTAGAGTTCGGCGAATAAATCTGTTATTTGGGTTTTTGGACTTTATATTTAAAAAGTAGTTAAAACTTAAAAACAAATAAACACGAAAATCAATACAAATTATACTTTTGAATGCTTTTCGGAGAGATGACTCCAAGAAGAACCTTTCTTAATGTTTTCTGTGATTAATTCTGCAACAGGATACTCAGTAGTCCTACACATTAACCACTGAGCCACGGTGAGGACATTGGTCAGATACTAACTCAAATGTACATATTTCAAAAAAAAAAAAAAAAAAATGTCTTTCTTAGTTATTAATACGAAATGCGGTACACTTACATTTGTATATACATACAACTATATTCTTTAAAACTCGAGCCCCGGTCATCCATAACTTTGCCATCTAGAACATTTAAACTTACGAAACCTTTATCGTCATTAAAAAATGATATTGTTTATAGAGGGTGCTTTTTATGTTCCAGGTCGATGTTTTTTTAGTAACTTTTAAATAAAAAACAATTTATATTTTTATTGATCGAATATGTATGTACATATATGGTCTTAAACTAAGTTGCCGCTACAGCTCGAGGTGACCCGGGGCCTGCTTCTCGCAACCATTTGTGTGAGCGTGTTATATGGTCTTAAACATGGCGAATGGAATAAGATGTCGATCAAGTGGCCGCCTATTCCTATTAGTATTCCTATTAAAGTTGTTAACTTTGCCCTATTTAGTCCAAAGATTACTTTGGTCTAAAGCCGGCCACAAGCAGGAAAGTCAATTTAAAAAACATGCATTTAATTATTTGTTGTCGACATTCAATAAAGATTCAACAAAGCTATGCAGGATAGTACAATCTTAAGCATTTGAAGGGGCGTTAGGCAATAACGCCCAAGGAAATAACGCCCAAATCGATTTGGAAATAGAGCCCAAAAAAGTTTCTAACGCCCAAAAATTAACAAGAAGATGGAAATAAAGCCCAAAAAGACTTTGTCTAATGCCCAAAACTCAATATCACCCAAGTTATAAAAGGCAATATCGCCCAAAGATTTTCAATGGGAATTGTTTTTGTAAAAATTTGGCGATATTTCCAGATTTTTGGGCTTTATTTCCAATTCATGTTAGTAGATGCGAGGTTGAGTGTAACTAACGTATATGTTAAGTTTCTTTATATGTATGCGTAAACATGCGAAACAGCGATATAAAGTAACTGCAAGTCTTCTTTATAACATATACAATTCATTCGGCGTGTGAATTTCGATGACGTTATAACTCGATAACCGCTGTGCCGACTTTCATGATTCCTTTTTTGTTTTTTTTTTTTCGTATTGCTGTATTTCAGGCTTAGGCAGAAAGAAAATTGCATTTTGCCTGATGGTTAACGAGACTGTTTTAGTACATGGGCGAAGCCAGGCGGGACAGCTAGTACCAATTAAAAACAAAACTTTGCAACCAATGCGTATGTTGTTCCCAAATAAGTGAATAATGAAAAACGCGGACGCGGGTGGCGGCTGCGTACCGTTCGCATCACACGCTGACATGGAGCGCCGCGCCGCGGGAATCATTTAGTTTGGTACAATCGTTCTTTTTGTTAATTTTAAAAAAAGCAATCAAACTAATTGTGAAGTCCAGTTTTTTCAAAACTGCGGACAGGCTTGCAATATCTGTCATCGAACTTTGAGTGGGTTGCATTTTTCAATGACATTCTACATTCTCAGTAGAAATTACTCAACAATATTGCCATTTGGGCAATTCTTAATTTTATTTGGGCGTTATTTCATTTTGTCTTAATTTTTTTGGGTGATATTTCCTTTCTCGGGCATTATTTCTTTTTCAAATATTTCCACTTGTTATTTTGGGCTTTACTGCCTATTATAAAATGAACCCTGACTAGGAAATTACACCCAAAACGACTAAAAAAAATTACAGCCGAAAATTGTTCGAAATTTGTTTGGGCATTATTTCCAAATCGATTTGGGCGTTATTGCCTAACGCCACACACAAATGGTAGCGAGAAGTAGGCCCTGGTTTATACCGAACTGTTGCCCAATCTTTAGGTTGAAGAACTCTCTATATGCTGTCTTCTTCGCTTGTGTCATCTTATCAAAACGCCTTGACCCACATACGACATCCGCTCTAATGGTGCATCCTTTTCACTCTCAGATAATTCTTTTATGACAGAGCACTCGTGATTGATTGATGTGTTTGCACCCAACATTTCGCCGATTTGTTTACCTACTTTCGTTCTTATATTTTGATACGGTGTCGATGTGTTTATTTTCATTTGCATTTATTTTTTGCCCCACAATCCGGTCTCTATTAGCTAGAATACATACTGTATGATATTAGCTGTGATGTTAATAGATCTTTTATTGTATAATTACCGAAAAGCAACCGCATTGTATATCTGTGCACATAATAACATAGATAGATACAAAAAATTTGTGAGTATAATGGTCTTGCGGTACACTTTAATTGATTTGAAATGAATAATAGAAGAGATGATTTGTATGTACTGTAGCGGAATCTTCTTCTGTGTTTTTTTTTTAGAATGCCATTGAATTCCAGATTAATACAGATACGAATGGTTTCTATATTTAGTTATGGATCATCGATGTTTTCTAAACAATTGGATCATTTTTTTACTTGTTACGTGCGCAAAGTCAGAGAGCTTTTTCAAAGAAAAGAATAACTCATCTCGCAGCTGACATCTGGAAGATTGATTGTGCTTTCAAATGGGGCATTTATACGCAATTCGTGGTTGCATTTGTTCTGCCATTCACAAGTGCAGATACAATCTTCATCCTTGAGGCTATAGCTGGGTATAGTGATATTTTATCCAAACGCTATATGGTAACCCAACCTATACAACTCGGATTCATTACTCCATAGTACCTACATTTTTCCAACAAAAACATCGGTTTCCGGTGGTATTCCCTTGCAAAGGTTTTTCTTGCCTTGAGATTTTTTTTTGCTCCGTGCTATGCACCCTCTCAAGTTAATTATCCTGTAATTGTCTTCTAATGGTTCGTTCTATCGAATACACTTATGGTATGTTAACAACTCATAAGATTTTCCTCTATCTATATCTTAAGACCTCAAAAATGGGCTGGTTTCACTAACTCTGTAGATCCGGTTGTCCACTTTGAAGTGGTTTTCCAGAGCATTGGAGCTCTTGCAACATTTTTGACATTCCCAACTTAAGGCATTGTAGATAACGTTTTTGGGTACTGTGGCTGCTCAGAAATATACTTTCTTTCAAATGAATTATTTAATAATAATTAAATATTAACAAAAGATAAGTAAAACTGCGCACGAAGATTGTGGGCTATTTATGTGCCGAGGAAAAAAACACGCCTTTTCACACTGTGATTGATGATGTGTTTGATGTCTATCTCGGCAATAGGACAATTTAACCATAACTGTTTTCGGTATTTATGACTGAGTGTGTGCATATCTTTTCTTGCTTGTTTTTCGATCATATTACGAATGTACGAATGTCTCGACTGGAGTAGACGTGTTCAGTGGTTTCTCGGCGGTATTGCATATAAAGAGTGTGTTTTTCAGAATAAAAAGTGCAAGGTGTGCGGAGAAGAAAGATAAAAACTCGCTCAGAATTTACGTGAAGTTTATTGTTGCATAGTTATTCCATACCTGCAATATATTAAATAAAAACTAATTTTTCTTCTTTTTATTCGGCATTCTAATTACACCGTAACTCTTTTTAAAACACACTATGGCTTTCCGTTCGGGAAAGCTTTACCTAAAAACTCGGCCACAACACCATCACAACTGTACTTGTAGCCCTTCTCATTAGGGATGCAACATCGTTCTTAAAAACATCGATGTTTGAAAACATCGATGGTTCCACGACAAACATCGATGTTAAAAAACATCGGTATTAACAACGATACATCGATGTTTTTCCGATGTTTTATTGAACTTCTCCATTACACAAATTGTTGGCTATATTTACGACGTACTATACCTAAAAAACAAAATATACTAGTCTTACCAGTTTCAACCCAAAAACCTTAACTAATTTCCAGTCAACTAGACCACACAACAATAAAATTCATCTGTGAAATAAAACATATTTTCTCAATGGATTTATTTATTTAAACGTAATTTTGAAATGAAATTAAGGAAGAGACAAAATAAACATTTATTTGTTCGAATGTAACAACTGAGAAATGGAGTTGAGGAAAAGAAACTTGAATAATCTAGTCCCCAGAAGTCTATTTCTGTCCTGAGTGATGGTTGCCCCAGCCTCCGAGAACAGACGCTCGCTTGGACCAGACGTGGCAACGATGGGGAAATATAAAATTGCAATCATTGAAAGCTTTGGAAAAAGCGATTTCATATCCTTCCAAATCTCAATAGCGTCTCTTTTTATTGTTGTAACAGGAGACGATAATCGGCAAAGAATAAAAGAATTGAATGATGCTTCTTACATACGTCATCACATTTGTGAAAAACTTAACTGTCCGGAACACTGAAAAAAGTTATCGGATGTGAGGGAGACAACCCTATTATGAAATGGTTTTACGTATAATGCTATTACACAAATACAAGCACATTTTATATTTAACACATCTTGGCAATGTTTAACGAAATGAATGAACGATGTCGATGTTTGACAGTTTTCCCGTCGATGTATCGGCGATGTATCGGTTATCAAAACATCGATGTTAACATCGATGTTTATGAACATCGATGTATCGTTTGCATCCCTACTTCTCATACTCTCGCAATTTTCGAAGATCAACGAAGCAAACAACAAAAGACTCTAATCAAAACAATCTGGACTGAAGTAGCCAAAATCCGAACAGACTTTCTTGCTACAATCGCGGACCTAGAAAACACTTGGACTTCTAATACTTATGTCATTGAGACATAATCTACGCTTAAACTCAAACAAATCAAAAGTGCTTGCTGTATACCGAAGGGCACTTGATATTTCAACTCTTCCTCCAGTTCTGCTAGAACAGTGCCGAATAGAGTGGGTTGATTCCGCCAGAAACCTTGGCGTAGTGTTTAATAGTACTCTTTCCTGTGGGACTCATATCAGCGCTGCTATCGGTAAGGTTTATGGTGGACTACGTACTCTTTGGGCAACTCAGCATTTCATTCCAATGAAAATTAGGCTAAAAGTCTCCTTTTGCCAGTCCTACTGTATGGATGCGAAATCTTTATGAACCCAGGATACGACAATAGAAGAAAACTGAATGTTGCGTACAACAATATAGCTCGTTATATTTTCAAACTGAGCAGGCGCAGCCATGTTTCCAGGTTCTCAAAGCAAATATACGGATGTTCTTTCGACAACCTCGTTAATTACAGATAGCTGTGTCTCTTAAACGACATCAATTCTTGGTTCAGGTTACTCGACTGTGGAATTCTCTGCCACCCAATCTCAGAAGGATCGGAAACGCGAACAAATTTAAATTAGCCTTAAGCTTAGATCAGACGATTGGTATATACATAAATATTTTTTGTATAAATCTGATATAAAAATACTCAAATCGTCTGAACCACAAATTTGATGAACATAAATGCCATACGTAAACGATTTCTGCATCATCTATGTATAGCATACAAAAATCAAATTTGATAACATATACAAATCGTCTGATCGCGTACATAAATTAATTTTTGACTATTCGTGTACATTTATGTACCATTTATGTATGTCAAAACGTTAGTGTATTCTGAAAATTGATGCATACACGAATTTTGTGCGTACACATAAATGGTTTTGAGAGTTCAGCTGAATATTCAATATCCCAGTATGGAATCTTTGGCGATTTCATCATGAAAATCTTGAAGAAAGCAGTGTCTTTTTAAAAGCATGCCGAGGACGTAATGGCTCTTGTTTTAAAATTCAATCCATTTTTAAAACTTGAGATTCAATGCGTTAGCACCTCGCCTCTCAACGAATGACCTTTTTAAGTGCAGTGTTTTAGTCTTGCCAAAGTAGCGAGTTCATAATGGCATCTGTTTTAAAATAATAAATTCTAACCATACTTTTGAATAACCTGTCAACGATGGCATTACCGTTCATGACATCGCGATGTTAAATATTAAAATAATGCATAATATAATGCCAAAAGGAAGCGATGATTAGCATGGGAAGGTCTTAAAGAATGACTGTGGTAATGCGTAAGTTCGCTATTGAGATCTTGCAGTTCGCACGAGATTGCATCAAGCACTTCCGAAATATTGGTGGAGATGGTATTCTGCGGAATGCGAAAAAGATACTGGAGCGAGCGGAAACTGTCGCCAGAGGCCAGAAAGCGTAGCGTCAAGATCAGCCGCATAGATGCCGGAATGCTGGCACGCATAACTGTATCGGCTTTCTGGATGTACGGCGTTACCAAAGCCAGCAAATTATCGAATTGAACGGCTGATATTCGGACAAAATTGCGATACAATTGCGGCTCTTCGGCACGCAATTCTGCGAGGAATTTTGTGCAGAAGCCCTCCGCCTCGCGGTGGCCAAGCCAATTTTTTCCCCAACAATTATGGCGTTTGCGTGGCAACTCGACGACGTTTTGTTGGATTTCATCCTCCTCTTCACTATCGACTAAATACGCGGCTAAAATAATCGCGACATATTTTTTTTTCAACATTGCATTTAATTTTATTTTTTAGTATTATGTACGTCAACATACGATTGAATTAAAACCAATCTGGCACTTGCAGAAATATGAACATAAATTCAATGTTTGTAGAAATACATAAATTGTCTGAACCCCCAAATCAGTATACACAAATTAATTTATGTATGCCGTATTAGTGTATGGTGATAGTCAAATGAAATTTGTAACTTTGTTTTTTTTTTTTTTTTAACGAAGGTGAAAATCTCGAAAGACACTGTGGGGTTGGAAACCCAGAGTAGTGTGGGATTCTAACCGCACCAAAAACACCTCCTTAATCATGACCAATCAAAGAAAGATCGACAAATGATTTTAGTTTCAACGTTCAGTTTGGGTTTGAGAAGGTATTTAAATTTAAATACTGGTTCTCATAATTGTCAGATAACAAGTTCGTGAGGTTTAGTTCTACTTAATCTACGAATATTATATCGTACATTTAAGACGTCTTCTATCTCCGGATTAATATGCATCTGCAGACGCACGTTGTGACGGATTGCGTTATTTTTAATTACTTCCGTCACGTGATCAATCTGCAAATCACGATGCAAGTCATTATTTCTTATATACCATGGGGCATTTACTATTCCCCGAAGGACTTTGTTTTGAAATGTTTGAATGGCTAGTAAATTTGTTTTCTTTGTGCAACCCCATAATTGGATACCATATGTCCAAACAGGTTTTAAAATCTGATTATATATTAAGATTTTATTCTCAACTGACACTTCTGAATTATATCCTAACAACCAATAGAGTTTTCTATATCTAATATTTAGCTCTTCTACTTTCTTTTTCACATGTTCCTTCCATTTCAGTTTAGCATCCAGATTCATACCCAGATACTTAGCTGTGTTAGAATAAGGAACTACTTGATTATTAATAACCACAGGAAGGTTAGTTATTTTTTTATTAGTAAAATTAATATGGGTGGACTTTGACTCATTAAGTTTAATTCGCCAACGTTGCGTCCAATCACATATCTCGTTAACTGAATTTTGGAGCTTTTCAGTTGCTTTAGCTACGCAGCCATCCGTTGATAGAAGAGCAGTGTCGTCTGCAAATGTGGCTATCATCGTGTCATTCGCATGTGGTATATCCCTAGTATATAATAAATATAAAGTGGGCCCTAGGACACTTCCCTGTGGAACACCTGCTTGTATTTCTTTAAGATCAGAATACGCAGAACCGTAGCGTACTCTAAAGAATCTATTTGCTATATAAGATTTTAGTATCTCATAGTATTGTCTAGGTAAGTCCCTATGAAGCTTATACTCTAGACCCTTATGCCAAACTTTATCGAAAGCCTGAGCAACGTCTAGGAATAATGTAGAACAAACTTTTTTTTCTTCTAGTGCTCTTTCTATAACATTAGTTATACGATGCACTTGGTCTATGGTTGAATGTTTATTCCTAAACCCGAACTGATGGGTGGGAATAAGCCTTCTTTGCTCTATGATTTTGTCTAGTCTTTTAAGAAGCAGTTTCTCGAAAAGTTTTGATAATACCGGTAAAAGCGATATTGGTCTATATGAGCTAACTTCTTGTTACCTTAGGTATAACAATAATTTCTGCTATCTTCCAGTGAAGTGGGACATATCTTAGTCTGAAACAAGCATTAATTATGAGCTTGAGTTTTAATAACGCTTTGAAGGGTAGCTCTTTAAGGATCTGGGCAGTTATAAGATCATAACCTGGCGATTTTCTAATGGATAATTTATGGATGCATGTACTGATCTCTGTTAACGAAACATAAGCAATTATGTCTTCATCTACTCTATCAGAGAAATCAAGACATTCGTTTGCTATGCGAGGTGGAAAAGGCTTAAAAACATTTGAGAGGTGTTCCGAAAAAAGTTGAACCTTTTCTTTTGGGTCGCCGATCCATTTCCCATCAGATGTTTTTAACGGGGGATCTTGCGCTTGAGGTCTCTTTAAATGTTTGGCAGCCTTCCAAAGGGAGTAGTCTGTGACTTTGTCAGCAGTTAAGTTACAGAGGTATTTATTGAGAGATCTATTTTTAAATTCACCAATAATTTTTTTAAGCTTGTTGTTTAGTCTATTAAATATAGTTTTGTCGCCGGGATATCGTGTCATTTGCCATTTCCTACGAGCTCTTCTCTTTTCTAATATAAGTTCCCTAATTTCTATAGGAAACTTTACCACTGTTTGTTTTTTTTTTGGTGATAGGTCGGTGTACTATCTTCTGCTGCCTGTTGTATATCGGCAATAAATTGCTCCACTTCCATGTCAATATGGTTCGTTGTAACCAATGGAGATCTAAGATTAATAAATCCTTGGAGTAGTTCTTTAAATTTACACCAGTTCGTTCTTTTGTTGATAAGTCTTGCGTAACTTTGTGATAAAATATACAAATCGTCTGAACCACAAATATTTCTGGCATACATAAATCATTTTTCTGTACGAATTTTTGTAGAATTTGTATACGCCATACATAAATGAAATTTAGGTATTTACACCAATCGTCTGATACTAGCTTTACTCTTGAATATGGCCACTTTGGAATAGAGCTCTCCTTTTCAGCTATCCGTGTTTTAAATTTAAATATTAAAAATACTATATATATACATATGTCTTTTTTTTATTGTTTTCTTTTTCTTTTTGTATATCTGTATTTACGAATTATGAACTTGTCACCACTATGTTATACTATATGTATTATCCAGTTTGCTTAAATTGTAAAGTCTTACGAACTATAAAAGATTATCATATCTTCCATTGTAGAAATCAAATGAAATAAATATTCAATTAAATTATTTAACGGAAATATAATTTGGAATACATGCAAGAAAAGTGTGCTATTTATATTTGCATCACTGTATAACTAACTCCTGTTTATCGTAAGCAGACATAAAGGAATTTTGTAGAGAAGCTTTCCTTACGTCCATACAATCCTTTTGCCTTGTAAATTTAATATAAACCCAACAGAGCCACATAGTCATATCATAAGGTATTATTACCTTTTTCATTTGCACAAACTTCAGCTTGTTTTAAACCAATTTGTCTGCTAAATTCATTTTACCATAGGATGTCTAAATTATCCCCAACCTCACCCACCAATAAACTCCTTAATAGCTTTGCATACTGTGCCAAAATTACCGATAAAACAACAACCAATTTTAGTAAAGAAACCGATAGCCAAAATAAATGTATCTAATAAACCACCTGTGGATAGTAAACAGCAATATTTTGTTCATTTAATGTAACACAGAAAGCTCACTTAATTTCACTGTTCAAATACACCCATCACACTCGATGGCCTTAGGTAATTGTGTTTTCATATTTCAATATCACCTGTAGCCGAAAAGTTCATCGGTGACGGCATCGTTTCATTCTATTCTCCACAAATGTAATTATAAATTAACAACATTTTCAATATCATCATCATCCACTCCCTGGTTCCAACGCAACGTAAACATAGAAAGATACACATGTACTCTTTGCATTTCGGTCTGTTGGTTTCTCTTCCATTTCGATGCAGGAGAATAGAACACCCCAATAATCAATAGCCCGTAGACTGCCCCCAATGTATGTATGCTACAATAACCGTGACATGCATCCACCTTCAGAGGGTTTCAAATATTTCGGCAGTAAAATGCTAAAATGGCACAAGGCATTGAATGGATACAGAGACCTACGAGTATTTATACCTATGCTATGCACCACAACGCGAAATGTTTACCCTAGTTAAATGTAAACAATGGTAATAACATTTTGTATGTGTATCTATACAATCTGTAGTGCGTATCTTTTACATAGAAATAATATCCATTCTCGTGTATTGTTTTCTCTGTCCCTCTCTCTGTGTCTCTTGTCTCATTGGTTGTTTTCCATTTATTCACTTTCAGGTACACAGCTACTGTTTGCTTTATTAAACAATGAAAATGTCGAAAAACACAGCACCACAGAGGAACGACAACGACAACGACGACGAAGAACATGAGAAAGAAGTTAAATAAAGGAAAAGCAAATAATGAATGTGTATTATAGTATTTTTATTAAAATACTGTGGTGCGATTAAAATTAGAAGATATAGATACTGTACCGGTGCGGTGTATCCATCTCTATGTGCACGCAGTGGTTGTGGCTGCTTTACCAATTTGCGTTTAGCCCGGATACGGGTATGATTGTGAGCGGATTATTATTTATTAAAAGAACAAAAATCGGTATTGTATCCTGATTTGGAAATTGAACAAGAAAACGGAACTAGCCTATATATAGAATTTCGGAAAATAATTTTTTGCTGTGATTTAGTGCAGACTTTTCGTGGAAATGTGAATCTTTTGGCTCCAACCGAGCCACAGTGTGGAATGTGTACATTTACAAATGGCGTGTGGTGATCAGTGAAACTCCGCAAAAAGTGTTACAACTCACACACGTATTAATTGCTGATCTAAATCAATAATGGTGGATAAATTTGATCTCAACGAATTGGTGCGCTTAGTTGAAGATGTTGACGGAGGCGATCTTATTCGCTCCGAGTTCGTACGCGCCTTTGTCAATAAGAGTGCTGAAATGAAATGCCTGCTGCAACAGACCCAGATCAACCAGGATGATGGAATTGTGAGTATTTCATTGTGATTTTATTTTTTATATGCATATTATGCTTATATGGAGGTTTTTTACATTTACAAGACAAAAAAATTAATGTTTGGTTGATAATTTTAATCGGATCCTTTTCACCTAGTAACTGAAAGTACTTCGTCAACGACAAATGACAAGTGTATATATGTAACCTCAGGGCGAAATGGGCTATAGCCAAAGGGCGCAAGCCTTTTAGGGCGGCATTTTTTAGGGGTGTTATATTTTTTTGTTATTTTCTATTAGTAATTTAATTATAAGTAATTTATATTCCAAATCTTTTCATAACAAAAATTACCAAATTTAGGCAATTTGTAGTCTGGTAATAATTATGTGTGTTCTTAGAAATTCCCCGGTCACATATACTGGTATAGTGTATCAATGAACTACGTTCGGCTTTGGTTCGGCTCGCGCCAGTTTTCTACCAAGTGCCAGCCATACGCATACCCAACGGGAAAAGAAGCGCTTCAGAAGGACTGTATAAGCACATACGAAGATGCTCGAAACGCTTCCTGACTACATGTCACTCGGTATCCTTTTTACATTATGATGTCCGCTTTTGTAAGCTCTTACGCAAAGATTACTATGAAGCGTTTCTAAAGCGCTGCAGGGGAAGCCAGATGTAAACGCTTACTCAAAGATAACTATGAAGCGCTTATTGATTGATTCAGCGGAAGGTATATGAAAGCACTGACGCGTTTTATAAAATTAAAACTCTTGTATGTACCTTTATTCATGTAACATAATTATTTAATTATTTATAATTACATCATAAAAAAATTCTTAAGTCTAAAAAATAACGAAAATCAAAATGCTCTCGGAACTTAAAAAACGTTCACTTTCAAAATTTTGGAAGCAAAACTTTTCATTTTTGACTTTCCCTAAAAAGTAAAAAACTAGTGGATTGTAATTATATTCATTAGAATTATCTTACCGTACACGAATTTGTCGAAAAGTAAAAAAAAAAAATTAAACTTTGTTAAAATAAAACCACTGAACAACACTTAAGACTGAAATATAATTTCACAACTGAGTGCAATTTTTCAAAAAATAATGTTACAGCTACTGTCCTTCATTCTTCGCAATTTATATTAAATGCTTCCCAGGAACTTCATCACAGTATAAACAGTAAGCATACTCACTGCATAACAATGTTTCGTATAGGCAGTCCTTTATTCGACGTATATTTTGTACGAGGTGCTTCCACAAAGCTTCCTAGAGTTATGAAGAGTAAGCGCTTATTCCCTGCATACTTGGGAAGCGCTTACTATTTTTTCCGCTGGGTACTTTTCTGCAGGGTCAGCAGTGTCGCCAGGTTCTTTTCGGCTGACTTCGTGAAAAGTCACTGTCTATGAAAGCAACTCTCCACTGACATCACTGTTGCAAAAGGCATCACAGTCTTAGCATACTTGTGCCTTATTTCAATACATGATTTAATATCGGTGAAACGTCTGTTTCTTGTCTTGAGGTTGTCTGTGACCTGACTTATAAGTTCCGGTCTGTTAGTGTTCACTCCCAAAACTATGGAAATCTACGAAAAGTTACGAAAACCCGTTTCGTAGTTTTTCCTAAAAGAGAGTGTAAGAAATTTCCCCACGCTGCGAATTTTATTACAAGAAATTTCTTTGGGTAGATTTATGAAATCTTTCAAATCTGTTAAATCATATACATTTTTAATGTTTTGTTGTTTAACGTGTTCGTTTACATTTTTGCAATTTTCATATTTTGTGTCATATCCCCACTCTTTGAAATTTGACATAATACGAATATTTGGTGCAAAAAGTACACAAACGGATCTATTCTTCTAGCTGCTGCTTCTCAGTTTCGGCTGAGAATATATTTAACGGTATATTAAATTCTACAGCATTCCTTACTTCTTGGCGGTCATATAAAAAATGTTTTTTTATTGTATCGTGTACCAATGCTAACCCATGGAATACAAACGAAAAAGGTTTTCAGTGGCCTATTTCACCAACCTACAAATTTGTGTTTACAATTGCTTTTCAAAAAAAAAAATTGTAAAATATTTGAAAACAGTACGAAAAGTACAATTTTGTAGTTCTTATTTACAAGTACAAATTGTGGTTAAAATATTTTGTAGTTGATGAAATAGGCCACTGGCTTCGCCAATCGTAAATTAAAGCAAGAGAAAGAAGCCTTTTTGCAGAAGAAAAAGCTAGGAAAATAAATACATATTATGTATGTGTACTTATATATACATATGTACATACGTTACTTTTGTATGTATGTTACTTTTGTTTTTTGTTTACTAAAATGTTTTTTTTTTTCACATTTCTACTTTTTTTTAATTTTGTATGAATTATAATTTAATTTAATTATATGTTTTTGTTACACATGTAATTGTCATAAATTGACAATTTCTGGTTCTGACACTTCTTCATAACGTGTATTGTCTTACAAAGAGGGGCGCATTATTTTTAGTAGCCCATGGGCGCCGAATATCTTAGGACGGCCCTGTATGTAGCCGGTGCTTCGTCATATCTGAAATACTGTTTGCTCTCATGTCAACAAGATTTCCTAAATCTCTGGTAATCCTTGAGGAATTGAATGTTTTTTTTACCTTTTTATTTTTTTTTATGAATATACAAGTTGTTCTTTGCCAATTAAACTCAAGAACGTCGATTAGGGAATATCCCGCTGTGTTCCGCTAAATCCTGTTTGCATTGCCTCCAAGATAAATCTAAGGACCTTCGTAACTATAGTGAAACAAACAACGCCTATCAGCTGCAAAATTATTGACTTCTACTTACACTCTGTTACTGTTGTAGCTCAATGTTTAGTCTTATGATTTCCACGTTTTCTAACTATTATGAATTCCCTGTTATAAAACAGTATACTCTTAAAATCGCTAGTTCTTTTACCACTCTCCTGAAAATATGGCAAAAATCAACCATTATTTGAAGAGCATTCACTATTCGAAAACCCCATACCAGAATCCATCTCAGCTATATATACTTCAGTTCAAAATAAGCCAAATCAGACGCCATTCACAGGAATTGGAAATCTCCCAGTCAACATTTGTGGCAAATTTTGCTTAAAAATCTTGGCCTATACCCTTACAAGATCCAATTACCTCAAGAACTGAAGCATCTTGATTATTTGAAGCGCCGGAACTTCTGAAAATGATTGCCATGTTACGGTCAATGGATCGTGCTATGCTGATCGACAGTTTTTAGACCAGGTCATTATGGACTGGAACTATGTAATACAATGTAAAATGGAAATCTATAAATAAAGTCTCATTACTACTACTACTACTCGTGCCATGTAGGAAGACTATTTTTGGCCAGAATTGAATGGACTTGACATCAGTGATATGTGGTTCCAGCAAGATAATTGATTTATGGAAGGGAAAGTTCGGTAGTCGTATAATCTCGACAAATGGTCCGGTCGAATGGCCAACTCGCTCATGCGATTTAACGTCATTCGATTTCATTTTATGGGGTTACGTTAAGTCGTTGGTCTATGTCTATGCCAACAAGCCAAAACGTTGGAAGAGTTCAGGAACAATATCGAACGCAAAATTGTAAACTTTCTGGCCGATATGGAAAGTAACTCGATAGACAAAATACGAGTGTAATCTATAGAAATAGTGAATGTCATCATCTTTATCCACAGTTACGGGCTGATTGATCAAAAGGCATTCCGCTAGTACACCAGAATGGCAGTACTTCTTTCGACTACATTGTAGAGAAGATTTATAAAACGTGCCATCATTGCACAACAAACTTTAAGAGGAGAAGAAAGACTTTCCTAACTGCTTGGGCAGTACTGATAGAAAGCATATTCGAATCAAGTGGTCAGCTAATTCAGGAGGCATATAATATACATATATACATATGTACTACATTAACAAAGGTTTCTTTTCTATAGATCCCATGGTAGTTGTAGATGCAAATTATCGATTTTTTATGATCGATGTGGGTGCATTTTGAAAAAATAGTGATGCGGGAATGTTTGCCAACTCAAGAATGTATGAACTCTGCTCCAGAAAAATCCATTTGTGTTTGTAGCAGATATTGAGAACTTGTTTAATGAGACCCTATCCTGCAAGGCGACTTCAAAAATATACTGATGCCTCATATTTCAACTATCGCTTGTCACAAAGTAGAATGACTGTAGAGTGTGCATTTGATATAAGCTCTGCTAAATTCCGCATTTTTTTAAAAAGCTGTTGAAACATTTATTACAATACTATAATCGACATGGAGAAAAATATGTTTTCCCAATACCAGGGAAATCAAAAAAAACACTCAATTCACAGGTCTCTATATATCAAATAACCATCCACCAAAGGAAGCAGAAAATGTGAGAAATATCAATAAAAAATACTTATCGAAATACTTTTCAATAAAAATAATAGGGGTAGTATGTAAAAGTGTAAAAGTGTAACATTTTCTCACAATTCAACAACAAAATACACTAGCTGTCATTTGTTTTACACTCTTACACTTTTACACTTTTGCAATACTCCAGCCCTATTGTAACCTAGAGTGTAAATTTTAAGTATACATTTCTGACAGCTTTTCAAATGTATTTGGTTCTCGTAATTAATTAAATTCCTTTAAATAAAAAAATAGTGTGTGATAAAAAAAACTTTTGGAAAAGGGATTCGGTGTCGAATTGCAAGAAAAAAACTAAATTTCGAAGAAGAAAAAATGGAGAAGGAATATGAATTTGAATTTGATAAAAAATCTAAATTTGAAGAAGAAAGAAGAACAGAAAAAAGAAGAATTTGAATTAAATCAGTTAATGGAAAAAATTAAATACATATGATGAAAATAGAAATATAAAAATAAATTAAAGGATTCATTTGGAATACAAATAAAGGTTTTTGATTTTGCTTTCATCGTTGGTTTTGGCATTGTGCATTGAAATATCTTCCCAAATTCTTATTTTGTAAAAAAAAATCAGCTAATTTTGACATAAGCTTCAGGGTTACTACAAATGCGAAAAAGTGCGTTCACTCTTTGGTGTAAAAAAATACATTTTTACACTTTTACAAGACTAGATACACCAAACCGTGAATGCCACTCATATATAAGCACTTCCATTTCAATCAAAAGTCGGACGCCAATGCGGGCAAAATCAAACAATTTGGAATTTCATGCAATGCGCGTATTGCGGGGATCCCGCAAAACACGCATGCCTTGCAAGACGTATTCAATTCGGACGTTTGTATCTATTAACAGCAGTTTGATTACTGATTGCAAGGCAACGCACACACGCACCGCAGTGCCCGGATTCAATTAGGACTTAGCGTAAGATGCTTGAATATATTCATTTGTATTGACGTTAATCCTCTACAATTTTCTGTCTCCTCTGAAATATGATTTCAAAAAGTGAGCATCGTGGTGTAGTGGTAAGTGCGTTGGACTACTACGCAATGCTTTCCGGCTTCAATCCCAGCCCATGTCCAACTCCTAGAAGTTTTTTCACGGTGCCACCTCTTTCGAATGTCTGACAAGCAATCAAAGAGTATCATTTGTCAATGAGCTTCTCAACTCGCCGTTAGGAGTCGTCAAAAAACTGTAGGTCCCTTCCATTCGTGCAAAAATATAACACGCATACACAAATGGCGGAGGTTCGTTCACCCCGAGTTGTAGCGCCATCTAAAGTAAAGTAAAGTAAAGTCGTTGATAATGTTTAAATTCGCAGATAAGTGAAAAACTAATAACCACCAGTTTGATTCAAGATGTCGGTCACTAGTACTATAGTATATAAAATACTGCCTGATAAAATGCACAGGTATGTAAACAAATATTCAACAATCAAGCTCAAATATATAAACGCAAAAAATGCAAATATTAAAACTTATGAACACATGTATGAATGTATGGCTTGCTTTCATATGCAAAACTTTGTTTACAATCAACTTGCTTCACCTGTGCTATACGCTTCTATTGATGAATAATTACTTAACCGGACTACTCATTGACTTACGATTTAAACAGGTGCGACAAAGTGAACAAATAACAACATCATAACACATAACGTATTTGCGTACGCTAAAAATATGATGGCATGTAAACAACGCTTTATGATGGTAATAAAGTAGTACAATCTGTTTTTCACTTCCATATTATTGTATTTCAAATCATCTTGAATGACATTTCCCTGACATTTGTCTAAGCTTATTCACTTTAAATTTTCAAAAATAATTCCATCTTCCAGAGGGCCGTAGAAATGAGCTAAAATAATCTCAGAACTCCCCACTTTCACATATTTATCTTATCTCTGTACAATGTGTATCTTTTTAACCTCGAGGAGTTGTAAATTTTGGTTTTATAAGCTTATTTCTAATTTACGATAAAAATAAAAAAAAAACGAAAGGAGCTGAACAATAAAACCAAACAAACAACTGAATGCTAAGATGACTGTCACTTTGGTTTATTTGGTTTTGCTAAGACGGCTTTAGCTTCTACATTTTCACAACTTTAAATTTGTGGGCTTGAGAAACGCAAAATTTTATTTATTATGTGCAGCATACAATTTCAATGATAAAACGTTTTGAAATCATTTCATATCAAAGTGTTGCCAAATTTATTTAAATACAAAGTACAAACATCCAATGCGGAATACAAAAATCACGATACTCGCTTTATTTGCAAGTATAAGTATTATCATTAAGCCCTTCACTGATATTGTAATTGTTGAATTGAGGATGAATACACGGAGACAAAAGAAAATTAAGCTTAAAATATAAAAACCCGACTACGGAAATGAAACGAAACGATGATTTTCAGAGTATGCCATAGCTAGTAGTACTAGTATTGTAGTATAATAACGACTTTATACAAGTAAGGACGCATTCATAGGACAAAGTGGCATGCCACAACGGCTATACCCTAAAAATTATCGTTTTGTTTCGGATTTTAGTTTTTTAAAATAAGTTTTTTATTTACTACTTTTTAGTTGCAGTTGTTTCAGAAAATATGTAGAGTGTATGTAGGTAAGCAATGTCATGATCTACTTGTCAAATCCTTTCCTTTGGCACCCATAATAAGGAGGTCGTAAAAATATCGTTAATGCACCATCTTGGTGCGTCCGCCATATTGAATTTTATATTTCACTTAGCTTAATG
Organism: Brachyopa scutellaris; assembly: GCA_949775065.1. Lineage (NCBI taxonomy): Eukaryota > Metazoa > Arthropoda > Insecta > Diptera > Syrphidae > Brachyopa > Brachyopa scutellaris. The sequence continues at coordinate 30,213,088 of OX459115.1, read as the reverse complement.
TATTCTACTTGTCAAAGCCTTTCATTTGATACCCATATTAAGGAGGTAGTAAAGATAACGGTAATCCGCCATTTTGTAGGCGTCCGTCATATTGAATTTTTAATAACGTCATATCGTATTGTATTCTACTTGTCAAGCACTTTCATTTGATACCACTATCAAGGCGGTTTTAAAGAAAAAGAACAGAAAAAACAAAAGGTAATCCGCCATTTTGCTTGATGCCTCCACCATATTGAGTTTTTCTGTGACGTCATATAGCCTTAAACACTCTCCGGATCAAGACGAATCCAACAACACCTCGTTTGTTAAAATCCATATCCATAGTTGAGGCCGTACGAGGTGACATCCTTACACACAAACATACAAACCCAGCCTGTGAAAAAGAAAAGGTGATCGCAGCTTGACTCGTAGTACCATCTTGATGTTAAATAAGAGGGAGTCGGACAGAATTAAAAACAAATATAATCCCTAAAACCCTACTTTCTATTTTAAAAAAAGTCCGAAATCCCGAAAAATCATATAAAATGGACAATTTGCGCGAATTTCTAAAGTCTCGAAATCGAAATTTGCAATTTTTCATTTTATTTAATTTTTCTGGATTTTGGATTTTCGGGATTTCGGTTTTCGGAATTGTAACCCCAAAGTGGGACTAAGTAATTTAACGCTAACGCAGATGAGAAACAGGCCCGTTTTGTTTCAAGTAGTTTGGGACTCACAGTTCCTCCACTAACATTCACTTTTAACCCCTTTTCATGTTGACACCGTCCTCTCCGTTACCGCTTTCAGAATGGTGGTGTCTGTTTCTTAACCCTAGCGGGATAGGCTTTTTCATATTTGTCGTCTGGTGTGGATTTTTCGTTTCTTGACGATGAGTCTTTCATCAGTATGTATGTTCGGGCCTTTCTCTCTATTTTTCGTTATAAGCACTGAGTCAGTGCCACTTGATAAAAGAGTATATTTTATTCTACCTTTTGCTGCTAGAGGTAATCTTTCTCACAGCATTGTCTGAACTTATATTTCGTGCCTCCGATTTTAGGTTGTACCTCTCTGGTATCCATCTGCTACATATAAGAAGAGGATATGATGAGCTTCTTCTTTTGGAAAATTGCAGTATTGGCACGCTGAGCTTTCCTATTCATTTCATTTTCAAATTTAAATTTCAAATTCAATTTCGAAAACTGGGTGACGTAGTAATTTACTTCGTCTTTTTCCTGCTTCATCCATTTTTACACGTCCCTAAAAATTGTCGCGGTCTTTAAGCACATACAATGGGTTTTACTCATATGGTTTCATTAAAATTTCTACCAAACTTGAAACATAAAACAAATCCGTCATACTCGTAAGTAGTAGCAGTCAGATCCCATATTTTAGTTCTCAATCTCATTCATTATTTCCATTCATTACGCTCTCAATACTCGTATTTCAATTCGAAGAGTGTAATCTTGCGTATTGAGAGTGGTTTTATTTTCAGTTCAAACCGCGAGCTCAGAAGTTTCACTTCAAAAATTCAAAAATGTTACAAAGTGCAACATATCCGGTATGGCATTACTACTGTTGGATTAAGTCTTTTAAAATTTGGTAGTTCTATTTATAAATAAATGATGTGCCCATGATTCAAACATGGGATGCGCTTGGGGGACCGTATTTGAAATATCTTTGAAAAATTGTTTGACCTGACTTTTCGAAAGATTTGACATTTATATGTTGAATTTTGAATAGATCCTACGCCCGCATTCTTCACTAAACCAAAATATTCATTAAAGTGGGAGGCAGTGACATTTCATCTTAACGGAAAAAGTAACGAAGTGTTGATGAATGTGAGAAGTGACAAGTGAAATGTCAAATGCGCTGGTCTTCTTTTAATTTAAACACTGTAGAAAGGAAAAAAAAGTTCCAATGCGAAACTTAAAGTTCAACCACAAAAACTGTTAAAGTCCCGTTAAAATTCTTGTTGCAAATTGCATTCAATGTAAAAGCATTGTTTATGCTTTCATAATAAAGTAAATCGTCCGCCCCACAACGCGCTACTCCGTGGGAGGGTTTGTATAAAATCCTATGAACCGTCCGTCATCACTATAATTTCTGTGAATACCACACGATTACCACCCCCGGACAGCGTTTTGTTTTTATCCAACACTTATTTGATATATTGGCACAGAATAAGCGATTCCGCGCTTCCGGTTATTGAAGTAATAAAATTAAAATTCTTTACAAAAATTCTTCCGTCAAGGTGCTCTCGGAAAAATTGCCAATTTTATTTACCCCAGAGGCTGTGTAGGAGGGTTGCACTGCTGATCTGTGTGTACATAGATAAAATGTATCAACCTCTTTGTTCCGATACACATATGCCTACATATGTGCATTATGTACATAGGTCCTCGTTCAATGAATAAATTATGTATGTAGAAAAAACTGTGTGGTACGTAATTTTGTTTAAGTTTTTAAAATGTTCATTTATTATTAATTTTCAATTAAACGGTATAATTGACCGCAACCAGAGAGAATGCCGCAATGAAATTGGCGAAAAACAACCGTAGTGGTTTTAAGCCCATTACAATGTAACCGTTGCTCATTTGCTAGGGTATTTAATTATAGGCAACCATGGTATCTAGTATCTACATACTAATGTACAAGTACGTACACAGGGCCAGCGGAATGGCTCAAAATGCTGTGACATTCCAAAATAATTTGGCTGGTAGCAGGACGTGGTTGGACTATTGCGCAAATCATTGTGTTTTTTAACTTTTCAAAATATTTTTATTCATACTAGATATGCTAATAGGTGTGTGTGTTTTTTTTTTTTTTTTGTTACCTATATAGGTTAAAAAAGAGGTTTCCATACAAAATACAATAACAACTGAACCTACATAGAATTATTTTAGCCTGCATAGTTATATGGTGTTATGAGATAAGGCGCTATGCTTCCAAAGTACTTTCGGCAAATTTTATCGAAAAGTGTTATCGAAAATCAATATCAAATATTGAAATATGAATTATGAAAAAAAAATGGGTAGAGAAGGAGTCTTCAAATGAGAAAATGTAAATAATCAAATATGTATAATTCGACGATTGACCAGGTGCATAGAATTACTAACGTAATCGAAAAAGCACTAGAAGAAAAAAAGATATGCTCAACCGTATTTTTTGACGTCTCGCAAGCCTTTGATAAGGTGTGGCACGATGGCTTGAAATGCAAACTACGACAAGTACTTCCCGCAAACCCATACGAGATTTTAAATTCATATCTCGGGAATATACTCTTCCGTGTTAGAAATGGAAACGAATACTCAGAGCTCAAAGAAATTTTGGCCGGCGTACCGCAAGGAAGCGTTCTGGGGCCGCTTCTCTATCTGTTATATACTCGTGATATACCGAAAGAAGATGGCACTATCCTTGCTATGTTTGCCGACGACACCGCTATCCTAGCGGTAGGCAAAACAATCGAGGAAACGACTGCTAAACTGCAAAACGCATTAAATAAAGTAAAGCCCTTAACGGAACTAAATCTGTTCACGTAAATTTCACCTATAGGAAAATTAATGACTTGCCAATTTTTATAAATTTGGCCCGAATACCCTTGGAAAATGAAGCCAAATACCTGGGAATGACACTCGATGCAAGGTTGAAGTGGAATTCGCACGTGAAAATGAAACGTAAAGAACTAGATATCAAATATAGAGAAATGTACTGGTTGATCGGGAAACATTCCCACCTCAGTACCGAGAACAAACTGCTTTTATACAAGCAAGTGCTAAAGCCGGTGTGGACCTACGGTATACAACTTTGGGGTTGTACCAAGAAAACAAATGCCAATATTTTACAGACCTTTCAAAATAAAGTGCTAAGAGAAATTGTCCAAGCACCGTGGTATGCTAGAAACGACGATATCCACAGGGATCTCGGAATTCCGACAATCGAAGCTGAAACTAGAAGCTTCGCGCGAAAACATAGAAACCGACTAATCGGACATGTTAATAATACAGTCCTACTTATTTTGGATGAGAGCAATTTATTGCGCCGACTACAAAGAACAAAACCTTTCGACTTGGCGAGATAAGGATTAACCGCCTCTAAATTGCGGAATATGCAGGATCTTTCATTGGAAAGTAACCTGCCAAACGTTTATATTTCGTGATAGAAAAATTGCTTGATAAGTAGTATAACTTAGTTGCAGTATCTAACAAATTTATATCGAAGGGTGGTGTTTTTGGTCAGTAAGAATCTGACACTACTATGAGCACGCGCTTGCTATTCCCATAGTGTCTATGGAAGATTTTCACCTACCCTCGGAAAAAAAAAAAAAAAAAATATGTATAAAAGCTAAATAAAAAAAAATGGCTTAAGACAAACCTGTTTTTTATAGCTCAAAGCAAAGTAAATGCAATAACTGAAGTGTCATTTATGTTACTATGCCCAGTGCGGTGATCTGTGAAATATAAATTAAGACAACTTGTAGCCGCGATAATCGTTTTTTTATGGAAAATGTTTCTTATTCTATTGTATATACACGACTCCGCTTATCTAAACTACGCTTTACTGAAAAAATCGGTTAATTGAAACACAAAATTTATCACGGAGCATTTTTTAATAAATTTCATATAAATAACTCCGCTTAACTGAAAAACTCGGTTAACTGAAAAAATGATTATGTCCGAAATTAATAAATTATACTTAGGCTGCGGTTCCGGTGCCAGCGAATGTAAGCGAATATCACTCGCGCGAATTCGCAAAGTTCGCTAAAATCATTCGAAAGTGATTCGAGTGCACAAAATTTACTCGCGCGAACTTAGCGAATCCAAGCGAGTAAAATGTTCGATAGTTTCATTTCTATTTTACTCGCGCGAGCAAAGCGAATTCGAGAAATTCTTTTAAATAGGTTCTGTACTTCCTGCTTAGTTGTGTTCTGATTTTTGTGCAAAAATGGATTCTGAAAAATTAATATATGAAGTTAGAAATCGAGCACCGTTATGGGTATGAAAAAAAATAAGATTTATATAAGTCACGTACTCCCAATGCATTTAAAGAAGATCGACTTTGGCTAGCTCTCTGCGCTTGCGCTTCTGTTCCAGTTACTATGGAATTCATAGTTTCTAATAAAGTTTGTTAGTCGATACCTTCCTTATCAATTACATATAATATTATGAAGAAGGCAGACACATTTTGTGATGGTTTAAGCAGTTTCAACATTTGTCTCAATTGCCTTCCCTGATATTCGCCATTTGCTGGTAATATGTCCAAAAGCGCGCTCTATAGTTTTTCTTACTTCTCTTAAGGTAAAATCGGCGCAAAGAAATTTTTTGACATTTTCTCTATTGTGGGCTCTATAGGTACTTGTCAAAATATAGTGAAATGTATCTGGGCGTTCTATAATAGGTACCTATTAAAAAAAAAATTGCGCATCGATTCATCAACGAATTGTGTAGATTGTGAAATTCTCCACATTCCAGTCTTTTCTTAAAAATAAGATTAGTTTCACAACGCTTATTCATGTGTTTGTACTTCAAGAAGCTATTTTCTAACAAAAATTGTTCTTCACAAAGCGACAATGACATGATAAATCTTTTCCAAATCACAAAACTTCAAAACACGACTACTTAGCAGTACTTCCTGCAGATAAAGGTTTCGTTCTCACTTCATACCACTATTTCGATAAATAAATTCGCTTACTTCGCTTGAGTAAACTCGCTTGCACCGGAACCAGGGCTGCCGAAGTGAGTACTAAGGGAGTATTCGTACTACTCTCTCAAACCTTGTACTACCGTGCTCCCCTCGTCAGGATTGTACTCCCCTACAAAATATTTTCAATTTTTAAAACCATTAGTAATTTGAGTACCTTTCTTTCAGTGAATAGTACTTTGGTAAGGTACTATCTCGATAAAGCTCTTTACAGCAGTCTTAGAATACACCTTCCAGAACACGCAATGGGACAACAAGGGCATCAAAGTTGACGGAGAGTCCCTAAGCCACCTTCGCTTTGCGGACGACATTGTCATCATAACCGACAACCTCAATGATGCAAAGCTGATTCCAGATAAGCTCGGGCCAGCCTCAAAGAACGTGGGTCTAAACATCAACTTCGCCTAGTCTAAATTCATGACCAACCTAGTTCCAAGTGGTAACCTGGAGACAGCAGACGGTATATTGATCGACCAGGATTTCAAATATTTGTTGCCAAAATTTCTGGTCGTCTAAACTGAGCTGTAAAACTCAGCTGCTCTTCACTGTCAAATCTCAACTGACAAATGTAATCCAAACCGAAATGGCAGCCAAACTGTGTTATACATTATAAGGGTGCTAACAATCCCTTTTGCACGCGCAAATTATATAAAAAAAAAACCTAGTTCCATCAGCCACATTATTAAAAAAACATTCTTAAGTTTAAACGGGCTAATACTTGATGTTGATGTTTGATTTGTATTGTTTCTGTTTTGTACTCCTCTCAGATACAAAGTACTCCCCTGCAAACCTTTAAAATACTCCCATTAGAATTTTCAAAACCGCAGCCCTGACCGGAACCACTCTGTTCGCGCGAATGTGCGCGAGTTTATTCGCTTATATTCGCTAAGTTCGTACGAGTAAAATTCGCTTCCACCGGAACCGCAGCCTTATTCAGCTCCGCTTAACCGAAACAAAGTAATTGAACGCGCCAGAGTTAGCTCGTAAGCATTTAAGTTTACTTTTTATATGTTTTCTTATGCGTTACGATTAATAAAACATTTATTATTTAAATAAAAATGTTGCCAAATGTTTATTGTTAATGATTCTTCGATTTTGAGATGAAATTGTTTTCCAGTTAATCGAACTTCGGTTAAGTTCAACAATTTTTCAGTTATCCGAAGTCCGCATTAGTAAAAACACCGCTTAAGTGAAATAAAATTTGTGGCAAATTGCCGTTTCAGCTAAGCGGAGTCGACTGTTAATAGGTTACAAGAAAACACACCTATTATTTTATAATTGAAAATAGGGCAATCTAAGGAGATTTGCTCCAATTTGGTTTGAGTCTCTCTGGTTAATAGATAAATATAAAGGACGCTATATCATAGGAAAGGATAAGAAATTAAAAGATATAGAGGAAGACGACAAATAGCGTTTATTCGGAAATTTCAAGAAAGCTTTGTAAGTTAGTCCAAACTCATCTCGAGTCGTTTAGAAACCATTGCTTATATTAATTTCACATTCTGGCTTAAAATTATTATATGTATAGTTCAGTGAATGCAATTGAAATTGAACATTTTAACCTCTATCGTAGTTTTATCGATTCTGCAAAGTTCCGTTATTTCTCTTAGTTTCAAAAAATAAATTCTCTACTATGTGGTTTCGTTCTCTTTGTTTTTTTAAATGTTCAATTTCATCCTGCAGAAGCTATCCTGGCCAATGAAATAGTTTTCCTGACCTCACTCAAATGAAGTGGCAGCAATTTTTCATAATACATATTTGATTCTACCGATGGAGCAGAAAGTGTCAGCTATTAAAAGCCCAAAAGAACAAATTGGGAATTCATTGCAATTGTTCTTCTATGGTATTTCTGATTGCAAACATCAGCTCCAAAATACCACTGATACTCATCAGACGTGATGTCGGATGCAACGTTTTCTATAGATAAGCATAGTTATTCTAACAATTATTTGATATTTAAGTTTATTGACGCTTTCAAAAAATATTGGAATATGATTCTGATTACCCACATATGAGCAGTTACGGAATGCATATATGTATGTATGTAATACCACTATATAAAAGCAGGACTTCAGGATTCACTATAAATTTCAAGTTCTAGTATATTAGTGCTTATTTTAACACTAATTTATGCATCTATCCATGACAGCACTTGATCATAAATAAATACTTTTATTTCATTTTTTAACCGTTTCAAAAAAAAAAAACAAATTTATTATATAATTTTTTCGGTTAGATATAGGAACTGGCCCAACAATCATTAGTTCGTATCATAAAAATAAACTGTTCATTTAAGTGGTACAAGCTCAAAAACTTACCATCCGATTGAGCTTAAACTTACACAATATACATATTTGTTATGAAGCGAGAAGTGCACGTAAATCGAAAGTTAGCTGTTAACTATCACCGTCAGTTGCTGTAGTTAACATTTTGAGATTTTGGTTTTCAGCGCCATCTATCGGAAGACTTGAAACCTTTGGATTTACAAACATTTTTCACTTCATAACAAATATATTCTGTAAGTTTCAGCTCAATCGGATGGTATTTGAAATTTTGGTGTTGCAGCGCCATCTATCGGAAAACTTGAAAACTTTTGATGGAAGAATATTTCTCACTTCATTACAAATACGCTGGTCCCTCACTTTGCGCGAGTTCTTTTTGCGCGGTTTCACTCATTTGCCTACCAAAACTCGATTTGCGCGGCTTAAATAAATGCTTACATTTAATTTTTCAGGAACGCAACAGTGTACATATATTGTGTAAGTTTCAGCTCAATCGTACGGTGAATTAAATTTTTTTTTGAGTTCCAGCGCCATCTACCGGATAATTCGAAATTTTTTGGTGTACGAACACTTTGAACATCAAAAAAAGTATATAGTGTAAGTTTCAGCTCAATCGGATGGTTGGTTTATGAGTTCTGAGGTATCAAACGAACAGCTCATTTTTATATATAAAGATAATTTAAAATAATTAGTTTTCCTTATAAAATTTTATTTTGGTATCTGAAAAAATTCGGCACAGGTTAAAATATTCAGGGTCAAACTTTGACCAGACTGTTTTTCGTAAATAAGTTAAAGTGCAACACTTTTCAATATTCAATTGCACATTAAATTTGTAGACATTACAGCGCACGCAATCTATTTTGTAATCTTGTAAAGTTTTGAATTTTAAAAACCAGGCAAAGTATTACAGTCTTACTGCTGGGCCTGCTTCTCGCAACCATTTGTGTGTGCGTGTTATATTTTTGCACGAATGGAAGGGACCTACAGTTTTTTGCCGACTCCGAACGGCGAGTTGAGAAGCTCAATCGTGACAAATGATACTCTTTGATGCTTGTCAGACATTCGAAAGAGGTGGGCACTGTGAAAAACTTTTAGGTGTTTGCGGCGGGATTCGAACCCAAGACCGCTGGCACAGTTGTCCGAGGCACTAACCACTTGCGCTACGGTGCCCATTACAGTCTTACTATGCTACATTATTCCCCACTTTACACGACATCAAAAAACAAAAACAAATTTTAAATCCCAGAATACTTTCAAAGGCTTATATGCATTTCAAGATTTTTAACCTATATTGGGCACATAAACTTTATAAACTCTAACTAATCTACCCCCCAAGCAAAACAAGTCGAAACAAGACAACAACACTGCTAATCCATCCGTACATCGAATAATTATCAAATAACTTTTCACCGCCAGAAACATGTGATTTTCCGAGCTCGGGGGCACTCTGAGAAAACAGAACCGCATTTGAGAAAATATTATCTAATGAAATACTCCCTTAAATTTTCAATTATGGAGATTTCTATGGAACGCTTCAGGCGGCCACAGTTAAAAAGACAAATTGAATTATGGATCCGGTAGAATTGCCTTCAGGTGCAGCAATGGATTTGATAAAGTCCTTTTTGAACGGTCGATACCCCCCACTGGTATAGGTTGTCTGCTTGTGTTTATTTTTAAAAACGATAAATTAGTGTCCGGTCCAGAAGTTTGTTCTAAAATAAAAGTTCTACTGCTGCAGATGAAAAAACACAGCATTCGCTTCAAATTTACTATGAAAATTATCGTTTTGTTTTTGTTTGCTTTTGATTCATTTCAGGCAGTAGGATGCCCGATATCCTTTGATTCGGTATTATGTTGGCCGAGGACAGCACCTGGAACGTTAGCGATATTACCGTGTTTTGATGAATTCAAAGGCATTCAATACGATAGCACACGTGAGTAAATACATGAATTGTTTTTAAATATTTTTATTTTTCTAGATACATTTATGAAAATTGAAAAACAAAAAATCAAAAGGTCATTTATCGAATAATTGATCTCAGGGTGTATGTTATTATCCTTACATAGTATAAAGCAAAGTCCTGATCGGTGTCATATTACGTTTGTAGTAAAGGATCTCAAGAACCGCTGAATAGATTTTAACGATTCTAGATTCTATAAGATTACTAATTTCTTGGAGAAGGTTTATCAATTAGCTTTGAATTAGATACATTTTTAGTTTTAGAGTTTAAGGGACTTCAATTTGAAACAAACGGCTATTACTTCAGAACAGCTTCTCCCATGTGATTGATATTTATTCTCAGTTTAATTACATTCAATACGCAGATTTAACGACCAAAATCGACAAAATGCATTCCAAAGTCGTTTTTTTAATTTTTTTTTCAAGCAGAAGCTGAATTACCGCACTAGTGGCAATCGTGTGGCGTTGATGACGAGTTTTTTTTTTTTGATGTGTAAACATCTAAGCGCGCATTAGCAAAATTTCTACTAGAGTAATTCCGTGATTTCGGGAAGTAATTCCACGTTTTCGGGGACGGAATTCCGAACGGTTACGAAATTTGGAACTCAAATTTCATAGCAGCGCGATGAAATATGGACATAGTGATTGTTTATGTCCCTGGTCAACTTTTATATATTACTTGCGTACGCGTAGTGGGTTTTTGATTTTTTTTTTTTCAAAGCATACTGAGTGACTTTTAATGTGTATCACAGATTTATGGACCAAAAATGCCCATATTCACAATATATGTTGGTTCAGTGCCAAAAGAGAAAATTATATAGATAATAAAATCTGGACCCGATAGGTTGCGCTGGAGTCAAGTTATTACTAACTTCTATATTTATGGACCACAAGGGCTCATATTCACAATATATGTATATTAGTTCAGTGCGAAAAGAGAAAATTATATAATTATATATGGACCCGATAGGTGGCGCTGGAGTTAAGTTATTAGATCTATATACATATATAAACATGAATGTATGTACAATGTACATATTTATGTTTGCCTTTTATAGACTCGGAAACTACTCAACCGATTTTGGTAAAATTTTCAGAGTACGTTTTTCTTAATATAGAATTCAACATAGCATCAGTGCGGTTACTCAACAACCGGCAGTTCTGGTACCTGTCATACAAAATTTCGTAATTTCAGGTGAAATGTGAATATTAAACATTTTGGTCAATTAATATAGACAGACAGACAGACAGACAGAAAGATAGATAGATAGATTTACAGACAGACAGATAGATAGATTGACAAACAGACAGACAGACAGAGTGTCCGATTCTTTGAACTCGATGACAATGTATGTATTGAAAGTAACACTAAATTTTTTTTGGACACGGGCGAAGCCGGGCGGGACAGCTAGTATACATATATAGTTACTATAGCCCGCCCGTCTTCGCCCGTATACTAAAACAGTCGCGTTACTTATTATTTATTAGGCAAAACGCTGCTCTAGTAGTGTGGTTGCGGATAGAAATAGGAGCCGCCAAATCCGACATCCGCATCTACAACGGTCTTCCGACGTCAAACGTCAAGTATTAATTTATTTAAGAATAAATAAATAAAGAATTTGTTAGTAACTTGACTCCAGGGCCACCTATCGGGTCCAGATTTTGCAATTTTCTCTTTGGCACTAAACATATGTATATTGTGAATATAAGTCATTTCGGTCAATTAATATTGAATTTATTAAAAACTTGACCCTAGCGCCACCTAGCGGTCAGTTTTTTGCTTATGTCATGCTTCAGGTCCCAGACTATCTCTTTGCCAAATTACATTATGATTGGTTCAGCGGTTTAGTCGTGAAAAGGTAACAAACAGGGAGACAGACAAAGATATAGAATAACTATCATAAATAAGAATTTTCGAAAAAAGCAATTACAGCGCCACCTAGGTTGGTCTAACACAAACAAAAACAATCCGGAGCACCACACGAACATATGGTGTGAATATAATGTGGTATGCTTCAGTGGTTCAGCCGTGATGGTCAGAAATACATACGAATCTCATCCATTAATCGACGTCATATTCATGAATAATAAAAATAGATTGCCAACTTAATTGGAGTCATAACCCAAAGACTGCAAAGGTAGGCTGTTTCACCCAACTTTGATTGAGCAGATGCTTCTGTACCTGACCTGTCGGAGCACTAATGGAGTTAGATTCATGATAAGTCATACTAAAGAAAAAACCTTGTGCAGCAGTTACACCAATTGCTTTTATCAAAGTGTTCCTAACTTTCTTCCTCTTTCTTCCAACAACCAATCGGCTGCTGCTACTGTTGTTTAAGTATTAAACTATTTGCTATAGGAAGTGAACAAATAGACATTTGTATTATAGGTTCCACCAACTACATATTTTTCATACAATTAGAAAGGAGACATATATGTATAAGTAACACTAGCTCTAAACATGAACAAACAAATGGATCTGCAAAAGATTAATTCCCCGAGCTCTTTAAATGTTGACATTGGTAATTAGAAGAGCATGTTAGCATACAACGTCGGAATCAATATTTACTTAAAAAAGAAATATATTCAACAGTTCAGCTGAATATCCCGCCGGATGTTCACAAATTGAGCATTTAACACCTGCGATTGCTTTGTTTCAATAGTTGTTAATATAATATGTGGTTTTCATTAAAGACACAAATTTATAGTCAGCCCATGAATAGTGCCTATAGCCGACTATAGTTACAGCCGGCACTAAATAAAAAAGCCGGCTTTAACTTTTCGTTATTCATAAACACATTTTCACCTGTGTATTAGTTAGTATTGACTTTGGCATGTTTTTGTAAGATTATTTGAACGAACAAACCCAAACGTCAATATATTATATGAGAAATGATTAGCCGACTCTAATCAGTGGCCTCAACGTTAAGAGCGCTACGTCCAATTTATGGTCGTCATAATCGTCCTAGCAGATCAACAATTGAACGTCTAGTGGAAAAATTTGAATCCACAGGCACAGTACAAAATGTTCCCCTGCCGGTGAGATAAAGAAGTGCCCGTAGTGTCGAGAATATTGCTGCCGCTGAGGCTTCAGTTGAAGAAAGCCCAAATGTGTCTCTCACACGTCGTTCTCAAGCGTTGGGCATCTCTGTGACGTCGTTGTGGCGAATTTTGCGAAAAGATCTTGGCCTACATCCTTACAAGATTAAATTGACGCAAGAACTGAAGCCGCTTGACCACCAGAAGCGTCGTATGTTCGTGAATTGGGCTGAGCAACAACTTGAAAATGATTCGGATTTTCATCGAAAAATCATCTTCAGCGATGAGGCTCATTTCTGGTTGAATGGCTTCGTCAATAAACAAAATATTCAGTATTGGTCAGGCAGCAATCCACACGTACTCCATGAGTCATCATTGCATCCCGAAAAAATTCCGGTTTGGTGTGGTTTATGGGCCGGCGGCGTCATTGGGCCGTACTTCTTCCGTGATGATCAAGACCGGCACGTTACTGTGAATGGGAATCGCTACCGTTCAATGATAACCGAATATTTTGGCCCCAATTGGATGATATGGACTTGGAGGACATGTGGTTCCAACAGGACGGCGCCACAAGCCACACAGCGAATGTCACAATCAATTTATTAGAAACCAAGTTTGGAGAACGTGTTATCTCACGAAATGGTCCAGTCGCTTGGCCGCCTCGGTCGTGCGATTTGACGCCGTTAGACTATTTCCTGTGGGGCTACGTCAAGTCTATGGTCTATGCCAACAAGCCAGCGACGATTGATGAACTTCGTACGAATATCGAACGTGAAATTGCAGCAGTATCGGCCGATTTATGCTTGAAAACCGTCGAAAATTGGGTTCAGCGTCTGGACTTCTGCAAGCGTGCCCATGGTGGCCATGCAAAAGAAATCGAGTTCCATACATAATGGCATCGAACGGAATAAAGAATTTCATTGATATCCAAAACCGTTTTTGTTTTATTTAAAAAAACTTTTGTAGAGCTCTTATTGAAAAACCCTTTATATGCTGCCAACGAAAAGAGACACTCAACATCGACGAATTAAACAGAACGTCACAATAGACAGTTTCAACTTTGAGTGTCTACCTCGGCTCTTCTATAACATCAAAAAAAGACATCTTGTCGGAAATCAAACGAAGGACTACTCTTGCCAACCGCTGATTCTTTTGGCTAAGAAGGTAATTAAGTAGTAAGGCCCTTTCCCGATCGACTAAGGAGACTCTTTATAAAACCCTTATCATCCCAGTCTTGCTATATGGAGCTGAAGCATTGTCTTTATCGAAAGCGGATGACGATATCCTTGGTCGATTCGAGAGAAAAATCCTTCGTAAGATATTCGGTCCCGTTTGCGTTGACGGGTTTTGGAGGAGAAGATACAACCACGAACTGTACGAGCTGTACAACGGCATCGACCTGGTCAAAAAACTGCACATTGGGCGTTTAAGATGGCTAGGACATGTAGAGCATATGGCTTGGAAAATATTCGATTCCAACCCGGAGGTTCAACACAGCAGAGGACAACCTCGCCTATGGTGGTGCGCACAAGTAGAATAAGACCTCAACTAACTTGGAGTGCGCAACTGGAGACAGTTAGCTAAGGACCTGGCTAAATGGAAGGGGTTGTTGGTTGAGGCCTTGGTTCACCCCGGACTGTAAGGAAGTAGGAATATGGCAACCAGACGTTGATTCTTCAGGATGTTATTAACTTGACGCAGCTACACGACTGATTTTTTTACAGATAAAAAAAAACACCCACATCTATATACACATACATACGAGACATTTAAAATTACTTTTGAGTAAAGTAAACTGTCCCCATCCGTCTGTTGTCTTAACGTCATTTTCAAAATAGACACCATTCCTGACGTTGCAATTTCTAGCAAACACATAGAAATTAAATACTTGTACATGATTGAGTACAGGAAGCGCCCTTAACTCACCCCACTCATGCATTCGCAATGGCGATAGTAATTTTAGTTCCCTCTTCATCATCGCATGTCAAAATAGAACGTTGGTTACATTCGTATTCGTATATCAGTAGATACCGCAAATGGCATCCATCATGTGCTTGTATACATGTGGCAAACGCCAAGAAGTCAAAGTCACAATTGTGCAGGCATACCATTGCCTTGTCCTGAGCCCATCCTTCGCTTAAGGGATCGCATGACTGCCTGAAGTAAGAAGGTCGCTGTGAAGTATTCCTAGGATATCCACGTTAATTGTACAAGCAAATTAATCCTTATAATGTGCACATTCTTTTGCAAAAAAAAAAAAAAAACAAAAAACAATCTTGTCCGTGTAGATACTTTTCCTGTTATGCTTTTATTAATTCCTGTAGGTTATAAAAACTCACCATGACAATGCAAAAGCAATTTTATTTTTAGTCAAAGAGCGTTCATGAGAATTTAGCTCAACTGTTATGGGGCTCTTCTTTCATTATTATTATTGGTTCATATTTTAATATACACACGACAACCTGTTGGCTTTTCTTGTTTATGACAAAAATAGAGATGGAAAATGGAGACTTTATTAGCATCTAATGATAGTTCAGACTAAGTCAAGTGGTTTTTATGAGATACTTTTACGCATAAAATGGGCAACCAGGATATTGCTAATGCGATAGTATGGAATATGACATATATACATATAGTATCTACATGACATGGATATCATTTGCATTGGCCACAAATTGTTTCTATGTGCTGTGGTTTATCTATTACATAAGCAGTGGCCATTGTAAGTCACAGCGAAGTTTATTTGTCTTCTACGCAAATACGAAACATATTAAAGTATCATTATTGGGTCATTATTGGCCTTAAAGCAGTCAACGGAGAACAGACCAAGAATATAAGGTTCCGTGAATGACCCAAGTAAGTTCTTCCACATTGGCCAAATTGGATGAATAGAATAGTTAAAGTAGAGAAATGCATGAACTCTTTGACACCATATTTGATGCCATTACTAAAACTTTGGGGTTTGAGTTACATGTCAAAAAAGAGTCATTGAAAATTACCATAGTGGCCGGATAAAATTAACACCCTTGAATTAGTTGAAAAAGCTACTTTCTTGATAATTGAGTACAAATATTGGGTACATTTATTTTGTCTGATTTTGAAAATAATTCCGATAACAAATGCATACTGTTTTATAATATACTAGTGGTTACCCGGTGCGCTTCGCTGCACCCATTGAAAACAGCTTTGTGTCATTAATGTAATGAAATTAAGTTTCAGCTTAATCGTAAGGCGTGTTTAAAAATTTTTGAGTTCCAGCGCCATCTAGCGGAAAACATTTTTTGATGAACGAACACTTCAAATATCAGAAAAAGTATACATTGTAAGTTTCAACTCAATCGGATGGTTAGTTTATGAGTTCTGAGGTATCAAACGAACAGCTCATTTTTATATATAAAGATAAGGTTAGATATTTTAGTAGGAAATAAAAGTTGCTTAAAAGTGTTAAATAAGATACATATATTGACAATGTTTGCGAAATTCATTTTTTAAAGTAAACAATAAGCAAAATAAATATTTGTAGAATATTTAAAGTACAAATACATAGTAAAAAAATTAAGTTAATTTAATATTTGGTATGCCACCCCCTAGCCTTGATAATGGCCTTAATTCAACAGGGCATGGATTTTTTTAACTTTCGGCAATAATCTAGGGTTATATAATTTGCCCAGGCTCCATTTAGCAAATTTAAATTCGACTCTACTTCTCGAAATTCGGTGTTCAATTTTCTGTCTAAGAATTGGCCAGCAATTCTCAATTGCCTTAATGTCAGAGTTGTTTCCTTGCGGATCAAGCGTTCAGAGCCGGACTTCACTTATGAAATTCTTTATATTCGATTAAAAAATATTAAGAGATCAACATCAAACTCAAAATAACTAAAATTACCTTCCGGGGCCGATGACATGGCGCAGAGTCATTCAGAAAAATATGGTCGACTATTACTGGGAATAACCGGTCCATCTCCATTCATCAATCCGTTAAAAAAGGCTAAGTTATAAGTTTCGTAAAACCTTATGCAGCCCTAGAGCATGAATCTAACGGGAAATTTATTTCTAGTGACAGTGTATTCACTTTTTAGATCTAATCCGAATCTTCGACGGATGTACCGAACTCCATCGGACTGATTGAGACTAGGTTTCACCTGTTCTATGAAGATGACACTCTTCCAATCATTTCCAATTCGTCCAATTACGGCGAGCTTTTGCAAATTTTAGCGTCAAGATCCTAATTTTAGTTGTTAAACCCGGTTTTTTCATCGGTCTCCTGACTGATAAACCACTATACTGTAATCTTACTGTTTTTGAACTTATCTCTTTTAACTTTTGTTCCTTGAATTCAAGACTTATTTCTTTAGATGTTGTTTTCTTTCCGTAATACGCGAATTTTTAAGCAAACAGTTTTCTCTTTGGTTTGTGTTCTTATTTTTCATCCTGATCCCAACTTTGCTCCCCTCTGATACAAATAAACGACTGTTCTTTGAAAAATTTTGCACACTGACACCATCCACGGTTACGTTCCGGCCTGTCTCATTTTTGAAGAAATATGGACCGGTGATTCCACCAGGCCATAAACCACAACAAGCCGTTGTTTTCTCTGGATGTAAATAGTAGTTCTTGAACCTCTTCGGGTTGCTCTTTAGTCCAAATACGACAATTTTGCCAGAAATATGCCTCATCGCTGAACAAAATTTTGTTCTAACTAGAACTAC
Organism: Brachyopa scutellaris; assembly: GCA_949775065.1. NCBI lineage: Eukaryota > Metazoa > Arthropoda > Insecta > Diptera > Syrphidae > Brachyopa > Brachyopa scutellaris. Next base: position 30,195,423 of record OX459115.1, on the reverse strand, counting down.
GGAATGCTTATCGGGCATTCGAAAATGTACCACCGTAAAAACAAAATGGGGTGTTTACGGGGATTTAAATGTGAGACAATGCCGTCTGCAGTCCAAAGCACTCACCGCTAAGCCATTGTGCGTTTATTCATGATCAAAATATAAGACATTGCGATAACATAGACATGTATTTTTTGTATTTCAGTTTACCATAATTACTTGACAGCTATGACAAAACAGAAAGGTTACAGAACGACAGCTCTATTAGAAAATACAAGTAACACCGTCTATCAAAGTTCAGGAAAACTATTTTAATACCATTTAAAAACTGCTGCATTGGCCAAGTTCACACATCCACCCCGATTTCAATGAAATAAACATAGAAAATGAACGTTCCGACTTCTTGGAGCATTCAAAACGCCATCATCATTAACATTACATATTACTCGTATCCTTGTTGATAGCGTATTTTGCTCGCCGTGCTCACCATCCTTCGCATTCTAAGGGCTTTCTCATCTCATGCATACAAATATGCAATTTCAGTGGGAGCGAAGAAACATCAAAGTATTTGTCCAAGTCCACAAAAGTGTTTAATAAATTTTGTTGATTAACTGCGTTTTATCAAAAACGTTTCAATGTGTAACTTTCAGCCTCTTAGTGCAGATTTCATAGTTCTCAAAAACCGTACCGCACCGTAGCTCGTCAACACTCTTCCGCCTCTACCAGATGTCATTGCAGAATTGTAACTCTAGGTCGGGTGCCGTAGCATAATTTAGGCGGACTCAAGTTTCTTAGAAGAATAGTAGGTACACCCACTTTTAGTTTTAATTTATGTGATGGAAGCCTTAGATCGAGCAGATAGAGATTTTCAAAATTCGACCAGATAGCTGGTTGTTACTTCTTGATCTTGGTATTTTTCTGAGAGTGTTTCAGTGGAGTTTGGTCAAAATCGGTGAGCTAGGAGTTGAGTTAGTGGCAGAAAGGGGGTAAAAAGCTATTTTCCTGTCTTTAAACAGCCCCTAACTCAACAATGGCTCATCGGATTGAAAAACTAAAAAATAGGTGGATTTAGTAAATTGTCCACTGATTCATTTAAGCTATAAATCATCCATTTGCGTTATCTTGAAGCTGAGCTATGCTCAAAACAATTCATAAAGTCGTAGCCACCAATTTTCCATCAGTGGAAATCGTAGCCAAAAGTCATGCAGCAGCGGGTGACGTAGTAGTATGGGTTATGTGAATGCGTGCTCTATTCGGCGCCGCGACTATCTTTGTTCCTTAGTAGGTGCGATAGGAAGGGTTGAATATTGAACGATGAGCTCTATACCGGAATACGTACATACATACAGCTATGGCCAAAAAAATAGAAACACCTCTTCAGAAACTGTTTAAAGTGATTTATATGGAAATTGGTAATAGATCCTGTAAAAATTTCAATCATAATAGTTAGTAAAGATTATAATAATAAGGACATTTAACCAATTAAACGTTTCGGACCGCTACGGCGTGTGATATGAATCGAGTTGTAAAACGACTTCAAAATAAAGCTGGCCAAAAAAATAGAAACACTTTGTTAAAACAACGAAAATCTTTTTATTTTTAGAGAATTAAGTTAAAAAAATAAAGTTATTAATTGAGATTTAATTAACTTATAAGTATTTGGTCGCAAAACCTTTGTTATTTATTACTGCTTTTACACGGTTTGGCATCGAGTCTACTAGATCTTGACATTTCTTAGCTGAGATATGTACATGTTTATGAACAGAATATATAACGAGTAGGAATAAAAATTATCAAACCAAAGCGTTATATATAGATCAGTGATCGATTGCACAAGCATAGCAACGCACGCCGGATATCCGCTAGTTACTATATATATGTATATACAAATTTCACCTAATTTTTTGTTTTTCAATCCGATAAGCCATTATTGAATTAGGGCTGTATAATCATAATATTCCTCACCGATATACAGTTATTTAGACTATTATATAAAAACCAGTAGGCTGAGCAAAAAATTACATAGCTTGTGATAATCCCGGGTACTTAAGAAGCATTTCAAAAAAAGTTTCATCGAAATTTGTCCAGCGGTTCTCACGCCATTAGGTAACCAACAAAAAAACCTCTGCAGTTTTATAATTTTTTTTAATTTGTATGTGTATTCGATGAGTTAAATGACTTTTTTAATTTATTTTCAGAAAATGCGACTAGATTCTGTTTTCCCAACAGTACGTGGGCCAACTACACCAGCTATGACAAATGTCACCATGAGCCCCCATCGCCAATACCTGATTTTTCACCGGGCATAGAATTGCCAACTCTCATCTACTGTTCGGGATATTTCCTTAGTCTGGCAGCTTTAACCTTAGCCTTAATTGTTTTTCTATATTTTAAGTGAGTATAAAATTTAATATATTTTACAGAAAACTTATACAAAATTATTTTCTTCATTCAGAGACTTAAAATGCCTTCGGAATACAATCCATGCGAATTTATTTTTAACATATATTTTATCAGCGCTACTATGGATCCTTACTCTATTCCTTCAAGTTGTAAGTAATTGTAAAATCGGGCTAATGGTTTGAGTCAAACCTTTTTTGTTTATATTTAGATGACGGACCACCCCAGTCAGCCGGGATGCATAACCTTAGTTGTACTCTTTCACTATTTTAATTTAACAAATTTCTTTTGGATATTTGTCGAAGGTTAGTACACGAAAAAAATGTTGTATCAACCGTCATCTGTTAGTTTGCATAAAGTGTCTGTCGTCGGGTAGAATCCTTCGACTCTGTGTACGAAGAGAAGTAATAAGAATTTATGTGAAAAGACCACCTTGAGATACAAAAAATAGTTAAGGTGTGGTTGTACCAACGGTGATGCGGGTATTTTATGCAAACTAACATTGAACTCCTGGTAGACCCTGAACTTAATAAACAAAAGGGTTACATACCGAGGAGATGTAGATGCTTATATAATGCAGGGCGAGATAAAATTATAAAAAAAACTGGATTTCTTTCTTATGCATGTTTCCTACATCATCCCTTTCTTCCCACATATTGTAGGGCTTTACCTATACACGCTGGTGGTGCAGACATTTTCTAGTGAGAATATTTATTTTGCCCTGTATGCGTTTATTGGATGGGGTAAGTTGTATGCCAACTAGGATTGAACGATATAGTGTCAGAAGAAAATGGCATTCATTTCCGCTTTCTTTTCTTTTCTTACAAATAAATATATGAAGGATGTCCAGCGATAATAGTGCTAGCATGGTCAATAGCGAAAATCTATTCTCCTCCACTTGAGACTGAGCGATTCAATGGGGTAAGTCCGATAATTGGTTCGTTAAAAGTAAGTATCATGATGAGGTGGATAAATAGAAAAGATGATATTGAAAATTGGTATATTTTGTATCTGAGCTTTACATAATGTGGTTTTCTACTTAAGAGGTTAGGATTTACAAACACTGAGGGACAAAAGTATTCGCAAAAGCAACATTGACTCATTTTTGCCTGCAAATTTTAAAAAATTAAGTGTTAACATTTTAAATTGATTTTTATTTTAAGACTTACTCATGACGTGTAAATGTAAATAAACAAAACTTAATATATTTACACTTTATCAAATAAAAATTCAAAAAGAATACATAAAGTGCATAATATTTCAGTTGGACAAAAGTATTCGCAACATTCGTCAATACGAACACATTCAATGAAACTCATTTTTAAGGAGCTAGGAGCACTGAATTATTATCATATATGGTAAATGTCATATAATACCGGTATTGTAGTCCCATTGTCATTTAGGTATTTATTGTTTATTATTGGTTATTTGCGTTATACAAAAATGGGTAGGAAACGGAAGAAACTACGGCGGAAGAAAGAAAAATTATATTTAGTCTGCATAGAAACAACACCCAAATTAAGGAGATAGCACGTGTTCGTAACAGGAGCCATTTTACGGTGCATAACATCACTAAGCGACATAAAAATTTAAGCGGATGTGGAAACACACCAAGAAGTGGGCGACCCAAGAATCTTGGATCTGGGTCAAATTATCCAGAAAATAAGGAAAGATCCAAAGACGTCGTCATTCCAGACCACTATAAAAACGAAAGAAAGCACTAGAAAGGAAATTCACCCACGCACGGTACAAAAAGTCCTAGAAAGTGAGAACTGCAAGGCCAGTGTACCTAGGAGAAAACCGTTTATCAATATGGTCCAAAAACCAAAACGCCTAGGCTTCGCTAAAGAACAATAAAACAAACAAAAAGCAGTTCTGCGACAAAATGTTGTTTCGAGACAAAAGCAAATTTATTATTTATCGATCTGATGGACGGATCAAAGTATGAAAAAAAAAATTATGGGAAATAAAATATAAGGTGAAAAAAACATGCAAACAAGAGTGAAGGGTGGAGGTGGTGAGGTAATGGCTTGGGTGTGCTCTGTGCATGGCTGCTGCCGGTGTTGCAGAGTTAGTCTTTATAGACGGTTAAATGCATTAGAAACATAACCTTAACATTTAGAAAAAAAATCTTTCCAAAAGCACTAAGAAACAGAGCTTAGGTCCGGTTACTACTTCCAATGTGAAAACGACCCCAAGCACACGGCCGAAATCGTACGGTTGTGGAGTCAACGTTGGTTTTGCGAATACTTTTGTCCCTCAGTGTACATATCCATATGCTTGTACGATGTATGTGGTATGTGAGCATGAAATATCAATTTTGTTGCTCAAAATCTAGTTTATTTAAACAAGTTGAATGAATTCAATAATTAAAGTATTGGCCATGGTTAGCTATGACTTTCCCATCTTTCTTGAAATTTATGTATTCCGCGCCAATACCACTGCTCATCTTTTGTGGCCAACTATTCACCAAGCCAATTTTTCACTTACTCGTAAGAATGAAATTACTGCTCCGAAAGTTCATTAGAGTGTGCTACTCTAAAGAACATAGGGTTTCAAAGATAGAGTGAAGGAACGTTAAAATTGAGAAGGTATAGAATTTCCGTAGACTCAATATCACCTATTAAAACCCCATGAATATAGATAACTCTTGTAGCCGTTCCCCTCCTCTAAGTGATTCTAAGTTGATTAATTTGAACCTGGATAGATAAGGAGGGAAGTTATATGAATTATGCCAAGGAAGTCCTCTAAGAACTAAGAGCGAACCTAAGAAATCTTTTTTAAATTGATTGAATTCTGGAAATATAAACTTTATAGTACGTATACCAGACAATAGAGGCGTATTCTAAAATGGATCGCACAAATGCAACATAATAACGAGTTAATTACATACACGTTAGAAATCTCACAAGCATAACGTCTCAGCATTCCCCATGTTCTGTTTGCCTTCTTTGTAATGAAATCAACGTGTTTGTTGAAAGTTAGTTTAGTATCTAATAAAAAACCCAAATCATTGATTTCTTTAGCACGTGGAATATCTTACTACAGATTTAAATCGAGAAAAGGTTATAACGGAACATGTACTGACATTTAAAGAGAACTAGTTTTAAGAGCACCACAGATAGAATTTCTGAAGATGCAAGTTTAAGGGGTGAAAACAATGATGCTTACTGTCCGACATACTTATACATAAATCTGAAAATCATCTGCAAACAGAGTATTCCGGAAGAAATTTTATAATATCATTTACAAACAAGATGAAAAGAAGGGGTCTGATATGACTGCCTTGAGGAACTCCAGAAGAAACAGAAATGTTGACAGAATATTATTACGGAATATATATAGTAAGTTTGTACAGCAACATTTTCTGGTCAACTCGATTAAAAGCTTTACCCAAATCGTATATATCTTGACTAATCTCTGAAATCACAGAATTCGTGGACAGTATAAGATTGGTTTCAGTCGTTTTTTTTTTACAAAGCCATGTTGATTTTTGCAGATAAGGGATTTTCAAAAGAAGTTTAATCTTTCTGTGACCAGCGAATCAAATAAACTTTTAAACTTACACTATATACTTTTTATGATGTTTGAAGTGTTCGTACATCAAAAACTTTCAAGTTTCCCGGTAGATGGCGCTGAAACACCAAAATTTCAAAACCATCCGATTGAGTTGAAACTTACAGAATATATTATTTGTTATGAAGTGAGAAATGTTTGTAAATCAAAAGATTTCAAGTTTTCCGATAGATGGCGCTGAAAACCAAAATCTCAAAATTATTACTACAGCAATGCACGGAGACAGCTAACAGCTAACTTTTGATTTCGGAGCACTTCTCGCTTCATAGCAAATATATTGTGTAGGTTTCAGCTCAATCGGTTGGTAGGTTTTTGAGTTTTTAGGATATTATTGTCTAGACAGTTTTCTTAAATCTAAATAGGGTTGTCGGCATTTAATTTTCATTACTATTCACAAAAAGTCACTCGAAAAAATGTCATTACATTTATGACATAAACACTGTTTTCAAAGGGTGTAGGGAAGCGCACCGGGTGACCACTAGTATCTAATAATGTCTAAATTAACGAACTCGTATTGTGCTGTTTCCCTTCTCACATAATAGTAACATAAGTAAGATCTAATTTTTTTGCTTAATTGGCTAAATAATTTAAACTATGTACATACAATTTATAATGATGGACAGACTGCTGATATTGATACCATGGTATAGCAATAATATGTTCTATACCACATGTCTGTCACTACAATACTACGTTTAAAGCTAGTATACCCTGAAACATACTTGGTATTGATATTCGAAATTCTTCTTCTTACTGACTGCAGCGCTGCGTTCTCTCTGTTGGCGATTCTTGGTAGCTTCTTTGACAATTCAAGAAAAAAGAATTTGCATAGAAAATTGTAGCATTCAATTGTCAGATATGTACATACAATGGATTCAAAAATAATTATTTTATCCGATAACGATATTTGCACCAATATTTTTTATTTTGTTGTGATTATTGTCTTGAAAACGCAACCGTCAAAGTATACTACCTAATGCGAAAATCAGGGTGTACTACGAAATGCAGTCTGTCAAGGGTAGTAGTATTCACTATACCATGGTATGAATACCAGCAGTCTGTCCCCCACTTAACTCTTTATAACTCAACATCGTAAAAACATCAAAGTACTAGTTGTTTGGATATCTTTCCGAATTTAATGAAACACGTAGTTTTTAAAATTAAAACATTTTATTTATTTTTTGGAAAAATAGTTGGAAAAGTTTTTTTGACACTTTCATTTACACATTGTGTTATAACGTATCTCTATGAAGTATGGAATATTTTGAAGCAATTTTTTACTTATTATAACATAATGTAATAAACCAACTTATATTTTTACGAAAAAAATATGCACTAAATATCACTTTTGAGTGGGCACCGTAGCGCAAGTGGTTAGTGCATCGGACTACAGAGCCAGCGGTCTTGGGTTCGAATCCCGCGGCAAACACCTAAAAAAGTTTTTCACAGTGTCCACCTGACCAGCATTCAAGAGTATCATTTGTCATGTAAAGCTTCCCAACTCGCCGTTCGGAGACGGCAGAAAACTGTAGGTCCCTTCCATTCGTGCAAAAATATAACGCGCACTCAAAAATGTTTGCGGGAAGCTAGGCTTGGTTCTACCTAGGACTGCTGAAGCCAAATATTATTATTTTATCACTTTTAAGTATATTTTTAAGGCATGTGTTTTTTCACAAGTTTCGTGGCAAATGAACTACAACCCAGATATGAGCACCTAACGCGATCTCTTTCAGCTGAAACTAATAGAAAATTAATAGAACAATATATGACAATACTGTAACACTCAGTTTTAATGGACTTAAGTACATTGATTGGTTTTTGTGAACATTAAAACCGTTTGTAACATTACTGTCACATGATGCTATAAATATAAAGGGTTAAAAGTGAATGTGTTGTTCCCTTCCTAGAAAATAAATCATTAGGGGCGCACATGACCCCAGCTACGACATTGATGGCCTCTGTTAGTCAAATCGACATTTCATATTCACACACCTAGATATTATACTCGTATTAAATGTTGAGTCTTATTTTAGCCTTTTTTTGTTCCTAGCCATTTAAAAATGGTACACTTTCTATGCTGTTTTTTTTTTTGCACTTTTTGAAAGTTTAAAAAGGCTAATACAGCCACTGTCACTTTAATGTTACATACATAACATCATGTGAAAGTAGCCAGTGTTCAGCAACCATTTATTCTTTTTAACTACAGAAAGGTCTCTAGAAATCCTCCATTTATACATTTTGATGAAAAATTAATAAATCCAACTTGGAGGAAAAATTAGCTCTTCATTCGAATTCGAATTCGTGAATTGAATCTGAATTTTCTAGTTCATAAGTATTACAAAAATTTACTTGTTTTTACCACAGGCTAGGAGAAAATCCTTGTCACTGGTCATATGTCTTTACTGTATTGCTCTGATTTACAACCAAAAACAAATAAATATAATGTACACGTACATATGTTATGTATGTACATATATACTGTATCTGTAAGTAACTGTCGTAAAAAAAACAAACTCAAATAAACATGGTGTACAGTTCGGTTACAAACCGCTTTGAAGCTAAAACTCTCCATAGAACACATTGCTATATAAAACACGGTATTCACATTTCCTTGTATTATTTTACTTTTTCTTCTTGTCACACACATATGTTTTTGTACATCATCGTACGTGTGTATACCAAATATGTACATAAAAGTGTTCACCCCCATTGTTAGCCAGCACATATGTTTGTACAATATGTATGCTTAGGTTCAATCCCAACCCATAATCAATTTATCGAATAAATGTAATTGGACAAGTCTGTCACTGACAGAGAATCTCGTCTGTTCAAGGTGGATGCAATGCCTGCAAAGCCATAAATATCGGTAAATAATGGGTGTAGGACACATAAACTTTTTTATTTTAATCTATTAGCTCCGGTAATTGAATCCAACTAACTAAATGAAATGGAATATATTTTTGGAGTAAATAGCGCTGCCATGTAACTCAATTTTCTATCTTTTATATTTGATTGTTCTTTTTTCTGCCATATCACTTATCAAACCAGCAATCTCACAGAGATCAATACCTGTCAGCTGTCACAACCACTAGAAGTTTGAAATTTGACTGTGGTTTGTTCTTTTCTAGTATTTCATCAGTGCTGCTTGTTTTACTTAAAATGAAAAGCAAGAAAACTCATATTTAGATGGAAACTCATAGCAAAAGGGATGTTTATTCCTCTTATTCGTATTTCAAAAAGGAAGTATGCATGTATTTTAAAATGCGCTTAAGAATTTTATATAAAAAATATAGCAGCACTGTTAATAAAGGGTTTTTCAATAAGAGCGCTACAAGAGTTTTTTTTAAATAAAACAAAAACGGTTTTGGATATCAATGAAATTCTTTATTCCTGTGAAAGTACGTTCGATGCCATTATGTATGGAATTTCTTTTGCATGGCTAACACCGGCACGCTTGCAGAAGTCCAGACGCTGAACCCAATTTTCGACAGTTTTCAAGCATAAATCGGCCGATACTGCTGCAATTTCACGTTCGATATTCGTACGAAGTTCATCAATCGTCGCTGGCTTGTTGGCATAGACCATAGACTTGATGTAGCCCCACAGGAAATAGTCTAACGGCGTTAAATCGCACGACCGAGGTGGCCAAGCGACTGGACCATTTCGTGAGATAACACGTTCTCCAAACTTGGATTCCAATAAATTGATTGTGACATTCGCTGTGTGGCTTGTGGCGCCGTCCTGTTGGAACCACATGTCCTCCAAGTCCATATCATCCAATTGGGGCCAAAAATATTCGGTTAACATTGAACGGTAGCGATTCCCATTCACAGTAACGTGCCGGTCTTGATCATCACGAAAGAAGTACGGCCCAATGACGCCGCCGGCCCATAAACCACACCAAACCGTATTTTTTTCGGGATGCAATGTTGACTGGATTGCTGCCTGACCAATACCGCATATTTTGTTTATTGACGAAGCCATTCAGCCAGAAATGAGCCTCATCGCTGAAGATGATTTTTCGATGAAAATCCGAATCATTTTCAAGTTGTTGTTCAGCCCAATTCACGAACATACGACGCTTCTGGTGGTCAAGCGGCTTCAGTTCTTGCGTCAATTTAATCTTGTAAGGATGTAGGCCAAGATCTTTTCGCAAAATTTGCCACAACGACGTCACAGAGCCCAACGCTTGAGAACGACGTGTGAGAGACACATTTCGGCTTTCTTCAACTGTCCCTATCGCTCTACACTCTACTTTTGTAGCATCCCTGTTGAAAAACCCTGTATAAGGACATTTCCTGACACATTTCCTTTATCAAATCACATTATGGCCGAAACTTCTTGCCGTTACAATAATACGACAAATAAATTATAATGATTTTAAATGAACATAGTTAGCAAAAGTACATATGCATGTATGTGGGAACAGTTGAGAACTTCTTTAACCCAGATATGCCTAAAAAGTTTTGAAACGTAACAGGTTCTTCTTTTTTACATATTCGTAAAGATTTTTCGATAATAAAACAATTTTTTCACATTGGGACAAATTTTATATATGTATATACAGTCGAACTTCGATAACTCAAACCATCATTTGCCACAAAAAAAATTCGAGTTATCAAGACTTCGAGTTATCAAGTAAAATACAAAATTGATATAAATATGTATTTATTTGCGAACATATATAACACAAAAAACGTACAGGAACATACAAGTAATTATTATTTAAAATAGTCTATTATACATGAACGTGACTGACATGGATAACATGTGGTGTGGATTTTTTATTTTGATTTTCAAAAAAAAAAAAATTCAAAGGAATTTACACCATTATATACAGAATCGGTTGCTTTTTTTATTTATCTTTAAACATAAACGCAAAATGCTTAACGAATTTGCAACCAACTCATTTGAAGGTAGTTGAATCAAATCGTCCCCGAAATTTTCCTCCATCACTGTCGCTGTCATCGTTGTTGTCGAGCTGTGCAGATTTGGATTCATATCTGAATATCTCGACAATATCTTCATCTGTTGGAAACTCCGAAGTAACAATATCGTCATCCACCTACAGAGAATCATTATACGTAACACCTTGTATATTTCTGGTATTTTCCCAAGCTTCAAGAATCCACTTGCAGTTTTTAAAATGGTTTAAAATGGTAAATACTGTACTTGCCGGAATACCATACTTCACAGCCACATCTTTATTTTTCGACCCACCTCTTTTATAATTTAATTAGGGATGTGTAATGACAGAAAACTTGATTTTCTTCCACTTCGAACTCGAATTCTCAATTCCTATGAGTAAAAGAGTATTCAGAATGTACCCATAAATTCCGCCAGAAAATGCAGATCATAATACTGAAAGCCGCATCTACATAAATACGTTCAGTGGTTCTCGAGATTAGCCACATTTTGGGGACTTCCTTTTATACTATATATAGATTTTACTGCCTGTTGAAGTTGGAGAAGGAGAAGCGTTTCACTTTTTCGTCTGACTCAGGCAAATTTGCCCTACCACGGCTCAAGAAGTTTTACTTAAAAAATTCAAAGGTGCATTGCACTGGTATTGCAATGTGTATCTATTCAACAAGACAGAAGTCTTATCTGCCATCAAAAACCTATCGAAATTACACTTAACCTTCGTATTAATGCGAAATGAATACACGTTTAGTCAGCGCGACGGGTACCCCTTTGTATTTTCTATGGGCTGAGACAAATATAGGAAGAGTTATGTATATAGAGGGAAAGAAACATTGTATAGAGTGAATTCAACCTTCAGTTCAGAATATATATTTAGAAAATTGCTGTTTATTTCAACTTGTTTATCAATTTTTTGAGCAAGAATGACATTTTTTGGCTATAGTCGTGTTATGCTGGTCGCAGATTGGCTTTTCGCAAAAGTTGTCGATTTTCTAGTTTTTTGCCTGAGTGCTCCGAGCAAACATCGCATGCTCCTTGAATTTTAAGCCGTCCATCGGGTCCCTGTGGTATTATCGGTACTGATGATGCAGGTTTGCGCGAACGAATGTTCTCACCAAGCATAGCTTCAATGCTATTTTTTGTGTTGAAGTTGCGGTAAATAAGATGATTTTTGAATCATTCTTGAATATTCAGCATACAAAACTGCTTTCCCAGCCTTTGCGGAACTTGTGTCGGTTATCCTTTCTAATTGCAGCTTCCTTGTTATGTTGAGTACGAAGAAGGTAGGCCACCAATGCACATAGTATCAAACATGGCAACTGGCTATCGTTTTGCAGTAAAATGACTTTGACATTTTGTCCATTACATCAACACCACCTTTAGAGCTATTGTAGTATTTTATGATGTCTGGCTTATGTTTATCATCCGATATAGCATTGTAGTGGTGCATTGTGGATAAAAGAATGACGGAACTACATATATTTTTTAGGGACGTCGGAAACGATGGTTTTCTTTCCCATGAACCCAAATAGAGACGAGAAATCAAAAGAAGTAAAAAAGTTATGCATTATAATATTACAGCCGGAACCTTCATATTGACGAACCAACCCTTTCCTCCACTATCAAATCTAGTCCACAAATCTCGAATCGGTGCAGCTTTGTCATCCGTCTATCACTCGATGAATTCGCGTTATGCAGTTTTCAAATCGGATAGATTGATTTATGACCCAAAACCTATTGATGCTCATAGTAGCGACATAACGGCAATGCTGTTACTTTCCAGAGCTCTACTTATTGTTCATTATTGAAATGATGAGCACCAGCTATTATCAATATTTCAAGATAGCCATTGAGCTCCTGCAATGTACATATCCTTCAAACTTAAGGCTCCCGCATAGGATTGTTCAATGTTCAATTTCATTTCGCTGAATATTACTCATAATTCCAATTTGATATTACTTACACCAAAAAATATACACATATGAACTTCACAAGCATAAGATTCAATGTAGGTATACTAAATAATGAAACACTGTAACAGAAATGTTTACGTTGAAACATGTTCGGACGGGAAAAACATATACGAATTACGAACCAGTGCAATATAAATAGGGGTACCCGGGTGTACTTCGCATATAACTCCGTATTAGCTTTGAAAAATAAATTTTATAAAATTAATGGATTATATTTATTTTAAATTGAGTATGCCATTCGAAGCAGAATTAAATTTCAAGAAGGTACTGAAAATATTGTTATGTAGTCCTTTGGGCGAAATAAGTTTTATATTGGTTCAATAATCAAAAGGATACCCGGGTACCCTCGCATTGATACGAAGGTTAAAAATTCATTTCAGAAATTCAAAGGCGTATTGCACTTGTATTGCAATGTGTATTGCACAAGAAAGAAGTCTTATCTGCCACCAAAAAACTATCAAAATATTCAAAAGTGTATTGCAAGCTGAATTTTAAGGTTTGGATTTGAATTAAAAACGCCGTTATTTATTCTTCATATCTTTAGGAATAAAACCAAAGAATATACAAACCCAAGAAGTCGCATCTCATATAACATTTTTGTATGAGAACATTTTTACCGGCAGAAGAAATTATAGACATAAACCCCTTTTCACTATGGTAGTATTTTTTCGGAGCAAAATATTTTGAAAGTTGTGTAGGTATGCATTAGTTTCCTTTTCTTCATCATTTAACCGCTCAAACTCAGTAGATAATTTTCAGTAATTTCTTACCGCAGACCTCAGTCCCTTCGCCTACAAAACCGATTTTCTGCTTACAAAAATCATCTCGTGTGCGATGGCCCAATGTTTGCATGATGGGGTTGAAAATAAGAATTTTATTTTCTTGCCTTTTTTTTTTATTGTTTGAAAATAAGAATTTTATTTTCTTCGCTTGTTTTGTTGTTCTTTTCTTCGCTTGCTTGTACTTTTAATATTTTGTGGTTCGATATGTATAGTATGTGTATTTTTTTTAGAATTTATTTTACTGCCTGTTGAAGTTGGAGAAGGGGAAGCGTTTCACTTTTTCGTCTGATTCAGGCAAATTTGCAGTTTCACTTCAAAAACAATGCAAAACAGATCCTGCCAAACGGTTTATTGAAGTTTATACCTGCTCTCACCGTTCTATATTTAGGACGTCATGCATATCTGGGTTATATTTTTTATTTTTCAAATTTGTGCAACCAGACATGTAAACATATGTAGGCACATACATTTGCATATGATACAACCACGCTCATTGATTTGGGAAAAATGTTTTAATGTTTAAATATCAAAGCATTGGAGCTTAGTTTTCCTCTTTGCTATAGAAAAACTCAGTGCGTTACATTTTGAACGTTAAAAAATTCATTGCCAGATGAACTTACAGGGAGACTCAGGCGTATACGTAATATATACAAGAATAATGAAATGCCTGCCCACACTAAGAAAGCACAGACATGGAATTGTTTTGAAGAAGTTTCTTGCAAAACTTCCTCTTCATATTTTAAAGGCCTTTAAGCTGTTTTAATTAACATTTGAAAATAACGAAGAGACATAGATATATATATATATATATAAAGGTACAGTAGGGTAATGAGATTTTCAAGGAATGTGTATTTTGAGACGAAATTAAATAAAAACATCGATTTTTTTTTAAGAACATTTTGAATTTCTTTGAGACAGATGGTCCTTTATAGTAAGATATTTTGTTTGTCTATTCTCTATTCAGTCCAGATAATTTACTTTGCTAAGAAATATATTTACGAAAATAGATATCACTTATTATTAATACTGAAGCAAATAGTGTTTTTAAATCGAAACCCTCAAGTTCAAACGAACAAGAAAGACCAAATCTACTGTCTTTCTTTGAAAAACATATGTATTTGCAAAAGCTGCGGAATATGTGTGTTAAAATATTTCCTGTCCTATGTGACAGACCAACTTTTACAACCTTTTTAAATTGTAAGGCTGACACATATGTATTATTTTTACTATTTCGGTTTTGAATTTCATAGCGTTTTACCCAAGATGGCATAGGTAGCACATTTTTCATGTAAAACAGCTGTTATTAGACGTCGGTTGGACCGTGAATAATAATACCCTTTTATTTTTTCGAACAGGTGGAACTTTGTTCCGGATAAATTGTTTTTGCGGGGAGTCTTACTTCATGACTTACTTTAATATTAGTAGGATGATGCCGAAAGTCATGCTCTAGCTGAGCAAATGTGTCAAAAGTGGTTGGCACGTTTTAAGAATTGTGATTTTGACTTCGAAGACAAGAAACGACCTAGACAGCTGAAAAAGTTCAAAGATAAAAAATTGGAGGAATTGCTCGATTAAAACCCATGTCAACTTATTCAAGAATTATCTAAATCGTTGATAGTTGACTTGTCAACAGTTGAAAAACACCTTAAAGCCATGGGAATGTTCCATAAATATGACAATAGGGTCCCATACGAATTGAAATCAAGGAACGTAGTGGCTAGCGATGGACAATACTTTGAATAATATGATTTTTAAATTTTTTTTTTATTCTAGCTGTTGTCCGCGCTCAAAAACAGTTGCTTTACTTATCGTTTAACAAAAGGAAGTACTAATAATATGATGCGATTCTATTTTTGATGCGAAACATTTGATTTTTCAAAATGTATGTACATATAATATATACATACGTACATATACAAAGCTAATAAGAAAAGAAACTTAGTTTTTTTAGTTTTTGAGAATTTCAGAATTTGAGAAAATAAAACTAAAAACATGGAGCGATTTTATTTTATTTATTTTGTCAAATTCTGAAAAAAATCGCACGATATTGTTAGTTTTATTTTCTCAAATTCTGAAAAAAATCGCGCGATTTTGTTAGTTTTATATTTTTAAATTCTCAAATTCATAAAAAGAGACTTATGAAATTATAAAAAGAAATTCTCAAAAACTAAAATTCTATAAGCTTCTTTTAATACATTAAGAAGCTTATTGTAGGTACATTTTGAAAAGAAAAGAAAAATATAAATTTTTTGTTTTCTTTTTTGTTTATATTGTAAATTCAGTTCATCTTATATGAAGTAATTAATGAATATTATAATTATTGTAATCTATTAAATTGTTTTCATAATTTTCTTACATCATAAGTACATACATACATTATTGTACATACATTTTCATAAGTGGATGATAATGGTTTTTTTTTTAATTTTTATCACTCCAAAAATTTGGGGTGTGTGTCCCATCTCAGACAAAAAAAATTTCGATGTATGTGTGTCCCAATGGGGTGGGACAGATATGCAATAGAAAATTAAAAAGTGACATAAAACCAAACTGGCCTTTGATTCGATGATTTGGCATTATGTCACTTTCATAAAGCGACATAACGCCAAATTTCCAAATTTGGTCTTATGTCGCTTGGCCTTATGTCACGGCACTCTATACAATCATCATCATTTAGTGCTGGTGTTAGTGGTTAGGCTACGCTACTTGACAACACTACCACAAGCAATAAATAAACACAAAATAAGAAAAATACATATACATTATTAGTATTTATGTGCGAGGAACTACATTACGCAATACATTTTTAAGTGTAATCTTGTTAAGATTAAAGTCAAGAAAGTTTATATTTAAGTTATAGATTTTACTCATGTGGTTAATAGGCTCATGCATCCCGTAATTTGTTCTGTGATGAGGAACATGCAGTAACTCTATACTACGCAGGTGATGCGATCCCCCACGAAAGTTTAATCCTAAACAGGATAATAAGTCAGGTGCATCAATCAGACCTGAGATCAGTTGATGCATAAAAATGATATCATTATTGACCCTTCTTTGAGCCAAAGGCTGTATTTGCAACAGTTTTATTCGACGCAAATATGGGGGGAGATTAAGAGGATCGGCCCAGGGAAGACCTTTCAATGCGAATCGAATGAAGCGTCGCTGGACGGCTTCAATTCGAGTATTGAGATTTTTCTGATAAGGTGTCCATACTTGCGAAGCATATTCGAGGTGAGGACGGACAAGACTGTTAAATAGTGAGAGGGTGACATATGGATTTTTAAATTCTTTACACCATGTTTTAACGAAACCTAACATTGAATTTGATTTATTCACAATGTGGTTTATATGCCACGCGTTCAATGACAATGATTTACCCACGAAAATATAAAATTGTGAAATTTAAACTTTTTTTTTAAATTATGATATCTTAACTCCCAAAAGGAAAATTGTGATTATTTATATCCTTAAACCTTACCAGAGTGCATATCTATGAATAAAAGAATAAAGCACGTTAATCGGATAAGTGATTCTCGATTGATGGAGCCACTAACAGAAACAGGCTTTGCATAAAAAAAATGCTAATAATTGATTCCAACTCCCAACAATCTTCGATTTCAACATATGTACTGTGATTAGTAATATGTCGATATTCCATATTGTAATAATTGATGTAACTAGACAAAATGTTCAAGTACATACATACTTTAATCCATTGCTGACATTTGCTCTATTCTGGTATTTCATTACATTAAATCACTTAGTTTATGGTCGTATTCTACATCTCTTAAATATGACCCCAACACTTCTTCTTATTTTTCGAAACCCAAAAGAAGGACATGGGACATGACTAATTGCGTCCATTACCCATACCTTGTGTTGTGTGCATTTCATGATAATCTAATATGTACAGGAGATAACAAAGTATAATTAGAACCATGTGACCTTAATCTAATATTATTTTTAATAAAGTTGAAAATTAGTTTATTGCTGACATTTTGAGCTACTTATACAATTTCGTTCAAAGTCTTCATTTGTATTATTTTTTTATAAACTCAAAGCCTTATGATTATGACACTATGACATTATAGGTAATGGATTTAACAAACATACATAAAGTCTGTTGCATAATTATAGCACCACATGTAAATAAACAGTTACTCTTCAAAGACATTATGACTGGAAACTAAATTTGAGTATTTAGATAATCTACGACAAATTTCATGGAAAACGTCATTTTTATTTTCGCTAAGGAGTCAAAAATAAATGAAAGGTTCTTGAGAAGTGTTTCTTAATTTCAGCACAACTATTTGTTTCTGAGTTCCCCATCAGTTCAGACCCATTTAACACAAGTGCAGAGTTTGTGAAAACAAATTGCTGAAAGAGTGTTGTGAAAATAATGCTGCGTGGAAAAATGTTGAGTGACATTGAAAAGTGCAAGATATTGTCTCTAAAAGGACAAGCATTGGGGTTACGCGCGATTGCTCGCCAAATCGGGCGTAGTCATGGAGTCGTGTCAAATTTTTTTAAAGACACTGAAGGCTACGGTAAAAGCAACCATCCAGGACGACCAAAAAGACTTTCTCCACGCGCTAAAGGTAAAATAATGAAAGAAGTGTCCAATTCTTCGGTGAGCACCATGGTGTAGCTCAGGTTCAATCTCAGCCCAGGATGGAAAGCCATAAGGCGAAATCCTAATATTGTCAGATCAAAAATGAATATTGCACAACGAATAATGCCTCACCACAAACTTGCTCGGCTTGAAAATGTGGAATTTGGACGGCCCAGATGATTTTATATTCTACTGGCGAGACCTCAGGAAAGAACCTCAATATTTTTCAAAAAGGTATCTCGGTGGAGGCAGTTTAATGATTTGGGGGAAATTTCTGCAGTTGGTTGCTTAAAGCTTCAGTTTACTACGTCAAGAATCGGATACATTTTTCATCAAGATAATGGACGAATTCACGTCGTGAAAGTCGTGAAACAATGGGATCATTTGAGTCGGAATTAATTGATGTTTTGAAATGGCCAGTGTGCAGCCCCGACATGAACGAGTATACGAATCAGTTGCAGCATTAAAAGTCGGAAGCATGAAAAACAGAACTTTTGAACTAATCAAAAATAAGGATGGTACTGGTATTACCAAATATTAGTTATTTTCTTTTGTCCAAGAATTTCATTATTCAATTTTTTGATATTAAAGTTTTTTATTGTTTTCTTTTGACCGGTGCTATAATTTTGAAACAAAGAAAAATTACCAACAAAAATTAGGACTTAACCCTCATCCTGTAATTTGGGCAAATTTTGCCCAAACGCATTTTGAGACAAAAAAAACTCGTGCGACTTCTATAATATGTATGCTACCAAATGTAACAAATGTAATTCAGTTATCTGTAAAAAAAACATTCATTTACGGAAATAAATTGTAAAAAGTGCAAATAATGCAATAAAATTGTGCTAAGAACAATTCACCCAAAACACTGAATATGTAATTTTTTTTCTTTAGAGGATGAGGGTTAAAACCACTATTTTGAGTTTATCTGAATAAATACCTCTTTAATTTAGCATAAGAATTATTAGTTTTTTTTTGTAGTTTAGCTAGAATATAAAGGAACTTAAAAAAATAAATTTCAATTTTCAAGCTGATGCAGTTATTATAAAACAGACTGGATAGTGTTTCGATGTGTAGCAACTTCATTAGTTTGCATCATGTATGGCCATTCTATTTCGGCAAACTCCATACGGATAACTTTTCTCAATGGTTTGGTTGTCCCTGTTGAAATGTATCCAAGTTATTCCAATGCTCACAGGCAATTACTATGAAACCACATGTGCTTTCTGTTAGATTGCAATTACATACTCCCTTTACAGGTTCGATGGGGCGGGGGTATAATAGCATAATAGTTTGACTGCCACTGCAACCATTATCCATTGTTCAATATCGTTTTCTCTTCTGTTTCATCTATTCTCTACTTTTGAGAAACTCACTTATTTTATTTACTTTTGGAACATTACAGCTGGAAATTGAATGTTCATGGATGCGAGAATCCCACATCGATTGGATATTTCAGGGACCAGCTAGTCTTGTTATTTTGCTGAATTTGATTTTCCTCTTTCGGATCATGTGGGTAAGGCAAACTAGTTGGAATATATTCAGCATTTCGTTTCGAACGCAGTCTAGTGAATATTTTACACTTCACTATACGTCTGTATTCGTTTAGCTTGAGGCTTAGTTAGTTGAAGCATGTCTTTGTGTTTTTTTTCGATTTGTTTCAAGGTACTTATTACAAAACTACGTTCAGCTAATACACAGGAAACGAGGCAATACCGAAAGGCATCCAAAGCATTGCTAGTCCTCATACCACTGCTCGGAATAACCTATTTGCTGGTGCTATATGGACCAGAACACGGAATCGAACGACATGTGTTTGAGATTTTAAGAGCTTTCCTCATTAGTACACAGGTAAGTGTGGACTTATGTACTCTATGTGCATTCTTAAATGTTTTTATTTTATTTTGTTCTTTAAGGGATTTTCCGTGTCCTTTTTCTACTGCTTCCTGAACTCGGAAGTGAGACAAGCACTACGACATCGATTCGAGCGATGGCACGATGCTCGAAATATCAGTTCAGAACAATCGATGAGGAATAGAAGGTAATTTGCTAAGATACACTTTTGCACGAGTACTATAAGAAGGTTTATTTATAAAAAAAAAAATACTCTCAAATTTTAGGTAACCCCAATGCACGTAGATAGATATAATGTATGTACACTGTTAAACTATTTAAGATAGGAGCTTAGAATTAGGAGTTCCCGTCCAATGACTGAGATATTCAACGGCTTTGTTATGGATATGTAAATAGATGCATTCTTGTCACCAATATCTCATGGAATCAAAATATATACTCGTACTTGTTAAAATATGAACTATAACTTCGGAGATAACAAAACATGAAGTAAATTTTTGAATTATTATTTTTGATTTATTTCCATTTTATTTTACTTTTTTTATTTTTTCAAGTTTACAATGATAGACAAAATTGTGGGGCATCAAGTACTTCGAAGTATCAGAAATTGCATTAAGAATTTTAAAGACGACATAAGCCCGCAATTGAAAAAAAAAGACTTATAGTTAATTTCCACCTAACGGAAATGTGTAATTTAAACGCTAAACAAAATTGTAAATCCTTTTTACATTTAACACCTTTCAAAACTCGGTGTTTCCATATGCTAACCACATTTTACTGCAGTCTACAGCATCTGATTGGCATTAAAACTTCTAATGACTTCCTTTTTATGCTTAATTCAAGAAAACTGACTTTTGTGTAAAGAACTGCCGGTTCTATATATATATGTATAGTATATTCTCACTAGTATAAAAAAATATTGTAGATCTGAATATGAGAGTGTTTTCTGTAATCTATATATTTAATATCAATTTAAATAATGAACTACGTATGTAATAATTCTACTTAAAACATCTATAAACCATTTAATTTAGAAATAAAAATTCCTGTTTGATCAGTATTAGGGGTAGTCACGCTTCGGTGTGACTGGTTTTTAAAAGTGAAAAAGTGTAACATTTTCTTAAAATTCAGTAACAAAATACATTAGCATTACACTTTTACACTTTAACAGTACTCCAACCCTATTGTAACTAAGAGTGTATAAAAGTGTAACTTTGAGTATATGTTTTTGACAGTTGGTCAAAGTAATAATTACTAGTGTACCGGTGCAAGGAATCTCGCATGTAGAAACCCTATACCCGTAGGTAAAGGTAATAATGTTTTTTTCGTAATAGCTTTACTCATATGGACTTTTTCAAAATAATTTATATTGATGAACAAGGTTCAGCTGATAATCTTTCGATCAGTGTTGCAATCATTGAAATCGGTGCAGAAATAAACTCTCAGGAGGAATCACAAGCTCTTGCGCTAGCGATTTAACTATATAGATAGATAGATGATGATTATTAATTAAATTTCTTCAAATGAAAAAAAATGGTCGAAGTTGGATGAAGGGAGCTTAATAAAAAAATAAAAGGCGCGTGCTGAACCCAACCCACTTTAGCAACAATATAATTTATGTGTAAATTAGAAGTTAATTTGTGAATGTGTTAACTTCAATATGTGAATGTGTGAACTTAAATGCGTGAATGTGTGAAATGCCAACGGATACAGGCAGCGTTGCCGCTATGCGACTTTAGTCGCAATTTAACCCTTTTTTGAAGCAAAGAGAGTATGACCCGACTTTTAAAAAAAAAAAAAACACCTCTTTTTGACCTTTTTTAGTTCTTTTTTGAGACTTTTTCGTACAAAAATATGTTTCCAACAAAAATACAAAAATTCCATTCAGTTGCTCATCAGCAATCGCTCATAACAAAAAATGATGCGACTGTATCCAACAGTCCCGAGCTATGTGTAAACATCACGGGGATTCGGTTGAAAAGAAAGTAAATAATAACTAGTCTATGTTCGATAAAATTCAAGTCAATCGCATATGTATATACTCATCGAATCCACTCCATGTGCAGCAATCGACGCCAGAGAACGAACTTGGGACCCCTAAACACAGTTGTATACTGCGCCAAAAGTATAAAAACCGACGCGCTACACGCTCAACCGCCGCTGTTATAAAAACTTTTCATGAAAGTTCTTACATAAATAATAACAGCTTGTAGGTACATATGTACTCTGTTCTGTCATCTCATCACGAATAAGAAAAATAGAAAAAAAAAAAAACACCAACAAAACAAAAAAAACCGCCTCATCTATCTTCTATATAATATGTATGTATGTAATTAAATCGCTAGCGCTTGTGATTCCTCCTGAGAGTTTATTTCTGCACCGATTTCAATGATTCTAACACTGATTTAAGGCTTCATCGGTATAAATAATTTTGAAAAAAGCATATGAATGAAGTTATTACGGGAAAACATTATTTCAACGTAACTACGTTTACAAATGAGGTGTCTAAAGAATATAATGTCTTGGAGCAATGACGAAATGCACTCTGATTTTATAAATATAAACAATTTGTTAACACTTAATCTTAATATTTATCAGGATCTCTATCACGAAGAGTAGCTCTTATTTTTTGGAACAAGGTGCTACTACGACACTAGAGGCTAGTTGGTAGCCATTTTATTCGTGAATAGGTTGTAGGTTTTCTACATGCGAGATTGTTAACAATATTTATAAACTAAAAGTCCAAATCACTGCTCTAGAAAATCCTCTTTCTTTTGACACCTCATTTGTTAAGATTGGTTGAGTGGGAGAGCCGCAAATGGTGATAATGATTGCAGAATATTGAAATGATCATGTTAGAGCGCGCACATATACTAACACACACACTATTGCAACGATACCCACTGCTGCCCAACTGCTGGCAGTGGTCTCCACTGAAAGAAAATTGTGGGCGATGCTTTGAATAATTGTTTTGAACATTGCTCAGCTTCAGGACAACGCAGGAGGATGTTTAATATATCAAATGAATCAGGGAAAAATTTACTAATTTCACCTATTTTGTTTTGTTTTTCAATCAGATAAGCGCGAAATTTTTTACATGTGATAAAATGAAAGCCAAAAAAATTAAAAATACAAAATAATATTTTCCCAAATAAAATGTTGAAAATAAATTCCAATGTGAATGTATACTATTTGTATTATTGAGAGAGCACACTGTGCATATTTGCTTAAACATAATATGCCTTTACTTTTTATTAATTTTATTCTTGAATTTTCGTTCAGCTTTTTTCATTCGATTAATAATTTTCATATCGTTCGCATTTGTATAAATATAATTTAATTGTTCTCCAAATAAATTTCTTCTTTAACTTTGACCTACCCACGTTTGTTTTATTTTACCTTCGCTTAGACATAATCAATCTAAGAGGTAATATAATTCATCATAAAATAAAGCGAAATAGTGAATGCAGAATGTTTTATGGCGAAATAATTACAAACCAAAATGAAAGCTGGCCAATGCGAAGAAACAAACTGCGAGTTGTTGATAAGCGAAATTATAAATGAACTGATAGCTGCAGTAGGTTCATTGCACTAGCTCTCCTTTATTGAAAAAAAAAATTTTAAATTTCCCTCAATAATATTTTTTATAATTAAGTAGACTTTATTTGAATAAATATTGCTCATCAAATTGATTTGCCTTTTAATTTTACCCAATAGATTACTTGAATAATAATTCAAAACTAGTTTGGCCTGAAATCGGGTTTGGCCGGTAACATATATAAAAGTTGACCAGGAACATAAGCAATCACTATGTCAATATTTAATCGCGCTGCTATACATTTTGAGTGACAAATTTCATAGCCGTTCGGTATTCCGTTCCCGAAATCGCGGAATTTCTCCCCAAAATCGCGGAATTACTCCACTAGAAATTTTGCTAACGCGCTCTTAGATGTTTACACATCAAAAAAATCAATTAATCACTATTTTCAGTATATTACACAAAAACTCTCCAATTTATTTTTTCCAATGTGTTCCTTTTGTACAGATTTATTTTAATTAAATTTTTTTTTTTTGATCTGTAAATATCTTAGCTATCGGTATGGGCCTCACGAGTTTTTCGACGTCCCGCGTAACCAAACTTAGTATTAGTGCGTTCTCTGTATATGGTTCTCTTTGTTCATTTCTCCTTCAAATAGAGTAATAGCAATAGCATAGTAACGTCAACGTTCTCTGTATATGTTTACACATCAAATTTCACGAGTACCTGGTACTCACGCCTTTTTTTATATAATCTAATGCATTATTGTTTTTTTTTTTTTTTGAAAATAATAGTAATGGATATAGAGGTCTAACGTCATTACCATGTTTAAATTATTTGTTTTTGTTGCGACTTCTTTTGCTCCATGACTCTTTTTTTGCGCCTTTTTCAAACTTTTCAGCGGCAACCCTGGATACAGGTCATAGGAAAGTTTAAACGGCAGAGTACTGGCGTTTAACTCAAACGACGAGTTAAGCTCTACTTTGAGTTTAAACGAGCACTGTGAAACCGAAAAAAAATTAAATTGAAGTCTGAAACAAAACGAGGGTTTAAACTCTCACTGTGAAACTGGGCATAAGCGTTTTGCTATAGTTCATGTAAGCGCACTTGTCAATATTTAGTAATAAATCGTTAAGTCTCCACCACTCAAAAAAATAATTGAAATCGCTTTGTAGTCGAAAACAGTCTTTTAATGTAGAGATTTCCGCGAAAAATTTAAAGTCATCAGCATACATGAGACCAAAACAATGCTTCAATAAATTAGGAAGATCATTAATAAACGTAGATCCATTGTGTCACCACATGAGCGCCGATTCTTATTGGTACGGTACCCTTGGAATCATTTTGAGAATTGGATAAATTTCCATTTTTTATTGATATCCGTTGAGGAAATATCTTGTAGGTCTATAAAGAAGCATTCTCGCCTATTACACAATGACCTGTCAATACGCCAACTAGGATGCCGATATATGCTGTGTTAACTTTTTAGCAGGCTGTAGGTCTTGTGTCGATTTAGCTGAGGCCAATTCTGCTTGGCGTAGTAACATCATCTTTCATTAGCCTGTTGCAGGTGTAGTGCTTGCATAACATATAATTGCCATTAGTGTGCCAAAATAATATTAACCTCAAAACGGATTAGAGAAAACCTACATAAGCAACAAAATATGTTGAATAACAAAGTGGTTCGCAAATGGACTGTATAAATAATATCTAACTACAACTAAAACAGCAATTTTGATTATTATTATCAGTTAATTGTTTATTGTGTCTTTATTGTTTGTTTGTATTATTGACTGTATTGATTCAGATAGAACAAACTCTAGCTTCCAACGTTATAATAGGCGTGTTTTTTTGTAACCTATACAGACTTCGAAAGAACTTTCAGTGTAAAAAAAAGACTCGATAATTATCTAGGCTAAGGTTTTGTTGCATTCTACATGGGAAAACATGCTGCTGAAGCATGTTTAGCCTATACAGGTTACAAAAAAAAACACGCCTAATGTGATCTTTATTGAAACAAAAGCTTGGTTTTTTATACATGCATATAACCTTGAAAAATACATTGTCATTTTGACATTTGAAAAATAATGGGAATTTTATTTGTAAAATGAGCGTGTCCGGTCATGTCCTTTGGGAAGGCACTAGTTGCCAACATGTGTATATTATGTATCTTTCTACACAGGACGAAACGATGGTGCACGTGTAGTGATGACGATTCGATATTTTTGCAGATATCAAACATATGAATTTTGTCTGACAATGCTTAGCAAATGTCATTCACACTCGCACAAATCATTTCAACATCTCCTCCTATAGGTCTATCGACAAACCTGATTAATTTTTTTCGAATAAGAAGTGAACGTTTACATAGTGATAACAGTTACATATTTCTAAGTAATTTCAACACATTATTGTAATAGTAGTCATATACCATAAAACAACGACACCCTATGTACATAAATTTTTACAAATTCAATAATCCTTAATCTTTCTCCGATGTGTGCTTAAGGAGTTATGGCAAAAGGTTACGACCGTAGAATAAGTTGGCAGTATAATTGAAAAAGCTCTTCTTCCTTACCATCCAGTAAATGAACGAGTATGTTCATACAAATATATCGGTTGTATGCATGAATAATAAAATTACCATTAGTGCTCAAGCTCATAACTCGGATGGATAAAGAATGTGTGTTTTACTTTGATTTGATTTTTCGTATCCCTTCACTGTATGAATTTGTTTTGAGGTTTCGGCCTCTTTTATCAAGTTGAATTTTTTTGCATATTACTTTACAGGTTAAAAAACACCGAACTGTACACATCCACTTTGGTTTTTGTTTTATTTTCTTTGCAGATACAGATTCTCCAAGGACTACTCCCATAGATCGAGAACCGAAAGTTTACGGTGAGCGAATATTTTTTTTTATTAAAAAAGAAGATACAAATAAATAGTTGCTCGTTATATGTTTGTTGATATGTCATTTATTTGTGATTTCATGTTTTTCGATTCATTTGTTTGAAGTCGTAGATGCCGTTTAATGTTTTTTTTTTTGTAGAAAAAAAAATGTTTCATTATTTTTTAAATTATTAAAAATTTGCGTATTTTATTCCATAAAATTCTAAAAATTTGCATATAAATTTGTGCGGAAGACACATTATGTATGTTCACATTCACTCTTTTTAAGAATACTCCTTGTGATAGAGTTTAATGTTCCTGAATAGGTCGATATGTGAATATGTTTAAAATGGGTGACTTATTTATATATATGACAACAAACAAGGTGGAGAGATGTAATGTATTTAGATGCTTTTCGAAGACCAGAAATGTTTCAGCCTGCCATCTAATATTGTGCGCCTAAAGATATGCAGTATAAATGCATAAACTCTCTACCTATGCATTTGAAGTGGATTCTCGTAATTTAATCGCTTAAGTGCTAATGGACAATATGCATAGAATATCTTGAAACTATAAACTTGGTCGATGAAGGAATAGATCAAAATATCCAGAGGCAACAGCAAATCTGCAAACAATAGTCTGCGAGGTTTATAACATACAAAGCTCACCATAAACTGTTCCCACAGCCGCGTTGACGTGCGTATCCCAAGGCAGAACTCTGTTGAATAACATGCGAACATTTCTTGCGTTTAGGGTAAGTTAGGGGTGAACCATTTATGTAACTATAAGTAAGGAAAATATTTTAGGTCCAAAGATTTTCTACTTATGACGAGGCATTTGGACTCTCGAGGGTTAAGGAACAAGCCATTACTACCCGACCAGCGCGATATCTCTTTCTAGATCTCTATTTATATAATATGCACAATCCTCGATAAGCCCGAGAAGACAACTTTTGAATAGCTGGACATCGTCGGGTCGGCATGCATTTCAATAGAGAATGTTGTAATCTTTGTAGGAAAGTTATTAATATAAGTAAGCCATAACAGCTTTAAGAGAGGAACTCCTAAGAGGGGAACTCCTCTATGGGTTGTAAGAAAACTTTAGGGTTTATTGGCAACTGAAACCGCTTACTTTCTATATCGCAAGTAAGAAGATATTAAACGTACCGCAGAAGATGACAACCCATACAGCATTGAAAGTTTGTTGTACAAGTTCCTCCTGTAACGCTGAATGCAATATAGAGAAATAAGATGGCCAGTGAAATCCTTAGACTTAACAGGGCACAAATGAATATAGTTGTAGGAATATTATTCGGGCATTGCCTTCTGGACAAACACGCCAAGAGGCCTGGATTCATAGGCACGGATATTGGCGGATACTGTAATGATAAAGTTGACGCAGAGGATATCGCACATATTCTGTGTGATTGTCAGGGCATAGCACGTAGTCGCAGGAAAATGTTAGGTTCATTCTTCTTAAGTAACTTGGAGGGGGTAGGTCGAATCAACCATAGACTCGTTCTACAATTTAGCTTTAATGAAATTGTGGCGGTTTAGGTGACATCCTTGTCCACTCTGGTGTCTGGTGTTTTGGGATGGCCAAGCCTCTCAACCTTACCTATCGTTGATCACAGCATCTAAAGCTTTAGAAAAGTCGAACATAACATTGTCATCATTCAAGGCCATTTGATATCTTCAACTACGCTTATAATGGCTGTAGTACATCTGTGCTTTTGGCGGAATCTGAACTGCTTGCGTAACAGGATGTTGCACAGAGATAGGTATATATGCATTGCCAATTTGCCATTACGACTTTTCGGAATTGGTAGAATTTTTGCAAACTTCCACTGACTTGGAAAGGTCCACGTCATTAGTATAGCGTTAGAGGTAAGCGTTATGTAAGGCAGGATAATATGTAAAACATAATCGTAGGATGTATTCCGTTAATGACAACTGCATTGAACTTAATAGAGAGTGAACTCTGTACAGTGTCTGAACTATCATTTCTTTTTAAATTTTTCAAGTGAATCCCCTTTTTTTATCTACAATATTATGTAAGTGCGTATTCACTCGAAATTCTGTCGAGTGAACCTTTCTATTATTCGAAGTGATTTAATTTAATAAAATTTCAATCCAGTCCGGTTTGTAGGTGCAGACCTTTTTAAAAATAGACATTCCTACCTATTGAATGATAAGCTTATGGACTGTCCCGTCTTTATCTACATATTTAGTACATACATATTTACAAATTTTTTGTTAGTTTAAAAAAATCTGTTCAATCCTTTCGGGTAAAGCATCACATCGAACACCATACAAATCTCTACATTATTCCGCATAACGTATAAAATATCCATTTGCCTTGTCCAATACATGAATTTATTCATGATTCGTTATTTGTTATGTGTGTATATTGTCCTGTTATTTTTATCCGTTCATTTATTATTCTTTGCTTTTTTTTTAATTTTTATTTTTTCTCCTTCCAGTCTGACATCGACAAGTCCAGTGCCCGCAGCAAACAATGAATAAATTTTGCACGAACTATTGTTACTATTTATGTATTCTGATACACTTTGTTGCATAATGTTTCCATTTGTTTTGAATTTTTATATATGTATATGTAGAATAAAATATAAGGCTTTAATTTTGTATAAGAAAATTTATTTATAATGATTCAATGCATTTTTCTTAGATCCAGATATTTTTTTAAACTATATTTAAATTTGTAAATAACTATTAATTAAAAACAAAAAATATATCTATGTTGATTTAAAATTCGTTCCAAATGTTTACTGTTATATACAAGTTTTTAAATTGGTAATCTAGAATTTACTAAGCAGAGTATGTTGCATGGATGGAAAATAAATAAATAAAAAATATGTGTGGATGCTTGTTGCAGATTTGTTGGTTTTTAATATTGTTGAGTATTGGTTTTCTTTCAGAACTGAGGAGTATCTGGTTTTTGTACGACCCTAGCATAGAAATTCATGCAAAAGAAGCTCCAGAAGTGAAACTGATTTCGTTTAGGTGTGCTATATCAAATTCGATCCTCATACTCATACAAATGTCAATTATATATGTATTTTAGGAATTAAACAGAAGTTGTATTTGTAGTTTTCTCCTGTTATGTAGATATTAGATATTTCGTAAATTCAATAGATTTCGGTGGAATGATATTTAGATTTTTCAAGGTCTGAATGTAAGAAGTAAGAATTAATTGCTGACATAAATATAAAATAAATAAGATAAAATATTTAATTATATTATTTAATATATCTGTGGCAGTTTTACAGCAGCGCGAACGAATCTATAAAATACAACATATGTATATAAAAATTCCATCAAGTGACGAAAAGTCGACAAAATGGTGGATACCAGTCAGTCATGTACATATACAGTGGACGTCCAGTATAACGAATTATATAATGCACAGTCATTCGTTATATCGAATGTCTTTTTTTTGCTAATTAATACTAGAATATAAAAAACAAGTAATTTTTGCAATGAAATTCATATATTTATTTATAAGAAAATAGAAATTAATTAATTAGTTTTTGGTAAACAAAACAATTATGATTTGGAAAAGAATTATATCTTTAATATCTTTAATATTAGTTTGCCTTATGGTTCCCTCCAAGCTTTTTTGGACCACCTCCTCTAGCATTTCTCTTAATAAAAGTGTTTTTTAGTAGTCGATATTATTTTGAACTGACCACTGTATGCATTTATTGAAGCAATTCATTGCTTCTGAATGTTTAATTTTTTCATCAGTGCGCCACTAGAAATAATTCGCGAAATGAAATGCGTAAAAATAAAACGAAAAACACCCCAACAAACTGAAACTGTTAATTTTTCTTTAAAATTACATTTATGTATGTACGTACATGTTAGCATAACTGATCATTACCAGGAATTAACAAAAAAAAATAGATACATACACTCAACAGATGTTACTAGCCGATGCAGAAGTAAGGATACATACAAAATATGACAATATCCGACAAAAGTAAACTTGCACCTACAGGAATTTGCAAGGCATTCGTTATATCGAGCGTAAAATTTTTAAACCATTCGTTATATAGAACCACTAGTTGAACCCGTGCTCGCCTTGCTTCGCATTCTAATAGCTTTCTCATGCATACAAATATGCAAATATGCAATTTCAGTGGGAGCGAAGTATTTGTCTAAGTCCACAAAAGTGTTTAGTAAATTTTGTTGATTAACTGCGTTTTATCAAAAACGTTTCAATATGTAACTTTCAGCCCTTAAGTCCAGATTTCATAGTTCTCAAAAACCGCACCGCACCGCAGCCCAGCAAGACTTCCGCCTCTACCAAATGTCGTTACAGAATTGTAACTCTAGGTCGGGTGCCGTTACATAATTTAGGTGGGCTCAAGTTTTTTAGAAGAATAATAGGTACACCCATTTTTAGTTTAACTTTTTGTGATGGAAGCCCTGGATGGAGCAGATAGAAAATTTAAAAATTCGACAATATAGCTGGTTGTTACTTCTTGGTCCACAACCCGGTTGATTGAAATACATTCTGCACTTTGACCATCATCACGTGAAAATATCTCGCTATTAATTGCTGGAGCTTGATCATTCCGCGGCAACAAAATAGCTCGCTCACAAAAATAAGAATTCTCACGGTTTGTTAGTTGTGATACCATATATCACCGTAAAGGGATGAGATAGGTTCTTCGGTAGAATACACTGTTTGGCACAAATAATGTGATAAATTTACTTTTCTATTTTCTTCCTCCATCAATTTTAAGTAACAAATAAGAAGATTGTGTGCGTTTGGATTGCCACTTGTTCGTGCCCGCATATTGACGGTCAAGTGCATTTGAGTAACATTGGACCCGAGAGACTTGACTTTTTCAGACAGGCATTTACTTCATCAACTTTTGCGCCTCGTGGTACTACTGATAACGTATGCCTAAGGTTTATCGTGTTAGGTTCTGTTAACGATTTCCACTACGGTGCATTCGTCCCACACAATTAGACAACAGTTTCGGAAAACTCGAGCTTTATCACTATTCCGGGGAATAAAGTAGCTACTAACCCTGACGACGCCACAGCCACGGCCAATATTACCTTGGCTTCGTATCAATGAACAACCAATATTTTCCAGATGATTAATTTATGTGATGATGATATGTATATGTACATATATGAGCCAAAATAAAGCAATAGGAGCTCATTTTGGGTTGAATATTTGTTTTTGATCGTTTTTTTTTTTTTAATTTGTTAATAAAATTAATAAACTGAAAATGCGATTCACTGCTCTAGAAAATTCTCTTTCTTTTGACACCTCATTTGTTAACATTGGTTGAGTATGAAAGCAGCAAATGCTTGTGATGATTGTAGCACATTGAAGTGCAAAACAAATGATCACGTCAGAGTGCGCACATATACTCATACACTCACTATTGCAACGATACCCACTGCTGCCCGGCTGCTGGCAGTGGTCACTACTGAAGGAAAAATGTGGGCGATGCTTTGAATAATTGTTTTGAAAATTGCTCAGCTTCAGGACAACGCAGAAGGATGTTTTATATCTCAAATGATTGAGGGACAGATCTACTAATTTCACCTATTTTTTTGTTTTTCAATCCGATAAGCCATTATTGGGCACCGTAGCGCAAGTGGTTAGTGCGTCGGACTACTGTGCAAGCGGTCTTGGGTTCGAATCCCGCCGCAAACACCTAAAAGTTTTTCACAGTGCCCACCTCTTTCGAATGTCTGACAAGCATCAAAGAGTATCATTTGTCACGATTGAGCTTCTCAACTCGCCGTTCGGAGTCGGCAAAAAACTGTAGGTCCCTTCCATTCGTGCAAAAATATAACACGCACACACAAATGGTTGCGAGAAGCAGGCCCAGGTTCACCTCGAGCTGTAGCGCCAACTAAGTAAGTAAGTAAGCCATTATTGAGTTAGGGCTGCATAATCATAATATTCCTCACCAATGTACAGTTATTTTGACTATTATGTAAGAACCATTAGGCTGAGCAAAAAAATACATAGCTTGTGATCATCCCGGGTACTTAAGAAGCATTTCAAAAAAAGTTTCATCGAAATCTGTCCAGTGGTTTCCACGCCATTAGGTAACCAACAAAAAAACCTCTACAGTTTTATAATATTATAGATATAGATTATAGATATTATAGATTTATAGATTATAGATTATAGATTATAGATTAATGGGAAAAAAAAATTTATTCGTTATACTGGAAATTCGTTATATCGAGCATTCGTAATACTGGACGTCCACTGTATTTGATATTAGGATCGGAAAGTTATACAGTGTAGTACCTGGCTTTGCGGTTCATTGTCATAATAAGTGCAAACAGGTAAAGGATGTAAATATCATACCGATACTTACCAGTTCCAGCATTAACATCTAAAGGGTGATTTTTTAAGAGGTTGAGAACTTTTTTTAAAAAAAAAACACAAAAAATTCGAAAAAATGAATGAAATATTTATTTGAATCGATAGTTTGAACCTTGCAATTTAATGTTTAAAGATAATTTCATGCAAATGTTGACCGCGGCTGCGTCTCAGGTAGCCCATCCGCTGAGTCCAATTTTGGCATACTCTTTCACACATATCGGCCGGTATCTCACGAATGAATGCATGGATGTTGGCTTCCAGTGCGTCAATCGAAGCGGGCTTGTCCCTATAGACATTAGCCTTGACATACCCCCACAAAAAATAATCTAATGGTGTCAAATCGCACGATCTAGGCGGCCAATTGACCGGCCCGAAACGTGAAATTAACTGTTCACCAAACTCGCCTCGCAATTGCGCCATTGTTTCGCGTGCTGTGTGGCATGTGGCACCGTCTTGTTGAAACCACATATCATGCAAGTCAAGAACTTCCATTTCGGGCAAAAAAAAGTTTGTTATCATCGCTCGGTAGCGTTCACCATTGACAGTAACGCTGCGATTCGCATCATCTTTGAAGAAATATGGCCCAATAATGCCGCCGGCCCATAAACCGCACCAAACAGTGGCTTTTTCGGGATGCATTGGTAGCTGTTGCAATGCTTCTGGTTGATCTTCACTCCAAATGCGGCAATTTTGCTTATTTACGTACCCATTCAACCAAAAATGAGCCTCATCGCTGAACACAATTTTTCGATAAATCGATAAAAAAAACATTTCGAACCGAGCACGAATTTTGATAGTAAAATTCAATAATTTGCAAGCATTGTTCATTTGTAAGACGATCCATGGTTAAATTGCAAACCAAACTGAAGCTGTTTGACAGTGACACAAGGTACTAAACACACGTCAGCTGTCAAAACCAGTATTGCCAAAACCAAACCAGCTAAAAAATCACCCTTTATATATCTATACATTATAATAAAACTGTAGGGTAAAAACTGTTTGAACGCGCATCACGCTGAAACAAACTAC
Organism: Brachyopa scutellaris; assembly: GCA_949775065.1. Classification (NCBI taxonomy): domain Eukaryota; kingdom Metazoa; phylum Arthropoda; class Insecta; order Diptera; family Syrphidae; genus Brachyopa; species Brachyopa scutellaris. The sequence goes on along the minus strand of OX459115.1, from coordinate 30,161,477 downwards.
TGGACGGATTTTGATGAATCTTGACATATTGATTGCTTACATACACAGAGCCCAAAAAGTCTCCGTACAGCGGCACATGCCCGAAATAAATGCTTCAATGAGATCCAAATACAATGAATAAATAAAAAAAGAAACATTTCTATGAAAGAGAATCTTTTCTTCTTTATTTCTACCAAATTTCATTTACTTTCACATTATAACTTGAAGTTTATGAACGCAAACGTCCTGTACGGCCGTTTCTACAGAACCAAAAAGTCTCCGTACAGCTACCGTTCCAAGGGTCTTACGATGTTTTCTGTATTATAAGTCATGCTTTTCGGAAACGATCAATTGTGCTCTTCCCATTTTTGGTTAAAAAAGTGAGTTTTTTTTAATATGGAGGGAAAAAATAACCAAATTTCTATCGCAACTAAAAAATATGGTTTATCTAAAGGAAAAAGGTAAATTTCTAGCTAAAATTTATATATTGTTAACAAAATGGGTTCTTCGGTGCAATATGTCATCCATTTATTACAAAAAGAAAACAAAACTATAACAAATAAACCAAGATCCTGGACGACTTAGAAAAATTTACCATCGCTTAAGAAGAGAACTATGAGGGTAGTAAACAAGGTTTTGAAAACAAATGCCTGTGCAATAGCTGCAAATATACAAACAAATGATGAACTCAATGTTTGTGAATAGTTAATAAGAGTTATTTAAGAAATGGGTTAAAACGAAATGGTTTTAATGGTCGGGTCAGCAGCAGGAAACCATTCATCAAGAAATAGAACTAGTAAGCCAAATTGCAGTACGCCATTAAGACTATTAACAGGGATAATTCATTTTGAGACAAGGTTATATGCAGCTATGACAGTTAATTTAACATTTTTGGATCAGATGGTTGTCGTATGGTGTGGAAAAAGCCCAACACTGAAATGGATATCAAGCATTTAACGCCCACAGTAAAATATGGATGTGGATACGAAATGGTCTGGGGTTGCATGGCCTCCTCCGGCATGGGAAATCTCGTTTTCGTCGATTGCTGAGTGGATAAATGTGCAATTCTAAATATACTCAGAGAAAATCTACACTTAAGGACAGCTAAATCAAGGTCTGGCAACAATTTTATGTTTCCAACCAGATAATGACCCCCAAACACACCTCAGGTTTGGTAAGAGATTGGTTACTTGACAATGTTCAAAATAAAACTGAAACACCCATCGCAGTCACCTGATTTGAACCCATCGAGCACTTGTGGAATAACTAAAAGTAAAAGTTGCCAGCATTCTATAAGCAATAACAATTAGCGAAAACAATTATAATGTATGAATGGACAAAAAATGGCCAAGACATCACATTAAAGCTGGTTCATTCCATGTGAAACCAATTAAAAGACGTCATCCATAATAGAAACCGACCAACTACGTATTAATTTGTAATTTTTTTTTCATATTTATTTATATTTTTAAGAAAATTAACCACTGTACGGAGACTTTTTTGGCTTTATTCAAGCACTGAATTTAATTAATTGTTTTTTTTGTATGTCTTTTTAATTAAAATATTGTTTCTTTGTTAACTAACTATTTCGTCAGATGTATTTCCTCAAATCAGGGTGAAACTTTTATCTTAAATCACTGTGCTTTGATGTTTTTATGAGTTAAGAAGTAAGAAGTGATACCTGTACGGAGACTTTTTGGTCTCTGTGTATGTTCTTCGTCAACATTTTTTATACTTTTTACCACCGAAAATGACATATTCATATGTAGGTACCTATGTATTTTTACAAAATATTGAAAAAAATTTGCATATCTGTAAGGAAAATTATAATTACTAAGCCCTAGCTCAATAATTGCTTATCGGATTGAAAAACAAAAGAAATAAGTCAGTTTAGTAAATTTTCAACTGATTCATTTAAGGTATAAATCATTCTTCTGCGTTATCCTGGAGCTGAGCTATGTATGTTCCAAATAGTTCATGAAATCCTCGCCAACAATTTTCCATCAGTGGAGACCGCAACCAACAGCCATGCAGCAGTGGGCAGGGGTGCTAAATGACACACTTTTCGGTTATTTTACATTTTACCGTAAAAGTGTATAAAAGTGTATTAAAGTGTATAAAAGTGTAAAAAAGTATCTAAAAGTGTATACATTTGGGTATGTCTTTTATACATTGTTTTCACTTTTATACCTATTACTTGCTTTTATACACCAGCAATATTTTTCAGATGTATAATACACACTTTTATACACATAAAAAAGTGTGTTTAATACGCCAACTATTATACGTCTACAACCCTGGCAGTGGGTGACGTCATAGTGAGTGAATTCTTCTAAAATCGTTCCTTTGGCACATAAATTTCTCTTCTTACGATTCTGAGAAGAGAATTTCGCTTCTCGTTGTCAAGTCAGAATCCACTCAAGAAGCAAAAACACAAGGAAAAAACTTCAAAATTGAGCAGAAGCGGTTTTGTTGTTCAATTGGATTCAGAATGAGTGAATTCCCGAGTGAAATCAATGGAAAACGACATTAATGTTTGTGCGTTCGTTCGTCTTTTATGCGTTCGCGCATCGTTCATTCGATTGCGATGAATCGTTGAGGCAGTGTTACCTCTAAAAACTTTCAGAAACTGTCCTAAAAGTGGTAAGTACTTGCGAAATGAGGGATCCCATATAAAATTAAAGAATAACACGAGGATATGGTTAGTATTTTTGTATTTAGCCTTATTTTGAGATTCGTTTTCATTCGAAAATGAGAAAAAGTCGAACGGTGAATATTTCGATATTCGAAGAAGTAGAGAGTTTATTTTACGAAACAAAAGTTCATTTATCATTTCTATTTTGAAATTATATTCCTTCGATATAACTGCCATTATTCATATGTTTGCACTTTTGAATTTAAGTTTATTTCATGATATCCTTCGTTAATGAACTTTATTCCTTCGAATGTCAAATACGAAAAAATCATTTGTGGGAACTGGGAATAGACACAATCGAACGAATTGATTATTCATTCGAATCTCAAAATAAGGCTGATTGTTTTTTGTTTTTATTTGTAATTTAGTTACTTCAGTTCAGAAACAGACTGCGCACTATATACGAGAAATGTAAATGCGCTGAAGTATGAGAAACTATCATTCTCGAAAGGATAAAGTTCAGGATTAAGTCGACGCTCAAGAGGCACCAAGCGGGATTTCGCAGTGGTCGATCATGCGTCGATCATGCGTCGATCATATTAACCCATTATAAGCTGCCCATAGATCGGCTCGTACGATTTTGATGAAATTTTGAAATATGTGCGCTGGAGATCATAGAAGTTTATATAAAATAAAAAAAAAAAACACCCGTGCACACACCTGAGATATGACGTGGGTATTTAAATACCCGACAGGCATTGGTGTGATATTTTCACTTTTACTTAAAAAAAAACCGAATGACATCTTGGGCTGCTGTGATGACGCGCTAGTGTGAATACGCGCCTTTATTCGCCAGTTTTTCGTCATTCTATTTACAGTTCATCAGGCACACTTCGCTAGAATGAGTTCTTCAGCTAATTCGAAGAAATCCGCTAGAAAATGTGTTGCCGAGCTCCAAGCTATTGTTGATAATATTGGTCTGATGGAAATATTGATGGGAAAGAGAACTTTGGCCAACACGCAGACGCCGCTAACATTATCATAACGCCACCCGATGCCGTCGATGCTATTACTGACAATGAGGAATTAGACGACAATGCTCAATTGTTGCGCTCTTTATTACGGTCCTAGATTATCTGCTTGAGGGAAAAGTGACGGGCCGTAAAGTGCATCAGTTATTCTTTGCTGACGATGGATCCATCATAAGTGATGATCAGACTTCCCTACAACGAGCACTTGATGTTTGGGTAGATGTTTTGGAGGAGAATGGGTATCGTATTAGCCAAAAAAGACAGAGTATCTGTACTGCCCATTCTCTGACCCAAGCCAATCCATTCCAGACATTTACTTGAATGGAGTGGTGGTTCTCAGGTGAGAAGAGTTCAAATATCTAGTATCAATGATCAAAAGCGAAGCAGCCGTTGATAGCAACATCAATCATCGTGTAAGCGTAGGGTGTATGAAGTGGCAGGAAAACTCTGTCACCTTCTGTGGCCAAAAAATGTCGCCTAAGCTGAAAGGAAGGCTCTACACCGTAGTTGTGCGTCCGGCGATTACACACGGTTCACATTGCTGGACACTGTACAAAAAGAATGAGCGCAAATTGACAGCAGCTGAGATGAAGATGCTTCGCATGACAGCAGAAGTAACAAAACTTAATCGAATAAGAAGTTCCAAAATCCCATGAAGCCTTCACATCAAAGAATCCATCTCGAAAGAATTGGAGCACTACTGGCTCAGTTGGTATTATCATGTTCAAAGGAGGGGTCCTATGAACCCCGTCAAAAAGGCAATGGCAATCAACGTTCCCTTACAATCGCGTAAAATAGGCAGGCCTAAAAACTCCTGGATCGCACAAATGCAGAAACACCAGCATTTGATTGGCCTCAATGACGAAGTGATTCAAAATCGAGAGGCCTGCAGATATTTTTTGAGGTCGAACCGGCGAACCCCACAGGCGGACCACTAGGAATGCAGTAAAGTGGAAGGGCTGTGATCCATATAATTCTGATCATTACCTCGCCCTTTAAACAGAAAGAAAAAGAAGAAGAAGCTCAATTGTTGCGCGATGAACCGTCCAAGTTCAATTATCATCATCCGGGTAGATTGATGGTTTCCGGTGCTCAATTGGCAATGCGTTACGATCATACCGATCATTTCATTGGGAAACGCAATACTCGTCATCGTTTTAAGCAATATGGTGGCAAGACTGAATACGGTTGTTTGAAGTGCCAGAAGAACTTGCATCCTGCTCCTTCCTTTCTGGATTACCATAAGGGTGTTGATCAGAAGGAGATTGCTAAATCTTAATAATCAGGAAACAGCATAATTTCTCAATTTAATAAAATAAAATCCAATTTAAATGGGCCTCTGATTCACTCCAAATGAAACTTTTCAATATAGCAAAAAAATTTGTTAATAGTACACACCTACGGCTGTCGGGTATTTAAATACCCATTGTCATTAGACCAGGTGTGACAGCTAGGCCTGTTGACATATCGGTGTAGATTTTACTCCATTGCATAAAGGACATCTGCAGGTATCTGCTAAGGGTGTGCGATTTTCGTTTTCCCAATTCCCTAAATTTGGCAGCACTTTTCTCCAGCATTTTCGGTAAAAAGTAAAACCGCGAATCTTACCTGTAAAAATCTATAAGTTGGCCGCGAAAAATTACATTGTTCTATTTTTTTCTTGTAGGTGCACCCTTCCTCTTTACTATAAAACAAATTTTACCGCGATATCTCTCACCGGGCCCACGCCAGAATTTTTTAAGTGTTACCATTTTCTTGGGTATTTAAATACCAGATAGGTTGAAATGGGTTAACACCTTGCGAATCGTTCTTGAACAATCGTCGGAGTACCAATCACCTCTTTTCCTCATGTTTGTCGACTTTGAGAAGGCCTTCGATCGCGTAAATCGTAATTGCATCTGGAGATCTCTTGCTATGAGAGGCATCCCTGGAAAAATTGTTGCTATAATTAAAGAGTCGTACAACAACGCAAGGTGTTTCGTCTTGCACAGCGGTCGGCTTTCCGATGCATTTGAAGTACGACAAGGAGTGAGACAAGCGTACTGTCACCGATTCTGTTCTTACTTGCAATTGATGATGTAATGACTTCCACGGTGGGTACAAACGAGAGACTTGGTATTCAATGGAACCCATTTGATAAGCTAAGCCATTTAGACTACGCTGATGATATATGTTTCCTGGCAAATAACATTGGTGCCCTTAACCAAATGAGTCATTCACTGAAACAGAATGGGAAGGTGTCTGGCCTAAGGATAAATGCCAACAAGACAAAAATTAAGCACACTAGACGAGACCAACAACAGCAGGTTATCTTGAGACGGGAGACCATAGAGGAAGTCACGCAGTTCAACTATCTGGGTAGTTACGTGTCACTCGATGGTGGAACAGACCTGGATGTCGGAAATAGACTGAACAAAGCTCGTAGTGCATTTGGCATCCTTTCTCCGGTTTCAAGCAAAATATCGCTTCGCACTAAGTTAAAACTGTTTGAATCCAATGTAAAATCTGTACTGATCTATGCATGCGAAACGTGGAAATGCTCTGCCAACATCTCGAGCAGGTTACAAACTTTTGTTAATCGTTGTCTGCATTACATCCTGAAGATCCGGTGGCCACAAACAATCTCCAACAATGAATTGTGGGTTAGGACTGGATAAACAAAAGTGGATGTTAACATCAAACAGAGAAAATGGCGCTGGATTGGCCATACACTGAGGAAACCAGATGACAACATAGCGAAGCAGTGCTTCCAATGGAACCCTCAAGGTGTAAGGCGAGTTGGCAGGCCAAGAGCAACATGGAGGTCAGCTGTTTTGACGGAAGCTCAATCCGAAAATTTGCGATCGTGGACACAGCTGAGGTATCGAGCTGCAAACAGAGAGAGATGGAAGGACCTGGTTGTCGCCCTATGCTCCAGGAGGAGTTAAAGTGTTGCTGCGTTAGCAGCTCCCGGAACAAAAGAAGAAGAAGAATAATGTCCCCTATATGCTTTATAGGTACCCCTCATCCGATTGCCATGAAAGTGTGATGAGTTGTTGTGCGCACATTGTGGGAAGGTCTCTTTTCTACTGCATTGCAGTCCCATTTTTTTCATTTTTTCAAAAAGCCAACGCATTCCGCTTCCGAGCTTCCGATTTCCTGGTATGTTTGAAAATTGAAGAACATTTTTTTTTAACTCTTCAGCTTCGAAAAATCATTTCAACTTACCAAAAAGCATTTAAATAATTTATTGAGGAAATAGGTCAAGTCTTGCAAATTATAGAAAAAAATGGCAGGCGGGCGAAGCAAGGCGATAGGCGAGCACGGGTCAGTTAGTAAAATATAAAAATAAAAATGCAAAGCTTATCAAAAATCCACATCGTCATCACCCAAACCCATCATTGTTTAGATAGTTCCCGAACATCTGAACTAATCTGAAATTTTTGAGTTCTTACTTAATATACAATTTCAAACAAAATATGTGATTTTCCTATGACTAATGCTACTAAAAATAGGTATTACTCGTAACTGATAACTACTAGTTGCAAAACTAATTTCATATGTTTTTTTTTATTTTTTTCAATCACATGTGTACGAACAGCAGCTTGCTAAAAGCAGCACAGCTTGAACTGAAAACTACCCCTAGAGATTATACAAATTTCCAAATATTTATCAATATTTGTTTAAAAATACAATAATAATAATAATAATCATATTAAATAATCTTTGCACAATATTATGCATAATATTTATTTTCTAGTTATTTTTGTTCTACGTTCTATTTCATTTACAAGGGATCTAGTTTTATGACGCGAAAAGACCTAAATGCGCTGCGTAATATCGAGTTAAATTATTATTTTAATTAGATTCGAATTTATTTTAGGTGCATGCACTTTATTCTGCAATGTTCTATTTATGGATACGCAAATCATAGGCTTACGAAAAGGTTTCTATCTGGGTTTTAGTGAAGAACCCATGTAGACCTAACATTGCAGTTTTTTTTTAAGATTTCTCGCTCAAAGATGTGGATTTGAAATGGAACTGTTAACCAATAATGACTTATCTAGGTGATGTGAGATATTCTCTTTCTTAAGAAACCAGTTTCTATGTCCAGATGTCCTATTTCCTTAGGATCTTCTATTCTGTCGAAATTGTATTAAGAACGGATTTATGATCGTAAAGATCGGTCTAACATTGTGAAATTAAAAATAACAAAAGCATTGAAGATGAGGCTTTTAAGTGACGTGAGATAACAAACGACTAAGAGCTGTGAAAGGAAAGTATGGTCCAACCTTTGTCATTGAGTTGTTATAATAAATCTATATATTGTAATACTCTGTTTTGTTATATTAATTCTTTATTTTTATTTTTTTATTATAAATATGTCCTTTCTCTGTGGCTGCCGGAATTATTATTATTGATTATTTTCGAAAGTTCCTTTTTTTTATTTTCGACAGTTTGCGCTAGACCACTATTAATGATTATTACAATATATAAAAATGGTGTAACTGGGCCGATTTTTTTTTTCAGTTGTTCGTTATTGCCAGGAGAAGGTTCTTACGAAAGAAAATTTTGGGAAAACCCCCCGGAAAAGTCGGAAAATTGGAAAAATCTAAATGTATGAAATTTTGTGTGCAATTGTTCCGGAATGGCTTTTCGAATAGAAAAATATAAAATTCTTAGTGGAAAACTCGGAAAAACGCGAAAAGTTTGAATCTTTTTTCAGCGAAATTTTCCATTTTATCGCATGATTTGATGTAAAGGTGGAAGATTCGTTGTGAAGCTTGGACGTTTGGACGTTTTGCGCGCATTTAGGGTGGAGAAGTTAACGAGATAAATAATAGATGGCGCTATGCTGCGACCCATGCCGCAACCCGATGGATAGCGTTATACATTGACTAAGCTGTGCGCAATGTGATAGGTATCCTTTTCGCGTTGTCATTTTCTATTGAGCAAATGTGCAATTTTTCTTGCTGCAATTGATTCGAGTTTTGCGTATTATTACACTGATTCCGGATAGTCGTATATCGTCAAACGCTTCCCGTCATCCCGAAATGTACTGCTGCTGATGAACTTAATGCGTCGTCTTTGTGGCGGCATGTCAAGAAGTTGAAATTGACCACGAACATGAGAGTCGCATTGCAGAATGGCCCATCGGCTGCTGAATTCTCGAGACAACTGCTGGCTCTTGGCAGCGGCCGAATTCCTGTGGATTGATATCGTTCCCGGCAAATGTTTGGGAATTCACATCGTCGATGGAGGAACTCATCACCGGCATTGCACAAAATTATAAAAATCTCGATTGGATTAGTGAACGGGCAATACTAGCAGCTTGAATTTCATTATGCAAAGTCAAATCGCTGGAGAACTGCATTGTGCCAGGAACTCCGCCGCATAATTTAAGGTGGGATTGATCATAATCATATCGCGGAATCTGAATCATCCGAAATTGTGCAACGGTACGCGGTTGTCCGTCAAAAAACTGATGAACAATGTGATTCAAGCGACGATCATCAAGGGCAAATTCAAAAGAGGAGGATATCCTTATCCCACGAATTCCGATTATTCCAACTGATCTTCCATTCCAATTCAAGCGGATTCAGTTCCCCCTTTGATTGGCTTTTGCGATGACAATCAATAAATCGCAAGGCCAATCGTTGGAAGTCTGTGGGACTAATCTCGAATTTCCCTGTTTCTCGCAAGGTCAGCTGTACGTTGCCTGTTCGTGTGTTGGCAAACCGTCTTCGTTGTTTGTTTTTGCGCCGGGAAACAAATCGAAAAACATTGTTTATCATATCGCTCTCTACTGATTTCGATTCCATTCAAATAAATCACACTGAAATTTGAATTATCTACGTTTTATTATCACTCTGGAGTTTATCTGAAGGCGTTAAATTGGGGCGAGACGAAGTTCGCCGGGTCCGCTAGTTGTTTTATAAGTTGTCTGTATGGCAGGCCTTGTGAAACGCAATAAACCCCAGTGCGCCTTTTTGATGACAGAGGCCAGAGCTCAAGTAACCTAATTATCTCTCTATGTGTATGTGTAAAGGAAGAAATGTTCAAATCAGAATTTTATGACAGAAATTTCCGAGACGTCATTAGAGAAATAACTACTGAGTGTGTGCTGTCTGCTTCTAGCTGGTGTCAGGAATTTTCAAAGGAAATGGAATAGGCCTTCCTCCACATTGTCATTGCTGCATCTGAAGCAGTGGACATTAAATGGAATACCTGATTTTAAGGTGTTTGTGCCGATAGACCAGTGACCTATACTGACGGCTACAACTTACAGACCTCGATCTATTGATTATATCGTGCGATGTATTTTTGTCGTATAGTGGCGTTGGTTTTAACTAGAAAGAGTTGAAAGATTTTACCCTTGATGAGTCACAAGTGAAAATGAACTTGAACTCGAACCACGTCCAGTCAGCTCATCGGCTCTTTCATTCCTCTCTATATTATGATGAGCGGCAAACCTAGAGGGGAGTAAAGTTAAATTGAACGATTGCCCGTGTCAATTGTCCCTTGCACCGTAATAGAGGACGTGATGATTGGGAGAATTCTGAGTTTTACTACAGATCCAAAAGTCAATGCATTCTTTCCGCACTCTCTGTTCTATATTCAGAATAAACGATTAAAATATTGCTGGATTGAGAGGAAATTGCTTCTTCTACTCGTATGTTAGTTCAGCCATATCCGATGAATTAAAATGCATTTTAGCTGATGAGTGTAGATTTGAATAATAATGATATTTTTCTCTACTCTAAAACTATCACCCCCTAACCTAACCCAACCTAACATTGGTGAATCATGCAAATGGTTGTTGTCATTTTGAAATTGCTGTAAAATGCTATCATTTCCGTAACATAGGAATAAAATTTACGTACATACAAAATGTATACATAGTTGTTTTTGACAATCGATTTTGCTTTAATTAGTTTGATTAAAAAGAAATTGTAAAAACAAAATGACACATGGACTTTTCGCATTGTATCGCTGATATTTGCATACATACTCGTGTGGCTCTGGTATTGATATCCGCCCCAAAGTCAAGTTCAACAATTAATTTAAATTGTTTTTTGGTCGCGTGTATTTTTGTATTTATTTAAATTTCTGAATAATCTATGGACAAAACCATACACAAAAACAACATTTATTTTGGTATTTTTAACCATTTCCCACTTCAACCATGAAGTAGCATTAACATAATATGTAGCTTACAAACATTGAGGGAATGTCTGGAGATGAAATAGTTTTGAAATTATTTATTTAATACTTGCTGACATCGAGGTATATTCCAGGTTACACATTATCAGTGCTCGCTAAGTTGAACGAACTCATAAATGAAAGCTTCGCTTATTTATTGTAACATACATACATACATACATACATACATATGTATGTAAATGTAATGATTTGAGTTGAATTGCTTACTAACCTACTGACTTTTGCTGAATTTTTTCCCTTATCATGACTGAAAGTACAAGGTCAGAAATCAGATGATGAAGTTTTCAAATTGATTCATGTGTGTTTATTTTAGCTTTATCTTTAACTATTTGACTATTACTGTGTCTGTGTATAGCTAGCATCTTGACGCATGACAATTTAAATAAATTAAACCGTAATTATTACAATAAACTAAGCTCCAAGATGATTGCAACACTGTTAATTGATGAGCTATAATAATGTATAGACGTTTGGAACTGTCCGAAATAAAATGCAGTGAAATGGGTTTTGATTATCTGAAATCCTTAGGGTTTAATTACGAGGGCGGTCCGATAAGTACTTAGCCTCACCGCCCGATGGTGCCAGTATCGCAAGAGAGATTAAGTACATTCTCTTAGACGGCTACTGTCAAAATTTCAGCCAAATCGGAATCGTAGTTTTGTTTTGACCACGTGTGGAAGCCATTTATCAAAATGCACATTAGGTCTCTATTCAGTTTTTCTCTCTCAACCTCACCAACAGACGATATTTTTCAAGTTTTATATGTTTTGTAAAATTTTTATAAAAAAAGGCGTGAGTACCCGGTACTCGTGAAATTTGATGTGTAAACATACGTTTGTTTGTGATGGCGGATAAACAGATCTCTCTAATACTTAGAGAATTATTTACAGAAAACGCATTAATACTAAGTTTGGTTACGCGTGACGGATAACGGCGAAAAATTTGCCCATACCGAGAGCTAAGATGTTTACACATCAAAAAAATTATGTAAATATACATTTGTGAAATAGCCTACTGGAACAGATAGAGAATTCAAAAATTTTACCAAAAAGCTGGTTGTTACTTCTTGGTCCATAAGGGTTGATTGAAATGTATTCTGCATTTTGACCATCAACACATGCCAATATCTCGCTATTAACATAATTGCTGATCATTCCAAAATGACAAAATAGCTCGCTCACAAAGCCAAGAATTCTCACGGTTTGTTAGCTGCGATATATCACCGTAAACGGATGAGATAAGTTCCACTTTGCCATTTTCTTCCGGAACCGTTCCTCCACCAATTTAAAGTAACAAATCAGAGAAATATTTTGCGATTGGATTGACGGTCAAGTACATTTGAGCAACAAAACTTACGTTTTTCAGACAGGCGTTTACTTCCTCAGCTCTTGTACTTCGTGCCACTACTGATAACGTTTGCCTTAAGTCTCCGCAAAATAGTATTGTAATGCCGCCCATCGGTCTATCATTTTGTCGTATATCCTGTAAGATTCTGTTAACGGCTTCCACTGCCTTACGGTATGCCATAGTGCATTCGTCCGACACAATTAGATAGCAGTCACGTTAAACTCGAGTTTTATCACTATTTCAGGGAATATTGTAAGCTAGACTTTTAGTGGTCTAATTGTATGGGCCTTTAAACATTGCATTAGAAGTTTTACCACGGGGCAGAAACGTAGCTACTATCCCTGACGACGCCACAGCCAAGGGCAATATTACATTGGCTTCGTACTAATGAACAACAAATACTTATCCCAGATGACTTTCATTTATCAAACACATATCCAAACATAAATACATACATATATGAACCAAAATGAACTCTGAAAACAACAGGAGTTCATTTTGGGTAGAATATTTATTTTCGATCGTTTTTTATAATATTTATAAAATGAAAATGCAATTCACTGCTCTTTCTTTTGACACCTCATTTGTTAAGATTGGTTGAGTCGGGGGACCGCAAATTGTGATAATGATTGCAGAACATTGAAATGCAAAGCATTATGGACATGTTAGAGCGCGCACATATACTCAGACACACACTATTGCAACGATACCCACTGCTGCTCGACTGCTGGGAGTGATCTCCACTGAAAGAAAATTGTGGGCGACGCTTGGAATAATTGTTTTGAACATTGCTCAGCTTCAGGACAACGCAGGAGGATGTTTTATATCTCAAATGAATCAGGGACAAATCTATTAATTTCACCATTTTTTTTGTTTTTCCATTCGATAAGCCATTATTGAGTAAGGCTTGAATGATTATAATTTGCCTTTTAAATATGTAATCTTTTTTACTATTTTCTAAAAACCATGCTATTTTTCGGGATAAAAATGATAAAAGTTAATGCGGAGGAACTTACGCAATCACTATGTCAATGCTTCATCAAAATCCGTCCAGTGGGTCCCGCGTGTTGCGCGTTCAAACAGTTTTTAATCTACAGTACTAGGAGAATCATTTACAGACAACTCACTTATACCAAGTTTGGTTACGCGTGATGTTTACCGGCAACAATTTTGCCCATACCGAGAGCTAAGATGTTTACACATCAAAAAAAAAAAAAAATTAACAAACAATTTACTTTTCCTATTTCATAGCATTCCAATATTTTTCTAACCCTAGTGCGACGTTAACGGAACCTGTCTTTTTTATAAACAGTGGTCACTACTTTTTCTTTTCTAATTTGAGTACTATTTAGAGCTCCCGCACACTACAGACTTTTACGACACTACAACGATTCCATATCGTGCTTCGTGCTACACGATTGGCTTCAAAGTAAAATATCGGCAAACTATCGGCTGACTACTTAATCAGTATGGCGATTTTCCACGCGCGCACGCGCACACTACCGATTATAGGTCGGCCGATTTTGTCGATAGCTCAGTTTGCTTTGAGTTTTTTAAATTAGTTTGCTCTAAGTTCATGTTCATCCGATAAAAGGCGAACATTTTTTTTGGGGTAGTCCAGTATGTAATTTAAAATGCATCCCATAAAGTTTTCCATTCAATGTTATCATACTGTTGATAGGATGCACCCACTACTCTTGCTGTTTCATCTTGGTCCTTCTCCTTCGCTGTATAGAAGAAATGACTATATCACTTGAAAAATTTGTATTAACTGCCATTATGCGACTGTTCTCTGCAAAATCAGTTTATCGACTTGCAATAGCAAATCGTTCGAGAACAGTAGGCCGACTGTTGTCTAGTGTGCCTCACTACCAATCCGACTATTAAATAGACCCAGTGTGCGTACTAACTAGTCCAACCGGACCAAACTATCGTCCGATAGAAAGTTTTTAGTTTGCGGGATCTCTTAGCCTATCTAGCCATTTACTACTGAATTGAGACCCAAATGAAACTTGGCACTAAGTGGGACTTGGTGCACTAGATCGCCGATGCAGCTTTGAGTACAAACCATAACTTTTGATGTGTCAAATTTCAAAAGATGAAAACTCAGCTTCTTACTTCCAATGCAAACATGTGATCACCAAAAACTAAAAATTCTCATTCTACATACCTACTTATTCAAGTTTTAAGTAAGTCATTGTCAAATGAATACTAAAATCTTTATATCCATTAATTTCACTACCATAGAACAAATTGCAAATTTCACATTTGTTTAATCGGCGTATAAAACTAAAAAGCCATAAAAGAAATAACAACTTGATTATAATTACGACATTTTCACATAAAAATACTCGTATTCTACAATAAACACTTTTAAAATATGAATGAAAATTTAGAAATTAACGACTTTCGTCGTTCGCCATTCCACCATGTGTACAAATTTCTTTGATGAATTCCCCTAAACATGTTTTATTATCATGTCAAGATTGGAATTTTCTATTTCTGTTCGAAAGTTTTTATTAGCATTCCAGTTACTCCAACAGTGACCTTGTAAAGTAGAAAATATACACAAAAAAAAAACGCATTTCGGAAGAAAAATATAATAAAACTTAAATACATTTTTTATTCACAGACATAGAACATGTATAAATAGAATAAGATTTCTTAAACAACTAACGCTCTTCAATAACAAACAAGTCTCCATTTCACAATTTTTTTTTTTAAACTGCAGAAAAGTTTTTATACAACAAAAACCCAAAAAAAAAAAATAAAACATAAAAAAATTATAAAAAAAACAAACAGAACAAAACATCTTAATATTCTCTCCTTGCTCCTGATAGTTTTTAAACACACAGATATTTTCTTTTTAGGGTTCCGCCCTTAAACTAATACGCAGCATAATTTTCCATTCTTGCAATCGGTTCCCGGTCTAGTTAGCTGTCTGGGACATCTGTCCATACAGTCACCCAAATGTTGAGCGCAAGGTGCTGGCCTTACGGGCACTTTAAAAATATACAGACACATAATTTTTATTTTAAACATAAGTTAATTAAATTCAGTTCTAAGAATTAGTTTTGAATTGTTTTACATTCATAGCAGCACTCGACACCGAGATGTCTACTCGACGGACAGAGCCCTTGTTTCGAAGAGGTTTCGATGCAATCTTTTCTGTTCACACAGAGACCACCCAGCATGGCGCATTCTCTATCATTACGGTACACCTTGACACCTTGGAACACTGTAAAGAAAAAAATGAAAACAAAAATATTGAATATTTAGTAAATTAGAGAATTAGATAAAAGTAAACAAAATCACTATCTCTCTCACTATTATTTATTTGCTTTCATCATACACGCCGCCGCAAAAAATATGCAATCATGCCTATCGGTAAGTTTGTAATTTTTTTATGCAACTCCTCAAAATATATACGATGTAAATTACATAGTGGGAGTCGTGCTTATAAAAAGTGATATGTTCCTCCATAGAGAATCTACCTGTCAACTCTCAAACAGTAAGAACATGCTTGGATGATGCATTTACTTATTTTCAATTTATATCCTTTGAGTATTTTCTGAAAAGTAAGCATGCATACATAAAATGTATTTCCACAAACTAGGCTTACGGAGAACTCACTCATTACATGTTATCAAAAAGACAAAAAGTCTGCTGAATCATACAGTATGACGTTCATTTCTAAAAATGATGATGAAACAATATTTAGACTGTTCACATTTTAGTTCTTATCATATTTAGTGTATAACGCATCCTAACACATTTACCGAATATACTTTGTCGGTATGTTTGACAACGTATTTTGTACACCAGCTGTGGACTGAATTTCGAATGAACTGACAGACTTTTAAGAAACAGTTTTTTGACAAGTTCACAGTTAAAGTCGTGCAGTAGATAACTCTAATAGACAGGTTCCATCTTAAGTCTAAACTTTAACTGAAGGCCAGAAGTGCTGCCAGACTTTTTCCAAGAAAAATACCACGTGATGGATGAAAATTTACACTCATTTTCTGACCAATTCAGAATAACCTTCACTATCGACCTTGAAATTAAAAGAGAAAAACCCTTTAGAAACCCGATAAAAACGGACCGGCATTAATTCAGTAATCTCGTCACACCTCGACTAACTTACTTAATTTGCGCTACAGCTCGAGGTGAACCTAGGCCTGCTTCTCGCAACCATTTGTGTGTGCGTGTTATATTTTTGCACGAATGGAAGGGACCTACAGTTTTTTTGCCGACTCCGAACGGCGAGTTGAGAAGCTCAATCGTGACATATGATACTCTTTGATGCTTGTCAGACATTCGAAAGAGGTGGGCACTGTGAAAAACTTTTAGGTGTTTGCGGCGGGATTCGAACCCAAGACCGCTGGCTCAGTAGTCCGACGCACTAACCACTTGCGCTACGGTGCCCACACACCTCGACTAACACTAAACCAATTAGGGCCATGCTTAAACGTGACACAGATTAACGATACAGTCGATCTGTTTACAAAGACACTCATAACCTCTTTCAACAAATCCTGCCAATGAGTCGTCCCTCCAAACGAACCCATGCGGCTTGGTGAACGACGGAACTTCGTTAATTCGGGATGAAAACTAGGAGACTGTTTAATAATGCCAAGCCTACACGTTCAGAGGAGGACTGGAGTGAATATCACGCCAGTTTCAATGAATTTGAAAAGGAAACCAGAGCAGCCAAGAGAACATCTTGGTCCAACTACTGTTCCAACATAGAATCCACAACAGAGGCGGCCAGACTCCGGACAATCCTAGCCAAAACTCCATCCCCGGTAGGAAAGCTCTGTAAGGATGACAACAGCTGGACATCCAACAGCCAAGACACTCTGGAACTGCTCCTTAATACTCAATTCCCCGACTGCAAAAATGTCTCTCGCCAAGCACCCCACCTCTCGGAAGAAGAACTTGGAACCATTGCGGCCGGTACCACCGTGGAAAAAATAACATGGACAATACTATCCTTCCAACCCTTTAAATCAGCGGAACCGGACGGAATAATACCAGCTATGTTACAAAAGACAATTACAATAGTTACCCCATGGCTCCAATCTATGTTTATAGGCAGCTTAATGATGGGGTACATTTCGAATATCTGGGGAGAAGTACGTGTGGTACTTATCCTCAAAGCAGGGAAACCGAGCGAGCCACTCATAAAAATTTAAGAATAAAACAATTTTTGAATCGTTATTTCTTTGGAGATACAAATCGACTGTTGTTGATTATATTCAACGGGTATCAACATATTTTGCATTATTTACCTTTGATATTTGCACAGTAAAAACGACTTAATTGTACAGTTCCGTAAACTTGGCAAACATTGACCGAATCTCAGCTTCGAATGCATGTGAAATCTGTATATGTTATGTATAACCGAATTTATTAATTCTATGTTAGGGGCTCCATTTAGTACTACAGTATTCATTAATTTATTTAAACTAAAATTGATATTTTAAACTAGTTTTTGACTAAAAACTGAGTGGTCAATGTTTCACTACCCGTAGTCTAACTTTGACCATACCTTATATTTTGCAATTAAACATAATTTTTCTACTGTAGGTTATTTTATTTTATTTATTTTAATTTTTTTTTAAAGTAAATAAAAAGATTCTATTAAAAATTTTGAAAATTGAAAATTTTAAATTTTTGGTTTGATAAAACGGCAGAAAAAAGTATCTAACTTTGACCAGGCCGGTCAATGTTTCACATATGCCGGTCAAAGTTAGCCGTTGAGTATAAAAATTATTCACTTTTTTTTAATTATTCTTAAAAACAGTAAAAATCGCAAAATACTTGATAAAAATAAGACTAGTCCCAAAGGAAATAAATTGAACAACTCACCTGTCTAAAAGAAATTTTGAGATTTCTTCCGTTAACATTAAAAAAAACTAGAAGTTGCACCACACAAAAAAGTGTAAAAAAGGTACTAATCGAAAAGATTGCACTTTAAGTATTAAAAGTCATGTAATCTCCTAAATAATTTTACTGCTATCTCTGAACGAATAGGGCATTCGTATTAAACCATAATATCAGATCTACCTATTAAAAGAGGTCGGAAGAATCAAATAAAAGAATTTGTTGATTTTTGGTCAAAGTTACCCCGCCGGCCGGTCAAAGTTAGGCCAGTTCACGGTTCTTATTTAAATGAAAATGTCTAAAAATTAAAATACAATCGCCAGAATGAGACAAATATACCACCAGTCATATTTATTTATTCATTCCAGAATTTTTATTAGCAAGATTAATAAAAACAAGACAAATTGGTTTGAAAAACGCACTACACTAAAGTTGCTCAATTAGCTCAATTTTCGTTATATCTATAAAGTGCATTCAGACGAAACTAATTGCATGTGTTATTATAAGAGGTTTTAAATGTTGGTACAGTTAATCGGGGAATGAATGTAAGCCGTACGCATTTGGGAAATTAATAGTTTTTTAGCCGCTAAGCGAAGTCCGGAGTTATTTCTTTTAATAATTTTGGAACTAATTTCGGCTATATTAATTATTGTGTTAACTTTTATCATAATTCTATCTGGTGTCAATATTAAATTAAAATTCTTTTACTTTTATCATGATTCTATCTGGCGTCATTATTAACCCATTTACGTCCAAAGTTAAAATACAATAATTTTTACTTTAAAAACTTTAAAATGAGAGCACGCGAAAAAAAAACTGCACATAAATGACAACTGAAATAAATAATTTTACATTTACCACATTTGAACTGTGAAACGATAGTTTAATTAAAAATTACAGAAAAACGATCCAAGTGGGTGCGCCCTATTAGGTACAGCGGACGTAAATGGGTTAAATTAAAATTATACAAAAAATGTTGGAATTATGCTTTTTACTTTAATTTGAATAACCAAAGAATACACTTTCCTCCCTTTGTGCTGTCCTTCATGCGCTGTGTGTAACTTTGTAAGGGTATAGTACAGTTTAAACCTCTTCGATTTAAGCATTAAGCACTTACAAAAATAAACACAGATCTTGCTGCGGATTAACAACTGTTTAAGTTACAATACTTTCGCTGTTATTGAAAGAAACTGCAATAAATATATACAGTGAAGTCTCTCTTAAGCGGACATCCATGGGACCGGAGTATTTTTGTCTGTTTATAGAAACTCATTTTGTATGGGAAATTTGAAATTGGTTCCCCATAAAAGGTATCCGCTTATGAGAGTTGTCCGCTAAACATGGTGTCCGCTAATGAGAGATTTCACGGTATAAGCAATGTATATACTCAGTTAAAGGGTATGACACACATAAATAATGTATAAGTGACAATTTGAAGATTTCGGGAAAAAGGATTTTCAACAACATTTGTTTACCGTAAGTATAGTTAACATGCCAAATTTAACTTATGTCACTTAAAAATAAGTTAAATCCAATAAACAGTTAACGCACTCTAGTCACTTGGAAAAATAAATCACTTGGATCACTTTTTAACGAAGCCTCTCATATACATAGCTAATAATCATTTGCATAATTACTTAACATAAGTTGATTTCAACGATCTTCGATGAACTCTTTAAATTCTACTATGTACATACATACATATTTTTGCAGAAGAAACAATACTTGGCTTCATCGCAGCATGAACGAATATAATATCTAACTAACTAACGAGCTGACGGCAATGCCATGGCTACAAAATTCATAAAAATTATAAACAATGTATCCAAAAGAACGAACAAAATAAATCAATGAATTACTTACTTACTTACTTTAATATCCAACTATTTTTATTGCATTTAGGTATAAATCAATGTAAATAAAAAAACACAAGCATTAGAACAAAACCAAAACACTTCTACAGTTCTGTGTAAAAAAATTAAGACCAGTAGGATAATTTTTTAAAATAAGTATTGACGTTAAAAGTCAGTTACATATTTAACATACAGTGGGCTCTCCCTAAGTCGAACTCTCTATAAGTCGAATTTCTCTCTAACTCGATAATCTTCGTCATATTTTATCATTCCCTTCAATATTCCATACAAAAACCATTCTTTAAGTCGAACTCCCCCTAAGTCTTCACTCTCTCTAACTCGAACACATTCTCTCGATTATTGGCATCTTTCTTCACCCCTTAAGTTGAATTTTGTTTAGCACAATACAAAATAAAAATACATCACCCCTTCGGAATTCGTATTTGAGTACATAACTACTAACCATCTAGTACCTACACACTTAAATATCCTAAGTATGTGTAGCTTCGCGTGTGCCATGCCAGCGTTGCCACTTCAGAACTATTTTTTCGCAGTAGATTCTCTAAAAAATGCAGTAGATTGAATTTTTTCGCAGTAAATTTTTATTTTTAACACAAATTGACTTGTATTTCTGTTTTTATTGTATTATTTCGGCTTTTGGTTCATTTAAGCTTTTATTTCCCTCAACCGTAGCATCATTTATGCTTCTAAATATGTAGGTATATGTAGAAAATAATAAACTTTGAAATACATACACAAACCAACTGCGTTCAGATAAGAAATTCAACTTTTTCGAAAAGTTTTGTTGTTATGTTTTGTGCTAAAAGGGAAAAAATTCTCGATCTAGAAGTCATAACAAGCATACTACAAAAATGCAGTAGATTTAATTTAGTGGCAGTAGATTCAAATTTCGAAATAAATGCAGTAGATCTACTGCAATTGCAGCAAAGTGGCAACGCTGGACTGCCATCGTCGTCAGCTCGTCGTGCAAAAATAAAAAAAAAAAACATTGTTATCCTTTTCTTTGTGTTGTTGGTTGCATCCAAAACAGGGTTTTCAATTGATCTATTTGCGTTTGTATATAAAAATAACTTTTTTTAGTAAGATTCTAGCTGAAATTTCAAAATCAGTTGATTCCAGGCAGTTCAACGGAGCTGATGCAGTCTTTATGTGCATGTTTGTAGCTAGATCAATTAACAAAAAATGTAACTTACTTACATACATTATTGCGAAGTAAACTGTATGGTCAAAAGTTTTGTTTATTGTAAGTACATTAGGCTTTTTTTTATCAAACAAACGTTTTAATACAAAAATAAATATTTCTCTCTATTACTCGAATTTTTCCAAAACTCTCTCTAACTGGAACAAATCTGTGTATCTCGTGAAAATTTGACTTAGGGAGAGTCGACTGTATATTTAATTATTTTTCAAACTTAAAAAAGTAATTAGGTTGTTGACTTATACATATTAGGCTGCATTCATTTAAAGACTGTTTTTAACTTAAGTACAAAACTTTCATCTGAAAAAAAAAAGAAAAAAAAACTGAACTGGTCTTAATTTTTTACACAGGACTGTACTTACAATAGGTAACTTCCACCTATGTACCTTCCTACTTACTAAACAAAGTAAGCTAAATGCGTTTTAATTATTTTCATTCAGAAACAAAAACACAACCCCAATAAACAAATTTAACTATAGTTCAAGAATAGCACCTAATCATCTTCTGTGATACGGTGATCGGTAACGTCTCTCTTGTGCGCATATTCTAAGCAATAACCGAAAGCGCAATTTCAAATTCCCATAGCCAGTTTCACACTTCTACTACTCGCATACTATATTAGCAATTATCCAAAGTTTGACGCCACTAAACACTTAAAATTCATAATCATCACACATTTTGCACGAATTATATTTGTCTATTGCGCAATACAATAATATGCCCATCGTTACTGCTATTTTCAAGAACAAAAGGCGAAGAGTTCAAACTGATAAATAAATTCATCAACGATTAACAAAACCAAAAGAAAAAAAAAATCCACAAAATTAATCACGTATGTACTTCAAATTAATTATAAAAAAAAAAATAGTTAAACTTCACTAGTAGACAAACTATAGCCGGACCTATACCAAAAGTCTGATAACTTACTATGAGTTTCGTATTGAACCTCATTATCATCGATGTCAGCGAGTATTCCATTGATGGCAATCAATAAAACGATTGCAACTGCTGTTAGTGATTTGGCCATGATTTTTTTTTTTTGCTTCTCTTTTTTTAAACTATTTGTTTTTTTTTTTTTAATTGAAAATGTTATTCACTCTTTTCGCGCTATTAGGTAATTGTTAACACTTCACTAGTTCGTTTTCAACTGATCGTTCTGAATTCCGGAGCGATTCCTTTTAAACGACTTTCAATTATTATTCAAAAAAAAAAAATAATAAAAAAATTCAAAAAATCCCGCTCTGTTGTGTTCGCTTTCCGATTATGATTTCAATTCTGATTCCGCCAAACAGCGACGACGACGTTCACACCGCGCCGGCCGCACTTCACTTTCGCTTCGAATGTCGGCTATGCGCACCGAAAAAAAAAAAAATAAATAAAAAGTTGAAACGTTTTCATCGAAGAATTAATTTTAATTACAAACAACAGCAACAATAATAAAATAGCATTCAAATGGTTGTGGACAAATTAAAAATTAGTTTGGCCAAGTGCAGACGCAGAGTGCGCGCGGGTGCTAGGAACGCAAAATTCGCAGAAGTTATAGCTCCCTGGAGGAGGAAGTGGCATAGCATGCGAGGAAGTCTGTTGTCTATGTTTACTACTTGTCTGACTTTTAAAAATACTAGTCGGCCGGACTTCGACAGTATGTGATGGTCATGTGGTCGGTCTCTTGAGAAATGGGCGAGATGTGGATTATATGCGCCTCTCTGTGGGGGTGATTGCGGGGCGTAGTAGCCGCTCATCGTATCTGCAGCAATATGATTGAGTGACATCTGGCTGCTCCGCGATCCGGCGTTCGTTGTAGAGATAGGGCTTTATTTGCGCATTGACATTGGACATTGATGCTTATGCAAGTTCCTAGCTTACATGAACGTATTAACGTGATGTAAGCGATCGTTTAACTCTCTCAATTGCGTTCTCAGGGCTTATCTAGAGATTGCCTCTTTTTGTGAATGAATTAAACGAGAAAAAGGGTTCAACTGATTACAGATAGTTACATCTTTCGATTCGTACTCATCTCATGGTTTCGTTATCATCTTTTTGATGTAAGCAGAATATTCGAATAAATTGTTTCACTACAAACAGTAAACAACTGTCAATCTAAGCTAGTTTCATAGGTTACAAAAGAAAGGTCTAGAACTCACTAGAACAATTGCTACTGCTCGTAAGCATTTTCAAAACCAGACGAAATTTCTTTAAGGGCTGCGTTTTCTGATCCTTTCTAGTAGCTACATACTAGTGAAATATCTTTTGAGAACAGCCAAAATAAATAAAACTTCTCATAGTTTCATAGAAAAGTTATAGAACTGTTATATTAATTAGAGACATCAGCTCTTGTAATGGGCATCTTCAGTAGTATAGATGGCTCCCGCAAACTACGCCAGAATTTTTTTTGGAAAAAACGCCAGGAAATGTTCAATACAAAAGTCTTGCCCTTTTCTTAGGAAGAAAGGCCAGAATTTTCTGGCAACCTTTCCAAAATTTCGGGGCTTTCCATTTCAGAAATGGTAAATATGCTAGAAAAAATCAGTTTGGAAAAAATGGACAAAACGCCAGAAAACTGTATTTTTATCAGTTGTTGCAAATTCACAGTTATTTAAGTCATTCTTCGGCATGGTGTCTTCTGATCATCATACATACATATGTATATACTATTTCTGTAGTATAGGTACCATTTACGGTTCTCATACTTAACCAATCTTAACAAATGAGGTGTCAAAAAAAAGATAATTTTCAGGAGCAGTGACGAATTGTACTTTTATTTATAAATTTTGACATATTAAAAAACCGATCAAAGCAAATATTTTACCCAAAATGAACTCCCAAAGGAATAATAAATTCCCGCATGAATTCACGGGATTTCTCGCACGGGGACACTAGTTTATACTATTTCTGTAGTATAGGTACCTTTTGCGACTCTCACACTTAACCAATCTCAACAAATGAGGTGTCAAAAGAAAGAGAATTTTCTGGAGCAGTGACGAACTGTCCTTTTACTTTATAAATTTTAACAAAATAAAAAAAAACAAATATTTTCCCAAATTGAACTCCCAATAGAATTAACACTTCCCGTATGATTTCCATCTGTCAACTGATAGAAATGAATTCATTTTGATTGATATATTTGCTACATCATGGAAATATTTGTTGTTTTAAAAGTTCATTTTTGTTGATATATTTGGTATTAATACAAGTGGTAGCGGACAGATACATATATCAACCAAAATGAAGTTTCAAAAAAACAAACACTTCCAATATGATTTCCATGTCATTTCCATGAGTTGACAGATGGAAATCATTTGGGAAGGTTTGCTCTAAGTGCAACAATAATTAGTTGGCGCAAGCAGCGGCAGATGGACTGGAAAATTATAAATGTCCATGCTGCTGGGAAATCATTGCAGACATTCTCCAAGTTTATGTTTAGTAACAAAGCACAATGCGTGCTGGCTGATCAGTGATTTTGAAAAGTAGGCCATAATATGTTTATTTTGTGGCCAAATTTCCATTTTACCTTCTGCTGCTTTTTCCACATCTGACTGGCATAATTTCCTAAATTTCTGGTGTATTTTCCAAACAAAATTCTGTTCTTTCCTCTAAAATTAAAAACACAAAAATTTTCGGCCGTTTTTTCCAAAAAAAAAAAAAAAAACCGGCGTGATTTCCGGGAGATAACTAGAGATAACTAAAATAATCCCGATAAACTAGATCCGATTGTTAAAATTTTATCAAAGGACATAGTAAACTCTGACCCAGACTACCTCTATAGCTTCCTGGTTCCATTCGCTTTCTTTCATAGTAGATTACAAATGAGTGGTATAAAACCATAATTAATTTCACAGCCAGTTGTGCACTTTTTGAACTTGAAAATATTTTCAATGGCATACGGCTGTAGGCTATATTTGTTGTTTTATCAATTAATGTCGAATTGAAAACAAGAGCTGCTACGTAGATTCCTCTTCTAATCTATTTAACTCAGCTGACCGCAATTTGACTGGAAATCATTGTTTTTTTTCGGAAGTGCAGTCATTTTACACGCACTAGTTTCTTATCTTGTTTTTCATTTTATTCAATACTTAATGGTTTTTTGTCAAATTATTATTTTAACGGATGAGTACATCCCGGCTACGCGACTCATCTATTTTTATTTCAAACACGCAATTTTATTACAGTATGTATAGGTACTAGGAGTAAGACTGAGGACCTTACTAGCTTTGGGCCCGAAAAATTACAATAAAACTATTCGGACTATTAACGCTCCATGATACATTTTCTAATAAAAGAATATATTTGTACACTATTAAATGCATACCTACATACATTTGTATATTATTTCAGGAATTTTTTAACTTGTATATTAGCGACAACAATTGGTAGTTTTTTTTTAAATCATGCTTTATCCAGATTCATCTACAGAAGGAGGACATTTGAATTTGCAGAGATAACAAACCCAGTACCCACTACGCGGACGCATGCTTGAAATACTAGAAATACGAAAATGAGTGCAATGAGAGAATTGCAAAAAAAATCATCATCCACCCCACACGATTGTCACTGAGTGCTGTGATTCAGCTTCTGCTTAGAAAAAAGTTAAAAAAAACGACTTTGGAATGTATTTGGTACTATTATTCAGCTTCTAGTAATTGCACAGATATGATTTTAGTCTTCAAATCTGCGTATTGAATGTAATTAAGCTGAAAATGAATATCAATCACATGGGAGAAGCAGTTCTGAAGTAATTTTGTTTGTTTTAAATTGAATTTTCGATTTCTCATTTGAAGTCGCTCAAACTCTAAAACTAAAAATTTATCTAATTCAAAGCTCATAGATAAACATTTTCCGAGAACTAAGTATTTTTGTATTTTATTATGTAAAAATAACTTAAAGCTCTCTTAATAAACTTTAATTTATAGACTTCAGGCTTCGCAGATAAATGAATTCTATCCTATCCTATCCTATCCTACTAATATATAAATGTGAAAGCTTGGATGTTTTGATGCTTGGTTGTTTGGATGTTTGTTGCTCAATAACACCTTAACGGTTTAACAGACTTGAATGAAACTTTCGGGAATCCTATCCTATCCTATCCTAATCCTAATCCTAATCCTAATCCTAATCCTAATCCTAATCCTAATCCTAATCCTAATCCTAATCCTAATCCTAATCCTAATCCTTCCTAATCCTAATCCTATCCTATCCTAATCCTAATCCTAATCCTGATCTTAATCTAAATCCTATCCTAATCCTAACTAATATATAAATGTGAAAGTTTGGATGTTTGGATGTTTGGATGTTTGTTGCTCAATAACACCTTAACGGTTTAACAGACTTGAATGAAACTTTCGGGAATAGATAGTCTACTTCCTGGATTAGAGATTAGGCTACTTTTTAAACAAAAAATACAATTCCTTGATTCCATAATTCGAATTATTCCAATTTCCGCTTTTATTATTTGGTCATTATTTTTGGGTCATTGATCGTTAGTCTGTTGGGTGAGGGTTGTTTTTGTAAATATTATGCTCTTCTCTTTGCCACAAATCCATCGCTATCGCTTATTCTTTAATTTTTTTTCTACCCATACTCGCATTGAATGATGGGCAAACCATTGCCATTGATCGTCATTCTGTTGGGAGAGGGTTGTTTCTGTAGATGTTATGCTCTTCTCTTCGCCACAAATCCATCGCTATCGCTTATTCTTTCATTTTCTTTCTACCCATATATTAATGCTTTGTGGGATTGTGGGACAACGTAGAGGAGGGATGATTTTGCTGATATTTGCTACCGACTTTAGTTAGTTGTGTTTCTGCTTCATCAGCGCGCGGATCAAGATCGACGGGGAAATGTATGATTTTTTTTACTTTCTTTTTTTTTCACTTTACAGCGGTATTTGGTTACGTTAAGGTTAAGTCGTTAAGTCAGTGGATACCTAAGAATAAAGTTTCACCTTTTATTTCAATTCACAAATATACATATATTGTAATAGGGGTAGTAGGCGTTGTTGAGTCTTAAAATCAGTAAATAGTTGGTGATTTCAGACAAACCTTACCAGTTACTCCACAATCAATGCTTACATCAAAGCCTAATATCTTCGGCGTTTACATAATGTTACTTTAAATATGAACATTCAGTACAACTATTAAAGACAAGAAACCAGAAAGTACCATTATTTGATGCTCATAAAATACATATTATGTACATATGTGTGTAGACGTGTTTGTACACAGGTATATTACATTTCCATCAATTTTTTATGCAATCGTTTCATCTATAGGGAACAACCACTAAGTTCAGATAATAATGTATTGGCTTCAGAATTCTTTAGAATCTTAATTTAAATAATACCGCTTCTTACTACTTCCTTTCTATCATACTACAATCAAATGACGCGACTGATTTTAAGCACGGGCAACGCCGGGCAGGCAACAGCTAGTAATTAAACTTGGATAAATAAATAAATAAAAAAAAAAACTTTCTAGTGCAAGGTTAAAAAAATGCATTGATGTGATTGAACAGCCAAAAGCTTTCCATTTCATTTTGCTACAGCTGCTATGCATCGTAATTTAAATTAATTTAACTGATTTTCAACTAACTTTCTTCCTGCCAAGTACGAGTACCTACTCGTGTATAACTACAATTGCGTTTTTTTTTTTTTTTTGCCAGAAATCATCGATGACGAATTGTAGCGCACATGATGATAAGTCGACTTCGGCCCAATGAAGATTATGTAACATGTGCTGTGCGTACGTCATTTTCCTTAATTGTTTTGTTGTTTGGCATTGTCTTGTCTCACTTGTACTTGTTCAATGCGAAGCAAACCAATTAAGATGTCACAAGTGACATTGTGAGTTTGTTTTAGAATCATGTTTTTCTCACTTGCTCTACCACAAGTGGAATGGAATGGGTCTTTTTGATTCACATGTTGCTGTTCATTTTACCAATGCAATGAAGTTGACAAGCACCCGTGATCGGCTTTTATTTGTCACATTGAAACAATTTAATATTTTGTCTCTTCTTCATCTATACTAGTAACTGATTCTTGAGTATACTGAGCAAGACTGGTCAAAACTTCACACAACCGAATTGTTCTTGGGAAATCTTCTGAAATCCTACTGAGACTGAGTGAATGACGTTGAGTTGAAGTTTTCTTTTTGAGTCTTGGGTCCTACCCCCACGGCTGATATTAATGCATAAGTTCTTTGTGTAGTGTAAGCCGTCTGATCCTTAAAAGTTCCGGATATTCAGAAGGAACGTGTTCGTCTGTCTGAATCTCTTTTAGGCATAGTCGACACTCCGTCACTATATGTACACAGCTACAACTTGTTTAACGGCTATCGTAGAAGACAATGACCTGAGAGGCAACTTACTTGATACCTTATATCCTTC
The DNA here is from genome assembly GCA_949775065.1 of Brachyopa scutellaris. Taxonomy (NCBI): domain Eukaryota; kingdom Metazoa; phylum Arthropoda; class Insecta; order Diptera; family Syrphidae; genus Brachyopa; species Brachyopa scutellaris. Next base: position 30,132,944 of record OX459115.1, on the reverse strand, counting down.
ATATAGAAGTTAAGAGGTTCTCTGTGTGGCTTAGATTCGCTTGTCTTAGCCCAGCCATGGATTTCAGCCTGAAAGCCGCAGGGGAATGTTCCAAGATACCCCCAAAACTATGGTGTGGGGCCCGAAACCCTCAGCACCTGCACCAGAGGCCATTTTCGATTTATACGTGTTGGACCATGCAGTTCGTTCTAAGATATGTGAACTTCAAATTTCCTGCAAAGCAGGATGCACTTTTCATACTATCGGCGACGGTGCAGTCCATGTCCAGATCGGAAATATTGTAGACAATATTCAGATGATCCGAAAGATAATCCGGTGTGTCAAGGCTTTTACTCTGACGTTTCAAATTGCAACGATGTCATTCTTTGACATACACCGTATAATATACACAAGAATTGAAGCTCCAAGTAGACCAATCCCAATTAATACATGATTTGAATTAACGATAGTGCAGAGATTGTAAATATCGAAATTGTTACTAACTTGACTGCAGCGCCACCTATCGGGTCCGAAGCTGGTAATTTTCTCTTTTGGCACTAAACCAAGAGATATTGTGAATATGAGTTATTTTGGTTAATAGATATCTGTGGCAGTATGACAGAGTAGCTTATGTCAAAAAAAGTGATTTCGAGATATTTCAATTTTTCACTAAAATTTATAATTATGATAGTTTATAACTTTTTTAGGCCAAATTATAAAATAAAGAGTATGTTTAACATTTTTTACTATATTTCATGGAAAAGCTATCAGAAGAAAGTGAAAATAAATGCATTTTTAAACTTAAGTTGTTATGTGAAAATCGAATTGCAAATTATGAATGTCTTAAGTCACATAAGTTTTTCTGTCACACCTTTAATATTTAATTATAGTGCCTTAAGTAGACTTAAGATTTTGTGTCAAACTCCAAATTTTAGAATTAATAGACATAAGGCAATACTTTGTTATATCAATTTATTCGTGATATATTATATAAGTTACAAAAATACATAAAAAAGAACTAAAACTGTACAAAATTCATTGAGAGTTAGAAATTAAACATTCTTTTCTTTCATATTTGGTTTCTTCAACCACAATGAACCCGGAAGCAAATGCTTGTCTCAGATCATAAGAACCAAGTTCCAGTATTTTTTAAAAATAAGCTGTCCATTTTTATAGGCTATTTTGTCGATACATTTGTTGTGATAGTTATCGAACTTGCGTAAGGTTCGTCTCTGTACAATTTTTTCAGCTCTAGATATTTAGCTTTGTCAGAGTATCTTTTTTCTTTGCGAATCTTCTTTTATTGCTTTGCGTTGGTGTTGATTTCGTTATTTTTCAGAAAGCACAGTTTCACAATCTCCGAAAAATAGATGTTGTTGTAATCGTATGAGATCTCATTCCAATGAGAAACTAGATCCTTTTCTTCTCATACGATTACAACAACAAAGAAAAATCGTCACTGGAAAAATCGTTTTATGTAAATCGGGGCTTAAGTTAATTAAACTTAAACCAGAAAGATATGGCCAAGTTACAACAGGTCTAAAATGAACGAAGTGCTACAAAGAACACGCATAGACATCGCTAGAGTACTGGCAGTAAGTACAATAGGGGACCATGCAGCCAAACTAGCGATCCCTCATAACAGTTTCTACCGTAGCTGCAAAGATGAATATGAAAAAGAGTCACTTATTCACTTTCTGTGCAAATGTCCAGTTCTAACGCGAGCCAGGCAACGCATATAAGGCAAGCTATATTTCGACGACCTTAAAGAGATATCTGTGAAAAGGATTGGGGAGCTGATCCTCTTCCTAAACTCCACAGGGTGGATATATAGTAAATATCTTAACATTACATCCAAATACACGGGTCACCTGAGGTTATGGTATCAAAATGGCGCTTCACGCGCTGTTTGGGTTTTGTTACATCGAAACCACCACTTCTACCTACCTACCTACCTAATTAAACCTAATTAAACTTTCCTGTTTAATGTTGAACTTACTGGAAAAACTTGCCATTTATGCAATTTGTATTATTTTCGTGTCTTGTAGATGGTGTCGAAGTTTGGGTTTGTTTTCAATGCCAAAGACAACATTTTTCTTGCACGGTTCATTTTATTTTATTTTTCTAAAATTTGAACAAATTATGTCAAAGTATACAAATTAAGCACACAATTCTAAATAGTAGTATTAGAGCCCCCGCACACTCGGACTTTCTATTGGCCGATAATTTGGTCGGGTTCTTAATCAGTATGAAAATGTATGAAAGTGCCCACACTACAACGATTCGGTATCGGCCGAAAAATTGATATGCTACACGATTGGTTCAAACTAAAGTATCGGCAAGCTATCGATCGACTACTTAATCAGTATGGTGCACTTCCATGCGCGCACACTACCGATTATAAAGTCGGCCTATTTCGTCGATAGCTCACTTTGCTCTGAGTTTTAAATTAGTTTGCTCTAAGTTCGAGATATTTCTAAGTACTTAACTATGGAATGGCCCAGTTTTCCATCGCTTCTTGTCGAAATCAAAAAAGATCTGCGCTTAATAAAAAAAAACTTGAAAGAGTACTCTGATGTGAATACTCTTGATTTTTGATCTTGACCCTTCTCCTATGCTGTATAAAAGCAATGACTACATCTCTAGAATTTTTTTATTAACTGCCATTATCCGACTGTTCTCTGTTTATCGACTATCAATAGCAACTCGTTCGTAAACAGTAGGCCGAGTGTTGTCTAGTGTGCGCACTCACTACCAACCCGACTATTAATCGGCCCAGTGTGTGCACTAACCAGCCCAATCCGACCAAACTATCGGCCGATAGAAAATCTGTAGTTTGCGGGAGCTCACTTCAAAGTTAAAAACTTATTTTTTGAATACAAAACACTTGATTTCTTCAGCTCTATAGAACATAATACAAAAAATTCCCTCTTAAGTCAATGAATTCAACTGATATGCAGCCAACAAAACTAACTTATGTCGACATAAGCTACGGTTATTTTAAAAATAAAAATTAAAAGAAAATCTTATGTAGACATAAGTGTTTCTGATAAACTTAATATTTCCAATTTGTATTTTTTAAATTTTTACAGAAGAACTTATGTCGACATAAGAGTCAGTAAAATCCAAAAAAAAATTTAGCAAAGTATCTTAAGTCAACATAAGTTTTTATAAAAAACGCAAGGGGAACCAAATAAAATTAGAATTCACATAACTAAATACGACATAAGAGTTTCTGTTGAAACATAAAATTGGAATTGGATGGACTTAAGAAAATTACTTGACATAAGCTTCTCTGTCGAATGCATTGTATAGTCATTCAAACATAAGTGGTTAAGAATAGTGCGATATTTTTGCAAAGGAGAATGCTTTTAAAACATGGGTGAGCTAGAAATGTAGATGTCAACCTGTTAACGGCTATCAATTTAAAAACTGGAAAATCGCTTATGTCGACATAAGCTACTCTGTCATATTGCCACAGATATAGAATCTGTTAAAAACTTGACTCCAGCGCCACCTATCGGGTCTAGTACTATCCTATCTTTCAAGCTGGAACCAACCACATATATTCACTAAATATCATCAAAATCGGTTGGGTGGTTTCGGAGATTAGCGTGTACGAACACAGTGACACGTGATTTTTATATACAGTCGACTCTCCCTAAGTCAAATTTTCACGGTATACCAAGATTTGTTCGAGTAAAAGAGAGTTTTCGAAAAATTCGAGGAATAGAGAGAAACATTTATTTTTGTTTAGAAACAATTTTTTTTTTTGTTTAATAAAAACAAGGCCAATGTAGGTATGTACATAAGTAGTACATACATACATACTTACAAGAAAGTTAACAAAAAAATAAGCAGATAGATCCATTGAAAAACCTGTTTTGGATGCAACCAACAACACAAAAAAAGGATTTTTTTTGTTTTTGTGTTGCAACTTTTTAAAAATTGTATCTGTTTATGGAGGTACCAAGAATATGAATAGCAAGAAACACAAATTCTGAAGGGGTATGTATTTTTATTTTGTTTTGTGCTAAAAAAAATTCGACTTAAGGGGTGAAAGAAGATACCAATAATCGAGAGAATGTGTTCGAGTTAGAGAGAGTTTCGACTTTGAGAGTCCACTGTATTAAGATTTAAACAATTGACCATTTAGTTTTAGATCTTTAATCTTAAATACTTTCTTTTTCTACTCCTGTATATCACCGGCGTCATTGATTGCAGAAAATTTTAATTTCTCTTTTATTTCTCATAAATGATTACGCAAACATCCATCGTCACCTACCGCAAGCAGGTGGAATGTGAATTCAAAAATTCCCCCGTTACCCTTTGTGTTACATTATTTCGAACAACAAAAACGTTTTCTGGCACATCGGCGCATGAAAAAATCCCCACATTGCTAAAAAAAAAAACACAATCTCATCACCACGGTAGCTGGTGAAATCCAAGAAATTGCATTTATAATGTGATAACAATAAGCAGCGCGGTTTCTAAAGATAAAGTGTCGTAAAATGGTTTCTGTGTGTACCATTTCCCGATACTTCCTCGTACATGGTAAACACCTTAAGTCAAACAAATTGTATCTTATTACCTCGTCTACTCCTTCCATTTGCGAAATTCTTCAAAACAAAGTAATGATACCTTGGAATGCTTTCTCGGTTCCTTAGATCTCGAATCCAATTGAATAAAACATACCATCAGTGACACCATCGTTGAAGGCACACACACACACACATTAGCTTCCTTGATCTCTCAATTAATTCTTCTATCGTACGAAACACAATTACAATGATTGTGCTTAAGTAATGTCATGGGAATAATTTTAATAAAAGTCACGCAACACACTCATGGGAAACCCTTAAACGAAAAGTGTTGTTGCTTTGCAAATTGAATATGTGTATCTGACGTATCTATCTATATAACTCATGTGCAGCACTCCTTAATTATTATTTATACGAAAAGATTGTGTCTCGTAAGCAACCATAACTGTATTAATATTGCGGAAGGTTCAGGTAGTTCACCTACATATTCCATTGAAGTCAGTTACCACCTCCGTTCAAATGAACATTAGTCTTCATGGAAAGTGATTAAAAGGCTATTTATGCATATCGTTGCAGGTGCGGGTGCAACCCCCATTTTGTATCATTCATGAAGTTATCAAATGAAATTTGAAATAATAATTAAAATACCTGTAGGTAGGTACTTCTTATGTATTAAAAAAAAAAAATAGTCACATTAAAAAAAACACGATTTCAGATTACAAAAATGACATGTGATTTACTTCTGATTGATAAAAAAAAACTGTAATCAACGAAGACAGAAAAACGCATCTTAATGTTTGCTGTTCCAATGCTGATAAGAGGTGACAGACACCAAACCATTTTTATAAATAAACAAACAAATCAGCAATTTGTTTATGTTTTGAGGGAAAGAAAATAACGATTTCGTATAGTACTTACAACGAAAGCTGCTTATGTGACTGTAAGCTTGAAAAACTTTAGCGAAATTTGAAAGCTTTATACCGAGTGATGCTTTTCTTTGCACAAAATACTCGTAGTGTGGAGACACGAACCGGAAGTTTTCGTAGCAGCGCCATCTCGTGGTCATTTATATTTTTATTGTAAAAATAGGGTACTTTCGTTGCAATTTGAAATGTGTATAATTTTTTTTTACAGTAAAATAATATTATATTTAAACCATTTTGCGATGCTTATTTTTTTAGCTCATCAGATGCAGATGCATCAAGAAAGAACGTCTCAAGCATTTTTTATTCCATAATACATGCAATTTGATGTTATTTATACAGGGTGTAGCACCATGGTGTAGTGGTTAGTGCGTTGGACTACTACGCAATGCTGTCCGGGTTCGATCCCAGCAAACACCCAAACGTTTTTTCCCGGCGCCACCTTTTCCGAATGTCCGACAAGCATTCAAGAGTATCATTTGTCATGATAAGCTTCTGAACTCGCCGTTGGGAGTCGGCATAAAATTGCAGGTCCCTTCCATTCGTACAGAAATATACCACGTACACACAAATGGTTGCGAGAAGCAGGCCCTGATTCACGTCGAACTACTCGTAAGACATATAGCGCCACCTAACAAAAGAAAAAAGTATACAGGGTGCTCACCGGGAAGGTTAACTACTTTATTTGATAGCCATTGTGGTAAACATGCATTTTGCCTGTCGAGAACTATTGAGTGCCCACATTATTAATGGGAAATATTTCAATCAACGTGTTTTTATTTTTCATCAATTTTCATGAAGAAATCATTATGAATGATGAGGTCCATTTCCATTTAAATAATAATAAGTAAAATAAATGATTCTGGGCCAATTAAATTATTCATCAATAACCTTTACATCCATGAAAAGTAACAGTCTGGTGCACTCTGTGCTCTGGAGCGGCCATTTTGCAAGATTAACGTGGCATTATTGATAACTTTTTGACACCAGAATTTCATTCTTTAGATTTAGTTAGCACGTGTTTCCAAGAAGACGAACTGCACAAACAGCCATTGATACAATAGATAATAGAATTACTGAGAGATCTGCCTCTCGATGTAAATATCAATATCCTAACCGGATATTCGTTTCATGTTCAGAAGCTCTGCAGCTCTAGGTTAGGTTAGGTAGCAGTGGCTGCCAGTAACAAGTACCAGCACACTTAGGCCTATAGAGGCCCATTGTGATACCAAGGATCTTGGGGATAATCACCCCGCTACTCAAGTGAACCATTTGGAACTTTGTACAAAACGAAGAAGGATTCCTACGTGTTTTTGTGTAAGATCACTTAGATCATCGAAGAAGTATTCTCCAAGGTGAAGTTTCCTACTACGAGAAAGAGCTGGACACGAGCAGAGGAGATGTGTTGGACTTTCCTCCTCCTCTTCGTCTCTACAGCTTCTGCAGAAGTCATTCGAAATGACGCCAAGTCTAGTAGCGTGTCTGCCTATAAGGCAGTGTCCTGTGATGACACCGATAATCGTACTAATATGCAGTCTTTTTAGTGACAAAAGGTATCTAGAGCGGTTAAGATCTAATCTAGGCCAGATTTGCTTTGTAGCAAGGCAGGTGGTTCCACCTTCCCATCTGGCGTTGGTTTTATTGACTGTGTCAAGTTTGAGTGCTAGCTTGTAAGTAGCGAGTGGCATACCTATATATTTCTTATCGGGTAGAATAGGTATTGTTGTTCCTATTTTAGCGAGCTCGTCAGCTTTGCAATTCCCTGGAATGTCTCTGTGCGCCGGCACCCAGCAAAGGTGAATGTTAAACTGCTTAGCCATCTCTATGAGAGATGAACGGCAGTTGGAGGTGGTCTTAGAAGTGGATGAGACTGATTCCAGAGATTTCAACGCCGCCTGACTATCCGAGAAAATGCTAATATCGTTAGTGGATATTACATTCCTCTTGATCCAGGACAGTGCTTCCGAAATCGCCATGATCTCCGCTTGAAACACGCGACAGTGATCAGGGAGGCGAAAGGAGAGATTTAGTTTTAATCTGTCTGAGAAAACACCTCCTCCTACACCATCATTGGTTTTAGAGCCATCAGTATAGAAGTGTATCGACTTGTCTGTTACAGCACCTAGGTCATCCCAGAAGGACCTATCTGGAATAGTGACCTTAAAGTTTTTGTCAAAATTGGGCTTGGGTACAGTGTAGTCTATGTTTTCGGGAAGGGTAAGATTGTCTAGTATTATGGAGTGGCCAGTGTAGTTACTTGACCACTGTGAGATTGTTTTGAGTCTTATGGCAGAACTGGTTGCCATTTGCTTACCAATTAAGTCTAGGGGTGGGAGATATAGCAGGATGTCTAATGCTGTGGAGGGTGTTGATCTTAATGCTCCACTAATGCACAGACACGCTAATCTTTGTACTTTCCCCAAGCTGTCGCGATGTATAGCTTTATCTAGGGCGGTCCACCAGACCACTACGCCATACATCAGAATCGGTCTGATGATAGATACATAGAGCCAGTGGGCGATGCGGGGTTGAAGACCCCATTTGCTGCCGATGGCTTTCTTGCAGGAGTAGAGTGCTATGGTAGCTTTCTTTACTCTTTCTTGGATATTGAGTTTCCAACTAAGCTTACTATCCAAGATGAGACCTAGGTACTTTGCTTTGTCGGTGAAAACTAACTTGGTACCATATAAAGAAGGGGGGTCTATCTGAGGGATTTTGTATTTCCTAGTAAAAAGAACCAACTCCGTTTTCTGAGGGTTAACCCCCAGTCCACATTTGTCGGTCCATTTCGAGAGCTTATTTAGTGCATTTTGCATGAGTTCATTGATCGTGTGAAGATGCTTGCCGGAAATAGCTATAGCGACGTCATCAGCATATGCGATTACTTTGCATCCCACGCCTTCTAGGAGTAGCAAAAGTTCATTTACTACCAGGTTCCAAAGAAGGGGGGATAGGACACCACCTTGGGGGGTGCCTCTGCTGACAAATCTCCTGGAAGAGGACTCGCCCAGCTTGGTGTTGATAATTCGACTAGAGAGTAGTAAATTGATCAATTTGCGAAGCGAGTTCTCGATCTTGAGAATTGAAAGGGCATCTATTATAGCCTCCGATTTAACATTATTGAAGGCACCTTCTATATCCAGGAAGACAACCATTGTGTATTCTTTGCAGTAAATCGTCTTCTCAATGGTGCGTACTAGGGAGTGCAGTGCAGTTTCTACTGATTTACCCTTACAGTAGGCATGTTGGGATTCTGATAGCAGTCTTGATTCAATGCTGCTGCGAAAGTGGGTGTCGATCAGTCTTTCTAAAGTTTTTAAGAAGAATGATGATAGGCTAATAGGTCTGAGATCTTTTGGACTAGCGTGAGAGCTCTTTCCCGCTTTGGGAATAAAAACTACTTTGACTTCCAACCATAATTTGGGAATGTAGGTATTATTTATACAAAAAGTGAGTATAGTTTCCAGCCAGGGCAGAATTATGTCAGTTGCCGACTGGAATTCAGCAGGTATTATGCCGTCAGGTCCCGCAGACTTGTATGGTTGGAAGCTGCGTAGTGCCCAAAGCAGTTTGTCCTTTGTGACCAGACTATTAATGTTATTTTGTGTAACTTGAGTAGGTTGTGTGCTATTAGACGAACTACTAAGTGGAGAAGAGAAGCTACCAGGAAAATGTGTATCCAGGAGTAGGTCTATTGTTTCTTCGCTTGAAGAGGTCCAAGAGCCATCTGGTTTCATAAGATAGCCAGGAGTACTTGGATTGGTCGAGAGTATTTTTCGTAGCCTTGAGGCTTCCGAGAAGTTCTCAATGTTGTCGCAGAAAAATCTCCAGGATTTCCGTTTAGCTTTCCTAAGAGTACTTTTGAATACTGCGAGGGACTCCTTATAAGAGTTCCAATCTAGGGTACTTTTTGTTAATTTGGCCCTGTTGAATAGCAGTCTACAGCGTTTTCTTGTACTGCTAATTTCGGAGTTCCACCATGGTGGTTTTGGTTTCCCCTTTGGTCTTATTGTAGGTCATGCTACATCTAGTGCCCTATTGCAGGCGGAAGTAAGTTCTCCTATCATGCAGTCAAGCTCTTGTGTGCTGCCCGTGACAGGGGGTATTGAAGAAGGGATTAGCCTCTGTAGGGTTTCCCTGTATTTAGCCCAGTCGATCTTCCGGTAGTTCCGAAACTCTGGTTTGGCTGGGGGATGATCGTCTAACGAGAATTGGATGTATCGGTGATCTGAGAACGAATGTTCAGCCGAAACTTTCCAGTTGTTGATCGATTGGGAGATATTATCAGATACAAGTGTAATATCTAGAACTTCCTGTCTATTGCAGGTTATAAAAGTTGGTGTGCAACCTTTGTTGCAGTAGGTGAGGTTTGTATTAAGAAAATAGTCAAAAAGTAACTCACCTCTGTTGTTGGTGTCGGAGCTGCCCCAAATAGAGTGATGCGCGTTAGCGTCACTACCCAGGATTAGTCCATCCTTGCGCCTCTCTGCATCCGCGATCGCCTCCCTCAGATTGTTCGGAGGTAGAGGGCCTATTTCGTCATGGGCGAGATAGGCCGAGACCAGCCAGATTTTGCCCTTGCCAGTCTCCAGTTTTACCACTACTGTATTTCGATCGCTGTAATTAGAGAGTAGGAATATATTAAGATTACTCTTTGCGAGAATGCAGGCTCTTGGCTTACCTTCATTCCTCTTGTGGTAAAGAGTATAATTAGGAGTCCTGAGTCCAAGTATCGAGTTACCATTAACCCAAGGTTCCTGGATCAGGACGACGTCTTCTCCTAGTTGTTGGAGTCGGAGAAGAAGTGAAGCGGATGCTGCTTTGGAGTGGTGGAGGTTAATCTGAACTAATCGCAGCATTGGAGCTACAATCAGGCGGATTTACCTCCACTACTGTAGAGTTTGCCTCTGGGTCTGAGTCCGAAGCTAGAAGCTCGTCCTCACTCAAGCATATGATAGGCTCAATCTCCATATCCGAGAGCGGTTCTTCCAGGGATGGGGGGTGGGATTGGGATGGTGGTGGTGGTAGTGGTGAGGGTACCGTCTTCGAGTCATTTGTCATTGCACCGGATGACATCTGCGAGCATGACGGTAGCTCCGAAGTGGTTGCGAGGTCCTTGGGTGATGGGTTTGACTCCGCTATTGCCTCGTCTGCAGCTCTAAGTACGGGATGAAAGCAAAAAGAGAATGAAACGACTTAGTGTCATCCGTGGCCTTAATCAGAGGAAGAATTCCCTCGGTAAGAATAGTGGGAAACTATCAGGGCGATATATGTATCTACATATGTATGTCTGACCAGGACTACTTCGTATCAAAACAATAAATCAATTCCAACTTTAATATTGATAATAAATAGTCGCTGACATACAGTTCGAGTAATATACTTTTATGATGCAATAGCTCGATCGATAAAAGGTGTTTACTTATCAATTGAAAATCTATCGGCACGTAACATTTTATTCAAATGCTGATAGTGGCGGCAGCGCCTGCTTACAAAAAAAAAAAAACGATACACATGACCTGCTCAATGGATTTACGTGACAAAAATGATAAAAATGACTAAGTACATAGGGGTACCCTAGTTGAAGCGATTTGCATACGCTTATGGAAAAACTGAGGCCTTAGTTTGAGTGCATTCTACTGGTGAAACCGGTTTACATTTTAGTGAACTTAAATATGTGTGCACTGCCCTTCCAAATTGTCTTTCAAACCTCTCATGAAAACGGTTTGAATCTGCGTTGTGTCCCTGCACAGTAACAACCATGAGATTCGAATAAAAGATAACCTGCTCTAAGCACCTAGTTTAACTCGACCCCGATGCATGTGCTATAAATTAATACATTATAACAAATACGCAATACCTAAAAATATCATTCTTAAAAAATGTAACAATACTGCACTGCAGGGTGCCGTGACATAAGACCATGCGACATAGGGCCATATTTCAAAAAAATATGGCATTATGATGCTTTCGCAAAGCGAATTAAGACCATATTTCCGGGTATGGCTTTATTTCGCTATTCAAAAGCGACGTAAGACCATATAGATTTGAGACACAGGACCATATGGTTTCTCACGATTGGGACATAAATCCCAAAAGAAGTCCCACTTAATTGGGACATAAGACCCAAATTAAATTAGGAACGTATGATTTTATCTAATGCTCAAAACCTATAAGTTGGATTTAAAAATTAGTTATTAAGATTTTGAGAATTAGATAAAGCACCAAGAACAACAAATCCTTTCTCTACTCAATTTGCAGACAAATTGTTACTGCAGTCCATCGTAGAAAGCGTATGCAATGGAATACTGCATGCTCTTGTTTCTGATTTGGGTAAAAAGGTGAGCTATTGTGCCCTAAACGATGTAGGTATTTCCGATGCCCATCGTGACCAGAAAAGAACTGCGTAAGGTGGTAGCTACAGTTTCCCTGTTATGTTGACGATAACTTTCTCCTTGCTTCCTTTGTCGCTAGGTCCCCCTCTCAAACTGGAGCAGCGTATAACAGGACTAAACTTACTACCTTGGATTTTAAATTTCTTCTAACATATTCTGCCGGCACCTCCAATGTTTGGTAGTATTCCAAAAATTGTTGCCTGAATATTGTCGAGTATTACTAGGTATTTTACAGAGTCTTTCGATCTGGTAGTTTCACTTCCTACCCACGTATGTATGTCCACGTATTCTTAAAGTTTCCGACTGATTAATTGGACAGCTTTCCTTTTGTGATCTGCTAATTCTTGGCCGGCAGATAATAGCCAGGTTTACTGCTTCGCTCCTAGCTGACTGTATCTCGCAAATATTCTTTGCAACAGTAAAAATGGCGATATCGTCACCGAATCTGGTTATTTTTATTCCTGATGGCAGTGTTAATTGCAGAACTCCGTCGTACACGATATTCCAAAGTAGGGGGCCCAGTACTGATCCTTGTGGGACTCTCGCGGAGACTTATAGTACTTTTCTCCTTCTTCGGTTTCATATCTCAACCTTCTACTCGTAAAGTAGCTGGATACAATCTATCGCAAGTAGTTTGACATATTCATTCTGGCTAGTGAGCTTGCTATGGTGTGTACATATTTATATGTATTTCCCTCCAAGTAAAAATAATGGGTAGGTAGCACGCGTTACCAATTTCAGCGAAAAGTCGAACACATAGCCTGAGAGTTTGGCCACCCCTGTTCTAAAGGCATTTTCCATCATTACTCAATCATTGACTTAATGATTCGTATCTCAAGTTAAAAAAAACCACATGCCTTTATATAATACGTGCATTTGAAGAGAAACATATTTAGCAGACACTAACAAGGCTTTTAGTATTTAATTATTTATAAATATTTGCTCATTCGGCATCGACAGAGAATATCTTTGTTTGTATTGATAACGACATTTTGCGCAACAGTTCGTCATAACGTCAGCGATAGCAGATTCATTGGGTGCAAGTACTACGTTTATCGAAAAAGACCCGTGCGTATAGGTATGTAATCTGTGGCAGTATCAAAAGTGACGTATTTAAAATGAAAATGGGCGTCGTTATATTATTTATGAACTCATGAGTAAGTTTTGCCATTTGTGAATAAGACTGTGTATTGTTTGATAAAATCAAATGACAATGCAGTTGTTTGTCTTGTAAGGGATATCGAGAATTTAAGAATTTACGAAAGTCTATATATAGATATATATATAATTATGCTCGGCTTGTATCCATGAAGGTGTGGCAACAAGTATATTTGTTTTGAAGTAAAACTTCTATACGCACTTTAGACAAAATTTTATCTTACAAAAAAGTGAAACGCGAAAATCCATCTCATTACGTCATACCTTCGGTAGAATGAAACGCTAACGGAGCAGAGGTGAGTTGGTATATACGTATTTATTTATTTATTAATTAATTAGTTTATTTATTTATTTATTTATTTATTTATTTACTTATTTATTTATTTATTGAAATGGATACTTCTTTAGCGACATATTTGTTTTTGAAAATGTAGCGTTACGATCACTGTGGCCGTTTTAGTGACTTTGTCACTATATCTAGTGGAATTTTCACTCTGTTAGTGACAAAAAAATTTCCATGTCACTAGATTTTTGTGGAATGCAAAAATATATATTTTTCTTAATATTAAGGCCCTGGTGCTGTCACATCACTGACATTGACTAATGAATTTATTTACCTTTGTGGAAGGCCACACACAGGTTCATGGGAATGGCTGTCCTTTCTAGCAAGACAAGTTGATTTTGTTTGGAGTTGGAAGAAGAAGTGTAGTTTGTATCGAGAATTCCTTTTTTCTCAACATACTTAAAATCATCTCGTCTTTTGAGTTTTAATCCCATGAACATGCAGTCCTCCATAAGCTTTAGTAATTTATTTTTGTTAAGTTGTTCTTTGTTTGCTTAACTATACATACATATGTACATATACAGCGTCAGCAGTCCTATACAGAACCAAGCCTAGCATCTCGCAACCATTTGTGTGCGCGTGTTATTTTTTCCACAAATGGAAGGGACCTACAGTTTTTTGCCGACCCCGAACGGTGAGTTGAGAAGCTTCTTATTACAAATGATACTCTCTGATTGCTTGTCAGACATTCAAAAGAGGTGGCAACCGTGAAAAACTCTTTCAGGTGTTGGACCCGGGCTGGGATTAAACCCGAGCAGCATGCGTAGTAGTCCAACGCACTTACCACCACGGCCAAAGCGACCTTCGCTTAACTATAATAAAATTTAAAATAAAAAGGAGATAAATGTATTTTTTATTATATTTTTTCTATTACTTTTTTTTCTGGTGACTTTCTTCAAAATTTCAGCCAATCTAGTGACTTTTAGAGGTTGGCTTAGTGACTTTTTATTTCAGCTTGCGGCAACACTGGTTACGATAAATGTGTTATGATAAAGGGGAAATGGGTACACAGAAAACATCAGCTCTCTGTTCATTTGTATACACATTTACTAAATTTTATTACACATTTTCTATCGATTGTACTTGACAACTTTCGTCTTCTCTTACACATTACACATCCAAAACTGCTTTGGATTGGATAAGTATTCACTTCCCCCGTGAGCTTATGCGAATGAGGCTCACACTTTTTTTTTTTATTTATTTATTACCTTGTTTATTTATTTATTTATTTTTTTATTAATATTTTTTTTTTTTTGTATTTATTTGTAAAATAAAATAAACGGATTCAGATAGAATTTCGAGAAAGAATATGAGTTTCTGTAGATGCGCCCAAACAGGGCTTCAGAAACATTTATGACAAAAACACGGTAAGACGATTTTTTGAGATATTTTATAAACAGCGGAAATATTAAATTAAGTTTAAGTTCTGCCGCGCGTAGCTTACACGCACGAGTTTTTTTATACATTATTTTCATGCTGATACTCAATGTGAGTTGCTCTAAGGAGCCAATCGATAAAACTGTTCCAAATAAATTACTTAAAAGGGTTTTTTTAGATTTCACAAAAAAAAAAAAATACTTGAATGAGTGTGTATCTGAATGAGTTGCATTGTTTCCGTATAGGTCTCAATTTCCTAGCAATTGGATTATTCCCCGGACTTTGAGGTGTGTTCCTAACGTTGAAAAGTCAGCTCTCAACGATTCAGATAATTCTTGAATAGTTTGATATATGTATCTAGGTCTTCATCTTTGACTTTTTTGGCTTTCCGGGTCGTTGCTTGTCTTCAGCTAGAGCTTGGTTATCATACGCTTCCACTAAAATACGATTACTCTTGGCAGCACTTTTTTTCATTTAGGGACTTACTATCGACATAATCGATAAAGGTCAGAGTGTTGTTAGTATTTAGAATCTAACGAAATAACATATACTGAAGTTAACGCCCACTGATAGCTGTTTTACGTAAAATATTTGACTTAGAAGGATGAACTATCTACGCCGTCTCTGGTAAAACGCCGAATTAATTCCAATTCCCAATACATATGTATGTACATATGTATTTAATGGCGTACCTGTGCCTTAATTTAAAAACAAAAAACATAAATCAGGACCAATACGAAAATTGAAACTAAGTACCTATGTATACTTACTTATTTTAGTTTAAAGTTACTGTGCTGTGTTGTAATTTTTTGCAAATTGTTCTCTATACACTTTGACACTTCTCGGTTATTTGTGAGTCCTTCCTTTTTAAAAACAGTTCATTTATATATAATTTGATAATAAAGATTTATTTTATTTCAACTATAACAATATTTTAAATTATTTTATTAACAATTTGACTAATTATTATACAAATACTTCAGTGCAGATTAATGTCATTTAACAAATTTTATCAAATGCCACTTACACAATGTCAGTCTTTTTTTACATATGTATGAATTGTTTAAAAACAAAACAAATCTCTACATCCACTTGTGGGTGTGTTCAAATAATTAATTAACTTTTAATCATCACTTCGATGCGGAAGACAAAAAATAAATACACATATTCACTAAGATCCACTTTGCTTAACTTAATTTAGAATCACAGTTTTAACAGTCTTTCCAAAGAAGACTCACCTCCACTCCGCTTATTTCATCACTAACTGCTAAGTTTTTGCAATTCATTGACGGTGTGAAAGGTGAATGGTGGCGGCGCATCCTTATCCTTTTCTGTATCGCCACATGGAACATGCACAACAAACACCGAGGGGTAGTTCTTTGTCATTACCGTATCATAGCTAGGCGGTGCAAATTCACTATACGATGGTGCTGGTGTTGGTGGCTGCTGTTGTTGTTGTTGATCCTCAGATGTTGCCAGCTCTGGATGTCCACACTTGCGATCGGAACATGCCATCAGAAAGAAAAACGCCATCAGCGCTACAAAGGTGGACACGTACCATACGACTGTAATCGCATCCATTGTGGTCTGTGAAATTTCCGATGGAACTCTCGTTGAAGCTACAAAGAAACGGGTACAGATTCAATTAAGTAAAAAAAAAATAAGATTTCAAAATAAATTAAACCACTTACTGGTTACTGTGTAGAATTCGGTTATATCTGTTTTGTTCCCTGATTCGATAGTGGTATCTGCAGTCTTCGCGCTTACCCGTTCGTCACTGTAGGGCAACAGGAAAGCTTGTGCATCTGTCTGCTTCGCGGCTGCCAAAACTAAAATGATAAGAACCAAACACATACAGGAGTTAAAATTAATCGAAACAGTGAAACTCTGATAAGGATGTTTCTGTGAATTGTCTCCTCGATATCTTATCATACGGAAATCATACTTATCAGTAAGTTTTGTTAGACGTACAGCTATCATTTTGGTGAGTTGGAAAGTGCGAGTACTCATGACTATGAGTTTTCGTGCGCATTTTCAATACAAATGCAACAAGTATCAGAACTGATACTGGATAAATAAGAAGGTAGTTGGTAAAGAGGTTTTATATTCATTGTGAACTTTGATAAGTTTTGTGGGAATTTCCCACTAGTAATTCCTTTTATAAGACAATGGCAGTTCCAAATTTTTAAAATATGGTTTACAATTTTGACAAGATAAAAATGAAACACGAGTGCAAAAGTGTGGTAAGAAATATTAGCAACTTGGGGTGACAAATGTCGATAGTGTTGGCAAGAATGGGGATTTGACTCTTATTTGATATTTTTGTGGGAAATTCCGTTTAATAAGACAATGGCAGTTCCAAATGTCAAAATATGGTTTACAAAATTGACAAGATAAAAATGAAACACGAGTGCAAAAATGTCGTAAGAAATATTAGCAACTTGGGGTGACAAATGTCGATAGTGTTGGCAAGAATGGGGATTTGACTCTACTTTGACAAATAAACCATTTTCATTCAAATTCATCGACTCCTTCTGGACGACCCGGTCTTTCCAGTATGCACAGAAAGTAAATAAGTACCTGCTCTTCGAGAAATCACCTGCTGTGATTGTCATGTAATCAAAGTCAAAACCCCTAAATTAAGGGTGAAACTTGTTCTGTCCACTTTTCTTCAAAAGCATGTCTAAATGAATTATACTTCTCAAGCACGCCTTATACATAGACATACTCTCTTTCGTTTGGCATTATCTTAAAATACAACTATTTTATTAAATATAAATATAACAACAACCTTCAAGCTAAGAACCATGATTATTTCCCTATAAAACACTTGAGTTGTAGAGGTTTATTAGTTTTGTTTCTGTTGTTTGTTTAGGTTTTTTTATTTAATTTCATCACAAAAATCTAAATTTACACTTAATGAATGTTAATAGCATTTGAATTATACACATTGTATGGGTACACATTGCACCTGGGTACGTCATTTGAAGTTCAATTAAAAACGATTAAGAATTATCAGGTACCTAAATAAATAACGAGTTCTCTTTGTTTTAAAAAAGGAACTAATATAAAAGAAATCAAATCCATGCTTAACGTTCGGATGATTTTTTTTCTACGCACTAAAGTTTGAAAAGTACGAACTTCCTGTGATGTCGATTAGGACCGATAGAATACACTTCAATTCATATCTGATAAGAGTTTTTAATATGGAAGCAAGTCGCATTCCAAGGGCAATAGCAGAATACACTGTGACTATAGAAGTGAATCCTGCTTTGCAAAATAGAAAGAGAAAGTGGATTGAGCGAATTGTACTCTAGGCTAGACGTGTGAAATACCCAGTATTTCAGAATGGAGCTGTATGCCATCTTAACCAGCCTAGATGCCAAGATTCACAATTCAACTGTAGAGATCTTGGGATAAGCTCCTGTGCATAAAGAAGTATAGACTGTTCCAAATCACGGAGGGCAAGAAAATGTGCGCAGAGAGAGCAACGAAATATTTGCTCCCATTTGTTGCCTGGAAATTTCCTTTCATATTTTATCCTATCGATTTTTACTTATATACGTAATTTTTCGTTAATTTTTTAGGTTTTTCCGTTTTCTTTTCAATTGTTTATGAAAACTGATATTCAATGATTACAGGGGATGTTTTCGAGTCAATTTCTTAGGGTCAAAACATTTATGCTTTCCATTCTTTCTTTTTAACCGTAGATCGAGCTTTAAAAAAAATTCAGAATCCTATCCTTTGTATCATTTTTGATACATAATACTGTTGTATGAGAAACGCACCGAAAAATTATGTACGTCGAAATTGATATACACACATATATGTGTATATAGTACAGTGTCAATACCACCCTTTGTCACATTATAATACTAAATTATTTCTCGCTCATTGTGAATCGTGTTCATGACAACCGTGCATTTATTTTTTTGGCTCATATACGAGACAAGAAATGTATCTTCAGCAAACGCAAAAATGGATATATACCGCGGTACATTCATACATATCAAAAGCCTCGGTGAGATACCTATTTTGTTTCGATGCATAGTTGCAACCATTGTGAAATTTTTTTCTAAAAGCTTTGAGCTAAATTGTGCGATGAAAAAAAATTGTCAATCGTTATGTTATGGCCATTCAGT
Organism: Brachyopa scutellaris; assembly: GCA_949775065.1. Classification (NCBI taxonomy): domain Eukaryota; kingdom Metazoa; phylum Arthropoda; class Insecta; order Diptera; family Syrphidae; genus Brachyopa; species Brachyopa scutellaris. The sequence goes on along the minus strand of OX459115.1, from coordinate 30,114,086 downwards.
CCATCAACAAAATCAAGTACAATACGTCCTCCTTGATTTTTCTCCGAAGTTCCTGCTATTCCCTTTCCAAATACGGTGGAATTTTCCAAACGTAACAGATTACGGCGCTCTCTCGTCCAAATGATGTTGACTGATCGACTTAGTGTTTACTTCAGGTCACAAGAAAATCTCTCAGAAACTGCATTTTCGGCGATAGTGGATCTACGATAGCTATTAAGCTATCGTCTTAGTATATTTTATGAATGTTTTTACAATTTTGTCGCAAGAAGCAGTCAGACAACTGGCACATTGAAAGAAAATCAAATGGAGAAAACACATCTGAAGCACAAATGGCATTTTGAAATATACAGATGTTTTTAGTGACTCTCAAACTTTAAAAAAAACGAGGGTGATAGACGACACGAGAGCAATTATAGTGTTTGGTGAAGAAAACTTTTTTCAATAGCGCTAGGTGCTGCATGATTGGCAATCGCCGGTAAAGTTACATGATAGAGCCCTGTAACGCACTGATAGTTGTAATAATTGGGAAGAAGTTCAGAACATTTTCCGAAAAGTTTTTGTATCGGTGTCAGTGTATCATCATTTTGTTGCGCACGTGGAGCTAGGACATCAACGAATCGAATAAGTTTTCGTATTTACTTGTATTTACTCCTGACACATATTCATCATTATCGTCTATGGCTAATCCAATTTCGTCGTCGGTCAAAAATCTTGAACGTGATGAAATTTTTTCAAAAAAATTGTGCAAAAATGCCAGAAAAAATGTACAAAATTATGACGAATATAAAAGAAACACTAACTCATTTGAATAACTCTCAACGTTATGAGTAAATATTACAGAATCAAAAGCTGTTCATATGAAATGTTATGTGTATCAAAAATGATACAAAGATAGGATTATGAGGATTTCATTTTATGAGGACACCTCTGCTGGAAACTTTTCGAAACTATGCGGGAAACAATAAGTTCACGAACATAGACAAAGTCACTTAAAATGGATTCGATAACGCCGTTCAGAAAAAAGTTATGAGCATAAGAAAATCCAAATGTATCATTTTTGATACAAAGCTCACTTACTTAGTTGGCGCTACAGCTCGAGGTGAACCTGGGCCTGCTTCTCGCAACCATTTCTGTGTGCGTGTTATATTTTTGCACGAATGGAAGGGACCTATAGTTTTTTGCCGACTCCGAACGGCGAGTTGAGAAGCTCAATCGTGACAAATGATACTCTTTGATGCTTGTCAGACATTCGAAAGAGGTGGGCACTGTGAAAAACTTTTAGGTGATACAAAGCTCAATCTACGGTTAAATCCCATAACTGAAAAGTAAATACTTAACGCATTTCTCTACACAGGGTTTTCATAAATAATGGCAACAGAAATTTCTTACATTTTTACTAAAAACCATATCGACCAATCACATTTAAGTAGACGTTGACGATCATCGGTTTTTTTTTGTCTACACAACATGCGCGAAAAACTCCACCGTGATTTGGAACAGACAATCAGCCCTACCGTGGAATACGCCAGTGGGAAAGATTCACTGTAATTTGAGCATCGGTATCGTTGAATCCGGCGAAATGAATCATTTCCTTGTCGGCAACGTGAATGAGTTTCACGGCATCGTGGAAAACGTTCGAATCCGATCTCTCCGTACAAAATATGTCATTTCTCATCCGCAACTCAAACTTGATAATATTAGGAAACAGACTTTACAAAAAATGTATTTTGCGCTACCTAAAAGACTAATATTTGATTAATTAAGTGCTTTAACACCCTAAATATGTTTAGTTCCCAACTCCATATTGGTGATTTCCCTCAAAAAAAATCGTAAGCAAGCTGCTTATTTTACTTTGGGAGAATTTGAAAATGAGCTGCGAGTTAGATCCAATTTATGTATTATGAAAAATTCGATTTATTTAGTTGCACATTTTTAATAAACCGGCAAGATTAAACTGTTTTTAAACAAATTTAAAAGAATAAATGTATGTGAAAACACGTTTATTTGGTAGTTAAATTGTCCCACTGCTCCACCTACGCATGTGCGTATTTTTGTTTCTAAAGATTGTTCTGCAGCTGACGAATCCAGGAATAGAGCTATACTACTTATTTTACAATTTTTTATTTATATTTCTTTTGTATTGCAAAAACCAAAAACAATTCCAAAACACAAATTCACTTTGCTGTCATAAATTCTACTTGACAGAGACACTTCCTTTTCGGCATTCACGTCGGTAAGGAAACTTCCCCGTCGGATTTTACGATACCAAGCTAAAGTGAAAGTGAATCGAACAAGTGAAGGGAAAGAAGAAGCCTTTTAATTTATATTTAAAGCCAATCTGAGCACCTACATATGACCATATACATACATATAGCTTATACAAAGTCTGTTACAAAAATCTATATGTCATTCTAGATGACGACTTTTGCCATGCTTTATAAGATTTGAAAACTTGTACTACTATATGTTTTCATACAAAGAACTATAATAAATCTTTAATTTTATTCTAATCTTAATCTTAATCATACATATACACACACAACTCGTACCTACATATACCATATACTAACGTGTATAACAAATTAATTAGCGTTTAAATTAAAAATGTTTAATCGCCCGATTAAACAATAAAAGCGGTCATATTTTTAATACAAGTGGTCATATTTTTAGGTTTTACGAAACACTTTTAAGTTATCATTTTTTAAAGTCTACTATTGTTTCCTGAAGTACTTTGGCGATTTTATAGACTTACTTAATAAGCTCCACTCTAGAATATTTATTTGATCGTTACTATTTTAGTACAGTATCATTGTAAATGAAAATGATCAGATACTCTAAAACGATTAAATTGGAATTCAAGTGGTGAATAAGTTAGAAACTCCCATGTAGTAACAGTTAAAGGCAATGAGGCTTGTTTTAGTCATAGTCATAGCGATAATTATAGATTCAACGAAGCCGTACCTACATAGATATATGAATAACTAACTGAAAAAATATATATACATATATTGACGTTATTGTTTTCGTATTAACTCAATAACATCATTGTTTATACTTCAAAACAACAAGCGTGAATTTATTTATTTTACAGAAAATGAAAATCACATAGAAGCACTGCTAAAAACAATTAATCATATTTAACACATTTTATAATAATCTAATACACAAACAATTTTTGTCCACTTTCATCAAATTACTTTCTGTCGAAAAACTTATTTTTTCCCATTAACGCTCAGCGTCATAAAATAATTATAGGACATCTTAGGACGAAAAATTCTAGTGGCTAAGAGAATAATTGAAAGACTAGACACTAGAGAAATAGAAATAATCATCCCTGCTGCAGTTGGGCAAGTCGTTTTGTCTCTTATATTCAAATCCGATGTTTCTTTGTTCACCAAGTGTTTTCTAGTTAATTCATTTATTTATATATATACTATATACCGCTATTATAGCAGTAGGTAAAACAATCGAGGAAACGACTGCCAAACTGCAAAGCGCATTAAATAATGTAACTGAATGGACGAGGGACTGGCGGATCGCCCTTAACGGAACTAAATCTGTTGACGTGAATTTCACTTATAGGAAAATTAATGACTTGCCAATTTTTATAAATTTGGCCCGAATACCCTTGGAAAATGAAGCCAAATACCTGGGAATGACACTCGACGCAAAGCTGAAGTGGAATTCGCACGTGAAAATAGAACGTAAAGAACTAGATATCAAATATAGAGAAATGTACTGGGGTGGAATCGGCTAACGCGATAATTGACTGTCGCTTTTTTGATTGTCGTTTTTGAAAACGACACCTAAATAGCTGTCACCTAAAATCAACGCAAAAAAAAAACGATTGTTGATTTGATAATCACCTTACACAGAGCAAAAGTGTCGATTTTGATTATCAACTATCAACTATCGCGTTAGCCGATTCCACCCCTGGTTGCTCGGGAAACATTCCCACCTCAGTACCGAGAACAAACTGCTTTTATACAAGCAAGTGCTAAAGCCGGTGTGGTCCTACGGTATACAACTTTGGGGTTGTACCAAGAAAACAAATGCCAATATTTTACAGACCTTTCAAAATAAAGTGCTCAGAGAAATTGTCCAAGCACCGTGGTATGCTAGAAACGACGATATCCACAGGGATCTCGGAATTCCGACAATCGAAGCTGAAACTAGAAGCTTCGCGCGAAAACATAGAAACCGACTAATCGGACATGTTAATAATACAGTCCTACTTATTTTGGATGAGAGCAATTTATTGCGCCGACTACAAAGGACAAAACATTTCGACTTGGCGAGATAAGGATTAACCGCATCTAAATTGCGGAATATGCAGGATCTTTCATTGGAAAGTAACCTGCCAAACGTTTATATTTCGTGACAGAAAAATTGCTTGATAAGTAGTATAACTTAGTTGCAGTATCTAACATATTTATATCGAAGGGTGGTGTTTTTGGTCAGTAAGAATCTGACACTACTATCAGCACGCGCTTGCTATTCTCATAGTGTCTATAGAAGATTTTCACCTACCCTCGGAAAAAAAAAATGATTTATTTCAATTTTAACCAAATTTTACATAAGTATTAAATTTAAGACCTCATATCTGCCCCAGCGTCATTTATAGAATACACAGTTTTGAAAGTTCTGATGTAATATTTTTTTTAATCATTTTTCGCCACAAAATACTAAAAAATTAACAAAATTTTGCGCAATTATTCATAGTTTGGCAGCACTTGTGGCTTATTAAAATGTATTGCATATTTTAAGGCATTCGTGTTTTAAATATAAACAGTCGCGCTATTTTAAATTCAAATGAATAACCTTCAAATTAGTATTATTTTGTGACTTCAAACTAGCTATTTCCGCATGGTGTTATCTTGTGGTGCCAGCCTTGTTACCAAATCTTTGGAAGTATGAAACGGTGAAGAGTGCATCTATTAATCTCTTCTTTTTTATAATATTAACTGGGACAGTAGTCAGTCGTATACAAATTATATCTGTTTTGAATGTGAGTCAAATTCGCTATGACGGCTGTAAAAAATATTTTAAAAATGGTAGGTGCGTCAGAAGTCAGAAAAGCATACTGCCGATGGTGTCAGTCTTTTAGCAGTTATACTCATACAATATGAATATATTATGTAGTGTTATATAACAAACTCACGCGTGGCATATTGTGTAGCGGGTTTGCGTGCAAAGATAAGCTTTTGGACCGGCACGTCTTCTTTTTAATGTAGCATTTTAACGTTATTTATATTGAAACGGATCTCTCAGGATAACAAGAATTATACTTTACACAATTTGGTGGCGAAATAATGCTCATCGCATATTAAACTATTAACTTAGTACACCAATGTAAAACAACATGTATACGGAGACCTCTTAGCAGTTAGCACATGAAATTCCGGGGAAGATTGTCTCAAGAACTCACATATAACTTGAATTTGATAAATACTCGCACATTTATGGCTTGTAGGATAAAAATCAAGCAAATTTGTTTTCTGTTGGTCGATTCTTAACTTCCTGTTTACTTCGTACGGCGATAAAAATAATACCAAAAATAACTAGTACAAACAATTGTGTCGTTACTTTCGCACCTTAATGTTAATAAACACTTTTAATCTCAGATTATAAATAGACGTTCAATAAATGGAATGGGTTCACTTAAGTTTTTGTTTATTTTTACCGTGAGAGTATATGGCGTTTCTAACAACACCGAAACGTAATTTCTGCCACCCAATAATTTAAGATAACACTAGTGACAATATTAGCCGTACAAAGTACATGACCGATGTATCTTCATTTAATTCCATTGCGCTAACCAGTTTTTATATTATAAGATTATAACAAAAATTTAAAAAAAAAACAATATCTATTATACTTTGACCTCATTATCTTATTTTGTTATATCAAATATTTAAATAAAGAGTATATAAATTATATACTCGTACATATACAGAGTAATTAACATCAATCTTACACTTGTTGTCACAAATTAGCGGTAATTTTCACACGTTTTTATATTTTATAAGGTAGATAAGAAGTTTTTAACAGGCTAAAAAAAATCAGATCAGATAAAAATGTTTGCACCTACGGTTCTATACTGGTCTAGCCAAATAAAATAATAACAATTTAAGATCAAGTTGATTAAATTGCGATTATTTGCTGCACAATAAGTTTTTATGATTTCCTGACGCCTTACGCTTTATGCCACTATGCAATAAATATCTAAATATTGAAATTGTGTTAATTATTGGCTCCCGGAAATTGCGCCAGATTTTTTTTTGGACAAAAACGCCAAAAAATGTTCTATATAAAATTCTGCCCTTTTTCCCATGAGGAAAGGCCAGATTCTTCTGACAATCTTTCCAAAATGTCCGGCCTTTTTTCCAAAAAGTTTTCGGATTTTCAAAAAATGGAAAAAATGCCAGAAACAATATTTCTGGTGGATTCTTCTTTCTTCTTGTCTGAAAATGGAAAAAAGGCCAGAAAACTGTATTTTTATCAGTTGTTGCAAGTTAACAGTTTTTTTTATTTTAATTCATTCTTCGGCGTGGTGTCTTCTGATAGATTTATAATTTAGTTTTTAGAGTGACTGACGTTTTGGTAAACAAAAATATAACCATAAGCGGGGTTCACATTATCAGACATGTTTGACAAGCACGGCAGGATGGATGTTTGATGGATGGAAAACATTAGCGTTCACATTTGTCAAACTTGCTGTCAAACATCAGTTCTCATTTGAGTTTCAACTATTGCGGAGTTTTCAATCGCAGCTCTTCTAAGCAACGAAATATTAGAAGAAGAAGAACAAAGGCGAACAAATAAGAGGAATTGAATTGGGGACTAAGGAATGGCTTATAAAAAGTGTCTAAAATGTTCATATGCTCTGTTATTTTTTTTATTTTTTTTTATATACATACTTCACTTTTTATTTGCCATGTCTCAGTAAAAATTCTATATAATAAAATTATTTTCTCCGAAAATCGCAATTTCCATTTACAGCCATTTTTACTTTCTCTTATTACGAAGCGCACCGGTTGAAAACATTTTGAAAATGAAATTTCCTTCCATGGCATGACAAGCAAGCGTTCATATTATCAAATATGTTTGACAATCTAGCAAAATATAAAATTTTTCTGAAATCCATCCAACACGTTTGTCAATCCGCTGGATGCAGCGTTCACATTATCAAAAACAAGGCAATCATGCCGTGCTTGTCAAACATGTTTGATAATGTGAACCCCGCTATAAAAGATGGAGTTTTATGAAGTGATTTCTGGCAAGCGGAAGAGTAGCATAGTGTTATAATGAAAATGAAATATTTGGCTTCAGCAGTCCTAGGTAGAACCAAGCCTAGCTTCGCTATATTTTTGCACGAATGGAAGGGACCTACAGTTTTCTGCCGTCTCCGAACGGCGAGCTGGGAAGCTAGCTTTACATGACAAATGATACTCTTGAATGCTTGTCAGGCATTCGGAAGAGGTGGGCACTGTGAACAACTTTTTAGATGTTTGCGGCGGGTTATAATGTGGTTGAGCAAACACACCGGAAGCAAATATGTCACACCGTGGCGCCAAATATTGCAATGTCGCCTTGCGCTTGCAGACATATGAAGGTTTGCTCTGAGTGCAACACTAAATTGCAGGCGCAAGCAGTGGCAGATGCACTGAAACATTATAAATGTCCATGCTGCCGGAGTCCGGGGTGATTTACATGTACATCACTATGACAATATACTTATGTAGATATCTTATTTTATATTAAATAACCTTTTTTTACTTTTTTGTCAAATGTTGATCAACTTATTTATGATCGGGTAATATCGGTTGCCAAGTTTTGTGGCGGTTGGGTATTTTAAAATAAATAACCTTTTGTGACCTTTTTTCCAAAATGAGTTTGGAAATCACGCCAAAATTTATTTATTTTCTGGCCTAATTTCCATTTTACTTTCTGCTGCTTTTTTCACATCTATCTGGCACAATTTCCGAAATGTCTGGCTTATTTTCCAAAAAACATTCTACTCTTTTTCGAAAAATTTAAATCACAGACATTTTCTGATGCATTCTTTCCAAAAAAAAAATTCTGACGTAATTTCCGGGAGCCTAAAATATTTGCAAGAAATCACATTTTTGCGCACCTGAACTGAAAAATATTTGCTATGAACAGATGCATACTGTTGGCACTACTTAACCTGTGTATTTGTTTAAGTAATTTATTATTTTGTTTATTTTGTAGTACCAAGAAGGTCAATATGTAAAGGCAAAAACGGTAATGGGGTTTTTTTTCAGAACTTTCAACAATTTAAAACTTGTTTATTTTCTAAGCATAAAACTGTGACTTATTAACAACTGTTAAGTAAACACTATGGGAACCTTTGATTCAGAAAAAGAAGTAAGATCTACTGCACAAGCTACAATCTGTCACTCTCTACATCATTTATGAACTTCCGCATAAAAATTAATTCTTTGAATATTATTATAAACAATATTATACCTACATTATGTGTAAACAAAACAAATTTCCGAATGATGCATTACCATAATTCAACAACATCCATGCTGACTAATAACATCTTCTTATAGATATTCCCTTCTTTGTTTGCACACACTTTCACTATAATATTATTTACGGGAAAATTAAATTAGGCCAAAGGAAGTTATATATACGAGTACATAAGTCAACGAATGACTAACTGCAATAAGTGAATCTGAACGAATTCATCAAGATTCAAGATTTATTACTAAAAATGACACAAGAAAATAATGTTACATGTGTATGTAGGCGTATACGACTGGACTGACTAAGGAATTATCATTAGAGGGCTCTGTATGCTCACGAAAGCGTGGTACACATTTTCGATCAAAACTGACAACCAAAACTGATGTCATATTTGAATAAAGATTTTGTTTGACACTCAAATCATCGTTATTGTTTTTGTTTTTTGACCCTCTCTTCCTTTGTTTGCTTTTTCAGTGACGATATTGGTGTACATGTACACACAATCAAGCGAAAGCAAAGATGGCTGCTGATCGTCAGTCAGTAGTAAAAATGGTAGCACCTCGTCAGTTTTGATCGACAAACCATCATTCAGTTGTACATACTTTCAGTTTTGAGGGATATCAACCAAAACTGTTAGATTTGATCGATAGTGTGTAAAACGCTAAGTCTAATATAATGGAGTCGTTGTAGGCTCAGCCGAAATTCTCGTTGGTGGTAGGTAGAAACTTATAATGTATCCTTTTTCCAGGCTTTTGAGATTCAAACTTCTGAATATTAGTGTTTAACCAAACTGTTATTACCTAGTATTTATTTGAATAACCTATACAGACTGAAAAAGATGTATGCAAGAAACAGAAAAAGAAAACAAATGTTTTCGACGATTTTGAACCAAAATGGAGCTGACGGCGGAATGAAATATTTGAGCCCTCAATAAGTCCTAAATAACAAAACCTTTTTTAAGGTTCCATACTTTCATTTCTCATCTATAGATTATTTACTTATATTTATATTTGTTTATTAGTGGTCGCCGTGGCCGTAGTGGTTAGTGCGTTGGACTACTACGCATGCTGCCCGGGCAAAAACACCTAAAAGATTTGTCACGGTACCACCTCTTTCGAATGTCTGACAAGCAATCAAAGAGTATCATTTGTCATGAGGAGCTTCTCAACTCGCTGTTCGGAGTCGGCAAAAAAACTTCCATTTGTGGAAAAAATAACACACACACACAAATGGTTGCGAGAAGCTAGGTTTGGTTCTGTATATGACTGCTGATGCCGTATATATTTATATTTTATAATATGTAGGTACATATGTATGTAACTACATTTCTGTGTAAAAAATTAAGACCAGTAGGATAATTTTATAAAATATTGACTTTCAACTTTAACATATTTTTAATTCTTTTTCAAGCTTAAAAAAGTAACTAGATTTAAAGACTGTTTTGAACTTAAGTATATAACCTTCATCTGAAAAAAATAAGAGCAAAAGTGAACAATTATCCTACTGGTCTTAATTTTTGACACAGGGCTATATTTTAACACTATAATGACGGGCGGGGGTCATTTGACCCATATGGTGTGATTGATCACATTTTTATAATTTTTTTTAACTTTTTTTTTTAATTTTTAACACAACCACCAATACCAATGCAGCCTTCAGCTGTAGATACAGGTAAAAGACGTAACTGTTATATTTCAAGCTGTAATAATAAATCCAGTTATGTGTGCGATATTTTTGAAAAAATCAATTACGTGGAAAATGTAATTAGTCAAAAGTAATTATTTGTCATGATTGTAGTAAGAAATAAAAAACTTCTTGTTAATAAAACACCTTAATATGATTATATTTTAGTTTCTTCACTGATTGATAAGCATTTTTACACGATTTCCTAGATCAAAATCTACATTTTTATTGTATGGGGTCAAATGACCCTTGCCGTCTTTCTTGGTAAGAAGATTTTCCCGTCTCTCTAGTGTTAATATGTAATTTTTCGACCATTACCTACTCTGAATATAAAATGCAGAGAGATGGAAAACAAATCTGTCTTCCTTTAATTCATTATCTGCTTGTTGTTATATTTACAACCGATATAGGTACAGATAGATGTGCATATCAAAGAATCATCAATTTTATCTCCTATCTAGAGCAATTCAAATTATCATATTCACTGTGGGTCTTCTGCGCACATAAGAGTATACCTGAGCTAAGCACCTACTACGTGCGACTAGCCACAACCGCAATAGTGCAACTGATATCTATTACGCCAGGAAGCCTTCTTTTCTTAATCGACCCTTGAATCTAAACAGCAAAAATATATTACTGACTTATTTACTTACTTAGATGGCGCTACACTTCGAGGTGAACCAGTGCCTGTTTCTCGTAACCATTTGTGTGTGCGTGTGATAATTTTGCTCGAATGGAAGAGATCTACCTATACCTACTATAATGAATGTATTTTGAATCCCTTCTGGTAAAAAAATGTAATAAATACCGCATCAGGCACTATCAGCTTAGTAAAAGCCTTTTATTCATATCATCCGTTTGATAAACATGTACATTGTGCAACAACTAAGATTATAAGTCCAAAGGTCTAAACAAAATACCAAAAACAACAATTGGCTGACACCATATATTAAAGATTATAATATGTATGTCCTAGACATCTGTTACCTATGTAAACTACCTACATACATGTACATCCGAGTAATTATCTTTACTATGAGGGTTATTACTTTTATTACTCTCATATACATATGCAAATAGAAAACTAAGTAAGTTGAAATTATGATTGCGAAATAAATTAGAAACGTTCGCAAAAACAAAAAAAAAAAAAAAAATTATGTGCGATGCGCGACACAGAAACCAATTGACAATCCCTTATCAATTGAAAACTGACCACCTCATTTCTGCATTCACTATAAATCACTGTTAAGCAGACGATTATGTTGTACGGTTACAATATAGTATGTACATAATTATGTAAAGTAATAACAAACGGGATAACTTAAGTATTGAGTGAGAAACAATCGCTGAGAATCACTTAAAGGACACATCAACATCATGAAAATATTCTGATAAGTTATAGAAATGAATTGTTTCTCATCTTTTCTAATTATACACTTGAGTCAGACTGATTCATGGTAAGTAATTAATTAATTTAATTATTTATTTTCTAAGTAAAAGTTAAACAACACATTTCACTTGAAAAAATATACTTACAAATCACGACCAATACTCCGACCGCCATAGATTCCCCACGTATTTTCGGAAACATTTTTAACTAAATTAAATATATAATTTGCTCACAGAATTTTAGATAATTTAAATAAATTTAATTAATATATTAATTCCAGCACAATGCAACAAGTTCGTATTCTATTAAATCACTGCACTTCCAAACAATACGATTTGTTTAGACTGACCGAGTGGTACACTGCGGTACACTAATTCACTTTAATGAATGATGCCTGTTTATTGTATTAATAATGAAAAACCACAGCTGTTACTCTCGTACGTCCCACCACAACTGTTATGTACAACGCTTCAACCTTAACTGAAACGATTCTTCAAGATACACATGGTGTTATCGGCACACTACCGCTAAAAAGATAAATATATCCAACCGACCAGGTACGACTAGCACTTGTTGAAGCCGTCTGCTATACGTTGGTGTAGTACTTTGCGCAAACCAAAGACAACCGGACTTCAGTTGTGATAATGATGACTTTCACACGAACAAAAAAAGAATAAACAAAAATCCTAGATTAGCAGACAACACTAATTACTGTATCTCTGCAAATTCTGAACATCCATCAATTAATTCTATCCAAAGTCCAGCCTCTCACTCAAAACCGGCTCTTAGATCAAAAATATTATGTACACGTGTGAGCCTAGTAACATTTTGAGTGTAATCTATTTTAGCTGACGTTTGGGGGGGGAATCTTCTTCCCAGCATTTGTGGTGGTCTGCAATTTCAATTTCGTCATATCCGTTCAGCTTGAGTTAGATTCTAAGTCATAGGTCACACCCACCACAAATTTCACCTTATTGTTGCTGACTCATGGGATTGGTAAAAATAAAAATACTCAGCTCAAATCAGCGCGAGCGCGAGCATGTCATATTTCCTTCATCTGATTGAGTCGGCGTAAAAACGTGGAGCATAGAACTAATAAGCGCGCAATAAGTGTTAATTGTTGTGAATAATATGTATTAATCTAACTGCCACAAGACTCAAACAAACAACATTCAGCTTAGCCATGGTTGTGGAGAACTGGAGAATAGATGCCGTTGAGTTTTTTTTTTTAATTAGAATTAAATACACATGGGTATGTACATATGCAATGTAAACTTGTTATGGAAATAATGATCGCAGTGGAGAGTTATTTGATTTAAACCAAAGTTTTTAGTGGTGAACTTTGTTTTTCAATTTCACAATTGTTTACAATATTTTTTCACTCAATAACGTGATAAAATTATTTATAGACATATAAGTTAAAAATGTGGCACATTTGGTGGTTAGCACCCTCTTTTATTTGATTTTAATTTAATTACCTACCTGACTCAGGGTAGTATCTAATATGTTAGGTAGACTTGACTGCTCTGTAATAATTGACAGAAGGAAAGAGTTACATATATAAATATCTTGTGATAGTCGTACAATAAAGATAAAATCACGTAAATCAAGTAATAAATATGTATGTATGTATATATGTAGTTGTACGTAATGTAGATATGGGTAGGTATCTATGGAAGACTGGAGGTTGTTGAGCGATATGCTTGAATGGATATGAGCATCATGTGCTTTTCTGAAAAGATTATGCGCTCGGAATATCTATCAAAAACAACCTTTCGGCTTTTGCACGTAAAGGCTTGGTTCTGTATGGGGCAGCTGATGCCTAATCGAGCTCTTTTCCTGGATGGGATTAGCTGTGAAAAATTCTGCAAGCTAAATATCTATAACACTAAGAACAAATGTCAGAAATTATGCGCTATGAGTATACAAACAATATAAGATGTGCGGTTGTAGAGAGTTGTTTAGCTTTTATAAAAACTGATGAAAATACAGGCATTGGACTTATGGACGAAATTGTAAATAAATTAAGCCAACGTAGTCCCATACTATTAGACTGCAGAGGACAGGACTTTCGTAACACGAAACCTGCACTAAAGAACTAAAGAAATCCGTAGCTGGGATTGCATTCAAATACAAATACTCTGATTTAAATGGGAACGAGTTGTGTTCAGAGATTCAAAACTACAAACATATAATAAAATCATTATTGCCTGATTTAAAAACTGTAGATTACATTTCCTAATTGCCATGAAAAATATGGCTTAGTGACCAGTTATCTCAATACAGTGATGGCACTTCGCCTAGCATTGACGCAACCTGTGACTTCTGCCAGCTGTGAAAGATCATTCAGCTAATTTAAATCAATAAAAAATCTCGTTATACTATCGGTTGAGTATGCCATTGCAAAAAGTACTAATTTAGACCATGTCATTAACAAATTGGCCTCAGAAAAAGCCAGAGAAGTAAACTTTTTAGAGATTTTATAATGACTTAATGGACAAACTCGTATTGGTAGTATACAATATATGTATAGTAAGTAAGAACTTATTTGATGCTTACATGTATACATAATTTAAATTGTACTTTATTTCTCTTCCTAGAAAATAAAAAAGCATTCAAATCTTCCGGAGGCGCTCATGACCCTAGCTACGATACTGCCTACCATCACTGCAATAAAGGATATATACCCAACAAAAAACAAAATGAAGAAAATTGTAAACAAACTATTGAGCTATTACGAGTACTAAAGTACTCAAGGCTGGTTTGGTTGTAAGCTAAAGCGAAACAAAATAAACATTCACTTTCACCACTTTTCAACAAAATACATAGTAAAATACACATTATTCCAATATTAATGCGTTTTTTTTTATATAATCTTCACACGCTAAAGGAGATATGAAAACCCTTATAATGTTTACACACAGCGCGAGCACATGAAGGACAAGAACGAGAGATAGACAAATCGGCTGGCGTAGTGATAGGAAACTCAAATGTTAGGTTTCAACTAACTCTATGGGTGGTGTCCAGGATAACTGGAGCATTGTGTATTAATAAAGGTTTTGTCATTGCTTATGATTCATAGAAGTTTTTGCCAGATGGTTCGTATTATTGTTTGTGCGATCAATTTCTTCAGCCATACTGCCAGTACATTTTTGAAAAATGTAATCTACCAAAGCTCTATTAAATTCTCACCAACAAAACAAAAATAACACCAATAATATAAAAATATCCTAATGTGCTGAAATTTATTTTTAAATAACTATTTTTTTAGACTAAGACCAATAGAAGTCGATCAATTGTGATACCATGGATCTTGGGGATATGCTGGTTATGGTTATGTGGGCATGAACAGAGGAAATAAGTATGCGATTTTCTTCATCTTCTTCATCTCTGGAACTTCTGCAGGCATCGTTCAAAAGGACATCAATCGTTTTAGCATATCTACCTTCTACCTTACCTATGATGATACCAATAATAATCATTCATAGCATCGTCCACCTGCGACATATCAAGAAGACTGTGGCCAGAATACAGTGTACTCTCTTACGGACACCTCTCATAACCGGACACCTCTTATAACCGGACAGATTCCAAAGAACCGAAATAAATACACGATTTTTCATATAAAGAACTCTCCCATAACCGGACACGGACACCAATTTTCGTAACCGCAATGAAATGTCGCTCTCTCTTAAACGGACAAAACACATCTACGTATGCAAATTTTTAACATACTTTTTTTCCCCTCTTTACACTTTGCAAACGAACGAAACAAAAATGTAAACTGTGGAGTGTGCCTTTGCGTCATTATCACGTTCGCGGACACATGATTTTCGGTGGGGAACGCTAGAATGACACAAACAATGGCGAATTATGGAAGTTTATTTCTCGTCAGGGTTCCCGTCTTATCCTAACATATCCAAAATTGTCATGACCCGCTTATTTCCTCAACCATTGACGGCATATGCTGTTTTGTCCGCGAACGTGTTATCCAACAACTATGTGCATTTATAAATCATTGTGTCATTTTATGCTTGATTGTCATAGACCGAAAGTCCGATATTAGTATTTTTTGGTAATTTGTGTTTATGACATAAAAATCAATTCCTTTATAAAAAAAAAAATTAATACCTACCACAAGTCTATTGTGTTTCTTTTTTAAAGAACGTCAATTTATTTGCTCTCCCATAACCGGACACCTCTCATAACCGGACAAATTTCTCGATACCGTCAGTGTCCGGTTACGAAAGAGTTCACTGTATAACAAAACAAAAACAAGAAAACTCCTACAGAAAGACAGAAAATCGTTGTCAATGCTGATAGGAGTGCTAACTGGCAACAACTTTTTAAGATACCACATGAAGAAACTACGCCTGAATGATAATGACATTTGCAGCGGGCGCGGTGTGTCTGTCACTGCCCTAACCTCTGCCAACTTAGAAATAATACCTTGGGCAAATTCATCTTCGAGCACATCGACGAGCTATCGGATGGATCACCATCGGTCACACTTGAATTTGTCAGGGCGTCTGGATGGTTGTAACCTAGAAACTAATATCATGGGTGGAAAAACAACATGGGTATCACAATGGACCTTAGTGTGATGAGGATGTTATCATTTTTACCAGCCCCTCTAACCTAACCTAGCCTATAGTCCAGTGGTAATTCGTTGTGTGTTTTAAATATTTAGGTTACATTTTTAAATATTAGAGCATATGCTTGTGAACGTATACTGATCAAACCCATGTACACGGAATTCGTACCCAGTAGGAAATTACTGCTTACCGAATCGATTCTGTAAGTGCTGACCAGCGCTTACTTTCCTCATTACAGAATCGATTACATTTACATGGGGATGTCCACTTACCAACTGGCTTACCGGTAATCACTTATTTCCGCGGTAGATGATAATTGCTGAAAACATTAATTTCTACATCCTGGCGTGTAAGCACTTACTTACATTCTTAAAGTATTGTTATTATTATTAATTATTAATACTTAAAAGTAAATTTGAAATTCTACATCGATGCCATTACTTATTCGCTTACCAGGCGTTATATTTGTAAGATGTTTTTTTCTCAAACGCATTCCTGGAATGAAAATACAGTTATTCGAATCAGACAAATCCAATCATGACCAACTGCGTCAGGAATTTTTTCGATGTTACATCATTTGAAATTTGTTATTGAGCAGTGCCAGTACTTTTCAGTATAATTAATAATACGAACAATAATTTAAGAAGATTAGTAAATGCTCAAACGTTAGGATGTAGTTACTAATGGTAGCTGCCAACCAGCACTTACAGAATGGAGTTGGTAAGCAGTACTGGGGTGATCTAATTCGAAATTATACTATTTGGTTCAATTCGATACAGTTTCGGTTCACGAAACCTTGGTGCGAATCTGGTACGAAACTGGTACGAAACTGCTCGGTATGGTTGAAACGAGTCTCGGTTCACGATATGATTGAATCACGAAATTTGTAATGCATTTATATTAACTGCGCACAAAACCTGTTTTCCAAATAAACAATGTTCTTGACAACAAATTCTTACAGTAAGAGTAACCGTTTTCTTTATCAACTGTGTCTACAAATTTTACTTCTGCAAATGTTTATTATGATTGTAGTGAGTGCATTATAATCTAACATCAGAAATTATGAATGACATTTTACTGTAGTAAAATGTAACAGATTGTTTGAATAAAAATTGTTTTCACGTTCTGTATTTTTATTATTCATATTTTGTACATAATATTTACTAATAACTTCTGTGCTTTTAGTATTCAGTCAACACGACGACGACGCGACGGTGCACTCCTGACAATCGGAGAGGGGAGATGTCACCTTAACTCTGTTATATCCGGATGCCAGACATTGAAAGAATTTATTCACCTACATAACCTAAAATGTACTTTTTGCTATTCATAGTCACCTTATAGTCGACTTTAAACTTGTAGCCGGCTCGAAATTTAAAATGAGCCAAACGTAACTTTAAATAATTAGAGTCGGCTTTAAATTGTTCATGTAATATTTTGACGTTTGTGTTTGCTCGTTCAAATCACTTTACAATCGATACTAATTAATACACAGGCAAACATGTGATTATGAATAACGAAAAGTTATAGCCTGTTTTTTTATTTAGTGCCGGCTGTAACTGTAACTAAAGTCGGCTAAAGGCTCTATTCATGGGCTGACTATGTATTTGCGCCATTATTTATAAGGATTACGATCACAAAAAGTAGTTTTTAGTTTTTGCCACAAGGTGCCACTAGGTGCCAGTAGGTAGCCATCATTTTATTCGTAAACCGTAAACGATTGTGGGGTTTCTATATGCGAGATTTCTCGCACTGGAACACTAGTTGGTTTTATAAAATGTATTCGTAATTTGCATGGTAATTCTTTGCTTTGAAACTGTATTTACGGGTAAGGTTTTATTTCGTCTTAGGACTTGAGGGTACGGTACAATGCACAGCGACAAAAATAAAAAAGTAATAGTAGATATATTTTTTGCATTTCTTAACTTTTTACTTGCTTACTTACTTATTTGGCACTACAGCTCGAGGTGAACCTGGGCCTGCTTCTCGCAACCATTTGTGTGTGCGTGTTATATTTTTGCACGAATGGAAAGGACCTACAGTTGTTTGCCAAGTCCGAACGGCGAGTTGAGAAGCTCAATCGTGACAAATGATACTCTTTGATGCTTGTCAGGCATTCGAAAGAGGTGGTATCGTGAAAAAACTCTTTTAGGTTTTAGACCCGGCCAGGAGTTGAACCCCGGCAGCATTGCGTGGTAGTCCAACTCACTAACCACCACGGCCACGGCGACTTATAGCTTTTTATAGGAGAGAAATGTTCAATATTTACAGTTACATAAATTTCGTCAATCAATTTTATTAGTTAAATAGTTAAATTTACGCGATTTTTTTATAATGAAATTTCAAAAGCAAAGTTTGTTCTTTGGTACCTCGTTAGTGAATTTTGGTTTTTTTTTATTTTGAAAGTTACAACCCAGGAGAGATTTAAGTTGCTCTTTTTCTTTTTCTTGAAACGTCATGTAAAGTTTAAATATTTATATCCCTCCTCCTTACCTAATGATAAAGTAGTGGCTAAAATATCGACGGTAGGTCCAGTTTTTCGAAAAAAAACCAAACTTACCACCCACAAAGGACCACTAACACAATTTAGGTTGTAGTGTTGCGTAGACGTATGCGTATTATTTTTTATTTTACTTTTTTTTTTCTTTAGGCAGAAAGTTCTTTATTTAAAAAGTATGTTTACGATATTTGGGTGACAAAAAATGTCAGATCGAAAAATCTGTGCAAGTAATTACCATCTTGACGGATACCGGAAATGCTCCAAAAGAAGAAATTTTTTACTTTGACCGCCTGAAATGACGCATTTTTTTATATTTTTGACCGATGCAGTATTAAATATCGGCACAATAAAGTATATTTTCTTAAAAAACATTCCGAATGTAGAAGAAATATCACGAAAGCGTAGACGGCCGTGGAAGATTTTTTCTGAGCGTAGCGCCTGAACGAAAGAATGAAGAATGGCTGAGGTGTCTAAGTTTGCCGAGTCAATTGGTTACTCCATGCATGACAATACTTCTTTGGTATTACCTTCCGACATCTATCCATAAAATAGTAGTTATCCATGGATCAGACGTTTTGGAAAATGCTCTATTGCCTAAAGGCGAGTTGTCCCGTACATACCCCAAAAAAAGGATGTTCTAGCAGTGATTTCTGATAGCTACAGATTATGGTAATTTTTTATGCGCAGTAAACTACTAAAAAAAATATAATCAGGATTCCCCACCTCTTATCACGGAAGTAGTTTCCGATGTCAAAAATATGGAAAAATCATGATATGCAGATTTTTAGCTAAATATTTAACGAAAAACATAGCAAATCTTATAAGTTGTATGGTTTTCAGGTTTTTCAAATTTAAAATTTCAAATTAATTTATTAACATCATTATAGGCATAGTAAGACTGATTGTCTTTTAAATTAATACTATAGTTACATAAATGTATGTGCATATAAAAATACAAATCTATTTGTTGAACAAATGTAAATATTTAATTTCAAAAAGCTAAGCCCTAAAAACTAATATTTCTTCTTTAAAAAGCTTTATTTTCAAAATTACATATATGATTTATTTATTGAATGCTAAGTTGCAAAATATCTTTTGATGTCCTTTTCGAAGCTACCCCTACCATTCAGTCTCCTAACACTGGAGGGAAGTGAGTTCCACAGTCGTGTAGCATAGACAAAAAATTGTTTGCGTGTGGCGTAATATCTAAAATGCGGTAGAATAAAAACCCTATTTCTGACCGAATGAGCGCTTTGTAGTCTCTGAAAGAGATATTGGGGACTTTTATTTAATTTTAAGTCGAATAAAAACATAAGGATTTTAGTTCACTTTTATGGCAACGTAAAAGCTTTTTATTAACTTCACTTTTGTGAGCATGGAATCTGGGAATCGAATTTACACCCACTTCCAGATATCCGATCATCCTAAAATTTTGCACACGTGTATGATTCCGGAGACAATACAATGTAGGTTATTTGATGACGTTGTAAGTCCAGCATGGCGGACGCTTTTTTAACTTTTCCATTTCTCTGAGGGCGGAATCTGGGAATCGATTTTACACCCACTTCCAGATACCTATCCGACCATCCTGAAATTTTGCACAGGTGTATAGTTCCGGAGACAATACAATATGGGTTATTTGATGACGTTGTAAATCCAATATAGCGGACGCTTTTTTAATTTCAATTTCTGTGAGGGCGGAATCTGGGATTCCATTTTACACCCACTTCCAGATATCCGATTATGCTGAAATTTTGCGTATCTGGTGACAACTCAATATAGTATATTAGACGTCATTCTAAATTCACTACCACCATGGCATGGGTATCTAATGAAAGGGCGAGTAGAATATAGACGTAAAATAATATTTTTTAAAAACAAGCTTTAATGACAAGACAACACATAAACGATGTGCAACGAGGATGGAAGAAGAATTAGCAGAACACATTTTGTGTTACTGTTACTGCTTAGTTAGACCTCGTCATTAGCCGTGTTTTTTTGAAACGTAGCTAGCTTGTAGTTGTTAGCAAAGTCAAATTTCACACGTAAAACAAATACAACAACCAGCTGTCTACAACTCATGATTTTATCCGCAGCCAAAAGCAGCTGGCTAGGAATGTTGCGATATCTCATGGCAAGGTGGCGCTTAAAGCGATTTGTAGAACATTTGACAGACTGCCGTGTACGAAAATTATATAATTTCAATTACTAAATGATGTTTCACAGAAATAATCCACTATATTATGATTTCATATCACTTTATGTAAATTATCCATTGAATAAATTACCGAAATTAATTGTTTTCACAACAAATAACAAAAAATCGATTTGGTTGAATCCCGAATACTTTGACAGTTCACACTTAACAGCTGATCGAAATCACACATATATGACCGAAATCACACACACTAACTTGGAGGCAAATCAGCTGGGTTCGGCTGGCTGGGAATCGTTTTAATGAATGACTGGCTAGCTACGTTTCTAGAAAACACGCCTATTGTCATTTAGCCAGATTTTACCTCGAGCCTAAGTGCCCCAAGCTTTGATTTATAGTCACACATTGGTGACTCTGAAAACAATTATTTTTTTACTTTTTAGTTCATTAAAGCTTGTTTTTAAAAAAATGTTTTTTTATCTTTATCTTTTTTTCATTCTCTATTATGATCTTTTAATGCATTTATTTGGCAAGAGCATAACTTTGAGCGCGAGTCTGACTCGCACTTCGCCGGTTTTTTTTCTTTGTAACAGTGCTTATGTTATTTACGTATTATGCTATTTTCTTATAAAATATAATGTCTTGTTTACAAAACAGTCGATTTTATTTATTAAAACCAATTATTTCAAATGTTATGGATTTTTGACGCATCTCAGGAATCATTTAACAAGTTAATAATAATAATATTTGGCTTCAGCAGTCCTAGGTAGAACCAAGCCTAGCTTCCCGCAACCATTTGTGTGTGCGCGTTATATTTTATGCACGAATGGAAGGGACCTTTGGGAAGCTTTAGAGACCGCTGGCTTAGTAGTCCGACGCACTAACCACTTGTGCTACGGTGCCCACAACAAGTTGGTCATTTCAAATTTCGCACTCGGTGGACCGCAATTGGACTCGGATCCAAAACGTCGGTGTCAAAATGTCAAGGCACTTTTACTCGAATACTGTAGCCAGGTAAAAATCAATGGACTATTGGACTATTCTACGTCACAGAGCACCTCGAGATGCTCATATGTATACTCGTGATTGTTTGTAGGTGGCTCTAATAATTTATTAATTATACATGGTTCAGTCACCGCTTATCACAGGTCCATATGTACATATGTACATATGTAAAGAGCGCAAATGCAATTTTTATCACCGTTCACAATTTCGGTTTCGCAAAACAGAAAAATACAATTGTCTTGAAAAACAATCTGTAAGATCTACACCAGCGTACCGTTTAAAGATGTGCAAATATTATTCTTGTCAAAGTAACAAAGTTGTTGGCTTTTTTTCAAGCAAACAAAACGCCAGTGCATTCTCGGGTTTTTCAGATCTACGTGGTGATTCAGAGTGTTCAATTGAAGTTGACTGACTTGAATATTCCTTACGTCTCTAACCGCTTACCGATTCCACATGATGATTTTGTTTTGTTTGTGGATTGAAAGGTTTTGAAAACCAAGAGAATAAGTGCCCACTCTCAAAATTCCCATTAACCACGTTGGCTGCTCATCGATTTCTATGTTTTTGTTCGTATGGAGATTTGCCAAACAAAATTATGTAGAGTAGAGTTCGGCAAACCTTTACAATACCTTTTGTTACTTCTGGGCTGCATGTTTTCTCGCTCAAAAGGTATGAGACTATACTTCACGACAGTTCTATTTTATATATGGAATTTCTATCATATCCCTATATTATTTCTTCTTCAATGTAGCTTTTTCACCGTCTTCTTCAGTTCCTCTCCACTGCAGAGGTTGGAAATCATCGTTTTTAGGGTGTTTATTTACGACTTTTCGGATTATCCTTGAAGTCGAAAGATTTAAGTAGAGAAAAAATGTATCATTTGTCAAGAAAAGTATACAGGGTTCGAGCAAGCAACTTGTTCCTCTGATGTTTTGTTTACGTACATTAGTTAGTTCAAATTATCAAAAAGTCGCTTTGTCTATTTCAATTTATAGCGTGTTGTGTGGAAAACAGCCAGCACAATTGCTTCAAACTTAGCGAGTGTAGATACATGAACACACAGGATTTGTTCAATTTACCGAGAGGTTTTCAAGGGACCAAAGAAAAACTTCAATTTTTATCAAGAGTTTTATTTATCGAGAGTCGACTGTACTATGTAGGTACGACTGTGAATGCCCCGGAACTCTACAATTGATAAGAAATGGATTTATCTTTTTGATTTGTTTTCAGAAAATTTGTTACTAAATAAATTTATTGCACCATAGGTGAGGTTGGGTAGCAGTGGCTGCCGGTAACGAGTGCCAGCACACCTAGGCCTATAGATGCCCATTGTGATACCAAGGATCTTGGGGATATTTAACCCCGCTACTCATGAGAACCATTTGGAGTTTTGTATAAAGCGAAAAAGGCATCCCAAGCCTTTTTGCGCTCGTTCACTGAGATCATCGAAGAAGTATTCTCCTACTACGGGAAAGAGCTGGGCACGACCAAAGGAGATGTGTTGGGCTCTCATCCTCTTTTTCGTCTCTGCCACTTCTGCAGAAGCCTAACTGCATGCTTGCCTAGAAAGCAGTGTCCTGTAATGAAACCGATATCTGTAGTCTTTTTAGGGACAGAAGGTATTTGGAGCGGTTAAGATCTAGTTAAGTCTAGTCTAGGCTAAGTGACTTCTCAACCTTGATTGGAATTCAGCAGGTATTATGCCGTCAGGTCCCACAGATTTACATGGTTTTAAGCTGCTAAAGCAGCTTGTCCCTAGTGATCAGACTGGTTATGTTACTTTGTGTAGTCTATGTATCAGGCAAACTACTATATTTTTTTTTTTTTTTTCTTTCCCCCGAGGGTAGGTGAAAATCTTCCATAGACACTATGAGAATAGCAAGCGCGTGCTCATAGTAGTGTCAGATTCTTACTGACCAAAAACACCTCCCTTCGATATAAATTTGTTAGATACTGCAACTAAGTTATACTACTTATCAAGCAATTTTTCTATCACGAAATATAAACGTTTGGCAGGTTACTTTCCAATGAAAGATCCTGCATATTCCGCAATTTAGATGCGGTTAATCCTTATCTCGCCAAGTCGAAAGGTTTTGTCCTTTGTAGTCGGCGCAATAAATTGCTCTCATCCAAAATAAGTAGGACTGTATTATTAACATGTCCGATTAGTCGGTTTCTATGTTTTCGCGCGAAGCTTCTAGTTTCAGCTTCGATTGTCGGAATTCCGAGATCCCTGTGGATATCGTCGTTTCTAGCATACCACGGTGCTTGGACAATTTCTCTGAGCACTTTATTTTGAAAGGTCTGTAAAATATTGGCATTTGTTTTCTTGGTACAACCCCAAAGTTGTATACCGTAGGACCACACCGGCTTTAGCACTTGCTTGTATAAAAGCAGTTTGTTCTCGGTACTGAGGTGGGAATGTATCCCGATCAGCCAGTACATTTCTCTATATTTGATTTCTAATTCTTTACGTTTCATTTTCACGTGCGAATTCCACTTCAGCTTTGCGTCAAGTGTCATTCCCAGGTATTTGTATTCGTTTCCATTTCTAACACGGAAGAGTCTATTTCCGAGATATGAATCCAAAATCTCGTATAGGTACACGGGGAGTACTTGTCGTAATTTGCATTTCAAGCCATCGTGCCACACCTTATCAAAGGCTTGCGAGACGTCAAGAAATACGGCTGAGCATATCTTTTTTTCTTCTAGTGCTTTTTCGATTACGTTAGTAATTCTATGCACCTGGTCAATTGTCGAATGCTTACTTCTGAACCCAAACTGGTGGTCAGGGATTAGATTATTTTCTTCTATAACCGGTTGGAGACGCCTTAGTAATATCCTCTCGAAAATTTTTGATACGACTGGAAGAAGCGAGATTGGTCTGTATGATTTTACTTCATATGACGGTTTTCCTGGTTTTAAAACCATAATGACTTCCGCAACTTTCCATTGGCTCGGCACGTGTTTTAATCTGAGTGCAGCATTTATAATATGGAGAAGCTTAATAAATGCTCTTCTAGGTAAGGCTTTGAGAATTTCTCCGGTAATCAAATCATAACCAGGAGCTTTCTTAGGTTTTAGTTTCGCGATCTCACGTTCGAGTTCTCTAAGCGTTGCAGATCTGCGCGTTAAATCGTCAGATGGTGGAACTACCATCCTTGTGAGGTTGATGTTGTCATGAACCACTTGACCATCGTTCGGTTTAAAGGTTTCTTCCAAATGGGCGGCAAAAATATCCGCTTTTTCTTTATCTTCCCTTGCCCATTCATTTTGATTTATTTTAAGTGGCGGCGCGGGGATTTTGGGCCTTTTGGTGCCTTTTACGGCTTTCCAAAGGGAATAATTGGAATCTTTTTTCGCTGTTAAACTTTCAAGGTAAGAGCCTATCGCACGATTTTTAAAATCCTTAATGCTATTCTTTAAAAAATTGCAGACGATTCAGATGGGTTTTATGCTGTGGAGCACGACTTTGTTGCCATCTTTTACGCGCTTTTCTTTTTTCCCTAATTAATTCCTTTATTTCAGCAGGATATCGTAGACCGTATTTGTCTGGCGTTTTTCTTGGATTATGCGTATTATTCCAAGAGGCGAGCTGTACTATCTCAACGAAGCGATCGACTTCAACCTCAAGTTCATAGGGTGTCGTAAGCGGTACGCTCAGTTCAACATTTACTTCGATTTCGTTCCTAAAGCCTTCCCAGTTAGTTGTTCTGCCGGTTAATTTCGCTGGCTCTCGGTTAAATAATAGTTTTTCGCTCAATGTCAAAATAACTGGGGAATGATCAGACGACAGATCAAAGCTTTCTTCAACTTTTATGTGGTTGTTAGATATTCCTTTCACCACGAAGAAATCGATCAGGTCAGGTATTTTCAAAGTATCAGCTGGCCAGTAAGTCGGTTTGCCCGTCGAATGGAAATCACAACTGTACTCCATACCTGCCCCATAGAGCATTCTACCTTTTTGCGAGATGTATCTAGAGCCCCAGAACGTATGTTTCGCGTTAAAATCGCCGCCAATAATGAAATTAGGTTTCAGCGATTTAAATAAGTTAGTAAAATCACTTTTTTCAAGCGCGGAACGCGGTGGACAGTAAATAGATGAGATTTTAATAGTACGCTGACTATTTTTAACTCGAATTGTGCACATTTGCAGAGTTTCAAGCTCTATCTTTAGGTCTTCGCATTGTTCAATGCAGTCTTTAATAAACAAGGAAGATCCGCCTCTTGCTTTTCCCGAAGGGTGACAAGCGTGGTAATCAGTATAGCCTTTTATTTTTAAATGCGATTCCTTTTTCACGTGAGTTTCAGAAATCAAGCAAATGTCAATATCTTTTTCTCGCATGAATATTTCCAATTCCTCAAGTTTTTGCAAAAGTCCGTTTGCATTCCAAGTACATATTTTTAACATTCTTTTTTCATTCATATTCTAGGTGAAGTACGCGTTTTCCGTGAATAACTCTCGAGCTTAACCAACCTATCGAGAATAATTTTATTTATTTTGCTTTGCTCTTCAAGTTTCGCGAGAATAATTGAGAAAACTTGAGAAGCAGGGTCCGTCGGGATTTCGATGTTTTTTGATTTTTCGGATGCTGCAGCCTGGGCGTAGGTCTGCACTCCTGCTGTCCGAGGGCTATTACTTGATGTCTTTTCTAATGGCTTTTCATTACCATTTCTCTCAAGGCCAGAAGTCGAGGGCTTTTCTCCTGTCACCAACTTTTTCCGCTCTGAACCCGGTTTCATAACCTCTTCTTTGGTGCATGAGGGGTGAAGACCCCTTGCTACAACACGATGTGGCCTTTCTGACTTGATTTCGAAAGTATACCACTGAACTACTATATGGGGAAGAGCAGCTTCCAGCGAAATGTGTTTCCAAAGGAAGATATATTATTATATCATATTACCAACAGAGGAGCAAACATAATGAAAATAAAGAAACGATATTAATTTAGTTTATTAATTGTTTTACGATTCCTTATTCTACTTTTATTTTGTAAATTATAATAAATTCTCTTAGTAAATAAAAAAAATATCTTTTAATAACATTTCTTATAGTATGTAGGTAGATTTGTAAAATCATATAAATTATAAATTAAAAATATAAAATAATAAAAATTTTGGAATTATATCGCTTATCTTAAAATTGACACACTTATATATCTTATATTTATTATTTTGCTTAGATTTAAACAAAATATATATCTCTGTAGAAGTACAAGACTGTTTTTGCACGAGTTTCTGAGTCGTGCTGAGATTGCAATCAGCGGATTAGGTTTACAATTTACCGAAAAGATTGTATAAAAGAAAAAGGTGCATTAAACAATTGATTAATACTAATTCACCTATGGATCTATCTAAGCTAAGTTACACACCACACCCGCCAGAGTAAAAAAAAAAAAATTGCGATTAGAGAATGCTGACCAGAATAAAATTGTTTTTCTCCGTACATACATATATACAAATAAATTCTACATGGATTACAGGTACGGATAGGTATAAAGTTAAAAACAAAAATCCATTAATAAAAAAAATAATAACATAAGACATACAATTTACGAGATTGCTATTTACACATTGAGATTGAGTAACAGAAAATTCGAAAGTAAAATAGACGCAGATAGCGAACAGAAGTACTCTTCTGTGCGTGTGTGTGCAGAGGAGTTTGGCGAGCGACTATGATATGCACGATGTTTTATCTATCCGGAAACAGAGATTCATAACTTGGCGGTAGATCCTTTGGCGTTACTAGCTGACGATGATGTTGATTAGCCGCAGAAGTGATCTCTTCATCGTACGGAGCTGTCGGCAGATCGATTGTAGGAACATCCTTAAATGAAATTAGCATAATCAATAAAAAATTAAAATAAAGGAATGAGTTTAATATTCTAGAAACTTGTACTGAATGGTTATGGATAATGAAAAAATCCGTAATGGAATAACCCTGTCCACTTTTGCAAACAACCGAAGGGGATTCCTTTTTTTTGCCACCGTTACATTAAGATAATTGAATGAGACGATGTAGTCGTTAGCTATCATAGCATAGAAGCAAAAAAAAAGCTGCTCTCCAAAAGTTTGTTTGAGAAATAACAACCATATTCATATATACAGGAGCAAGTGGCCAGTACTCATTCTAAATATTCACTAGGAACCATATCTGAGTAATATTCTCTTCCGTTTTGCGGAAGAATACGATAAAACACACGTGTTATAGATGCGCTACAACGCAAAACACAATGAGTCAGTCACAAGGTCACCACACAAATGCAGCGTAATTCGTGATTTCTGGTTAAGTTTTAAGCCCACTCATCAAAACCCAATTAGTAAAGTTTACGTGAGCTCATCCATGATAAGAAAATAAGAAGTTTGACACGAAAATACTGATATTCTAATCGAAATGTGTTTTTACGATTATGAATTTCTACTCACCCTGGGAAGATCGCTCTGCGACTCTTCATGAGCTTGCTGTTGCTGCAATGTTATGCAGTTCCAATACTTCCAGCACACCCAAATGCAGAACCCCACTCCAGTCATTGTGAAAATCAAAGAAGTAATTGCACTTATTGCCACATTCGCCGTATCAATCACCTCTGTGGCCATAGCATCATGGAAGCAACTATTTTCATCCCTGCATGGATAGTTGCAATTTGTAATATTATCGCGCACAAGATATCGTGAAATACACGACTTTGGATCGTTAGGATCACATTGGAAATCGCCCGTGTACTTGCAATCCGAGTGGGATGTTATCACCATATTCAGTTCGAGTGGCTCGAGAATTGGCTGACGCTTATCAATAAAAACATGAACACTAACTTCGTCTTCGCGATCGTCAAATATTAAGCGTCCGGATGGACCATCCGGGCTTATGTCATTGCAAATTTTCTCGGACGGCCAACGGTGACCGTTAGTGAACTGTATATAATCATAGCAGAAGTTCGTCTTCGGATCTCGGCGGAACTTTAGTTTTGTAATTACTGTGTAGAGACCATGCCTTGGTCGGTCCTTCGTAACTATCCGAAAGCGACAGTCGTACTTCAGTTTGCTCTGCGACGTCGAATTCCAAACTTGCGAGATGATTGCTGCGGAATCACGATCTTCGCCAAGAGTGATTAAAGGGTCACCTTTGAAAGGCTTCTGTAGCGTAAGAATGAATTTATCCGCACATAGATAGTCTTGCGGACGAACTGCAAAGACAATTAAAATGGTTTTAATCTTTCGATAGTTCTTGCATGGAGGTAAATATTTATTTATTTATGATGTTGGACCAGATTACTCTTTGCACTATACATATTATGTACGTCGAACTTACCATATTTGTATGCAGTGCTAGTATATAAATGTGCAAGTAACGTTGAGAATAGATAATAATGCCTTAAAACAAGCATTTTACTTGAGATTTTTAAAGAGTTTTATGAAAAATATGCACATTTAAGTTCTTAATAGCAGAATAGTTTTGTGAAAAAAATATTTTGGTTTTTCCAAAGTTGACATTTGTGGCATGTGTCATAAGTCGTAACAAAGTGATGCCAAGTTCGTGTTTAAAAAATTTCAAAATATACATTTAAAATAAGAACAAAAGAGTTTGATTAAGAATCTGCACAGTTTTATTTATTGATGAAATGGAAATTAATCTATCGGAAATATTTTTCGAAATATATATTTTCGTTCGATTTTTTCTTGCTTGTAATACATATGTAAATGTCAACTGTCAAAGCAAATTCAAAAATTTCACCAGCCGCGAAACATAATTTGCAAATTTAGATCAAAACACTTTTTATTCGAATTTCCAAAAATGCGTACATGAAAACATGTCAATTTTCATTGGGCACTCCGACTCGGTGAACTCGACCGAGTGGTAGATAAAGATACATTCCCAAATTTGTTCCACCATTTGGGTCTTCAGAGTGGTGTTGTGTGAGTTTTCCGGATTTCACTTGGAGGTGCATTAACCAATATTATTTTTTTTCAATGAGATAAACGGCAGATCAGAACAGCACAGATTTGTGAAAAATGTCAGATTAACTCAGCACAGAAATGAGCAACACAGCTGATTTTGACATTTCTCACAAACCTGTTCTACCTCAAGAGTAGGTGCAGAAAAGCTGTCTAGCACAAGGTCTGTTTGGTGTGCTTTTTGTGATCCAAATGGGACATCTGTCAAATAGTAAATAATTTGAAAAGTTGGGGAAAATCCTCTCGGAAACTTCTTATTGCACAAACAAAAATGAAGATTGAAATTTCACGAATTGTCAGATGGCTGTTTGATATATGTCCCTCGGTGAATACATGGATGTGGTGTAGCACGATTTCGCAGCAGAGGAAATTTTTTGACACTCTCATTTGTCTCTCTATTCTCTTGATTTTTGACAGATTGAGTAATTTTACATAATTTTACTGCACACCAATCAGACCTACAGACACAGAGTCAATTGAACACAAAGCAGATTAGTATCGGACAGAAAATTTCCTCATTCAACTCGTAAGCCTTGTACTTTTCTGTCCAGCACAGGTTCATTGAACAGACTGATTCTTATACGGTATTCACACCAGAGCAAAACAGGTAATTTCGTTGCGAATTTCCAAATTATGCTCGAAATGAGATAATTTCTCATACGAATTGACATACCGAGATTATCTCATTTCAACTTAATTTCGTTGAAATTCGTTAAAAATTAAGTGAAAATAAAATCGAACAAACTTAATTTGAATGCAGTTGAATGATTCTGAATGACAATGACAGAACAAATTAATAAGGTAATATAAAAGTTTTCGTTGCGCAAAGATTAAACAACGGATTTGTTACCAACACACCACTTCGACTTTTTATTGTAAACTCAGTTGGTCTCCGAATGCTGCCGCATTACTCATAAAATAGCTCTGTGTACTGTCAATTTCATTTCTATTTAAAATACACCTTAAACACGCTCATTTCATTTCAAATCTGACAGAAGAAGAAAACGGCAGCAACGGCAGACCAAAGTGAGTAAATTAAAAATTATAATAATTTATGAATTTTAAAACGTTTCTTTTTTTTTAAAAATAAAGTTTTTTAAAGCATTCTCCAAGTGGAACAAAACAGATGTTTCATTTTTCTTTTGGATGCTACAATAAGTTGGAAACCCGACCAACATTTCTTTAAAAAATTTGTTGGCAAGCGTTGCTGATTTCATAAGAGTCCCTGGAAACTTCCACAACTGCGCATTACTCATTTTCAACGCGGATGCAACGAGCAATAATGAGTCAAGCAACAAGTGGTACTGGGGTTGAAGATCCAACCAAGGGAAGTTGCCGAATATGTAAAAAGGAAGATACTATGCGAATGGTTCAGTG
The DNA here is from genome assembly GCA_949775065.1 of Brachyopa scutellaris. Taxonomy (NCBI): domain Eukaryota; kingdom Metazoa; phylum Arthropoda; class Insecta; order Diptera; family Syrphidae; genus Brachyopa; species Brachyopa scutellaris. Next base: position 30,082,929 of record OX459115.1, on the reverse strand, counting down.
CGACAGATGTGATGGGTGGTTTCACTTCGAGTGCGTCCATGTCGACGACGAGATTTCAAAGCAGGACTTTATTTGCGACATGTGTTCCGCTTCAACATCGACAGCAAAACAGAACAAACAGCGATCTACAGCGACAGACGGCGGTAACTTTCAGTCACCAAATGGGGTGACCTCGCAAGAAGGACAAAAGGTACGTACAGAAAATTTGTCTAATTCATCAAATACAAATATGTGCGGCGCCTCCAAACAACGACGTAGTATGAAATTAGAACTAATGCGTCTGGAGGAAGAAAGAAAAATAAACATGCAATACTTAGAGCAAAAGTATTCGGCTATGCAAATGTATAAGGATTCCGATGAATCCGACGAAGATATTGAGATTGATTTGGGGGAGCAGCAGCTTCAGCGAGGCATACATTGGGCGGATGGAAATGGTTCCACGCTGGGTAAGGTAGGCAAGGGTGAAAAAGGTGCTAGGGTTAGTTACGGTTGTCACGAAAACGTACAGGGCATTCAGACAAATAAATTACCAACGTCATTAAATATGAGCGGAGTGCAATCAGGGTCAACTGCTCGAACATTAAATGCAGATCAGGCTTGTGCGCGTCAGGTCGTTCCAAGAGAGCTTCCAGTTTTTAGTGGCAAACCAGAGGAATGGCCACTTTTCGTAAGTAGTTTTGAAAATTCAACAAGACTGTGTGGATTCAGTAATGATGAGAATCTACTTCGGCTACAACATGCACTGAAAGGAAAGGCTCTTGAATATGTAGGTAGTAGACTTATGATACCGGCACTAGTACCTGAGATAATTTCTACTTTGCGTATGGTATTTGGAAGGCCAGAACACATTATATATAATTTACTGGCAAAGCTACGTGCGTCACCAGGTGTAAATGCAAACAAGTTAGAAACTCTGGTGAACTTTTCTTTGGAAGTAAAAAATATTACAGCTACTATGGAGGCAGCTGAACTTGAAGCACATTTAAATAATCCTTTGCTTATTCAAGAGCTTCTCGAGAAACTTCCAGCACAGATGCGGCTCAGTTGGGCGATTTTTGCCCAAACAGTTCATGTTGAGAATTTAACAACTTTCAGTAATTGGCTATTTGAACTAGCGGAAGCTGCAAGTAGTGTGATCTCTATCCCGATTACCAAATCTAGTCAACCAGACTTTGAGAAACGTAAAACACATCGTGTCGGTTTTCACGAAGAGGAGGGACAGTCCACGAGAAAAAGAATGGATCACAAGAGCACAGAGGCACTAAGGTGCTTTGCATGCTATGAAGCACATTTAATAGTAAAATGCGAAAAGTTTAAAGGGTTAGAATATGGCGAAAAGTGGAACGTGGTGCACAAGAACAAACTATGCCGCACATGTTTAAAGCGTCACGAGGCCAACTATTGTCCAGATCGCAAAGAATGTGGAATCAATCACTGCACCGCTAAGCACCATCCTCTACTCCACAAATCCCATATCAACAATGATAAAGACAAGCCAGATGTAGTCGCAGTACACCATGTAGAGACCTCCAAAGTATTATACCGAATTGTACCAATTACTGTTCATGGAAAGAAATCATCCATCGATGTATATGCGTTTCTCGACGACGGGTCTGGTCCCACTCTTATCGAGAAAGATATCCTTGCGCAATTAGAAATTCAGGGCTCAAAGTCAGATCTGTGTCTAAAATGGACTGATGGGTCAGTACGGGTAGAGAAGAGTTCGGATAGTCTTGATTTAAAAATATCGCCTAAAGGTAACATCGGAAAAATATATTCATTACGAAACGTGCGGTCAGTAAGTGCACTTGATCTACCTTCGCAGACACTAATGGTATCGGAACTTATTGAAAGATATAAACATCTCAAAGGTCTTCCAGTGGAGTCATATCGAAATGTTGTCCCGAAAGTGATCATTGGTATAAACAACAAAAGCGTAGCCATGCCATTAAAATTCCGAGAAGGAAAGGTAGATGAACCTGCGGCTACTAAAACGCGCCTAGGCTGGACAATATACGGTGAACTGGATCGAGACGCCACAGGAACAAAAGGAAATACGAGTGAGGTCCATAGGCAATTACATGTATGTGAATGCGATGACGATGTGGCTCTGCAGCACCTAATGACAGAGAATATGAGAATTGAAAACGAACTGTCGGGTGCACAGCCAAAGGATAAGTTGGATGCAAGTGAAAATAAAAAACTACGAGAGCACGTAAGGCGAGATGGTGATTGTTTTGTTGCAAGATTGCTGTGGAACTCAAGCAATATAACTATGCCCGACAACTATACAATGGCTATCCGAAGACTAAGCTGTTTCGAAAAGAAGTTAAATAAGGACCCAAATTTAAAGATACTGGTCAACGACCATATTAAAAGCATGGAAATTAAGGGCTATATTCGCAAGTTAAGTGCTGCTGAGATAAATACAGATTTCCCGCGAAAATGGTACCTGCCGATATTTACAGTCAGGAATCCAAACAAACCACATAAGATAAGAATGGTATGGGATGCCGCCGCGGAATGCAATGGCATATCCCTAAATGGATGCCTTGAGAAGGGCCCAGATCTGCTGACATCGTTAACTGGAGTCCTATTCAATTTTCGAATAGGAAAAATAGGAATATGCGGCGATATTTGTGAAATGTTTCACAGGGTAGCCATCGATGAAGAGGACCAGCAATCACAGCGTTTTATGTGGCGAGACGGGGATTCCAGTCGGCCTCCGGATATCTTCGTGCTTAGAGTTATGAGTTTTGGTGCAACTTGCTCACCGTCGCTTGCACAGTTTGTTAAAAACGAAAACGCCAATGAGTGTATAAAGGACTATCCAAGAGCAGTCAAATCTATTGTCGAGAGGCATTATGTAGACGATATGCTAGACAGTATAAATTCCGTTCAAGAGGCTATTGAGCTTGCAAAGGGTGTCAGAGAAGTCCACAAGCGCGCGAATTTTCATATTCGAAACTGGTTATCAAATTCTATCGAGGTCACCAATGCTCTAGGAGAAATAGGTACTGCGGATAAGTTTTGCCGGGCAGGAAAAGTAGTAGAACAAATCGTAGAAGCAGACAAGGTATTAGGACTGTGGTGGCAAACAGCTAGTGACACATTCACATTCAATTTAAAATTTACAAAGGCCAGTCAGGAAATTCTGCGCGGAGAAAAATTACCGACCAAGAGGGAGCTTCTTAGACTGCTCATGTCCATTTTTGATCCATTAGGATTTCTATCATTTTTTACAATTTATATGAAAATATTGCTCCAAGATGTCTGGCGCAGTGCAATAGGTTGGGACGAAACCATACCGGATGACTTGGCAACTGCATGGAAAAGATGGCTGTCATTTCTCAAGAGAGTGCAAGATGTTCAGGTGCCAAGATGCTACTTTGGCCTATCCGTTAGCAACAAGAGTAAGATGGAATTACATGTATTCGTGGACGCCAGCGAGACCGCATATGCCGCAGTAGCGTACTTGAGAATCCTAAGCGCGAAAGGAATAGAGGTGTCCCTGGTGTGCTCGAAAACGAAGGTGGCCCCATTACGTCCTATCTCTATACCTCGCATGGAACTTCTCGCCGCAGTCATGGGCGCCCGCCTCGGAAATACAGTCATCAAAGCCCACGATTTCAAGATTGAAACAACCATGTATTGGTCGGACTCAAAAACCGTTTTGTTGTGGTTACGTTCCGATCCAAGAAGCTACAAGCAGTTCGTCATGCTACGCATAGGTGAAATTCAAGAAACGACGGAAATAGCGAATTGGTACTATGTCCCAACGAAGCAGAACGTAGCAGATTTAGGCACTAAGTGGAGCCAACAACCAGACTTCGATCCAAGCGGGCCATGGTTTACGGGGCCCGCATTTTTGAAACAAAAAATAGACCGATGGCCCAAGTATCAAATAAACTTCGAAAGCAAATGTGACATAGAACTACGACAATCTTCGGAGCCGCAGCAATTAGCAGTTCAAGTCCATGAACCAATGCCTGTTGTATGTTACAATCGTTTCTCTAGATGGGAACGTCTGCTAAGATGTCTAGCGTATGTTAAGCGTTTTATAACATGTCTGAAAACAACAAAAACCGTAAAAAAGGCTTCAAAGATCGATCCAAGAATAAGTAACATAACTAACTTCACTGCTGACGAATTGCTCTGGAGTCAAGAGTTTTTACTTCGCCTTGCCCAAACCCAAACCTTTAGCCATGAGACCTGCCTGTTGCTAAAGAATCCTGATTGCCTGCTCCCCAAATCAAGTCCACTACGTTGTATGTCGCCCTTTATTGACAAAAATAAGATAATTAAAATGCGAGGTCGCCTTGAGAACGCCAAAGTGATAGGTGACGCAACTAAGAACCCTATCCTTTTACCGAAAGATCATTATATTACGAGGCTGCTGGTCGATTGGTACCATCGCAAGTTTAAGCATGTTAACCACGAATCAGTAATCAACGAGATCTTTCAGAGGTACCACATTCCAAAAGTACGATCACTTCTCAGAACTGTTCGCAGTAACTGCCAGCTATGTAAAATCCGAAGAGCACATCCTAATCCACCAGAGATGGGACCTCTACCAGAAGCGCGTTTGTCGGCTTATACAAGACCTTTTTCGTACGTTGGGCTTGACTTTTTTGGCCCATTTTTGGTCACAGTCGGGAGACGCCAGGAAAAGCGATACGGTGTCGTCTTCACATGCCTAACATGCCGTGCTGTTCATATAGAGGTGGCACATAGCTTATCAACGGATTCGTGTGTGATGGTAATTCGGAACTTCATCGGTCGTAGAGGGACACCGCTTCATATCTTCAGCGACAATGGCACCAACCTAAGAGGGGCAGAAAAGGAGCTTCGAGAAGCCCACCAAATGATCGATTTTAACGCAATCCAAGCTAAATTTACAAGTCCGGACAGCAAGTGGACCTTTATCCCTCCTGCTAGTCCTCATATGGGGGGTGCCTGGGAACGTATGGTTCGTTCAATAAAAACCGTATTGTACCAAATCATCACACGCGACACCAAACTGACCGACGAGACGCTTTGTAATGTGCTGGTGGAGGTCGAAAGTATAATTAATAATCGACCACTGACCTATCTATCCTTGGACACCGCCGAAGAGGAAGCTCTAACTCCTAACCACTATCTTTTGGGCTCATCATCCGGCTGTAAGCCTCCAGGCAAATTCGAAGACACCGACAAATACGCAAGAATGTCATGGCGTCATTCGCAGCTCCTCGCTGACAAGTTCTGGAAGAGATGGGTGGCTGAAGTCTTGCCAACGTTAACTCGGCGAACATCGTGGTTCCAGAAAATTAAGCCCATTGAAGTTGGGGATGTGGTAATTATCGTCGACCCTAATCTGCCCCGGCATTGTTGGCCGAAAGGAGTTGTGACGAGCACGAACGAAGCAAAGGACGGACAAGTAAGGAGCGCAACCGTACGTACCATACATGGTGAATATCTCCGGCCAGCTACCAAGATTGCTGTCTTAGAAGTGAAAAAAGATGGTGGCAGTGTTGTTCAATAGTGTAAGGTATGCACTTACGATGATCGTGATACCGGGGGGGAGAATGTTACCAACACACCACTTCGACTTTTTATTGTAAACTCAGTTGGTCTCCGAATGCTGCCGCATTACTCATAAAATAGCTCTGTGTACTGTCAATTTCATTTCTATTTAAAATACACCTTAAACACGCTCATTTCATTTCAAATCTGACAGAAGAAGAAAACGGCAGCAACGGCAGACCAAAGTGAGTAAATTAAAAATTATAATAATTTATGAATTTTAAAACGTTTCTTTTTTTTTAAAAATAAAGTTTTTTAAAGCATTCTCCAAGTGGAACAAAACAGATGTTTCATTTTTCTTTTGGATGCTACAATAAGTTGGAAACCCGACCAACAGGATTCTTATTGATCTCGGTGATCTAAACACAAAAGAAAAATTATTCAGTACTAAAAAAAAAAAAATTACAGATTACAATAGGTCTGTTCCCGTACTGTTGCAAACAGCCGAAAACAGCCGAAAACTACACTCTCTTCTGTCAAAACATATGAAAAGTCTTCGTACGGGAACAGGATTTGGCTGATTTCGGCTGTTTTCGGCTGTTTTGGACAGGTACGGGAACAGACCTAATTGTCAAAGCTACTGGCCGCGTTCACCACAGTTAAAGTGATATAAAAACGAATAATATAATGGAATGACATACAAAACTCAAATATCTCACAGAATGGTTTAATAGTAATGGAATGTTATCTGAAAAAAAGAAATTGAAGTTATAGAGGCACTCTGATCAACTGCATGTGGAGCCAAAGAGCGTCGGCCATAGGATTCGTACATACACAGTATCTGTCCATTTATTTGAGCTCCGCGCCCGTTGGGGCACTTTTCTACAGTTGGCTCTGTAGTCGACTTAATATCCACGCGAGTGCCTGACAATTGTTGATATACCCGGAGTCGCAAAACACACCCGAAAAGTGATATTTTAAGATATTAACCCGAGGCAGCGCCGCATCTATCCAATGTTAGCTATATAATAGTCGACTTTAGCTACCCAACTGTTTAACAATAACATCCAACTATTATTATTACTATACGTTATAACTTTACTTATGTAAATAAAAATATAATTTAATTTAAAAAAAAAAAAATTTATAACATGGCACCGTCATAGATTTACTGTCGGAACTGAATGCATCCATTCACGAAATTAGCAAGCGTAGGTATGAACACTTTTTATTTGAAACTCGAAATTATCTCATTTCGACGCTAGTGTGAATCCCATATTACATCAAACTAGGTAGGTACTTGTCAGTCTATGGGACAGGGCGAATTTTTATATTTCACCTAAAGAAATACATAATTTGGTCACGGGGCGGTTTTCACAATTTTGCATCCTCCAAAACAAGTAGAGTTCCATCATGTGCAAGGTAGGTACATACATGAAACATAAAAGAAGATCTGGAAACCATTTCTTGGTACTGATCTTATCAGATAGTTCTTATTAGTTCCGAGAAATCACAAAACGAACAATCATTTGGTATTGCCATAATATGTCAGATTTTGTTTACGTTCTATTGTGAATGTGGAAAGTGAACTGTTTCTCAATTCCGTTCGTCGGTTACTGGAGTTAAGTGAGTGGTGTGTTTCTGTATCGTTTTGCAATGAAAAGTATATAAAAAAAATATTAAAGGAAAAGGCATATCGTTTAAATTTTGTAAATTAATATAAACAGATAACCTAACCAATGACTGAAGCGAAAAAAATGCTTATTGCGCAGCGCAGCAATGGTAAACACATTTTTAATATTCCAGCTGGGGACACCAGCTTTGCCTTTGTCGAACAGGATACCACCTTTGTTGCTCAGCTCGCCGAACGTCTACGAATGCTCTCAGACGAGAGTCGCCTTAACGCCATGCTGGAAATCCTGGCGATGCTTAATCAATTCACTCGTGTCGAGGAAGATGAATGAGACATGGCGCACCCTAGCCTAAGTTTGCCACTTTTGTTCACGTATTTCTTGTTGTAAATCTTAAATTCCTGTTATTTCTTATCTTTTGTATCAACGAATAAACTTCAGAAAAAATATCTATTTGTCTTCTTGCTCCACAAAAGTATTCAACCGACAAACCGAATAGGACGATCTTCGATTGAAATTGTCATAAGATTTTTGTTCATGAATTACGCTAAATCCGTCCTTGCTTACTATATTTACACAACTTATGCCAATGGGCAAATCGTCCAACTTAAACCTAAATGCCTCAGCAACAGATGGAAGCATTCATTGTCGACGAAATATCTCATATCTACGATTTATAGCCTTTCTAAAGCGAATTGATATTCGGTCAGCTGGCGGAAAAGCAGTAAGGATCTCGGTCAAACATTTCTATAAACTGGAAGTTGCGAAGAACACTAGGACCCACAGAAGGGGCGATACTTTAACTATGACCATTCTTCACATCCTTGGTTGTTTGTTATGCTTATCCTATTTTGTTCTTGACCTGCACGGTAAGAAAAATGTGTGGATATTGTTTCCGATGTCATGCTGTTTTGTTTCCTTCTAGCGCTTCTATTAAGATCAATCCATTTACAGTATTATAAGTAAATATAACTCAAAGAAAACATTAAACCCGGTGTTTAAAAATTTAACTTTAGTGATTCCGGCTTAGCAGCTTAAATAAAAACATCTTTTCTAATAAGATAATTGGCTATAAAGTATGAAACAAACAGCAAAAGGCACTTTGGAAGCATCGTTACGAATATTTTAGTAGTTCTTCAACCTCTTCTGCGTATATTCGTCACGTACTTTAAGCAGTTCGTCGAAGAAAAGTAACACCAGCGTTGAGTGCGGTCCTATTCGCAGATAATTAGCCCAGAAGCCTTTGTACATGCCATAGACACCTTCGGTCCTCAGAATTTTAACACAACAATCCCACATACCGCGGTAGTATATACCTCTACCGTGTTCATCAACTCCTTGGTTATACAAACGAGTAGCCACAACATCTGGCGGTGTAATCGCAAGCGCCATAATCGATCCAGCGATCAGACCAGCTGCGAATGAGTTCAACGTCGGCTGAACAATAATATCATGGTCACGGAGTAGGTTCTTTGTTGTACCGAATGTTGCGATTTGAGCTCCGCTACCAAGAGCTGCACGTGGAATATGCGACTGTACGCCACGCCATAGGCCAATGACACCACGCTGAGAGTAAACCTCTGCTAAGGCACTAAACATGCCTGTATGCTTGTGCTGGTAGCCAACGGCGATGGCTTTTACCGCTTGTGACTGGAGTTGAGTCTTAATCTGATTAAAGTAGAAAACTTCTATTAAAGGGCCACAATTGAATAGTGTTCCTAAATTACCATAAAGAAGGGACTCGATGCTACAGACCCAATGATTCCTCCACCAGCACCAAATAAAAGCCCACGCGTGAATGAGACTCCACCATGTTTATCGTGCATCCATCCATTTTCCATCGCAGTGTTATATAATCCAAGGCTGGAACACGAGATAGTTATCTTTTTGTTCGTTTAAAATAAAAAGATTGCTTTAACTTACCGAAAGAAATTTAAGATAAACTGAAAATAGAGCGCTGGAACTAGTCCTTTCTGCAACCCATTCCATCCATCATTCTTGACCACCGTAATAAAAGCATTAACGATTCCTTTGTACGGTTCCACATATGTGCCACGAGCGGCTAGCTCTCCTTGCAGTTGAATTCGAGTTTTTATTACCTGCGTACATACTATTTTGATTAGCCTTGAATCTAAGGGACACGACTTAACCTACCTCAATGGGATTTGTGAAGAATGTCGCACCAACTGAGGCAGCGCCACCGATTACGTAGTCACTGTACTCCATGGAAATATTGACAAGTATGTATGTAGTATTGGAAGCTTGTCAGACAGTTTCTTGATTGATAACAATAATTTGCAAGATAATCACATTGTCACTGTCTGCCTCTTCTCACGATAGGAGATCGTGACCGGGCTCTTTCGTATTATAATCAGCGATATCGCAAATCTTTAAAAAAGAAAAAAACAGATGAATCCATAGAATAGAAATCAGCTGTTCAAAATGTCAAAAGTTAAGAATCTGCTGTGGATGGTGAATGCCATCGATGCTTATCGGTTTGGGCGCAATGGTACGATTACACTAACTATGGTTGTTATCTTGGATAACGAATAATTGAATGCACGAACTAAAGCAGAATTCATTTTGCCCATTTTACATATTCGGGAAAACGCGAGAAATTTTTATGATTATGGTAGGACGTAGGAGATATCATTCCAGAAAAACAGATCATTTTTGTGGTTCGCATTTAGTTAACCAGCGTGTGTGTTGCATTGGATCTAAGTCAGCACTTGGATGTACATACTGCAGGTCAGAAGTTGGAGGCCACCCTAGACAACTGACTGCATTCATATATAGAGATTGCACCTTATGAACTACATTGGGTCTCTTCTACTTGAACAATACACAACACATTCAGATAATAAAAGTAGGATTTCATACCCACGTTTTTGAACAGTGGGCGTTTTTCTAAAAAATTTGGAAAAACCGCTGACTTTTGGTTGTTGAATCAGCACTGGCTTCTTACTTCTTACATCTTGTCAAATCCAAAAATTTGTCGACCTGGATTGGAAGGGTCTTACTTAAAAACCACACTTGGAAGTCATAATAATTTATTTGAGATTCATCACATCTTGAGAAAACCACTCGTTAAAAATGGGAAAAGTCGGGGAAACCATACGCACCGAAATAAAGCGCTGTTCATAAAATGCTATCTCTAAACTCTATGCATAAATGAAGTCAGTAGTATAGGGTTGCCTTAAACTTATGGCCTGCGGCGTATATATATGTATGTATATATGTACATACTTGCATGCAGAAGTGAATGGAACACATTTGCCCTTATAAAGTAGGGCATCCACGGTCAGATCTGTTGGCCGACATGCTTGACTCGGCCCGCAAAATATCGTCTGACAGAAAATGTCATCCACTGTCAGATATGTCTAAAGCAGCAAATACACGATACAATCGTTGTACAACGGTTGTATGCGACGATTGTATCGTGTGCTAGCTAGCTTACGACGGTGGTACCGATATAGGGCGGTTGTACGCTTTGATTCGAAAACCTGCGGTTGGATGCGCCGTTGTATGGAAATCGCACGCATATTGTATAGTGTTTGTGCTACTTACAACGGTTGTACCGAAATTGGTACAGCCCGCGGTTGTACAACGATTGTATCGTGTATTTCCAGCTTAACAGACTTCAATACTTGACAGATTTGTCAAACGTACGTACAAGTAATTTCACAATATTCAATATTCACATGAATGAGAGTAGACATCTTAACAAGATCTGACAAAATAGCTCTCCACAGAACTCTTAGTTCAATCGAGTGAAGCACTCCATTATACCTACTACTCAACAGTGTCCGCTAAAAACTAAGGCCGGAAAAAATGAAGTTTAACTTACAAACTTATTTAAGTGGTGCCTCAACCAATAAACGTCTCCAGTTAGCCCGGTCGTAAGGTAATTGCTTCCAAATTGGTTGAAGTCCCCTTGCACTTTTGCGCACCACCAAACGAGGTCATCTTCTGTTGCACGGCCCCTATGGGTTTGAATCGAATATTACCGAGTCAATTGACTCTCTTGAACACTGTCGTGATGTTTCTTCTCTTTCCCTGTTTTATCGCTTTTTCTACAATTAGTGCTCCAGCGAAATAGTTGCTTTCCTCCCCTTCAACAATTTTCTCGCAAGGAATGCCTATCAGTTTACCCTTAGGCCCAACTTCGGACGTACAGTAAAATATAGAGATTCTTTCTTTAACTGCTCAACACGAATGTGGACTGCTTTACCAAACACGATTTTTCGCTCCTGTTACGATCTACAAACATTTAAGTTTTAAGACCAATGCGCATCGGTATCTCCTCTTTCATCCTCCCTAAATTTCCCTATGGCCCGCGCTGTGCAAAACATTTTAAGGGTATTCATAACCCTTTTATCGCGCGTGAGTCATAAAAAAATTACCGGAACGTTGGCGTTCATTTGCTCTACATGTCCTAACCATCTTAAATGTCCAATACGCGACTTTTTTGACTATGTCGGTGCCGATGAATCTTTTGCTTTAAAACCCGTCAACGTAAGGGGGACCGAATATCACATGAAGAATTTTTTCTCGAAGTAACCAACGACCTCAACCACTTTCAATGAAGACCGTGCTTCAGCTTTATATAGCAGGAATAGGATGATAAGAGTTTTATTAAGAGTCTCCTTAGTTGATCGGGAAAGCATTTTATATGAACTAAAAGAGGTTAACGCTGGATTTCGTCCAGGTAACATAATTGGGCCTATGTTCTATCTCGTTTATACCAGTGGTTTGCCTTCTCATTCAGACAGTTCAATCACCATACAATTGCCATTTTTTCCATTGGTGAAATAGTAGAAGAACCATTCAGCAATTTACAAAATATGTACTGTAAAGGAAATAGTAAATTGGACGAAAAAATGGAGGATTAAACTCAACAATTCCAAATCTATACAATTCACCCTGGTGCCAATATAAAGTTTTCGTTACTCACATTGCTTTAGTTAGACACTAAACAACAAATAGAAACCACATTGCTTAGTTACAATACCTCTGTACTGTACAGGACGAATTTGTCCCGGGTATCCAGTATGATAGTCATGGCACCTCACGAAATGTTCGTGCAAATTTCTTCACTGCCATGGTCTTGTAGTGGCAACTCTTCATTTTATAATACAATCGATATTTTAGCAGTTAAGGCAACACTGAATAAAAGATGAAATGTCATCATTCTTTTTGGATATTTAAAAAGCGCGTGTTTCATTTTTCTTCCACAGCTAAGATAAAAAGATAAAGATTATAAAGGCGACAAATTGGTGACCCCAACGAAAAAAATAACAAATATTGGTCGATTAAATTTCAAATATCGCAGTTTTTTCGTTTTTTAAAAAAAGAAAAAAAAACTTCAATTTTACATTATTAAAATTAGCACTTGGCAAGATGGCGGACGGCGATAAAGAAGACAATGGTACACAGAATGAGCAGGCTGGAGGCGGTCCATCACCGAAACAAGCAACCGCACAAGGTAATTTTCCTAAAATCTCGGTTAACAGGGTAGCAGTCAAAATTCCACCGTTCTGGGCAGAAAGACCGGAGATTTGGTTTGCGCAGATTGAAGCGCAGTTTTGTATTGCTGGAATTACTGTCGACAGCACAAAGTTCCACACAGTCGTCGCTGCGATGGAATCAAATGTAATTTCACAAATCACTGATGCCGTACTTAATCCGCCAACCAACGATAAATATGGCAACCTCAAACGTAATCTTATTGAGCGATACTGCGAAAGTGAACAGAAAAAGATTCAGAAACTGCTTTCCGACATTGACCTTGGTGATCGCCGACCAACACAGTTACTTAACGAATTAAGTGCGTTGGCAAAAGACCGCGTAAGTGATGATTTCTTAAAATCACTATGGCTTCAGCGTCTTCCACCGCACGCACGAGCCATTTTACAAGCTTCGAACGACAGTCTGCCTGGTTTAGCGAAACTAGCGGACAAAGTATTTATTTAATTATATGGTAGAGAAAGGGATATGCAGACCATCTTGCAGCAATTGGGCGAGCCCCCTCCATATGGTACAAAAATCTAACGGCGAGTGGCGGCCATGTGGCGACTATAGGGCATTGAACGCGAAGACTGTTCCGGATCGCTACCCGATTCCATTCATGCACGACGTTTCGCATATTCTCGCTGGTAAAAATATATTCTCAGTTATCGATTTACAACGAGCGTATCACCACATCCCGATAGAGCCAAACGATATACCGAAAACTGCTATAACAACGCCATTCGGTTTATTCGAATTTTGCTTTATGACTTTTGGATTAAGGAATGCTGCTCAAACCTTTCAGAGGTTTATGCATGATGTGCTGAAAGGCTTTGAATTCGTTTTTGTCTATATCGACGACATTTTCATTGCATCCGCTAACATAGAAGAGCATAAACAACATTTGAGGGCAGTTTTCGATAGGCTTCGTGAAAACAACGTGACGATTAATATGAGTAAATGTCAGCTCGGTAAAAAAGAGATTAATTTCCTGGGTCATAAAGTTAACGCCTACGGACTTCAACCAATGGAGGAGAAGGTTAACGCTGTTCGAAATTTCCCACAACCGAAAATCGCGAAAGAGCTTAAGAAATTCCTGGGAATGATTAATTTCTACCGGCCTTTTATACCGAACGCGGCAGTTAATCAAAGTAAATTACAGGCGTTGATCAAGGGAAATATAAAAAACGACACAAACTCCATCGAGTGGACGGATGAGGCAGTAATAGCGTTTCAGGAGTGCAAGACCGAACTCGCAAATGCGACGCTTTTATCCTACTTATCACCTGATGCTCCGCTTTCACTGACGGTCGACGCTTCCAACAACGCCGTAGGAGCGGTGGTGCATCAAGCAGTTAATGGCGCTTCGCAGCCTTTGGGGTTCTTCTCCAAGAAATTAAATTCAGCTCAACAGAATTATTCTACGTATGACCGGGAGTTATTGGCAATATACTTGGCTGTGCGACATTATCAGTATATGCTGGAAGGTAGGCAGTTTATAATATTTACTGATCACAAACCATTAGTTTTTGCATTTTCTCAAAAGATGGACAAAACTCCGCCAAGAAGAGCTCGACAATTAGATTTCGTTAGTCAATTTTCGACGGACATACGACACCTGCCAGGGAAAGACAATAACATCGCGGATCTGCTCTCTCGAATCAATGCCATCAGTAATTTAGATTTCGAAATCATAGCAAAAACGCAAAGTCAAGACCCTGAGCTGGAAGCTATTTTAAAATCAAATCAAACATCGCTAAGTCTCAAACAGATTCCAGTTCCAAACTCAACATCATTTTTGGTCTGCGACTCATCTACGAATAAGATGCGTCCGTTTGTCCCGGCCACTTTGCGCCGCCAAGTGATGCAAAAGTTGCATGAGTTATCGCACCCAGGTCGAAAAGCAACACAAAAACTGATTTCGGAGCGGTTCGTGTGGCCCTCGATGATGAAAGACATCGCGAGATACGTTCAGGCTTGCATACCCTGCCAACAATGTAAAGTTCAGCGACACAACAAGGCCGAGATAGGAGACTACGGACCAACAGTTCGACGTTTTGATCATATCAATATTGATATAATTGGTCCATTACCAGTGTCTAAATGAAACCGATATTGTCTCACCTGCATCGATAGATTCTCAAGATGGCCAACGGCGATCCCAATACCAGATATGGGAGCGGAAACTATTGCGACGGCTTTAATCAACAACTGGATTGCATTGTTTGGAGTGCCTTTGTGCATAACCAGCGATTTGGGCCGCCAGTTCGAGTCCACCATTTTTTCCGAGTTAATGAAAATTTTGGGCGTTAAACATTTTAAGACGACGGCTTATCATCCACAGTGCAATGGGTTAATCGAGCGATGGCACAGGACTCTGAAGTCAGCAATCAAATGCCATATGACGACGAATTGGAGTGATATTCTGCCGTTAGTTTTACTAGGCTTGCGTACAACATGGAAAGACGACCTGAAAGCTAGTCCTGCCGAAATGCTATTTGGTTCTCAGCTGCGAATCCCGGGAGAATTTCTTTGTCACAGTAAAGCTATAAGGAACGAGACGGATTTCTTGAAGAGACTTCGCTTTCACATGCAGTCGCTAAAGCAAAACAACACATCATGCCATGGCCGGAAGGGTGTATTTATCCAACCAGATCTTCGCGAATGTAAATACGTTTTTGTACGAGTTGATCGGGTTCGCGCTCCATTGGAACCACCATACGAAGGTCCTTTTGAGGTACTAAAAAAGGAGGAAAAGTTTTTCAAATTAAAAATGCCTCGACGTGAAGTTAACGTGTCAGTGGACCGACTAAAAGCAGCTTTCCTCGAAATTTATGAATCAGCCACTCCAGTACAGGTGCAATCACCCAACAACACAAAGCATTCACAGTTTTCACCATTCCCAGTAGCGACAACTGGTGAACCGTCAACTTCGGAAACCACATCGGAAACGCGAGAAAATTTTCCTGCCACAACAGAAACAAGATCAGGACGAAGGGTTCATTTTCCGGCACGTTATCGATAGTGTCCAATCTAGCGGCGGAGCCCTGTAGTGGCAACTCTTCATTTTATAATACAATCGATATTTTAGCAGTTAAGGCAACACTGAATAAAAGATGAAATGTCATCATTCTTTTTGGATATTTAAAAAGCGCGTGTTTCATTTTTCTTCCACAGCTAAGATAAAAAGATAAAGATTATAAAGGCGACAGTCTGAAAGAGATGACAACCAATCAAACATCACTGGCTATCATATTTGTCTATGCGTGTTAAAAGAAAATAGCACGATATAAAATATCGACAGATTTAGTACTGGCTCATTGGAAGAAATACATTTTTAACTCAATTAGAGAGAAGGTACCTTGTAATCACATTCACCGGGACTGGGCATAAATACAGTAGCCATGAGCTTGAGCAACGGTTTGCAGAATCACACAAAACCAGGCTGGGGCAGCACGTTCCTGAGGAAGCTTTGCATACGTACAAACATACACTGCGGATGTAAAATTTATGACCACTAAGACACACGGTACATATTACCAAACAGACAGCACACTCTTATAATTAAAAATGCGGGTTTTTAAATTTATTCCGATACATTTACATATCTAATAGGCTATTAAAATCTAACTTGAAAAAATGCATTTCTAAACTTCGTGAATGTTCAATAATTTTGACATTTAAACTTAAATTTGTATGTGGTAGCGTGGCCGAGCGGTCTAAGGCGCTGGTTTAAGGCACCAGTCTCCTCGGAGGCGTGGGTTCGAATCCCACCGCTGCCAACGAAGTTTTTTTTCTATTTTATTATTGTTATTGTTTTATTATTAGATTTCAAATGTAAATCAATCTTTCCCGAATGCCTATGCCGTCATCCTTTTTTTGGATAAATAAAAGACACACCCCCATTCTATAGTTCACAACAACTTATAAAGGGTGATTTTTTAAGAGGTTGAGAACTTTTTTTAAAAAAAAAACACAAAAAATTCGAAAAAATGAATGAAATATTTATTTGAATCGATAGTTTGAACCTTGCAATTTAATGTTTAAAGATAATTTCATGCAAATGTTGACCGCGGCTGCGTCTCAGGTAGCCCATCCGCTGAGTCCAATTTTGGCATACTCTTTCACACATATCGGCCGGTATCTCACGAATGAATGCATGGATGTTGGCTTCCAGTGCGTCAATCGAAGCGGGCTTGTTCCTATAGACATTAGCCTTGACATACCCCCACAAAAAATAATCTAATGGTGTCAAATCGCACGATCTAGGCGGCCAATTGACCGGCCCGAAACGTGAAATTAACTGTTCACCAAACTCGCCTCGCAATTGCGCCATTGTTTCGCGTGCTGTGTGGCATGTGGCACCGTCTTGTTGAAACCACATATCATGCAAGTCAAGAACTTCCATTTCGGGCAAAAAAAAGTGCTGTAACAAAGGCCTAACTGCTGGGAACGGCGCCGAATCGACATTTCGCGGTCTTCTGTCACACTAGCTGATACGGCCGCAATATTTTCTTCACTACGCACAGTACGTAAACGTGTTGGTGGTTTAATGTCCAACAAAGTAAATTTGGTGCGAAATTTGGTCACAATCTTCCGAATAGACTGCTCAGAAGGTCGAGAATGCCGATCATAAAATGGAAGCAGCGCGCGATGAACATTTCGAACCGAGCACGAATTTTGATAGTAAAATTCAATAATTTGCAAGCGTTGTTCATTTGTAAGACGATCCATGGTTAAATTGCAAACCAAACTGAAGCTGTTTGACAGTGACACAAGGTACTAAACACACGTCAGCTGTCAAAACCAGTGTTGCCAAAACCAAACCAGCTAAAAAATCACCCTTTACATGGACATGAATGTATCGACATTCTGTGGAATGGTTCGATTGCATATCAAATTGGATTTTTTTTCCATTTCAAATGACGCTAATTTCACTACTTCACACCTACATTCCTACAAGTAGATATACGTGCTTACGAAACGCGTGGTATGGCACGAGTGTAAAGTTTTCGTTTGAAAGATGTGGAGACTTTGACAGTGGTCATTTGTATTAAACCAAGTGTACCATCCATGACTGAGGAACCGACTCGTAGATTATAAGTTTTTTTGTGTGTAGATTTCCTGCAGTTTACTATTAGAGCTTACGCACACTACAGACTTTCGATCGGCCGATAGTTTGGTCGGGCTCCTAATCAGCATGAAAATGTATGAAAGTGCGCATACTAGTTAATTAGTTTATATGACTTTTATTTTCATTTTTAATTCATACAATATAATTCTAAGTCTATTATGGTTTGGCCTATGGCCGTCTACCAGATTGACTAAAAGTGCGCACACTATAACGATTCAGTATCCCCGGATAAATAAGTTTGATGTGCTACACGATTGCCTTCAAACTAAAGTAGGCTTTATAGCAGCCAACTTGATGCGAAGGTAAAGGTTATCTGCTACACGGCCCTTATAAGGCCAATGATAGCATATGGTTGTACCGTATGGTTCAACGTCGGACCAAGTTCAATGGAAAGGATTCAGGTGTTTGAGAGGGCTTGTCTTCGGGCTTGCCTTCGTTTATACAGAACACCAGAGTCCGAGTACAAAAAATTCTATGCCAATGAGGTCCTATACAACAGGGCTGACGTAATTCAAGATGACTCGAAGGCACATTGCAAGAGCAATGAGTTCGATGAATAGCCTGATCTTCGGGGCTTATTACCCTAATTTCACGTATCATGAAAGAGTGCGCCTTAACGGCTTTGTTCCACCAGAAGCGTTCCTCTATTTTGACCAACAGGGTCTGATCTTAATCAGTATGGCGCTCTCCCACGCCGATTTAAACGATAATTCAGTTTGCTCTGAGTCTTAGATTAGTTTGCCTAGGTTCTAGCTTCTAGAGGACGTTTGCGAAGCAGTTGTTCCTGATTGGAATCAGCTTAGTGCCGATGATAAATCTGTTTATCGACTAGCAATAGCAAATCGTTCGAGAACAGTAGGCCGACTGTTGTCTAGTGTGCGCACTCACTACCAACCGGACTAATCGGCCTAGTGTGCGCACTAACCAGCCCAACCCGACCAAACTATCGGCCGATAGAAAGTCTACAGTGTGCGGGAGCTCTAAGAATCTGAAGTTTTATTAATACTATTTCTTAGCTTGATTGTTAATTTAGGTCGAAAAGATTAACCGGAACTATTTTGGATTTTGAAGGTTAATGAAACTGATTAATGGGAGGTGTATTAAATTAGACTTCTGAAACAAGTTGTAGGAAACTTTGGGAAATGAAAATGATATATCTTGCGATATATGACAGTTCTTGAACAAAAAATTACGGTGAAAGAAAGAGTAGTTTGTGTTGAAAGCTACGTCAATTCCAAAATTTTAAGAAAAAAAAACAACTGTTCTTTTGAGACAGATTAATCAAATCAGTCAGATTCGCATGCAATTAAATTGGTTCATAAGTAGGGTTTTCAATCCCGAAGCTAATTTTCAATCCCGGGATTGCGGGATTTGGAAAAATGAATCACGGAATTGGACAGAAATTTTTTTTTTTTTTTTTTTATAAAAAAAAATAAAATAAATCAGACCAAAAATCAATACACGGGTCAAAAAATTATAAGTTTTGTTATTAAAATGAATCAAAAGGAACAAAATTAAAGAAGTTTATTTAAATTAATAAAAACATAATTGCTAAGAAACAAACAAATATTTACACTCCATAAAAAATTTAAGGATGATAATTTATAACAATAACAAAAGGATAACAAATAAAAAATACCTCGAGGCGTTAACAAAATCAAAAAAGAAAAAAAAATTAATTTCAAAGTCAAAAAAAAAAAAATTGTGAAAAAATGTTATTCTTGCTCTTGATCTTCGTCCGACCTTTGGAAATAAAACCGAAGGAAAATAAGGGCATCGAGAGTATCATCCCCAAATCGGCTTCTAAATTTGTTGCCAATATAACTGGGCGCTGAAAACGCTAGCTCTGCTTCTACGCTTGTTGGTGGAATGAACAGTAAATACATACTTGTGTTCTAAATCCAGATTAGGGATGTAACGGAGTCGGAGTCGGAGTCGGAAGTCTCATACCAACCTCCGCGGAGTCGGAGTTGAATCGGAGTCGGAGGCGAAGGTGGCAGACTCAAATTGTTCAAATAAAAACTTTGAAGAAATAAATTTTTATTAGAAAAACTTGCTTCTTATTTAACAAGTCGTGCCATGATATATTAGATTCTTCTAATAGAATTTTTGAGACACTTTCAGTAACTAACTTTTTGTTTTTCTCAAGTTTTAAAAGTTCTCGAGTTGAATCCGAGATTCACGAAAATTGATCTCGAGCAATAAAAAGTGTTTTTTTGCCCGTTGGAAAATTAAAATTGTACTAGAGCGATAAAAATTGCTCGGGATGAAAAAAGTGCTTTTTTGCCCAAACGAAATCGACATAACTCACGCGTCTCATGAACGTACTATCAGCTGCAATGCAGATCTACTATTGATAAAAACAAATAAAAGAGTGAAAAGACAGTCGTATCGTGACATGTCGCAACTCGATCACTCTTTGTCGTTTGTGTTCGTCGGTCGTCACCGAGGGTGCTCTGAAATACCTCTGTTATGATTATATCGGAACCGGAACCGGATTCGGAGGTGCAATTTAAACCGGAGGTTCCGACATATCGGATTCGGAGTCGAAGTTTCGTATCATCCCTAATCCAGATGATGTGTATGTTCTAAATCCAGATGACGGGTACCTCCATTTTCAAAGAGATTCAACTCTTTTCTTATGTCGTTTTCGATTGGGCTTTTCAGGTTTTGCTCTCAGATTTCAGATTTTTCGTGCTGGTTGGAAAACAAACGAGATTGATCTGTTTTTCTGCAATTGTATCAGTGTTACATTTCACATCTTGTTCGTAAAAGGAAATAAATAAGAAAAAGAAAAATAATAATTACAATTTCAAAACACTTTTTTTATATTTTCTAAATATTCTACACAGTTCCTGATAATTATTTTTTTTGATTGATATTTATTTTGATGTACTGCGTTGATATTTCATATAAAATCTGCTGGTGTTAGTGCAAGTAGGTGTAAATCTCGAACTGAATCCGAGATTCACAACAATTGATCTAGAGCAAAAAAAGTGCCTCTTTTGGTCGGTTGGAAAATGAAAATTGTACTAGAGCGATAAAAACTGCTCGAGATAAAAAAAAAATTGCTTTTTTTGCCCAATCGAAATCGACATTAGATGAACGCATACCTTGATTTGCGCTGCAACGGCGCCAGATCTGTCAAGAACTATCGTAATCTAACCTATTCTAGATATGTATGTACTTACGTGTTACGTTTCTTTTTTGTACATAATTTTTGGAAAACGGCAAAGCAAGGGTTAATTTCGATCACAAAAAATTAATAATCTAAATTTTAAAAATCAAAAATTACTTAGGTATTTGCTTCAGAGACAGAGAGTATCAAATAAAATCAGCTTTCAATCCCGAAAATCCCGGGATTGGTGACTTGCAATCCCGGTATCGTTTAAGAGTAAAAATCATCCGGGATCCCGGGATTGATTTCCCTATTCATAAGATTAGAAGCGGTCAAATTCATATCATTGTTTTGTTCTTCTATAAAAAGTAAATTTTGTAAATAAGGAAGGGTTGGCTTTATTTTTACTTCAAAAATGGTAAACAAATTTTTTTGGCACTGTCAAATTGAGCGAAAATCGATGATTACCATTCTGAAGCCTTATCTAAGCATACTATCATTGGCAAGATCATATTAGGGTTATCGAAACAGTAAGGTGAATCAGCGAAGTCGACGCCGACGTTGTTGGATGGCCTCGAAAGCATTAACCTCTCAAGTGGTAGGGGTCCGAACGGCTGGGAAGCTGGCTTTCCCAATAGTTTTCAGCAGCCAGGACACTCTAGGTGTAAAGCAACTGGCGCCCATTGGGAATCCAAAATCAAGAACTTATCTGCGATAAGATCATTATGTTGACTCCACAAAGTATAGTTTTTCCGTGATAGTCAATTACTATGAGTTCAGTGATAAAGAAATTTTTTGACATTCGCCGATTCGTCTAAGCACGGTAAACGACCACCCAGTGTCTGAATGCTATTGAAATCCAGGGTAACAAGTGTCCAATACTGGATTCTCCAGGCATATACCTCCTTCTCTGTAAGAGACAAACTTCACTGGAACACCTATCAAACTGAATGTACCAATATGACTCAGCGAGGCCAAGCTCCACAAACAGAGGACGCCCCATTCCTCGTTTAACAGCACGAGTCCCAGAAGCGCAATATGTAGGCTGTAACTCGTAACAATCGCTTCCAAGTGGTGAAGTTTCTGTAGTAAAACAGAGGCTCGAGTGGTTCGCTTACAAAACCCAAGGTCTGCGTTACGTTGTTCAGAACTGTTGTGATTTTTATACCATCGTTGCGTCATGCAGGATTCATTTCTCCGGAACAGTGCTTCCAGTCTAAAGTTGATGTGTGACGTCGTATTTCGGTAACTCTGTACTGTACATATGGTTTCCATAGATTGACCTTTCCTTGAATCCAGCTAAGAGCAATTTTTCATCAAATACGAACACAATTGTGCTGCTATTAATGCAGCTGCTATTAACTCTTTAAATACTTAGCAAACTGTAAAATAATTTCAATCATTTGTGCCGTAAACAGAACATTCAATTTAATATTAATAACATAACGATCAAGATTGCAGTCGTATTGCTTACTCGTATTTGCTATCGAAAGTCGTTAAACTCACTTGAAATTATCTTAAGTTGCATATCACAATCACATCGATGAATGTCCTTAGGTACACCAATACGCATATTTATAACTTCTGCCGCCATCTGCCCTGTGATTAAACATCGAAAAAAGATATCCAAGAGGTTACTTCCGAATAAAAAAAACAATCATGTCCATGTGTTCGTGGAAACAAGTATTTTTGAATAAATCATATCTGTCATTGGACTTCGGGTCGTTGACCGAGACTTTGGCAAATTTTTAACAAACTTTCGTTTTCGTTATTATAATTTTTTTTTTTTATTATTTAATGCAGGCTGCTTCAAATTGGACGACGGGTGGCGCGAGTGGACTGGTTTTCATAGTAAGCCGGCATTTTGCGCCGTCCGACATCAGCACTGAGGTGAAGATGATGAATTTTTGAATAATATGTAAATTTTGTTATTTTTTGTTTTGTTATTTTTTGTCATTGTGTTCCACAATTACCTCGCGTGTTTTTGTTTTGAAGCAGTTATACGCTACGTCACCTATTTGTTTTTGATGAAATTATAGGATCGGCTTCGTTGAATGCTATAATCTTATACCTTTTAGGGATATCGAATTTCCTCATCCAATTATTGTAGTAATTAAATTAAAAATAAAAAGAAAGTTGCACGCTGATCGTAGGGCGGAATTTTCCTATTTCTAATGCGGCCCTTACACCACGCAATATTTCGTGAAAATGCGTCGTCTTTAACACTATGCAATATTATTGCAAAATATTATTGCCTTCCTGCAATTTATTCTGTATCGATTCGTTGCTGAAAGAAGACATGCTGTGTGAAAACGATTTTTTAGTATACATAGGCATCGGATTTTTATTTTGCGACGAGAGAGAACCGTCACAACGAAAATTGACAAAAGAATGGTTTAAAGAAACGCATACCACATGGGCATCTATTTTTTATTAATCGGTTTGTCCGTCATATTTG
Organism: Brachyopa scutellaris; assembly: GCA_949775065.1. Taxonomy (NCBI): domain Eukaryota; kingdom Metazoa; phylum Arthropoda; class Insecta; order Diptera; family Syrphidae; genus Brachyopa; species Brachyopa scutellaris. The sequence continues at coordinate 30,059,575 of OX459115.1, read as the reverse complement.
TATTTAATCAAATAAAAATTCATGTCTGTTACAATTTGCCTTACATGACGCAGTATACTGCGCAATATATTGAAGAAGTTCCAAAAAATATTAAATTTTTTAACTTTCCACAATATATTGGGCAAACCGAAATTATTGCTCAATAAAGCCGTTACACGGTCAATGTAACTTCGCAATACCGAGTACTGTGCAATAATATTGCATGGTGTAGACGATCAATATTATTTTGCAATACTATTACTGCACAATATTATTGACTGGGGCCCCTGGACGGTGCAATATTTTTCGAAATAATTTAGTTGAGGGCTAATATTTGGGTAGACAACATGATTATTGATATTGAAGTTTGTTGTGTGGCCATTGCACTGCTATTACACTGTATACTCTTTTGCCGCAGATGGGTGAGGGTACATAAGTGAGTGGTACATAAAAATAAATGTATGAAATGAGCTAGTAGTGAGTTAACCCAATGGTTCTCGAAATTTTCTGCGACTAGACGCTAGATTATTTAATGAACTGCTGGAAATAACTATAATAAGTTGGGCGATTAGACATTTTTATATTTTAGGCGATTTGGCATAATGTCAAAACACCCAAAAAAGTGATTTTGGGCGATTTTGTGTTTCGGCTTTTTTAAGGCGGATCTGTGTCATATCGTCCAAAACCAAATCACCCAAATCTAAAAAATGTCACATTGCCCAACATTTTTGGACGATTTAACACTATGACAGATCGACCAAAAAATAAAAATGTCAAATCACCCAAAGAAGAAATGGGCGTTTCATCGGAATCCGAAAAAACAACATATGTATGAGTATAGGGGATTCGTCCAAGTACACCATTGTATTTTAAAAACTGAGAAATATAATGGCCCGATCTGAAGTAAGTACCTAATGAAAAGAAAAACAGCTTTAATCCGAAATGAAGGATTGAAGAAATGGATATCTGAAAACAAGAAGTTAGGCTCCACTTACAATCTCGAGGGAAACAAACGAGCGGGGGGGGGGGTCATCGCGCAAGCGCCGAGCTAGGCCGCGAGCAAAGCGCGGCGCGAAACAGTAGCCGCGCCGCTTTACAAGCGATTTAACATTTTTCGGATTTTATTTCATTGTGGGCGATTTGGTTTTGGGCGATCGGAAGCATGAGTTCTGACAAAACGCCCACACTTTCTTGGTCGATTTGACATTTTTTAATTTTTGGGCGATTTGTCATAGTGTTGAATCATCCAAAAATGTTGGGTAATGTTGTTGCATTTTGGGCGATTTGATTTTGGGCGATTTGACATGGAGCCATACAAGATGCTTCAGATGCTAGCCAGCGTTTGCCAATTACACTATGGTATCTTGCTACTGGAAATACTTTCGAGGATTTAAAGTTTACAAGCGCTATATTACTTAGTTGGCGCTACAGCTCGAGGTGAACCTGGGCCTGCTTCTCGCAACCATTTGTGAGTGCGTGTTATATTTTTGCACGAATGGAAGGGACCTACAGTTTTTTGCCGACTCCGAACGGCGAGTTGAGAAGCTCAATCGTGACAAATGATACTTGTAAAAGTCTCCAATAGACTTGTTAGTTATTAGTCCAAATTAAACAACACTTTCTTCAAAACGTTATAAACTTCATGTACTTTATTATTGAGATCGAAACAATCGCTTTTAAAGGTAACAGTCGAATGATATTGGATACATTTGTCCGGTCTAATGAAAGGTATGGAATTGGGTGTGGTGAGAATTTATTGTTCATGGTGGGATTGATTTACATATAGTTGTTTATGAAATAAATATGGATTCTACACTATTTAGGCGGGAGAATTTGAATATGCGCCAACATTCCGGGCCCCTTGATCGGCTCTGCCATCAATTGAAGTCGTTGTCGAGAACGGCAATTTTTGTGATGGGACGTCTAAAGGTTCCATTAGCCGTCTTCAGATCGACCACTCGTACATTATTGTCATCGCCTTTGATGACTCGATCCACTCTTGCTAAGACCCACTTATAGGGTGGTAGGTTTTCATCCTGAAGGACTACCAGACTTCCTTCTTTGACATTAGGCTGCTGGTGAAACCATTTGGACCGCTCTTGAAGATTACGGATATATTCGCCCGACCATCTCTTCCAGAAGTGCTGCTTCAAAGCCGTCACCCTTTGCCACCTGTTAAGATAAGAAATCTTGTTAAAACTTACATCTGGCTCCGGAAATGAGTTAAGTGCGGTTCCAATTAAAAAATGTCCTGGAGTCAGTGCACTAACGTCAGCTGGATCTGATGAGATAGGTGTGATGGGCCTTGAATTTAAAATCCCTTCGATTTCTGCTAGTGCCGTACCCAGCTCTTCATAGGTTAGGAGCGCTCCTCCCAATGTTTTGGTCAACAATGTCTTCGCCGATTTGACCGCCGCTTCCCAGATCCCTCCGAAGTGAGGCGCGCGAGGTGGGATGAATTGGAATTGGATGCCATTGTCTGCAACGAACTCAAATATTTTTGTTTTAAAGGTTTGATTAAAAAATGTTTTTCTTAATTCGATCAATTTAGTTTTTGCGCCTACAAAATTTGTCGCATTGTCGCAATGAATTCTAAGAGGACAACCTCTTCTCCCTATTAGACGCTTGAGAGCTGCTATGAATGCATCTGCACTCAGATCGGAAACTACCTCCAAATGAACAGCTTTGGTGCAAAAGCATACAAAAACAGCAATGTAAGTTTTATAAGGTTGCTTTCCTCGAATTTTCCAAGATGTCGATATAGGCCCACAAAAATCCACCCCGCATATATTGAAAGGTCTGTTTGGAGTTAACCTATCTTTGGGCAAATTACCCATGACCTGTTGCAAAAGTCTAGGTCTATATCTTTTGCAATGAATGCATGACCTAACAACGCTTCTTGCCAGCGTTCTGCCATTCAAAATCCAGAACCGATCCCTAGTGAAATTCAACAAAGCTTGCGGTCCAGCGTGGAAATTCCGTATGTGAAGGTGCGCAACGTACAATTTTACAAAAAAGTTATCGCTGGGCAACAAAATGGGAAATTTAGCGTCGTAATTTACGTCCGAATTTCGAATACGACCTCCAACTCGCAACAATGTCTTATCATAAACCCTGTCTAAAAATGGTGACAGCTTGGCAATCCTGTTGGAAGACAGCTTCTCTTCTCTCGAGTTCACTTCCGCAATTTCAGTTTCGAAGCATTTGTGCTGAATGCACCAAACTATTGTTATTAAGGCTTCATTCAGTTCATCCGATGAAAGCGCCATGCCTTGGACGTGCCTTTGCAAATTTTTTTGTAACTGCTATATTTATAGAGACTTTCAACTAAATCCCCCTCAGTGCTGATGACACATGCGAAAACGCTCTTTTTCTTCTTTGCTTCGAGTAGTCTATTATCTACACCTGATGGATCAAACTTGGGGTTGTCAGGCCATTCTTTGATACCTTTTTTCAAAAAATCAGGACCATTGAACCAAATCGAAGAACATAGATCTTGTACTAAGCTTCCCCTTGAGATCAAATCGGCGGGGTTATTAGCCGATCTTACATGTCGCCACTGAACAGTGTTTGATGTAGATGACTGTATGTCACTTACCCTATTGGCAACATACGTTTCCCATAGATTTGACGTGGAAGTAAGCCAATACATTACAATCTCCGAGTCAACCCAGAAGTAAATGTCCGTGAATTCTATTTTTAAAGCTTCTTTGACCTTAAGCCACAATTTAACTAATAGCTGGGCACCACATAACTCCAGGCGAGGCAACGATTGTGTTTTTGTTGGTGCTACTCTCGATTTCCCAGAGATTAGTGTCACTGAAACTGCGTCGAACTCATCAACGCACCTGGCGTATAAGCAACACCCGTATGCCTTTATTGATGCATCCGAAAACCCATGTATTTGGATGCTTTTCCATTTTGGGCGAAAGATGAAACGTGGGACTCTGATGCAGCTGAGGTTTTGGAGATCCGCTACGTATTCTCTCCAACATAGGTCCAGATCGTTTGGTAACGGGGCATCCCAGTCCAATTTTTCTGCCCAAAGTGCCTTTAAAAACATTTTCGCCTTTACTACTACCGGCCCAACTAGCCCTAGCGGATCGAACAACCTACTAGAAGATGACAGCACTGTTCTTTTTGTCAGAATTGTTGATGAGAACGCATCCTTGTAGAAATACCGGAAGACATCCTCTTTGGGATTCCATTCGATTCCTAACGTCTTCTTAGTTTCATTGCCCTCAGTTTTAAGTTCCACACTCGTTGTTTGTGTGGCAGAATTTAGTTCCACATTCGAATGCCACTTGTGTAAATCGAAGTGGAATGATTTCAACAGCATGGTCACTTCGTTCTGTAATTTTCGAAGAATTTCAACTGAGCTAGCACCCGTGATTAGATCATCGACGTAAAAATCTCGCAAGATTATTTGACTTGCCAACGAATGGTCCTTGTTCCTTAGGCCAATTTCTTGTAGGCATCGAGTTGCGAGAAATGGTGCCGAAGCGGTGCCATACGTAACAGTATTCAGACAATATGTTTGCAACCTTTCTGAGGAATTATTCCTCCAGAGAATGAGTTGGAACCTACGATCGCTCTCATCGATCTGTACCTGACGATACATTTTTTGAATATCTGCTGTCAGCGCGTACTGATGACTTCGGAACCGCAGTATAATTGAGTACAATTCTTCTTGAATCGTCGGCCCTACCATCAACAAATCATTAAGTGAAACTGATGAAGACGTTTGACAAGATGCGTCAAAAACTACTCGAAGTTTAGTAGATGAACTTTCGGGGCGCAGGACGCACTGATGTGGCATGAAATAATGTGGTTCATTAAGCCGTATGCGTTCTATTAACGACATATGCCCTAACTCCAAATATTCATTAATGAACTTTGTGTACTCCATTTTCAGCTCGGGGTTCTTTGACAACCTCCGCTCAAGCGAGTAAAATCGTTTCTTGGCTATCTCTAAGGAGTTTCCTAACTGCATAGAACTATCTTTAAAAGGTAGTCTGACTTCGAATCGACCGCCTGCGATACCTTTTAAGTTTCGAATAAAATGTTCCTCACACCTGACCTGCTCTACAGTTCGAATAATTTTATTCGGAATTTCTTCCATATTCCAAAATCTCTCTACCAACCGTTCAAGATTCGACTCCGACGTGTTCGAAACCGCTGCTACCATGTTGCAAGACTTGTGTCTTTGTTTACTCTTCGTATATGCTCCCGACACAATCCAACCGAATGCTGTTTTATGCAGCGTGGGCAAATTAGAGCCTAGCGTAATCCTTCCATTTCTTAGCTGGTCGAAGAATACGTCTGCACCTAACAACATATCGATCGCTTGGGGCTTATAGAACAATGGATCGGCTAACTCTATGTCATTAGGAATATTCCAAGTGCCCATTTGCAGTTCGCGTTGAGGTTGACATTCCGTTATGGAACGAGTTATCCAAAACTCAATCCTTTTCTCGTACGCACCGAACCGCGACTGCACGGCCGTAGCTGTCTGATATCTAATGTTAGTGCCAATTTGTCCAACACCACTTATGTTTATTGGCCTGCAAATGGATTTGAGTTTGAGAGTGTTTGCAAAAGCTTGGGACATTAAATTTATTTGCGAGCCTGAATCGAGGAGTGCTCGAGCTGGTACGAAGTCACCTGCTTTATTCCTTACATTTACTACCACTGTTGCTAAAACCACGAGCGAATCCACCTCTTCATCTGCCGAGCACAAAGTCAGTGTTCGTGGAGCTTCGTCTGATCCAGATGGTTGTGGAACTTCATCCTGAGGTGGGTTTACATACCTATGTAAAAGCTGGTGATGTGGATCTGAGCAGACCTTGCATCGTGGGGAACTGCAAGTACTCACTTCATGGCCTTTATTGAGACAGTTGATATAGATGATAGATAGCAATACCTTCAACCTTTCGGACGTGTTTTTCTTTCCCTCCCAGTTCGCGAGTTTAAACAAATTTAATTAATTTATTGTAAATTTCGCAATACTCCACATCGCGAAATTATACTACTGCAATTTCCGCAATTCCAACCTACTTCTTGGTCATTGCCTTTTATTCGCGAACCTATACTCGCTTGCACTTTTTGTTTGACCTACTTCCGTGAATAAACTGACCCACCTCACACCAATCATGCCTAACATTTGCGGTAATACATCATGTAAACTAGCGACGAGTGACTTTAATGCTGACTGGGTAGTCTGCAATGGGCTGTGCGGTAATTCTTTTCATGCCCTGTGTATCGGTTTAAGCAAGCGATCTGTGCCCTATATTAGTGACTTTAGCAAGAATTTCGTATTCTACTGTGATGAGTGCAGAGAATTATCACTCTCACATATAATGATCGCGATAAAGTGCTGTAGTGACTCTATAAAAACCGTCTCCTCCGAAAATAAACTACTAAACAATAAAATACTGAACGAGTTTAATAAGTTTGATGACCTGTTAAAAAGTGTTGATGATTTATCTAACAGCATCGAACTCTCGGTTAACCTCTGCCGGTCCAAGTTTAAAAGTATTGACAAGCAGTTGGTAGGCCTTAATGACTCATTTACCAAGTCTCCAGCTGACTTAAACTCAAAGCTTGTGAAACTAAAATGTGATATCCTTTTAAACTTTAAAACCCTTTTCGCCTCCGAGCTTTCTACTATCAATGGCTCCCTCAACTCTCTTCGCTCCGATTTTGACATACACTGTCAAAGCTCATCAAAGACTGTTGCTGCCTCTACCCTACCCAGCGATCCATTACTTCTTCACATGATGAGCAGAATTAATGATGTGAGCAACAATGTCGAGGCTTCCCGGGTAACCATAGGCGATATAGCTGAGGACATCAGACTGACTATCAACAAAATTGATGACATCCCAGATCTCTTTCAGCCGCAACAGAGTTCTCTCAACAATAGATCATTACTAACGGAAATGCTTGAATCCGATCCTCCAGCGACAAAATCTCCTCCTCTTCAACCATCAATTCTATTGCCACCAAGACTCCCCCAAGAAACCGCAGCTGCCCCAGAAGTTGTACCGACTGTCGAGCGTTTTGGAACGATATGGACCCTTTCTGACTGGAATAAGAGGCTTAGTAAACTCGGTGGTGGTAACATAGCGGAAACAAAAACTAATGCGTTCACTTCGCTCATCATTTCTGGTGCCCCCCATCATGCTGATACCACCTGGATAGTGAATCTTTTCCACAAAAAGTATTCCATTACCGTAAACGACTGTCAGAAGACTTCGCCACTCAGCTCCAAGAAGTCCCCGTGCTTTAAAATAACCATTCCCTCCAAATATGAATGGCTTTTCCTCAACCCAGCTAGTGACGATTTTCATCTGGATAATTTAGTTATAAAAAAAGTAGAACCCAAGAAAAAACGTAAGACTAAAAAACCTAGTCCTAGTTCTTATAAAAATCTAAAATCTTATAATAACCCTAGCCCTAAGCCTAATGTAAGTATCACAACCCATAAAAATAAACCTAGCTCTAATAGTACCAACTCAAACTGGAGTTTTAAGCAGGGAACATTTCCTATCTTCTCCCCGCAAATTCGCCAACCACCAACCTCCGTTCCCTCAACTCCAATATTAGCAAAGCCGCCATCCGTAAATAACACCCGCCAAAACCGTGTGTCTTTTAACTTACAGCCTGACCCATCTCATTCAACTAGCCGCACCGCATCAACCATCTCTACTCCCTCTGCTTCTCAATATCCGAACTTTTTTCGCTCCCACATTATTAATCCCTCCCCATCCTCTATGTCTGTCAAGTCATCTAATTCTACCACAGTCAACACCCCATCTAGTTTTTTAGACCCTTTGCTTTCTCCTACAGTCAAACTCACCAAGCAGCTTGTAGATGGTAATGACGACAGCCGCTATGTACTGTCGCGTTTGAGAGATCATAGAATTTACGAGAACGTCCGTCTATATCTTGCCTACCTTCATGACAAACCGGACTCCATTTGCATTAATGGAGTAACTAAGACTAACGTCATGGTCTCAATTCACCAAGAGGGCCTTCCAACAAACCTCGACGACCTAAAGCGCATATTTGTCCGTTTCCATGAGAGCTTCAGTATTTCTCCTACTGATGTAGCAAATGATCTTTCCTCATATGCCTCACATGTTAACTCCAAACGTTTGTCACACCTACAAAGAATGCGTTCCAATTTCAAAAATTATTATAGTTCCTAACCTTCCCTCTTCTGTTTTGTCTCACCCCGCTCCCGACTGCTTATCTCTTTATTACCAGAATGTTAGGGGCTTACGTACAAAGACCTCCACAGTATACCTTAACTCCCAAACTCTCCCGTATGACATCTTTGCACTGTCTGAAACAAATCTATCTTCCGACTATAATAGTAACGAGCTATTCACGTCAGAATTTAATGTCTTTAGAAATGATGGTCTTGAGAAAGAAGACGACTCCACTGGTCGTGGTGTTCTCCTTGCAATACATAATCGTTTTGACTCTACGCTCTATAAAGCTTCACATACCGGTATCTTTGAGTTCATTTGCGTCAAAATAACTGTCTCAAAGCGTAACCTTTACCTTTTTTGCTGCTACATTCGCCCTTCTCAACCCATCCATGGTTACCAGCTTGCTGTAGACGCAATCGACGACCTGTTTGATGTTGTAGACCCCTGCGATGTTATCGTATTCCTTGGTGATTTCAACCTACCCGACCTCAAATGGATTCAGTCTGATGACGAGTCCCATTTTGTGGCCCTGAATCTATCTACAGACAAGGAAATCCTTTTCACTGACTGTCTTTCCGACTCTGGCCTACACCAATTAAGTGGCATCACTAACAACTTAGGTAGACAGCTGGATCTTATATTTTCATCAGACGTTGAAAATTGTGTAGTGTCTGCAAGCAATCATCTTCTTTCAAAATTAGACCGCTACCACCCACCTCTATCCCTTACTTTTTCATATAACAATCACAATCAAACTCTCCAATCCGAACATGCGTACAGTTTCAACTTTCGCAAAGCAGACTTTGTTAAATTAAACGATCTGCTCAATAACGCCAACCTCAGCCTTATATTCGATAATGCTCCCATTACTGTTGATAACGCTCTTACGTTGTTCTACTCCAAAATATTTGAATGTTTTACCCTTTCCGTCCCTTATATGCAGCAGAAAAACTTACCATCTTCCCCACCTTGGTACAATACAGAGTTGCGCTCGCAATAAACGAAACAAACTGTGGCGCACGTACCTTAACTCTCGTTCTGTTTCTGATTTTGCTAACTACCATCTCGCATACTCCCTTTTTTCCGATCTCTGTGAATCTCTTTACCACGACTATTTAGACCGAATGGAATCAAATCTCATTTCTGACCCCAAACGCTTCTTTCACTTCATCAATGCCAAAAAGAAATCTGATAGCTATCCGTCTTCTTTGAAACTCAATGATACATTGTCTGACAACCCAACCATAATAGCAAACTTGTTTGCTAATTTCTTCAGCCAGTCGTTCACGAACCACATCGTTGAACCCGATATTGACTACTTTTCGTTCATGAACAACTGTCCCCAAACTTCACTTGCTTCGCCTCATATCACTTCGGCAATTGTCCTAGAAAAGATGAATAATCTCAAACCCGATTTCTGCCCTGGACCCGATGGTGTACCTGCCATCGTCTTAAAAGAATGTGCGAATCATCTGTTCCAATCCCTCACGACTCTTTTTCATCATTCTATCTCACAGGGAGCTTTCCCTAAACTCTGGAAGTGCTCTTACATAATTCCCCTTCATAAAAAAGGTCGTAAGAATGATATTTCCAACTATCGCCCCATCGCAAAACTCTCCTGCATACCCAAACTTTTCGAAAGCATTATCTATGACACAATGTCTTTTCACTGTAAGTCTATTTTTTCCCCTAACCAGCATGGATTCCTCAAGGGTAGATCTACAACTACAAACCTTACTGAATTTGTATCGAACTCTCTGTGCGCTCTGGAGGATGGCAACGAAGTTGATGTAATATCTACCGACTTTAGTAAGGCCTTTGACAAAATCTCCCATGGCATTATCCTTTTCAAACTCAAAGCACTCGGCTTTCACCCAAGGTTTATTATGTGGATAAAATCTTACTTGAATGAGCGCACATATCTTGTGCTCTTTAGGTCCTCTGTATCAAACTGCTTCACAGCCACCTCTGGAGTCCCACAAGGTAGCCACCTTGGTCCTTTATTATTTTTGTTAACAATTAATGATGTGGAGTGCATTATTTTGAATTCTTATGTGTCTATCTACGCCGATGATATGAAAATTTATAGGTTCATCAAATCACCCGCTGACTCTCACCCACTCCAAGACGACCTCAACAGGTTTTCAACTTGGTGCAAACACAACTTTTTGGAGCTTAATATCAGCAAGTGCCAAGCTATAACCTACTCCCGTAAACGTCCCCCACCCCCTTCTAGGACTTACTATATATGTAATGAACTCGTCCCCTCTGTCACTTCTTTGCGTGATCTGGGTGTTATCTGCGACAGAGAACTTAATTTTCGCTCCCATATAGATAACATAATTAACAGAGCCAACTCTACGCTTGGCTTTGTTAAACGCTGGTCCAAAGAATTTTCTAATCCTTATGTCACGAGATCGCTTTATTTACCTTCGTAAGACCGATTCTTGAATATGCTAGTCAAGTTTGGTCACCCTACTACGATATTCACTCTCTACGAATTGAAGCGGTACAACGCAGATTCATCCGGTTCGCCTTACGCGGTCTTCCATGGCCCGACAGGTATAATTTACCACCTTATACAGATCGTCTTAAATTAATTAATGTTCAGTCTCTCGAAAAACGCCGTCAAATTGCCGATATACTCTTTGTTCAGCAGTTATTAGCTGGAAATATCGACTGTCCCGCGCTGCTCGACAAGATCAGCCTTAGCACTAACCCACGTAACCTTAGATCTATTCCCCTCTTCCGACTGAATTATCACCGTACCAATTATGGTTATAATGAACCGATTTCTCGAATGCTTCGCGTCACCAATTCCTTCCAAAACGCATTTGATTTCCATTTAAGCAGATCATCTCTCAGAAATACCCTACACTACCACTCCATCTCCAATACGCCCCATTCCTAGAATATTAAGTTTAGCCTTAACTTCTTAATTTAGGTTTAAGTTTTAGATTGTTTAAGTTTTTTTAGTATTAAGAATGCTTGTAATAAGCAAATAAATAAATAAATAAATAAATAAAATAAATAGATACACAATGCTAAGCGCTTTGCCTGCCTATAACGCTCATATATTTGCAACTGTTTAAATATATTGCAATCAACAATGGCATGATTTCGGCCGTTGCAAAAATGACACAAAGTCCTAGTTGCAGAAAACAAATGGTGAGTTGGCTTTGGATTCACCAGTTTTGATGGCGAATACTCAATTTTTTCTCTATGAGAACTCTTGGACTCCCTACTTTCTAAGAACTGACACCGTTTGTTTAGTAACTCTGAACAAGATTCCCACGATGGCAACTTCGAGTAATTCAAAGACTCACTCCATTTTGTACTAGTTTCTTCGTCCACCTTGGACATTACAAAATGAATAACGATTGCATGGCAAATTTCTTTATGAGTGCCCAACGATGCAAGCGAATCCAACAGAGCCGAAACATTATCAACAATACTTCTTAGTTGAACCGCAGAAACACCTTTCATTTTTGGAAGTTCGAATAAATTAGAAATATATTCCAAGAAAATTAAGCACTTATTGTCGTATCTATCTTCAAGCCGCTTAACTGCTTTTGGATAATTTTCCTCCGTTATTTGGAAGGCCTTTATCGTACCGAGCGCTTGTTCACTCAAGCATGAAACTAAATGGTTGAATTTTTCAATCCCTGATAATGAATTGTCATTGTGGACAAGAGTCTTATACGAGCCAATAAAGTTTTTCCATTCTGCATACTTTCCCGAAAACCTTGGCAGTTTGAGCTGAGGCAAGCGAGATGTAGAAGTAGAAGTGAGAGCAAATGACGTATCTGCAATACTGGGTCGTCGAACATTCCCCATAAGCGAAAGAATCTTTGTTTTGGTGCTAATATATAGATCCTCTATATCACTTCGACCACTATCCGATGGGCATAACTCCTCTATTCTATTCTGATATGTGAGAGCCTGCTTAAAGTATGATTCAACTATTCCTAACCGGCATTCCAACTCGGCGACTTCTAAAGTATTCGATTTGTTTTCAACCAAATTCTTTATTCGCGTTATACTTCCCTTAGTGGAAGCTCTATTCAATTTAAGAGTGTCGAGCGATTTGTCGCTGGTCGTGGGAGCTGCAGAACCAGGATCTACAGACATATTTTCTGTGCTATGGATTTACACCTCTCTCAAGCGACAAATTTGTGGTCTCAGCGTGTGAGAGTTGAACGATTGAAGTTTAGAGCAAATCTCTATTTGAAACAATCGGCAAAATGCTGAATTGAATTTCGACTATGTTTGTATCCCCCTTTTTTTTTTTTTTTTATGCACGCTCTGCGATCTGAGCACCGATTATGCTTGATGTGACAGAGAATCCACTTGACGCGTTGATTGTGTAACAGCTGACAGGTGGAAAGCTGTTTCCACCGATCAATTCTTCAGCAACGAAAAGCAACAACAATGCTTACGCAGCGGCGACGAGAAGATTGCGTAACAGCCGAAGGCGAAAAGCTGTTTCCACCGATTGATTCCTCAGCTACGAAAAGCAACAACAATGCTTGTGAAGAGGCGACGAGAGGATTGCGTAACAGCTGAAGGCGAAAAGCTGTTTCCACCGATCAATTCCTCAGCAACGAAAAGCAACAACAACGCTTACGAAGAGACGACGAGAATAAAAGCTTTACCCCGAATTGGCGATCACCCCACTGATGACGATGCGTACCGATGATGATCGATGCTGATCGATGCAAAGCGCGAATTTCCGATAAAAGACTTATCTGCTGGTGAAAGTAAGCGAAATGCAGGAATTGAAATTGGATGAGATTTTTCCTAATCGACTGGAGGTTAGACAGGTTGCTTCGATGCGACAACTCGAACTTATTTAATTCTTGAAGTTACGTTCGATATATGAATTAGCACCCAAATATACAGCTAAAACTATTTATTCTGCTGGAGTTAAGCAAAGTACCTACGTACTTGTACTGTGACTTGACTGGATAGTGCAATTAGCGAAAAGTTTAGAGTACGTTTGCGACAGAGGACATAAGGTCAAGCGACTTGCCTACATACGTTGTGTATACATATATTTCAGTATTTAATTATGATTTCAATATACGAAAGATGAGCGATACAGACTCACCCAGTTTCTATATTTTTTCCTTTTTGTGGATGTTTCTTTCTTCTCGTATGTTGCTGTTGATCGCGAACCCGAACACGTTTCACCACTGCACTGTATTAAAAGTTTATTGTTAATTTAATAGTTTTAATGAATTTCACTGGGACACTATAGTCCTGTCACGGTCGCCATGTAAAAGTCTCCAATAGACTTGTTAGTTATTAGTCCAAATTAAACAACACTTTCTTCAAAACGTTATAAACTTCATGTACTTTATTATTGAGATCGAAACAATCGCTTTTAAAGGTAACAGTCGAATGATATTGGATACATTTGTCCGGTCTAATGAAAGGTATGGAATTGGGTGTGGTGAGAATTTATTGTTCATGGTGGGATTGATTTACATATAGTTGTTTATGAAATAAATATGGATTCTACACTATTTAGGCGGGAGAATTTGAATATGCGCCAACAATACTCTTTGATGCTTGTCAGACATTCGAAAGAGGTGGGCACTGTGAAAAACTTTTAGGTGTTTGTGGCGGGATTCGAACCCAAGACCGCTGGCACAGTAGTCCGACGCACTAACCACTTACGCTACGGTGCCCACAGCGCTATATCCCCGAATAAATGTTATAGGAACTTGTTATTTAACAGCTAATTATGTTATAATATGTACAATATACTAGCTGACCCGTGCTCGCCTTGCACTAATTTTGATCGCCCGTAAAAATTCGACTTAGAGGTGTTCGACTGTATTATTGTATCCACCGACTGCAGATTCGAGATAAAAGTTTTATAACAAAAAGGTTTTTATTTAGTAAAAATTTTGTGAAAAATGCATTTTAAGTAAGGAATCGGAACAACGAATTTTCTTAATTTTGAGTTTAAGGAGCCATAACTTTTTTGTGGTAGCATAGAATTAATAAAGTCTTCAACATTTTGTATGCGCTTCTGATTGCCTCTCCAAAATGTACAAAACTAAGTGGTCTTACCACCAAATCGGAAGTCCCTTATTTCGACGGGCTATAGCATGGAGGGTGGTGAAAATAGACCCCCCTACTGTACGATTTCTTCGCTAGAACTTTAGGAATTTCCAGATAACGAATTATAGCTCTAAACTGGTACACCCTGTATACTCACGGATAGTCAAGCAGCTATGAAAGCATTCGTCTTAAACCTGATTGACTCCGAATCAAACCACTCCCATAAAGTTAAACGTTATTCCGCAGAAGGAATGATGTCATTAGTGGGATTTCTAAAAGGACATTGCCATCTTCAATACCACCTAAACAAAATTGGTCTCATCCAGGAAACTAAATGTCGTCTCTACATTAAAGACGACGAAACTGTGGAACGTTTTCTATGTGACTGCATATGGGACAACATTTCCACAGAGAAATCCTAACTCCCGGCGAAATTCTGAAAAAGTCTCCACCAGTGAGATCCTCAATTTCAACAAAAGAATTGAACCCCTTCTGGTTCCCTAAACTGACTTTGCGCTACAAAATATATTTTAGGTCGCAATGCACTCGCAAGTGTCGGGTCAGAACTTAAAAAAAAAATTAAAAAAAATATTGCGCAATAAATATGAAACTCATTTTGATTTGACACAATATATTGCACAACCTGCAATATTATCTACAGACGATCAATAATATTGTGCGATACCAAATATTCCGAAACAAGCATTGATATGATAATATTTTAGGCTTTTTCGTAGATCTCAACATTTTCCATAAAAATGCTAAGTTTAGAGACATTATAGAAAAAAAAGTCTGCTTGGAAAGCAATTTTTTAAGTACCAAGTGTTCCGGGTTTTTCTTCCTTTTTTTCCCAACGAATATACATTAAAAAATGGCCCTTGATGACATTTTGTGGAAGCTGAACGAGAAGATTCACCAAGAATTTATGGAGAAAATAGCCTGTTCTTCGAGTCGCTTAATCTACAAGCAACTAAACCCTAGTTTGATGGATTTAACCTACTTCCACGAATCTATTAGAATAAATCAAATAAGCATTATCTTCAAGACTCGAGGAGAATTGTTACCTCTAAATTTCAGGCCATACAGGGAAGATCTTTCAGCACTCTGTTCTTTGTGTAACTTGCGCGAAAAAGAAGATACATATCACTTTCTAGGAAAATGCCCAATTCTTCAAGAGACGAGGAGATACCGCTACAACCAATCCGCTCTCGCAATGGAGGAGGTAATTCAGATACTCAACGGATCTAACTGGAACGTTCTCTGCAACTACGTATCGGATGCCCTTGCGTATAGGAACCAGTTTATGGAGGAATAGATTCCCTTATCTTTATGTTGCAAATCATTAAAATTGCTAAAGTATATCGCTGTAAAATCCGTATTTTCTTTTTTTTTATGTTAGCAAATCATTAAAATTGCCATCCTAAAGATAAAAATATGTTTCAACAATTGTAACTAAAAATAATGAATTTAACTGCAAAAATGAAAATGAAATTGTCAATCTGGCTGACGGCTTTTGCCATTGCTAAATAGAATTAGTAAAAATTGTAATTGGTACAAACAATTAATGATGAAATAAATTCAATACTACTACAACTGCATTAAAAAATAAAACGTCGTTTGCCAATTGCCACCCCAATGTACTGAAAAAACTTACTTTTTAAACTGTAACTCAATAGAAAAGATCAGCGTAATTTTTAAAATCAGAGGAGAGCTATTAAATTTCAATTTCATTCCACACCGTCCAGAGCTACCTGTCTTGTGCAATCTTTGCAATATGAAGATACGAGAGGATATATTTCACTTCCTTGCAATATGCCCAGTTTTAAAAGAAATTCGATTGAGATTCTTCGATTCGTATACCCTGGAAATAGGTGAAGCAATTGAAATCTTAAATGGAGTCCGAGGCTGGGATTTCCTTTTCAACTACTGTGCAAATGCTCTTCGTTATAGAAAATGTATAGTTGAAGAAGATTTTTAATGTTTAATGTATATACATATTGCCTTTTTCTTTGTTCTCTGTTAAAAACAAAAATAGAAATGTAACTATTGTCAATCTGGTAGACGGCCATATGCCAAACCATAATAGACTTAGAATTATATTGAATGTTATGAATTAAAAATGAAAATAAAAGTCATATAAACTAAAAAACTAAAACTACTGAGCTCTAAATATTTCAAGTTAAGCCATATTTAAAGCGGCCCCAAATTGTAAAGGTAGTTCTGTCATCTCAATAGGGAATAACTTATAATCCAAGTTTCCATAGAAAAATAAATTACACAGTAAGTTAAATATGAATCTCTAATGTGCATATTTATTGATCAAATGGTAATGTTCACATTTTTGTCCCAGAACTAAAAAATAACAACATTATTTTATAGTAAGTAACCTTCTTCAAACAAATAAATATGTATATATAAGCCAACAAGGGGGTTCTTTCTTAGTAATGATATCTTTTGCACTCTGTTTCCTAAAGGACGTCACAGCAACATTTTCGTTCGAAAAATAGATTGTATACAACACCGCAGTCAACATGTATTATATTTTCCCCTAAACCTTCTGTTTTACGAATTGTACTCAAAGGAGATATGCCATCTTTCCTTATTTTCGAATTTTCACCCCCAGTGGAAAACCCACTCAAATTAACAACAAAAAACATTACTCTTTTCGAACTTCGAATGAGCGTCCAGTCCCTCCAGATCCAGACATGCGTCAAAAATATTCGAACTTTCGTACTCCTCCGATGGAAGTCGGAAATCTTACCCCATGTTCGACTTTCCAAAATGAACTGTACGGGGCAGTATCCTTTAAGCACCTCATGGTAATGTTGTATTCAATGAAATACTATTGCCATTACACACGTTGTTCAAATGCTATGGCCATCGTTTTATGTCTCCGCTGCGCTGTGCTAAATATTTATGGACACACTTTTCAGCCATTAGTCACAGACGACGACAGCCCACCCCTTTTCCACCACCACTGTATACAAGGGGATTGAAGGTGGATGATCATTTAATTCTGCAACGCGGCTTTTTGGTTTTGAGTACCTTCCGAGGTTAGTGGTTTGGAAAAGATGGCAACCGTCTATCGCCCATAATCAATACTAATTAGCATTTAGCTTAAACTGTTTACTTTGCTCTTTATTTGTGGCGTTGAGGGAAAAAAGGACAAACCAAAAATGATTTATTATAGGACAGGAAAGAATTCGAACTCGTTTGGTTGGAATATTGTGTTTTTGTTTTTTCTATTACACAGCTCCGGTTCGAAAAACAAAAATAGAAGCGAGTTTCCGACACATTTTTGAAGAAGTATTTTATTTTCACGTTGCGAACGGCATCCACCAGCAATGTGTTTGTTTATCTGATGGACTTTTTAAACGGGTGGCAAGACAATGAAGGTGAAATCGCCTCTAGGGAATGACCAAACAATATTCGGGGAGCAACTTTTCAATGGAATGCGTTTTAACTTTGAGTCCTTTTGCTTGTTTTTCAATGGTTTCCTTTTTTTCCAACGCTCAGACGTTTCTTTACCTGACATCCGTTGAATTTTAAATGTAAAATAACTGTTTTTGTGTTGTTGTTGATACAAATGGTCGCATGTATGTATGTGTATATTTGTAAGTATTGATATACGAGAAGTGGGTTTTATTTATAGAGAAGAGATAACTTCTGTTGGTTTTCTTTTCTCCCTCCATCTTGTCGAATAAATTGATAAATTGTTCATGACAACCTTTTTTGGTAGGCAATTGTATATCAGAGCTAAGAGTCGTTACATGGATTGCTTGCGTAGATGAGGTTAATTGGCAAGTTTTTGCTGAGAATTTGAATTTCAAAATCAGAAGTCAGAAGTCCTTTGTGAGGATACTGAATCGTCTGGCCATGTTTACCTATGGTGCATGCCATGTGCATGTCTAATGATACCAACTCTTGCTAGATGAAATCCAGTATATTTGGTATAAATACTTTTTTATTATTAAAACCCAGTATAAATCCAGTATATTCAGTTCAACTATTTTTTTTATTACCTTATTAAAAAAAAGTACAATACTTTTTTTTATTAATCTGAGTCTGTGCTCAATTCAGCGAACTGCATTGACATCAGACTAACATCAGCTGACTGCGGCTCTAACTGCGTTTGTTTGAAAGCATACTTGTCTTGAGACGAGATTTTTCACAACAAATCATTGGATGAAATAAAACCGCTATTGAAAGTCGAACGAGAACAAAACGATAAGAAAATATGCAAAAATTTACATTTGACAATCACATGTGAGTACAGCTTTATTTGACATCTTAGGTCTGTTTGGTAACTTTGGTATTCGTACGAATTCTGACTAATTCCTGTTTGTTAATCCAAACGATTCGTAACAATTCATAAATGAGAGAGCCAAATGAGAGTGTCAAAAATATCCGCTCAACTAAGAGCCTTACGAATTCTTACACCAACTTTTTCTTTTGGGTGAAGTGGGCTAACCCTGTCAAACCAGCCATTTGGCAGCTTCTTTCAGTGTACTAAGCTGTCGTCAATTCATTGTAAAGTGCAAAACGAAAACAAATTGACAATTTTTACCCAAACGTGGTTCAACGCGTTTGGTTACTTTCTTACGAATTTTCCACTTTCTGAGAGGATTTTTCCCCTTTTTTCAAATAATTTACGGCCCACTTGACTCAAAAAAGTTACCACCACAGATAACAGACCTCTTGTGTGTGGTGAAAGAGTGCGTTCGACATGCGCACGAGTGTTGATTTTTAAAAGAGCTTGTTCAATATTCGTAGTACGCACAAACTGATAAAATTTATAAAATTCCAGTACGGAAATTCATTCAGCATCTGAACCTCGAATCCAGTAAAGTTGGTATCATTATGCATGTCAATATATTTATGAGCTTGAGCATGAGGATTTGACTGTTAAAAATTGAAGGTAGGGCTGGTGATCTTTTCTGGTCGACTGCGGGCCACAGGCTGTGGGTTATGGTACAATCGCTTGTCTTTCGCTGTAGTTCTTTGGTTATAACATTGGTGGAAGCTGGAAGGTTTTTACCTGCATTGAAGGCTGATAGGATCTGTCTGTTAGCTAGTGTTATATTCGTGTCAGGGGTGTTCCCAGTCAGTTCATATTCTGTTTTATTCTTTCTACTCCAACGTGTCCAAGTACCCAAAAGAGCTAGACTTTGTAGTATCTGAGCACGGTGAAAGAGTCTTCTACATATTTTGAATTTTTGAGGTTCAAGTACAGTGTTTTAAGTCTATCTCCATTACTGGTAATTCTCTCGTCGTGACAATTTGTGCTGCTTTCTTAATAGCGTAAACTTTAGATTGGAAGAGGCTGCAGTAAGCGGTAAACCACGTATGGACATGCGGCGATACTCGGAAAAATACAGCAACTGAGGAGATGCAATCCTGAATTTCTAACCAAGACTTCAGACTACATTATACCTCACTAAGACTTCAACTTGAATGTACCAATCCTATTTCCCAGTAGGAAAGACTCAAACGAGGTGATCAGAGACTGGGAAATAGGACTCTTCACCGACGGCTCAAAGATGGATTTTGGTACGTACTGGAGCAGGGTTCTACTCAGATACACTAAATAAACGGGAATCCTTCAGATTACCGGATACATGCAGTGTTTTCCAGTTCAGCACAATCGACCATATAATCGAAGAAGAGACCAACGGTCTGTGGCTCACACGAAAAGGTTGCGCCACATCTCGCTCTTTATGGCCGAAACTTGATCTTAATATGACAAAAACGATGTTACATCTGGAAAAATCCTCCATACGCTTAATCACCGAAATAATCACAGGACACTGTGCCATAGGTCATATGACAAGCAAATGGCTACCTGCGTCCAACGATATCTGTAGAAGCTGCGGAGATGAGGAGGAAAGCGAATCGATCCAACATCTAATCTGCCACTTCCCCGCCCTCCAATAATAACCCCTACGTTCTTTAGGTCATAGATTTTTGGAAGACATAACAGAACTCGGAAATTTAAAGATATCGGATCTTCTACGATTTATCAAGAGTACACACTGGTTTACGAGTTAGTAAAAAAGAGGATTTACTCCCAAACTATGAGGGGATTCACAATGGACCTTCGGGTCTCCGAGTGGAAATGATAGCTCGTTCAATCACACACCCCTCTTAACCTAACCTAACCTAAGCCGTCGTCAAGAATGGTTCATACATAGTCCTGCTCCTCTTACCTTCTCTGTTTCTGAGTCGTCTATAGATATATATATAGTCTCGGAGTTATTCCAGGCTTCTTTGTCTGATTTGGAAACATTGAAGTTCCTGTCAAAGTCCAAGTGGGGTTTCTCGTAATCAGTTCAGGGCATATAAGTCCTTATTGACTAAACATGTCCAGTTTGTATCCAGACAAGCGAGGTCTCCAATCGCCATTATCTCTTCATCCGAGAGCTCCTTTAGCTGCCGTGTTCTTTATGGACAGTTCTGTGTGTGAAAAGTAAACCGCTGCCTTAAAGTTGAAAGCTGACTGTGGTTATAATATCTGAAATGACAGCGTTGGACTTTTGTCCAAGCTACCCTTTTTGTTTTTAATGATCCTGCCCCATGGCTGGTACTATGACCTAAAAGATATTTTGTATCATACGAATTCTAAATAAGGCGTAGCTAATAGTTTGACTTGTCTGAGCCCTGGGACACATTTCTAATTAGCTATTCGAAGATCATATTCCCATTTGTTAATTGAGGCTGAAATTGTTGCCCAGTTTATACCATAAAATAATTCCCTTTGCTTTAGGTGACGGTACAGCTCAGGGTGAACCAGGACCTACTTCTCACAACCATTTGTGTGTGCTTGTTATATTTTTGCATGAATGGAAGGGACCTACAGTTTTTTGCCTCATTGACATTGATTCTTTGTCAGACATTCGAAAGAGGTGGCACCGTGAAAAAAACATTTAGATGTTTGCTGGGATTGAACACGGGCAGAAGTGCAGTGTAATCTAACGTACTTACTACTACAGCACGGTGCTCACAAAAGGGATCCGGTCATGCAAATCTGACAGTTGAACCTGAACGGGCCAGCTCATCCGCAATCTCCGCTCCATCAATGCCTCTGTGGCCAGGCACCCACCAAAGTTTGACTTTATTGTGAGTGGCTAGGGATATGAGATCATTGAAGCAGCACTTTTCTTGTCTTGAGTTCAAAGAGTAGGAGCGCAAAGCTTTGAGTGCAGCTTGGCTGACTGAGAACGAGAAGACATTTATTTTGGGGATTTATCAAGGCGCCGATCACAATAGCAGTAACCCCCTTGAAACACGCTGGGGACTGTTCCAAGAGACACAGAGAAAGCTATCATTAAATCATAAAAAAATACATGATTTTCTTATATGTAGCGCTGTTGTTAATTGAAAAAAAAAATTATTTATAAAAATACGTGCCTTCCACAACGTTCAGTCCAACGAAAAGTCTGCTGTTCTAACCTCTCAATTTTTTACAATTTACAAGAAGTGACGCTTTCTGCTTTCTTGAATGGGTCCAAAATTAAAGCCGCAACATCTCCTCAAACCTTTTAAAGAGAAAAGCGGGCCACATTCCTTCTAAAATAAAAGAAGCGATGCGATTGTCAACGGTGAAATGAATCAAGAACATTTTTTGACTTGGATTCCACTAGCATTAGATCCGGTATCGTTAGCACTACATCAAGGCCACGAGTATTAAACTCGCACATATGTATGTATCGTTAACTATTCCTATGGCTATGAGACAAATACAGATTGTCATTAACTTAATTTGCATTCAAGGTAAATAGGGCCAGTTTTCAAAGTGGACTTCCAGTATCCGTAGTTCAGTATTAAAATAATAACGTAATACAATTAACATCAATAAAGTCAAATAATTCTAATATTAGCAGCGATGGTTTGCATTTTTTTCTTTACTCAAATGTTGTAATACCTTAAGTTTATTTAAAAACAAAATTGTTAATGACATTAATCAACAACACCTTTTAAATTTTAAGTAAATAAAACATAGTAATTAATATTAAAATAAGTTAATTTTTACGCGCTGTCTTTTGTGTTTGTTGAGGTGCTAATCAATCTCACGTATTCGCGTGCGATACAATCATGATCAAAGTGAATAAAGAATAACATACGACCAGCTCTCCTATTTGGGTAAAAATTTAGATCAAACTTGCTATTTACTATATTAACTTTTGAAAATATGTATGCTCCGTTGATTTATTCGCATATATTAGGGAGCAGGTATCTTCTATTCTACTGTTGATATGCAGGAGAGGCTGCAAATTGTTCTTATCAATATTTGCTTCAATTAGTTATTGTGATATTGGGTAATACTGTTTATAATATTGATATGAATGTCAATATGAAATTAATTTCTGAAAATAAATTGAGGATGGAATGATTTTTGAAATTGATGTATTCATGACGTTCCAGGAACTGATTTTTAGATTAGATTAGATTTGATTTCATTTGTGTACTTCAAAATTCATTACAAAACAGTTTACACAAATCATTTTACATGGCATTGCCGTCTGCCTGATTTACAATGCTTCAACATACTTAAGTAGCTAATTTTATTACATACTAACAACAAAAATACTCATAATTTTAAATAATGTCTATTAAAAAAGGTATTAAAAATATTCAGTCAATATTCCTTCGCAATTTTGCAATATTGGAACAAGTTAGGAATATTGATTTCATCGAGAGACTCAAGTCTTCGATAGGACATCGCTTCCCAAGATATGTCATCTGGTTTCTCTCAAAACTGTGCATTTCCCTATGATATCCTCCGACTCTGCCAAATCACACAAACCACAAAGTATGGGTAAATCATCACTGTGCGGTAAAAGCTGGACTTAGAGCACTCAAGCAAGTCCTGAAGCCGAATTTTCCAATAAAAGTCAGAGACAAACGATTAATTTGGGCTCAGCAGCATCTGATCATTGGACTCTAGACGTGTGGAACAATGTTATCTTTTCCAACAAATCCAAGCTTAGGCTGTATGTTGGATATTGGAAGATTCCTACGCGAGGAGAAACAAAGGAAAGACTGAGCTCTGAATACCTCCTACGGATGACCCTGGAACTGAAGATGTGATCATCTGGGGATGCTTCTCTGCAGATGGAAAAGGTGGAATGGCCTCTTCAGAATCGAAAATCACTGCAGTAGTTTATCCACGGGGACTAGAATATGAACTAGAGCCCTCCGCACTAGAGCTGGCACTTGCAGATTCCTATTTCAACCGGATAATGCTCCTTGCCCTACAGCCAAAATTGTAAGTATGAACTTGTTTTTGTTTTTCAAATAAAAGATTAATTTATAGTTTTAAAATAAGCTACAGCTTCTATGAATAAAAACTATATTAGTATTTTTTTTTTAATTCTTTAGGTTAAAAAGTACTTCGAAGAAAACAATATTGATGTGCTAAGCTGGTCTCCCTACAGCCTAGACCTCAATCCAATTGAGAATATCTGGTCAATCATGAAACTTAAGATTACAAGGGAGCGTCCAAAGTCAATTGACACCCCAAAAATTTACTAATCCGGACTTGGAACACCATACCTGCATCCATATGGAAAAACCTATCTGAGGCAATGAATTGCAGATGTGCAGCAGTTATAAAATCAAGAGGAGGTCCAAAAAAGTACTGATTAAATGGACAATGTTTCTAAGAACCAATAAAAAAATAAAAAACCACAATAATTAAGAATTTTTCATTTATTATTAAAATTGACGCAAGTACCCAAAAAACCCATTTTTCGGTCTAAGAACATTTAGCTCTCTTGACTGCAGGTAAAAAATACTAACGCTCTAAATGTGTCATGAAACGTTTGAAAATACCCAATAAATCAAAACTTCATTAAATGTAGTTATTTTATTACAACCAATTCGCCAAACTTCGAAAAAAATAGATTGAGCCAATTTTTCGAACGGCACTGTATAATGTTTAAACAAATCTAAACTTTGTTTTAAATCCACTTTAAAGAAAAGTCTGTGAAGCATTATTATTATTTTGAACACAGGTGTGGGTACATACATATGTTAAGGCTTAAATTCACATTTTCTACCTCTTTCTAAAATGTCAACAACTCAATCTTATCGTTTCGAAAACATTTGCCTATAAAAGATTTTTATTAAAATCGGTTAGATCCACCGAGCAATATAAAACTACAATAGGTAATCCAAAATCGATCACCGGAAGCGAATTCACTTCCCCCAACCTTCTCTATCCAGCACCAAATACAAAGTGATTTCGATATTTAACACTTAATTAATCACTTTATTGACCTACATCTCAAGAACACATACATAGCTTCCCATATAAAGGTGCCAGGACCACATCCGCTACCGCTCGACAACTTTGAAAGGTTTCAACTGTAAGCAAGACACAGAAGCTGTTCACAGCAGTAACTTCAAGTGCTCATCCGTGTACGGATAATGTGCCATCCTTTCCTGTGCCGTCTGCCTCCGGAAATCGACTCATCCTATCCTTCAAATATTCAGCTTCATTTGCCCACCAAAGTTTGGCTGTTTTAGTAGCGTTACTGTATGTATCCATTAAAGAAAAAAAAAAAAAGCATGCAACACATACAGAACCAATTTAAACTTTGGTTACTACCTGTTTAGAGGGGGAGGGGATGTTTCCTTTTTTAATGCGCTTCGATACATTCTGTCTGCGTTTGAAGTGTTCCCAAGGAGGTGTAACATTTTCCACACGCACGATTTTATGGTGATACGAGTATGATTGCAGAAAACAAATAATGAAAGCGGAAGGGTGGACATCCCTACCTACCTACTAAAATGCAAAACATTAACCTAATGTGGTACTCATTTCAGTTTGGAGTGGGGGTTAGTTTTTAAACTCAACTGCGAGAACTATTGTGAATGGCAAATGAGATTTTGTAGGATCGCGAATATTTGCCCACCCGTTCGTGCGCGAATTTAATGAGATTTTAACTTAGTTACGAGTTTTTATGGAAATTAAGTTTGAATGGGATATTGACACGAAATGAAAATGTCATCATAGAAGTGAAAGCAATGGGATTTCCTTGAAAGCAAAGTAATTGGTCGGGAAACAGCAATGCGAATAGTCACATTTAAGAGGTTACATGGGTTTCATGGCTTCAAAAAAGTCGATCGGAGTAATAGTTTCGGAGATAGAGCCTTGGGAAGTTGTGCGCTCAACGCCAGTTGGGCTCAGTTTTATTGTCGCTCAAAACTTAAAAACTGTACTGTGTACTTAAACTGTATTTTCAAAGTCGGTTGTCAAGATTTTTCGAAAACTATTGAACCGATCTTAATGAAATTTTACACACGTCTTTGAGATATTATTGACAAGGAAGGACTTGGACGAAAGATTTTTTTTTAATGCAACAATTTTTAAAATGAAAATGTACAGCAAATCCTACCGAAATTTTTAAATTTTTTGTAAAAATGTCTGGCAAAAATCCAATTTTCACTTTTTTTGTTTTTCCTTTGTCAAAGTTCTAGTTTAACTAATACACGTATATTTTTTTTTATTTCAGTTGATCCTGTCATGAGTTCTGCTGTTAACGCGCAAGCTCCTCTTTTCCGAGGAGTCACCGGAAATGACGTCGCAATAGCAGAGTTTTAAATAGTTTTTTTTACAATAATTTCAGAAACTCTTTGTCAAATGTGGTTACTTAAGGCAATAAAATGTTTGAAAGAAATATTTAATTTTTTATATAAAAATACTTGGCGAAACCCACGTAACGCCTTAAAACTTGCAGCAGCTCGTTATGATTCTAACAAAAGCTTCCTTAGTTGGGGCTTGAAAAAAAAATTCTCAATACTTGTATTATACGCGTATGTATCTACATATGTATGTACTACGTACATTTATAATTTCCTTTTTATTTAATAATTTTTGCAATAAAACGGCCGATTAAATAATATAACCTTCTTTCTAAACACTCCTCAAAATAGTGTTTTTTAGGATAGACTCAATTTCGATATAAACTGCTTTAATAAGGCGTTTTTCTTTTTTAGTTCAGAGCAGAGTATGAACTGTTAAAAAAAGTGTGTTTCTTATTTATTTATTTATTTATTTCATTTGAAGTATCTTTTACATTAGACTTGGAGTCCATTTAGAGCAAAAGTTAATATAATTTTAATTAATAAAGTCTGATATATTTAAGTTTTTTGACAATTTAGGTTAATAATTTAATTTAATATAGTGACAAGCTCAGACACTTCAGAGAACCTTCACAGTGTGGAGCTTTGTGGAGCGTGTGTTTCTTTTTTCGCTCAGAAACAGCTCACAACGCACTCTATATGCTCAAAATAAGTAGAAGGGACATCCCATCCTGCAGCCTGAATATACTACTGAGCTTAACAAACGCCACATTTGACAGGAACAGGAAGGAAAAAATGGAAAACATTTTGTTAGGTATGGCTTAGAAGTTAATACAATTTAATAATATGTATTAATTAATATTAATAATTAATTTAATAAAGCATACACTTTATTTAAGGCTTAAAATAGATTAACAACATGGTTGAAACTATATAATTGATAATCATGACAGCTAAATGTTCTAGTGAGTTTCAACGATAAATCAGAGCGCTCAGTCTGCGTTGTGAGCACCGTGGTGTAGTGGTATGGTAAGTGCGCTGGACTTCTACGCAATCCCAGCAAACACCGACAAAAAACTGTAGGCCCCTTCCATTCGTGCAAAAATATAACACAAATGGTTGCGAGAAGCGGGCCCTGGTTCACTCCGAACTGTTGCGCCACCTAAAGAAGAAAGAAGAAGCAGGTGTAGTTACCCTATTTTTTTTGTTTTTTTTTTAAATTTGTGGTAAATAAACCTAAGTATTATTGATAATTTAATTATCATCTTATAAGTTTTCATTTGAGGAATACTGACTGTCTTCTTCGTTCACGGTCTTTACGAAGACCTACAGAAGGTCCTTACGATGTTCGTAGTGCATACGTGCACATTTGTATATTACTCTCCATTGAATAATAAGATGCACAAGATTTCTAGTTAAACATTTTGGAATTATTCAGCGCCTTGTACTCGTTTATGATTGGGGTCGAATATCAACGAATATCGAATAACAACTTTTAAGATAATACGAGTACATAAGTCAGAAATAATGGTCTTTCAAAATAGATTAGAAAGAACAAAGAATGTATATATGAAAAAAGCCCCTTGGGTGGGTTTTGCTGGTATCATCATTCTCACTCTGCGATATTCAAAACAGCTCCAGTGGTGGCTATAAATTCTAATTGGAAGGGTATCCTGGGGAAACAACAAATTACTTCAAGTGCAAAGAACAGACACTTTAAAGTGGTTATAAGGGCCACCATGTGTTATACAACGCAGGTGTTGAGACGTGGAAAACCTATTACCATTTTTATTAGGAACATTTTTTTTGGAATTATGCCAGGAAATTTATATATGTAATGTGCATATGCATATGTAATATGTATATAAATATCTTACTACATTATTAACGCAATCGCACTTTCAAGCCACCAGATTTTCCAGTTGACGGATAAAGCAAGTTAAATGAAAATTTGTTTGGATGACATTTGTCAGTTGGCAGTTGACAGTCGTAGTTGTAGTTTATTATGGAGCAGCTAATTGTCGCAACAATGAGTTGAAATTGTTCAATTGTCAATACGCGGAGAAAATTATACTTAAACTTGGCTGTCAATAAACAGAGTAGATACTATTGGGGCAGCAAAGACCACAACACCCTCGAAGAGTAACTGAATGGTGCGCCATTCAGCGGCGGCATCATTGGGTCATATTTCTTCAAGGATGCTAGAGGCAATGCTGTAACCGTTACTGGTGACCGCTATCGGGACATGTTGCAAAACTTTCTTGTACGCGAATTGGATCAATTAGGCCTATAGAATATGTGATTCCAACGAGACGGTGCCGCATAACACACAGCTCGTGCTACGATGCAAATAGTGCGAGATATTTTTCCCGGCAGAATAATATCAAAAATTGATGATACGGAGATACCGTCACCACCCCCTAATTTGTACCATCCGGATATTTTCCTATGGGGGTACTTGAAGCAAAAGGTGTGCACCAATAAACCAACTACAACTTTGATGCTTAAGGACAAGATTCGAAATGTAATGGCTGAAATAACACAAGAAGTCTGCGAAATTATTATGAAAAATGTGCTTAACACTAGAATGCATATGGGGTGCCAGCGCACCCCACTTTAAAAAACAAACTGTTACAACTTTTAAAACAAAAACCGTAATTTTCGTAGAATTCCATAACTTTTTATCTTTTGAACGAGATAAGGAAACTTCTTTTTTATGTCAGTAGCGATATGGACGAAAAAAATAAAGCTTGCATAGATGACATGGAGACGGCTTCTGAAGAGGACGAGGAGACTTCCTCCAGTGACTGTGAGGATGATGAAAATCTAGAAGAACGGCGTCACTTAGGAGTTCTGTTAGGAAAAAAGTATGCAACAGCTGCCTTTGTATGCGCAACAAACAAGATTAGAAATATACCGGTAATATGTAGAAAATTAAAGCTTATTATATATTGTAATGTTGCCTTATATGTCTTCTTTCAGAAACAAGAAAAATTTTGCAACTATTCTTTTCTTGGTTTATGGAAACACCTTATAGTCACACCACTTCAGTTCATCCTTATTTAATTTTTTTCTCATTGAATTAATACGGCTGTTAATCAAATGCCATTTTTCTTGTTAATTTGATTACTAAATATATTGCTTATAGCTTAAACAAATTATAATTTTATTAAAACTGTGTCTGAAGATGCTGGTTTTTTTTTTCAATACAAAGTGTTGGGGTGCTCAGGAACCCCATATGTGTTAACGTACCAAAAAAAAAAAAAACGCATGTATTCTAGGGTTAAAAGAGCTCGCCTTTGCACCACGACCGGAGGTGGTCACTTGACCGACATTATATTCCATACATTATGTTGAAGATCTATAAAATATAAATAATAAAATTGTATTTCATTAAAAAAAAATGTTAAACATGCTAACTTTGTTTTGCATTACCTTTGAAGGCAATTAAATGAACCACCTACTCGTAAAGACATAAAAACAAAACTTTTCCATTCAATCAAAGTTTTATTCTTCCGACACTTATTATCACCTACATATGTATAAATGTACAATGTACACAGATACTATATATGTATATTATTCATCTGTTGTTTATTAAAAATAAAATATTCTTGTTGTCATGCGACAGTTTTGAATTGTGAAACTTTAAACTGAACATATGTATGTATGTATGTAGGTGCTGCTAATTTGTCACTTATCACATAACACGATTAGTGGACATGGACAATTCGTCACTCAACGATTTCATCATTACCTTTGAAATTATGTCTCGATTCATTTACAGGTGTAAATGGGTTTGATTCAGTGTTTTACGAGTCTGATTTCCATAGAATTTACTCAAAAACCAAAATTCTGTGTTGTTGCGAGTGGCTGCAGGAAATAACCCCCCAGAATTGGGGAATAATTTCACTCTGAAATTAACTACTATTTCCAATAGAGATTGAACTTCTCTACTCTTCATATCAATAACAACAGTTAAAGTCACTGTTAAGCCTGAATAAAAATTGAATTTTGCATGAAAATAGAAGAGTGAAATAGTTCACCGATTGTTGAATTTGGGGACTTATTTCACCATGAAATAACCGCCCAATTTTAAGTATGAAATAAGTCCCCAAAAACCCATGAAATAAGTCCCCAATCTCCATACAAAGTTGGGGTGTTATTTCATTTTCCGTTTGGGGGCCTTTTCATTAGGGGGTTATTTCCTGCAGCCGTTGCGAGTTACAGCAACTTAACCATTTGAATCATAGTTTTCACCATTTAGCGAGTTTAATCATGAAGTGCAATAAAAGTTTATTTGAAATGGCAAATTTCATAATGTGAGTGTCAACAATATTTACATTTGCCAACCTTGACGTCCCTTGGGTGACATCAGGAGACTCCGTCGTCTCCAGTCATCATTTTGCTTGACGTCTGCTGTTATCGGCAATGTGAAAATTCTTTGCAACAATACGTCAATCTGCTGCATGCAAGGATGAAGGATGATCGGGTACATCTAAAGTTCACAGCGTCATACTTTGTTGCGTTGCGCGTACGACAACGATAGTGATGTCAACCTATTGAAAGATTAATCCATTCTCGAAAAGCTTACGCTGGGCATCCTTTGTCAAGTCGACACATTTTCCAGGAAAAGCAATTTCACGAATTTTCTGAAATGCAATTAAAATAAAAGAAACAGCCGCGCCGCGCCCATCTTCTCAAACGAAATATTTTGATGATAAACCATATGAGCGACACTCGATGAACAGGAACAGGAACGGATGTACGATGACAAGGATACGTACATAAAAGAAAGGTCAACAATGAACTTTTAAAAAAGGTGGCAAACGATGAACTGTTAATAGCCAACGGTTGTACGATGTGCGGTTATAATTGCTGAAGGGTTAAAGCAAAATAAATTTATAAATAAGATTTGGGGAAAGCACGCACTTCAGGGAGAGTGACAGATACTCGTACAAGCGAAAAAACGTAACTTAAAGTTTATTGACCGACGAGAAACCCTTTCTTAATTGCTTCATGACAATTTGGAGAGCCTTCATACGTGATGAGGTTGATCTTTCATTAAAAGACTTTCTTTTAGGTAATATAGCAATATCATGCTGAACTTTTTCGGCTTTCAAATTGAATTTAACTGTTTGTATTTGCGTTTGAGTAGGTATCTGAATTCGTCTCGAATATTTTTTGTTCACTCTCAATCACTTTGGAACTTCCTATGCCAAAGGACCTTTTAATAAATAATAAACATTTCAAAAATAAACTAACTTTTCTATGCAGCAATAATTAGCTCTCTAATATACCATATTTTACAATTATTAACTTTTTGAATTATTGCTGTTTGTTTCTTTTTCATTTTGTAAATAATTTATTGGAATGATTTTCATTTCGAAATCGTTGTTTTTATTTGAACTTCAAGTCTCATTGTACGATAGTGAGAAAAAGCTAATCCTTTCATGTTTGATATAATCCCTTTCAAGTCTTTTGAAAGTTGTTTATGGAATGTGTTTGTTTTTTAACGCCTATATTCTTTAACTAGATTTAGCAATTATTTATGATAGACATTTTATTTTTTATTTTTTGTAATTGAATAGCATTGTAATATGAGCAGGTTTTCT
Organism: Brachyopa scutellaris; assembly: GCA_949775065.1. NCBI lineage: Eukaryota > Metazoa > Arthropoda > Insecta > Diptera > Syrphidae > Brachyopa > Brachyopa scutellaris. The sequence continues at coordinate 30,028,104 of OX459115.1, read as the reverse complement.
TATGTCAAAGGGAAAAGCAAAAGGACGATGATTATTAAGTTCAAGAGTAAATGGAAAACAAAATTAATTTTTATAATTTTTTATACTGTAGTAACAGGACAGCTGGTTGTATATGTTAAAGTTCCCTGGGTCTTATTATTGTTATGCTTTATGTTTGTCAGATATTCAAAAAGGTGGCTAGGGGCTGGTATTGAACCTAGGGATGCGCGATGTTGGCAAAACATCGATGTCAACATCGATGATCGATTATAATCGAACTCAAAACATTGATGTTTTAAAAAATCGATGTTATAGAATGAATTTATAGAATGCCGACTAATGACGTAAGAAACAACATATGTATGTACTTATATACATGGTAGTGGAAGAAAATCCCGAAAGATAAAATACCGAATTTGGGGAAAATAATATGTAGTTTAAAAACCGCGCTGGTTGTTATAGAAATAGGGTAGGCACTGACTGGTTTTAACTTGGCAAAGCCCAGTGTTGTAACTGTTGCTACACATCAATTGTGCTTATTTTACCTCCAAGTGGTAGCCATCGGGTACTGGTCGCTGCCCACCCGGGAACGACTTGCTAAACTTATAAGCGCGAGTGCTGACCATGCGAAAATAGCAGCACTTTAATACGCGTCAGCGGACGAATTCCATAGATGGAACCAACGGTGGCGTTAATTTTCCAGAATGGAAACAAAACCTTATCTGAGCTACTTCGACATATTCGGAGCTCAGGTCGATAAGGATTTCCACGTAAGTCAGGGTCGTGGAAAAGAGTTGGTGGCAGATGAGCCCCTATTGGGCCAACGGCAGCACTCACACCCCCGTAGTGGGTAACTGACACCGGTGGACTCGGCCCCTTGTCCTAGGTGTATATAAGGATCTGGCCCTCCAGGTTGGGGGTTGTGCGTAAGGTTAAGTACCTACCGCGTAAAAAAATTATTGTTCCGAAACAACCAAAAGCCTCGGAAAAGGACGGATTTACTGTTGACGAGAAAAGGACAATGACGTTCGGATCTGCACCTGGAATGTTCGCTCACTGAACGGTGCCGGTGAACCCGAACAACTGGCAGAGGCCCTAGACCGCTATAAAGCGGATATAACCGCCATCCAGGAAGTGCGATGGGATGGACCAGGCAGTGAAAGAACGAGAAACTGTGACATCTACTACGGTGATTGCTATACCGAAAATAAACAGCGCTTATTCGGATGCGGATTTGTCATACGCGGCAGACTTAGGCAAGAAGTCTTGAGCTTTCGGCACGTGAGCGAGCGTCTTATGACAATCCGTGTCAAGGCAAAATTCGCCAACATTAGCCTAATATGCGCTCACGCCCCTATAGAAGAAAAGGACGACGCTACCAAAGATAGTTTCTACGAGCTCCTCGACAAAACCTACGAGCAATACCCTAAGCATGACGTTAAAATCGTATTGGGCGATTTTAACGCCAAGATAGGAAGTGAGGACATCTTTGGTAGGACGGTTGGAAGGCACAGCCTACACGACACCACGTCCGAAAATGGACTAAGGCTAATCGACTTTGCTGCGGGGCAATGTGTCAGTATAGCAAGCACTCGGTTTCCTCATCTCAATATCCATAAGAGGACATGGCGGTCTCCGGATCGACTAACAATCAACCAAATCGACCACATTGCGATGGACACCCGACACGCCTCCAGTATCCTGGATGTCCGAATCTTCCGGACGGCCAACATTGGCTCGGACCACTACCTTGTTGTAGCCAAGATACGAATGCGGATATCCACAGCGCCACAACAACGAAATACTGTGACAAAGTACAATGTCGAAAAGCTACAATCGCAAGACACCGCCAGAGCCTACAGAGAACGCATATCCCGATCTCTTGCTACGAGTCCTACCGCAGCAACAGCTAGTACAGAAGACCAGTGGCAACACTGCCAGCAAGCCATCATAAGTGCCGCGAATGATGTGCTGGGTTTCACACGACCACCAGCATGAAACCCCTGGTTTGATGAAGAGTGCAGACTAGCTAACGCGGAAAAACAACAAGCGTATAAAGTGGCGCTGCAAAGAAGGACTATATCTGCTCGCATGCTCTATGAGCAGAAGGGACGGGAAGAACATCGGCTTCTAAGAAGGAAAAAGAAAGAGCACGAGAAGCGTGCATTTGAAGATATTGAGAGATGCTACTCCAGGAACAATGTACAGAAGTTTTACCAGAGGGTAAAAAGAATGTGCCAGCAAAACAAATCCCGTACAGAAACCTGTAGAGACGCGGATGGAAATATCGTAGTGGAAACACAGTCAGTGCTGAGAATATGGAAAGACTACTTCTGCAGACTGTATAATGGCGATGAAGACCAATACTCCGCTGTTAGGCAGAATGTACCGTTCAATTTAGATGATGATAGCCAAAACCCCCATCCACCTGACCAAAACGAGGTGCGGATAGCAATATCCAAGCTAAAGTCCAACAAAGCTGCTGGACCTGACGGTCTACCCGCAGAGCTATTTGAAGCAGCTGGAGATGACTTGGTAGTGAGCACACACCAACTCATCTCCAAGATTTGGTCGGATGAAAGTATGCCAGATGAATGGAATCTCAGCATCGTCTGCCCGGTCCACAAGAAAGGAGACCCCCTCAACTGCTCCAATTACAGAGGCATCAGTCTCCTCAATATCGCCTACAAGATCCTGTCTGCCATACTGTGTGAACGCCTGAAGCCTTTCGTCAACAACCTAATTGGATTGGCCCCTATCAGTGCGGTTTCAGGCCAGGAAAGTCCACCATAGACCAAATTTTCACACTCAGGCAGATCCTGGAAAAAACCCAAGAAGTCCAAGTCAATACCCACCACCTGTTCATCGATTTCAAGGCCGCCTATGACAGCATATGTAGGGATGAACTGTATAGAGCCATGTCTAGTTTTGACATCCCTGCCAAACTCATCCGTCTATGCAGGATGACGATGGAGAAAGCTCGCTGCTCCATCAAGGTCATGCGACTTCTTCAACATCATTCTTGAAAGAATTGTTCGAAACTCACAAGCCAACACACAAGGAACGATCTTTCAAAAGTCCGTTCAACTACTTGCATACGCCGACGATATTGACATCATTGGTAGAACACAGCGAGCTGTCACCGGTGCGTTCGCGAGTATAGAAATGGAAGCGGCTAAAATGGGTTTAACGGTAAACGAGGGCAAAACAATATGCTGTCAACAAAAAGGTACACCCAACATCGACGAATTGGACAGAACGTCACAATAGACAGCTATAACTTCGAGATAGTAAAGGACTTTGTCTACCTCGGCTCTGCCATAACATCAAAAAATGACATCTCGTCGGAAATCAAACGAAGGATTACTCTTGCCAACCGCTGTTTCTTTGGACTAAGAAGACAATTGAGCAGTAAAGTCCTTTCCCAATCGACTAAGGAGACACTATATAAGACCCTTATCATCCCAGTCTTGCTATATGGAGCTGAAGCATGGACTTTATCGAAAGCGGATATCCTTGGTCGCTTCGAGAGAAAAATCCTTCGTAAGATATTCGGTCCCGTTTGCGTTGACGGGTTCTGGAGGAGAAGATTCAACCACGAACTGTACGAGCTGTACAGCAACATCAACCTGGTCAAAAAGCTGCACATTGGGCGTTTAAGATGGCTAGGACATGTAGAGCGTATGGACATCAACGCTCCGGCTCGGAGAATATCCGACTCTTACCCGGAGGGTCAGCGCAGCAGAGGACGACCTCGCCTAAGGTGGCGCACACAAATAGACCAAGACCTCAACCAACTTGACGTGCGCAACTGGAAGCGGCTAGCTAAGGACCGGGCTAGCTGGAAGAGGTTGTTGGTTGAGGCCTCGGTTCACCCCGAACTGTAGCGCCACCTAAGTAAGTAAGTTAAAAACCGCGCGTGATTTTGTAATTCGCGATTATGCCACCATTTTTTTTTCTTGCATAAAATTTTATATACACACATAATCTCTTCCAGGCAGTATTTCATACAAAAATATACGTATTTTTGATTTCTGCTAAATCTTCAATTTTAAAAAAAAATATTCAAAATCTTCAATTAAGAGTTGTTTCTCTTTTGCCAGCATCGATGGTCGATGTTTTGTTCTTAACATCGATTCTGCGATATTTTATGTATGTACTTAAACATCGATGTTTAAACTCTCAACATCGCTCATGCCTAATTGAATGCAGCATGCGTAGCGGTCCAAAACACTAACCACTACGCTACGGTGCTCAGGAGTTGAACTCTTATTGTATAAATATAAATAATTTGTTAACACTTGGGATGACGATCACGAAAAGAAGCTTTTGCCACAAGGTGCCTAGTCAGCCACTTATTCCGAGTTTTTTCAGTTGAAAAATCTTAAAAAGTTCCCAAAATAAAACAAACAAAACTATTATTTAAGAAGAAAACAAGATTTTAAGAACATCGAATAATTTTTATTGCTATTAATTTCCTAACCACTGCCACTTTCTGAAAGAGTTTCTTTTCAATTGTTCCAATTTCACTTACAGAAATGTTCAACGTCATTATTTGAAATTGTGTGTTCCATCCGACAACGTTGTTCATTGGTAGTTATAGATAAAGCATAATTGTACAGTATAGATAAATCACTTAAATAATTCTTATGGAAATGTCATTATTGTCAATTTTTGTTTTAAATAACAAAATTTACTATATTAAGAAATTAGAACAAAAAAAAAAAAAAAACACTTGGTATCCCAATCTATATTGTAATCCGATATTATCAGTGTCAAAAAGCCCATATTAATGTTATCAATTTATGTATGCATATGTATGTATGTACATATGTATGTATAACTAGAATATTGTAACCACTTCGTCACACTTCACTTCAAAATAAATGACACAAAAACCAATATTTCTGTGCTAAATATTGTTAGTTAGTCGTTTTCATTTATAGCTGATATAGAGAACCTAACGACCACTTACAAAGTCGATAAAAATATCTTTCATTACTCCCGATAACTGAAACAATACCGCAAATATCAAAAGCTTTTTGTTGAATAAAACCAATTGTTCCACAAACTCTCCCAGAGTAGTTCTTATCAGGAATTCCGTTAAATTTCCTACAAGGCAGAACCAAAGTACATAGTATGTACTCGTATGTAGATTATATCAAAGCTCAAACTTTGATATCTCAATATAAATTCATTGGTTACTTGTAGTACGTGTGTTCACTCAGTGCTGCACTACCATGCAGTTGTTGTGATCATAGTACCACCAACGCTAGGTGGTAGTGAGTGCCCAACATTAACTCCTAATCTTTTCATAATTTTAATCGTTATCTGTTTTTGATTAAGTCGAAAAGTATCGATCAGATCAGAGGGCGCCCCTATTCGGACCGTAATACTTATATCAACCACTACCGAGTGTTACAATCGTTCCACTCTCCACTTCAGTCCATTCCATTCCTCTAGCGATGTATTATGCACATTCCGTTTGATCGATTGGTAGCTGAATATCTTTCAACTGACCGATCCGATCGAATCAGACGTATAATAGTATCTCTTGGATTTTGTTGTTCTTTTTGTTTACCCAAAATCATAACAAAAAAAAAAAAAAAAATAAAATAAAAGCAGTGTGTCGTGTTTGACGCGTGTTTTTTGTTTTTGTATTAGATACTCTCCAAAATTTGGTGAATTTCTCTCATTCTCTTTCTGTTGGTGGATGTTAGTTTGTCGTTATTGTCGCACGAGTGATATTTTTGTGACAGTGCGTGGAACGTTGTTTTTTTTTTTTTTTAATTATTTTTACTTCTGCTGCTTGGAACGAAGGAGGCAGCGCTCTAAACAGTAATTAGTGGAAGTAGAAGAAGCAACAGTAGCCCCGACCAAAGAGCTTACGGAAATTCTTTCACCGGGAATAACTTTGAGTTCAGTTCACATCGGTCGTGTTTCGTGTAGTCATCGTGTTCCAAAAAACAGTAGCAACAGGTGAGTTGTGCGATCGCGTAAAGCAAATATTTTTTTTTTTCAATATTTCTTCAACTGCTACTAATTTGAATTTTTTATGAGGAAATGCAAATAAATTTATAACAAATATTTATTTATTCATGATAACTGGAATCGTTGTGCAGTTTGTTGTTTTTAAATTGGTTGTTAATATTTAAATTCCTATAACAAGAAAATCAATGTAATTTTGGATGTTCCTATATGCATATGTGTTGCTAAATATTTTTTGGACGAAATTGTGAATCTAAGCTATGTATGTAGTATATTTAAAATAATTTATTTCATCGAACTTTGTTAAATATATAAATATATTTTAAATAGCTTAACAAGATGTAGGCGTGTTTAAAATTTAAAAAAATGCTATAAATTAACTGTCAAATATTGTCATAAATAAAATAATAAGAGCACTTGAGAGAATTAAAAGCAAATGTGTACATATGTACATATGTAAAAAATAATAATAGAAATAAAAATACATAATACAAAATAAAAAAAGGAATTTAAAAAAATTCAATTCTATTTAATAATATGTTTTATGTATACATAAAACCTAACTCTGAGTGATATTGTAAATTTGATTTGTTTTAAAAGCATCATTCGAAGAACTACTGCAGTTAATAAAGGTATCTACTATTTGTTAATTCTTTCTCAAACCTTGGTATCATCTTGAATGAAAATCTTACAAGTGTCTGGATGTTGTACATACAATTCCCAAATCTGTAGCCACACAAACAAATCTACTTTAAAATCAACCTTTGGCTATGCCTCTATCATTATCTACGAGAAGTTGTCAACCAAAAATGATCTATCGTAAGGCGCTAAAATATCATAGTTAAGCGTCACTGTTATATTTTTAGTATAGTAGATACAAAAAAAAAAGAATAGTAGCGAAGCGGAACGTCTACAGTTTCAAAATAGATTCGATTTTAAGCTTTATGTGAACTCGTGGTCGTTATATAAATTGAAGAATAGGCGTGTTATGTCTACTTTTTGAGAAGATGTTTGTGATAAGGATTGTAATAAAGTTGAAATCGTTTTACGATATTATCAAATACAGTAAAACTTGTGAATAGTGGAATTTGCGAATAAAAGAATATTGCGAAACCTAGATAATGGACATTTTTGGATGCCAATTTTCATTTCCTTTATACAAACTCACTCTTATATAGTGGAAACCTGCGAAATCTGAATACTAGAAAATTTTTCAATAAATTTTGTTTTTTCCCCATACAAATTTACGCTTTCAATAGCAGAATCAAGATATGAATACGCCAAAATTCGTTAACATTTTATCGGCTTCGTTTTCTTTTCCTAGAATTTTGACATTTCAACTGTCTCTTTTTGTGTGTGTCTCATTCTACTTGCGGCTACATTCAGCAAGTACACATTCTGAACTTCGAGATCAAAACTGATCGAAAAATAATAAAGAAATTAGGTTGCCGATTGTGGAAAAAATTTGCTGGAATCTGGCTTCGAATCTGATGTCTTTTTTGTCGTTTTAGATAAATCGTTTTAACTTCTGATTGTGTCTGTCTTAAATAATGTATTCCTTAGTATTTTAGATGATCTTATTTCCTAATTCTGCTATGGCTAGATTATAAAAATCTTTCTTCTTCTTAAAGTTATGTTATTCCTGTTGTTATCAAAAATAGTCGACTTTGAAGTGTCTCAAAGTGTTTGGCTATGCTCGTCCATATGGAAACATTTTACAGAGTTAACATTTTACTTACATGTATGTACATAATACATAGATTGAACGGTATCTTGAAAGTTAAATTGCAGTTTAGAGATCATCACGTCTTTCTAGTTCGGGAATACATACACATGTGGACATTAAAATGGAGACACTATGAACTGTTTCACAAAAATTAAATACTTTCAACTTAAAAATGATATTAATATTTTCTTTTCTTTATTTTTTTTGTTATTTAAATTTAAAATAATAAAAATAAATAAAAAGATATATAGTAGCACAATTTCGGATAGCTTTTTATATTCTCAAAATTATTGTAAATCGAATAGTGATAATTTCATTGAAATCGGTCCAGTGGTTTACGAGTTAATCGGTTGAGAAATTGAAAATTATTCGACGTGAATTTCTCAAAAACTATTCAACAAACGAGATTCGCTAAGTTATCTTCAAAAATATGGTTAATTATCTACAAACTATGATTTTTTCAGATTTTTGACTTCAGTAGTTTCCGAGAAAAATGTAGGCGCCTTTTTGGTCTGATATATGTCACACATTTATGGCAATAACTTCCAAAGTTTCTAACAGAAAAAATGAAGAAAAACATTTTTGGAATCTTTGTTCTGAGCCCTTTCGATAGATGTTCCACATGATATATTTTTCAGATTTTTTTTTTTGAGATTACATTTAACCCATAGTTTTAACAATATTTTTGAGTAATATGTTGCCCATGTAGGTATGTGGACCACCGTAATGTATAAGTGTGCCACATTTCAAGTTTCTAGGAAAAACGGTTCTTGATGTTTTTATCGTGACAGACATTTTTGAGTTAGAACGAACTTATAATGGTTCCGTATTACCATATGGGTACGGAACCCTAACAACGACTTAAAGCAATTTCAAAACTAAAAAAAAACTTCAATAACTTTTTGCTCCACCCTTGCTTTTTTTAACCGCCTGACATCTGTTTGCCATTCCCCTAATTGGCGACATTTTTTAACTTTATTTTTTTGTTTTATGTCTAGCAACCGCCTTTTTTAAATCTCCTCATAGATTCTCTATGTAGGATTTACATAAATCCGGCGTTCGGGTTGGCCATTCCATTAAATGAATTTGTTGGCTTTTAAAGAAATACTTAGTTACCTTCGAGGTATGTTTCGGGTCGCTGTCTTGTTGTAGGGTCCATTAAAGAGGCATATTTTCTCCCGTATATGGAAGCATTGTATTTCTCATTAGGTATATCGGCATACATATGCAGATCCATTTTGCCCTCAATTTAATGTAGAGGTCCTACGCCATACTACGAAAAACATCTCGAAAGTTGAATATTTCCGCCTCCGTGTTTTATAATTTTTGTCTGTACTGTGGACTGACTTCTTTTAGAGGTGGCCTTCTAACGGTTTGTCTGCCATCACTTCCAAGCAGGTTAATTTATGTCTCATCTGTCCACAGCACATTTCTCCACCTTGAAATTGATCTTTTGCGAATGTACACGGCTCTTAATATGTTTTTTTTTTAACAGTGAAGGGTACTCGCTATTCTTCCCTGAAGATTACCTTCAACGAGTCTTCTTCGAACTGTTCTTTCAGAAATTCTAAACTGAAGCTCTGCTCGAATGTCCTTTGAATACTTAAAGGGATCAATTTTAGAAGTTCTAATAATTTGGCGATCTTTGTAAACTGTGGTTTTTTTCGGTTGCCCCAGTTGCTTCTTGGCTTTTGGTGGAAGAAGAGCATTTTCGACTAATTTTTTTAAGCGGTTAAGGGCAACGATATGCCCTCATTAGTTAGAACTAGGATAACGGCTTTTTCTTTCTAGGTACAATGTCTTCCACTAAAATTCACTTAATTATCACTTACTGCTTAATTTCACGAATTTCAACTTTATCATTATTATTTTCTTTTTGAATAGCCATAAGAAAATAATCTTTGCGTAGTTTTGAGAAATTTCTAAACATTAGGTGTGTTTGTTAACTTTTATTTACACAAATGGCACATCTGTCAAATAGTAAAAGTGGGGGAAAATCCTCTCTTCTTCTTTTTTAACTATTGAATATTTTCACGAAAAACTAATTTTCTTCTATTTTGTTAACAAGAAGTGATTGACATTTCACAAATTGTCAGATTGCTGTTTGAAGGATGTGCCTCGGTGACTCCACGAAAAAGATATAGCAAGTTTTCGCCAGAGGGGAAATTTTTTGACACTGTCATTTGGCTCTCTCTTCTCTTGATTTTTGACAGTTGACCTATTACACAAATATTTTCCGAAAAATGGAGACATTTTATTTTTCCTTGAATGATTATGACACAATTGGATACTGCCTGGATACTTTTACTATATATATCAATTGAATTGTTTTAACAGTGGTTGGCAATTTATATTCTATTTTAGTACAAGAGATTTATTATTATAGCAGTCTTGTTTCATTCACCATTGTGGCGAAATTTCAAAATTCTTATTTATTCTGCATTATAAGGATGTAAGTTTCGAGAAACTGTTGGCTGTCTAACGACTAGTGGGAGGAATAAAATACTACCCTATTAATAGTTGAGTGTACTTGAGCTCACCTCCGATAACAGAAAAGGATGTGGTATTACATTTTATCTATAATCTTTTGTTGTAGTTTTAAAAAATAGCACCTTTAGCTATTCAAGAATTGGGTGCATCACGAATCTTGTCAAAGTGATTTAATTTAATTTTTTGCCAACTGTTCACAGTAAAGTTCTTGGAAAGAAGTTTTGTTCCGATTTAACAATTTACACCACAGTAAAATACCAAAGGTAGTTATTTTCCAATTTACTTAAATACTTCAATGAAATGGCTTGTCATTATAATATAATACGTCTACCAAGCATCATACATAATATACCAGCATGTATAGCATGTCATAAAGAGTCCATTAATTGACAACAGTACAACTACACTAGACATACGTTAACAGGTATTATTTACATAATAATAGATTCTCAGTAACAATACGACTACGGGTGCCGACTTTATGAAATACCTTACCGATAATTGGCTTAAAATTTGCGCTTAATTTATAATCACGGCGTGAGTCGTCAAAGGAATACTCGCCCATAAAATAAGTAGTCAATAGCTGTGTTATAAATCACAGAAGGCGCCTCAAGCTTATCAGTAGGTTTATATACTTGTAACGTGTATGTTGCGTATTTTGATTTTCTGATTATTTTATCATTCTTTTGTCTATATTTTTTATTTAACTCAAGTTCCTAAATAAAACAAAAAGTCATATAGAGCTGAGTCATTGAAACTTGAAGGACATATTTGATTTCTATTTTTTTTTTTTTATTTATCATTTCTTTGTCGGAAAAGAGAAAAATAATTTCAAAAACAAGGCTTACCTAAACAGTAACGAGTATAAATGGCCGAAAAGGATGTACACACATTTGATCCATTTATCTTAAAAATATGTTAAGGCTTCACCTTGTCAATTGCACATCTTCATCGCAACCTATTGCAAAGTATCTATTATCTCTGTTATTCAGCAGGACACACTTGGGCAGACGAATTTTCTGAAATAGCAAAGCAGTTTATTTTATTATTTTTGCACTATTCATCTACGTACAGAAATAGCCACAGCTTCCACATTAATTGTAACACCTGCAGTCATTTGGTAGAGGTTTATGAACTTGTTAGATTGTAAGCAAATGTCACTATGATGGATAAGGTATTTCAAGTGTGACGTTCGAATCTACTGCAACTTTATGTGCAAACAACTTCGACAAAGTTGCGCAGTTCATAGGACTAATCTTTATCATGTATCTCTGTAATTAAATCGCTAGCGCAATAGCTTGTGATTCCTTCTGAAAGTTTATTTCTACACCGATTTCAATGATTCTAACACTGATCGAAAGCTTATCAACTGAACTTTGTTCATCAGTATAAACAATTTTGAAAAAGTGCATATGAGTAAAGTTATTACGAAAAAAACAGTATCACCTACCTATACCTACGTCATTTTTTTTTCATTCGTAAACCGTAAATGGTTGAAGGGTTTCTACATGCAAGATTTCTCGAACTGGTCCAATAGTATCATCATTATATAAATAGCAGAATTCAAAACAGTTCAACCCCTTTTTAACTGCCTTAGACACAACATATTCGCTTTATTTTTTATTTATTTTTTTGTTGAAAAGGTTGTGAACAGGGGCAGTGCAGTGTGCCAATATCTTGTGTCTAAGCCACGTTACAACTAGGTAAAATTATAAATATTAATACGTGCGTTTCTCTTGCAGAATTGGTCGAATTTCGACCACAGGCATACTAGTTACCATTGGTTGAATGATTCAGGATTGTGACACTCCAATCTTAATGATTTTAAGTTATTCAGAATACAGTGCAGTCTCGATTTTTGCAACCTTGGTACCTTCAAACCTCGATCTTTGCAACATACGTTAATGGATTTCTTTTTTTTTCGATTTTTGCAACTTATCCAAAAGAAATTTCTCTATTTTCGCAACTTTGAGTTTTGATTTTCGCAATATGTATGTTTATACAAAAACTGTGTGTGTAAGTTTTACTATGCAATGTTGCAAGCAAGAACAATCTTCTGTCGACATCATAAATCGTCTTGACGTACTGTAGTAATGACAACAGATCTAAATTTTTTGTTTGTTTTAAATACGGTAAATCCCCGAGTGAAATAACATTTGTCTTTCCTTCATAGAGCCGCGTTCCCTTTGAACTGATCGTTTTGAGCAGTGTAAGCAATCATTTCAGAAACTATGCAGCGGCACTCAAAAAGGGTCCATCGCCATCAAATACGCAGCCGAATTAAGGGTTGACTAAAATCTACTACAAAAAAAGTTCGTTTAGCCATCTGGTTTCTTCTTGCAATTATGAAGAAGCACAGGAAAGCTTTAGGTTTATTTATTTATTTATCTATATATCAATGCATGTAGAGAAATCATATTGCTTGAAATACAATTGCTAAATGTTGTAAAAAAGTAATCACAACTCCTAATGACTGTGTTCCTTTGCTTCTTAATCAGGATAGAATTATGGCAGAAGGTTCTGACATCACAACAATGCTTAACCGGATGTTTCTAGAGGGAACAAATTCTCTCACAGTCAGTGTGGAAAATTTGCAAGAAAGTAAACAAACGCATTGAACCACATTTTTGACACTTTATGGTCACTTTGTTTTTGTTTTCCCCTTAACAATGAATTTATGATAGCTAATTTCACTGACAGAAACTGTCAAATGGCTGGTTTGACAGGTTTTACCCACTTCACCCAAAGAAAAAGTTGGTGTAAGAATTCGTAAGATTTCGTAAGTCTCTCAGTTGTGGGAACATTTTTGACACTCTCATTTGGCTCCATTTTCTACGAATTGTTACGAATCTTTGGGAATAACAAACAGGAATTTTTGAGAATTCGTACAAATACACAAGTTACCAAACAGAGCTAGTGTGTAAGCCTTTTTAAGGTGTTTTAATTTTCTCTTCGATTTGTGCAACTTTTCGATTTTTGCAAAAACGTCTGTTTTCATAAGTTGCAAAAATTGAGAGTGCACTGTACATTTACGTATTTCTTTCCATGCTTATCGAGTTTTCATTGACACATTTAAATGCCTATTTGCAATCTATAAACGTCAGTTGATCATTATCCGCAGGTGGTTGATATTGTTTTCATAGAATGATCGAATCAGTACTAGATATTATTTTAAATGAGTCTATTTGGCTTTTACTCAGAATTGGGTGAACATAAGAAATTAGTTCAATTTATTATGATTATGATCGATATAACCACTACCACGCCACTGCTGTTACTTAATTTAGTTGATAGATACTTTGGATTCGGTAAATTATCGCGGATTACTGTATCGTTAAATTATTGATGTACGATTTTGTATAGAAATAAACTACAACCGCTATATCGTTTGAAGTTCTTTGACCTTCAACTGACTTTGTCACTTTGTGTCAATTGTAATGGCCAAACATGTGGCAAAATGAAAAAAAAAAATTTTCTTCCGGATATCAGCAGATGAGCGCGGATTAATGTAATCAAATGCTTATGCCGACGCAAAGTATTCCACTAATTAAGAGTAAAATTAATGATACATAATCTTTTTTTATTTTTGGGCGGTATATGTATGTATATGTACATACATACATACATAAGGACGAATTTATAAATGAAAAAAAAATTAAAATCTACAATGACAAACTATAATTCTGATGCGAACAGAATTAATTAATCCAACTTTTACGATTATTAAAATTGAAAATAAATGTACTTAACATATTTTATTACAAACAATATCATAACTATTTGATGACCACTCATACTTTTATGAAGAAATGTGGGTATAGCGTACGCACATTGTAAAGAACTTCAAACAATGCCTAAGAGCTAAGAGACATTTACATTATGTGTTCCGAAATAAAAAAAAATATTTACATTTATACTTGAACACAGACTAAAAAAAATTCTTGTTCTGATGTTTAAATACATATGATATATCCCACGGATAATTTTTTTTTGAGTTTAATTTTACTGCTTTTTTTGCTTAGGTTCGTATATTGTATTTTCTTAAAAAAAAAAAATTGGAAAAATTCCAAAAGCTATTTTGTGGAAAAAAAAGTATGACGATGATAAGACATTTTTTCTTAATATATTATTTCTTAGAATTATATAAAGAGTCTTATAAATAACAACAAGTTTGATGTGTTATGTCACGTGTCCATCGATTATGGTTGAGATACTCATTAAAACCTTTAAACGTGTCCACCAAGTCACAAATGGATTCGAAATAAATGTTAAACTTCGAATTGGAGACAGAAATAATTCATGTAATGAACATCAGTGTTAAGGGCACCGCAGCATATGAAAGACATAATAACACCACGCATTAGCCAAATACAGACTAAACGCCTACATTACTAGCTCCATCGATTTAATATGGACGATCAGAATGTTAACAACTGAACATTTGGAAGTAGTCGATCGGCAATTGGATCATTAATATTCCAGACAGGTAGACTGAGGTATTTTTATGGAGTAAATTGCTAATTGATGAAATTACACGTATTAAAATATCTCGCATCACCTTATTTAATAGAGCCAACGAAAAAGGCGGAAATGTTTTGATTGTGTCTGATTATATGTTTGTCACATACATATGTGCATACGCATCTACAGTCTGATCAGAAAGTATTGTCTTCAAATGAAAATGCCTTGCGATAAGGCTAACACATTAATGTACATACGTTTTTACAATATTAACTACTAGTTGACCCTCGTCGAAAACGACGAACAATTTTAAAGAGCTTAAGGGGCAAAAATATATGTAAGTTAAGAAAATAACTGTGTGAATTGTACCAACAACTTATTTCTGTTCAAACTTCGGCCAAACATTTCACCACATAAAATCTATTGTTGTTTTTTTTATTTCATCATATCAAAACTCTTCGAAAACTACGTAGATACTATTTAAATTTTTATTAATACCAAACAAATGTGTCTTCCTCCAAACATTCGCTCTCATGCACTACCTCTCCAAAAAGTCACCGACCGCGACGCGTTATTCTGCAGATGAATACCCAGCCAAACAAACTGAGCTAAGTAGAAGCGACTACCCCCCTTTTGAGATGGACAAAAACGTCATTCGTGGACAACTCAGGAAAGAGTATGATGGCACTAAAGCCTAACTCTGGAATGAACTTCCAAGATCAGCCAAAGTGAAACTCAAATACTAAAAGCGCAAAAGTTCCCAACATCGTATTTGTTTAAACAAAACAAATGCTACAAACTGATAAAACACTTAAAAAACCTGAGAGTAGAAGTAAATGAGTCCTGCAGGCAGGCAGAGAAGGGAATTCCAGACCACCTAATAAGAGAACACGAAGCCCTATTTAGACAAAGAATAGACTTTCTACATGTCTATTGTATAGACGCAGAGAAAACACAGTGTTTCAGTACTAAGATACATTACACTATTATTATTATTATCGATTTTTCAAAAGCTTATTCTCAGCTGTCCTATCCCTACCTATCCCGGCTGTAATTTGGTATTTACCCAAGCACTTGAATTTTTTCTGGGTTAGTGCCCCACATTTCGCCAGTATGTGTTCTGGAGTTTCACTGAACTTATTACAAAATCTGCATGAGCCTTCGTCTGATAGACCTTGCTTCCTAAGATGTCCCCTGAGTTTACAATGCCCCCTAAGAAACCCAGTCAGGATGCGGGGTTTGTTTTTATCAAGGCTGATGCAAGCCTCGAATCTCTTCAGGTTGTAATTACCCAGCAGTTTCTTTGCCTGTCTTAGACGCTGAGTTTTTGTCCAGGACTTAGCCCTGTTTGTCTTCTCCAGTAATCGGAGCTCCTCTTTTATTGTGTGTTCCCCTAGGCCGCAGAAGGGCCCACAAATGGTGTGGCAGCCCCTTTCCTGGCAAATTTGTCCGCCTCTTCATTACCCTCTATCCCCAGGTGTCCTGGTACCCAGTATATGGTGACGTTGTTTCGTTCGCCCAGTTTATTTAGATTGTCTAGGCATTCCCAGACAATTCTAGATTTGATGATCTGAGCTCCTATTGCCTTGATAGCTGTTTAGCTATCTGACAGTATTGCAATGTCGCATCTGTTGTAGAGCTTATCAAGATTGAGTTGGGCACATCTGTCGATAGCACAGATTTCAGCTTGAAAATGCTGGTGTAGCTGCCCATGGGTTCGTATAGTTTACAGAATGATGAAAGATGATATCTGAGTCCTATGACATTAAACTATTACAGTAACCGGACTAGTGAAGATTCTTTAGCCCGAGATGCTGGATGGTCTCCAATTGAGGAAAACAATAGTTCTTATAGGTCACAGTGTACAGCTTTATTCATTCTTTCACTCAAGACTATCTTTATTAGACCGGAAATAATTCATGAATACGATATTACAATAACTAACATCCAATTTGTGTATGTAATTTCCAAAAAAAAAAACCTCATTATGTCGTTAAATAGTATTCCTCGTTTTTTTTTATCAAAAACACTTTATATCTATAGATATAGTTAGATTACGCAAGTTTAGTTCCACACACAACTAGCCATATAAAAGGTGACGTTTATTATACTACAACTTCCGATTTAAAATCGAATTGTAATCCACAAATTAATTGGAAAGTACGAAGGTCACAGATTCTTTCAATTAACGAGCACATTTTGTTTTGTATCATGGTGTTTTTGGTTATAAAGTGCTTCATGACCATGAAACTATGTATTTCCATTTATATCTAAAATGATAACATCAGTTTCCACATGGAGTAATTTAAGTTTACAATTGATTAAGAGTATTATTTATTCCAAGGGAATAGCAGAAAAGAAGCAGAAACGATTAATACAATTCTTACCGATTATGTTTCGATATGCCCCAAGGAGATTATTTTCAACGCACTCCACTAACCTATATAATTTCTGTATGTATAGGATAGCACAAGTACATTTGTGCCTGAGCTTATTTTTGTACTTTTACATATTTGAAGAGAATACTTCACTGCACTATCTTAAAATTCAGTCAAAGTGAGAGATTCTTCAACCTAAAAGATACTGTATTAGTCTACGGATTTCATTATCTTAGCAGAGGACCGGAAAAAATCCGTGGTAATACAAGTCCGATGACGAGTTTGAGTAATTTGACGGAACTAGTACTCAATTGCAAGTTGCACCACATGCATACCAGCATTTTGCTGTGATCATGCCCTCGGTTCTCTAGACGAAGTATGTTGACAAATCTTTTTAAAAGATAATGACGCCTTCCTACTTTGGTCTCAATGCCACTTCAAAACAACCTCTTAATGGCATCACTCACAGTGATTGCTCAGCACTTAATCCAGCATAACTCTTAACTGCACTCTTACGGTAACTCATAACTTTTTTATATCTCCATTCAAATACATAGTGTGCCATTTGAGGTTAAGATAGCACTAATTCTTAATGATTTTCATGTATTTGTTTACGTTAGTCAAAGTCAGCCGTTTTTGAATACATTCGACAGATGTCATTTGTCATTAATTCATTAATCTCTGTCAACGCTATTGACTCTTACACAACTGTTAATTGTTATACCAGTTGAGCCTATTCAACTTATTTTGAATGAGTTTCTGGTGAAGAAAGACTCGGAGACTCTTCAACCGAGGAAAGTTTTTGTACGATTCGTCATCCCTTTATAAATAAATCTGCATATATGTTATGTCTGACTTTAGGACTTTTATAAACAAACAATAGATTTCAGTCGAAGTATGTTCTTAGTGTTCCGTACCCAAAACGGAACACCAATGAAATTAGTTTGGTGTCTGTGTGCCTGTGTCTGTCCGTCTATCACAGGCGTTTTTCTCAGAGACTTTTGAAATTTGGAACAGTTGCAGCAGAGTACTTTTAAAAAATTCTGCATGTACTTCCACACCCACCCAGCTAATAGAAATTTAAGAAACCTACAAATATCCAGGTGTTATTATCAACAGTCATTTTATCTGGAACACGCACATCGAAAAAATTCACTCTGAACTAAAGAAGGCGCTGTTTGTACTGTACGACAACATGCGACACCGCAAGTGTTAAAACAAGTTTACTATTCCTTGATGGAGTCCAAACTGAGGTATGGATATGTACTTGCTTGGGGTAGTTTGTCACAATCCCATATGAAGAAGCTTCAAAAACTACAAAATGCGGCGCTGAGAATTATAAGGTAAAGAATTTCCTGTCGAAGGAATATTTATAGCGACACCAGTCCAGCATATCTTCAAGATGACCATAATTATTAAGTATTATCTGATTCAAAGGGCCAACCGACCATGAGGTCTTAATTTCTTAATTTTTCTTTAAAAAATACCGTTGAAAAATTGCTGTCCCCCTACCTTATCTTCAAAAATATAGCTCAGAAAAATCTAAATAAAATCACAAAAATTGAGAATAAAGTGTAGATTGAACCAAAATTATCAGAATTGCATTGCCTTCGATAGTTTTTTTTTTTGAAATAGTTTTTTTTTTCAATTTCAACTAACCCAACTGTTTACATATCCAGAAGTGATGTAACCCTATCAAATCACATAAAAGCGGATACGTATAGGGAAATTTGTATGTGAAGAGTAAAAACTGAGTGGTTGATCATAGAAAAATGCCCCAAAAATTAGCAACGAGCTTATACTTAAGCCAGAGACAATCATATATTGTTATCTCTGCTTAAACTATTGATTTTATGCACATGAAGGAATCTTTCTTGATGGTTTCCTATTCATTATAATATCTACTTTTATTAAGTCGAGAAAAATTGACACACATTCTGGAATAATTGCGCTCATTTAATATACATAATTCAACGAATAATAGACGAATAATGAAATCTGATGCTCATGCGTACATTTCTTGTATTACTTTATTTGTTGTTTTTGTATCATAAATCTATCAACATAAATCTATCAGATAAATGTAAAAATAACTGATCGTATTAGACACTTGCGCAAATATGACTTGCACTTATGTAACTGCTTTCTCTATTTGTTTCAAACTGCTGAATTTTTAGTTTTCTCGTTAGTTGGTTCATTGTTCGCGTATGTCCTTCCAATTGGCAATTTGGTCCACCCTGGACTCTAGCGACATCGAAAGTAATCGACGACCAATTTATTTTTTTTGTTTTTAAATACAATTTATCAATTAAATATACAAAATATTATTCCAATATATGCATATACATATGTACTTGTCCATCAGCGATGAATAATTAATTTAGCGTATAAAGCTCCAATTTACATTGAAAAAACCAAGTCAACCTGGCTGGAGCTCATCCTCCGTCATGTGATGAGATTCCCATCAATAAAAATAAAAACGTGACATACGGGCACTCCACCAGGAGTAATACACCACCCCGGCTTACATCTATCCATCATGACAGAAAAATCACCATCCCTCCCTCGTAATTGATGGTAGAGAAATTAAATACAAAAAAATCAACACGACGATGAAAGAATATGCAATTATTTATCGATAATCAATTTAGTAGAATTTAAGTAAATAAATACCATGTTGCTGTATTACCAATGGGAGAATGCAGAATTAATGAGGAACCTCACGCTGGCGCTGTCCAATAGTAATTTGCAATTCCTAGTAGCACGACACGACGCACGTTTATGTTCACCACTTCTCGATAGTATCGACTACTTGTCGCCATATATGGTACATGTGTACGTATCTGTTCCGTTTCCATTTTTCTTAAGCCAAATGTCTACACTTAAAGTTCAAGTATCTGAGCTGCACTGAAAGTGGCACTGTCACAAGTTGCTAAGTGTAAATACCGCACGCAAGTGTTTATTCATTCACTTCAAAGTAATGGAATCAGGGTGAAACCTGGACGCCCTTATTTCAGGTGTGCACTCGTATAGTTCGTACATACATATGTATGTATATCCGCACCGGCAATCTCTATAAAAATTCAAATATAAAATCGGTCGTTGAACAAAATATTATTCGACGCCGAAGTTGGTGTTTTTTTTTCGGTAAAAGCCGCAACCGGTTATGTTATGTTGTTTTGGCATTTGAAACAATCTTCAGCAATTCCATATGTGTTAATATTGTTTACTTGTTTGGACAGTGCGATGGTACTTGGAGAATCTACGTATAAGAAAAAGTTTTAATTGCATACTACAAACACGCGCTGCAGTTCAAATGAGGTGCTGTGTGCATTATAACTACGAATACGAAAGCGGTGATCTCTGTTTAAATTTGAATTACAAATATTAACTGTGGATGGGTAATTGGATAATATTTACAATAGAACAGTGTTCTGTTCCTTGTATTTGACGTAAATAGAAGGAGGGTGTGATTTTTTTGTATACTTGTTTCCTCACGTTAAAGGTGAATTGATTATAGTTAAAACTATTAAAGTTTATTTAAAATATTTTCTACCGATTTGTAGTTCAAGTATCTATCCAGTTTTGTTACTTTCGGCCATATTATTCACTCCGGGTGTACATATATCAGAATTAAATTAATTTTAAACCCGATCTTTTACCCCGAAAATTTAAACGTATGTTCACAATATTCACTCAAAAACGTTTACTAAACCCGGTGGGTTAAAGATTAATTTAACCCGGCTTAAGAACAGTTTAATCCACTTTTAATCCGATTTTAAACCTATGTATTGTCAAATTTGACATAAAAATTACGAATGTCGATTGAAATTATTTTAGAAGTGAGAATTTAAAAAAAAATTAAAGCAGAAAGTGTTCGTTTCTGTGTTTTGTGTTTTTTACATTTCTTATTGAAAATAAAAGGTGGCGGTAAAATTAACGATGTTGGCAACGAAAACAGCAGCAGCAATCACTGAATGAAATAAAAAGGGCTCCATGTCAAATCGCCCAAAACCAAATCGCCCAAAATGCAAAAATGTCACATTGCCCAACATTTTTGGGCGATTCAGCACTATGACAAATCGTCCAAAAATTAAAAAAAGTCAAATCGCCCAAGAAGTGTGGGCGTTTTGTCAGAACTTGCTTCCAATCGCCTAAAATGAAATCAAATCCGAGAAATGTTAAATCGCCCAAAAATCTTTGCATAATATCAAATCGCCCAAAAATATCACATTTTGGGCGATTTGACATGTTTTTCTTTTCATTACTTACTTCAGATCGGGCCACCACATTTCTCAGTTTTTTAAATACAATTGTTTACTTGGACTGATGCTGAATAAAAAAGGTAACTTTCTCAAATTCGTCAAGGTCCTACAGGATGAGGAATAGAAAGTGTCGGAATTATTGGTACCAAAAAGTTGAAGTATTTAACTGAAGAAAATGTGTCACTTTTAATTTATTTAATAAATAATGGGATGATTTGACAAAAGGCCCTCCTATCATATCATATCATAGTGTTAAATCGCTCAAAAATGTTGGGCAATGTGACATTTTTCAGATTTGGGTGATTTGGGCCAAAATACAAAATCGCCCAAAATCACTTTTTTGGGTATTTTGACATTATGCCAAATCGCCCCAAATATAAAAATGTCTAATCGCCCAACTTTTTTTTTGGGTAATTCGACATTTTTTTGATTTTTTGCATTTTGGGCGATTTGGTTTTGGGCGATTTGACACTGAGCCACTTCATTTCCCAAACGCATGTTAAAAGCATGGACACACTGGAATGTCTGTGTCTGTGCTGCGTTAAATCGCTGTTCTTTCTCTTTCATTCATAAAGAGCAAAGAAGAGGAAAATAACTTCGGGATCGTGCGAGTAACATTCACGAGGACCTTTATAAAATATATTTATTTATTTATTTAAGTATATGAAATTCAAAACAGAATCGACCCTAGCAACTGGCGGCGATCACCATCCACCGCGCAAACCGACGCACAGTGGTTTCATATGTGTGAGATCAGCGGTTATAATTCAAAACTGCATTTAAAATGATAAATTGATACGTTAATTTTTATTAAATGACTTAATTTACTAATTTGGAATGAATTTATATTTTTCACAATTAAAGTTCTAAAACGTCTTTGCTTAACATAGATTTTTTAGTTTTTTTCTGAATATCTTGCGTTAGCTAAGATAAAATTCCATTATATAAAAACAAGTGGCAAAGTGCGCATGTTTCCCTCTATCGCCCGTAATTTTCAACCAATTTAGTTGGTTTTTTTTTAATGTAGATATATACGGTACAAAGGTCTTAAAAAGGAAGAAATCAGCTAAGTAGTCATGGAAGTTATATTGTGCGAAAGTGCACGAATCAAAACTTATGTCCTGTCGAATTTTGACTTTAAAAAAAACGACCCAAATTTAGCACTTACTTTAGTAACGGTTTTAATATAATTGTGCAACTCAATAATGAGGATACATTTATTTAACAATTATCTACAGACCTTGTTATCCAATACCCTTCACTATAACTGCGCAGTATATGTATCAAAGCTGTGAAAAAATATCTGAAAAACAAATCACAAACTACTGCAACAAAACACTCAACTTTAGAGACTGATCATACTACGAACAACTACTCTCAGATGATGAATTATACCGTTATCAGGTTGTACCGTTATTAAAGATATCATCTGCTATAAAAAATCTGGACACTTTTAACTTTTGCATTTGACCTTTTGGCCTATGGGGGAAACCACTGTGCGCCGGCCGTCTGATTCGTTCGATCTTTTGGAGGTGGTCAAAAAATATGCAGTTTGTCTTCTAGTGAAGCTTGCAGGACTCATACCAGTTGACAGCGATAGGGTGATACCTCCAGTCGATGAGACGACATCAATGCCAACAACAAGTTGGACATCTAATTTATTTGAAGAGGTGGTGTCTTCTGTATTGCTTGCTGACCCCTTTCCTAACAATGGCTACAATGGGTCCTCCAAAAATTCAACTTCACGAATGAAATCCATTATTTTTTTCGGCTCATCAAAAAGAGTCAATATTATGAAATTGAGTTTTAACCCGGGTTAAAGTATTTGAACTCTTTGTCAGGGGCAGTTTAAATTCAATGGGATTTAAAATTTAATTTGAGTTTTTTTTGGGTTAAAGTACGGGTTAAACGAGTGAATATTATGGAGTTGAGTTTAATTTTCGGCTTAAAATCACTTTAACCCGGGTGTACATTTTAATCCGGGTTACCCTTCACATCGACAGTATCTACCTGGGTAGATATTTGCATTTTCTTTTCTGCATATCTTTGCTTCTATTGCACGGACCGTTAAGCTGCTTGGGTTCAGTGACTAAATTTTAGTTTTATTTCAGTAAATTTAACAAAAAATAATTTCAGGATACTTTTCGAAACCTTTTTTTTACATTTTTGAATTTTTATACGTCAGTGAACATTAACTACCCAGGTAAATACATCCTCTTTTCATACACTTTTTCGCAATTCTTTGCCTCTACGTTTAAAAAATAACCAGGGCTCTCATCGCGTAACTTTTAAGACGATCATCGTTTAAACGATTATATTAAACGACTTCGTCAAAAGTTTGCTTCGTGTAACATCACAATCGCGTCGTCCGGTCGTGTCGTCCATTGTTTCAACTGTCACCAGTTGGGGAACTACTAAAAACAATAATTGACATATCGAAAATTAAATTAATGCTGTCATTGTTCTAAATATTTGTTTTGATTGATTTATTTCAAATCAAAATTCAAAAACAAAGTACATTTGCAATAAAAAATTATGCGAAGAGCGATTCTTTAATTGAGTGCAATTCTTTCTGTCAGAAATATCTGTATTTGCAGTTTAATTTTCTACGCTGGATTCAGATTCTACAAAATTGTTGTCGGTATTGTGGTAGAAACAGATGTTGTACAATACATCGCAAACAGTGCAAAAATAGCACCTTTGCTGAGATAGTACCTGCTCTTCCTCTCCTCCGTTAAGATCCTCCATCGATGTATGGTACGAACATTCAAGAATACATGTAGGAAGACAACAGTGAGTGGTTATACCTTTATACATTCCAATACATCTTTCAATTAAATTTCTGGCATTAGAATGAATTTCATTAAAATGTATCTTAGCTGGGTCATTATCTCTGAAAGGGTAATTTGTGTCAACAGAAATACCAAACTCATTACCAGTCAACCATTGGTAGCCACCTCCAGCTAGGACTTGATTGAAAATAGTTTATAGTAGTTTTACTTTCTCCTTGGAAGTGAAAGAGAATGCAATTCATCTATAAGCGTCCTGCGCATTCCCAACATGCGAACTCAGATGGACGCCCTTCCAGCTTGAATGCACAGAGTGAACTTGCCTCAATGCCCCCAACTCATCCACCGAGCTGCAGTTGCAGCTACCTATCTCTATCTATTATCCTGTGAGTAGGATCTGCTTAAGCTACCTATGTATCTGCTGTTACATTATTATACCAAAGCATGTTTTTGATATTTACTTATGGTTTTTATATTCTTAATTAAAAACGAATCAAAAATCACCCACGAAGTATAAAACGATTGTAAAATAGCAATCGTTCAATCGCAATCGTTTAATCGTCGATATTTGACAGTTCATCAAGCTATACGAAGCATTAGTTGAATCGTTCAAACGACGTCGTCCAGACGATTCAAATATTAATGTATTACACGAAGCAATACAATCGTCGAAACGACGTCGTCAGACGATTGTCGTCTTACGCGATGTGAGCCCAGGTTTGTAGATTTAGAGGAATTTCTGAAATTGTTTGTAAAACTAAATACTAAACAATGAAATTTAACAGTAAGTTTAGTTTTATTTATAAGAAAAGTGGATAAGAGAAAAATAAAGAATTTTTTATTCAAAAAAGAAAAAAATTTCAAATTCATTTTCTGCTTACACACTCACAAAGACACATTAATAAATTTTTTGACTGGAAAATCAAAGGCGGACAGAAGAAAACGAAAAATAAAATTTATAACCGCTAGTTTGAAGGGAATTCCATAGTATCTAACTGGGTAGATACTGTCCACTTACGTTCATATGAAGGTTAAAGTTATATGACCGTTAGTGTTGAACTACTCGTACACATGCTACATTGAATAGGAACAGTGTTATCCTCCCAAGCGGCCAGTAAAAGTTACAGGCTAAGCATATAAATTAAGTTTCAATATCATCCTTATTTTATAGTTTAAGCACGATTCTATCTATAATTAAATATAAAACAGAATTTTACTACCTTCATAATTAACTTAAGGCGGCTTAATCGATCGTATGCAAGTATGCAAATATACAGATTGTGTATACTGCAATACAAAGCAAAACAAATGTATTTACTACTGGGATTTAGCTAAACGCTAAGTTCACAGAAGCTATTAAGCGATAAGCTAGCTTACGATAGTTTGCCAATAATATGTACTATTCCTGTATGTATATGTAGATAGTTATAAAGAAATGAAATATAAAGAAACATTCCACTTGTATCATAAAACAATAACAAAGTTGACGGATTTCTGTAAACAATGTCATTAAGAGAGACCAACAGGGAATCACAACCAAATGCTAATATCGACAACATCAACTATGGGTAGAAATGATGATGATGATCATTAAGAATGCCCATAGTGACCTTCAATTATTTTAAGTTCATGAACATGCAACATTATTTTTAAGTCCTAACTGATGGCATTCTTTGTGGCAATTTTTTTATTTCCGAATTAAAACAAAAAGAATACTCTTGTTGTTTTCTTGCTGTCGTGATTCAAACATGAAGCCTAGTTTGTCAACATACTAAAACGTATTTTAATTTATCACACAGCGCTCCAACCGCTCATCAAAGTTTCTTCAACCGCTCATCAGAGTTGGTTGACATTTCTTCCGCCTTCAGTGCAAACCAATCATACAAACTTCATACCGATCCCAAACAAACCAGTTTATTCAGCAATTTAATTAAATAAAGGTATACAGAATGTACGTATGAACTGTGCATGTACATATATACACACATAGTGCAGGGTATTCGAAATATCGTTTCTTTGATTTAATATCTCTTAAACGAATAAAGTAAATATTTATTTTTTGACAAACAATATCAATCAATTTATCTTGTATAAATCCAAACCTGCCAAATGTTTTCTAAAAACCGGCAAACCGAGCAGTTTTAAATGATTTTTTGTACTGAATGGTTGCAATGTTGCCAAGTGTTCGTATGTAAGCTCAAAAATAGGGCTAGTGACAGCCTTATCAGCTACTGTACCACATTTCAAAAGACGATTCTATTCAAATTCTATCCATTAGTTTGACTCGGAACGGCCAAGTACGAGTTCCGTATTCATATTTTTTTATGATAGTAAAGAAGATGTGTATAATAGTTTTGCTATTGAGAAATGTATAAAAAAATAATAATAAAGAATGAATAAGCGCCTAACTAAATCGTTTACAAATTTGTCTGGGATAGCTAAAAGTGATGTAAATTAAAGCATATTTTATTTGGATTTTTCTAAATGCATATGCATTGAAATGTATGTAGGGCACACCAACGCAGTAGTGAGACATTTTCTTTTAAAATTGCTATATTTTGCGGAAATCCAAAATCCCGAAAATCCAGAATCCCGAAAATCCAAAATCCCGAAAATCCAAAATCCCGAAATGCCAGTTTTCGGGACGTTTTTTAAAAGGAAAGTAGACAAATTTTTGACTATTCCCGTTGGCGTTAGTGTTGTAATATTTTACAATTCGCAATGTGCATTCAGTTGTGTTGATCTCATTCAGTTTGATAGCTAATAGATTAGATTTTGATTTCACACATTGGCGTATACTGATCGCTCTTTTAGACGAAGAGCAAAACCCTGTAAAAACATGTATCATGTATATACTTATATCGACAATAACTTTTGGATTCTCGGGATTTTGGATTTTCGGGATTTTGGATATTCGGGATTTTGAACTTTCGGGATTTGGATTGTGTTGCCACATGAGCCGATTCTTATCGATACTAACCATTTTCAAAGTTGGATGAATTTCCGTATTTGGTTTGGGTTTAATTTTTAAATATTTAATTTAGATATAGTATTAATAAATATAATTGGTGATACCAAGTCAGCCAAACTGCTTTGTCTCACTGTTGGATCACATGCACATACAGTGAGACAGTTGATACCCAACTATGGGCATGTGACTGAAATGTTGTATTTATTTGCTGAAATTGGAAATAAATAAAATTTTTACATAATTAAGAAATAATTTAACGAATATTAATATGTATTGTAAAATTGTATGCCATATTGAATGCTGGCTTTTTGCCTACTAGTATGACCACATGAAAGAGGCGGTTACACTGCCTTATTGTTTGTCGATGGGCATTGTCTCAGTGTTAGCGAATCCTCCAAAAAATTACAAAAAACTAATACCACCGAAGCTGTACTTTGAAAGATCCTAAATGCACTTTGAATAATTACTACAAACACTTAACTTCATAATACAAATAAATCTTGTTGTGACTCATCTAGAAATATATTACTTTTTGCTT
This sequence comes from Brachyopa scutellaris, assembly GCA_949775065.1. Taxonomy (NCBI): domain Eukaryota; kingdom Metazoa; phylum Arthropoda; class Insecta; order Diptera; family Syrphidae; genus Brachyopa; species Brachyopa scutellaris. Next base: position 30,000,519 of record OX459115.1, on the reverse strand, counting down.
TTTCCGAAAATTAAAAAAAAGGCGTGAGTACCAGGTATTCGTGAAATTTGATGTGTTAATATACGTTTGTGTATTAGGGCGGATAAAAAAAGAATGCACTAATACTAGGAGAATCAAATACAGAGAACGCACTAATACTTAGTTTGGTTACGCATGACGAACGACGGCGAAAAATGTGCCCATACCGAGCGCTGCGGTTGTGGTCTCACTGCCAGTCTTTGTTCACGGATGCAATGAAAACTGAGTCAAACGATAATACATTATGTGTCCTTCATATGTGTGCAGGGAGTTTTTGAACAGGGAGATTTTTGAACAAGTGATTTCAGAGTTAAAATGATGGTCGGACTGTAGGAGTTGTCAAACTGTGGGTGTGTTTTCCCTACATAAGATGTACATTACAATGTTTTGCCACTGATTTGTGGGTTGTGGCATAATTTCCTTATCGATACACAGAAATAAAACCAGTGCCAAAATAATGCGCAGGACTACTGAGCTGGGATTACAGGTTCAAGTTTCAGCAAAATCACTTTTTTTACTATAATATTTTGGTGCAATTTGGGATAGCCTGTAATACTCCTCAACGAATAGTGATAATTTCATTAAAATCGGTTCAGTAGTTTATGAGTTAGGTTAGGTTAGGTTATGGGGTGGCAGCTTAGCCTCATATAGACCAGTGTTGGTCCATAGTGATACCACAAACTATTCAGAGTAATCAGTTAATTTCTGTTGCTTTGTTTAAACAAAATGAGTTTGTCTGTTGAGCAAATTTAATGAGAAGGTGAAGTTTTATGTCTGCCACTTCTACGAGTGAGTTGAAATAGAATTTTCCCATTAGCCTGTGCCTTCTTTTTGCCAGTGCAGGACAAGCGCACGGGAGGTGCTCTAATGTTTCTACAATCAATGCAGTTTCTGCATATGTTCGATGAGACTAGTTTGAGCCTGCGAGCGAAGGCAATGCCCTGTGATGACGCCTAGTAGTAAATTGCATTCCACTCTCGATAGCGAGAGGATATATTTAGTTCTATGGCCACTGCAAAGCGGCCAGAATATTTTCGTTAGCCTGCAAGAAGTGGGTTGATTTACAAGTTAATCGGCTTCAAAATTAAAATTTTCGGCGTGAATTTCTCAAAAACTATACAACTTATGAAATTCGCTATAGTGTTCGTTTAATATTTAGCTAAATATCTACCACTCATGATTTTTTTCATATTTTGCACTTAAGTAGTTTTGCTGGTGGGAGTGGAATGGTAGATATTTTATTCACATACTTTTGAAATCCTTCTTTCGAGCACTTTCTAATGATATCCCATATGATATTTTTTCACTGCAGTTTGCTCGTTCACTCTTTGTCTTTTAACTAAATCTACCCACGCATCTAATCAAGTGAACCGAAGAAAAGCTGCTGTTTTGACATGATTGAGAAAAGAGAGCACAAAAGTACCGTTAGGTGTCCCTCACCGAGAATATTTTTATGTTTATTTTACTGAGTAATGACTAGCCACTCTGCTGAATGCAATTGTTTGCTTATTTTGAATTTTAAATTATTTTGAATTCGATTTTCCAAAACAACACGAAAAATAATATACGTATTATGTATTGTGTATTGTCTATCATATTCTTCACTGAGATATTTACGACTACACACTTTTTTTCACATATAACATGCGGTGGTGTGCTAATGGATTGTGACAGTCAAGGTCCGTTTTTAAAATATTTTCTACATTTTTTGGAACGCACAGTTTATTTTGAAATAATACTGTTGGTCGGGTTTCCAACTTATTGTAGCATCCAAAAGAAAAATGAAACATCTGTTTTGTTCCACTTGGAGAATGCTTTAAAAAATTTGGTCTGCCGTTGCTGCCGTTTTCTTCTTCTGTCAGATTTGAAATGAAATGAGCGTGTTTAAGGTGTATTTTAAATAGAAATGAAATTGACAGTACACAGAGCTATTTTATGAGTAATGCGGCAGCATTCGGAGACCAACTGAGTTTACAATAAAAAGTCGAAGTGGTGTGTTGGTAACATTCTCCCCCCCGGTATCACGATCATCGTAAGTGCATACCTTACACTATTGAACAACACTGCCACCATCTTTTTTCACATCTAAGACAGCAATCTTGGTAGCTGGCCGGAGATATTCACCATGTATGGTACGTACGGTTGCGCTCCTTACTTGTCCGTCCTTTGCTTCGTTCGTGCTCGTCACAACTCCTTTCGGCCAACAATGCCGGGGCAGATTAGGGTCGACGATAATTACCACATCCCCAACTTCAATGGGCTTAATTTTCTGGAACCACGATGTTCGCCGAGTTAACGTTGGCAAGACTTCAGCCACCCATCTCTTCCAGAACTTGTCAGCGAGGAGCTGCGAATGACGCCATGACATTCTTGCGTATTTGTCGGTGTCTTCGAATTTGCCTGTAGGCTTACAGCCGGATGATGAGCCCAAAAGATAGTGGTTAGGAGTTAGAGCTTCCTCTTCGGCGGTGTCCAAGGATAGATAGGTCAGTGGTCGATTATTAATTATACTTTCGACCTCCACCAGCACATTACAAAGCGTCTCGTCGGTCAGTTTGGTGTCGCGTGTGATGATTTGGTACAATACGGTTTTTATTGAACGAACCATACGTTCCCAGGCACCCCCCATATGAGGACTAGCAGGAGGGATAAAGGTCCACTTGCTGTCCGGACTTGTAAATTTAGCTTGGATTGCGTTAAAATCGATCATTTGGTGGGCTTCTCGAAGCTCCTTTTCTGCCCCTCTTAGGTTGGTGCCATTGTCGCTGAAGATATGAAGCGGTGTCCCTCTACGACCGATGAAGTTCCGAATTACCATCACACACGAATCCGTTGATAAGCTATGTGCCACCTCTATATGAACAGCACGGCATGTTAGGCATGTGAAGACGACACCGTATCGCTTTTCCTGGCGTCTCCCGACTGTGACCAAAAATGGGCCAAAAAAGTCAAGCCCAACGTACGAAAAAGGTCTTGTATAAGCCGACAAACGCGCTTCTGGTAGAGGTCCCATCTCTGGTGGATTAGGATGTGCTCTTCGGATTTTACATAGCTGGCAGTTACTGCGAACAGTTCTGAGAAGTGATCGTACTTTTGGAATGTGGTACCTCTGAAAGATCTCGTTGATTACTGATTCGTGGTTAACATGCTTAAACTTGCGATGGTACCAATCTACCAGCAGCCTCGTAATATAATGATCTTTCGGTAAAAGGATAGGGTTCTTAGTTGCGTCACCTATCACCTTGGCGTTCTCAAGGCGACCTCGCATTTTAATTATCTTATTTTTGTCAATAAAGGGCGACATACAACGTAGTGGACTTGATTTGGGGAGCAGGCAATCAGGATTCTTTAGCAACAGGCAGGTCTCATGGCTAAAGGTTTGGGTTTGGGCAAGGCGAAGTAAAAACTCTTGACTCCAGAGCAATTCGTCAGCAGTGAAGTTAGTTATGTTACTTATTCTTGGATCGATCTTTGAAGCCTTTTTTACGGTTTTTGTTGTTTTCAGACATGTTATAAAACGCTTAACATACGCTAGACATCTTAGCAGACGTTCCCATCTAGAGAAACGATTGTAACATACAACAGGCATTGGTTCATGGACTTGAACTGCTAATTGCTGCGGCTCCGAAGATTGTCGTAGTTCTATGTCACATTTGCTTTCGAAGTTTATTTGATACTTGGGCCATCGGTCTATTTTTTGTTTCAAAAATGCGGGCCCCGTAAACCATGGCCCGCTTGGATCGAAGTCTGGTTGTTGGCTCCACTTAGTGCCTAAATCTGCTACGTTCTGCTTCGTTGGGACATAGTACCAATTCGCTATTTCCGTCGTTTCTTGAATTTCACCTATGCGTAGCATGACGAACTGCTTGTAGCTTCTTGGATCGGAACGTAACCACAACAAAACGGTTTTTGAGTCCGACCAATACATGGTTGTTTCAATCTTGAAATCGTGGGCTTTGATGACTGTATTTCCGAGGCGGGCGCCCATGACTGCGGCGAGAAGTTCCATGCGAGGTATAGAGATAGGACGTAATGGGGCCACCTTCGTTTTCGAGCACACCAGGGACACCTCTATTCCTTTCGCGCTTAGGATTCTCAAGTACGCTACTGCGGCATATGCGGTCTCGCTGGCGTCCACGAATACATGTAATTCCATCTTACTCTCGTTGCTAACGGATAGGCCAAAGTAGCATCTTGGCACCTGAACATCTTGCACTCTCTTGAGAAATGACAGCCATCTTTTCCATGCAGTTGCCAAGTCATCCGGTATGGTTTCGTCCCAACCTATTGCACTGCGCCAGACATCTTGGAGCAATATTTTCATATAAATTGTAAAAAATGATAGAAATCCTAATGGATCAAAAATGGACATGAGCAGTCTAAGAAGCTCCCTCTTGGTCGGTAATTTTTCTCCGCGCAGAATTTCCTGACTGGCCTTTGTAAATTTTAAATTGAATGTGAATGTGTCACTAGCTGTTTGCCACCACAGTCCTAATACCTTGTCTGCTTCTACGATTTGTTCTACTACTTTTCCTGCCCGGCAAAACTTATCCGCAGTACCTATTTCTCCTAGAGCATTGGTGACCTCGATAGAATTTGATAACCAGTTTCGAATATGAAAATTCGCGCGCTTGTGGACTTCTCTGACACCCTTTGCAAGCTCAATAGCCTCTTGAACGGAATTTATACTGTCTAGCATATCGTCTACATAATGCCTCTCGACAATAGATTTGACTGCTCTTGGATAGTCCTTTATACACTCATTGGCGTTTTCGTTTTTAACAAACTGTGCAAGCGACGGTGAGCAAGTTGCACCAAAACTCATAACTCTAAGCACGAAGATATCCGGAGGCCGACTGGAATCCCCGTCTCGCCACATAAAACGCTGTGATTGCTGGTCCTCTTCATCGATGGCTACCCTGTGAAACATTTCACAAATATCGCCGCATATTCCTATTTTTCCTATTCGAAAATTGAATAGGACTCCAGTTAACGATGTCAGCAGATCTGGGCCCTTCTCAAGGCATCCATTTAGGGATATGCCATTGCATTCCGCGGCGGCATCCCATACCACTCTTATCTTATGTGGTTTGTTTGGATTCCTGACTGTAAATATCGGCAGGTACCATTTTCGCGGGAAATCTGTATTTATCTCAGCAGCACTTAACTTGCGAATATAGCCCTTAATTTCCATGCTTTTAATATGGTCGTTGACCAGTATCTTTAAATTTGGGTCCTTATTTAACTTCTTTTCGAAACAGCTTAGTCTTCGGATAGCCATTGTATAGTTGTCGGGCATAGTTATATTGCTTGAGTTCCACAGCAATCTTGCAACAAAACAATCACCATCTCGCCTTACGTGCTCTCGTAGTTTTTTATTTTCACTTGCATCCAACTTATCCTTTGGCTGTGCACCCGACAGTTCGTTTTCAATTCTCATATTCTCTGTCATTAGGTGCTGCAGAGCCACATCGTCATCGCATTCACATACATGTAATTGCCTATGGACCTCACTCGTATTTCCTTTTGTTCCTGTGGCGTCTCGATCCAGTTCACCGTATATTGTCCAGCCTAGGCGCGTTTTAGTAGCCGCAGGTTCATCTACCTTTCCTTCTCGGAATTTTAATGGCATGGCTACGCTTTTGTTGTTTATACCAATGATCACTTTCGGGACAACATTTCGATATGACTCCACTGGAAGACCTTTGAGATGTTTATATCTTTCAGTAAGTTCCGATACCATTAGTGTCTGCGAAGGTAGATCAAGTGCACTTACTGACCGCACGTTTCGTAATGAATATATTTTTCCGATGTTACCTTTAGGCGATATTTTTAAATCAAGACTATCCGAACTCTTCTCTACACGTACTGACCCATCAGTCCATTTTAGACACAGATCTGACTTTGAGCCCTGAATTTCTAATTGCGCAAGGATATCTTTCTCGATAAGAGTGGGACCAGACCCGTCGTCGAGAAACGCATATACATCGATGGATGATTTCTTTCCATGAACAGTAATTGGTACAATTCGGTATAATACTTTGGAGGTCTCTACATGGTGTACTGCGACTACATCTGGCTTGTCTTTATCATTGTTGATATGGGATTTGTGGAGTAGAGGATGGTGCTTAGCGGTGCAGTGATTGATTCCACATTCTTTGCGATCTGGACAATAGTTGGCCTCGTGACGCTTTAAACATGTGCGGCATAGTTTGTTCTTGTGCACCACGTTCCACTTTTCGCCATATTCTAACCCTTTAAACTTTTCGCATTTTACTATTAAATGTGCTTCATAGCATGCAAAGCACCTTAGTGCCTCTGTGCTCTTGTGATCCATTCTTTTTCTCGTGGACTTTCCCTCCTCTTCGTGAAAACCGACACGATGTGTTTTACGTTTCTCAAAGTCTGGTTGACTAGATTTGGTAATCGGGATAGAGATCACACTACTTGCAGCTTCCGCTAGTTCAAATAGCCAATTACTGAAAGTTGTTAAATTCTCAACATGAACTGTTTGGGCAAAAATCGCCCAACTGAGCCGCATCTGTGCTGGAAGTTTCTCGAGAAGCTCTTGAATAAGCAAAGGATTATTTAAATGTGCTTCAAGTTCAGCTGCCTCCATAGTAGCTGTAATATTTTTTACTTCCAAAGAAAAGTTCACCAGAGTTTCTAACTTGTTTGCATTTACACCTGGTGACGCACGTAGCTTTGCCAGTAAATTATATATAATGTGTTCTGGCCTTCCAAATACCATACGCAAAGTAGAAATTATCTCAGGTACTAGTGCCGGTATCATAAGTCTACTACCTACATATTCAAGAGCCTTTCCTTTCAGTGCATGTTGTAGCCGAAGTAGATTCTCATCATTACTGAATCCACACAGTCTTGTTGAATTTTCAAAACTACTTACGAAAAGTGGCCATTCCTCTGGTTTGCCACTAAAAACTGGAAGCTCTCTTGGAACGACCTGACGCGCACAAGCCTGATCTGCATTTAATGTTCGAGCAGTTGACCCTGATTGCACTCCGCTCATATTTAATGACGTTGGTAATTTATTTGTCTGAATGCCCTGTACGTTTTCGTGACAACCGTAACTAACCCTAGCACCTTTTTCACCCTTGCCTACCTTACCCAGCGTGGAACCATTGCCATCCGCCCAATGTATGCCTCGCTGAAGCTGCTGCTCCCCCAAATCAATCTCAATATCTTCGTCGGATTCATCGGAATCCTTATACATTTGCATAGCCGAATACTTTTGCTCTAAGTATTGCATGTTTATTTTTCTTTCTTCCTCCAGACGCATTAGTTCTAATTTCATACTACGTCGTTGTTTGGAGGCGCCGCACATATTTGTATTTGATGAATTAGACAAATTTTCTGTACGTACCTTTTGTCCTTCTTGCGAGGTCACCCCATTTGGTGACTGAAAGTTACCGCCGTCTGTCGCTGTAGATCGCTGTTTGTTCTGTTTTGCTGTCGATGTTGAAGCGGAACACATGTCGCAAATAAAGTCCTGCTTTGAAATCTCGTCGTCGACATGGACGCACTCGAAGTGAAACCACCCATCACATCTGTCGCACTGAACCATTCGCATAGTATCTTCCTTTTTACATATTCGGCAACTTCCCTTGGTTGGATCTTCAACCCCAGTACCACTTGTTGCTTGACTCATTATTGCTCGTTGCATCCGCGTTGAAAATGAGTAATGCGCAGTTGTGGAAGTTTCCAGGGACTCTTATGAAATCAGCAACGCTTGCCAACAAATTTTTTAAAGAATTGTTGGTCGGGTTTCCAACTTATTGTAGCATCCAAAAGAAAAATGAAACATCTGTTTTGTTCCACTTGGAGAATGCTTTAAAAAATTTGGTCTGCCGTTGCTGCCGTTTTCTTCTTCTGTCAGATTTGAAATGAAATGAGCGTGTTTAAGGTGTATTTTAAATAGAAATGAAATTGACAGTACACAGAGCTATTTTATGAGTAATGCGGCAGCATTCGGAGACCAACTGAGTTTACAATAAAAAGTCGAAGTGGTGTGTTGGTAACAAATACTTTTCTGAAAATTAAGACATTATCATTAGATGTGTCTCCACTTAAAAATGTAATGTCACCTAAGTTGTAATTTTTCTATTTGAACACACCTGTGAACACAAAAAAAAAGGACTTAAATATTTAAGTCCATGAAATATCCGATCGAATATCATAATATGACTTTCGTTCACTGAAGGTTGAAAGATGTTTGCCAAAAAACAGACTTTTAATACCTTACAAATACATACATTAAAGTACTCCTCGAATTACTCTTTCCAACAATACATTAGCACGGAAAACGTGTTTACTGACAACAAAGACCAAATCGTCAAACCGTACAAAAACAGAATCCAAAAAAGAGAGATAGTCCAAAAAAAAAAAGGAAAATCACATTAAGTTAAAAACGCTAACAAAAAAAAATAAAATAAATTATATACCATTTGTACGCATGTCAACAAAACGCAATTATATCTATTTTTAATCATTTTTTTTTCGCATAGCACGTTGTTTCAGAAAAAGGGGGAAAATTCCAAGTTTTCTCTTTTTTATTCAATGACATTATATCCAGTGGAATTGGCGCAATTTATTACGTATTTTTTGTTTTTATTTTTTATTTTTGTGTTTATTGAGAAATTAATAATAATTATAAAAAAGGGAACAATAATAATACTCGTAGTATTTTTATCTTTTAGTTAATTCTTCGGCACCTGTTGTGTTTACAGAGGTAAATATTTATATTTGAAAACCAGAACAATCTTGTGCTGGTTACATATTTTTGTTTTATTGTGGATTTTCTGGTATGAAATGCGTAAGTAGCCTTGAGTGTGTTTAAAAATGGATTATTTGCAAGGTTTTTCATTTTTTACTTTATTTCGAGTTGTTGATGTTTTGTAAAATGTACGAGAGCTCTAATAGGATAGGAAAAAACATAAATTTTGCTTTATTGTACATAATTAAAATATGTTTATAATATTTAAAAAGCAGGTCAATCACACGACGCCGAGTACAAAGATACGCAACAGCTCTCTCTCTCTTACATTAGTATTCTCATATACCGTTCAAAAGTCAGCCAAACTATAAAAAAAAGCAGCCGGTTCAATATCCTGGTCATCGCAACATAAAGGAGGATGATAGAGCAAGCATGTAAGCCAGACGCGGTTCAGCCCTTGACATCTTCGTTGTGGAGAAAGTTCAAAGGGCAACATTCTTCAGCAGACTCTCTTAAAAGCCGATTCCCTCAACAACTATGTCATTTCAAGGAAGACTTGACCCGTTTACAACAAAAACAGATCCCTAGATCTAATCAATAGATCACAAGTCGAGATCGCCAGAATCATAGTAATAAATAGGTGGCGCTGGTCAATCGGGCGCATGCTCGTAGGTCAGGTATCCCATTCAACTCCCACTGTGGTAGCTGCAAGAGTGCATCGCGAAGGAAAGCCTTTTTCACTTTCTCTGTGAATGTCCGATACTAGCCAGAGCCGGACAGTATATACTCGGCATATACCTTCTTAAAGACGTTTCAGAAATTTCTGACAAAGAACTCTGAAACCTCATAAGATTCCTCAACTATGCAGGATAGATCTGAACAGGACATCCTGAAAACACACATAAACTACCAAATAAAGCGGTGGTAACAAAATGGCGCATCCGCGCTAATTGTGTATGGCGAGATACGCAAAGGTTTCCTCTCCAGTATTTCTATTTTTTTTTAATATGTATATTCTACCAATAAGGCGCGGGATCCCAGGAGGTTAAACGACTTCTGTAGAAGTTACAGAGACGAGTAAGAGCCCACGCACACTACAGACTTTCTATCGGCCGATAATTTGGTCACTACCAACCCGACTATTTAATTGGCCCAGTATGCGCAGTAACCAGCCCAACCTGACCAAACTATCGGCCGATAGAAAGTCTGTTCTGTAGTGTACGGGAGATCTAAGAGGAGAGAGCCCAAAACATCTCCTCTATTCACGCCCAGCTCTTTCCAGTAGTAGAAAACTACACCCAGGATAATACTTTTTCAAGGATATCAGTGACCTAGCACAAGAAGATGTTGGAAGCCTATCTCGCTTTCAAATGGTTCTCATGAGAAGCGGGGATACACATCCCAATGGACCTCGGCTAGCCTAAGTGTGCTGGTATTCAAATTACCGGCAGCTACTGCTACCTTACCCAAACTAAGTAGCAAGTAATGTGCTATCCGTTAAATTAAGGAACTTTATATTTACATAATTTTTCAAGCTTGCATTAAAAAATACAAAATATGTCGCTGGTCTATGGTTCTATGGGATTTTAGATCAAAATATTTCGCCCAAGACCTAGCAAGTACATCAGTTTTCAACCGAGTAAGCCACAATTGTGAGCACCGTGGTGTAGTGGTAACTGTGTTGAACTACTACGTAATGCTGCCCTGGTTCAATCCCAGCCCAGGTCAAACACCTAAAAGTTTTTCCACGGTGCCACCTCTTTCGAATGTCTGACAAGCAATCAAAGAGTATCATTTTTAATGAGAAGCTTCTCAACTCGCCGTACAGAGTCGGCAAAAAACTGTAGGTCCCTTTCATTTCGTGGAAAAAATTACACGCACACACAAATGGTTGCGAGAAGTTAGGCTGTTTCTGTTATTTTATTTATTTTTTTTTTACAATGGAATATGGAAAGAAAAGGAACACGGATGAAAGTTGAATGTTCTGAATGTTGAAATTTGTATTTTGCATCTCTTACAGCATCTCTTTTAGACTTTAGAGCTGTTTTCATACTGCATTCAGCATTTGTTCTGGGATATCATCAAGAGTGGATTCTGCTGTAAAACCCAAAATCGTACAACATTTTGCTTACATTTCCTTTACATTGATGAAATTTCATTGTTGCAACTTTTGTGGTTAAACGCGTTCTATTACTTTTTCGTAATTTTGCCTCTCTCTGAGAACATTTTACCCCCACTTCTTGAAATTTAATAACTTGCTATTTTTGAAGCACAAAGTAAAAGAACAGGCCTTGAGTCTTTGACATCCAAAAAAACAAACCAAAACATATTAGTGCTTAGTTTTAAATGTCAAATATTGCTTTGTGTTTGTTTTGTTTGTGTTGTGTCTTGTGTATGCTCAAAACGATTCAATCGTTGTCTTTAAAATTTTATTAACAGAAACTGACCACTGTCACTGTGCCCGCAAATCGTTAACATTATTCGGAGGTTTTTAAGTTAATCATCTATCATATTTATGTATTCATAGATGACTTTCTACATACAAAATGCTGTGTTTACTTGGATTACTATATCCGTATCCACGCAATATCCTTGTTTATATATGAATCGTTTACGAGAAGGTTTTTGTATGTCAACTGTTAGCTTACTTTGTATTTCGGACTATTTTGGAAAAAGTGTTGTATACGAACTTTCAGTTTTCCTTCAGCTACCGGTGTGTTTGTTATTTAAGTTCGCTCCTGTTTCCATAAGCAAAAAACAAATCGAATATTCTTAATATAATTTCGGAGTCATTTCAGTTAAGTAGTTTCTATAATGAATAGTTTAATGTTGCATAGACACGCTACTTGTATCTAGTATGAGTAGTTTGGTCTGAATTTGTACCCAGCAGCACACCGTTGATTTCTGTTATTCCTTCAAGTGCTAATAATTACAAGTGTAATAAAGTACATATAAATAAAATCAATACATATACTTCTGTGGAAACTGTTTTCATTTGCAACAAATGCAGTTCTAATTGAAAGGACCTAAGGACGTTAAATATGAAGGTTAGAGGCAATCATTTTTTGTTTAGTCTTGCTGTTTCAAGACCACCAATAACAATTAGTTGATGGTAGATATACACAAATTTAACACACCTATAGTTTTGTAAAAAAAAAAAACCTACATAATGCAAATTCAAAATACATATTAGATTGTATCAACGTTTCGTTGTAATTTTTTTTATTATTTTTATCTACGTAGATTGTTGATAATAACTTGTACATTGTACAATAAATGGTTGTATTAGCAAAGTAAAATTACTTATCCTTATCACGATTTGCTGTCTCGGTAGTACTTGTGACTGATATGTGTCTGATGACGGCTGTCTCTTGATAGCTATCACGACATTGGCTCCTGAATATATATTTTATATCTGAGTCAAAGAAATTGAAATAAACAAATCTGAAAATTAATGTAGCATGACATGAGCAAAGATGACAGATGACAAGTTAAATTGACAAATATGCAAATGAAACGTTAAGCTTGAGTTTTTATGTCGAAAGAATGAAAATTGAGTTAAAAGTTCTTCTTTCGTTAGAGTGTAACGTATTGAATACTACGGCTACCGTCTTAGGCTTTGGCCACGCACTGAGCGACGCAAAAAAAATTAAAACATATTAAATCGTAGGGTTGTGGTGTGGTCATGTAGTTCCTGAATGATGAGCGATTTTTGTACGAGACATCGCTGTGTTTTCAATTCTGTTTTAATTTTTTGTTCATTGCTGAGCGACGAAGTAAGAATATGGCACAAATAAGCTCGGAATATTTTATTTCTACTGTCCAAAGCCGCCCGATTTTATAGCTGGATAGACATAAGGTGTGTTTGGTATCTTTTTCGGCACACGGAATTGAGATCTGTCAAATAGTAGAATCCTCTCAAAGAGAGAGAACTCCTCTCAAAGACAGAAAACTTGCACAAAAGTAAACAAACGCTTTTCAAACAACACTTGGTCAAACTATCAAATTGTTTTTGTTTTCCACTAACAATGAAGATAATGGCATTCCGCAAACTGTCAGATGGCTGGTTTGACAGAGTTGGCTCGGCCCACGCCGAGGAATTGGTCTTGCAGATAATTCATCGCAAAGAGAGAGCCAAATGAGAGTAAAAAAAATTGAGAGCCATGAAACTGTCAGATTCTATGTAGTTTACGTAGAACTTTCCAAAACTAGCATGTTACCAAACAGACCTATAACTATGTATTATTAAAAATAAAATGATTACAAATAGGTCTGTTTGGTGTGCTTTTCGTTATCCAAATGGGACACCTGTCAAAAAGTAAATAATTTGAAAAGTGGGGGAAAATCCTCTCAGAAACTTCTAATTACACAAACAAAAATGAAGATTGACATTTCACGAATTGTCAGATGGCTGTTTGATAGATGTCCCGGGACTACTACATTAGGTCTGTTTGGTAACTCACAAATTCGTACGAATGCGTAAGTTCTTACGAATTTCCAGTCTTGTGAGGGGAAAATGAGAGAGTGTAAAAAATTCCCCACCTTACGAATTCCTACACTGTTTTTATCTTCGGGTAGGGTTGAACAACACCGTCAAACCTCATTTTAGTGGAAAACAAAAACAAATATCCACTGGCTGATAGAATGTTCCCCCACTTTTCAAATTATTTATGATTTGACAGCGATGTTGGGCATTACACAGAAAAGATACCAAGATTGATGTGGTGTAGCACGATTTCGTAGAAGGGGAAAATTTTTTAACACTCTCATTTGGCTCTCTATTCTCTTGATTTTTGACAGGTTCTGTAAATAAATGCTGTACTTTTCGTGATCCAAATGGGACATCTTACTTACTTACTTAGTTGGCGCTACAGCTCGAGGTGAACCTGGGCCTGCTTCTCGCAACCATTTGTGTGTGCGTGTTATATTTTTGTACGAATGGAAGGGACCTACAGTTTTTTGCCGACTCCGAACGGCGAGTTGAGAAGCTCAATCGTGACAAATGATACTCTTTGATGCTTGTCAGACATTCGAAAGAGGTGGGCACTTTGAAAAACTTGTAGGTGTTTGCGGCGGGATTCGAACCCAAGACCGCTGGCTCAGTAGTCCGATGCACTAACCACTTGCGCTACGGTGCCCATCTGGGACATCTGTCAAATAGTAAATAATTTGAAATGTGGGGGAAAATCCTCTCAGAAACTTCTAATTACACAAACAAAAATGAAGATTGACATTTCACGAGTTGTCAGATGGCTGTTTGATAGATGTCCCGGGGTGACTACATGGATGTGGTGTAGCACGATTTCGTAGTAGTGGACATTTTTTGACACTCTTATTTGGCTCTCTATTCTCTTGATTTTTGACAGATTCAATTTACGTAATTTTACTGCACACCAAACAGACCTTATTATTATGGATGAAATTCACGCTAATCTTACGCCCTCGACTTGTAGTATTGTAGGATTACTGGCTATGGTCACTACGCTCTTCATCATTTTTACCCAGTACAACTGTACACGCAGTCCATCAAAGGGCAGTAATAATGCAACGCAAGCAGCAATTAGTAATTTGCCCAAATGGGTCAAGTTATCGATTTCTGTAGTCAGCAACCAAATATATTGTCACAGTTAAGTAAATGACAAGAAAAATATTATTGACTCTTAAATAACTAGTTTCAATTGAGTAGCTATCTCCGTACCCAAAGTAAGGTGACCGCTCAAAGTTGTTCTTCGGCATTGACAAGCTATTCTTCTACCACAGTAAATGAAGCAAGTCAACGACGTACATCACTTGACAATGAAATTTTCACTACTAATCGCTCAAGCGCCGACGCTCACTAAAAGGCCACTCGCCGCTCAGTGCGTGGCTCTAGCCTTAAGTAGCATATGCACTTATGCATACTGTTTTTTTTTTATCAACTTGAATTAATTTACGTTTTCGTCTAGATTAAATAATTTTCGATGAAGTTTAGTGTGACCTGCGTGTGTAATAACAGTGGTACGTAAGACTACAAGTGGTTTTATTGTAATCGTCTTGTAGATGTTTATACCTAAAGGCCATTAGGGACTGAACAAATGTAACCTTTATAATCGTCATGGGTGACACTTCAATTTTTCATCTATTGGCCAGCCAAGGTACAACTCAATCTCTTGTATCATCCCCTGATATAATCGTGCATATCCATTTAAGATTACTTTTGCTACTAAACTTTTAAGAGTAATATTTTCGAAATTTTAATATCATAAGTTCTCTGGTAGAATTTTGAGATTTAAGTTCATGAGAGTGTACTCATAATCGTGTCCACTTAATATATGTAAGTATGAATGTATTTCTACTGCTAGTTATCAGTCGGAAGTAGTGAAAGTGACATTTATTCTTATAAGTGAAAGATTGCAGGTGATTTAATTATTGGCATAGTTCTTAAAAGAGAAAAAATTCAAAAATAAAATGCTGAGTCAAACCATGGGTAAATCATCGTCGCCAATTCGGCATGGGGTCTGCTTTTAAAAGACAACTTCAAATTGAATATGCTCAATGTGTAATTCGGAGATTTTTGCCGTTTAACAACCAGTGAAATAGAATGTGTATTACAATCCGCTGTGTCGAGATCGAGAGTAAAAAGTAAACTCTCCGCGAGCTACTCTTAAGTTTTGTCCACTTGCTTGAGAGCTGTTCGGCTCTCCTCATTTTTTACTTTTAAATGGACAACCACGACCACCTTAAGAGATCAATTTGTTGAGAGTGGCTGGCTCTATACTTGGTGTTAAAACACTCTGTGATACGGAAAACGTGTTAATTTTAATTAAAAATATTGATTTGCTTGAGTCCTTAGTTTTATCTTCGATAGTAGAATATTTTACCTACGTTTCAAAGTACGTAGGTAATACATTCTAAAACCGTTATCTAAATACCTTTGGAAAAAGTTTCACCATATTCTCGCTATTATTTGGGATATGAAAAGATTGTTAGTTTTAGAATTAGAAACTATTCTTCACTGTATTCGGCGCATTAAAAAAATGTGAGAAATCCTTTAGCGTTAAAAATACAAAAATTATATATACATATGTATTAGAAAAAGATACATAATCAAACGAAAAATAGTAAGCAAGTAGAAAAATATGGTAAATAAGTGCTCATGTCTACTAAATTAACAGACTGTTAGAGCCCCCGCACACTACAGACTTTCTGTCGGCCGACAGTTTGGTCGGGCTCTTAATCAGTATGAAAATATATGAGAGTGCGCACACTACAACGATTTGATATCGGCCGATAAATAAGTTTGATAGGCTACACGACTGCCTTCAAACTAAAGTATCGGCAAACTATCGGTCGACTACTCTATTAGTACGGTGCTTTTCTACGTGCGCACACTATAAAGTCTCCCAATTTTTTCGAAAGCTCAGTTTGCTCTGAGTTTTAAATTAATTTTCTGGATATTTCCTCGTATTTAAATACGAAATAATGGACATATTTTGGCGTAAAGCAATGATTACCTTTCTGGAACATTTTTTATTAACTACCATTAAGCGACTATTCTCTGCAAAATGTATTTAACGACTAGCAATAGCAAATCGTTCGAGAACAGTTGGGCGATTGTTTGTCTAGTCTGCGCACTCACTAGCAACCCGAGTATAATCAGCCCAGTCTGCGCACTAACCAACCCAATCCGACCAAACTATAGGCCGATAGAAAGTCTGTAGTGTTCGGGGGCTCTTATTCTAAATTTATAATTTCAAAAGTATCTATACTTTAAAAAATACACTGCCAATTTTCTGTTAAACCGACTTCTTCCTAATCGTCCTCTCACTTTCAGCACCCACTGTGATCAATTTCTCCTCCATAAAATTACAATGTTCACGAAGTCAGTATGTGCGTCTAAATTAAATCACTATCAACCAATAAAAATATATTGTGCATAGTTGCTGTCTTAACATTGATTAACCGATTAGATTAGATATTGGATAAGTCTTAAGCTTTTCAAAGGTGCTTAACCTCTCTCCCAATAAGCTCTTCCTTACGCAATATCTTTACAAACCAAAGAATCACTATTGCAATATATAGTCAGTCACCTTATCAACGCTCGTGCAAAGTATTAAAAAACCTCGATGGAATATTGATGGTAGTGGAAAGTACACCATTTCACCAACATGTGCAGGCAAGTACTCATCAATTTAATGAATAGAGGTCGATAGATCGCTCAACTCAGTTGATAAACTTTCTTTCGTAACTAAAACAGAAAAAAAGTAAACTTTGATTAAGTCCATTAGAACGATTGACGCGCGCAATCTACAGATAATGAATCAAAAACACAATTAATGTACTTAAATCATCTGACTCGCTGATTCCAAAAAATAAAGGCCCATATATTTTCGCACTGTGACAAGCTTGTAACTGTGATTTTAATTTCGATCCGCTTACCACCTTTCCGATAACAAAATACTCGTAACTTAATCGTTGTGATTAATGAGATTTTGGATAGCGAACGCATATGATATATTGACCTGTACATAGAAGTAATAAAAAACAATGCGTAGTTCTGTACTTTAGAACCCCGCTGAAGTCTACAGCACCGGTATTGTTTACCTTTCAGTCAGTGGCTTCATAGGCAATTAGTATGGAATTTTGTATTGGCCGCCAATAATTGTAGATTTGACATAATGATACAGTAAAAACAAAAACCAACCTTCGGAATACAGATATGTCAGTATCTTCTTATTGGGTTTAATAATATATATAAATAATAAACCACCACATACATATGCATATAAATAAAAATATATACTCGTAGGTGTATAAATCTGGACGCAATTAAAAAAAAACACATGTACGCAACCCGCCTGCAATGCGATAATTTTAAAAATACTTTTCCGCTTGTTTGTTATTTGATAGTGACTATCAGTGAAGAAAATTTTTATTTTAATTTTTAATTTTAACAACAAAATACTATGTAGTTCAATGTCAGATTTCATATCCCAATACAACTACAAAATAATGATTACACTTGGTTACGTAAAACCCACGCGATAAGGAAAATAGTTGAGAATATTTAGCTTTCGGGGGTCAATGAAATATTTGTTTGAATATATACATATACTGCTAATAATATTTCCAAGTAGTTTTCGTTTTAGAGGTAAGGCTAAACAGATTTTTAGTTACTTATTTTTATCTATCATTAAAGAACGCAGCTTTCATAGACAGAAGGAAAAGCATTAAAGAATACAAATTAATAAATATACATTTACTACCTATAGCGCAAACAATTTTGACTAAACACCATCAAGTCATTTTCTTTTAATTACGAAATCGATAGGTTAAAATAATCAAATTGACATTTACATTGTACGATATTATTAATCCGTTGATTGAGGAAGAACGACTGTAGTTTGTACGCGACTGGGCCATAGGGTACGTTAAACATCGATAGTACTATCGATAGTATCGATTTTTACATGCTATCGAAAACATGGATGTTTTTTTTTTAATATCGATAGTTTTTGAAATAAAAAACGTGCCGTAACTGTGAACTGTTGAGCACATTTTCTTTTGCATCACATTTTTTTCCATGCTCATAAGCGGGGAATTCCCGGGAAATATTCTTTATCTGTTTTGTGCACGTGCAATCCGATTGATTTTTTTTACTTCTCTATACGTTCTGTGTTGTGTAGGTACTGTGTACTTCTTGTCGGGTGAAGATTCAAAAGAAAGAGCTGCCTACAATTGCAGAAACGCAAAAATTGACATACGACAATTTTTTGGAAAAACTGCCAATTGATAGTGATAAGTGTCCCATCGGTTATTGGATAAAATCCAGCTCACAGTTACTGAAGAAATTTTGCACAGTTATATTTGTGCACACCCGCAACTTTTTTTTTCTAAAGCCGGCATGATACATAGCGATCTAAGAAACAGATTTTAAAGGCAAGACGCCTTAACGCCTTAAGTTACTTTTCCTAAAACAAAATGTGAAGTTATTTGAAAGAACCAATATGTAATGTTCTTGTTTTTAAATAATGATTTTGAAGTAGTTCATTGTTTCATTAAATTTGTTTCAACTATCGATACTATCGATAGTTTATCGATAGTTTAAAGAAAAATATCGATAGTATCGAAATACTAATCTATCGATGTTTAACGTACCCTACTGGGCTACTCTAAAGAATCTAGAGCTTCGAAGATTGAGCAAAGGAACGTTCAAGTTGAGAAGGTCTAAAATTTCCGTAGACTCAATCTGACCTATTTAAACCCTATCACAGCTCTTGCCACCATTCACCTAACCTCAATTGATTCTGAGTTAATTAATTTTAGCCTGGATAGATTAGGAGTATATAAGATATAAGTATATAATACGAATTATGGCAAGGAAGTCCTCTAAGAGCGAGCTAAAGAAATATTTTTTGATTTGATTCGATTCTGGTGTATATAGATAGAAAAGGTTAAAACGAAACATTTACTTACATATAAAGAGAGATAGTTTTTAGAGCACCATAGATAGAATTTCGGAAGGTGTAAGTTCAAGAGATGAAAACATATGTATACATCTAAAAGTCACCCGCAAAAACTAACAAGTGACATTCCGGAAGCCTTCCATCTATTGCTGAGGAAGGAGGGAAGCCATTTTAAGAAAAAGGTAGAAAACCTAATCTGTACTCTGTTCCACAAAAATTCTCAGTACAGGAGAGAAAGGATGTTTGCCTCTCAGTTTGGCTGCTGTCCCGTTTTGAAGCTGGGTTACCGTAGTATGCATGACAAATTGACGCAAATCGGAGAGCAAGACCCATAGGGTAACCATCTCCTGGTTTAATAACAACACAATTTACTGAACGAAATAAAGATAACTGTTCACGAAGTGGACACCACCTCGATTTTGATGAAATTTCAGAATGTTGTAGAGGGAATTTTTGGAGTATTTTGATGTATTAATGTTATATATCCGAAACGATGAGCTTACGATATAAGCTTAAAATGAAAAAAAAAAACTTATTATAATTTTCCGTAACACTGCTTTAATGTTCATATTTTCCATACACAAAGCGAGAGTTAATAACGGCTACACGCCACAGGATCATTCTGCTTTTAGCTGTGTAATAGGCTGGTCATGTGTGATGGGATGTATGCGAATTTGAGGAAATTTACATAAACAAAACTTCTGTTAGTCAGTGGTTTGGTTTTTATTTCAGTGGAAATTTTGGTAACTGAGTGCCATAAACATGTTCAGGTACCAGTGTTTAAAAAAGCTCTTCCATAAGGCTTGTGCTGACAATTTTTATAGAACAGAGTATAGTAAGTGTAAACAGCACAAGCAATTATGGTCAACTCGATCAAAAGCTTTGCTAAAATCCGTATAGATAGCATCAACCTGGATGTTAGATATAAATGAGAGGAAATAGGAGAAAAACAAATCACCACTCTTAAAACAAAAGATTATTCCATGAAATTCTAGTAGTACCCATAGCAGATCTACTACTATTTTGTTATTCACATGTTCTTGCAATATATAATATTTCTATTCTAATCCCAAGTAAAGCTACTTAATGTAGAACAAAATTCAGGCAGCGTTGTTTGATTAATGTTAAAAACATCCCCATCAAACTATCACTCTTAGTAAATGAAGTCGGTACTTGACTATCACTTTTGAGTATTGTATACAGCAAGCAGTTCTATATTAAAGTGAAAATAAGCGTCATCGCTTATTAAAGTAGTCTTTAAAAAATAAAAAAAAAACAGCTTTTGTGTCGTATAGAAGACCTGTCTATACTCTGAATCAGCGTTGCAGTTTGCATCATTTTGTCGCTTTTTCGGCGATGGGGCCCGGGACCCCACTTTAAAAAAAAAACTGCGATTTTGACGTATTTTGAAAATATAGGATTCATTCATTCAATTTATTTCCATTTCGGGGCTCTTTTACTTTTGAAACATAGTACTTCACCCATTTTGTTCAACCAGTGATAAAATCAACAAAGTATTTTTGTTAGTCAGAATTTCCTTCCCAAAAACTCGTTCTACATACATGCTTTTTTTGTCTTTGTAATTTTTTTTTCCAATATTTATTTTATTTTAAGTACAGCAATAAAATACAGTTTTTCGAAAAATTGCATTTTTTCATACAAATATAAGCGGGACCCCTTTTTTGCTCTTGGACCCCTTTTTTGGACGCTTTTGGAATTTTGCTTGCGGCAACACTGCTCTGAATGTGCCTTCTGTTTGTACGTGGGTTGTTCTGATGGAATCATGAATCTCTACTTAAGTGCATTCAGTCAGCATTTATTAATCCATAAAATATAATTAATGACCGCATCAAGTTTGAGACATAAAACAGAAAAAAAGCACCGTCGTTAAAATAATCGCGCCAAAATTGCCAAAAAAAGACATATTCGACTTCTAGTTTAAAACTAAGAGTACAATTGAAAGCACGTGATAAAAAAAATCAAATAAAGGCGCCACATTGCAATCTTAAGAATATCTCAAATAAAATCGATGTCTTCCTCAGTCAAAATATGTATAATCGCAATAATTGCCAGATAATCTTCCATCGATCAATTAAAGTTTTTTTTTTTTTGTTGGACCAATCAACAGGCATATTAACAATTTATGAGCAGCAATAACTTTTTTTTTTATGTATTTCTCTTAAGTGGCTACAGCCGGTATATACCTACGAATATATCCGGTTTCCCCAGCAGAACTGATATGATAAACGTGCGAATCGATCTCGAATCCAGATACTCGTTTTAGTTTTGGATCAGAATTGAAAGCTACCATGAAACTGAATTACGTGCGATTAGCCTTTTCTATGCTCCGTTGATATGGGTGTATTTTTAATTCTCCTTTTTTTTATAGCCTTTGACAATAATTTTCCATGGCGGTATTCTTTAATGCAATTATGCAATTTCTTCTAGGGGTAAACTGCATTACAGTAGATACGTAAATTAAATAAAACGCGGGCATGCAATTGGCATTCTAATTGATTGCACTTGTAAGTGATAATTTAAATGCACTCATTTTGTCTTGTACAAAAAAACAATATGCAAATATGCTCGGTAAAAGGCAAAACTGGAACAATACCATTATTTGTAAGGTCACTGTGGCGTATACGTAACATTAATACAGGTATCCAATCGGCATTACAACATGGGTCTTTTTGAGTATGGTTTTAGGCGAAATAATCGTAAACACCACGAGAAATACTTAAAAATGTACTATGTAAATTTAATGACATGCGCAAACAAGATTAAAGTTCTCAAAAAGCGTGCTCTACGAATTTTGTTTTAAAGTAAACATACGACTTTTTTTTAAATAAGCAACATAATAAACTATAAGTCATCTAGATTACCACTAACAGCGATAAATGACAAGATGTACATACGTATATGTACTTAAACTTTACTGATAGTGCTCAAATTAAGGAAATAACCTGAAAATAGATTGAAATTAATGTACAATGATAACCTTAATAACCCGACGCTGTTTTTCTCACTCAGAATTCAGTTAAGACGTTGATCAAAAATAGCACACAGAAGATAGAAGAAAATAATTGCATTGATGCGTGTATGAAAATGGTTAATGATTTAGGACCATTTCACACTTAGCCGGCTACCGGTTAGCCGGTTTTCTCAAAAAATAAGTATGTTTTCACACACATCCGGCAGCCGGCAGACAGCAAGCTATAAAATGTGAATTTTGTTCCATTCGTGGCGATTGACAGTATGTTTTCAGTTTTCATATCGTTGAGTCGGTCGGTAGTGATGGAGAGAAATCAACAAAAACAAACCCCTATCTTATCCACAGCAGATGGAAAATTGAAAAAAGACTACGGCAACCGGGCATGTATGAAGGCGCAATTTGATTTAATGTATCCACTACTGACTTGAGAATCGTTTACCCGGTTTCGGCAGCCGGCTGTGGCAGTGAGCAAAGCCGGCAACATACCGGCAGCCGGCTACCGTTTAACCGGGGACGGTTTCGGTTTGCAGGTGTGAATGCGCAGAATGCAATCCCAATGACCGGGTAGCCGGTAGCGGTTAGCCAGCTGCCCGGTATGTGTGAAATGGTCCTTAATGTCCAATGGGTGACAAAGGTTTTTGTTTAATTGAGATTCTACAACACACCCATGATTGATTCAAATTATAATGGTGGGCTTGAAGTTTGAACTAATTTGGTGTGGTAGATTAAGAACTGGCAGCTATCATCAATAGCTATTGAAAATTAATATTCAAAATACAATTTCTACTTAAATGTCAACACATTTCCCACATGCAAACTCATACAATTATATAGGATTTTGGCTGGACTTCGATCATTTGACAATTTCAAAAATTTATCAAGATAGGCATTTTGTAGTTAGCATATGTACATAGGTATTTGCTTTAGCACAAACAGGGCCCTAGTAGATCACTCTAGCGCCTTATTTTTAGGAATACGTCTACGGACTTATTGGGAATATCTACCATGATGGAATCCATATAATAGTCATAAGACTGCTTCACTCATAAGCACCGTGGTACAGTAGTAAGTGCGTTGGACTACTACGCAATGCTGCCCAGGTTCAAACCCAGCAAACACCTAAAAGTTTTTTCATGGTGCCACCTCTTTCGAATGTCTGATAAGCAATAAAAGAGTATCATTTGTCATGAGAAGCTTCTCAACTCGCCGTTCGGAGTTAGCAAAAAACTGTAGGTCTCTTTCATTCGTGCAAAAATTTAGAACGCACACATGAATGGTTGCGAGAGGCAGGTGCAGGTTCACACCAAGCTGTAGCGCCACCTGAAGTAAAGTAAGCCTCACCCTTCTAAAGGGTCTAATAAAAGTTAGGCAAGATTTGAATTTTTCGGCAACTGTGCGGTAAAGTGTTGCCAATGAAAACAAGTACAGCGTGACATTTCGGGGCTATTAAAAATAGAGTGCTACAATACGTTTTCATTGTTGAGCAATATTTAATAAAATAATGAAGGTTTGGCAAACAAAATCATCTTTAGCGATGAAGCTCTTCTCATCTTGATAGCTTTGTTAATCGTCAAGATGATCGAATTTGGGGTTCAGAAAAGTAATGCGTGATTGCTGAAAAACAAATGCATCCACAAAGTCACTGTTTGGTGCGAAATTTGGGCTGGAAGCATTATCAGACCATTCTTCTTTGAAAACGCGGCTGGTCGGGCAATAACAGTTTATGGCACTGGCTATCGCGACATAACAATCCAGTTTTTTGTGCATAATTTGCAAAATATGGATGTGGACAATTTATTTTTCAAAGAGACAATGCCACGTGCCATACAGCCCGAGAAACGATTCAATTACTGCATGTGTCATTCCCTGATCGTGTAATTTTCCGTTTTGGTCATCAGAGTGAGTCGCCCAGATCATGCCATTTAACGCCATTGGACATTTTTCTTTTGGGTTTTTTGAAGTCAAAGATTCATGCCAACAAACCCAAGCCTTTAAGGAGCAAATTGAGTACTGTGTCAATTAAATTCAACCACATTAATGAAAACGACAAAAGAGTGCGTATGTGCTAGCAAAGCCATGCAGGCCATTTATCCGAAAGATATGCTATTCCATACAGCACATTTTTATTCTGTATACTTTATAAATCAATTAAAGAATAACAATTTTTGTTTGAAACCCTGTGTTTTCATCAAAATTACTTCTTGCGTGCATTTTGGGACACCCAATAGAATATTATATTATTTCCATTGTTAAATTTCAGTGGTCAGCTTTGAATTTAGTGCTAGTTGTCTTTTCCGCATTTGGTGTGAACAAGTACCAAACAAAAAAGTGAAGTTTTTACTAATTTAGAAAAGTATCTGTACTTATATGTATTTGACTGTATACACATATTCAAGTTATGTAATAATAAAACATTTACTATCCAAACCTAAGCTCATAACATGAAAACTCAAATTTTAGAACCCACATGAAAATATTTTTAATCACATAATTGTCATTATGGCAACTATAAATCTGACGGCTCATTTATATACATGTCAGTTAGTTTATCAACGGGAATATAAATTAGTATGTGGTAATATAATGACAGCGTTAAGTGAACACAATACAGTATCTGAGAAAAATATTCAGCTACAAGTTTCAGTTATTCCTATTATAGCCCAAAGGTATTTTTATTTCATTTCATTCAAAACCTGCACGAGTATGATGCGTACACCTTAAGACATGGTAAAATATTCAAAAAAAATGTGTAAGAACGTTACAAATATAAATAAGGTCTTTTTGGTATCTTTTTTGGGCCAAGTGGCCAACGATGTCAAATAATAAATAATTTGAAAAGTGTAGGAAAATCCTCTTAGTAAGTGGAAAATTCGTACGAAAGTAATCAAACGCGTTGAAACACTTTTGGGTAAAACCTGTAAATTTGTTTTTATTTTCCACTAACAATGAAGGTCATGACGTTTCAATAACTATCAGATGTCTCATTTGACAGCGTTGGCCCACTTCACCCAAAGATAAAGTAGGTGTAAGAATTCGTAAAGCTCTCAGTTGAGTGGAATGTTTTGACACTCTCATTTGGTTCACTCTTTTACGAATTTTACGAATCTTTTGGGTTACCAAATAGAAAATTTGTAAGGATACCAAGAATTCGTACGAATTATAAGGTTACCAAACAGACCTATTTAAAAACAATCCATACCAGACATTTTTCAACTGAACTTCTTAGATACAAAAAAGTCATCATCGCTTTAACTAGCATAGATCTCTGACCCTCCTATAACCTCAAAATTAGTCGTTCTTATATGGTGTTGTTCTGTGACAACTTTGTCACAGTTTGGAGGATGTACTTACTATTTTGCTCTTCAGGTGAGAATTACCAACCAAAAGATTAGATGTAAAGCCCATCTGATTTGTAATCGTTTTTTTTTTTTTTTTGGACACACTGTTAATATGAAGCACGCAACTCGCATAGCCAAACGAATATCAATATTCCGCTAAGCGTTTATTGTTTCAAAAATCCCTTTAATATGTAAACAAACGATACCATTTTAGTGTGATTTATGTTTGCCTGAGGTAGTCTTCTAGCTGTGCTCCACCATCAAACAAATCAAATATTTTCAGTTGTATATCTGTCATTTGAATATTCGGTTTGATAGCGTTTACTTTATTTGACAGTTGTGACATGTGACAGTATCGCAGTGGTAAATATTGCAGAAGAATTTTACCCTGGTTTGTTTTAGCAAAAATCTAAATAAAATCCAAAGTTTAAGTGATGTTAGTTAACCTTATCGTGCAACATCTTATCGATGAAAGTAGCCTAGTGGATTATTCCTATGACACATACCTCGGTGTCACGCAATCCATATCGGAGACAATTAAGTTTCGCAAAAAATATATTTATTGTTTATCCTTTGAAAACAGATAACTGCTCCCAGACAACCGTTCGCATTCTTTCACCATCATTTCACTACCAAGACATTATCCAATATTTAAACATTCCTTGTGCCTACCGCGGGGTATAGGTAGATAACAAAAAAATCACTATATAACAACAAACACTTGAGATTAAGGAAATAATAAGAAAATAAAACCAAACGTATTTACGCCTCATATAAAATGCGATATTATTTTAATCTCAAATTAGTCGGTTATTACATTTCATGGATCGCAGAGTAGTGAGTGGGTGCTGACGTTTTACGCTGTAACGAGTACTGAGTTACACTTCTTATTCATTGGATTATACTTAAATCGGATACAGTACTCTCCATCGAAAGACAACCTTTGGATTACATTTCAAGATCAGAGTTATAAATCAGTTGAAAGTAAGCCAACCGTGTTGTGTTAGCTTATGTGATTTGATTTAGGAAGGCACTATAAGGCTTCTGCATTTACTCTGTTGGCGATAAGTTCTAAGCAAGTGAAGTTAGTTATTTATTGTTAATTGTATTTTAAAACTTAAAAAAGTGTTGAATATATAAGCTTGTGCTTTCACCTTCAACGAGATAGAGACTTATGAGCAAGTCGGGCAACGGCAAAAGCAGCATGTGTGCAGCAACGATTTGTTTATCAACAAATAGCAAAGACTATAAGTGAAATTAAGAAGTGTCACTCATATCAGAATTACCTTTAAATATCCAAGAAGAAGGGATTTTATTAAGATTGCTTAAATGTTAAATTAATAAACTTACTTATGTACTTCAGATGTGGTTATATAAAAATGTTGATTGCTTGAAGTTTCACCTACAATCTGTTTTATGGTATTATAATATAAACGCATAAAAACACGGACGAAAATGCTCCCAATCGTAACCGAAACACAGAAAATCTTCCGCTTCGCATGCCTCAATTACTTCAAGGCACACAAAAATATGTTAGAGCCTTAGCAAAGTAAAAGATTGCCGAGAATATGGACGTGGACCCTAGCTTTCTTCATTTTCACATTCGAGTTGAAGGATTAATAATAGTTCAATCTGCGTCAAAGATTTTGGAGGATAATAAATAGGTGATCGACTGACTAATAATAACTATCGGGTATGGCTACACTTCTCGTTTAATTTTAACGGTCGTCTTAACCGCATACATAATGGTTATTCATTTAAATCCAACAGGATTTATCTTTTTTCTCAAACAGGAGTTTTACAGAACTTTTCATTTTACCAAAAAACCAGGGAACAGAGCAAATTTTGGAATTTAAAATGTTTTCGAATAATATTTAGTTAGTTAACTAACTGGCCCGACGGCAGACGTTGTTCTTTTGTATATGTATGTTGCGCGATGAGTTTGAGTACTTAATTAAATTAAGTTTCCTAGTTAAGATTAAGAAAATGTGAATTTGATTATACTTTGATGGATGAATTACTGGAATAGAAAAATGTACAAAAACACGCTTTCGCTTTCACTATATAACTTCATGGAGAATATATTAACAATACAGTGGTGGTCCAATATAACAAATCATATAATGTCCAGTTGCATTCGCTATATCGAAAAATTCGTAATATCCAACAACATTAAATTAATGTACAAATACTGTTTCTAATTTATTTAATTTATTCATAAAATCAACAAAACAAGTTAAAAAGTAGAAAAAGAAGTAGTTCTTTCTTTTCCTTTTCTAAAAAGCAATCTCCAATAAGGACGTGCTTTTGCAAACGTTCAACGCAGAAATTTGTAGCTATTTCCCGTAGATTTATTAGAACAAGTTTTTCAGAACTTCCAACGTTGTTCTATTTGGCCCAGTTAATACACTCTCAACGGCCTCGAGTGGGCTATCTACGCGTACCTTCTTGAAGAAACATTTCAGTGTTGTTCCAAGATTCCAAATCATCTGCTTAGCTTAACTAAGCGAATGGTTGGATCAACGAGCTTACCTTCGGTTGCATGTACAACACCCAAATTTTTCCATCGACCATTTCCTAAACATTATTATATTTCTTAGATAAATTTGTCTCTTTCTATTTTTTAAAGCATATACACAGATATTGTAGCTACATTCGTTATATCGAATATCATTTTCTTGTTCGTTCGCTATATAGAGCCGATAATGCACTTGAAAAAAGTGTACGTTATATCGATCATTCGTTATATCGTCATTCGTTATACTGGCCCACCACTGTATATCCCGATTATTGATCGTATGTTAGAGGTGTCCACTAGCACTGTGACCAGAGTTTGTCTATTGTGCCCCGTTTTATATCTAGGAATCATACCTAATTTTAAGAAATTTGATAATCCCTTTGACTGGAATACTTTTGTAGTCCTCTTCCGCTAGTATGTATTTGCCTAGTGTTTTGGGTCTTCATTTTGCTAGAGAAGGGCACTCTGAGATCAGATGCTCCATAGTTTCTTTTGTTTGTTTACAGAATCTGCAGGTGTCTGTGTTGCTGATTTTAATTTTGTAGAGATGGCTGTTGCAGATTGAATGTCCCGCCTGACCTGCGTAAAGAATTTTTAAATCTCCTCCTTCCTAAATGAATGCTCATTGTCGAAATACAATTCTCATTGATGGTGTTAAGTGCATTCCCATACAAAACGAAAAATTTGGATTTTTTCGAGTTTCCGGGTTTCCCTTTGGGTTTTTTCCTAAACCACCCCTGTATTGAGATGAACAAAACGAAAAAAGGATCATCCAAATCGGTCAAGCCGTTCTCGAGTTCTCGCGAGACTAAAGGCCTTTTTTTATATTATTATTATTATATTATTTAATGAAAAAATAATTCAAATTTTGAATATATTAACATTATATGCATACATTGATGAATATAAGGTATTGACAAAGTTAAATCATTATTATAGGGTGTACTTTCGAGGTCAAAATCGCGACTGTCGTTATCTGAGTCGTTATCGATTTATTCGGTGCTCTCGCCGATGCGTACAATAATATTTTTCTTTCGATGCAATTTTTTGAAGCTTCATATTGGATTTGACCGTAAGAATGACTTGTTTCCACTTTCAGTCGGTTTTGTTCTTCGGTCTATGTTTCGTTGACTGCAGCGAAAACTGGTTCGACTAAAGCAGTCGAACCGGGCATGCAAAAAAGTACTAAACAATTTTTGCGATTTCCTAGCTTCGAAATGAGTGAACATTTCACCCACCGTTTCGTGACTGGAACTTTTTCATTCTTCCATTTGAAATTACTCACCAATTACCGGAAAAATTCAGGAAATATACAGGTTTCTGAGGAAAATAACAGGATCGGTTTTTTTTACAGTATTTGCCTTCAAAATACAGAAGTATACGTGTATATGGAACCATTACGTACGAAACTAGTTTCCTATCAGCTTTAAGAATGCCTTATTTTTCTTTCTGTGAAGGGTGCTCATGGGTATTACCAAGAAAATCTATTAAACCCAGCGGCCTGACCGTGAGTTCACATCTTGACTTCTTCAAAAAGAGAATCGTCGAATTCAAATTTCAATTCTATGATTTAATTTACCTTTAAAATAATATTGAAATACTAAGCGCATACAGTTCTGTGTAAAAAAAAATACCATTTGGATAATTATCTAAAATACTGACTTTCAACTTTAACATAGTTTTAATTCTTTTTCAAACTCTAACAAGTAATTAGATTGTGGACTTATATTCGCCTGCTTTATTTCGAAGACTGCTTTCAACTTAAGTAAAAAAACCTTCATCTGAAATAAATAAGAACAAAAGTGAACATTTATCCTACAGGTCTTAATTTTTTACACAGGACTGTACATACATATGTAGATTATATTCTAAGATTAATATTCTATCTAATTGTTTTCATTTAACTAAGAACTGAGTCGAAAACAAAACCTCAATTTATACGAGTGTGAAACAGAGGATTCATTAGCACTAATCTTGTGACTATCAACTTCAATAAAGAAGCTTAAAGGCATATAAATTCATCACACACGAGTATAAGCGTATATATCATACCTAGTGACTGATTTGATTTGTGATAATTTTTTTTTAACTTCCACCTGACCCACGTGATAGCAGAATTTGATTATCAATTCTTTTATATTTAAATTCTATCACTAAGCCAACTATGTATACTATGCGATCGGATCAGATTTGAAATCATTCATATTCATTTTACTTGTATTATACGAACTATCATCGGGGAGCATGTAAATGGGTTTTTAAAATGAAACTCATTATCTTTTGCGCAACTATTTGTACTTAGTAAATAGTTGCAGTAAATCGATTGATTCATTTTCATGTACATATGTAGTAAATCTTGATTGCTGGTCTTATTTCTTTTTGATAGTGATACTTGACTTTTAATTTGACCGACTGATGAACACGGAGGACACAAATTTAAGCCTGTTTATCTCTAGTACGAGTGTTAAAATAATCAATGAATATTTTTTATTACTGTGATCTTTGCCACTTGCATTTATATGGAAATTTGTGCCGCATTAAGTGTTACCAAGTTCGTGTTCAATAATCTTGTGATGATAAATCATATGATGCATAAATCAGTGGTGCTGATAATAAGAAATTTGCGGTACTTTACCGATTTATATAATAAAAACAAAACAATGAATACTTAAGGACAGTTTCGGAGTCACTAAATTTTCTTTTAATTAGAACTTGATCTTGAGATTTATATTAACATTAAGTTAACATAGGAATCTATTAAGTTTAAATGTTGACATAATGTGATGGTAAAACTACTCAATAAATAAATCATTTTAAATTGGCAACACTGACTTAACCCTGGATAGTTATGCATATTTAACGCACACTAAGGTTATGCTCTATCCATCTTTAAATATCCCAACTCCTTAAACTTTGGTAACATTGAGCCTGAAATTGTTAAGTAAAACTCTCAAGACATATTTTTAAAAAAATAAATTAGATTTATTACAAGTATGGACATTTTTTCTTCACTTAAAAATTAAAATCAAATTTATTAGCTCATTTTATTTTACAAACATCCATTGCATTGGTTTAAAAACAGCACCTTAAAAAATGAATGCAATGTGAAAAGTGTTAATCCATATCAACTTAAAAAAATAAAAAAAATTAAAAAATTATATTTTATATGCAAGTGGCAGGCACACGTTTCAATTGTACTTTCCGCACAGATGCTTTTTACACTTATAGCACGAAGACTTTGTCACTCATCCTTTGTGTCCTGGGATTGATCGTAAATTGCTACCAAAACATTTATAATTTTCCTCCTAGTTAGGGCGATCAGGGTGGGTGTTTCCAGTCTTCGTGACATGTGCCGCTGAACCAGGTCACCATTAGTAATTTTCTCATAAACTTTCGACGATTTAATGGTTTCTGTTTGTTGTCTCTTTGTACATGGAAATTATGTTGAATACCATATTTAATAAGCCATAAAACTGACACATAGGTCATTGGTTCGATTGTCGAGAACAACTTATTACCTTTCGCACAAAAAAAAATAAAACACACAAAAGTTATCCTTTGTCGTTTCGACGAACATATGTACCTGTAAAAAAAACATATTTCTGAGGATCGCAGGAAAGCAATGCATACGTCCGGTTATTGGTAGAAATCACAACAAAGAGAGAAAGGGGATGAATAGCAAATGAGAAATCACAAAAAAAAGGTGTTCGTCGGATCGACGGAGGGAATATAAACAAGTTGAGCAGTGTTTTCTTTTATGGTTAATATCAAATATTCTGAACAAATTTTTAGGAAAGTCCACAAAATTACAAAAACAAGAAAATAAAATATTAGAAAATGCTGATGCTAAATAGTTTCGCCTAGCTAGAGGCCCAGAAATATACAAGTTGTTGTTTTGTTTTTTTTTTTTTTTGTTGTGAAACTGTAGTACAGGGTGGGAAAGTTAAACCATCGGAATCTTTTTTGGTAATCATATCATATCATACATCTCAATGTCACGCTTTTACCTATAATCTTCTGACACGATAAACACAAAAACTAATACACACAATGAAGTAAAACTTCGTATTCCTCTTCTTTAATATCCAGTGCATATTATAGGCTGATTTTTAAATTAATTTATGAGCAATATTATTTAAATTACCTTCAAAATTAAAAACATTAACGAACGCAAACACCTAAAAGTTTTTCACAGTGCCCACCTCTTTCGAATGTCTGACAAGCATCAAAGAGTATCATTTGTCACGATTGAGCTTCTCAACTCGCCGTTCGGAGTCGGCAAAAAACTGTAGGTCCCTTCCATTCGTGCAAAAATATAACACGCACACACAAATGGTTGCGAGAAGCAGGCCCAGGTTCACCTCGAGCTGTAGCGCCAACTAAGTAAGTAACGAATGCTACTTACTGGCGAAATGTCACTTATTTAAAACACGAACACAATCCACACTTCTTTTGTGGATTGTATTTGTTGGTAATTTGCAAACCTTGGGATGCGATTGCACTGTATTTGATTCAACTAAATGACAATGTATGTGTTGTAAGTAACACTATATTTTTTAGACAAGGGCACAGCCTGGCAGGACAGCAAGTAATTTAAATAAACATAAATTATTTGCTGTTAAGTATTTTTTTTCGTTTAATTTAAACCTTGCAAATTTGTTCTGGTCACTTTTTGAATATTATATCGCATAAAAGGTTGCCACCATGTGGATTGGCGCAATGTGCTCGTTTTTTTTGGCATTTCCAATAATTTTTCGAAGTCTTTCGGCTGAGCGGTCATTTCTATCAAGGTCTTTCAAGGTTTCTAAGGTCCGTGGCTTGTTGTCATCAACTTTGGACCCCAAATAACCCTACAGGGAGAAGTCTGGAGGTGCTAAGTCGTGTGATCGCGCAAGCCAGTCAAAATCAGTATTTTTCGATATTAGGCGTCCGCGAAACAAAGGCCGCAATAAAGCAATCGTGACTAGGGCTTTATGAGCAGTGGTGCTGTTCGGTTGTAACCAAAAGTTGTCCATCAAGTTCTCAGCCATAATTGGCATCAAAAATCCGTTATCAGGGCCAGATAATGCACTGCATCGACTATTACGGCTGCTCCAGTATGGTCTTCGAAGAAGAACGGTTCGCACAAATTCCAGCCCAAAACACTCATGCATTGGTTGTGGAGAAGTTCTTGGTGAATTAATTGAAGGCGCTTCCTTACCTAAAATTTTACACGATATCCACGTTGTGTTTTCAAAATGGGAAACATGTAAACCTGCACTATAACAGCGCACGGCACAAATTCGCCTGCACTGACGATTTGAACGCGGGCTGTCATAAGCCGATCTGAGAACAGATTTCAAAGTTATATGGTTGTCCCTGTATATTGCTGCTAGTCATTACTCGTACCTGTGCAGAGACCGATTTGGTGGTTCAGGTCATAGTGTAATGTATTTAGTAATCTCCGTATTCTGCTTTCTTGCTTGACATTCATCTTTTCCTGGGTTTGGCTGATTAGGTGATTAACAAATGTTGACTCCGTCATACTTTCTCATCAATTTAACAGAGTTCTCTTATTTTTTGAAATTGTTTGTTTTTTTCGACGTTTTTTGGTTGAACTAAACTCTAAAGCAATTCGATTCAAATATTTCCATTTCGTTAATTTGATATAAAATATAAAACCAATTAATCTCGATAACGTATACAATCCAATTTACCTCAAGAGCAATACAATCTGAAATTCATCAGTCGATTAGAAAAGTAGAAGAGCAGGTAAAACCTGGTACAAACTATTTGTATCGGTTTAAGTGACCACTTTTCTATGGAAACGATGCACATGCAAAAACTCATAAACTACTTGAAACCCACAAATCCCATGCATCTGCTCCACCCTATCGGCTCCATCCTGATTTACTTTACGGTTGAAAAGGAGGAAAATCTACCTTCAAACAAGAGAGACTTACGATAGTGGTAAGGAAAGGGGAAACCTCTGCCGGCAATATTTTTCATTAAATCCTTATTTGCGCAGAGTTTATCCAGGCAACCTTTCTGATCTGCAGGTTTCCATCACTTTTAATTGCCAGCTATTGTGCCACAAGAGTAATTAGTTAGCCACAAATGAGTTAAGTCCTTATCAATATCATCCTGACTATTTGTGTTATCGATTAGATTATATCATAGTAAACATTCAACGCGTACCTATGTGTCGTTGCATATTGCCGGAAATTAACAACCAATTGTCAGCTTCATCCATGACAGCGAGTTCATTTAAGTTATTGCTTCTAGATAACCAAGTGTAGCAGTTGACTTAATACGAGTAATATGCGTGATTTTTGTTTTATTTATTTATTCATTACTTCATTCCACACAAGGACTCACAGTTATTTATTTTTTTTTTCTACTTTCAGACTAACCCAGCAAAATGAAGGTCTCCACACTGGACAAAATCACAGTCTTTCTGTCGGAGTTAATCTCGACAGGCCTACTGGTGTTCCTCGGCTGCATGGGTTGCATCAAGAGCGATATTTTCCCCAACAGTCATCTCCAGATGTGCTTCAACTTTGGTCTGGTCATCATGATCCTGGTTCAGTGTTTCGGCTGTGTTTCTGGTGCCCATATGAACCCAGCTGTAACTGTAGCAGCTCTAGTATACAAACTGGTCACACCACCAGTTGCAGCTCTCTATGTTGCTGCCCAATTGCTTGGGGGATTCATTGGCTACGGTTTACTCAAAACTGTAGTGCCATCGAATGTAATAAATGCACCCGGAGCCGCCCACGGAATGTGCGTAACAATTCCCGTCGATGAAATCACAAGTATACAGGCAGTTGCCATTGAATTTATTCTCACAATGGTGCTCATCTTGGTATGCTGTGGTGTCTGGGATCCAAGGAATGCTAAGCATCATGACTCAGTTCCAATCAAGTTTGGTCTGGCTGTCGGTTCATTGGCTATCACTGGTGTAAGTTACTTAAAGCTTCTTCACTTAAGATTAGAAGTTATTAAAAATATCACTTTATAGGGAGCATATACAGGAGCTAGCATGAATCCAGCAAGATCATTCGGACCTGCCCTGTGGAATGCTGACTTCCAGGATCACTGGGTTTACTGGGTTGGACCATTGGCTGCCGGTGCTTTGGCTTCAATAGCCTACAAGGCTGTCTTCAGGAGGGAAGTGATTGAGGAAAAGGACGCTAAGCTACGTGCCCTTGAAGAATTACCATTGCGCTAATCCATTACACACACACACACACCCACATGCACTTGCACGTGTACATAGATAGTCCTTAGATAGATGAGATTTGTTAATTTGTTCTACCTTTTATTTCGATTAGAAGAACTTGCCAAAAAAGATTCAGTGCGCGGCATTCGTTCGTTGTGACTTTTGTTTTTCTTTTTTAATCGGTTTTCCTGATTTAGTTTATTAATGTTGTTGTCTGTTTCTCAAAGTTAAGTTTTCGAAGAAAAAAAAAACAAAAACAAATGAACATTTAAGAGAAAGAATAATATTTTTATTTTTTATTGTGTAAAAATAAATGTATAAACCTTAAACATAATAAATATTAATTTTGTAAAGATAAATAATTTTTTTATTTTTTTGCATTACAATAGGCAAAGTATGCTCTGTTGTCCTTGTAACTGGATACTTCCAAGCAAAAGTTGTTAATGATGGCTGATAAGAGAGCTTTCTTTTTTTTTGCTTTCGTTTGAATGTTACATGGCAGCTTAAGTGACGACTTTGAAGAAACATTAACTAAGTTTTAAACGTCTTAAAAGTCCTTGAATGTACAAGTCCTTTTTTACAAGCAGGTAAGACTGGCTGTCAAATAGGGTGATCAGAGACCTGGAAATGACACTCTTTACTGACGACTCAAAAGTGGACTCAAGTACTGGAGCACGGTTCTACTCAGAAACACTAAATAGACGGGAATCTTTCAGACTGCTGGATACATGCAGTGTCTTCCAGGTAGAACTACTGGCGATTGAAAAGGCTACAATATTCCTAAAAGGAAGCGACTTTCCTCTGTCGTAGATGGCCATTCTGGTGGATAGTCAGCCAGCTCTAAAATCAATAGGATCAAAGGCGGTCCAAAAATGTCGCAATGCACTAAATGCCATAAGGCACCAGAAGGTTAGACTCTGCAGGGTTAATGGATATAGCAATATTGAAGGGAACGAAATAGCAGACGATCTAGCTAGAGCATTAAACACTGTTTAACATAATCGATTATATAACCGAAAAAAAGATCAACGCCTTGGGGCTCGCAACAACTCATTCTTTATGGCATGTAACATCTGGATAAAGCCTCCATATGCTTAATCACCTGAATAATAACAGCACACTGTGTTTATATAACAAGCAAATAGCTACCTGAGTCCAACGATATCTGTAGAAGCTGCGGAGATAAGGGACAACGCAAGTCGTTCCAACATCTATCCTGCCACTGTCCTGACCTCCAAGAACGCCGCCTTCGTACATAAGGCCATAGATTTGTGGCAGACATAGCTGAGTTCGAAAATTTAAATTTCTTCTAAGTTTGACCAAGGGCACAAACTGGCTTACGAGTTGGTAAGAAGAGAATTACTCCCAAACTAGGGGGGTTCACAATGGGGAAATGATTGCTCGAACAATCACATACCTTACCTAACCTAAGCTATGAAATGGCGAAGAAAACAGTTAAGTGTCGCTACGTTGATTGGTAGTCAAAAGTTCTAAGGCTGTTTTAATTTATTTGTCGCTGATATCTTTGATAGCGAATTAACGATGAGCTTAGCGTTTATGTGATCAACTGACTAAAATATAATATTTCTACTCTGGAAATGCCACTTACTGCGAAAAGTAACCTAACGAGCGATGAAACACATGCGATGGTTTGGTACCTATGCGATGAAACGCATTATTTTCGGCATTATTTCTACAAATTCTTTATTTATTTTAATTGTATGTAGCTTTTCTTGTCATTGGCGATTACAACACTGGAGTCGAAACGGCAATACTGGGAAAAATCTACATATTTTTAATATAATAAATGTTTCGCCTAAAATTATGCAATATTAATTATTTTTCAAATTTATCCATAAACATGTAAGGTGGTGAATCCAATATGGTGAAATCGCGAAGAAGGTTGATGTCTCAGATAATTGTCAAAGTCGATCTTTATGTTAAAAGTTAGAGAAACAAAATATGTACATGTATCCTGAAAACTGATTTTTTACTACACATGCAACAAAATAAGCGATTGTTTAACATCCATATGGGCACCAAAAGTTTCATTGTTCCAGCGACAAAGAAATACATAAATAATTCATTTAAATTATTCCGACTTTAAAATGGCGGGCATAAAAAGCATTTTGATGTTATGAAGAGTTAAGATAGATGAAATAGATGCATTTGCCTGTTCAACTGCAGAATATTGACGCAAGTATCAACTGGGAATATACATTTAAAAAAAACAAACTCGAACCGACTATAACATTCTGTTGATAAAATCATCAATAAATATATCGAATTCGAAAATAATTGTATAGCATTGATTATAATAATAAGACTGACTGTATTGACATCTGTCTAATCTACCTGAAACCCACACAAAAGCTACCTATCAATTCCTTACCGCAAATAATATTTCGTCGAGCAGAAAAACCATAAACTAATAAAAGTTGACAACCAAACTGCATCGTCACTGAGAAGAGTAATATGGATATAGATGTTCGACTACCTACATACATATGTACATACATACTTCGGCAGCGTTCAAGTGGGCCATATTTTCAATAAATCGCGTCATTTGCCGAAAGTTTATCAGTACTTTGCGATTGGAAGTGTTTTATCCATTTTAATTGCCAGCTGCTTATATGAGCCACAAGAGTTTGGTTGCAAATTACTTTATTTATTGTGAATCTCGTTTCGGCTGTTAATGACATATATATATTTGGATATTATGAGTAAAAATTTAAATCGAACCTTAAATATTAACACAATTTCATTGTATCGACATTTCTGGACATCGTTGTTTCAAAAATCAAGGCCTATGTTTCTCAGGAGCTCATCCATGTGATAGAAGTTTAAAAATTCGCTGTGATGTACAAAGTTTAAGTTCCAATTAACTTGCTTTTTTTCTGAATACATCTGAATATATGTAATACTAGCTATCCCGCCCGGCTTCGCCCGTGTCTAAAAATTATAGTGTTATGTACTTACAATACATACATTGTTATTTTGTTCGAAGAATCAAAGACAATGCGAACCCCAAGGTTTGCAGTCTATCAATATATACAATCCACAAGTGTGGATTCTAAGTATTTGTAGTTTGAATAAATGACATTTCGCAAGAAAGTGGCATTTGTTAGAGTGTTTTTATTTTTGCATTAATTTAAAAAATATTGCGAATAAATTAAATTAAAAATCGGCCAATAATATGCACAGGATGTTAATGAACTGGAATACGAAGTTTTACTTCATTGTGTGCATTAGTTTTTCGTGTTTGTCTAATCGTAAGATTGACAGGTAAGAGCAGCACACTGAGATTTATATATTAACCCTAGTACAGGGGCAAGGTACATTTACAAGTTTTAAAGCCTGCGGTTTTACCCCACGAATAAAAAAACGTAAGTAAACGATAATTGAGGGCTATATGTGGCAAGATTATTCACATTAAATTAAGCGTGATCCTTTTATAGACCAAACAAGTATAATTTAGCACGAAATGGACTGCTTTCAAGAAGCAGTTGTCAACAAAAATAACATAAAAAACAGTGCCCAGACTGATAAAATAAAATAAAAAAATTAAAATAGCTTGAAAATAACTCGTAGACTTTTAAAAAAATATATAGAAAAAATATATGGAGTGCTCCCGGATCGTTGGAAACGTTAAAAATGGACTCAGGACAAAATTTGTAGTAGTAGCACAAAAATCCAGGTTTCAAAACGTGGCAGAAAAAAATTTGTCCGATTTCAAAATATCGTTGGGGTAACATTTTACCCCAGTCCCTGTACTAGAGTTAATAAGATACATATACAGTGGAAGTCGCTTATAACGACGGTGAAGCGACTGAGCAAATGTGGTCGTTATAATCGGCGGTCGTTAAAACTTATAAACATTCACAGACAACGTTTCCTTTTTCTCTACAGAAAAGTTTCTATGGTTTCTTGAACTCATGCCTGCATAAGAAAATAAAAACAATAAACGAATATCCTACTGTAATTACTATGTAAAATGCATACCTTTCTATTGACAATGCGTTAACTCAAATAAATACATAAAGGACTAAAAATAATATCAGCTATCATGGCGATAATAATAATATTCAGCAGTTACACAGCTGCACAATGTAGAAAGACCCTCGGCGTTCATACATATGTATGTATATAATGTATGTATGTACGTGAATGGGTATGTAATGTTTTGTAATTTTTCTCTCATTTCGTCGTTATAAGGGACGAAAACGATTCTTTCTTCTCAAAAATTGATCGTAATATCCAAACCGTCATTATATACGACAGCGTTATATCCAACGGCAGCACAGCTTAAAATATAACGAAACCAACCAAATGAAGGGAAAACGGTCGTTATATGCGACTGGTCGCGATAAGCGAGGTCGTTATAGGTGACTTCCACTGTACCTCTAAAAATTAAATAAATGAATTATTTGCATGTACAAGTACATTCGAAAAAAAAAAATAACTAGGCAAACACTGACCTTGTTCACCTCCAAAGATATTTGCAATGCTTTGGTATTCCGCTGAAGATCCTGTGGCTGTGAATACAATACGATTGCAATTCTTTTTGGCAGAGGAATACATTTTCGAAAAAAAGTAGAGTAAGTGCGGCAAATATAGCCCATGTATGCAATATGGCCCACCGTAATACCTTGCCACTGTGCGTCCATTTCAAACATATTCCAATTGGGTTTGACTCAGTGCAAACTGCTGAGTCTGGCTATTATAATATGTGAGCGGTAACACACGTGGCTATTTTTGCATTCAGGGTTCTAGTTCTTGGTAAGTTTTCTTAAGTGTTTTTATATAAAATTTTGCGTGAATGTTAGTATTTTGTTTTATGAATATGTGCTGTTTACACATGTGAAATCAGAACGTCAAAAATAGTTTAGAAAGTGTGCTTAATTAAAAGAAAAGCGAGAAATCCGTGTGTCGGTAATATGGCCCACCATAGGTGTTATCTATATCTATAATCTATATCTATAATCTATAAATATTATAAAACTGTAGAGGTTTTTTTGTTGGTTACCTAATGGTGTGAAAACCGCTGGACAGATTTCGATGAATCCTTTTCTTGAAATGCTTCTTAAGTACCCGGGATGATCACAAGCTATGTAATTTTTTGCTCAGCCTACTGGGTCTTACATAGTAGTCAAAATAACTGTATGTCGGAGAGGAATATTATCATTATACAGCCCTAACTCAATAATGGCTTATCGGATTGAAAATCAAAAAAAATATGTGAAATTAGTAAATCTGTCGCTGATTCATTTGAGATATAAAACATCCTCCTGCGTTATCCTGAAGCTGAGCAATGTTCAAAACAATTATTCAAAACATCGCCCACAATTTTCCTTCAGCGGAGACCACCGCCAGCAGTCGTGCAGCAGTGGGTATCGTTGCAATAGTGTGTGTGTGAGTATATGTGCGCGCTCTAACATGATCATATGCTTTGTACTTCAATGTGCTACAAACATTATCACCATTTGCGGCTCTCACACTCAACCAATCTTAACAAATGAGGTGTCAAAAGAAAGAGAATTTTCTAGAGCATTGAATTGCATTTTCGGTCTATAAATATTATTAATTAATTTAAAAAAAACGATCAAAAACAAATATTCTACCCAAAGTGAACTTCTGTTGTTTTAAGAGTTAGTTTTGGTTCATATATGTATGCACATATGTATTTGCTATGTGGAAGTCACCTGGGATGTTTGGTTATAGATAGATAGACTTTTATTGTAGCAGAGAAATAATACATTGTTCTTAAAACTATATTGCACAATTTACAGAGATATGGTATAAGCTACCTTACTACTGAAAAATTATTAACAATTGTGGGAAAGAAGATATTACAATTAAATTTTAGAAGGAAAAGCTACTTAAAAACCTTCCATTAAAACTAGAAGCTAGCCCAGCTACCCAGGGTGAGAGAAGAGGAGGCCAAACTTGATTTCGAACTTTTACAGTTTATCAAAGTGATGATAGTAAGTATATAATAACAAATTTTAAATATCTTATAAAAACAGATAGTAGGTAAATAAATTAACAATTACAAATGAATAATAAATAATAAATAATAAATAATAAGTAATAAATAATAAATAATAAATAATAAATAACAAATAATAAATAATAAATAATAAATAATAAATAATAAATAATAAATAATAAAAAATAAATAATAAATAATATATGACAAATAATAAATAATAGATATTAAACAATAAACAATAAATTAATAATAAATAATAAACAATATACTAATAACAAATATGATACATAATGAATAAATAAAGAGGAATAAAGCAATTTATTAAGCAACAAGGTTGGAAATCAAGTGGTTGTCAGAAGAACTACACGATATATTATAACGATCATTTAGTTTTAAAATTCTTTGCGGCACTTTTTCAATATTTGCCAAGACATGTAGGTCTTCAGTGGAAAAATGCCAGGGCAAATCATACATCATTTTTAAGAGTTTATTTTGTGTAATTTGAATTTTTCTAATATGTGTTATTGCACATTTACCCCAAACGGGAGAACCATAAAAAACTATTGCTTGGAATATAGCCTTAAATATTACTAATTTATTTTCTATGCTTAGCTGCGACTTGCGGTTTATGAATGGATATAATGATCTAATTGTTGTATTCACCTTATTTATAGATTGCTGTATATGTAAGCTAAATGTCAATGTTTTATCCAGGTGTACCCCTAAATACTTTGCGCTGTGTCTCCACTCTGTCTGCACTCCATTAATTTGAAGTCTGTTACTTGGTAGAAAACAAGCTTTTCTTTTTCTAGTAAAAAAGACAGCCTGAGTCTTTGAAGCATTAATTTTTATCTTCCAATCATTGAAATATGTTTGGATTGTATTCAGTGCAGATTGCAAATTGGTTTCAATATTAAAACCAATTGTATCTGATGAAAGAATACAGGTATCATCGGCAAACAAGGCGGATTCACAGTGTCTAAGTCGTGGAAAGTCAGAGGTATATATTATAAATAGGATTGGGCCAAGCACTGAACCTTGGGGTACACCTGCAGCAACAGAAAAATTGTCCGAGAACCAGTTATTAATGTATTTGCTATGTGGAAGTCACCTGGGATGTTTGGTTTACAGTGCTATTTTGCCGAGACTTTAGGCAAACGTTATCAGTAGTGCCACGAGGCACATCCGAACGCACAACATTTCTCTGATTTGTTATTTAAAATTGGTGGTTTAAAGTGATATATCACAACTAAAAAACCGTAAGAATTCTTAGCTTTGTGAGCGAGCTATTTTGTTGTCTCGGAATGATTAAGCTCCAGCAATTAACAGCGAGATATTTTCACCCGCTGATGGTCAAAGTGCAGAATGTATTTCAATCCACAACCCGGGTTGTGGACCAAGAAGTAACAACCAGATATCTGGTCGAATTTTTAAACTCTCGCTTTCGCTGCCATCACATAAATTTAAACTATAAGTGGGTGTACCTACTATTCTTCTAAGAAACTTGAGCCCACCTAAATAATGTAATGGCACCCGACCTAGAGTTACAATTTTGCAATGACATCTGGAAGAGGCGGAAGTGTTGACGGGCTACGGTGCGGTGCGGTTTTTGAGAACTATGAAATCTGCAGTTAGGGGCTGAAAGTTACACATTGAAACGTTTTTGATAAAACTCTGTTAATCAACAAAATTTACTAAACACTTTTGTGGACTTAGACAAATACTTTGATGTTTCTACGCTCCCACTGAAATTGCATATTTGTATGCATAAGAAAACCCTTAGAATGCGAAGCAAGGCGAGCATGGGTTCAACTAGTGTTTAATATAATTTATTTATTAAGTATTTTTATTAGTATTATAAGTATAAGTATACATAACAATAGTTTAGGTTATAATTTCGTTAGTATAAGAGTATTTATTTAGAGTAAGTATAAGACGGAGTTAAGGCTGAGCGCGTGCTATCGACGATGATCTAATCCAAAAAGAATACTTTAGCCCACTCTGTCATACATCATCGCAGGGATGGCCAGAGGATGTTAAACCATTTGTATTTTATTATAACTATTATAACAATAGGTTTGTTTACTATATGGCACGGACCCGCGCAGAAAGACAAATCAACGTGCTGAAGAATCTCCTTCATCAGAAAGTAGGGAGAATTTCCAGGGCCGTCCTAAGATATTCGTCATCGTCATTCGTCATATTCGATATGCGCTCCTCTTCATAAGGAAATACACAGGATAGCTAGCGGGAGCGGAGTGACCCTCAAAGTTATACTAAAAAGTCAAAACTTGTTAAAGTCAATTTATTACCATTACACCAAACAAAAACATAAAATGCATATAAAAGATTTTGAATAAAAGAACTAATAACTAAATAACGGAAAATATTACAAAAATACAACACAAATAAAAATTGCTACCCCCAAAAGGCTTGCGTCCCGGGGCGATAGCCCATATAGCTCTGTGATTAGGGTGTCCCTGACAATTTCATTCCAGATGACTTAGTATTTATTTTTATTTAATTTATTTATTTTATTTATTTCTTTTATTTCATTTATTGCTCGAGTCTATTTTGTAGAGACAGAGATAAGCGAGGAGAAGCACGGGTGCAATGATGATGCCC
The DNA here is from genome assembly GCA_949775065.1 of Brachyopa scutellaris. NCBI lineage: Eukaryota > Metazoa > Arthropoda > Insecta > Diptera > Syrphidae > Brachyopa > Brachyopa scutellaris. The sequence goes on along the minus strand of OX459115.1, from coordinate 29,956,656 downwards.
ATAAGGATCGTTCTGGCAATGAGAATTTTGCTGTTCGTATGATGACAAAACATAGGTTACATATACATAAGTGGGCCATATTAGTCGGACTTTTTAAAAAGTGCTTTTTGAAGTTCCTTTCATTTTGTATTTATATCTTTTTGTTAAGATTTGTTTTTATATTTTATGTTTATAAAGACTGAAAGGGAAATAATTTCTAACGCCGAGTCTCCACGAGACATAATGTCAGACATCATTTCAGAAATTTTTATTTTTTCATTGGGTGGGCAAATTCTGTCAGGACATTTCATTTGCAAACATGTCGTATACGAGGAAGCAACGACTATTAATTCTTGCCGTGATGGCTCTGCAAAAACTAGAGAAAATCGAAAAATCCGGGAACAAAAGAAGGCATCCTTTTTGGGTTAATCCAACTTATCCATAAAAGACAGTTGCATGATTTGGAAAACACTTTGCTCAAAGAGGTATTGTGGGAAGATGAAATGTTTAAACATTTGCTTTTAGATGCCATCTACCATCTACCGTCACCGAATGGTTAAGCATATCTCATGATTTCCAAAAATAATGTTCCATATCAGTGGATAAAAATAAAACATCCCTCATTGCATTAAATTATAAATCTTTATTCATTCATTGCTTTACAGAAAATGAGTGTCTGTGGAGTTACAAAAGCCATTTCTTCCCAGGACTTTGTTTTCAAATCGTTACTTACGAGCCCGAGATTGCTGGTAGTTTTTCTCAAAACTTTGACGGAATCAAAAAAAGCAAACTCGGTAAAGAAGAACAAATGCGGCTGGTAAACATCATCTGTTCCACTATCCGATTTTTTTTTTACAAAAATCCACTTTTTTTTCTCTGCCACATATGTACGCCGCGCCGCGCCGTTTGCAAACATTTAATTTTTTTTCACGTCCTCGACACTTTTCAAATTGCCTTGCAATTTCTTCCCAGGACTTTCTTTTTAAATTGTTTCGTTTACATAAATGACTTTTGTAACTCCACAAACACTCATTTTGTTTAAAACAGTTGATTAATTCCAGAGTTTTTATTTGCGAAATTCGCCAATCAGTCATGTTTGAATTAAATTAAACTCAAATTGGCAGTCGTTGTCAAATTGATTTTAGGATTTATTTCCACAGAGATTGCAAAAAATAAAAGTAGAAATTGATTCCATAAAATAAATTATTTCTAGAAATTTGCGGTATCCATTGGAAATTTCAATTGCTTGACATATTTTTTGCAATGAATTATTGCCAGTGGAGACCAGGGGTAAGAATTGAGAAAAAAAAAATGAATTGAAGTTAAATTGTCTGTTTAATGTCCAAAAAAGTTAAGGGTGGGCCATATTTGTCGCACTTACTCTACCTATTTTTTTTTTTTGAAGGATTGTAGCTCGTTGTACAGTTTTAAAAATAATTCCCGAGATATTCGGAAACTTTCTGTAAAAAAAGCCGTCGTTGTCAGCCGTTTCCCAGAAAGCATCTTATTAATAGTTTAAAATAAACATTGCACTAACAATTGTCCAAATTTTTGTTCCTGTTTGTGTTTCCAGATTGCTCGCATCATTCAATTTTCTTCTGGCTGAGTAGTGTCAAATGAAATCTTTCTTTAGGTGTAAACACCCTCTTGCGATCCCGATATTTGCCGGATTTTGTTGTGATGTGAGCGTAGCAGATCGTACTAGAACTTTTTATTCATGATTAGCTTTAATGAAGTCATTATGTTATATTCAATTTTATTATGTTATTCATTATGTATATTTTTGTTCTCAAGCTCCACATGCACGTTGGTACATAACATACATACATATGTGTGTATATAATTTAATTGAATGCCTCACAGCTAATTACTGCGTAAGTATTACAAGCAGTTAGTAAAATACAAATTAACATTTATGGTAATTGGCAGTTTCCATTATCCTACAATATGAGTAAGTATGCCATTCACAGAGATAATTACTTGCTCCCAGTAATCTGTCCAACTATGCTGGAATTGGGTGGCAAAAGTAAACTCAATTCTACTGACTCATTACCATATGAGCTTTTCGCACGGATGAAATCCGCTCCTATCATTATTACAAGTCACTCTCTATGACTTAAATAAGAAATCATATTTTTTCGGCTACACGTACACATATAAACCAGCTAATGACCTTGTAAATAAATGAAATCTCCATTAACTGTACAAAAATATTTTTTGGCAGCTGTGACAGGATATTCACCTCTCAGATCACCTGCAGATGAATAAATCCTTTTGAGTGGAAAATGCACAATATCAAAAAGACTGTCTGATTAATTTCACTGCAAACGACAATACACTGAAATCAGTCGAAAACAACTGTTCATAAGTACGATGAGGGCTCATCATTTCAAGTGAATTACATTTGAATTGCAAATTATCCTTTGAGATGTTCATAATGACCACAAAAATGAGCATCTCTGTGTGGGATGGGAAAGTGGCAAAAACACTCGCCATGTATCCTTCAGCACACAATGGCGAGTGAGTTAGATTGTGTGGCTAGGTTCACTTGAAAAGCTATTATTAGAGATGGATGATGGGACATTTTGTGGTGTTTGCTTGGGTTTTTGTGTTCACATTTTGTAGTGTGGTGAGCTCAACAAAAGTTGATAAATGAGCAACATTTCTGTTTGTTTGGAAATGGTTCGGAATATGATTACCTAAATTATTTTTAATTGGGCTTTAAGGAGATATTTATATTACAATGTTGTGAAAATGGTACCAGCAGACCAGCGCAGCGTGTGAATTTGGTGTCAAAAAAGTACTTAGATACATATTTGAAGCAAATGGCAGCTAGTAAGGAAACTCGCTCTTCACTTAGATGCACATACATATATGTATGGTGCAGTTGTTTAAATATCATCCTGGAAAAAACCAAGAAGTCCAAATCGATACCCACCACCTTTTCATCGATTTCAAGGCCGCCTATGATAGCATCTGCAGAGATGAACTGTATAGAGCCGTGTCTAGTTTTAACATCCCTGCCAAACTTGTCCGTCTGTTCAGGATAACGAGGGGGAAAGCTCGCTGCTCCATCAAGGCGGTAGTGACTTCACCGAGACCTTAGATGTCGAAAAAGGATTCAGACAAGGTGACGTACTGTCATACGACTTCGTCAACATCATACTTGAAAGAATTGTTTGAAAGTCACAAGCCAACGCACGAGGTACGACCTTTCAAAAGTCCGTTTAACGATTTGCATACGCTGACGACATTAACATCATTGGTAAAACACAGCGAGCTGTCACCGGTGCTCTTACGAGTATCGAAATTGGAGCGGCTAAAATGGGTCTGGCAGTAAACGAGGGCAAAATAAAGTATATACAGCATAACGCAAGGGTATACTCAACATCGACGAACTGGCAAAAACGTCACAATAGACAGTTACAACTTTGAGGAAGTATAGGGCTTTGTCTACCTCAGCTGTGCTAAAGGGTGATTTTTTAGCTGGTTTGGTTTTGGCAACACTGGTTTTGACAGCTGACGTGTGTTTAGTACCTTGTGTCACTGTCAAACAGCTTCAGTTTGGTTTGCAATTTAACCATGGATCGTCTTACAAATGAACAACGCTTGCAAATTATTGAATTTTACTATCAAAATTCGTGCTCGGTTCGAAATGTTCATCGCGCGCTGCTTCCATTTTATGATCGGCATTCTCGACCTTCTGAGCAGTCTATTCGGAAGATTGTGACCAAATTTCGCACCAAATTTACTTTGTTGGACATTAAACCACCAACACGTTTACGTACTGTGCGTAGTGAAGAAAATATTGCGGCCGTATCAGCTAGTGTGACAGAAGACCGCGAAATGTCGATTCGGCGCCGTTCCCAGCAGTTAGGCCTTTGTTACAGCACTTTTTTTTGCCCGAAATGGAAGTTCTTGACTTGCATGATATGTGGTTTCAACAAGACGGTGCCACATGCCACACAGCACGCGAAACAATGGCGCAATTGCGAGGCGAGTTTGGTGAACAGTTAATTTCACGTTTCGGGCCGGTCAATTGGCCGCCTAGACCTAGATTTTTTTTTTATGCGTGCTAGTGTAAAAAACGCGTGCACTTATGTGCATGTTCATACAAGAGAAAAACCTGCTCTCATACGTGTGGACACTGAAATTTTTTTCGTGTGAGCAAGGATAAATCGTAAGAAGAAAGTGCACAGCTACTTTGACAAATAGTACCATAAAGGCAAAAAAAGGCAATATGAGTAAAAAAGTCAAAAAAGGCAAAGTCAACAAAATCCGTTCCCTGCTTATGACTTTCAAAGTCTTGACAATATTTTGCATCTCCAGTCTTCTGAAGATACAAAAAAAACCTTCTTATTTATTATTCCCAACTTGATGAACTAATGGCCAGCAGTAAACTATCAATTAAACTAAATTTAACTAAACATTCAAGTTGAGATTAAACTATTGTCAAAATTCCATCCCAACTCTGTACATAATTGCGTAGCTGAAAACATATTGCATAAATTAAACAGAATAAAAACTTTTTCAAATTAATTCACTTCCAATGTACTCGTACATTCACTTAAATTCTAAAGATTTCAAGAAATCGATTGTAAACAGAGGGAACGTGCTTTCTTGCAGTTGGTGGAATCTGCTGCCTGTACAAAGTCCGGTCTGTGTTTGTTTTTGAACAATTTATAACGCTCTAAATCGCCTCACAATTCACTGTGTCTCTAAATGGTAGCCCATTGATTTTTGGAAGACTGCCATATTGGAAACGATATAAAATGGCGAGCAGAGTGCAAAGTGCGCCACCCCCTCAATGGGGCTGTTAATGTTTTGAAAAATGGCTGACCATCGATTTAAAGCGGTTACAAATCACTATAAATAATAGTCAATAAATTCAGTCAATCCCTACTCAATATGATATGTTTGTTGCTAAAACGTAAAATTCCATTATTATTAGTTTTCTTGATTTCTAGCCACCACTACCACTGGGACACATACGAGTAGGTACTATGGCCGTAAGCCAACATTTACGTAATTAATTTCATAAGCTCTCCAGTATGTAGTTATCGCAACGAAGAGATGTCCAGATAATTGGAATTGCAACGCGCAACGGTGTAATTAACCCATTTACTGATGAGATTTATTGTATCCACAGTATCTGAGGAGATAGAGAACCATCCCCTAGAGGAGATACTTAAGGTTCCAGAAATTACTCATCGCGAAAACGAATTACTCCTGTCTGTGCGTAGTTAATCAGGCCCGTTAGTTGATCCATCCGATAACTCGTCGATGTGTTCAAAAAAGAATTTACCCAGGGTTCTATTTCTAAGTTGGCAGAAGTTAGGCCGGCCGTGTTCTCATGAGCATCTTCGTCGCCGCATCCCCTATACAAGTATATCATCATCATTTAGGTGTAGTTTTTTCATGTGATACCTTAACATATCTTATTGTGGTCAGTTAGCACCCCGATCAGCATTGACAGCGATTTCCTGTCTTTTGTAAGAATTTTCTTGTCCTTGTTTTGACCAGAGTCTCCTTGATACTTCACAGGTGGTAAGTGATTTACCTGTTTTTATTTATTTATATTTAATGATTTTTGTTAAATTTTGTCTTGAAGGTTACAGAGTACCATCTGCCTGTTCTGTATCTAGGTCCGAGCCCTTCATCCGCTCCTTCATTGCCTGGTATCCCGCTTTGACTTGAAACCCAGCAGAGTTTTACGTTGTGTTGCGTCCCAAGAACCTTAAGTTCTTCGCGGCAACACTTTACAAGCTTAGATGTTATTTGCGTAGCAGCTGTTGCTTTTATAGCCGCATGTCCGTCAATGTTAATTGTGATATCCTCAGGTGACATTGTCATCATTGACTCCAAATGGGAAGCCTTTGACACTGCCAGAACCTCGGCTTGGAAAACGCTACTGTGGTCTGGGAACCATATAGAGCTGCTTCTTCTTAGTTCCTCAGAGAAACAACCCGCTCCTATACATGTGTCTATTTTTGACTTATCGATGTAGATGGACTTGGGGTCCTAACTCCTAAGATACTTCATTTTTCTCCCACTGTTACATGCTTGGAAAGGCTCGACTGAAGGGTCTTTTGAAATCCAAGTATGGGATAGTGTACTCTAAATTGACATTACCGCAAAGAAATTTGCCACGTACCCTAGTGTGCCCATATGCATTCGGTCTCCAGTGCTTTGAATGGCTTATTCTGAAAGCGCCCTATACTGCGGCCTCCTGCAGAGAGATTTAGAGGCAGACCCGCTGTTGGCGTTGTTCTGATCGCGCTGGTTGTTCCAGTGCATGCTATTCTATGTACTTCGATCATAACTTTGAGGTTGCTGATTTTGTGGCAGCGTGCTAAGAGACCAATCCTCCACATGTTAGTATGGGTCTAACTTTTGCAGAGTACATCCACCGTGTTATTCGTGGCCTGCATCCCCAGGTTTTTCCGAAGAATCTACTGCAGGTATAGAAGGTAACTGATACCTTTTTTAGCCTTTCTTTAATGTTCAATTTCCAGTTAAGCTTTCTGTCGAGTATGAGTCCTAAGCATTTTGCACCCTCGGACTGCTTGAGGGGAATTCCTTCAATATTCGGTAGCCTGAAGGCTGGTATCGTTCTTTTGTTAGTGAACAGCACTAGTTCGGTTTTGTGAGTGTTAACCCCAGTCTCCACTGTTTTATTTTATTTGACAGAAAGAAGGAACTCAACAATTTTTTGGCATCCCCAAACGGCAAATTGAGAAACTACCTATGACCAATGATACTCTGGAATACCTGTTGGTAATTCTGAAGATGTATCACGCTGATAAAACTTTTTAGTGTTTGCTGAGATTGGACATCATGTTCCGTATTTGAACGTGGAAATTACTAAGCTTTACTTTACAGCTCGGGGTGAACCTGGGTCTGCTTCTCGCAACCATTTATGTGTCCGTGTTATATTTTTGAACGAATGGAAGGTACATACAGATTTTTGCCGACTCCGAACGACGAGTTGAGAAGCTCATTGACAAATGATCCTCTTTGATTGCTTGTCAGACATTCGAAAGAGGTGGCACCATGAAAAACGTTTAGGTGTTTTGCTGGGATTGAGCCCGGGCAGCCTTGCGTTGTAGTCCAACGCACTTACCACCACACATATAAGTCGAATAATTTTAGCGAGACATTAAATCTCTTTGACAGGTTTATTGTAAATGAAGATGGAATTAATTTAAATAATTTTTCAAATTCTGTAAAAAAAAAACAATAAAAAATGTTTCTGTTATTGAAAGTCCACAAAACTGATTGCGGAATCCCCAAAAAGGCTGCGGACCTCCCAACCAGCCTTTCACCAATATTGTTAACCATAACCTGTAACTCTTATGTCGATATAAAATCGACGTAATATCGTATTTAAATTTTAAAATCGGCACAACATATTTATTTAATTTTTAATTTAATTCAATTTCCATTCGCCACGCCATTTCTGACGCAAATTTTGGAGCGCAATCGAATTGCTACAAGATATTTTTATTTTATTGCAATTCGTCAATTAAACAGTGAAATAATTTGGCAGAAGAGGACAGTGCCCAAATAAAAACAAACAAAAAAGTATCCACATATATGCACACGTCCATGTTTTCTTTTTTTTTTTGTTTTTTCATTAAATAAAATGAATTTTTCAGTTTTCATATTCAATCAACGTATAAAAAGGGAAATTAAAATACCACTGAATCGCCCACTACCACCAGCACAGCACTAACGACACCAATCCAATCTCCATGCCAAATCCGATACTTATGTATATCCCAATCCGGCGAGCACAGAACCAAATCGAACCGAGCAGTACCTGTGTTAGCTGACTACAAACAAACGAAAAATCGGCACGATATTACCTGCGTTAGTGGCTCAGATACATCGCGTCATGAATAATGCATTAGGATGCCCGTGTATGCTGTGCCCACAGATTATTTCCAACACAATCAACAATCGAGGGATGGGTGCCTCTGTGTCGTGGCGATAATATACAGATAGACACTCGCGCTAGTGTGTGACGACAAAGCGGAAGGTATCCCTAGATTCATATAGAGACACGGAACATTTTCAATGCATTTACGAATGTTGATTGATGAAACAATGCAGTGCACACGATGCAGGATTAATTTCTTTTTTTTTTCCTCTGTATAGGGATAGGGAATGCAATGTGCATACTCGTAACTATAATTTGGGAATGTCCTTTCTACCACTGCGTTGGTTCATAATTGTATTACATTCATCCACTAAATAACACACAGGGAGTGCGTCATGAAATGCAAAATTGAAATGAATGTACATATCTATGTATATTGTACATATGAACATAGAAATATCTGGAGAGCACCTCACAGGATAATTTGGCGGTGCTTGTATGTATTAACTAAAAGATAGGATTGGTTAGGTTAAAAAGGATGTGTGATTGTTCGATCTATCATTTCCACTCGGAGACCCGAATGTCCATTGTGAATCTCCTCATAGTTCTTTAAAGATCCCATATCTTTGAATTTACTAGTTCAGCTATGTCTTCCAAGAATATATGTCCTAATGTAGGGTGGTTCTGGAAGGGCGGGGCAGTAGCAAAGTAGATGTTGGATTGATTCGTTTTCTTCGCATCTTCGCAGCTTCTATTCTTCTATATTGTCATATTATCTATCCTATGGCACTTGTCCTTTGATTATTCCGGTGATTAAGCATATGGAGGCTTTATCCAGATATAACATGGTCAAGTTTCGGCCATAAAGAATGAGATGTGACGCATTCGGTTCTTGCGAGCCCCAAGGCGTTGGTCTCTTTTTCGGTTATATGATCGCTTATGTTAAACAGTGTTTTACGCTCTAGCTAGTTCGTCTGCTATCTCGTTTCCTTCAATATTGCTACGTCCAGGTGCCCCCTGCACAGTCTAACTTTGTGATGCATTATGGCATTTAGTGAATTGCGACATTTTTGGACTGGCTTTGATTTTATCTGGTTGATTTTAGAGCTGGCTAGGTCGAGAGGGGTGTGTGATTGAACGAGCAATAATTTTCATTCGGAGACCCGAAGGTCCATTGTGAATCTCCTCATAGTTTGGGAGTAAATCCCTTTTTTTTACCAACTCGTAAACCAGTTTGTGGTCTCGGTGGATCGTAGAAGATCCGATATCATAAAATCTCCGAGTTCTGTTATATCTTCTAGAAATCTATGACCTAAAGTACGGAGGCGTCGTTCTTGGAGGGCGGGACAGTGGCAGAGCAGATGTTGGATCGATTCGCTTTCTTCCTCATCTCCGCAGCTTCTACAGATATCGTTGGACTCAGGTAGCCATTTGCTTGTCATGCGACCTATGGCACAGTGTCCTGTGATTATTCCGGTGATTAAGAGTATGGAGTATTTATCCAGTTGTAACATCGTCCTTGTCCTATTAAGATCAAGTTTCGGTCATAAAGAACGAGATGTGACGCAGTCGGTTCGTGTGAGCCACAGAGCGTTGGTCTCTTTTTCGATTATATGGTCGATTGTGCTGAACAGCGTTTTAATCGGTGGCAGTATGGAGGTGTCAGCATCACTATTGCTCATGGCTGATCCAGCTCTAGCTAGTTCGTCTGCTATCTCGTTCCCTTCAATATTGCTATGTCCGGGTACCCAGTACAGTCTAACATCGTGGTGTCTTATGGCATTTAGTGCATTGCGACATTTTTGGACTGCCTTTGATTTTATTATGTTTTATCCTATTGCTTTCACTATCCACCAGAATGGCTATCTCCGACGGAGGGAGGTTGCTTCCTTATATGAATAGTTCAGTTTTTTCAATCCGCCTGGGAGATACTGCATGTATCCGGTAGTCTGAAGAATCTCAGTTTATTTAGTGTATCTGTCTTTTCGACCCATCAGTGAAGAGTGCTATTTCCTGGTCTCTGATTACCTTGTTTGACAACCACTCTTCCCTACTAGGAAAAAGGATTGGTACATAGCTACAAGATATCTAACGAATGTATTAAAAGACACTCCTGAAGGCATACTCAGCAGACCAATGCAGTAATCGTTGTACTAGGACATTCTTACAATAATGTCGTATACGTTTTCAAATGTAAATTCACTGTTTCAAATTCTATTAAGAATTTGTTCTAAAATCATGTAAAACTAGTCTGCCGGTACGAGAACTCTCGCAAGAGAAAATCAAACCCCCAACATCCAAACATCCCATATGATTTCCATATCTGTCAATTCATGGAAAGCCTATGGAAATCATATAGGAAGTGCTCGTTTTTTTTGAAACTTCATTTTGGTTGATATATGTAACGAAACCAAAATGAAATCGTTTCCATCAGGTAGGTTGGGTTAGGTTGAGTTGCTATCCACCGAAATCGGTAGGATTTACTTAGACCAAAGTAGGTCCATTGTGTTGCTACGTGAGCCGACTCTTATCGAAACTCCTGGAACCATTTTGAGAGTTGGATGAATTTCCGTATTTTGTTGTTATCCGTTGAGGGAATATCTTGAAGGTCTATAAAGAAGTATTCTCCCAGAATCTTTTTTCTCAAGGAAGACAGAGATGGGCAACTGCATAGTAGGTGATAGGGGGATTCCTCGTCCTCCTCATCCATGCAGCTGTGGTAGAATTGCTATGACCAGGGACCCAGCACAGCGTGAGCAAAGATCTGCTTGATATCTTGTTTAGAGATGCGCGGCAGTGTCTAACCAATTTTGATCTTATAATTGGTGATTCGAGTGCTTTTATAGCTGCTTGGCTATCGATGTAAATGAAAATGTCGCGATTGTACATTGATTTCATCGAAAGCCACTCAGCGGCTTTACGTATAGCCATCACCTCCGATTGGAAGACACTACAGTTCCATCAGATAACAGATGGAAATCATACGGGAAGTATTTATTTTGGAAGTTCATTTTGGGTAGAATTTTTTTTTAGATCAGTTTTTTTTAATAAAAAACTTATAAAGTAAAAGTGTAATTCATCACTGCTCCAGGAAATTCTCTATCTTTTGACATCTAATTGTTAAAGATTGGTTAAGTGTGAGAGCCGCAAATGGTACCACAAGAATAATATATATATATATGATGGTATCCCAAATACGTGAAATTCTTCAAAATCCTCTCAAAAATCGAAATGGACGAAAAGTTTCTTTTCCAATATGAAAAATCAACTCGTTCTGTGACATTTTTACGCTGTTAAGTGCGGAAATACTTAACTAATACTCATATCATATTTATACAAAAATTCTTTATTTGCAGGTTAGATATGCCAACAAGTAACAAAATTTTAAGTTAAAGACCAAGTATATACTCGCAAATTCCATAAATCATAGTTTATCCAACTGTAGATAACGCACCTGGTACCGTAGTGAAATGCACACACCGCACCGGTGTCATAGGCAGATTTTCTCTAAAATTAAATTACCATCACCCTTCAATAAATCGAAAGTTATTTCACACAATTTTCGATCCCTAAAATCACCGAATCCCAATGGCAAACAAATTATTTTCATTTAGTTAACTATAATTGGTAGACTGGCATCACGGCCGCATAATCGCTTTCCACTATGAGTGCAACTGCAATATCACGTTTGCTAAATAACAGGATTATTTCTAACGACCACAATTGTTTAGATTACACAATATCATGCGGCCAAAATCAAAATATAATATAGATGCCACGAATAAAACGTCAAGTCGATTAGGCGGCCAGGATGTAGGTATTTATTGAAGCCAACACAAAAGAGATTAATGTTAATCGTATTAAAAAAAGAAGAATATTATAAACAAATATTGATCTACATATGTATGTACATAATATGTATGTACATAATATGTATGTATGTATGTATAATACTCTGGCTAATACGCTGCGTAAATGTCCATAAATTAGGTCCTTCATTGAAAATCCTTTAAAACGCATAGAAAATGGTGGGTTAACAGAGGTGTTGCTTGTTTTTCTAAACATTGCTTCTATACAGTTTTGGTAATATGTAAATGTATATGTGTGTTTGTGGCGTGTTTTTTTTTTCAAATCTATAGGTATAGATTTAAAAAAGCCTGGGTAATTATCCAGTGTAAGGTTTTGTTGTATTTTACATTGAAAACATGCTGCGGACACATGCTTAGTCTATACAGAAGGTGTGTTTTTTTTTCAAATCTATATAGGCTTAACATGTTTTCAATGTTAAATGCAACAAAACCTTAGCCTGGATAATTATCCTTGCTTATTTTTGTATGGAAAGCTTTCTCGAAATCTATATATGGATTTGAAAACAAACGCGCCTAGATTTGAAAAAAAAACACGCCTATTGAATAAACATATTTCAATGGGTTAACATTCAAATACTGCAACTTTTTTTCAGCTATGAAGTGCATAATCCTTTAACCCTCATCCTGTAAAGAAAAAAAATTACATATTCAGTGTTTTGGGTGAATTGTTCTTAGCACAATTTTATTGCATTATTTGCATTATTTTTACAATTTATTTCCGTAAATGAATGTTTTTTACAGATAACTGAATTACATTTGTTACATTTGGTAGCATACTTATTATAGAAATCGCACGAGTTTTTTATGTCTCAAAATGCGTTTGGGCAAAATTTGCCCAAAATACAGGATGAGGGTTAAATTAAAATTTGCACATTTGCAGAATAAAAAAATGTCACGGAAGCATTTATTCAGAAATTCGATTTCATAAACAATTTTTAAGGCTTTATATGTAGGTTTTTTTTTAAATAATAAATTAGGTACGTTATTAGCTAGATTATATGCAACATAAAAACCTTGAAATATGCATGCAAATATGCATGAAAAATACTTAAAATATGCATGAAAAGTGTCAAAATATGCAACATTTAAAACTAAAAAATATAATTTTTAAGATTTTTATATCTAATTCAGCATTATTGCATATTATATATGCATTACATAGTAATAGAAATACTAATTATTAGTATATAAAAAGATTGTTATTAGCAGTTCTTAAATTTATTTATTAATTTTATAGACGTAAATCAATTTTCGGTGGTAATATTGTGTCTTCGATCACTGAAAATGTTTTTGTAAGTGGAAAATGACCATTCCACATCCACTGAGGTAACTGGGTAGTACTTGAATTGGGATGATAGGTTGGCACTTATCGTTTCTGACAGAAGTTCACCCGTCCCATTGATAAAACTATTAACTTGGCACAAAGATTCAAGGCCTGGTTAATTGCTCAAATTTTTTTCATATTTCTCTTTAAGTTTAACGGGGAATACATCTGGCAATGCGGAGTTCATTCGGCGTATTTTGGTTATTCTCAACAAATCCCATGAACGCCATACCCTGAGCTTCGAGATTTTGAATACCCGCAGGCATTGGGAAAAAGGAGTGCTAATCACAGCAATGTTTCTTTTTAATGCTGAGGTTGTTAAACACACTCTTGGTCTTACAAACTGCTACCGCCTCCGTACTATCGAAGTCTGTAATTACGCCTTTTTCGTCCTCAAAATGTTCACGGTAAAACAGCACAACCTCAATCCACGTTCCCCATCGAGTTATCTCTGGTTCAGGGTGTAAAGACACATTTGGCAGCTTTTCTTTAAAGGCTTTAATGCGAGCAGGAAGAAACACTTTCTTTGTCGATGAAATGAGTCTATTTACACTGTCAACCTAGAGACTGGATTATATGTACGTCTGATCTACATTTTTCCGCGTGAATCGTGGTGCCGCCAAGTAGGTTTTTAGCAAAAATATGCATCATATCTAGATTTTCAGTATAATATGCAAAAATATGCAACAACCGGGCAAAATGGTCAAAATATGCAAATGCATATGCAAATATGCAAATGCATATAATCCGGTCTCTAGTTATTACAATACAATTTTCGACAATCTTCCACAATTCCTTTTTCCTACAATTTGCAATTCTACGATGAAATAAAAAATCAAACAATTATTTGATAGACATTTGAGTTAGTAACTGTGGGCGCCTGGAGCAACTAAATATAAATGTAGTTGTGTGGACATGTACCTCCTGCATTCATCCATCATCTTTAACAAGACAATGAAAAATGTGAAGTTGAAGTCGATAAATTGAAATTTATTAGTATTTTCAAGAAATATTTTTAGTGTAACATAAGCCTTATGTCGATCTGCTCATAAGTATGATGGAAAACATTATCATAATATTTTGGAAAAGTGATATTTGTATGTATACATACATATAGTACATAGGTAAAGAATCAGCGTAAAAACTATTCATTTCGGCATCCTTGCTAATGTCGTTCATTTGCGTCTACTTTTGCCCCCCGCTTTTTATTTTTCATTGTAACGGAGGATAACTTTTATAAATCAGTCCGTTCGAATCTCGATAATTCCAATTTCTACCGACCAAGAAAAAACTTCAAGAACAGAGGTTTCAGAGAAAAAAAATATATGTATGTACGCTGCGTAATGTTTGTTACCTACTTTTATTTTTGTTATTTAATTATATATCAATGCACTATATAGATACAGGTTTTCACATGGTTGTTCTATTTATAAGAGGTTTTCGAATTATAGATGTTCAGTAGACTGTGGATAGAGACTGCAATCCCGGAACCCCGAACTACTTTTTTTGTCGAACGACTACGAATGTCTTCAATAGTTGTGCTTATGACGAATAAAGTGTTTTTTTAAAGAGTAATTTTATTTTGATATTAGTGTTGTAAAGTGCACCACTTACACTTACACTTGCTCATGAAGCATAATATTGTTAGAAAATTAATATAAACACATAAATTAATTAAAATTCTTGTTCCAAGTGGCAATACATCTGTTGTGGTACGATTACAGTAAATTCCATGTTTCCCGTTCATAATTACGAAAGGAACTCATATTTTGAAAACAACACCAATTACCAAGGAACTAACTACATATATTTTGAACTATCACTATATGAGTGTTGTGTCTAACGTTTTCATAGTGAAAGGGGAGATGCACAGCTAACGAAATAAGATGACGTTAAAAACATAAATTAATCCTGAACCGAAGCTAATATTTTTCTGTTTTACCAAAACAAAACAAAAAAAATGAAAACTTTTCAAAAAGTTGTATCTGTCGTGGCAGATTACTTTATGGTTTTGCATTGCATCATTTTTAATTGGATGAAATCTTTTGCTTTTTGCAACTGACACATGTGAATGTTTTGAAGAATACACATTATGTTAAAGGTTTGTTTAAATATTCATCGGGTTTTAATGAACATCACAGTCATGGCAACGAAGTGAATAATTGACTTGAATCTAAACCAAACTAATTTGAAAAACAATGTTCCTGTTGGTAGGAACTTACAATGGTAATAGTAGTTAAGTAGTTTTAAGTTTAGTTGTGGTGTGGATCACGGTACCTGTACCTATGATCTCTATGGAAACTTTGTTGCATAAAGCACGTCTTTTCAGGTTTGAAAAGAAAAAGATACATACATACAAACATACCTATATACAGTAGAAATCGGTTCTAACAATACCTGATATAATGATGAACCGGATAAAATTATATATGTATTTTCAAAGTCCAGGTAAAACTCCGTATAACTCAAAGTATGCTAATTTGAAATCGGTTATAACGATGTCGGATATAACAATGAAACCTTTTATAAAGGTGAAAATTTATCAGATTTAAGTCGAAAAATTGTTTATAGGAATGGTAAAAAATCGTATTCTTACAAATACAGCTCGTTACTTCCATTCTATTTCTAAATATGTACATATCTACAATTCTACATTATGTATGCATGCAGACAATATTGTTTAATTTCATGTAGCGACATATGTATGTTCTTACATGTCTACATCTAGCGTCTAGCCCTTTGTGATGCATATTACTCGATCTTGCAATGTGATTGAAAAATAAAATAGTTTTGAAAATAATAAAATGCTATGTCCCTCTTACGACCCAAGGTACTTTTTACAAGCTTCATAAAAACTTCACTTTCTGTGAGTGCCAAATCCGGGAATCGATTTTACTCCCACTTCCTGATATCCGATCATGATGAAATTATGCACACGTGTAAAAGTCCGGTGACGATACAATAAAATAGTATATTTGATGACGTAAATCTAATATGGCGGACGCCCTAAGATGGTGGATTACCAATATCTTCACGACCTCCTTAATATGGATATCAAAAGAAATGAATTAAAAAGTAGAACTAAATTAGTTAAGTGACGTCATTCGAAATTCAGAATGGTGGACACCCCAAGATGGCGGATTACTTTTTTCTTCACAAAAACCATGACATGGGTATCAAATGAAAGGGTTTGACGAGTATTTCCATTTTCATTTTTCATTTCATTCATTTATTTATTTAAAGCTTAACATGAAGACAATAATTCTTAAAATTAAGTATAAACATTTATGCCCGATTTCACAGTGAGAGCTTAAACCTCAATTGGAGCTTAAGCTACGATTTAACTCATTTTGATGTTTCACAGTGCCGGCTTAAGAGGTAAATAGGTTATATCAATAACTTAAGCCCTCGATTTTAGTGGCTTAAGAATTGGCTTATTTTCTTTTCTTTATTTATGATTTGGATGACATATTTTTATGATTTTATATGATATAATAATTTTGTGGTTCACGTTAGAAGGGAAACAAATATATGACATCGAACTTTTATAGGTGGGATGAAGTTGATTTCTTCACAAGTTTTCGGATGTCAAAGCAAATTGCGATTTGTGTCCTGGAACAAATTGAGTCTAACATTAAACATTGCTTATATGATAACAAAAAAAAATATATATTATACAAATTTTTTATTCTTTTGAATACATTTTTTCTGCATGTAGGAACAATGCACTCACTCCAGAGTGCATGCTTCTGATAATACTGAGGTTATATTAAACCGGTAGCAGATTTGTAAAAGAATGCAATCATTTTGGAATGCATTCTTTCAAAAGCATTCCATGAATTACATTTTTTGGTTGCATTCATTGACTTCCTGTTGAGCATTCAAAAGATTGCATTCCTTTTTTCTACCATTCAATTAAATGCAATCACTTATGACTTCAATTGAATGCTTTGCATTCTTTTGCATTTTATTGCACTCTTTTGCACTCTTTGCATTCATTTGCATTCTTTTGGATTATTTTGGATTCATTTTATTTAATTTGGTACTCAACGATGTTAAATTAAGAACCATACGAAGGATCTTTGAATGCGTACATATGTACATATTATGTACCTACATATCTATTTTTTGTTTTTTGTTATTCCTGGAAATATTGTATGCTTCTTCTTCTTTTTTCCCGATCCGTATAGTTTTTTTTATTTAAAAATCACTTGACACGGAAATGAAAATCAAAGTTCGTTTGACATTTAATCAGTTTATAATCAGTTTTTTCATAAATAGTTCACAATGACACTAAATCTGTGACTTAGCTAAGCCAAACATTTTAAAATACTGTGAAACCCGAAAAACTTAAGCCAAAACTTCAGCTCTGCGTTCGACTCGGCTGAGCTACGACTTAAGCTCCCACTGAGAAACCAGGCATTAGTGTTAATTACAATTCAAACAGCTCTAAATGAATGACAAAGGAAATTTCATAAGGAAAGTTTATGAAAAGCAATAATATAATATATTATAATATAATAATAATTATGTTTTCATTACTATACTAAGAATTTAGTTCTGTTGCGTCATGTGTAAAAATAGTTTCTCCCGAAATACGGCTGACAAACTTATTCTTTGTAATTGATGTGGAAGAGAATTCCACAAATGAATCGCATTAACGAAGAAAGATCGCTCTCCAACTGTGTGCGTGAAGCGCGGTAAAATAAGTCTCAACCAGGGATGGAAAATTACATTTTTGAGTTGTACTTAAACCTGTCTTAAGATTGTACTGCAATGCAGCTAATTGTATTGAAAACAATTTTTCGCATGAAAAGATGATAAAGTGAACTCAAAATATTTTATTTTCAAAAACATAAACAATCAAAATTAAATTAATAATACATTAACATAAATAAACATAAGCAACTTCATAAAAAACCCTAAAAAAAACAAAAATACTTAAATTTAAACACATATTGAGTTCATAGTTAAGTCTATGAGCTCTTCAGACTTAATGCTCTCAGTTTGCACATTTGTGTTCAAAATATTTACATAATATTGAGTTGTTTTTGATTGAGTTTTTTTTCGACTTGAAGTCAGTTTCGACATTTTGACTTAATAGAGAGAACGGCATGAGCAATTTTCATTAAACTAATTGTTTATTAAATTTATTTCAATCCAAAAATCTGAAATTCAGTAGTTTTTGAATTGCTGAATTTATTTGCAGTCGGCAAGTTGTCTATATTCCCTGATTGATAAATTGTATCGAATTTATACAAATTGTACTTTTGTACTCGGACAAACTCATTTGTATCGACTTTTCCATCCCTGGTCTCAACCCTCTTAGAGGCTGTTAAAAATGTATATAACTCAATCAAATACTCAGGACATTTGTTTTGAATTATTCCATGGAGCCTAAGAATATTTTTAAAATTATAATATTCGTCCAAACTCATTCCCAGCAGAGACCTTTCTGTCGTGAAACACCAACATGCATTGAAACATGATATATATACCAATTTACCGAAAACAGTCGTTAAAGGCCACGTTTATTTTACGCCTGTCGTATTCTGGTATAATAAAATGTGTTTTCAATTTATCCATTTATGTATATAAGTCTAATGTTTATTTGTCGAGAGTTAGGTTACAACTGTCAGCTTATATGTAATATTCAATCAAGATCGAGACCAGCATGATATTGGAATATTGGAATGCATTTGGGATAGAACATAATATTATGCACGCGTGTATGGTATAAAGTGTTACCAGGTTCAATAATACATCAACGCCTGCATTCATAATCCAGACTGGGGTATACTGTGCAGTTGTAAGATAAAAATGGCAGCACTAAGCTTTTTATTAGGTGCATTTTCATCTTCGGAAGGCGTATATGCGAGGAGGAACTCAAGCTTCGTAGCCCACCGTAAACTTTTCCAATTGTATCTGATGCGGCATCACAACGACTTAGTTTCCTGTTTATTCCAAATCCAAGATATTTGACGTGGTCCACATATGGAATAGTGACACCATTAACATCAGCAAGAGGGGGAACATCAGATAAGGGGATTTCACTTCTGGAGCATACCATACCCAAGGATTTGACAGGATTTAGTTTTAGACTATTTAGCTCAGACCACAACTGAATTCGCAACAAATCTTCATTTACTCTAGAAGACACACAATCTTCAATCAAACCTGGTTTTCTGGACAGCTAAATAATCACATCATCTGCGTAAAGGTGAACATGACAATTCTCGAGCGTTTCATAAATGTCATTAATAAAAACAGAGAAAAGAAGTGGTCCTAGTACTGATCCTTACGGAACACCTACATTAACAATATATGGACTAGAACTCCCCTGATCCGTCTGAACTGTCAAAAAGCGGTCTCAAAGAGTCTCAATGATTCTGAGTAAACTTTCTCAAATCAAACCCACCCAATCCAATATACGGTGCATACGTACCGACGATTTCAGATACACGGGGCGCTCGCTTGGTGCGACGTCTTTTTGTGCGGTTTCACACTTTGCGCTAAATGCATTTGCCTACCACAATTCGATTTGCGCGGCTTAAATAAATGCTTACATTTCATTTTTCAGGAACGCAATGCCCTAAATTACATGGAATTCATAATTCGCTTTGCGCGGTTTCGCTTTGCGCGAGACTTTTCATTCCCCTAACCCCCGCGTAAAGCGACGGACCAGTGTACTAACAAGTAGAGAATAAATTGATAAAAAAAAAATTTAACTGAAAAGTAAAAAAATAATTTTTGTAATATGTGACTGATAATTAAACCTTGTTTTACTAATTCCCTTAGCAACATATATTTTTCAAATCAGTCCTTCTAAATACATATACATACATACCCACATACATATGGATATTCATTTTATAAAGTTAAATGCTCGTACAGAGGAATAAACCAAATATGCCATATTGATTAGCTAAAAGTCGAACATGTGCAGATAGGTACTTCTTTTTAACTTACACTATATGTATGTGCTTATTTGTTTGTATTATTTGGCGTTTCATCCGGTACACATTTAACGATGTATATAAGTAATAAAAACTTCCTTGGGTTTCGTATGCTTCAAACTTCCTAACCAAATATCAAAATATTCCAAGCGTAAAGTTCAAATTTCTCGTGAAATTTCGTAGTATAAACCACTTGCTTCCGTTTAACAGGAAATTAATTCTTATGTAAAATTATGTGTACATATTAAAGAAGCTCTCAACTGTATTTATTCCAAGAGAACCGACTTTCACACATGTCCTTTTTCGGAATCTAAGTTGGAATATAAGAATACCTTCCCAACAGTTTTAAAGAAAATATTTGTTTAACACTACTTTTAAATACATTGTTGGGGATTATTTTGGATTAAAGTGACTGCTTCACTTACCGTCATTGCACGAAAGGGTCACCGATTTTTCAAAATGGCTAATTAAGAAGACATGTGGTATAAACATATTTTTATTGTCAATTAATTGCTACATCCGATGTCGATCCGATCTAATACCATAACATAATAATTAACGGTTCTACTTTATGTACATTATGTAGGTATGTATATGTGCACCATATGTGCACTAGTATAAAACAAAAAACAAATGAAAGCCAACAAAAACAACACGTTCAGATCAAGATGAAATACAAAAGAGTCTAGGAACTACTCCATAAAACCGATTTGAACGTGCCTAAGATGGTAGGTGTTGTCTTCTTCGGTACGAGTTTCTACATATGTACGTAATGTCCGTATGCACGTGTCCCTAGGAATATACATATACATACATATATGTACATATGTATATACCTACATATTACGTATTCTAGATTTTAATCATTGATAAATAGGGTCTAACAGACTGGGCTATCACCCAATTATTAAGTGTAAAGTACAACGTCAAAATACAGATATTGGCAGTTAAAAACTGTTGCTAACAGTATATTAAAATATAACAGACATTCTTTATAGTCTCGATCGAAAATCAATGAAAATGCCAATAAAAGCTGGTACAGTGCACGCCGCTTAATATGATCACGGTTAATGTTATCAGTCGCTTAATATAATCACTTTGACACAGTCCCAAACAATTATATACAATTACACAGGATAAATTTCGTTTTTTGTAATCAACACATCGGTTATTGTTATCATTTTTTATTCATTTTTGCCACATTTTCCCCTTGGAGATCCACATCCGGATGTTTGTATGTCAACAGTATTTGTGTGTCTCAATACAACACACACTGGTCACCGGCTTTGAGCGCGAATGAAAATTTTCGCGTAATAATGCGAAATCGCGCAAAGCGAAGTATGAATTTCATGTAATTTAGTGTGTTGCGTTACTGAAATATGTAATGTAAGCATTTATTAAAGCCGCGCAAATCGAATTTTGGTAGACAAATCCATTTTGCGCAAAAGTGAAACCGCGCAAGAAGAAACCACGCAAAGCGAGTAAAAAATGTATTGGGAAACGACACAACGTATGTATGTATGTATGTATGTGCGAAAGTTTTAAGAAAAAGCGGAGACAAAAGGGTTTCATTGCTTTTCTGTTCTTTTTCAGTTTATTTCAAACACTGAAAATGGGAATTTGCACGGCGCGGCGGCGGTATTGTTTCTGTATGCATGTATTAAAATATTATTTTTTGTTAAATACATACATACGTATGAATGCATATCTACCTACCAAATACACTTCGTATGAGTTTATTTTTTAGTTACCCATTCCCTTCTACATCGGTTATTGTTATTAATTTAACCAAGTCCCAAAGTGATCACATTAAGCGGCGTGCACTGTAATTGGAAACATACTAATCGGTATGAATAAAATTATTCCCAAGCTTAATTGCAAGAAGTTCTTTTCTGCTAGCTTTCCAAGCAGAGAGGAATGCAAGCAAGGGAGAGTGGTGACAGATTTCGATACAACGCAACGGTATAAATCGGCTCGAAAATAGACTGCGGGGTAGGTGAGGGCATTTTCTTCAAAATCATATCGCCTACCGAATATCTCTAGCGTCTTTCAGGCGAACCTACTCGTGATCCTCGAGGCTTGTAACAACTTAAATTTCTATTATTACAGATAGCCAATCCGCAATGAAAAAGCCATAAATTCGGCAAACACCTTATCATCGCTTGTGCAACCAGGCTAGAGTTACCCTTCTCTGGGATTCAGGACAAAGTACCACGCACGCACTGAAAATGCAAAAAAAAAAACGCCAGAAAACTTTTTGGAAGGATTGCCAGAAGAATCTGACCTGGCCTGACCATTCACCCCTGTGATCAATTCCGACCGGTTTGAAAACGGACGGAATTACAAGGG
This sequence comes from Brachyopa scutellaris, assembly GCA_949775065.1. Taxonomy (NCBI): domain Eukaryota; kingdom Metazoa; phylum Arthropoda; class Insecta; order Diptera; family Syrphidae; genus Brachyopa; species Brachyopa scutellaris. The sequence continues at coordinate 29,934,297 of OX459115.1, read as the reverse complement.
AAGAATTCGAAATTAACGGATATTTCCGAATTCATCGCTTGTAATTCCGCTCGATTTCAAACCGGTCGGAATTTATCACAGGGGCGATTGGATATGTGGTGAATATACATTTTTAATGGATTAACATATACTAATATTCGTTCATTTTCATTTTAATATTTTTGTTTGGCAATACCATGAAGTATACAATACGTTTAAAATTCATTTTTTGATTCATCTCTCTCAATTGTCATCCTTCTGATGAAATAGCGACGCCTTTTAACTTTTCAACTATTAAAACCTAAAAACAACTGTGTATCTTTATTTAATAAAAACATAATTTAAGTAATACTTTTAGTGTTGTGTTTTATTGGTGTTACGAAACACTAAATTGGTGACCCCGACAAACGAACACCAGTAGTTTTAAGGTAATTATTGCACCGAATCTGCAATGATTGAAACGCAGAACAACGAAAATAAAGACTCTACGTCCACGGGCTCTGGCGCCACAGCCATGAACATCGGCCCAATTGTGAACCGTGTAGCTGTTAAGGTTCCACCTTTTTGGCCTGATCATGCGGAAATTTGGCTAGCACAAGTCGAGGCACAGTTTAATGTTGCCGGAATAACAAGCGATGCATCCAAATTCAACACCGTAGTTGCTGCAATAGAATCGAATGTTCTGGTCCAAATATCTGACGCAATCCTTAATCCGCCTGAAAAAGATAAGTATGTCAATTTAAAGAAGTGTATTGTAGAACGTTTCTGTGAGAGCGAATTAAAAAAACACAGAAATTACTATCTGACATCGATTTGGGTGACAAACGACCAACACAATTGTTAAATGAGTTGAGCGCTCTTGGTAAGAACAAAATAACCAAGGATTTTTTAAAGTCATTATGGCTGCAACGATTGCCAATACAAGTGCGAGCCATATTACAAGCATCTGACGCTGATCTATCCGAACTAGCAAAATTGGCAGACAAAATTATGGAAGTTGGTGAGTTTCACAATTTAGCTGTCGTTTCGAATGTGCAACCATCAATCTCAGGTAACACTGAAATAGACAAGCGTCTAGGGCGTATTGAACAACAAATAAACAGCTTAATAAAAAACAATAGCAACTTCAAACGCTTATCCCGTTCAGTTTCTTCTAGACGTCAAAAATCCCGTGATCACTCCAACGTGTCAATACATGCCGACGAAGAACTCTACTGGTATCATCAAAAATTCGGACAAAACGCTCGCAAGTGTCGTGATCCGTGTGCTTATCGAAAAAATACGCCAAAAAACTAACTACGTCCTCCGATCAAGCGGGCGGATCTGAAGACAATTATCGGATAGCCCGCCTAGTTATTAACGATAGCATTTCAAGACAACGATATTTGATAGATACTGGTGCGGATCTTTCCGTGCTACCAGCCCATAACACCATTAAGCGAAGAACAACAAAATCAACTCAGCTGTTCGCAGCCAACGGCACACCGATACAAACATACGGCGAAAAGCGAATAACACTCTCGTTGGGATTAAGACGAAATTTCACCTGGACGTTCCTACTGGCTGACGTCAGCTGTGCTATTATTGGATCCGATTTTTTAAAACATTTCGATCTGTTAGTCGACATTAAGGAAGGCCAACTTATCGACCGAATGACAATGCTCAAATCAAAAGGAAAAAACACCTTATGTAATGTTGTACAAATAGTGGCATACGATACGCACGAACGTTACGCACAATTACTACATGAGTTCAAAGACCTCGCTACAATTAACGCCAACAAGAAACCGACCGACTCTAAAGTAACGCATCATATTACTACAAAGGGGCCTCCGACATATGCACGTGCTCGTCGCCTTCCCACCGATAAACTACAAGCGGCAAAAAAAGAGTTTGAATATCTGTTGGAAAAAGGCATCTGCAGACCCTCGAAAAGCAACTGGGCCAGTCCGTTGCATTTAGTAAGAAAAACGAACGGAGAGTGGCGGGCATGTGGTGATTACCGTGCGTTGAATGATATCACAGTACCCGACAGATATCCGATACCATATTTACACGACGTCACCAGTATCTTATATCGCAAAAAAGTTTTTTCCACGATCGATTTACAGCGAGCATACCACCAAATTCCGATGGAACCGTGCGACATTCACAAATCAGCTATTATCACTCCATTTGGCTTATTTGAATTTCTCTATATGACATTTGGTTTGAGAAATGCGGCTCAAACGTTCCAGCGTCATATAAATGAAGTATTGAAAGGTCTCGATTTTATCTTCGTTTATATTGATGATATCCTCATCGCATCGGAATCGGTAGAAGAGCATGTAAAACACATCCGCATCGTATGTTGTCGTCTTCGTCAAGCACACCTGGCTATCAATTTTAATAAATGTCAATTCGGAAAACGAGAACTAACTTTTTTGGGCCACACAATCAGTTCAGATGGATTAAAACCGCCAGAAGATAAAGTAAAAACAATACGAAATTTTCCACAACCGAAAGTCGCAAAAAATTTAAGGAAATTTCTAGGAATGCTGAATTTTTATCGTCCGTTTATTCCGCATGCCACGAAAAATCAACATATATTACAACGATTGGTCAATGGCAACAAAAAGAATGACAACAGTGTTGTAAATTGGACACCCGAGGCTGAGATCGCTTTCGTTGCTTGCAAGGACGATCTCGCAAATGCAACGCTATTGAACTATATGGCACCAGAAGCACAAATAACACTCACGACTGATGCTTCGGACGATGCTGTAGGCGCTGTTCTTCACCAGATCATCAAGGACCAAATTCAACCACTCGGATTCTACTCAAAAAAGTTTACACCTGCGCAGAAAAATTACAGCGCGTATGATCGAGAATTAACAGCCGTATACCAGGCAATTCAACATTTTAAATACGCACTCGAGGGCAGAGAGTTTATGGTTTTCACAGACCATAAACCACTCATTTTCGCGTTTAAGCAGAAAAGTGAGAAAGCATCGCCACGAAGAGCTCGACAACTTGATTTAATAAGTCAGTATACAACCGACATTCGTCATTTACCAGGATCAGACAACGACATTGCAGACTTACTCTCACGCATTAATACTGTACAAAAAGAAATAATTAGTTTCGATGAGATGGCCACACAACAACAAACAGATCCAGAACTGCAGACTCTTTTAAGCGAAGGTAACGATAAATCGATAAAGTTATCAAAACTATCCATTCCAGATTCGACGTATGAGATTTTCTGCCACGTTCTGCGAGACAAAATAAGACCATACGTACCGAAGTGTTTTCGTCAAACAGTGATTCATAAACTTCACTCTTTATCACACCCCGGTATCAGAGCAACAAAACAACTGGTAGCTGATCACTATGTCTGGCCTTCGATGTCCACAGATGTAGCTGCATTTGTCCGTTCATGTATTCCGTGTCAGAAAGCAAAAATACATCGACACACGAAATCACCTTTAAGCGACTATGCGTCCATCGATGTCCGTTTCGAGCACATAAATATCGACATTGTCGGACCGCTGCCAACTTCAAATGGATTTCGGTACTGTCTGACATGCATTGACCGATATACAAGATGGCCAGTGGCGATTCCGCTAATAGACATAACAGCGCAAAGTGTGGCAAGTGCACTAATCAGCGGTTGGATATCTACGTTTGGTATCCCCTTACGAATTACTACGGATTTGGGTCGTCAATTCGAATCGGCTATTTTTCAAGAATTAACGCAAATACTCGGCATCAAACATTTACGCACAACACCGTACCACCCACAGTCTAATGGGATTATAGAACGTTGGCATCGAACATTAAAGGCCGCCATCAAGTGTTCGGAGACGAATTGTTGGAGTTCAGCGCTTCCACTAGTGCTCTTGGGAATGCGATCAACCATTAAGAGCGACATCGGTTTAAGTCCGGCAGAGATGGTGTACGGAGCGCCGCTACGAATCCCTGGTGAGTTCCTTATGCCGCGAAAAAGCAAAACCAGCCAAACCGAGTTCGTGGAATTACTTCGAAAATCAATGCTCGAGTTACCAATGACGAAACCAGTACGACACGGGATGGAACGATATTGTGTGCAGCCAGCATTAAGAGACGCCAAATACGTGTTTATCAGGACCGATCGTGTAAAAACGCCTTTGGAATTCAACTACGAAGGTCCGTTTGAAGTAATATCCAAATCTGAAAAATACTTCGTTTTAAAAATAAATCAGCGAGTGACAAAAATATCGATCGATCGTTTAAAGGCCGCATACATATTCGACGATACAACAACACCAACAGCAATACCTCAACAGGAAACCAGTAAAGAACAAAAGAACGACATCGCTTCGAAAAATATTACTACATCAAATGATGCAAAACAAAAACAATCGAAAACCGACAACGAGCCACAAACAAAGAAGACATCATCTGGAAGACATGTTAGATTTCCTCTTAAATATCGTTAGTCGATAACTAGGTGGGGGATATTGTGGTGAATATACATTTTTAATGGATTAACATATACTAATATTCGTTCATTTTCATTTTAATATTTTTGTTTGGCAATACCATGAAGTATACAATACGTTTAAAATTCATTTTTTGATTCATCTCTCTCAATTGTCATCCTTCTGATGAAATAGCGACGCCTTTTAACTTTTCAACTATTAAAACCTAAAAACAACTGTGTATCTTTATTTAATAAAAACATAATTTAAGTAATACTTTTAGTGTTGTGTTTTATTGGTGTTACGAAACACTAAAGATATATAAATTAAAGTTTATGTACATTATGTACATTATAACTTCCGTTGAACCCACTTGTACCCAAAACAAAAACTCCAAAAACCCTTTGAAGACCTTTTCTCCGAACTCTTTCCGGCCTGGCCCTTAAGAACAACCGCTCATTTCACCGATTCTCCCTCTAACCCTCTCAAAATAACATTTCCTCGGCGTACTTCCTTAAACTCCGTCAGAATTCTCAATTCCTCGCGCGTATTCATTGAATTTAATTACAAAACAAATGGCAAAAAAAAAAGAAATTTATATTTAATATGTGATTAAAATAGAAATGGCCATCAATTGCATGACAATTGCGGTTCGGTGTTTCCGTGCGATGGCTCTCGAACCCATCTTGGGAGCACCATTCTTCCTAGATGGCATCGGTACCTAATAAACGTAATGTCGCCATATCGAAACGGAAATACGAAAACATGGTGAACTCTTCTTTTGAAACGGTTCGGAATTTAAATAGAAATTTAAAATAAAATTAGAAAATTATGATGTAAAGTAGAAACACAGTTTTGAAGAAGCGACATAACCAAGCCGTCTACCCATACAACCGTGCACCACAACAACTATACTAGCCAACCAACTATCTAAGTCGACGACGACAGTTTATCAATAGGGGTCGTCACTTATTGTACGTGATCCGTTTACGAAATTGTGCGTAATGTTTGATTTCGTCGGTTTTGTTTTTTGTTTTTTTGTTTTTTTTCCTTTGAGTTCGCCTTCGCCTTCACCTGTATGCAGATACATAACATAGATATGTAGATATGTGTGTATTTTTTTTTATTACTGCCGGTTGTCTCGATCGTAGGGTAGTTGACGTTAACCATCATCATTATCATCAAGTAACCAACTACCAATATTGTTTCTTTCAATTACCCTACTGGGTAGTGAGGAGGAGCAGGAGGAAGCACATTCAAATAATTGTGTTTTTATGAATCACATACCAGCAGCAGCAGCAGCGACAACGACTGCGATGATGGGCCAGAGAGAAGCTCCTCGTCTATTAATTTGTATGCAGAGGTGATAAGTACGCTGACGGTGGAGGAATGTATCTCTGTATGTACGTACAGAGAAAAGTATTTTGTTTCACTCGTCGAGGTGTTGGTGTCACATGACATTGGAATAGAAAGAGTGACAGTGTCTGAATGGATAAGTATAGGTGTCCGGATGGTGGTTAACGTCCCCACCCCACGGTGCATGCAATAATTATTAATTTGATTACCATTCGGGTTACCCGAAAAGGTGCAGCTAAAATGATAGATTCTCTACATGAGCTTCCACGATAGTCAAGACACACACACACATTGTTGTGTTCCGTCTTCTGGAGTTTCTTGCAAGTATGTACATATATATCTTTATTTTAATTTCTCCACAATTCCCTCAAAGGAGTAGACGTGTCACACGTCGGAAGAGCGTTGATCATTTTTGGTAGCAGTAATATATCGGAGACCGCAATTGTCCACCTATAGGCCAGGTGATGGATTTTTTGGGCAACCCAAGGTGTGGTGCTTACTTTTATCAATTACTTTGGATTCAGTATCTAATCAGCAGTGGTGAAGACAGTAACTCGGGCGCGATTGTCTCTAGACGCGATATAAACAAGTAAACCTACGTTCAGTGATTGTGTTTCTGTTCGGATTAAATTGTTATACAGAATGTTAGATAAAAATGAGAAATCACATGAACATGTGTATAAACTGACGGATAGCTACAAAAGTGTATTGTTTATCTATTGGTGAATTGGCAAGATGTCGGCATAGCTGACGTTAAGTGCCAGCGGCTATGCTACATCTAGTCAATTGATTCAATGGAGTGTCATCATACCGAAGGATCTCAATGGAATTTTAACAACTTATTCATTTTTTACATATTGTACAATATAGCAAAAAAACACGCAATTAACATGAACTGAAAAAGTGTATGACGTCAAAAACAGAACTTTTTTCTAGAAGTGAATTTTGCTTGTGGTGTTTGTTTGAAAGGACAAAATTAAATCATTACATACCTAAGGTCCTGCCATGGGACTTTTGCACAGTCTCTATGCCCTATGATCCTCATTTTTCTCCGTAGTCCCTGAAGTGAGTTTTTCAGCCCTCGCAATTTGGAGATTTCGTTTGGATTTATTTCAAAATTTTAAAGCGACGAGCCAATTCTCTCTGTTATAGACTTGTAGGACTTGTCGAACATGTCTTATACACAATCGCGATTGTCTGTACGCAGGAAGGCCATAGGATAACTGTAGATCTGCGCAAAACTACGAAATTCAGTCAAATCCTGTTCCAGTACAAAGATTTTTCGTAGTTATCGACAGAAGAGAGCGCTAGCAAGAGAGTAAGAAAATGCTGCCGAATTTTGCCCAAGAAATTTCTTTGGGCAGCTTTATGAAACTGCCAAATCTGTCAAACGTCATACATTTTTCATTTTTTTGTTGTTAATGCGTTTCTGTACTTTTGCACACTTTTCCCTCTCTCTGACAGATTTTTACCCCCACTCCTTGAAATTTGATAATTTATAAATTTTAGTCCAGAAAGTACGGGAACAGACCTTGTTACTTGTGGAGCTGCACCAAATTCTCTTTTGACAAACCACTTACAGTTCTGTGAACAAAATTAAGACCAGTATGATAATTTTATAAAATATTGACTTTCAACACTTTAACATATTTTTGATTGATTTTCAAATTTTAAAATGTAATTATAATTGATTGTAGTCTTATATTCGGCTGCATTAAATTAAAGACTGTTTTCAATTTAAGTACCTACAAGATCTTGATCTAAAAAAAATAAGAACAAACTTGAAAAATTATCCTACTGGTCTTAATTTTTTTCACAGGACTGTATTTCTTAGCATATACACATAAATAATTCCGATATTCTGGGGCCAAATCGTCTCATCCGTTCACGTACGGACGATCGAACGTATGAAAATTACGTTATACGTCTGTCGAATAATCGGAATCGTATTATGCCATACGATTGCTCACGGAACGTAATTTTTTAAATTGTACTAGATGTCAAGAGAGAAAATAGAGATGAAACTTCAAATTCATGTCATTTTGAAGTAAAATTATTGAACTTTCAATAATGAAAATATAATTTTAATGAAAACACAGCGTAAATATGTACATACATATGTATGTATTCATTCTAATTATAAATTAAATAAACTATTAAACAATAGCACATATTATCACTTCAAAGAATAAAAATCACATTTCATTTCATATCACTGGTCTTTGGCCATGCTTTTTTTGATTTTTACGCAAATGAATTTATTTTTTCATTTTCTTTGTTTCTTCTTCTTCAGAATTTTCCGTGACTCTTTAGTTTTAGTTATAGATGCCCTATAGAATGACAATTTTTTTTTTGCTTGAAATATTTGGTTAACAAAATCCTATTAAAAAGTAAACAAGGCTTTGTTTTGTTGAAAATTGATTCATATTAGTTCATATTAGTGTTTTTTAAAGTTTTACTGACATTTTGTGTCTCTTAAATTCCAAAAAACACAAATTACGTTCACTGCGAACCAATCGAATGACATTACGAACGCGCGCTCACAAAATATACTCGATAACGTAAAGCATAATCTCGAATTACGTTACTACTTACACGTTCACGTATGTCATAATTCCAAATAGGCATTTTTCGATCACGAGTTACTCGTTCACGGATGAGACGATTTGGCCCCTGATCGTCAAAAGAAGAGTGTATTTTATAGCCAAAGTTCATTGACGATGAAGGCTTCATAGGGTGCGGCTTACTCGCCTTCAGCTCAATTATAGTTTACTTCTTTTGCTTAGGCATCGCGATTCTTGTATCCTTAAAAAATGACTAAGAAGTTCACACAATCCACCATACGGTTGAGTACGCCTTGGTGTTCACAAGAACTTATACAAATGCATATTGTTTCATCTGGCAAAGATATTCAAATTGCCATTATCAAATACTGGACGAAGCTTAGCTCGGGATTGTAGAAAATTCACTTCAGTTCAGAACTCCAAAGGATCGATGCAAAAACAAAAAAAAACATTTTCCAAATCCAACATCGTATATATTAACATTCAAATGCCTACTTATTTTCAGAAGATTTTATCTGTCATCAAAACTCAAAACAGTTTGTCAAATTTGCATCCATCAGTCGAAATTGTATTTGCCATACCTACCTCATCGCTAAGTAGAAAACTAGTGTCGTCGAATTGGGATGCTCCATTTTCACGACAATCCTTCTCTGGGGAATAAATCCTTATGCTAATCGTAAATATAATTGTATCCGTCCACTGCTCTGAACGACGGTATTCATAAATTGCACGTAAACGAGTATACATTATTGAAATGCACGTTTCTGGCAGAACATCTTACGGCAAAGAGCCGTACTGCCATGCCTGCTGCAAATGAAAGACGATGGGTGGTTAAATAGTTTTGCAATTCCTTTAGTTCGACTACAACTTCAAATCACTGACATTTTATTGTGGAGTGCGTTTGAAATGTCTCTATTGCTTGAGCGATAATGAGGTTCTGTGCAGTTGGCATAAATTGGATACTAGACGGAGTCGTGCATGAGGTGTATTATTGGATATTACGAGCATGAAACAAATTTGTGATTTATGTAGTTAGATTCATGTTTGCTGATAGAAACTGCGACTGACTGATCACTCTGCAATGCAAAAATAAAAAGAACTACTTTGACTATTCTTAAAGCATGTACATATGTATGCACATAGGTGGATATGTCATGCATCAGAAGGGAAATCCTTGAAGGACTCTACCAACTTACTAACTAAGGCCGCGAAAATAACGATATGGGTAGGTAACTATGCAGTCAAATTAAACTGCCACTGCTATTTTTAATCTTTTGTGTTTTCTTAGATTTCATAAATAAAGTTAAGGCTTCTTTTTTTACATCAATTCAGAAGTGTTGATCAGTAAATATGCAATGGCCTGGATCCACGTTCGTACTGCAGCCGCGTAAAAGATACGAGTATCAACGGCATCAACGGGAAAATATGAATGTATCTTCGAATGACGAGGAATTGTTAAGGACTGAAGTTAATCGTTTACCGTAATGCCCATAGATCCTTAAACGATGAAATGCTATGACTGATCTATTAGCGCTTTACCAAGTACCATGCTTCATTGGTGAAAGTCATCAAAACGGTTTATAGCTGGTTGTTTAGTCTATTCGTTCGGAAAAGGAATTATTTAAACGGTCATAAATTTTAGTTGAGAAATGTCACATTGCGCAACATTTTTGGGCGATTTAAAACTATGACAGATTGACCAAAAAATAAAAATGTCAAAGAAATGGGCGTTTTATCGGAATCCGAAAAAAACCAACACACACATTTTCTTCAGTTAAATACTTCAATTTTTTGGTACCAATAATTCCTACACTTTCTATAAACATAGAGAAATTACGGCTTTTCATAAATTCCTCATCATATAGAACTTTGACGACGAAGTTGAGAAAATTTCCTTCTTTATTCAGCATCCGTCCAAGTACACCATTGCATTTTAAAAACTGAGCAATGCAATGGTCCGATCTGAAGTAAGTAATGAAAAGAAAAACAGCTTTAATCCGAAATAAAGGATTGAAGAAATGGATATACATATTAAAACAAAAAGTCAGGCTCCACTTACAATCTAGGGAGAAACAAACGAGCGGGGGAGGGGGCGCATCGTCACGTAAGAGCGGCGCGAAACACGGCACGAGTCGCTTCACGCGCTAATATACGTTTCATATATTTTATTTCATAATCATAATATGAAGAAAAAACAACAGCATTCTGCTGTGACCGTTTCTGTAATTGTTAGAATTCGCTTTGAACACACTTTTAAACCCAATTTAACGAAAATGCCAAATCGCCCAAAATGTGATAGATTTTTGGGCGATTTACCATTTTTTGGATTTTATTTCATTTTGGGCGATTTGGTTTTGGGCGATAAGAAGCATGAGTTCTGACAAAACGCCCACAATTTGACATTTTTTTCAATTTTTGGGCGATTTGTCATAGTGTTGAATCGCCCAAAAATGTTGGGCAATGTGACATTTTTGCATTTTGGGTGATTTGGTTTTGGGCGATTTGACATGGAGCCCAAAAGTATAGCACGCACAAACAAATGGTTGCGAGAAGTTTTCTGATATTGTTTAGCAAAATATCTACAAACCCTGTTAGTTCTCATGTTTCTGACTTGTAGTATAATTCTTACTTCTAGCCATTTCCAATGATGTCACGAGTGCAGATAATACCCTGTTCGACTCTGGGTATGCTGGATTCTTAAGTTTTGTAGCCTAAATGGCTGTGCCAATTTTGAGCAATACGGTAATACGTCTAAATATCACGAGTCAAACATGCCTTATTTAATTATAGTTTTTTGCGGCACAAAGCCGATAGCTTTTTTGAATACTACATACGAAAATCACCTATCTTTTAAGTATAAATAAAACTATTACATTATGTACATATGTACAGTGAAGATTCTCTAAAGTGGACAGCCACGGGACCGGAGTTTTTTGTCCGCCTATGAGAGCTGTCCGTTTATAAGAACGCATTTTGTATGAGAAAGAAATCGGTTCCCCAAAAAGATATCCGCTAATGTGAGTTGTCCGCCTGACAGGGTGTCCGCTAATGAGAGATTTCACTGCATTATTTAATACCTAAAGGTGAAATAATTTTTGGAATACTGTTTACAATATTTTTCAGTGGTAAGTATTGCAATTTGCATACATACTCGTATATGTATGTTTGAATGTATGTATGTGGATCAACACAATGTATAACTATGTAAGCCTAAGTTTCTACATACCTTCCTATGTATATATAAAACGGTTGCTGAGATGAATGTATCTGCGACAGACCGAAAAACAGACACAAGAGTGATCTTATAATGGTTAATTTGTTCTTTTTGGTAAAGAAGTTAACGAAAATAAGTTATCAACATTACTAGAATATTTAGTAAGTATGAATGTGCGACTTTGGAACTCGCTTCCGGCCAATATAAGGAGATGTCAAGGTGTCGGTGACTTCAAGAGACGGTTAAGACAGCATTTGAGTACTTGAGAGCTTATGGATTATGGATTGTTTTTAAGAGTAAGCTAACATTATGATTAGGGCACTAGGGATTCTCTTCTTATTTTCTTTTCATATTTTTTGATTCTTTACTTAAAATAAAACTACTTTAAATTGTTCCGCTGTATAATCTCTGCACAACAATGGATTTATATATATCTACGTGTATGATAAATGAAAAATAAATAAATTAAAATTGAATTGAAATATGGAATGGAAATACATATGTATAAACAAAATTAGCAATCATTCTGAACAGTCTGTCCTAGCAGCTGGTACAAGACATTTTAAAAGCGGTGGACATGATTTCATGAATCTGTTGGAATATCTCAGCGTCGCGTCGGCACTAGTTTTTTTTAAGCAAATCAACATGCAATGTAAAAGTACAGACAAATTTGCGTATGCATGCAAGTTTGTATATACATATGTACATAATTATGCACATATTTACCTACGACTTAATACTTTTTACCAGCACCGCCATCTGACTGTAGTTGCAAAAATACCGTAAGGTAAAAACACATGAAAATACGGTAAAACGGTTTTTCTCTTTTTCTCATGAGTGGCCAAATGTTCCCCTCAATATGTAGTTTTCCCGTACGTAAGACCGAAAAGAATACGTTGGGCTTTATCTATGTACCTAGGGTACAGTCGCCTATTCCCAAACATCCCCAGCTCTTGAACACTTTTTACAAAAGCCGTTATATTATCGTTAATTTACAGTTTCTGCTTTTCGTCACAGAACATTGTTGCATATAGTAATGTGTGTAGTACTTTACTACACACTTTGATTAAAAAAAGAAAAAACACCAACAAAGTTTAAACTTTACTTTTTATTATAAGCCGAACTTACTGCGTTGACTTCTTCGAATCAACTCAATTACAAACTTTGCTTAAGAACTAAGTTAATAACTAGACCTACGATAAGTATTATACTTACGATATAAGCTTACGCTCTAGCTCATACTCTCCAACTTTATCTTCTTGAGAAGATAATGTTGGAGAGAGAATTTAGCTTAAGTGAACTCCTACACACTTGATGTTTGATGAACAAACGACAAGTGTGAAAGGATCACATACTTAGGGGAATAAGTAGAGCATCTTATTATGTGACACCTCCCCCGCTAAGAATTTTTGGTCTCCAAAAAAAATAATTATTTACTCTACATAATAAATTAATAATTCATTAAAGAACCTTATACACGTTTAAGCTAAAGTTAACAATTTTAGATTTTTTTTTGTGTAAATGTAAGTTATAATTATGATTTTATAGAGGAATATTATGTTTTAACGACTTGTCATCTATCATTTCCATCCATTTTTATTTACATTATTTATTTATTTATTTATTATTTACTTATTTATTATTTATTTATTTATTATAATTTTATACAGAAATATTATGCTATTACAATTTGATTTTCATTTCATTCATTCTATCCATTCTATTTTATTTACGATTAAATTGGAATTTCAAATTTTATTATGATTAAATGTATGTTATTACTATTATTATGTATTATTATTATTACATATACCACTTTTTTATTATTTCTATGCTGTTCTCGTTTTAAACCTATTTTAACATTTATATTTGGTAAGTAATGTAACTTATACCTAAAGTTGATTTTCTGGACAGGTTAATTTGGCAGCACTCATTTTTGACATTTCCGTTCATGTATTTTAAGTCGACATATTTATTTCGCGTATTTATCTCGTTAGAATAAGTCAAATTTAAAATGGATACGAATGACAAAAGGAAAATTGGGAAAACAAAATTGGAAAATTGACTGCCGGAAGATGCTACAGCTCTAATTTATGAAAATGGAGCAGGATGCGATGTTTTTACTATTGATTTTGGTATTTATATTTTCGTTTTAGTTGACTTTGATAATATTTTGTATTTCTTTTTGTGGTGTTATCAATAACGTATTTGCCTTGTTTCGTGAATTTTACTAGTCTTTTGTATTTCGGTTTAGACTTTGCGATATTCCTACTTTTAACTATGTTTGTGCATTGGTCTTTATTAATTGTATCTCTTCTCATATTCAGTTTGTTATACCTAATTTCCTTTTCTTTTTGAAATTCTATTGCTAATGTTTCTAAGTCTTTTCTGTCTAAATCCTTACAAATGAAATCGAGTGGTCTAAGCTTGGTTGTCGAGTGTATGGTGGTGTTATAAATAGTAATTATGTCGAACAATTTTTCGTCTAAATCAGTGTCCTCTTTGGAAGCGTTTTTTATTCGTAGGTGTTCATTTAACGTACCATGCAATCGCTCGACATCAGCGTTGCCGGTTTTAAGTGTGCCTGTAGTTTTGTGAAACATTATACTGTTCTCTTTAAGGAACTGTTCAACCGCCGAGTGCAATATGCATGTTTCACCATCGGACACTATCTTGTTTGGCTTCCCTAAGAATTGTATTCTCTGTTTCAATGCACTAAGAATCGCTATCCAGTTCCTATCTTCTAATTTGTGAAGCGTAGCATATTTGGAAAATTTGTCGATAGTACTTAGATACATTTTATTTCTCTCAGGAAACCAAATATCTATGTGTACTATGTCATTAAAGTGCTTGGCAGTTTCTGTCATTTGAAATGGGATCTTTAGTGGTTGCCGATCGTGTTTAGCTATATTGCAAATTTCACAGTTGTTAATGAATTTTTGTATCTCAAGTCGCAGCTTGGGATAAAAATACTTTGTTTTCAATTCGGCAAACACTTCGTTAATACCACGATGATTCTTACTTAAATGCTCATTTTCAATCAATGTCATAATTTCGTTTTTATCGGTGATATTTTTCAGATTTTTGTTCGACTTTAATATTTTTAAATTAGTATTCATTGAAAAATATTTGACATAAAATTGTTGAAACTTAAGAAACAAAGACAAATCATCGCAATAGATACACATAAGTCCTTTCTTTATAAGAAGATTTTTCATAACATTTAAAATACTTGTATCGTCTTGCCTAACTTCAACATGATTTTGTACTTTTTTATGAACTATTCTGAGTGAAATTTTTTCTTTAGGGCCGTAAGATAAATATATTTGATTTTTGTATAGATTTATCGGTTTGTCGGTTATATAAATGTGCCGTGTTTCATCTTCCATTGCGCTATGCACAGTTGCGTCAGTAGACATAACATCATTGGCATTACTATTTGAACTCATAGCTGGGCAAATAACTTCATCGTTATCACCACTGTTACTCCCTACTTCATTATTAAAAATGTCTCCTAAATAACCTTCATCGTTATCATTTGAGACCTTGTCCTCGTTTACGTGTTTATATCTGCTTAGCCCATCAGCTACAATATTGTCTTTCCCTTTCAAGTATTCGATGTCAAAGTCGTATTCGTTTAAGAAAATTTTCCAACGTTGGAGCTTCATATTTGGTTCTTTAATGCCATTCAACCAAATAAGAGGCTTGTGATCTGTGCGGATCGTAAATTTTCTTCCGTACAAATACGTTCGAAAGTATTTGACAGACCACACTATCGCCAGAAGCTCCTTTTCTATCGTTGAATAATTTCTTTCGTGATTGTTAAGAGTGCGCGACGCAAAGCAGATAGGGTGGTTACACTGACTAAGGACTGCTCCTAAGGCGTAACTTGATGCATCGGTAGTAAGCAAAAAGGGTTTTTGAAAATCGGGGCTTTGGAGTATTGGGTCTGTGGTAAGTAACAGTTTTAATTTACTGAAAGCTTGGACATACTGGGGATCTGACGGATTTACCCGTTCGGATTTCTTCAAATATTTTATCATAGGATACGCCACTTTAGCGTAGTCCTTTATGAATTTCCGATAGTACCCCGTTATACCCAGGAATTGCTTTATGCCTTTAACGCTAGTTGGTAGTTTCATTTCCGAAATTGTTTTAGTTTTACTAGGATCTGGTTTAATACCGTTGTTAACAACTACATGACCTAGATAGGTAGTGGAGAGATCAGCGAAATGACATTTATTTATTTGGACTTTAAGATTGTATTCTTTTAATTTTTCGAAAATCTTACGCAGAGAATTGAGGTGTTCCTCAAAGCTTGTAGAGAATACAAGAATGTCGTCCAAATAAACAACACAAATCTTATTGATGTAATTCTTTAAAACATCATTCATCAATCTCTGGAATGTCGCTGGGGCATTCTTTAGCCCAAACGGCATTCTCTGAAATTCATAATGTCCTGTCTTTGTTGAAAAGGCAGTTTTTTCTCTATCACGAGGTTCAACCTCAATTTGGTGGAAGCCCTTTACTAAATCAATGGTCGAAAAAAAATTGCATTTGCCTAGCTTATCGAATAGATCATCAATATTGGGCATTGGAAATCTATCCTCCACTGTATGATCATTCAACTTCCGGTAATCTATAACAATTCGCCACTGTTTATCTCCATTCTTATCGGGTTTCTTGGAAACTACCCATAGGGGCGAATTGTATGGACTACTGCTAGGAACGATTACCTTTTGTTTAAGCATTTCGGAAATCTGCCTGTCGACCTCATCAGTGTGAACTTCTGGGTATCTATAGATTTTGCTGAAGATTGGGGCTTCATTTCTTGTATTTATTTTGTGCGTAATTTTACTTGTAAAAGTTAAATTGTCACCTTCTTTATAAAATACTGACTTATACGAATAAAGCAACTTTCTTAATTTGAATGCATGAAATTCATTTAAGTGACCCGCAAAGACTTTTTCAGAAATTTTAGTTTCAAATAATTCGCTGCAAAAAACATTAACTAATGATTCTTGGACACGATTATGTTTCTCATATTCTTCTTCTTCTTGGTTAAAATAAATTTGAAGGGTTGCTTTGTCTGTTTTTAAACAACGGTTTTTATAGTCGATGGTAGAATTTAAGCCTACCAGAATATTATTACCTAATAAACCGTCAAAGAAAGAGTGGAATTGGTATTCCAAAAAATTTACAAAATAATTTTGTTTGTTAAATTCTTTAAATAATGGGAATTTATATTCTACGCGTGTTTGGATATTCCGGTCGAGTACTTTGAGAGTATAATTCTTGGAAGAAATTTTCCATTTCGGATTGCAAATGTTTCTGTTGATAATACTATACTCAGCGCCGGAGTCAATAATAAACCTAAGCTGTCTAATTGGTGTTTTGATAATTATATAGGGTAGTTGGAATACCGTACTACGGGAAAATTTTGATGCCTTTGTGGACTATCTAAACTTCGCCTGCGTTCATTGACTGAGATATCCATTGACTCAACATTATTATCCTGCCTATATCTATTTGTGCGTCGCGTTTGGTCACTGCGTTCATAGCTATTTTGCCTCGATTGGCCACTCTGAGCGGAACTATTTTGCCTATATTGAACATTCTGTGGATTTTGATTGTACCTACCACTCTGTGAGTAATTGTTTTGTCTATATTGGCCACTTTGCACAGTATTGTATTGTTCCCTTCGCATATTTTGATTTTGTCGTGGTATATAATTCGCATTTTGCCTTGTCTGAGCACCACGAGAGTAATAATTGTTGGGATTGTTATAGCGCGGACTATTGAACCTTTGATTATACAGGTTCTGTTGGTCCCTATACCCAAACTGTTGAGCCATCGAATTCGGCCCAAATAACTGGTGGTTAATCTCAACGATTATTTTGTAGGCCTGATTGAGTGTATTTGGATTTCTACTTAAAATTATGGATTTCGTAGGCTCAGGTAAATTTTCTTTAAAGCTTTCTAAGGCGATTCTATTATTAGATTCGATCATTTCGTCATTATTCCTATCGTTTTGCAGCAAAAATACGTTATTGATACGACTAAGAAACCCATTGATCTCGTTGTAGTAATCTTCAACTGTTGTTGTAACCCGAGCTATTCTAATGTTATCTATAAGTTTGTTTATTGATAACTTTTCACCGAAATTGTTTTTTAAAATTTGTTTTATCTCCAACCAGGTTCTTAACCTTCCATGTTTTTGGAGCTCACATCTAGCCCGGCCTATAATTTTATCTTTTATAAAACCTATGAAAATGTTTTTTGTATTTTCATCAAAAGCATCCATAGTAGGTGCTATTGAATCAACCCTGTCCAGAAAATCAATGACAAAGCTATCCGTACCATCAAATACTGGAATTTTACTTAAAAGATCTAATACTATTCTAAAGTGGTCAGCAGTACTAAGAACTTCCATATCTGTTTTTTTTTTTTTGTTTATTTATTTATTGATTAAATTATTGTTTATTATAATTATTTATTTACTAGTAGGTATGTATGTACTCACTTTAGTATTTTTTTTTTTTTTTTTTTTTTTTTTTTTTTTTTTTTTTTTACACTTGGTTCGTTTCGCCTATGTTCGAGTATTGCTGCTCTTCAGTTGAATCGTCCGAGTTTCGATAAATTTTTCTCTCTGTGTGATTTGAGTTCGGTTGTTCCAAGATCAGCTTCGTTCCTCTGCAACGTTTCACAGCCCACGCTTCGTCAACTTTTTTTTTCTGCTTTGTTTCAGAGTTCTATTTTATCAAGCCACGCTTCGTCAATTATTTATTTTTTGTTCAAGCCACGCTTTGTCGAAAGAAAAAAAAAATTTCCAAGCCACGCTTCGTCTAATTTTTTTTTTCTTTTTTTTTTTTTTTTTTATGTTTTAAAACGATTCGTATTCACGCTTTTCTTTTATAAGCCACGCTTCGTTAAATTTTTGTTAGATAATTTTTTTTTGTTAAACACCGTTTCATACATTAGTTTTTGGTTTTTTTCTTTTTATTAAACCGCACTTTGTTAATTTTTTTTTTTGTTTCAAGCCGCACTTTGTAAACTTTTTTTTTCAAGCCGCACTTTGTTAACTTTTTTTTTTTTTCGAATACGTTTCGTGCACTTTTTTGTTTTACAAGCCACGCTTGGTTTTTTTCTATTTTTTATTTTTTATTTTTAAAGCCGTGCTTTTCACTATTTTGTTGTTCTTTTTCACCGACTGCGCCAGTAATGTGTGTAGTACTTTACTACACACTTTGATTAAAAAAAGAAAAAACACCAACAAAGTTTAAACTTTACTTTTTATTATAAGCCGAACTTACTGCGTTGACTTCTTCGAATCAACTCAATTACAAACTTTGCTTAAGAACTAAGTTAATAACTAGACCTACGATAAGTATTATACTTACGATATAAGCTTACGCTCTAGCTCATACTCTCCAACTTTATCTTCTTGAGAAGATAATGTTGGAGAGAGAATTTAGCTTAAGTGAACTCCTACACACTTGATGTTTGATGAACAAACGACAAGTGTGAAAGGATCACATACTTAGGGGAATAAGTAGAGCATCTTATTATGTGACAATATGCATATTCCCTTTCCACTTACCTTAAGCATCACATGCATAAAAATGCACCTTACCTACATATGTCAACAAAATTCTGAATTTGCTAATGGGTTTCAATAAATGCGGTCGGATCTGTTTTCTTTAAAAAAAAACTAAAACAAATTGTTCCTCGAGTACAACGTTAGTCAGTGCCGATTTCGCAAAACACACACCAGAAACGACTGCTCTGATATTAACTTGCAAAACGTTTACACCAGTTAGTAGTCCATCTTACACAGTCAATAAAACCAACGCTAGATGGGACGGTGGAACTACCTGCCTTGCCATCAAACAGTTCTGGCCTAGACTAGATCTAAACCGCTCCAAATAACCTTTGTCCCTAAAAAGACTACATATTAGCACGGCTATCGGTGTCATTAAAGGACATTGCCCTATGTATGTATGCAACTAGACTTGGTGTCTTTTTAAACGACTTATGTAGAAGTTGCAGTGATAAGGAGGAAGAGGAAGAGAGCCCAACATATCTACTCTGTTCATGCCCAGCTCTTTCCCGCAGTAGAAAACTACACCTGGAAGAATACTTCTTCGACGATCTCAGTGATCTAGCACAAAAAACGTAGAAAGCCTTTTTCGGTTTATACAAAGCTCCATCCAAATGGTTCTCATGAGTTTAGGGGAGGTTAATATCCTCAAGATCCTTGGTATCACAATGGGCCTAAGGGTGCTAGTACTAGTTACTGGCAGCCACTGCCACCTAACCTAACCTAGGAGTCCATCTTCCAGTTTTGACAAGTATTTAAGATATCCTGATCCTATAAGGAACAAAAAAAGGGAAAACTTTATTTCCTAAAACTAGGCCGCCCATGTCCACTTCTTTTTTTTTATTTACACTATCAAATTTGTGTCGTGGTGTGCTTAATACAAGCAACAACCACAAGCAGAGATTTGCCAGGGCATAATATGCATGCTCATCATTTTAACGAAATAGCAAAAAGATTTAAAAAAAAAAAACGAGAAAAATTAACGAAGCACTAAAGTGTTACTTCAAATTCCTTTTTACTTTGTATGTAACTTGTAGATATGATTTATGTAAGTCCTCGGAAGGAGGCAACCTTTTGTTCGGCTTTGGGAAACAAGTGTTCGAGTATAGGGGAAAATGGTTGGTTTTCATATTTATTTAATTTGTTAATAAAATGTAATAATAAATAAAATCAACTATATGAACTGAATATTTTAGTTTTTCTTTCAAATTATATCAAAACTATGTTTCTAAGCTCAATGTAAGCATGTTTTTAGAAGGGTGAGTCATACGAGGAATGTGCATGCATGCATGCTAGTGGATACCAAAATAAATTTGCGCATTCTTGCATGCCTGTCGATACCCCCCTCTACCAATGACAATGCTGTCCTCGACGATGTGTTCTAGATTATTTATTTAATATACTTATTTAATTGTACCTACTTAGCAAAGCAATTCAAAAAACTTTTCATAACTGTTTTTGATTTGTTAGCATTGGACACATTCCAAAACATAGGCCGTGTGCCAATTGCGTTAAATTTTTATCCACTGGCCAATATTTGACGTTTCTACCAGTGGTGGATACAATTTTAGCTTTTTGCTGAGTCGATTGGATTAAATGGGATTTTTTTAGCGCTATTTTTCATTAATTTCCCACTAGAATTGAAAAATTCCCTTTAAATTTTATTCACATCAGATTTTATTATAACATAAATTACCAAACTGTTTTCCCAGTTTTAAATAAAAAAAATAACATTAAAACCATAACTAATAATTATTTTCCGTGTTAATGCTTTTGTTTGTAAATTATATCTAATTTGTGTGATTGTAACATTTAAGTAAATTTTGAATTATGTAATTTATTTTTATATTTAGTATAGAAATTTATAAAATTGTAGCTTTTGAGGATCAGACTTTGAAAAAATCGCGCAGTTTTTTTAGTTTTATTTATTTCACCGAGATCTACAAAATGGCATTTTCAAACCTCGGCACCCCGGTTATCGTTATAATGCCTGCCGCGCGTTCTAGATTCATTAGACGACATGAATTTAGGCAGCGATAGTGAAATGAAATTAGACCGCGTGGTCCTATTTTATTTTTTAATATTTCATTTTCAAAATTTCATTTTCAAAATTAATTTTGAACGCCCATACAAAACCATGCGCGGCCTAATTTCATGCGGTCTAGTTTCCATGCCCCTTTCAGATGCAGATAAGGACGCGGCGCCGCGTGCAGACTATCTGCACATGTATTTCAGGCAAATCACCAAAACATTTTATACGAAATGTCAACGCAGTACGTCAAAATATTATCAATCAACAAAATTATTATCAGAAACTCCGTACTTACAAAATTAGAAAATATAACAAAATTGTATTTAAAATTTTATGTAGGTATTTATTATTTTTTTTTTGTATTATTTATTTCATTTTACAAACAAGATGTCAAATGACACACTGACTAATTCAATTACAAAAAATCTCGTTTTTCATTCGACTGAGATTAAAATCTGCAGTGCTCAATGGAAAACGTCATGAAAAATATGCACAATGTACTTCTATTTTAATGCTCACAGCTGTATTTAAGAATAATATTTCGTAGGTACATGGTATTTCACCTTAATCTTTATCGAGATATTCGTCAACTAAGTCATTCCCGTCATTATTTAGCTGGAAGCATTTTTCATTGTTTCGCTACGAGTGCCTTAAATAATTTTTGAACGCTTTGTGAGAAACAGGCGGTTGCTTTATTTCACATCGTTTTTTCGAAACAAACAAATAGGTACGAAGTGAAAATGTTATCTCATTAGATAATACTACAGTGCTGAATGCATCCATTACGTCGAAATTTCAATTTTCGAATTCGAATACCTATCAAAATCAGCCGAAGTTGACATCTAACAATTTTCAGTTAGTTTTTTTTAGGCTATGGTGAGGTAATCAATTTTCAATTTCGCACTTTTGTATAACTCCGTGTGTTTATATTTTGCGCGAAAAATAGAAATTGTGTTAATTAATTTCTATATTCTTACCGTTTAATTTGTATTGAGTGAAAAACACAAGTGATGGACAGTCAGGTACGCGTTACTTTCTTCATGCTAATTTGCAAAAAAAGTTTCTTGTGATGTTATTATCTTTAGAAACATAATGTTTTCTACAATAGAAGTACATATAAGTAAATAACTAATAAATTAAGTAAATAAATCATTTCATTTGAGATGTAAACAAGTGATTTGTTATCTCTCCAAGTAGAATTATAAATATTTATTTTTGTGTTTACTCCCTATCGTCGGGAAACTAATAATCGTGGTGAATTACTTTTTTTCTTTTGTTTGTGAGGCAAACTTAAAATTATCACAATTAAATCAAAATTGCAGGTATCCATGCGTAGTTATCCATCAATTTGTAAGCTCTGGGCCTGCCTACAAATTTCGGGCGTTTTGTTTTTGTTTTTTTATCTATACATTTTTTAATTTTTGTTTCAAAGGGATTTACCGTGAACGGTATGTAGTCACGAAATAAGGATCACTTTTAAGTTTGTAGCCCCAGTTTTAGCATTGAATCGAATAATATCACAACGCATATCTTTTTGTCTGGTTATAGATAATTGTTTCGTAGAAAATACATTTTTAATACACTTTAAAGTTTAAACGCATTCAATGTGAAAAATAGCGTAGCCAAAATTAAGTTACATAAAATCTGTATCCAGTATAACTGCATTACTGGTAGTTGGGTTCTACGAGATAATATAAAAAAAAACTTAACGAGGGCTAGTCACTCGGGGGGATTTCAACTATTGTTATCTGATGAACGCACAACTTACCATGGGAGAGTTCATAGTCTAGTCTTACCGTTCAATATTAAACAAACAGTGTGAAAGTGTAATTATAATAATTGTCTACCGTAGGCTCCAATTGAAGGTTACTTATTGGACATTGTAGACAATAAGTGGCGTGAGGAAACACTACCATACGATCAGATTCTAGTACCAGCCGATAAGTTACCCGATCCAGAAGCTGATGGTACTGACTCACATTTGACTTTAAGTGAACAGGTTCGTTGCAATTATTTCTAAAAAAAAGAAGTTAGGATATGCTCTTTTCCCTAATTCTAGGAACAAAGATGGACTGATCTTGCTCTAAGCACTTTGGCCCCAGAATCTGGTTTCAGTGATCAACTTAACTTAACCGGAATCTAAACAAAAAATAATAATAATACTAGCTCAATACTTTACATAAATTCAGTCTTCGTTCACATAAAAAATGAATCAACATCTCCACTCACCGCACAAACTGACAGAATTCGCTCGCGATTTCGAGGAAGAACCTGAAACTTTCCTCACTAAATTTGTTAATAAGATTCAAAATGCCTACAATACTAGTTATAACACTGTTAATGATGCCCCTACTGGAACTACCAGTGTTCCAAAGTCAACATCACATAGTACTTTCTATGCCGATGTGGAAAGTATTTCACGGAATAGTTCTTCCTCAAGCCTGAGCTCCTCGAATAAAGTGGGAAACTCTCAATCAAATCAAGATGGCTCTGGGTCAACGACAACTACAGAGGAGATAAGTGAATCTGTAGAGAAGGTAGAAAGAGAGTCAGATCAGTTAGTGGCAGGTGAAATTATTTTCTATTGTTTGTGTAGGTTGATGAGACTCCAGCAGAAGCAACGGAGGGCAGGACCATGGTGAATGTGTTAAAAAGGATTAGCAATATTGTCGCCACAAAGAATAGCGTAAGTCTTTCAAATAAACCAGTATTAGTATGTAGGTAAAACCGAGTTTTTATCAGAATCTGCGGAACTACAAAGACACTGACCTTCAACGCTTCTGGATGCCTGATTCCAAGGCGAAAGAATGTTACGACTGTACGCAAAAATTCTCTGCGTTTCGTAGAAAGCACCACTGTCGTCTCTGTGGACAAATATTTTGCTCGAAGTGTTGTAATCAAGTGGTTCCCGGAACAATTATAATGTGCTCTGGTAAGTTTTTAATGGATAAATTTATTCATTGCTATTCTTTATGTTTTGTTACGTTAATAGGTGATTTAAAGGTCTGCAACTATTGCTCGAAAATTGTTTTAAGTTATTTGAAGTCACCAAACATCACAGTCGATCTTAAATCTGATCTTCAAGCTTTGCAAGAGGATCTCTCAAGCAAACTCTCACAAGACGACGAATCCAGCGAAAATCTGAAGCCTCGCCATAATCCCCATCAGACACGCAAAATATCAGATGGTTATCAGGAAGAACGCTTTGCTTCTAATCAAATAAACAGCCTTTCCAATGCTGACCGTAAGAATATCCTACAGCAATCTAATTCCTTAATAACACTCCACGACGAGATGATCCGCCTTCTGCCGGCACAGAACTGCGGTCTTGATCTCATTGACTATCTTAACACCAATCAAAAATCTTCAACTAAAGTCCAAGCAATTGCCATTCTAAGCGCAATGCTTGCAGCAGGGTTTCTCCTTCCCATAGTTCCTGACTCGGACCAACCAAACTTTGATGAGAATTTGCACTACAAATTTGCTACGAGGCGACCGGAAGTGTTGACATCTGCCATAGCTGAAATCGACGACGAAAACGACATAGGCTTTGGACTTCCAACCGAATCCAGTCCACAGTATGAAAGTGACCTACAGCCACCGAAATCTCTCGATGTGAGTTTGAGCTTTCAATCAGTAAAAGATGTTGAACTAGAGAACTCCATACGATCGACGACAACTACTTCTAAACTCTTAGAGTCCTACTGTGATCATGAAGAACAGTTACTGACGCAAATGTTGAGAAATTCTAATCTCGATCAGCGATGGTCAAAGGTGCTGACGCCATTGTGCTGTCGAGCGGCGAATCACTTTCAGCCGGAGTACTGCACGAATGAGTTAATGGATGTGCGTAATTATGTGAATTTCAAAAAAGTTCCCGGTGGCAAACGCCAGGAGTGCACAATTGTAGGTGGTGTTGTGTTTTCTAAGAATGTAGCTCATAAAGACATGGCTACGAGGGTAGAAAGGCCTCGAATATTATTGTTGCAATGTCCAATTGTTTATGAGAGAGTTGAGGGTAAGTTTGTAAGTATATCCACGGTACTGCTGCAGGAAAAGGAGTATCTACGCAATGTGACAGCGAGGATTATGAGCTTTAAGCCAAATGTAGTGCTAGTGCACAAGAATGTGGCCGGTGTAGCTCAGGATATGCTTCGTTCACATGGAATTACGTTGGTATTAGATGTGAAAATATCGGTCATGGAGCGGCTTTCAAAAGCGTTACAGTGTGAAATTGTATCATCAATTGAATCTAATATTGGGAAGCCGAAGCTGGGCATGTGTGACGCATTCTATATCAAGAGTTTTGAAGACGGAAATGGTATGTTGGCATGTATTATTATTTGTAAAATTCTTCTAAGCTTTTCCCTCTCTAACAGGATCAATGAAAACCCTAATGTATTTTGAGAAACTTTCCAGTCCAAGGGGGTACACTTGTCTTCTGAGAGGTGGTAACAATGCTGAGTTGGCTAAGGTCAAGAAGGTCGCATCTTTTCTTGTATATGCAAGGTTAGTCGGTAAACACTAAAATAAGGCTTAAGTGTTTAAAATATCCATCTCATTCTCTTAAGATACAACTGGCGCCTAGAGATGTCGTTTCTGTTGGATGAATTTGCCCGACCCCTCTCACCAAAGCCCCCAATTTTCGATTCCAAAGAACAAAGTCCATCGGATGATGTTGAGCTTACTGCTGTAATTGAAACGCCTGAATCCATTGAAAAACCTACTACATCCGCAAAAAAACTTACTGAACGTAAATCTGAAGAAAAACTGGTAACCATAGAGGATGTAAGTGATTTTACCGATCCCCTCCGTTCTGCTGAGGGACCAAACAGTAAACTTTCACCGGATTCGTCAATAGTTGAACTGGCGGTTGAGACCCCTTATGACAATCGTTTTCGTACGGCACTGAGTTCTACAATCCTCTCCGTCTCTCCGTTTTTATCATTCCCTTTGCCATATTTGGAGACAGAGCAAGGAAGAAAGTGTGCCCTACGTCCACATTTTCCAAAAGAGCTGTATTTCTCCAAACAATGGTCGGCAGCTTCGAATGAGAAACCCACGATAGTTGATACTGAAGCTCCTGAGATTGCTGAAGACTCAAAGCAGCTCAATCCACCACATCCGTTCTTAAAGCAGAAGATTACCGCTCCCATTGACAATCGAGAGCTGCAGACTTTGCTGGCAGAGTTTCGATCATTCGGAGGGAGATATCCCAAGAAGAAGAAGAGTAAGAAGCTTCGATCTTACTCTTGTTTTCATACTAATAAATCATTTCTTTCTAGTGATGAATCTAAAGCGTCGTGAATCCTATCAGAAACCACAGAAAATTAGCGAGGATCATGTGTATAAAGATGCACTGGACTTGGAGAATCACCAGCGTCTTCCAGTGTTGTTTTGCAGCTTCTACTTCAACCCAAAGGCCTCTTCCTTTTGTGCACAACCTACTCTTTTGGACATGAAGTTTTATGGACAGCAAGACATTATGTTGGGACAGTTCCTGCTTC
Organism: Brachyopa scutellaris; assembly: GCA_949775065.1. NCBI lineage: Eukaryota > Metazoa > Arthropoda > Insecta > Diptera > Syrphidae > Brachyopa > Brachyopa scutellaris. The sequence continues at coordinate 29,907,603 of OX459115.1, read as the reverse complement.
GATATTGTTTTAGGATCTCTTACATATGTCCGCTGTGCGATCTGCCAATGATGGACCATGTTAGAAGGTGAGTACTCTTTGCTTATTTCTATCGCTGATTTTGGCTGACCCACCTTTTTTGCAGATATGTCCATTCCATGGGCTGTGTACAAGTCTTTCTAAACGAAGATACCAGCAAAAACGACCCGAACCGCATTTACTTCACCTCATGGTGTTCTATTTGTAACGAAGTAACTCCAAGTGTTCCAATATCAGAAACAACCAAATGCTTGTCGTTCGCTAAATACTTGGAACTACGTTTCTATGGCCATGCATACAAGAAACGTGCTCTTGAAGACGATAGTGACTTTGAAAAAACTGAACCAAAATGTGGTCACTCGTTGCATAAGGACTACATTCACTACTTCACCTACCATGGTATCGGTGCAAAGTTTATGTATTCTCGCATTGAAGTGTGTGAGATAAACCTTCCTCCACTGGTTCTCCACTTGAAGAAGCCGAAACCATTTGACCACTTTCAAGTTATGGAAGATATCAAATGGTTCTCAATTAAAGGACATGAAGTATATTCCAAGATTCACGAACGAATCGCAGATTTAGCGACAGAGGATGAGTCCAACGGTATAGCCAGCCTAAAGACTTCGCTCCAGATAGATCAGTTCAATTTTAAAAAACGTGTAGAGATCGTTCAAACACTGCTGACAGAAAAGGAAGCTAACTCCTATGATATTAATGACGGAATGTTGATGGCGAAACGAACTTTGGCCGAGAATATCAATGTTTGGAGTCCAAGGTTGCATGAGATGGCACTACAGTTAAAGTCTCTGCATAAACATGACTCTAGTCCACAGATCGATTCCGGGCAGATATGCACTGAGGACTTGAGATCAGATATGGAATCGCCAACGGGTGAGGCTAAGTCTATGGCTGATTGTCAGGATGATTTTCGATCTGACGGTACCTCAGATGAACAAAATCTGCCCCCGGTGGAAAAGAATAAGAGTCAGGAGCACGTGACTGACAAGAAAAGTATCAAAAAAATTCTTAGTCATTTGCTACCCTCCGTTGGAACCGCAAATCTATTGCCATCGCCGCTTTCGCAGAATGAACATTTAACTTTGCCATTGGGAGCATTTCCTATATTAGTTCACGATCAGGATCTTAGCTCTATAATTGCATACAGTTTGACATCGCATGACTACAACCGTCTGATAGATACGATTTCTCTGAATTGTGCCGCCAACAATGCCCCAGCAAGTAGTCCGAATCCTAAGCGAAAATCAAATGATGGGTAAGCTCAACTTATCATTTGGCTTTCCTGCTCTCCATTTATCTTTCTTTTTTAGATCCATTGATGCTGAAGAGAAAGACTCCCCAAAACTGGTCGAAGATGAAAAGAAGCCCACGAAACCAAATTCACACATTGACATATCATTCCAGGATCCCTCAACGCAATTTACTTGTAAGATTTACTTCGCCAAGGAATTCGATTTGATGCGCGCTAATGCACTTCAGGTCCCCAAAATGAACAGAAGCCTGTTCAAGGATCTTGAGCTCAGTAAAAAGCGTGAAGAGCTAAAAGTCACTCACAAGGGTTCGAACTCTGAATTGGAAATCGTTCGTAAGGCGAGCGATCCATCTATTCAGACGACCTCGATGCCTACCGATCAGACGAAGGACGAGAGTGCTCAGCTGCAGTCGGAGATTGAAGACACTAGAATCTTCCTAGCGCGATCGCTTTGCAGAAGTACGCAGTGGGAGGCGAGAGGTGGAAAAAGCGGTTCCAATTTCAGTAAAACTCTAGACGATCGGTTTGTTCTTAAGGAGATGAGTAAGAACGACATTGCGATCTTTGAAAACTTTGCTCCAAACTACTTTGATTACATCGTCAAGTGTCAACAGCAAAACCATCCAACATTGCTAGCGAAGATTTTTGGTGTTTTTAAGATCACCATCAAGAAGAAAGAGTGAGTTTTGAACTTGAGTAGAATTGAAAACAATTGTTGGCATGTCTGTATTTTGTAGTTCGTTTCAAGAGAAGGGAATGTTGGTGATGGAAAACCTGTTCTATGATTGTGACATCAAAAATAAATTCGATCTTAAGGGTTCAGAGAGAAATCGGCTGGTTGATCCGACCAATCAAAATGGGGAGATTGTTCTGCTCGATGAGAACTTAGTTCAAAGTGAGTTGCTATAGTTGGAAGCGAAATTTAGCCTGACTGATTTTGTTAATAATCTTTTTATCTGCGGCCTCCTCCTAAATTTCCCAAATTATCAATTTACAGTGTCTTGGTCAAAGCCACTCTATATCCTATCGCACAGTAAAACGGTCCTCAAGGACGCCATCAATCGTGATTCATCATTTTTAGAAAAGAATCAAGTGATGGACTACTCACTCTTGGTTGGATTGGACAACAAGGATAGTGTGTTGGTCTTAGGGATTATCGGTAGTTACACATTTAGATATGATTTTTAGCGTAAACATAATTTCCATATTCCTTTAAGATTACATACGAACATATACATTTGACAAGCGCGTTGAGTCTTTTGTCAAACAAACAGGCATCCTTGGTGGAGGAATGGGTAAACTGCCCACTGTGATTTCTCCAGAACGATACAAGCAGCGCTTTACCGATGCAATGGACCGATACTTTTACATCGTGCCCGATCGATGGGAAGGCCTGTCGAAAGCTTAAACCTATTAACTGCTTGTTATTCATAACCCGATCTTAAACATAAAACTAAAGCAAAACTAATTTATTTGTAATAATTTAAGTGTTAAAATTGTAGAATATATAACAAATTCGCCGTTTATTGGTTCATAGGTCCGGTCCGGTCCAAATATTTTAGTTAACCTAACATTTTGAAATCAGTTGCGCATTTTTGATTATTGTTTTTTTTTTCGAAAGAAAATAGCAAATTATAAAAAGTATTTCATGTTTTATGGAAATAAAATGTTTCACAAGTTATATAAAATTTTAGACCCCCACTATGATTGCCCACCTTGACGCGGTGTGGGGGCTTAGTAAGGTCAAAGATTCTCGGGCTATTCTTCCCCCAGATGAGACCCAAAGCCAAGAGGTAATCATCCCTTCACACCCTTTCCTTTTCCTACTATCCGACCAATTTCCAACGATCCCCTAAACCAATGCGGAACAGCATACGCAGAAGGATGCATGGCTAAGAGGGTGCTTAGTCGCTAGTATGCGAACTCTGGACACCAGGCGACCTCCGGTTTCAAACTAGCCTTCCCTCAGTATACCGATCTCTGCTGAGGGTGACTTATTTTCTCGGATATTCGTGGGACCAAAATGCCAAATGAACAATTTTATTTAAAGAGTGATGCCTCTTCAATTGCATCTAAAGACGCATTTGCTGCGCATCTTCACAATTTACTCTCGGATGAACTTTCTATAAATTCCGATGTTACAGCCGTTAATAAAACCACTGCCTTTATTAAACTTAGCGCTGGCGAGCGGAGACGCTTCAAAAGAGCACTCAAAGATGGTGAAACTAGGGAGCGTGCTCTGGAAATAGCCAAATCCCGTTCTTTAGGAACTCAAAGTAACGTATCTCTAGGCGCATCGAACTCTAGAGATCCAATTGTGCATCCTATTAGTGCGCAAGAAGCTGCAGTCAATTGGACTGCTTACCAACCACCTGTATCCTATAGGAGTATAAAAGAGAAGGAGTTGACTTCTCTTACGAACTCTGAATCGAAAACGCTACGTTATGACACTTTCAGTTTTCCCGCGAACGAATGTTCAGTAAAGCCCAACCCTGAAGCCGAAATTGTGGGTGCTACGGTCGAGAATGTGTCTGACACAGGTTATATACGACTTAGACCTAGCGAGCGAAGACGCTTCAAAAAAGCGCTAAAAAATGGCGAAACCAGAGAGCGGGCTTTGGAAATAGCCCAAGCCGACAGTCTGGGATCTAGGAGTGATGTTTGTCCAAGCGCACTGAAACCAACGGATACATTTGTGCATCCTGACAGTGTCCAACAAGTTGCAGTCAGTTGGACTGCTAACGAACCTCTGGATTCCTATAGCAGCATTAGAGCCAAGGGTTTATCAAATTTACCTAAGTCTGATTCGGAAACGCTGCATTATGATGCTTCTAGTATATCCGTGGACGGATTTTCAGTAAAGCCTGCAGTAACAACTATGGGTAATGCAGTCGAGAATTTGTCTGACCATACCACTGGGTATATACGACTTGACCATGTCGAGCAGAGGGGCTTCGAAAGAGCACTAAAAGATGGCGAAACCAGGGAATGTGCTCTGGAAACAGCCAAAACTGATGGCTTGAGATATAGAAGTGATGTCCATCCAAGCGCACTGAAACCAACGGATACATTTGTGCATCCTGCCAGTGCGCAAGAAGTTGCAGTCAGTTGGACTGCTAACCAACTTCCCGATTCCTATAGGAGCATAAGAGACAGAAATTTATCATATTTACCTAACTCTGACTCGAAAACGCTGCATTATGATGCTTCTAGATTATCCGCGGACGAATTTACAGTGCATTCTGAAGCCAAAGTTATTGGTAATACGGTCGAGAATATGTATGACCATACCACTGGCTATATACGACTTGGCGCTGTCGAGCAGAGGTGCTTCAACAGTGCACTAAACGATTGCAAAACCAGGGAATGTGCTCTGGGAACAGCCAAAGTTGATAGCTTGAGATATAAGAGTGATATCCATCCAAGCGCACTAAAATCTACAGATACAATTGTACATCCTGTAAGACCATACGAACCTGCAGTCAATTGGACCTCTTTCCTACCTTCTAATAAAAAAGATAAGGATTTGCCCTCTCTTATGGACTTGGAAACGCACCGTGACCATAGAACTAATTCAGCAGAAAATTCAGGAAAGTTTAACAGCACTCCCATTGGTCACGCAGTCGATTATGTGTCTCTCCAGACCACTAGCTTTGTAAGACTTCGACCATTCGAAAAGTTGCGCTTCCAAAAAGCACTTAAAACGGGCGAGACAAGGGAACGTGCTTTGGAAATAGCCAAATTGCCTTCTAAAAGCAAAAGTACCAAGGATAATACAACCCCACCGCCACTTAAAAAAATCAAAGTCGACTCTTCCTCCACTGGCAAAACACCGTCCGATGGTAGCGTCCAATTAGGAGTGGTTCCAATTAATCTGGCAACGAACCCGCTTAGTATTAAGCAAATGGCAAATATACAGGAAGCAGTTATCGATACCTCGATCGAATTGAGTGATGGAGAAATTAAGCCTCAATTCCTTGGTTCGCACTATAAATCCGGCTGGTTGATCTTCGTATGTTCGGATCGTTTCACGTCTGCCTGGATGAGAGAGCATTTTTCGAAAATCAGAGAGAAGTGTCGACTAGATTTGATATTAATAGAGGAGAGATTTTTTCCAAGACCTCATACTATCACCGGATTATTTCCGCAAAGCCTTCAGCTAACGAATGAAAAAATTTTAGCGACTCTGGATGCGCAGAACTCCGAGCTGAGTACCAAAACGTGGACAGTGGTACAGAGAATGATAGACGGTGCCTTCGTTCATCTAGTCATTACTATCGACGAAGCTTCTATGAATACTCTAAAGCAGCTAAAGGGAAAAGTTTCCTATCGTTTCGGTCAGCTGGAGCTCAAATTAAAGAGAAGTTTTTGACCACCAAGAAGCTAAGTTTGGGTGAATCAAAGCGGTGGCCTTCCTTTAAACACCCAAATCGAAAGAGTGAACTGCATAAAGGAAGTAAAATAACAAGCCAAGAGATTGAGGGACAAAATTAATCGAGGATATACTTGATGTAAGTCTTTATACACGCCTAAAAGCGATGACCTTACTATTTTTTTTCTTATTTCAGTACATTATTATACATAACACGATGCATAGTGATTGGCATACAAGAAGTTCTGATCGACCATCTCGCAACAAATTAGAAGTGGAGAATAACTGAAATTGATTGATTCCTATCTATCTGTTGTTATAAGAAAAGTTCTTAATGCTCACCATGTTCAAGGCAGCAGTGATCTCAACAGAAGCGGTGAGTTATGTACATATAATTAAAACGTTTCAAATTGTATGAATAAGAACATAAATAATAGAACAAATTGTATACCATATTTGATTGCCACGACGCGAATTGTTGTGTTCTTGTCGATTAAGAATAGCTTTTATCTATCGATCTATCTTCTTTTGTATTTGGTGACTCAGCCTTGAAATGATATTTGCTTTCATATGCTCGAATATTTCTTTATCTCACGAATATAATTCATCGTAAAAATATAAATTAACCACCTTTCGCTTAAATTGATTCATCTAATTGTATGATGGTGGGTGTAACTCCCACCTTGTTCAAAAAATGTCTGGGATAGCGCCAACGTGTGACGTTTTCGTTCATCTGATTTGAATTCATTTTGTTATTTTGGTACATCTGTCCTTGATATTCCCACCAAATTTTAGCGCCATAGCATAGCATTTGTGAAATTCACAGAATTGTTGAGCATAGATCCTTTTTGGCAAATTCTTGGGAAAAAAAACATTGGGAAAAGCTTTTGGCAACGATGCTCTAGAGAACACAGTGGTTTACGATTGGGATGCTCGCTTCGTCGACAATGGTTTTAGTAGACAATCGCATCGGCATCAATAACTGAGAAACACGTCGATAAAATAAATGATTTACTGGTCGTAAGCCGCAAATAACCTCTCTGATGGTCTTTTTCGTTAGTTTTTAAACAATGTGGTGTTTTTGACCATTGTCACGTTAATATACCTACTGAATTTAGTTAAATTATTTTGTATTTAATTGGAAGTCTAATCAATTCAATTAAGTGCACTTCAAAATTGGATCTAATATAAAATAGAGATTGCGATTAAATTTTTTTCAGTGGAAACACATTTTGAAACTCCAAAAAGTCCATGCATATATGTATTTCGTTTTGATGGAAACCTACTTAATATATGTATGTATGTACATATGTTAGTCATTTCAAATCATGGTGGACTTGGAAAGTTCGCACAGAGAGAGTAACGAAATATTTGCTCTCATCTGTTGCCTGGAAATGGCAATTACGAAACGCCTGCACTTTCTCGATTTCCTTTAATTTTTATCCTATCGATTTTTACTTACAAGTCCTTCCACTTATAGTCTGTTTCAAATAACTTCTTGCCAAGTGTAAAAAAGTATGGATTATTATTTTTTTCATTACCATGATTATTTTATGTAAAATATTTACTTCTCAGTTATGGCGTTGAAAAGAAGGCATAATGTTTTGCCCATGGAATTTAACATTCTGCACTTGGTTTTCACACTTGGCAACAGATCTTTTCAATAAATTTCACACCATATCGTTGACGATCTTCGGTTTTTGTACACAGCAGAGGATCGATCACTTACTTTACTTAAGGTGGCGCTACAGCTCGAGGTGAACCTGGGCCTGCTTCTCGGAACCATTTGTGTGTGCGTGTTATATTTTTGCACGAATGGAAGGCATCTACAGTTTTTTGCCGACATTCGAAAAAGTTGGTACCGTGAAAACCTTGTTAGGTACTGGACCCGGGCTGGGATTGAACCCGGGCATCATTGCGTAGTAGTCCAACGCACTTACCACTACATCACTGGAAAAGAGAAAATTCCCGGAAAAAGGCACGGTGATCTGAAACGGACTATATCCAACTTCGCGTTGGTTCCAACATAAGCACTAGCTGTCTTATTTCGTAGTGGAATAATGTGGAAACTTACATTGTATAGTTAAATTTGTCATTAGCGGACACCCTGTTTAGCGGACAACTCTCATTAACGGACACCTTTTTGGGAAGCCAATTTCCAATTTTCCATACAAAATACGTTCTTATAAACGGGCATCTCATAATTGGACAAAAATCTCCGATCCTATGGCTGGCCGCCAATTGTGAAATGTCATAAATCTTCACTTCTTTTCCCCCACTTTTCAAATTATTTACTATTTCACAGGTTTGCCCAATTCGACCACAAAAAAGATACCAAACAGACCTATGAATTATGTACGACCCATTGTACTCCATTTAAAGTTCAACTGACAAACGCAATTCATTGTTTGTTAAAACGAACTTACCTGCAATAAAATCTACTACAACTTCCTGGCACGTGCATTTCAATTTTGAAGTTTGATCTGTCACTTTCAAGCAATCGCAGAGTCAGGCCCAAACAAGTGTTTATTTTTTGAAAAAATAAAAATGCCGAATGATAACATATTTGATGGTAGAGATTACTTTTTTTTAATTTGTTTTCTAAATCATTCACAATCTATCTTTTAGCACCGGAATCGAGTTCCGATGAAGAAGATCCAATTGTTGACGAGGACACTTGTAGCAAATTTGAGATTGAAAGTGCTTTCTCAATAAAGTACAATATCGCTGATGAATCTGCTGTCTCACTAAAAAAAGTTTACATCCTCAGTTTATGTGGAGATAAGTATGTTGCGTGAATACAACCACAATGTAGCATATTTTTAAACATAAATATCATTAGGTCGTTTAATAGACTTGCGGCCGGACTCTCGAACAACAATGTACAAATATTCGATATCAACAGCAGCCGAGGTCTGTCCAGTGCAAGCAAAGATACTTTGACATTAGGAAGCACCGGGTCTATATGTGGAGTTCGATTTTTGGACGAGTCGGCAAACAACTTGCTTGTTGGAAGCACGAATGGTGATGTGAGTTTATACGACTTGCGAACGGCAGAGGTGCAACATACATTTGTGGGTAAGATTCGAATTCTAAAAAGATTTACTTGAGACGATTTTAAGCATTTATATCATATCAGATCCTGATGATACTACCAAAAAACCGATTACTTCATTCGATATGAACTCAAATGGCCGCGTTATCTGCATGGGCACAGATCAAATCATGCACAACGTTTACCTCGTCTTTTTCGATGTTCGACAAAAGACGGTGATGGGCGGTTATTGGGAGAGCCATCAGGATGATGTGACCGATGTTAAATTTCATCCGGAGAATCCGGATCTCATGTGTACAGGATCTACTGATGGTTTGATAAATATTTTCGACATCTCTGCGAGCTCAGAAGACGATGCTCTAACGTCGACAATTAACACAGAAAGTAGTGTTCACAAATTAAATTGGTACGAGCAGTAGTCAAGCCAAAATATCTCCAAGTTGAATATTTAACTTTAATTCCAGGCATAAGAATGTGTATGGGAAGGATATCATCTCATGTATTACACACACCAACGACTTCAAATCATATGACGGTGACAAAGGTGATCTTATTGCAGAGTTTGAGCGAACTCAGATAGCAGAATCAATCAAACGAAAGTCTGCTGCCGATTGTAATCTAGTGTCATGTCATAACATGGTAGATGGTGGAATGTTCTTACTGGCAGCTTCAAATTATAACAAAGGGTAATGGTAGCGTTTCAGTAGTTCTTGATTATAAATTAATGTTTTATTGTAGTGAGGTGGTACGATCTGTTCAGTTGCAAAACGGAAAACTCTTACCCCATGGTAATTTTGATGGAAATAAACAAATTATTAGAGAAAGCATTTTTGATCCTAAGGTTGGTATTTGCTCCGTATGGAACTATTCTTTCTGTTATTGAGTCAATATAGGAATCTACATAATACATACATATGTACATATTTTCTTTTTTTTAGTCAAATTTGTTGGTAACCGCAGGAGAGAGTGGCATTGTAACACTTTGGTCACCATCAACGGCTGATTTACCAGAACTGAAAAGTGGATCCAACAAACTTAAAGCAAAAACCAGAACAGGAAAATCACACGGGAAAACCCCATATTGACAGAAAGAATACGCCTGTATTATCTTAAAAAAAAGTCTCTTATAAATAAAATTATTTTATTAAATACATAATTGATTGCGTTATTTTATACATTTTGCTAACAATAAAGCGACATACACAATTGTAAATTCTAGGACAAGAACAGCAAAATTAAACAAGGAAAACAGGATCTAAATTCAGATATAGGAAATATATGCAAGGAACACTACCAGCAAGAGTTTGTATAAAGCGTCTCGATTGTTTTAGCAAAATGAGAATAAGAAAAAAGACGTTAGCCCTGTTTATAGCCAAATAATTGTATAAACAAATTTGAAAGTTTATCTTAACTACGGAATGCAATTTCGATGATTAAGTGGTGGTATCGGTTTGAATCACATTTAAGGCAGTTCATGGAGATCGAAGACTGTGTAGAGGTTTTCCGTTCGATCATGCACAACTTTTGTGGCTTTCAACATCTCGGGTAGTAGCTCGGTTGCTCGTGAGACGCTCAATCCTACCCGCTTCAGTAGTTCACCTTTAGTTGGCATTGCATACATGGCAACCAATGCAGCGCGTCGTATCAGCCAGGGATGATGTTTGCCCAAGGTATCATTGTATGATTGCTTACAACAACTTGCCGCCTTATCACATTCACCGAGCTCCCCAACTCGTATAAGGAACTCGTGTACAAATTCTGAGTTGGAACAGAAAGATAACATTCAAAATGAAAACATGATACTGATAAAGAAAACCACTTGCAGACGTAGATAAATAAAATAAAAGTGTGCAGGTCTTACCTAAGCCTCTATGTAAACGTAGCAAGGTTCGACTACCAGACACGTAGCCTGTGTTGTTAAGTAGTCCCGAGGACCTCTCGTATTCTATCATTGTCCGGAACGATGAAAAATGATCACCACTTTCCTTTTTCCGAAAATCGGCAAGAATGTCTATTTTGGAACGAACATCACTACTAACGAAACCGAAAACTGTTCCCATTAAGTGGAAGAATCTGCGATGAACAAGTGAATATGTACTCATTAAACTAGGGATAAGGATATTAAAAGAGGACTTACTTACCTATTGATTTCTTCGAATCCTTGAAGGTACTCATCCAGAAGGACATCGTCTTCACCTAACAGACTTGCCTGGAATGATTTTAAAACTTTTTCGATATCGAATGGTTCCACAGCCATGGTGATAATTTAAAAATTAAAGTTCAGAAAATATAAATAAACCCACTGAGAATTGTGGAAAATTTGGATACTACAATCACAATCAACAAAGGCTGACGTTGGATAATTTGATCCAATTTATACCTGTTACGAACTTTAATAGATGAATGAGTTCAGCGAAAAAGAGATGATTGGTAAGTAAATGTAATAGATGGATTGTATTTATAGGGTATTTAATTTATATTGGGCTTTAATTTTTCTTTTTTTATGATCCACAAACTGCAATTAAAATATAAAAAATAAATGATTATTTCGGGAGAAATAGAGACTATTGCGATAACTGTGGTGCAAAGATTGGGGCCGCTTTCCAATAGGTCAACCTTCGGATTTAAACAATTTTTTTTATAGGCCCCAAATGACCCCTTAAACACATAAAAAATAAAATCGAAGTGAGGAAATAACAAATAAAGCAAAAAAAAAATGTTTTCGAAATTTTAACCTCAAAATACTGAAAACTAACATTTTAATGAATGAAAGTGGTACTTTTATGAGAAAATATAGTGTATTTCACTATATATTTTTGCAAAGTATAAATAATGTAAACTATGGACTGGACATCGACTGAAATCATTAAGAAGTGGCCGGGTCCTGTATGGCTGTTTCCTCAACTGGTGTTACTAAACAGTTGGATGCCTGGCACGCTGCGCGCGATTAAAAAAAAACAAACAATGGACAGGACGTCGACTGAAATCATTAAGAAGTGGCCGGGTCCAGTACGGCTGTTTCCTCAACTGGTTTACTAAACAGTTGGGTGGTTATGAGAATCTCAACTCCAAAAATTATAATAAAAGTGCATAATAGACCCGCTGATCGCATTAAAAACAGAAAGTAATGCATACTAGACGCACTGAACGCAAAAAAACAGCCTGTCAACTCATTTTTATGTCAAATATGTTGACATTTGTACGGTTTTTGTGCGGATTGTAAGGTTTTGTGAAAAATTAATTATTGTTTTAAACACATAAACAAATGTTTCCTCACATTAATTTATATACAGAACATCTTAGAATAACGTATATTTACCAAAAATAATAACAAAAGGTGAAAATTCAGGTTGACCTATTGGAAAGCACAGCCCAAAGATTTGACAATGCCATTTTGTAGATCTCGGTGAAATAAGCACAAAATATGAAGTAAAAAATATTGATTAATCACTGGCGTTTTCAAAGTTTTGCGCCACAGTTATCGTAATAACGCCGAGAAATCAAGTGATATTAATCTAGACTACCTACACATTATGAAGACTTGTTCTATTACCGTCCCATTATATAAATAGGCCTGCTATATAAAATAAAATTGATATCGAAACGAGGGAAAATACTATGGTAAAACGAAAATCTAGGTAACACTTGACAAGCACTAGTTTTCAGTACAGCAACCACTTATTAATCAGTGGATCTCGCAAACTATAATTTGCATTTAAAAAATTTAAAAAAAAATCAAGATTCAGATCTGTTTTTGGTTTTTTTTTTTTTTTTGTATTTTTAAACATAGCTTGTCTCATTATTTTAGCTTTTTATGGACACCAAGAATTGACAAATCTACACCGCAAAATATAGATTTTTACTGTATCCACATCACACATATTTCCAAATTTCAACTGTTATTCGGCTGAATTATGTCATTTCCTCATCCCGTAGCAACGTCAACTGTCTTCTACTCTACTACAATAGTATAAAATGTCAACAATAAACTGTTAACTTTCGATTTATATTCAAAAAAAAATTTCCTGGTGAAATTTTTGAAGCCAAAAGTTTTTATCTTTGTAATAACTAAATTAATATATTTATTCCACACTTAGAAAATGACTCTTGATGAAGATATTCTTGCATTTGAAATATGGGCAACAAAGTTGGGTATTCCACAGAAGGATATGCCAGGCAGAGAAGCTCTAAAATCGTAAATATGTTTTTATTCCTTCTAGGATTTTTATTAATTATCCATAAACTCTAGTATTTTCAAATCCCGTCAAAGAGATCTTTTCTGTAATATGCTGGAGCGGGTTAAGCCACGTCAAGAAGTTCAAGAAATTCGTGAAAATATTCTGATAAGAAAAATGGGAAAACTCAAGAATCAGGTTGTTCCAGTGAGTTAAATGATATTCAAATGCCTTTCAAAGAATACTTTAATAGCTCTCATTTTAGACTTGCAGTCGAAGTTTCTTACCCAAAGAGATGCAGCGCTACCTTAAAATGAAAGATCTCGTGCAGCGAAAGACTGAATTGGATGCAAAAACTTCGCAACACGTTTCCCAGTATAACTCACTAGCAAGCTCTATTAAAACTAAAAGTGTGTATATAAAATGAAATCTAAACCCATGTATTTGTTTGTCTAAATAACGTTTATGTAGATATGCAAATCATAAAGCTGAAACAGAAACTAGAATGCCTACGAGCAAAGGTAAATATGCTTGATGTAAAACGAGATGCTTTAAAAAAGGATTTAGAAGATGAAAAATCCAGCAAGGACCGCATAATCTCATCAATGCCTGTGAAGTTGACTTCATTGAATGCTAACGAAGGTGTTGCTGCAACTGCTGTTGAAGAAGCTTTTAGAGAGCTGGATTCATTCTACACACTCGTACTGAATAACTCCAATCGTAAGTTTAAACATGTCTGTATTATGTAACATAAAATAGCATGGACAAAAATAAATAGTATAGATTCTTTAGTCACATCTGCTTCAGCTATGTTTCAAAACAACTTCAATGGTATATATTTATTTTTAGCCCACATTATTCAAGAAGCCAAGGATGACATGTGGAAAAAAATGCGAAAGCTTTTCGCTAATATTCCCAACTTTCTCATCTTCAACTTCATTGTGAAAGTAAAAGAAGAACAATTGCAGAACATAATGATGTTAAATAAGAATCCCAGGATTACTGTAAAAGAGAACCATAGCGCGTTCGACATAAAACTAATGAAATCAAAAGCATCCTTGCTCGGCTTGGCTGCAAACTACTTGTCCGCTCGTCAAGAGAGCCACAGTCTTAATAAACGCTTCTCGGCGGCCTACACACAATTCGTTGAAGCTGTTCAGTGCAAAGTAAATCTCTTCAACGTTGACTCGGGCGATGACGTGGACGACATAATTTCCAATTATATTGTGCAATACAATACGAAGAGTTTCAATAAGGGCCAAAACGACTATATATTGGCCCAAATCGAACTATGCAAAGCACAAATTGACGCCGGTACCAAACAACTGGGAGACCACGAAATACTTCTTAATTCGATCAAGCACGTGTACTCTGACATCGATGCATCAGTAAACCGCATTCAATACGAAGTGATGCAACTGCATCAAATGAAGGAAAAAATACTATTCTCAAAGAACATGCTTCACCACCTCCTTGGCGATATGCAGCTGGAACAAACGAAACGATGGCTCGAACCATCGGTGTTGAAAATCAGCGCCAATTCCACCACCGCCAGTGGGGATAGTAATAGCACATTCGATATGAGCGGCGGCAACATGTTCAGTAGCACAAAATTGGATTTCGATTCAACGTTGAATTGTAGCAGCGCAATGAGGTCTGGCGAAGTGACGATGATTTCAGGAGGAACACGTTACATTTTACCACCAATTCTAACGGAAATTTGCACCTTCATGGATACTCCTTTCGAGAAGTTCAGTTGCGTGACAAAAGACTGGTACGGTTGTTTGAGTGAGGGGTGAGGCGTTATTGTGATTTAGATTTCTTTTTCTAGTGCCTTTTACCTGATGCCGAATCCACTCATAACCGAATCGCATGAGTTATCATCCACCATTCAGTTGGCTCCAGGAATACTTCTAACACCTTACGGATGTTTGCAGGAGGTCACGAACCGAATGGCGTGGTCTGATTCGATTAGCGATATCTCATCGGAGCTGAAAATTAATTCAATTGCAATCACTGGTGGTGAGTTGTGCACGAAAGTTGATAGTTGCGAATATATCGTTTTGTGTGTATTTTCAGTGAATTCTGTGAGTTTGCGAGTAAATGGAAATCAACAACGTGAGCAGTTAGTAGAGCTGTTAGACAAAATTGAGGTGGCCGACATAAACACGAATAGGCTACTGAAGAAAGCCATCAAATATTATGATTTTTTGTTAAAGAATCCACTTAAAAATTATATTCCGCCAACGAAGTGCATTAATAATCAGACGTACTCCGATTATGAGTCGGAGTATCGAACCTACTATCGCATGGCTCTATCTGCGAAATCAGAAATTGCATAAATTTCTCCGCGAAATTTTTGAATGGGCTGCGAAAAAAGTGTTACACATTGTATTTGAATTGTTTAATAAAGTTGTTGTATATTAAAGCCAAGAAACTTGCGAATGCATATCAATAGAGGTTTATTTTGAATGAATTTAAACGAGAAACACGTCTAGGACCAGAATATCAAATTTGGGAAGTTTTTGTCGGCTTAAACATCTCAATACATGTACATATATGCTGTTAAACAGTAAACACTCCCAACGAAATACCGAGTTTCGTAGCAGATGAGTCGGAAATTGTTCATCATCGTAATAAAATCTATACCTCCCTTCCAGATTGCATGCTACAACCGTTGCTCAGTTTCAAATTTCATTTCAATAACTAGGTATAGTAGGTATGTATAACAGATATACCGAAACTATAATGTAAGTGTTCCTAGGTCTCTACGGAACCGTAAAAACGAAATACAGACTGCCTTTTCACTTAACTCCGAGTATCATCCCAACCCGCAGTACACCTCAATTAGGCTCTTTGTTATATGTTCATACAACATATCCATGCATACGATTTTATTTTCAAATAAAATAGAATAACAGCAATGGCCACTCCCATTAATTTCGTTATACGGTGCTTAGAACAACGACTGCGTTTTATGTTCACAAAACATAAGTATTTTAGAATAATATTCGCCTATGGCTCTGTATTTTTTTTGTTTTCTGGTACTCTATTCTAGTGGGGTATGTAGCTATGTACATACATATATATTTATTTTAGTCTGCAGTTTGTATTATATTAGTTAGTATGTACCAACAACCAGCCGCGGCGATTAAAAGCAGATGTGCAAATATGAGGTACAAGACAGACAAACGACAATTTGAACCATTATCAACTTACTTATTCAATTCAGTAAGAAACTTATGCGTATATCTTTTGTTTAGTTCAACTTATTTTGCATTACATATTTCATTATCTATCTTTGTTCAATCTCTATCTACTTCACACTACATACATATGTACATATATCTTATACCTGAGTTTTTTTTTTTGCTAAACATTTGTGCTTTGTGGTGCAGTCTATTTCATGTGAACAAAATATCTTATACATACAGTGGCGAGCATATAAATAGGGAAAAACAAACAAAAACAGTAATTTCTGTGTGTTTTGCTAAAACTTTTAACAACTGGAAAACTATCAATTTAATTTTTTTAGCAGTATACATTTTAGGTGTAATATTAGTAGGTATCTCAAAGCATCAGTTACAGGAAAAATTGAACTTAATAGATGAAGAAAAATCCTTATTTCTTGGAGAACTTTAAAACGCCATTTATACGTTCTTTCAGAAACAGAAATGTAGCCTTGCGATTTTTTTACTTATAATCGGCTTTTTCTTAATCCAAATTCCGCTTAGCGACGTCGTACTCTGCGCACACTCACATTCAAGTTTTCTTGTGCCGAAATTTCAGCGTGAATGTCAACAGCGGTCCTGAAACGATCCTTTTCAGAAAGGCGCTGCATCATCCAGTCAACACGCGGTGTAGTTTTTCGTGGTCTGGGAGCGCGAGGTTTATTAAAACTGCTACCATAGCGTTAGACCTGTTCCAAAGCTCGATGACAAACATTAATTGATATATTTAAATGTTTCGATATTGCAGAGACCGTAATATCTTCACTTCTTAAACGACAAATTTCTCGCCGCTGTTCAGCCGTTATGTGTTTGCCCCGCCCCATTCCTATAACATCACAAATCGAGTTATTATGACTAGACAATAACAAAGCAATATTTATATAAACATTACATACTAAAAATTAAACATTTTCACACAGAAGTTGAGTACAAACTAAAAACAATATAATTTCCCTATTTATGTGCTCGTACCAATTTAACACTTGGCACGGTATTTTGTATCTGTACCGTGAAACGTAAACGAAAATATGTTATGCATGTTACAGTTTGTTCTAAAAAATCTGTTTTGAGGATAAACTTCGCATTTTAGCCAACCTTTTTCCTTAAGTGCCGGTATATGGTGATTTGAACTATGTTGACTGAATTTTCCTATTTATATGCTCGCCACTGTATGTAGGTATGTACTTTTATTTGCCAAATCAAAAAAATCAGGAACTGTATTTAAACATAATAAATTAACATCGAATGCATTTTACAGTATTGTTTCAAACTTGTGGTGCTCATCACAAAAAACCTTCTTCCTCGAAGGGTACAATGCACGTAGTAGTCGTACTCGTACGATATTCATATACAGTGAAAGTCGCTTATAACGACCTCGCTTATTACGACCAGTCGCTTATAACGACCATTTTCCTTTCAGTTGGTTGGTTTCTTTATATTTTAAGCTATTCTACCGTCGGATATAACGTCGTCGTATGTAACGACGGTTCGGATATAACGACCAATTTTCGAGAAGAAAGAATAGATTTCGTCGCGTATAACGACGAAGTGAGAGAAAATTTACAAAAAATTACATACACATTCACGTACATATATGCATAGGTATGTATGTATGTACGTTAATCTGAATATTTCTTGTTCACTCTAGTAATTTGATACAATTGTTTAGTGTTTTTTTGCGCCGCCGATGATGGTCGTTCTACATTGTGCAACTGTAAATCTGTTGCATACTATTATTATCGCCATGATAGCTGATCTTATTTCTAGTACTGTGTGTATTTATTTGAGTTAACGCATAGCCATTAAAAAGTAAGATATTGGTAAGGAGTTTATTGATTTTATTTTCTTATGCAGCCATGAGTTCTAGAAAACGTAGGAACTTTTTTGTAGAGGAAAAGGCAGCGATTTTCTTCCGTTTGGTGTCAGGTGAAAAAAATAGAAAAAAATTATTTATTTATGAACTCTGTATAATGGCCTTCATAATTTAAAAATAAAATAAATTAATTTTGCCTGTGAATGTTTTTAAGCTTTCTCTGAATACTTATGGAGAACAGTCGGATATAGCGACCGCCGGTTATAACGACCACATTTGCTCGGTCCCTTCACCGTCGTTATAAGCGACTTTCACTGTAAATGTAATCATTGTGCCTGGCTACACGGTCAATCCAATACCGATTCTTTTCAGTGAGACAGGTAGATTTTATGTGAGCTAAAACGAGAAGGGCTGATTTCACCAAAAGCACACCGAAAATCCGATTTGATAATAATTCTCGGTGGAAGAGCACGGAGATTGTGTGTTCTGTTTTCAAAGTGTTTCCCTCAACACATTTTGTGTGTAGCCACGGGGAAATTTTCAATACCTAGTATGCCATTGACCGTGTAGCCAGGGCCATTGATAACTAATCAATAACGCCATGCGATAAATAGACAATAGGCATTGGTTTTCCTGTACCAATATGAACTGAATAAATGACATGAGATGGATGACGGATCAGTGATGTATTGGAGAACAAATAAAACAAGCACTTGAGTACCTACCTAATCCTAAAATACATACATATTTTAAAACGAAGATACATATATTCTATCGCTAACTCTCGCAGTCGCAGCAGGACTGAATTATTAGCAATTTTTATTCCGAATATATGATCCTCTTTTTGTGAACGTCAACCGTACTCAATCCAATATAATGTATATTCACAGTATTAGCATGTTGAAGAAAGTATCCAAACAATAAATAGAATTTGAAAAACATTTGAAACTTATTTCCACTATGAACTTTTCAGACACTTGATAGATACTTCTGTACTTGACATATGTATACATATGTATATATGCATATGCACATACATGTAATGTATGTACCATCACCGTCCATAAGTTCCCGGACAAACCATATATTTTTTATTTTTTTTTTTTTTATACAATTGTCTTAATATAAGCTTACAGCTATAAGATACATTGATAATACAAATTTGTTGGCACACTGGGGGCCTAACCTTATACATTGACTTAAAATAAAAAATATAATTATATATTATACATGTAAACTTAAAATTAAAAGTCGGTTGACTTAGATATCATCGGGGTGTTCCGTCCCGGTTGTTAGTGGCGAGTTTGGTGTGGGTTGTAAGGGGGTTGGCGTTTAGCCACGGCGGTGGGCTGACCCTGTGTCAGCGTAGAATACAACTGCTTCCTCGTTGTCGATTGGGGTGATGTCTTCATCCAGGGTGTCCAGGGCGCTGAGGTACCACGGCTGGGGTAGTCGCTGCTGGGTTGTCATCCTTCTTATTAGCTGGTTCGGGTGGCTGGCTGCGCTTCCTACTAGCTTCTTAGCCAAAAGTAGTAGGTACTTGTCGATTGGTATTATCTTTGCTTCTGAATATAGATGGTCATTCCTGCAGTATTTTTGACGCTGTCGGTCAAAGAATAGTCCGGTGCAGATCCTTACTATCTTCCTTTCAAAAACTTGGAGTTGTGTCATGGCTGTCTTCGAGATGGAGAACCAGACGGGAAAGCTGTATCCGATGACTGGTCTCAGGAGTTTATTGTACATCAAGATCTTGGTTTGTTGGCTAAGTCCGGTTCTTTTCTTCATCAGTGGGTGGAGACGATGGAAGGCCCAGTTGGCTTTCTTTAGGACGTTCCGTGCGTGAGGGTTGAACCTTAACAGCTCGTGAAAGTGGATTCCCAGATACTTCACGCTGCGTTTGGTTGTCAGTGTTGATCCATCTGGGAGTTTCAGGGTTATGCTTCTGCACTTCGCTGCTCGTCGGCTGCGTCCTGAGGTGGTCGTTGGTCTCCTGAAGCAGATGAGTTCCGATTTTGAGGCGTTGACTCTGATTCCCCACTTTCGGTAGTACTCAATAAGTCTGTGGATGGGGGCTTCAACTTTCCGGACAGCTATCAATGGTGACATCGAGGTGGCATAAGTGATGGAGTCATCGGCGTAGAGCAGGTTCTCGCAGCTGTTTGGGATGGGCTGGTCAGACGTCAATATGCTGTAAAGGAACGGTCCGAGTTTAGAGCCTTGGGCAACTCCGGCTCTGATGTTCTTCACTGATGATGTGCATTTCTCCAGTTGTACAAAGAATTTCCTGGAAGAAAGAAAAGAAAAAATTATTTGGATTAGTGCTAAGGGAAAGCCTAGTAAATAAAGTTTATGGATGAGTCCTTCAATCCATACGCTGTCGAATGCTTTCTCGACATCCAGAAGGCATCCGACTGTGACACGATGCATGTTGAGAGCTACGGTGATGTCATGCTGGAACTTCATGAGCGGGTGCAGTGAGAAATGCTTCTCCAAACCATATTTTTCCACAATCATGCGTTTATATACTTTTGCAGGACTCAAATGAATATAATTCTTTCAAATCCCAGTAGGAAAGAATCATTTTAAGAAGAATAAGGGAAACGAAGACATAAGACAAACAAAACTGCAAACTAATTTTTTTGGTACATACAACCTTTCTTTAAAAAACGTTGCCGGTTGCGATCTCAGGAGTTCAATTTTCAATATTTTATGTAAATCGAAAGTCTCTTCAGGAAGAGTTTCGAAGACTAGTCGAGTTTCACTTACGAATTCCTTCGATGTCTTCGAACGATCCGTAAGTGGAACACGATTCCTCAACTGAAGAAGGGGAGATTTTTATGCATTTGCTGAGACTATTTATCGGTCTTCTCACTCTTTCTGTTGAAACCGAACATGTGGGTATTTTGGACATTTCATGAAAGGAATCCATAGCTCTAAATTCTGTGAAGTGAGAAAATTGTCATGTTTTCATGTTTTTCATTTCTGCATATTTAATTCAAGTAAATGAATCTGCAAAACGAAGTTATTGAAGAAGAATACTAATTTTCACATATGAATTTTCCTCTGCGGAGAATGTTGTTCCAATTTAATAGAAAGAGCCAGCGGAGGACAATCTCTGAGGGATTCGTAAGTGGAACTCGACTATTCCAAACATCGGAAGAAAGGCCCTGGGAGATCGCTTAAGTAGCCTGGAGGTCAATGAAATCAAAAACTATTCAGAAGCTTATCGATAGAATGCCAAGATAGATGGACAAAGTGGTGTGAGTTTGTGATAAATTGATCGACTCAAGTCTTTTGATTTATTGATTTCAACTTTCAAGTACTTTGTTCTTAACAAGATATGTTATCACGGATATCTACATCCCTACATTTGTATATCAGCCGCCAAACAAAAAACAAATATTTTTTAAATTGAAATTCCTTTTTGACCATACCGTCATATGTACTGCGATAATGCGATCGTTTCACTGTCACGTTTCAAAGGCTTCACTCATGCGTTTGGGTTCAAATTTACCTCGCAGCGTTTTTCTTATCAAAAAAAAAAAAAAATGTTTATTTAAAATGAAATTGGAAAGCTATATTATTCAAAGTATTGTCCATCTCTAGCCACTACATACTTTTTTCATCTTTCGGGCAGGATACGAACACTATGTCGGACGAACGCTTCATCTTTAGATATGCAATCCAAGAATCGACCTATTGTTAGCAATCTTCATAAGAAGTAAGCTTCTGCTCGGACGGGCCATGAGCCATGACCCATGAGTCACCGATCAGAAAAAGTGATAATCAGAAGGAGCAATGTCTGAAAAATACGGCGGGTGGGGTAGGACTTCCCATTTGAGCGGTTCCTAGTATGCCTATCGACGTCCCTTGGTTTCAATTCGTATGGCACCCAATTTCATTGCTTTTAAATCATTCCCATGGCTTTAAGGCGATTTCCTACTGTTGACAAGTCAACTCCCAACAATTCAAAAATTTCTTAAATTGTTTGACATGTGTGTCCTTATCGAACAATTCCTCCGAATCTTCATCTTCGAACATTTTCGGCTATTCAGGTCGGTCCTTGCCTTCCAAGTCAAATCACCACTTTTAAAAGGTGCAAACTACTAGGTACGTGTTGGACACGTTTGCTCAGCTAGAGTATAAACTTTCACTGAAATACGATGACTTCCGGCAGCACTTTTATCCATATTAAAGTAATGAAGTAAAATTCCCCCGTAAAAACAATTTATCCGGAACAAAGCTCGACATCTTTATATATAAAAATGAGCTGTTCGTTCGATACCTTAAAACTCATAAACTAACCATCCGATTGAGCTGAAACGTACACTATATAATTTTTACGATGTTTGAAGTGTTCATACATAAAATATTTTCAAGTTTTCCGGTAAATGGTGCTGGAACTCAAAATTTTCAAAACTTACCGTACGATTAATTGAAACTTATACAGTTTATTTGTAATGAAATGAGAAATGTTCGTCAATCAAAAGTTTTCAAGTTTTCCGATAGAAACGCGCTGAAAACCAAAATCACAAAATTATTTCTACAGTAGGTACTGCATGGTGACAGCTAACAGCTAACTTTGATTTACGTGCACTTACAGTTTCAGCTCAACCGGATGGTAAGATTTTTAGCTTGTTGTGGTTATTTTTATGATATTAACTAATGATTGTTGAGCCAGTTCCTCGTGCTTCCAGATGACACGTTCGGTGTACCAAAATTCAATCGAAAAAATTTCATGACATTTTATGACATAAACCCTGTTCTGAATGGGAAAGCGCACCAAGTAGCCACTAGTATTCGATAAAGTTCAAAGTGTTGGTAAGCGTCAAATAAAAGATCTAACGAAGAGCTTAAGTCTCTTTCTTTGGATGCAATCTTCTTATTCTTAAAACGTTTTTTTCAAATAACCACAGTCTTTTGTCCATTCGATTTGATTTTCCTTTAATTTAGATTCTACTAACTCAACACCCGCACCGTCCTTCTTTTAAGTTACAATGCTTTTGTTAGAAAAGCAACAAACATTGGAAACCTTACCTAGTCAAGGTAATAAAGTAGGTTATTGTGATTGGACATTGAGGGGCTGGACCTGGCAGGCTTGGTACCTTATACGCAATCAGTTACTGACATATTGACATTGCAAGTTTGTTCAGGTCGAAAAGAAAGAAGAAAGATATGGTATAACACAATCCGCTTTACGAATAATAGCATTTTCCTTGTGTGTTTTCTTACATTTCTGATTTAATGCAAAACGTTGGGTTTTCATTGCAAAATGTGTTTAGAATATAAAAAAAAAACAATATTATGTTTATTCCTGATTTATATGCAAAATATATAAAAATACGATAAAAAGCGGGACAAGCGCAGAGAGGACAGAGAGGGTGTAAAAATCAATATGACTCATAAAATTTTGGAAAATAGATAAAAGAAGGAGAAAAATCATATTTCCTCTTCGGCCTTTCGTTCGCGTTTCCACTTTAATAAAGTTGTCACGTTTTACGGCTCTGGGAGCCTGATATCGTTTATGGCCTATTTCCTGATTTGATTATGCGCTGATAAGTACTCTGCCGGAATCATCAACATGCTCATTATTCATTTGGTTTTTAGATTCTTTTTTTGCCTTCATCTGGTTGACTCAAGGGCTGGTGAATGATGGATATGGGATATCCAGTACTTAAGGGAGATCTAATATACCATGACACCTGTTGATATGTAGTCGCACTTGGGTTGTTGTAAGTTGGAGGGAGGTCATCCGATTACAGCACATACTTTATAGTGTCTGTCTACTTGAGTTAATTTCGGTTTTATGGATACGGTCAGGTCAGTTCATCTTTTTTACGGGAGCGCCCGCCGTGTACTGGACTGAAAGTCTTCTTTATCGGGTGTGTGCTGTGGTATGCCGTATGCTGTGTGGGGTTATGTTTTTGTTTTTTTTTTTTATCTGGATCAGCAATTTCGCAAGATATTTGTGGTGTCTTGAACGCACAAATTGAGAGAGGTTATTTATGAAGATTTCCTGTGGCTTTATCTGAAAGCGGACATCTAGAAGTTTTAGTTTGATTATGTCAAATATACTGTCAAGGATGTTACTAAAGGTATTATTATGTGAATAGAGCGGTGTCACATAATGGTCATTAAATAAATTATACTATATGGACTTGAACTTTCAATTTTTAAACAGTGTTCGTTCTTCTGGATTTTCAGTATACGAGATTTTTCTGTACTGCAGACTAATTTTTTTCGGTTGTTTTTATTGTTCCAATTATTCGTCTTATTTGTAATAAAAGTCGTCATCATAGTAGTTTAATACTTTTCCGAAGTCTTAAAATTCTTCCTCTGAAACACTTGTATTTTTATAAAGTGTTGAAGATATTTTTCGCCAGATCCGGTTATCAAGTAAACAGATGCCCCTCTCGCTATAACCTTAGGATAAACTATCTTAACCTGGCTATAGTACCACAGCACAATTTGCAAATATTCTTTAACTTTTTTACGGCAATTGCTCCTAGACTTTTCAACAGCTTACCGAATAACATTAGAATCATAAGAAATGAATCCACTTTCCTGAAAAAAGTAAAACTATGGCTTTTAGACAAAAATTATAAGGATATCTCTGACTTAGTAAGTGTAGCTGTCTAATTTAATTTCGACTTTTTTCTATTGTTTCATTTCATGTATCATAAATAAATCATAAAAACAATGTAAAGGAAAGCATTTAAGTATAAAAACCTTGTTGTGACCCCACTATATTTCATTCCTAATCTAATATTGTTTATAACTATGCTATGCTTCCTGCTTTCGCCTCTAGTTCCTTCTGAGCTATAGATTGCAGTTTCTTTATTATTTCACTTTGTACTTTATATTATTGTTCATTGTTATTTGTATTTTATTTAAAGAATTGATAAAGAAATAAATAATAAATTGAATAAATAAATTGAAAATTGAAAAAAAAAATTTATATACACATTAACTAATATTTATGTATAGATTTACAACTTTTAATTATTATCGACTTCCTAATTGCCTTCCAATAGAGCATCATTGGGTTCTGGCATTAAAAGTAATTTTGTTGGCAAGAAGTCAATATATGAAAGTTCGCTGTGGAGCACAAATACTCGTAAGGCAGACTCCTCTCTTATGAGTACTGGTCCTTGTAAGGAATGGATTTAAATGTAAAGCATACACTGATGACCTCGCTTTGCTCACGAGAGGTAAACACTTAAATACACTAGGGGAACTCATGCAAACTGCTCTGCAGCTAACCAAAATCTGAGCAAACCGCAGTGGACTGGGAGTAAACCCAGAATAGACCAATATGGTACTGTTCTCTAAAAGACTTAAGATTTCAGAATTCAAGGCCCCGTCCCTAGCGGGTTTTCAACTAGACCTAAGGGGCCATGTTAATGATTTAGGGGTTATACTTGACAAAAAGCTACTTTGGAGAAATAGTCTAGAAAACAGAGTAACCAAAGCTAAAAGAGCCTTCTGGATCTGCCGGAGGGCTTTCCGCAAGTCTTGGGTTTGAAACTAGTTCAACGGATCTACTCGTGTGTAGTCAAACCCATTCTACTCTACGCAGTGTTAATATGGTGGCCAGTTGTGACCAACAGCTACGCTAGAACATTCCTAATAAAACCCCAAAAACACACCCACGGCAGCCATGGAAACTATCATTAATATCCTTCCTATGGAATTTGGTGTCAAAAGAACAGCGGGGCTTTCTGCAATTAGATTGCGGGCCCTGAGTCACATCAATGATGAATAAGGGACACCAGAGCTATCTGGAAAGATGTTTCAGATTCCTATGGATTTGTCAGCAACCCAAGTGATCTCATACAAAAAGAATATTTAGTTAAAACTGTAGTCAAATTCCCCAGCCGTGAAAACTGGAAACAAGGCACAGCAATCGCCGAAATAGGGGGCATAGTAATATACACGGTCGGATAATATAAATATAAGCGGAGAGTCGGGAGCTGTTGTCCACTATTTAGATCCTCCGATAAATCTATCCATACATTAAAAACCCTCAGTGCATGTTTTTCAAGCGGAAGTGTTTGCAATACCTACTCAGGGGCGCTGACGAACTCGTAAACGCCAACACCAGAGACACTTGCAGACATCTGCTCGGATAGCCACGTTTAAAGCACTGGCAAGCCCCAAAACTAACTCTAAGCTAGTGAAGGAATGTAAAGGAAAACTTAATGCCCTTGCGAGATCCTGCACGATGAACCTACTCTGGGTACCCGACCACAACGACATACCGGGGAACGCAAAAGCAGATGAACTGGCAAGAGCAGGGGCTGAAGATGTGCGAAATCTCACAGTTACCACTATAGGAACGGTGGTACAAGCAGTGAAAACCGCTTACAGCCTATTTTTTGCAAAACGCAATTCGCTTATGTGAAGTCAAATCTAAACTTGCAAAACTGCCAAAGCCATGATAGAATATCCGAACCCTCAACGAGCAAGGAAAGTACTAAATATGGGTAGAGCACAAATAAAACTGACGTTTGGCCTATACACGGGCCACATCAACTTAAATAGACACACAAACAGACTGGGATTAGTGCAACATAGCATCTGCGCGGGTTGCGAAGAAGAGGACGATAGTATTAAACACAACAAGGCAAACACCTGGGAAGACATATCATACCTGGGCTGACTTCGCTTAGATCTATCAATTTCTCGAAAACACTGGAGTTCACACAGCATACAGAGCATTTTTCTTGAATCCACATATTCCTTTTTAACCTTTCCATCGCCCTACTCAAAACAACCTGTCACTTACACAAATCCCTACCCTTTCTTTCTCAGCGCAGTTCCTGAGAAGATGTCACAGGTTTCTTATTTTCTAAAGCTTAATCCGCACCCCAACGGAACGGTCACGTCGCAGCAGTTATGTACATTATATCATCTTGCGGTACTTGGCATAAGAGTATCTTTAGTAGACTACTTTACTATTCCTTCAAAAGGTTAATTACAAAAAAACTAATTTATTTCAATGAAAGCCTGTAGTCTCTCGACAATTTGTACCTCAGTTTCAAATAACTTTTGTACATTTTTCATCTAAATGACTGTGTGCCAAAAACTTAATTTTATATATCAATTAAAAGCATAGCATCCACACCACCATTCCACAGGTGGAGAAAAACAAAAACCTTTTTCAATTCAATCACCTCCTGGTACATACGAGTACCAATCTAACCTCTATCTTTGTATATCCAAAGCTCGACTGTACTTCCAAGAAAATACATACATACATAGTACGTACGTACGAGTATAAATGTTCCTTGAATTGCAGCAGCATCTGGACATAACATCTCCAAGAATCTCCACCTCCAGTGAACCCATTAGATTCAAGACGGCAAATGCAATAAATGATATAATGGCCCAAAATCTCCATAGCTACTTTGTGTACACTATCTTGAATCTGAGTGCAGTGCACTTGCACATAAAAATGTACAAAAAATAGAAAGCTCAAGTGCCAAGATTTGCGTATCTATGTATATAGTAAGAAACACAGCACATGCACTGCACGGTGTTGGATAGGTAGTGAGAGTGTGAGGAACACAAGTGCCTGAACAGTGTGAATGCCACTAAATCCAATTTAAATTAATTGTTAAAGTTCTCTAGTACCACCACCATCACTTTGCCTCCATTTTGCTAATCCACTTTCAAATTTATTTGCTTCCCTTTGTAAGGATCGGAAAAAAGAACGGATAAATAGAAAAAAAAATCGAATAAAATAAAATTCAAGGATTTACGATTGATTTAACCGATTGGATATTGAAATTTAATTTCATCGAATTTGGCAATGAGTTCTATTGAATGTATAGATAGTTAGATACGTAATCATATTTTTTTTGAGGCACTGATTGATAATCTTTTAAAGTGAAGACTAAATTATTGTTCTTGTTCTATATAATTTTATTGCTCCCACTTCTTATTTCATTGACAAAAAGGAGTTTTTGAAAATAATAAAATAATGGACAGGCAGCTCTCGAGAGCAAACTCGCAAATGGACACAGTTTTGAGAGTATCTCGCGGCGAGTTGACTTTTCACTCTCGACATTCGAACTTTTTGAGAGTCACTCGCAAATGGACAATTGTTTTGATCACTATCGGAGATTAGCTTACAGAGTTCCAACACAGTTCGTATTTTGCGAGTAGCTGTCGAGAGGCAACATATCAAAACAGTTGATAAAGGAGGAAACAAATCAACTCATAGAGCATTTGAGAACTTGTAAAAATTCACCAATTTATATTTTTTAATGTTTCTATTTTACTTATTTTAATTTAAGCTAATAATAAAGTATATTTTTTTACTTTTATATTTTACTAGCTGTAACCCGGTTTTGAAGTGAATACTTCTAGCAACGTATTTGTTTTGAAAACGTGTTACGAAAAATTTGTTACGATAAATGTGCAATAAAGGGGAAATATGTATACAGAAAACATCAGTTGTCGGTCTGTCTGTTTGTCTGTCTGTCTAAATATCTATCTGTCTATCTGTCTAACTTTCTATCTGTGTGTCTATTTGTCTATTTGTCTATCTGTCTGTCTCTGTCTACCTATCTATCTGTCTGTCTGTCTGTCAATCTGTCTACCTGTCTGTCAATCTGTCTACCTGTCTGTCTATCTGTCTCTCTGTCTTTTTCTGTCTACCTATCTATCTGTCCGCCCGTCCCGTCTGTCTGTCTGTCTGTCTGTCCGTCTGTCTGGTTGTCTGTCTGTCCGTCCGTCTGTCTGTCTGTCTCTGTCTACCTATATATATGTCTATCTATCTGTCTATCTGTCTGTCTGTCTGTCTGTCCGCCCGTCCGTCTGTCCGTCCGTCCGTCTGTCTTATTGTCTGTCTCTATCTACCTATCTATCTACCTGGTTATCTGTCTGTCTATATTATATGACCAAAATGAATGATGAATTTAAGAAATTTTGTATGAGAGGTACTAAAACCAACAGTTGTTGAGTAAAAGTACTGATGCTATGTTGTATTCTATATTCATAAAAACGTACTCTGAAAATGTTACCAGGAACGGTTGGTTAGTTTCCGAGTCTATAAAAGACAAACAAACAGACATACATTCACTTTTATTTAATAGATATTTATATTTTAAATTGTTGAAAATTACTGGACATACTGGAATACGAACATGTATGCTGATGGACGATGTTCAGGTACGAAAAAGTTTCCTTTTGGCCTCGTGAAAAATGCAACTTATGAAGTTAACGAAGATCTGAACAGAATTCTGTCCTGGTCGCAAACCAATGGCCTGAATGACTCGCCGATTGAGTTTTTTGATTCAGCAAAAAATCTTGGCATATCTTTCAACAAGACGTTTTCTTAGAGTAAGGGAGGGTATATGAAAGCTTTCGCATGTTATGAGCTAACCAAAAAATTATACACCTCCTAAAACAAGAATTGTTCTATTGGTTTGCAATTGCGATTACGAGCATAAAAGAAAACTAAATGTTGCATATAATTGTATCGCACACATTTCTCCATTTTCAAAAATTTTAAAACCTTTTTAAATTAAGGACATTAGTATTGCTTCATAATATTATGCAAACACATCAGCCGATATACGTGGGCGATCCGATAAGTACCTGTATCTACTTAGCCTACAAAAGAAAAAGAAAATTTTTGGAAAAGTGGCGTTTTATTTCTCAACATAGTATCCTTTTATACACTTGATCCAGCGATGCTCCAACTTCTTTAGCCCACCCAAAAAATAGGTCTTAACGAGGTCTGCAAAGTAGGCCTCCGTGGCGACGATGACCTCCTCATTCGAAAATTCGCGGGCAAGCTGGCTTCCACACTTGGTCAAAACAAAACTACGAGTCCGATTCGGCTGAAATTTTGACAGTAGCCGTCTAAGAGAATGAATCTCTCTTGCGATACTGGCACCATCGGGCGGTGAGGCTAAGAGTACTTATCGGACCGCCCTCGTACCTTTAAAATAAGATTTGTCTGCCACGCTCTATCAGATCATATAACCTGATACCAATACACTGCATGTGCTTAATATCTAACCGAAAATCTCGGTTAATAAAATGTACGACCTTGTTCAGGATGAGACTCAAGGAATATTTGGAAACTCTTCGATGATGAGATTTGTAAAATGTGTGTCCTTTATTGATTTGTAGGTTAATTTTTTTTATTTTATTTTTTAATGAAGTAGTTTAAAGTGGTGTAATTTTTGAATATTGAACTGTTTGATAATAGTTAACCACTCAAGTTAACACATAAAAATGGTCATTGAAGTTTGCGTTACTTTACACCGTCTCTTTATGTGTAAAGCTATTCCCTAATAAATAAATTTAAATTTTAATTTAAATTTTAATTAATAGGAACTATATGAACCACCTGCACAGGTTAAAAAATTTATTAAAAGAGAGCTTTTAGTTTCCCTTCGAATATGATATGTATGTATATGTATATATGAACTGACTTACCAGATAGAAGAAGCCTAAGTATTTCTAATGGACAGGCACCTTAAGGCTGCGGTTATATAGCAAGCGTGTAATACAAGCGCTTGCTCGCGCGAGCTCGCGCTTTAAATTAAATGCATCTTATCAGAGCATGGTGGTTATGTAGCAACATTTTACAAGAGCGAGTAAGCGCGAGCAAGTGCGAGCACGCGCTTGTAAAATTTCTGCAGTGAGTTGAATTGCAATTGCCAGCGCGAGTTAAATCGAAAATTGATACTAACCGAAGATGGATAGTGAAAAATAAATAATCGAAGTTCGGAAACGGCGTTGTTTGTGGTTTTTTCTTTTTGTATAATTTTGTATACTGAGTTGCTGATGAATATTGCTTCATTAAAAAACTCAAATAACTTTTTTTCAATTCATATTTAGTTCATTTCAAAGATAATTTATTTTTATTATGTTTTTTAATGACATTCTAAAATGACTGATTCGAAATGGTATCCACGCTCGCTGATGCAAGTGCGGCATCTTATTAAAAAGTGGTTCATTACAGCCTAAAGGGTTTCTGCGGGAATTGCTTCAATTATTTTTCAATTAATTCAAAGTAATGGGTAGATACAGTAAAAGAAAATCAGGTGCAGTCAAATTAAGAGACCTTGGCGGCCAACCTAAAGTTGAGTTCCTGGATATCAGCTATTTTATTTGCATTATCTCGGTCCATCTGCTCAGAGGAATGTCGCCAAATCACCGCTAAAACTCACTTTGGACCAAAATCGCAGACTTCAAAGCATGATAGCGATACACTTTCCAAATCCTAGTGTCACTGTCCCAATTGTCCATTTTTGTTAAATCTAATAAAAGTTCTTCCTCTAAAAATAGCGACTTACTCTGCACTTTGCTAGACCTAAACAGAAACCGAAGAGTTAACTAGCTCAATTTTAATCGAACACACGACAAGCTTAAGCTAGCACATGCTCGAGCTTGTAATTGAAAGTGCTTGCTCGCGCTTGTATTACACGCTCGCTATATAACCACCGCCTAAGGCATCCGGTCGGTTTGTAACTTCCAGGTACATATGTATGTACACTATACATACATACATACAATCTGTAGATACGAGGTGTACTTGAAAATGTCAATTGCATACATTTCAATCTGGAAACGTTTGGCCAGTAAAACTGCTGCTTTTTCGGTAAGGTGGAAGTGGAACCCCTTTTCATACTTTGACGGAGCTTACATATACAATGCACATAAATACATACATATGTACATATAACTGAGAGTCTTTAAGAAGAAGGTTTATTTGGTGATAACTCACGTGGTGGCAATTAGAAACAATTATTCAAACGTGCGTTGACTGCTCTTGTATGAGTTTCTACTAAAAGTTTACAAACTGTAGCTCAACAGCACAGTGGTTCTTAAAGATATCTGATCTAAGGGTTAGGGTATTTAAATTCGATTCATAATGATAATAACAAGAACGCTGACTATTATGTAGATAGATATAGTGAAAATCGGTATTAACGACATTCAATGGACTGACATATTTGGTCGTTATAAACGATATGATATGTCGTTGTAACCGATGTTCACTGTAACTGAGTTTTAAACTTTCACGTCGAAAATTGTTTCTTCTCTACCTCCTCTTTCGCGGCTGTTTACGAGCAAAATATGTATACAAATGCATGCAACCCTTTACACAGAAGAAGAATAAAAAAATTTTATGTTTTGCTAATAACTTCAAACTGCATAATGATTACAACTTTTCATTAAATTAATTACATACTAATGCAATTTAAATTGCATCACTTAACATACACGATATTTGACATTTTGTATTATAGTTTAAGCCGTTCCATTCATTTGACTACAAATTACAATTTGGTTCATTTACATTTGCGGTCCCTTGCTTTTCCGTTGCCAAGAAATGCTCAACTCCATTCTCTCTGCTGAGTTTGCATATCATAATTAAATTTAAATAACATCTGTCACTTTTGACAGATATTAAGAGAGTCCATATATGACCTCAAAATTAATTTCATTAGCGGATCACATTGCTGCTTGTCGGGATGCATTTCCCGCCTTTTAATTTATTTGCAGATAACTAATTATTCCATTTTCGTAGTAGGTATCGTATAATTGACGCCCACCGACTGATGTCGCTCTCAACCAAGTCTTCATGATACCGGACAGTTCCACATCATGGAATAATCATTCCTGCATGGAGACTATTTCCTGTTTAATTCGCGATCGGAATTTCTGTATCTATTCAGTCGCGTCTACGCGTAGAACTATTGTTGTATTCACCCTCGGGAACATGATATTTTCATTTGCGCTTAAGGAAATGGTTGGAGTTGATACAAAACCTGTACACACTCTCAGTTGGTGGTTCTGTTCCGCTGACATCCCCATGATCGACATCGGTGCTTAAACATTCAATTTGCTAACCAAAATATTCGTTATAATGTGGTTGCGACAGGGAAATCAAAACAGAAGCCAAGCACAGCACGAGCACATAAAATTGGCATGGATTCAACCGAACCGAAAATAAATGCTAACACTCGAAAAGAAATGATTTCAATTCATTCTTTTTAGTTCCGGTTTCGGGCAACGTCTGTCTGTACAACTGCATGAGTATCTGTATTCCTCAGATTCAGTTGAGCGTTAAACCAAATGGAAACAGTGGCAACATGGTTGGATGCATTTGATGTTTTTTGATATAACTTTCGAAAATTGAAAAAGATACTCGTATTTTTCTAAAGAATTTTCCTACAAGTCTGAAGGGTATTCTTTCTGGGTATTGTATATTTTAATCTCTTAAAAAAATATCCATTATTCGTATTCGTAATCATTTTGATGGAATGTTGAAATTCGGTACTCGGAAATCAGACTTCCATAACGATGTTGGACTCTGAATACGTTGGGAAAGATATCAGAAACGTATAAACATCTCAAACTTAGACATTTTAATATCCTTGACAGCTTTTGTTTTTTCTACCGAATGAAATCTTTTTGGTGCAATTAAATCACAAAACGGATTTATTTTATAATATTGCAATTGCATATGAATGAAATGAAATATGGTGAAACCATGATGGTAGTGATGGTGGTGATGCTTTGATAGGGTGCATGCACCAAGTCATCGACCAAGTGTGTGTGGATGAAGCCATGCCCGATGACTGGACTATCAGCTCTATATGCCCCATCTTCAAGAAAGGCGATCCTATGTCTTGTAGGAACTACCGAGGCATATCCCTGCTTAATGTCGCATATAGGATCCTATCCAACGTACTGTGTGAACGTCTGAAACCTTTCAGCAGCACACTAATCGGCACGTACCAGTGTGGCTTCCGGCCCGGCAGATCGACGATCGACCAAATTTTCACACTAAGGCAAATCCTGGAAAAGACAAACGATTTTCAAGTCGAGACTCACCATCTCTTCATCGACTTCAAAGCCCCATATGATAACATTCATCGTCTTGAGCTCTACAAGGCGATGGCCGAATTCGGGATTCCGGCTAAACTGATCCAGCTATCCCGCGCGACGCTGGAAAATACGCGGTGCAACGTGCAATTCGGAAACAGTTCCTCCGAACTATTCCAAATATGCACCGGATTTCGGCAAGGAGATGCGCTATCGTGTGATTTCTTCAATCTTATGCTGGAACAGATAATGCGCAGGGCAGGTGTGAACACGGAAGGCACAATCTTTCACAAATCTGTCCAGCTACTGGGATACGCAGACGACATCGGCATTATCGGTCGCTCCCAGCGTGCCGTGTTAGAGGCTTTTGCGGCAATTGAAGAACAGGTGAAACGGGTTGGCCTTGAAGTGAATGAGGACAAAACCAAGTACATGTCAACAAATAAAGAAACATCTGTCCACCGCCTAGGACGAAACGTCATTGTCGGCAGCAGTAACTTCGAAGTGGTTAAGGAGTTTACCTACTCGGAGTAAATACACCTTAGTGGAGATTCGATGAAGACTTACCCTAGGAAAACCGCTGCTACTTCGGTGTGGCCAACCAAATGGGTTCAACACTCCTTACTCGGAAGACCAAATGCATGCTCTACAAAGCGTTGATCCTGCCAGTTCTGCTGTATGGAGCCGAGTGTTGGACGATAAGCAGGAAAGCAAAGCAGATTTTGAATACTTTCGAGAGAAAAATTCTTCGTCGGATTTTTGGTCCCGTATGCGAGGAGGGCGAATGAAGGAGAAGATATAACCGCGAACTCTATGAGCTGTACCAAGATGTGGATGTAGTTCGAAAAGTCAAAATACGTCGACTACACTGGCTCGGCCATATCGAGCGAATGGACGACAATGCTCCAGCAAAGAGGATCTTCGAATCACACCCCCCAGGTTCGAGATGACAAGGAAGACCGACCCTCTGTTTTAAGGACCAAGCTACTGCGGATGTCAGTGCTCTTGGTCTAGACAACTGGAAGCAGCGTTCCCGGGATCAAAGACCGTTAAGTAAGTAAGAAATATGGTACATATATTATCTTACCAAAGGAAAATTAACATATGTACCTAGACCTACCCAACTTAAGGAGTAAGAACTTTCAAAAACAGTACTTATACATAACAAAGGTATGCGAGGTATAACTGCTAGTTTCAGTTACCCATCTGCACTTGGCAATGTATTTGTACCCAGCTCCTTTTTTGTTCGGCTTATAAATGGTACTAACTGTGACGTAATTCCACGGGTTTTCAATTCGACTCGAATCTATAATTTTGTTTTTAACTAGTGGTAACTCGGTGCTCTTCGGTACACCCATTGAGGAAAAATTATTTCGTTACTTGCTGTGTGCTTAATTTTTTGAAATACATAGTTACAAACGAATAATCGGAGGCAATGCCTTAACTCCAAATATGCATTAAACTCGCAATCGAAAATATTGTAGATAGGGCTTTACGAAAATAGCGACAGAATAGGGGTGAAAGGTCGTTTTTCAAATATTCAGTATAGTTACTCTGCATTGGCTATACATCGCACTATGGAAAAGTTTGAGCAAATGTATGGCTTTGTGAACAAGAAAAATGGCCGAGAACAACCCACAAGTGTTTTTTGAAATGCCGTTGCATCCCGAAAAACTCACTGGGTGGTGCGGTTTATGACATGGCGGCGGCGGCGTCATCAGACCTTATTTCTTCCGAAATGAGGGAAGTGCCGTAACTGTCAAAGACGACTGCTATAGAGCCAGGTTACTTGAATTACTGTAGCCAGAACTTGAGAATATCGATATTTAAAATATGTGAATCCAATTCCAATAAGCGAGCACCGCAGTGTGCATGCGTAAGTGCGTTGTACTATTACGCAATGCTGCTCAATCCAAGCAAACAGCTAAAAGTTTTTCCAAGGTGCCACCTCTTTCGAATGTTTGACAAGCAATCAAAGAGTATCATTTGTCAACCAGTTTCTCAACTCGCCGCGCCGTTCGGAGTCGGCAAAAAACTGTAGGTCCCTTTCATTCGTGCAAAAATAAAGCACTCACACACAAATGGTCGCGAGAAGTAGGTCCTGGTTCACCCTGAACTGTAACGCCTCCAGGACAGGGTATTCAAATATTGGAGCGATCGGGTACGACAGCGTAAAGAAAGCCATGGCAGATATTTGAGTGATATCTTTTTCCGAGCATAACCCCATTTTCCATGCTTCAAAATAAAGCGAAATCTATATCTATCTATATCCATATGTATATGCTATAACATATATGATCAAACCGTTTTTATTTTATTTAAAACTAGCTGTGCCCCCAGGCTAAGCCCGTGTACTAAATCAGTCGGGTTACTTATTAGACAAAGAGCTGCTCTAGTAATCTGGTTCTGGGAAGAAATAAGAGCCGCCAAATCCGACAAGCCTTGTTGGATCAAGGTGGTTTTTTTGTTACCCTAAATACAGAATTTGTTAATAACTGGACTCTAGCGCTACCTATCGCGTCCAGATTTTGTAGTTTTTTTCTTTTGGCACTATAGCAACATATAGTGTGAATATGAGTCATTTTGGTCAATTAATAGGTTTAGAATTTCTTAATAACTTGACTTCAGCGCCCCCTAGCAGGTAGTTTTTTCGCCTATGTCCTTCAACAGGTCCTAGACTATCTCTTTGTCAAATGGCATTATGATTGGGTCAGCGGTTTAGTCGTGTAAAGGTAACAGACAGACAGGCAGGCAGACAGACAGACTTACTTTCGCATTTATAATAAAAGTGTGATTAAAGCAATACCACTCTTAATGAAACTGGATAATGCTAAAAACAAAATGACCAATATAAAAAATGTGTCTGAAATAAATTTCTAAAAATCCATTCAGTTTATGGGCAATAATGGCTCAGTGTCAAATCGCCCAAAATGCAAAAAATCAAAAAAATGACAAATCACCCAAAAAAAAAAGTCGGGCGATTAGATATTTTTTATATTTTGGGCGATTTGACATAATGTCAAAATACCCAAAAAAGCGTTTTAACATTTTTCGGATTTTATTTTATTTTGGGCGATATAGTTTTGGGGGATCGGAAGCATGAGTTCTGACATTTTTTAATTTTTGGGCGATTTGTCATAGTGTTGAATCGCCCAAAAATGTTGGGCAATGTGATATTTTTGCATTTTTGGCGAGTTTGTTTTGGACGATTTGACATGGAGCCGGCAAAAATATCTCCATACACAGCCCGACAAAGCTGTCGAACATTGACGTCTGTCATCCAAATCTGACAATGAATGTCCGATGGTCTGTCGGATGAAAAGCTAGAATTTTTCAATATTTTGAGGGCGGGGTCAAACATAATCTGACCGTGGATGCCCTACTTAGGAACCAAAGAAGAGGTTTAAAAAAATGCATATATGTATGTTTATGGCGAATGCATAATGGCATTCTTAGAAAATACATAAAACAATTAGTAGGACACTGTAGCGACCTTAATTTGGTCACTTTTTAGAATAGGTTGTGGAAAATATTGTGTGGTCACTATATTGGATTGTTCACCATATCGACGTTCGCTATATTGAGCGTGTACTGTACTGTATTTTCACAAAAAGAGGCTTTTCACTTCGGGTCGGGAAATTCTAAATATGGCATGGGTAAAAGCGTAGACTGTATTGTATACATATGCATACATATGAACAAATAGTACACATTAATCCATTTGACTTAAAAACTAGAACACAACATTCCAATTTACAAAAATTCCAATACAACACATTCCGCACACAACAAAATGTAGTTAATTTTTTTTACTACCCACATTGTCCACCCAAGGAGATGACGAATTTCCATGCACACCATGGGGCATGGACATTCACATTTTTTAACCCTTGTCATCGAAACGCGAAGGAGCGTAAATAAAATACGATTCGCCATCGGCCGGCGCGGGGCTGCCTCTTGATGCCGTACTTACGAACGATCTAGTGATGGAAAGCCCCCCTTTTTACGGCACTTGTGCCCATACGGTTCCATAAGGGATGGGTTTCGTTACATTTCTCCTTTTTTTTTGCTCACCCTATTTATACTGGTTCCGGAATTTCATTCCTGCGAACAAACATGTATTCGTATGTACATATTTATATTTATTTAGCCAATGAAACCTGTCCCACTTTACCTTTAAACAAAAATAACACTCGCAAAAATACTCGTGAATACACTTACACGTTCGTAGTGTTCTGGAACTGAACCTGCTATAATAATCACTTGCTTTTAGGTAGGTCCGGTTTGGACCGGATATGGCAATCGGTATGTGCGGAAATGTGCATAAATTGTGTAAATTTACGAGCCATCATCATAACGGTCCGTTTCTGTTCCACAAATTAAACAATATCTTCTAGTTTCCCTAGTGACATATTAATATTTATATCTGCACGGCTGGCCATACTACAAATATACTCCTTTCTATACATATTTGTATATGTATGTGGTTGTGGCTACCTTTTCGGTTTCAACTGAAATCAATTCGCCCTTTGGCCCCCGAAAATTCAATAAAAACCTCCTTTAGCGTAAACGAGCAGTTGAGGCTTTGAAGGATTGTGTCTGGTGATGAATAAGACGAAGGAAGTGTTCTCCGCAGTTTGTGTGCGTCAACGGTCGGGTCGGTTCAAGGGTACAGCATATTTTAATGAATATTCCCATTTCGGAATCCTCTTAACGAATTCTAATGATTCAGAAGGAAATAATTGACTTGAGAGAGAGCGTCTCTTAGAATTTTGCTGAACATTTTAACGAATCGATTTTATAAGACACATTCTACATTCTACCGCGCACAGCCTCCGCCCACGGAATGTCCTTGTTCAATTTTGCTGTTTTGCTATTATGTTTTTTTGGGGCCATTGTTGTTGTTGTATAGGTATACCTGCATATAAACATTATTATAATTAGATGATTTTAATAAAATGTTCCTTTGCGCGTTGTGTACGTCGACGGGTATAATGAAGTTGGTATTTTCGTTGAAAGCTTGTTCCAGATCGTATCGGTAACGGGACGAGTGCGCGCATAATGACATTTAATGGTATTAAATTAAAGTGCTGGAATTTTTGAATTCAGATGATATACATTATGCGAAGTATATTATATTATATATTTAATATTTGAGTAGTCTTTGGATCGCTTATGTTAAGACGTTCACTTTTGATTTGGGAACCCTAATGATGTTCGTTAAGGTTCAAGAGGGATAAATTTATCAATAGGTTTTGAAGTATTATTAAGACACAATCTCATTATAGGTATTCATGACGTGAAAGTAAAACATGAGCCATTTCCAAGATTCAAAAATGGTTTTGTGACTGGAACATTACATTTATGAAATTGAATTTATTCATCGGTTTTGCCAACAATTTGTGGTATCGAATCTCATTCGAGATATTGTTTAACGTTTAATGATACATTAGAGTGAAATACTGGCCGTGTATGCTACAACTTCGAGGTAGTAAAGAACTTTGTTTACCTCGGCTCTGCCATAACTTGAAAAAATGACATCTCGTCGGAAATCAAACGAAGGATTAGTCTTGCCAACCGCTGTTTATTTGGGCTAAGAAGGCAATTGAGTAGTAAAGTCCTTTCTCGATCGACTAAGGAGACTCTATATAAGACCCTTATCATCCCAGTCTTGCTATATGGGGCTGAAGCATGGACTTTATCGAAAGCGGATGAAGATATCCTTGGTCGTTTCGAGAGAAAAATCCTTCGTAAGATATTCGGTCCCGTTTGCGTTGACGGGTTCTGGAGGAGAAGATTTAACCACGAACTGTACGAGCTGTACAGCGACATCAACCTGGTCAAAAGCTGCACATTGGGCGTTTAAGATGGCTAGGACATGGACATCAACGCTCAACGGCTCGGAGAATATTCGACTCGTATCCGGAGGGTCAGCGCAGCAGAGGATGGCCTCGCCTTAGGTGGCGCGCACAAGTAGAACAAGACCTCAGCCAACTTGAGGTGCGCAACTGGAGGCGGCTAGCTAAGGACCGGGCTAGCTGGAAGAGGTTGTTGGTTGAGGCCTTGGTTCAACCCGAACTGTAGAGCCTCCTAAGTAAGTAAGTAAGTAAGTAAGATGGTGTATATGAGATTCTAGACTAGATCATCGCTCATCTCTTAATGAGGGACTCGCTATCAGACTATCGTTTAACGCGGGATAAACAGATATACAGTAGCCCCTCGATAATGTGAATTACCGATAATGTGAATTTCTCTAAAATGTGAATCGGCAAAACTTTACATTGTCATCTCTATAATGTGAACTTTCGAAATTTTCAACCTCTAAAATGTGATTTTTTTGTAAAAGTTTTTATATTTCTCTTGTTTCTCTTGCTCGTTTTGCGTGCAATATTAGGGACTAAATAACTGTTATTTGTCTTTTAGTTGTAAGTGCAGCTGCAGGCTATAGAGAGACAACAACTGCCATTTGTGAAGGTATGGATATTATATGTCCAGTTCGTGGTTATATTTTTTCAGTTGTGTCTTTTGTGGTTTGAGTTTCTTTTTTAGTTTTGTGTGTCAAATAAGCTCAATTGGTACCTAATGGCATCTAAATAAAAATTGCATCGATTTTTATCGATTAAAGATAAGTGAAAAATAAATAAATATTGAAACTGTGCTTTAAAAAATCATTTTGTGTTGTTTTTAATGGATTTCAAAATCGTTTCAATCAGTTTAGTAAGTACTGAAAAAAAGTTCCAGTAATGTGAATCCCTCTAAAATCCGAAAACTTACTTACTTACTTTGTTGGCGCTACAGCTCGAGGTGAACCTAGGCCTGCTTCTCGCAACCATTTGTGTGTGCGTGTTATATTTTTGCACGAATGGAAGGGACCTACAGTTTTTTGCCGACTCCAAACGGCGAGTTGAGAAGCTCAATCGTGCCAAATGATACTCTTTGATGCTTGTCAGACATTCGAAAGAGGTGGGCACTGTGAAAAAACTTTTAGGTGTTTGCGGCGGGATTCGAACCCATGACCGCTGGCTCAGTAGTCCGACGCACTAACCACTTGCGTTACGGTGCCCACGAAAACGCCTTGTTTTAATTAGTTCACATTATCGAGGGACTACTGTATAAGGTATGCCAACTCACTTTTGACGTTTGATATGTGACGTAACGATATACCGATATCAGGGATAGAAGAAAAAGTTGTTTTTTTAATTTCATTTAATTAACTTTCTGTTTTTTACATTTGTATGGACTATACGGGCATTATTTAAATGCCTAGTTTTAGAATATTCTACATTTGCTAAATAACTTTTTTGCTTTTTTGATAGCTCATCAACCCAAGTGTAGCTACTGGAGGAGTCGATGTAGTTATTATTTTTGCACTATTTTAAAATACATCCGGCGAAGTTTTAAAGATAATCTTCTTTTAACTCCTCAAACTCCAACAATGATATATCTTCATCTTGTCCTTCCTCTGGTGGATTTTCAAATGAGTTATTTGCTGTGGGATATATTTTGCACCTAATTACACCGAAGAAACGTTCTAAGTGGTCTTGATAAAGTCTATTTGTTATAATATACGTTATACTATACTTAACTCTAGCATATTCTAAAAATTGAGACAGTGATTCGTTGTTCAACAGAATTCCTTTTTGAAAAGGGAGTAGTGAACGTCGCGTCGAGTAGGAGATCGCAAATTCTGCATTAATTCACTCATTGAATCGACTATGTAACGTTATACTTCTGGAGCCAATCCGAACGCCTTGACCCTTGCTCTTGAGTTGCTGGACGGATATTTTGAATTAAATACGTTGAACGACTTTTATAAAATCAGAGCATCCCAACGCATTTGCTCAAACAATTATAATGTATAATGTGGTATAATGTGATGTCAGCGTTTAAAGAAAATTGCGAATTGAAGGTGTTCAGTTGGCATACCTTATTATTCTGTTTTTCCTGCGTTTTACCAATGCTTTACACTACAGGGTAGGTCTAGGTACACAATTCAACCGTAGTTACTATGGTCAAACTTGATTCAATAGAAGAAATCCCATCCGTAATTTTTTTTAATTTGTCCGTGTATAGCGATTTAGTTAATAAGTAAACTGTAGTCGTGCATAACTATCCTGACAGGATTTAGCTTAAGTAGTGTCCTTTTTTACCTTTTAGCATTGAATCCATTTTTCTGTTATAAATAATGTAAATGTTATAAAAATATGTAAATGGGGAATTCTTCCTACATACTTGAAAATTAATGAGCATAAAACCAAAAAGTAGCTTTCGACAAAAAAAGGAGCATCTGTTCACAGTCTTTCGTTTGCATAATATAATTGAAGATAAGAAGTTTATAGAGGTAACCTCCGTCGATCTAGAGAATTTTGTGTTTCATCGGTTTAACACAGAACATATGTGTTCAGAGATACATACTTAGTCAAACTGTGGGTGGCTGTGGCGTAGTGGTAGTCGTCGTCGCTTGTCACGCTAAAGGTTCACGGTTCAAATCTGGATGTCGCCGAAAAATGAATTTCTCACGAAATAAAAATAAGTTGGTCAGTCTTAGAAGTAATGTCAAAATCCTACTGCAAAGGCATAACATGGCATGGCTGAAGAAATTGATCGCACAAACAAATAATAGGAAACATCTGAAAAAAAGGCAATGGCAAAAAATTTCAATAATCCACAAAAAAAAAAAACTCCTTGTATCCTAGACACCACACATAGAGTTAGTCGAAACCTAAAATCTGAGTTTCCTATCATTACGCTGATCTGTCTGTCTCTCGTTCTTGTTTTTCATATGCTCGCGTTGTGTGTAAACATTATAAGGGTATTAATATCGCCTTTAGCGTGTGTAGATTACTTATAAAAATTAAAAACAATAACCATGGCAGTTTTGACATTTTTTAGGAAGAAAAAAATCATTCGTTGAATTTTTGGAAGTGGCGTCGAATGAACGAAAAGATAGCTAAGACCCGCATTTGACGATCAATGAAACTACAGTGAAAAGTCTCCTAACGGACACTCCTTTTAGACGGACACCCCCTTGCGCGGACATTTTCTCTAATGTGCCTAAAATGCAAGATACGGATATGGATGAGATGTGGTTTCAAAAAGACGTTGGTATATGCCATATAGCCCGAGAAACAATTCCATTACCTACTGCATGCGTCATTTCCTGGTCGTTTTTTTTAGGTCTAAGGTTTATGCCAACAAGCCCACTACCACCCACGAACCAAATTTTAAGTGAGAATGTGTTTTTTTTATAACAAATAAATATAACAAATATAACATACGTTTTGGTTCTAGTTTTGCACTCTTTTTTGGATCCAATTTTGTCCGGGAAAGTCCGGGATTTTCATGCTCGTTAACTAATTTCTTCAAAATATTTCTGGCAACCCTAACAATTAACATATGTATGTACATATGTATGTGTGCATACATGACATGGAACAATTAAATTAAACAATAAGACCTTGCTATTAAAATTTATTCACAGTGAGTGCTTAGTATACTAACTCTTGTTCCTCTGCACATCGCAGATGATGATGTTCTTAAGATCCCGATGATCCACAAAAATGCCTGTAAGCGTAGCCTAGTCCATAGCCACTAGAATAATTTTCGAATACAATTCTCATCAAAAGCATTTTCGACATAAAGGAGCATAAAATTATTTCATAATTACATTTAAGCATATTCAGCCTAATTTATCCAATGATGAAAGGTCGAACTTATTAAGGAAGCCCAACCCTTATTCTCTTTAATTTGGTATTTGGCATGCTGCTACTGCTTGCTGCTTAAACGTGTCCTTCTACTTAGAATTCGTAATTGTAGCTTTGCCTCATTCCGCTCAATTTTTCAAACACATTGACCCAAAATTAATTGGAAATATAGACACACGCCTGTAGCACCTACAGGTCTGCCGACCACTGCACCAGGTGTGTTCTCGGTCAGAAATTATAATCTTAAGAATGACCACAACCTGCGCGTAATTTCATCACAACCCTCGCGCACAAAGATTTCATGTCCAGCAACATAATAAGTGGATGTGGACTTTCTATCCATCCAACCTAACAAGACGACGCGACGTTCATTGGAATCTATAAAAACATCTTGCTGGCAGATGCATGGCCTACTGAGTGCCACCTTGCTAATAACCACATGGATTTGGTCCTTGCCTTGTTTAAATTTTTTCGTCTTTACCTTTTATTTCGTTGTTTGATTACTTCGGTCCTCAGGATTTATACCCACTCACTGTTGAGTGAAATCTGCTACGTTGTGATGACGGCATGTGCGGACATTTGGTTTCTTTGTTTGCTCACGAAATGATCAGGTAGGATCTGCCTTTTTTTGCCTTGCTTAACTCGATG
Organism: Brachyopa scutellaris; assembly: GCA_949775065.1. Classification (NCBI taxonomy): domain Eukaryota; kingdom Metazoa; phylum Arthropoda; class Insecta; order Diptera; family Syrphidae; genus Brachyopa; species Brachyopa scutellaris. The sequence continues at coordinate 29,863,460 of OX459115.1, read as the reverse complement.
CACGAAAAGTTGCAAATCGAAAATTAAGGACCCATGCGTGTGCCAATTCATTACGCTAGATCTGATTGTTCAGGTTTCCGTAAAAAATTTCTACCTGCGGGCGATGCGATGCGACGGTATTTCGAACTTAATGTGCACGGCAGACTGTTGCTGGAACAGCAGTGCACCTTTGTAGCCTCAAGGCATTATTATTTCCTGCATCTGAATTCGAGAACGAGCACGAGTATGTGTATCTTCCTGGAGTTTAATAAACCATCAGGCGGCAGTGGCGTTTCGGACATACGCACATATGTACATATGATGATGTCGAATTTTGCGAGAATTCAGGTTTTTTTTTTTGTTTCTTTTTAATTTTAATCAGAACCCGGATGTTCGAAGCACATATGAATTATTCAGATTCATAGGCTGTGTCTGTGAGTGCATTCGGATGCGCTAAAACTTTAATCGCATTCATTTAAAATACAAATTGGAATCGTGTCCAGACCTTTGTAAATTCACAATGCCTACCAGTGGGATTGACCCCAACTGCTGTGGCAGCAATAATTATTTCAACAACAACAACAACAAAAGAATGGAATTATCGAATAATTATGTTAAAACACCGAAAGCGTTTAATGCGTTGTGCTACCGTTTCATATTAACTGAAGATTTCATTCATGAGATACAAAAATGGAATACACATACTCGAATGGAATCAGGCAGAGTGCCATAAGCGTACGCATGTTTTCGGAAAAACTGTTCAACTTGAAAGTGCTCGACATTAAAGGCTATTGTTGGATTAAATCTATAAATAATTAATTTGAAATTAAAAACGTGCGATAGGCATATATACATTAAATAACATTATTTTATAACTGTCTATGGATAAGCCCCGGATATAACACGGCGAGAAAAAAAATTGTAAATTGTCACAGCTGAAAGTTGTCAAAAGCAAATCGGTAAAGATTTTCTTCCAAAAATATGTATCAACAGCAAAAACTGCTGTAATCGCCAATTTTAAGTAAATTTAGACGGTGAATTGTTTATTTGGCATATTTTGCAACTAGCTGACCCACGTCGAAAACGACGAATATTTTTACAGAGCTTAATAGGCAAAAATACATATATGTAAGTTAAGAAAATAACTGTGTGAATAATATTTACCAATAAAAGCTCAGTGTGGTTAGAAGATTCAATGCCTACATCTGAAGATATTGTATATTGCTTTCGCGTACCTTTAAGCGCAGCGCCGTATAAACTGAGTTTGAATTCATAGAATAAGCTATAACGCAGAATTGAATTGGGAGAAATGAAAGCAAGAAAAATACAACAACAGCATCATCATCCGTTAGAAGATTACCATGTTTTTTTTTCGACATTTCCTTCTGCTGCAAATCATGCTTTCTTTGTATGCGCGGCAGATTTTGAATTTGAAACAATAGAAATTTAATTCAATCCAAACACAATCAATCTTATGTACCAACTTTCAGCCCCATGACTGGCTGTAGCTAAATTAATATTTTTGAAAACTTCCTTTCACTTTTGAATAATTTGTTCCTCAAATTTATTTATAAGATGGATTGTTTTCTTTTTTAACCTAACCTAATTCATATGCATCCACTTTCATACCGAATTGTATTGCAAGAGCAGCAACACATGCGAGGGGTATAAGCAGGTACATATGAATATGCAAACATGTTGACGCTCTTTCCACATTACATCGTAGTTCTTATTGCTATTTCACTTTTAAACAGTTACTATATGAAAATCGGTTATACCGATCGACTGAGCAATATCCGAAAAATACCCAATTTTAGAAAATCAGTTAAAAAGTCAAGTACCGTTGTACAACTTTTTAGGCAAAAACCTGGTATGGCATTTGATAGCATGTGTCTAAGCTAACCTAAATATGAAATTTTAACAAAATCGTTGGAGCCGTTTTCGAGAAAATCCGCTTTTAATAAAATCGGTCCCAAATGAAGTATAAGGACCTTAATTTTTGGGGCTAGAATGAAAATTCCAAATTGGCCTTGTGGTATAGTCCCACAGACCCCAGATATGAGGTTTCAAGCAAATCCGCCCAGCCGCTTAGGCTCCAGCCCTAGATACAGCCGTGTTTACAGAATGAGCGTTACTGTTTATTATATAGTATGATAATAATAGGCTCTGTAAAAGTAACGGAGATTTTGTTGATTTTATCGAAATACGTTTTCCGGCAAAACGAAATTTCAACTTATTATTACAAGCTTTATATTAACTTCAGTTTCTGTGAGGGCCAAATCTGGGAATCGATTTTACACCCACTTGCGGATATCCCATCATGCTGAAATTTTGCACACGTGTATAAGTTCGGAGACAATACAATATGGGTTATTTGATGACGCTGTAAATCCAATATGGCTGACGCTTTTTTAACTTCAGTTTCGATTTTACATCCACTTCCAGATATCCAATTATGCTGAAATTTTGCGCATCCGGTGACAACTCAATATAGTATATTTCATTATTTTGTAAATGTAATATGGCGGACGCTCAAAGATGGTGGATTACCGTTATCTTCACGGCCTCCTTAATATGGGTATCAACTTAAAGGGATTGACCAGCAGAATCAGACTAGCTAAGTGACGTCATTCTAAATGCAATATGGTGGGCGCTCCAAGATGGCGAGTTACCTTTTACTTAACAACCACCATGGCATGGGTATCAAATGAAAGGGCGAGTAGAATCTCAAACATTCTGAGTAAACTTTCGCATATTTAACCCACCCAAGTTAATATACATAAATAAGTACGTATCGACGTTAGTTTGTAAAAAAAAATTCAAACACTAAAAAGTAGAAAATGAATAAAAAGATAAAAAATAATGTTTAAAAGCTAACATTAATGGATTAGAAAGTAAAAAATAATTTTTTTTCCGAGTCACCAATATGTGACTATTAATTAAAGCTTGGGGCGCTCAGGTACAAGACAACACATGCACGATGTGCAACGAGGACAAAGAATCAACAGAACACATTTTCTGTCACTGAAGATGTTTAATCGGAACACTTCATCATCATTTAGACAAATTCTACCTAGAGACACAGGATACATCTGTTAGCTCGTTTATCAAAGACATTTCTGGTTTATATGGTATCCGTATCATAGCGGACCTACACACATGCATTTGTACAAATAGTGCACATGTACATGCATTATACAAATGTATGTATAAATAGAGGAAGTCCCATTAGTCCGCAGTGACATGGTCCCAACTCTACCAATAACTTTATATATTTTAAGTTCCTTTTATGTATTGTCATTTCAGTTTCAATTGTGCAGGACTATTTTGAATCAGTAAAATCTACAGATATGTATGTCAGATCACTGTTAGTTTACGATGTTAAGTTAGGTGCCCTTTTGCATTACTTTTTCGAAACGCACAAAGAGTTCGGTCGTGTTTTGCACGCATATAGTGGAAAAATAAGTACAAAAATATAGTATAAATCAAAATATCTATATAATAAAAATGAAATTATGATCGTTGGTAAGCGTATATCTTGAGAACGGCTAGGCCGATTTGGCTCATTATTATTTTCAAATGTTCGATATAGTCCGAATGAGGTCCTAACGGAGAGAAAAATCCGATACGTGGCGCTGAGGTCAAGTTATTAACAAATTCTATATTTATTGACCAAATGGACTTATATTCAGAACATATGTTGGTTTGGTGCTAAAAGTGAAAACAACAAAATATGGACCCGATAGGTGGTGCTGTAGTCAAGTTATTAGCAAATTTAATATTCATAGAAACACATCATAAAGCATTGCAATGAAGAAACCATAAAAGGGTGGAGCGAAGCGCACCGGGCTCAGCTAGTATATTTATAAATAATTTTACCCGAAACAATCCTTTTTTACGAGTCAACTCGGACATACGTCTTTCGTTGTTGCATGCCGATATTGAACTTAACAAACTCTAACACACCACTCATATGCCCGAGCTACCACTTCAAGGATTATTTCACTCCTAAAGCAATAGTACCAGAAACGTACTGATATTTTCTTTCTCTGTTGGCAATAGTGAACTATTTTTAATCGGAAATGTATTCTAGCGAAGCTGGTAATCAAGAACCTTAGCAGTGCAATAAATGAACACGTAAGTTATCTTGAAGTATGTATGTATTCAAATACAGTGGCGTACGCAGGATTTTTTTTGGAGGGGGCTGAGCCTTGATTTGATTGAACTGTTTTAGGTTTTCACTAGAACGAGTTCTAGTTTTTATGGTTTATCTGTGTCATATGTGTTTTAACAGACAAAATACAGGACTTTTTGATTGTTTTCCTTTTAACCTTAAATTGTGAAATTTTGACTTTTCCAAATACATATGTATTATCGTGACCCCCTAAAGAATATGGTGATTATTTAGATTAGAGATAGAAAGCAATATCCTAAGGTATAGAACCGCAAAGTTTTATTTAAATCTGTAAAGTAGGTTTTGGGCTATGCGCTGATATCGAAACACTGAAGAACAGTTAATGGTAAAGAATTCCAAAGCTATGGAGAATGGAAGAGAAATAATCTCTGTCAGTTGACGTCTTCGTGTGCTGCGTTTTAAATTGTATATGAAATGTTTTGGTGTAAGTGCAAGTAGGTGTGAATCCTAGCAAAAAAAAAATTTTTTTTTGGTCGGTTGAAAATGGAAATTGTACTAGAGCGATAAAAATTGCTCGAGATAAAACAGTGTTTTTTTTGCCCAATCGAAATCGACATTAGTTAAATTCGTTTGAAACTGTGCTTTCACTGAAACCAAGCTCTTCTGCTCCCTAGCCTCGCACATTTGTTTATGGGTTATTATTTTACTTTCCGTTTGTCTTTGGTAGGCACGACGTATTTTTTCTGGAAAAACAAAAATAGAAAAATAGTTCAGTTACGATAAATGTACGAGCTTCAACCTACCATCTACGACTGTGATGTGCTCGTTGCATTTTACGACAGAAGGTATTAGCCCGAAAATTGTATCCTAATCAGTATATGAAAAGTTAAGCATATAAAAGTTGCAAGTAATGCTGGCTCATTAGCTGATGGCGCATCTATGTATGTATGTATGTACATATATTAGTAAGAGTTCCGCCAACTGCACCGCGAATATCCGGCATACCACCCTTATCAAAATATAGCTGAATTTGGCGCCCACGTTTTCGGGCCGGCGTACATGGGTTGAAAATTCCACATCGTTTATGGCAGATGTGACTTCAGCTACACAACGACAATCAATGTTCTTACCAACGCCATGCATGTCACCTAAAGTGTGGTACTGAGCTCCAGAACCAAGCCAATGCAGTGCTATTAACATTTTTTGTCGAACGCTTAGAGCTTTGTTGCGGTTTGTTGGTGACATTAATTTACACGTGCCTAAGTCTTTTAACAAGATAAGCTACTACACTGATATGAAACACGGAATTTTCCGACAAATATATTTTCGTCAATTTCGAAACATTAAATATGTGACGTTGTTCTTCATTTTCATCACTTTCATCCGAATCGAAAAAAAACATTGCACTTTAAAATATTCTATACTCGGCGCACACGAATCTGAACTGACGAAAGTTAAAGTCAAATATTAACAGCTATAATGACCTTGTATGAAAAGGGGGCAAATCCAAATTTAATGTTCTGTGGGAAAAACTGTTTGAAAAATTAATTATTGTTACACTTATGTTTACAAATGATATGCTATAAAAAAAATTGCATATTTTCAGATTTTGATGAATTTATTTAAAGTTTGGAAATTCCAAACAATTAATTTTTCAAATAGTTTTTTTTTTAATCTCCCACAAATAATTAAATTTGGACTTGCCCCCCTTTTGACGCAGGGTCATCAATTCAGTACAAACCTCTCTCTCTCTCACACTTGGATATACAAATAAAAATACAGTTTTAATTTAAAAATTGTTGCATCAATGAGACACGAGTAATTAATAATTTAAAAATCTTTTAGAAAACTCTTAAAATCCGACTTGTTTTTAATTCGCACGTTAAATTTTTTCAACTAAATTGTGAAAGTCCGCTTGTACAATTGTTAATTGTCATGTTTACTTATAGCTTTGTGTTACAAAAACCATTGTTACGTGTTAAAATTCGCCTGTTGTACATACATGACTTGTAATTTTCTGCTCCATGCCCTGGTAGGGCCAGCGACTCACTGGAAAGCTGCTGCCCAATAGCGCTATTAAGGGGTTACATGGGTCTCACGGATTTAAAAAAAATCGAATTTTTTTATTGTCTTTTTAAATTCATCTCTTTTAAAATAACATCTCTAGAATATTGTCCTAAGTTTTCAAGTCGATCGGAGTAATAGTTTAATAGATAGAGCCGTTGGGAAGTTGCGCGCTCAAAGCAGTTTTATTGTCACTTAAAACTTAAAACGCGTTTTTCTCGAAACTGTATTTGCAAAGTCGGTTGTCAAGATTTCTCGAAAACTACTGAACCGATCTTGATGAAATTTTGCAAACATCTTCGAAATATTATTGACAAGGATTTGAAAGAAGGATTTTTATTTTCTTCTAATGCAACTTTCTTCAAAAAAGAAATGCAGAACAAATTTTACCAACATTTTTAAATTTTTTGTAAAAATGTCTGCCAAAAATCTAATTTTTTCTTTTTTCATTCGTCCAAGTTCTAGTTTAAGGTATTAGCTAAAATACGTATTATTCATATTTGACTTCAGTTGATCCTGTCATGAGTTCTGCTGTCATCGCGCAAGCACCTCTTTCCGAGGGGTCACCGGAAATGACGTCACAGTGGCAGAGTTTTAAATAAAGTAAAAAGTAAAAAGTTTGAATGAAATATTTAATTTTTTATATTAAAAAAAAAAAATTGTTAAAAATAAGCCGTCTTTTATCGGAGGAAACCCATGTAACCGCTTAATCAACCGCTACACACTACTCGAACGGCTTAAATTTCATCGGATAAACCATAGCATCAATGAGATCGTCCCTATGGAAAAAGCTGGATTTCGTGCGGGTAAAAATTGCACGGACCACCGGGTGCTCGAGGCAGTATTCGAAGAAGGGCTTAAAATATCCGTTGTTGACCTAGCTGCAGCGTACGATACCGTCTGGAACGATGGGCTTATTTTCAAGTGGTATTGTATAAGGCATGATAAGGCTACTGTAAAACGCTTTCATAAGCATTTCGTCATCTCAGTATTGGAATGATCTAAACGACAAAAACCTAGTTTTGAGAAAACGACTTTTGAAACTTGAATGCGAATAAAACAAAAACCTTATGCACAGAAACCATAAACAAAATTTATTAAAATATTGACCGATGAGCTATACTTGTATTCCGTTTTTTGTTGAAATCGGGCTATTAGTTTCTTTTATATCATGATTTGAAAAAAAAGGAAGTTGCATATAGGGCTTGATTTTTTTTTCAAATTATGCGGATTTGTATGGTAGGTGCCACTTTTTGACCAACCTATGTGTCATTTGAATACTGAACTCGATTGCGATTTATGGATGCATATGTGTCATATTTTCATACAAAAGTATAAAAAAAACCCATTTTTTAAAATATGTGTATGTAACTTTTTTCCGCTTTGTTTTTTTTTTTTTTATTAGCTTAACTTTTTATAAAAAAATAAAGATTAGTTAATATTTTAAAGAAAATTAACTCGTAAAAATAAACGCGTTTCGTCAAAACGGAGATTTAAAAAACCTATTTTTAATAGCTTTTACAGGTACAAAACAAACGTAATAATTGTACTTATGTGTTACTGTAATCATTTAAAATGTTTGGACCTTCGATTCGTTTTGTTGCTATGAAGCATTTAAACACTGAAAAATGATCATGCATGTGAAGCACTATTGAATAGAAATTGTATGTATAGAGCATATCAGCACTGAATTATGTGTTTGCAAGTGAAGCATATCTGAGCTCAGTTGTACATATAGGTCATCTAAACCATTTGAAGAATTTCAAAAAAATTCATACAAAAATATGACCTTTCCATACAAAGGCCTTCGTTGCAGACCAATACTGAGCATTTCTTCCCAGAAATGCGTATGTGTCATTTGTAACACTGATATCTTTTGAAATAATAGAGACAGGAGAGATTTTATCACCAATCGAAAGATCTTGTTTTTTTCACTAAGAAATCATTCCTAACTCAAACACGGCATAAATGCATTTATGTCACTCCAATACTGAGGTGACGATTTATGTATATTTCGTTTTTATACCATCATCAATATTCATAGGAACTCATCTATTTAAATATTTACTCATCTTTTCGTTGACATATCAGTCGTTTATTCTAATCATCTATGAATAACTTAATAACATACATGCGACCTGTCAACGTACACAAAACTTGTTTTGCATATTCCCGCCATGTTATTTGAAAACCACAAATTATAGCGCATAACCTCTGAAACTCTATTTTATAAATGAAATTTAACTACAAAAAAAAAAAAAAAAAAAAAAAAACAATATCGGATCTCTATCAAAGGCCATGTGCTGCAGCATTCTATATAATTATTTCACGGTGCACTGAATCAACTAAAGCCAGAGGGAGGCGCGCGCCGACCGGGTCGGGAACAGGTCACACAAATAGGCAGATTTTAATCAAGCTTATGCTTAACCACAGCAGCGTGAAAAAAGTTCTGCCTCAGTTATGAAAATATTCGGACAGGCAGGTGCTGTTTTTGGTCAACCAACGATGACGATGACGACGATGGCGATGGCGATGACGATGACGATGACAAAAACTGCAACATCAAGGGGAGGAGTAGAAGAGGTGCACCGTGAACAGGATAAGTTTTTAGGGCTTAATATTCGGCTCTTTTGTATGCTGAACCCCTCCGGCGTTCATTTCATGGTGAAAATGTGATTATGCGAACTGGACGGACATCGAAATCATCCATCTGAAAGATTTGATTACCAAACCAACCTGGCTGTTATTTTGCCAGTGTCAACAAGGTATCGCATATGTAAATACATGTACATTGGCATACAAACCGAAAACCGAAACGAGTAAACCTAACCTAGCTAACCACCACGCTCTGTGCACAAAAATACTCGTACATTGCGATGGTAATCTGCATCTCGTCCTCGTGTAGATGCGAACAAAGAGAAGGCATCAAGAATGGTCGGCGAAAGACTCGGGCCAAAACTGTGACAGACGGTTGATGGTGGAGTGAAGAAGATGCTTGCCGAAAAAGAACTGAGAAGCACAGCAGCACAATGCGGTGAAAAGGATAAGTTAACACATGTCGCGTGGCTGCTTATCTTGTGGAACGAATTTCTTTCACTCTTCTTGCCGCCACCAAGCTGGCTTCCACTTTTGTTTTCATTCGCCTGGTAGTTCGGTCCCAGGGGATTTGTTGGTGGCTTCGGCTTCGCTTAGTTTGTGGCTTTTCTTTCAGAAGTCCTTTGTTGTGGTGTTTGCCTGTTGTCTTGTTTTTGACTTAATTTCAAGCATGTAATGCAGTTTGTTTAGTTTGCGGATATTCACTAAAATTAGCACGCACAATGAATGAGGCGGAAGCTGCATCGCATAGCAGAGATGGGAAGAGAAGGGTTGCATACCTCATCTGGCGTTTCCTAGATAAACAACATTTGCATGTCAGGGACGATTAGTGTTGTATGTCATACACACAAGGATCTTGTTTGCGGGTGATGTGGTGTTTCAGTGTATAGTGATTAATTTGAAGAGTGTTACATCATCATTAAGACAGTTGTTGTTGATTGTAAGACAAGTCGCCTGGGCTTTAATAAACTAATTGAATTCATAGTGTGCAATAAGGATATGTACTCCTTCAGGGAGCGAGTGTTGTTAAGAATATACTACATTCTAGACATTTGGATAGTTTTATTTGTGGTGGTAACGAAGAAAATAGAGTTTCGATTGTTTTCGTTTGTGTCGGTCGCGATAGCACTCAGCTCTTAACCCATTTCTGGCCACTACCTGTCCTAAACCAATTGAAATTTTTTGATTATACTTCATAAACTGTCTGTTGAGACCTCAAGGAAGCTTAATTGGCTATTTTTATTTTTTTCAAAAATGCACCATTGGCGGTTAAGCGACATTATAGGTAGTCACGTAATAGGATAGGCTAGATGGCTATGCACTGCATTCGGTACTATTCATTTAAACCAGAGTAGGTCCATTGTGTTGCCATGGAGCGGATTCTTATCGGAACTTTTGGAACCATTTTGAAAGTTGAATAAATTTCCATTTCTGTCTGTCTGTCTGTCTGTCTGTCACAGGCCTTTTTCTCAGAGACTACTTAACCTAGACTATTGAAATTTGGAACAGTTGTAGCAATTAGTGGCCTAAACACAGACCAGAACTTAAAAAGCTGAATTTCGACTTTGGGGGGGGTAGTTTCTTAACAAATTTTTTTTTTTTAAACGTTAAGGAGGAGAGTGCTGGGCAGCTGTAGAGGAGGTGATAGGTGGAATGCTTTTCCTCCTCATCTATGCATATGTGACAGTTATTGGCGATAATTCTCAGCCTACCGCCGTATCTGCCTATTGCACTATGACCTATCACTACGCCAACTAGGGTGCCGATATGGGCTCCGCTAATTTTTAGCAGGTTGTTAATTTTGCGTTGATTTAACTAAAAGCAAGTTTGCTTGGTGTGACTACACGTATCAAGGTTATGCTATCTTTCATTAGCCTGTTGCAGTGCCTGCGTAGAGATTTTGTGCCTTATTGTGGTAAAATTCGCCAGTTTTATACCTTTTCTGCCTAATTCGTCTGCTTCACAGTTACCTGGTGTACCACAGCGGAACCAGGAACTCAGCACAATGTGAGTATCCATCTGCTCGGTATCTCGTTTAGAGATGCGCGATAGTGCCAATTTCGATCTTATAGTTAGTGATTCGAGGGCTTTAAAAGCTTCTTGGCTTTCCCGATTGTGCACCGACTTCATTGACAGCTGGTTCAAGAATAGCCATCACATCCACCTGGAAGACAGTAGACTCACTACAGTGGTATGGAAGTATTAAAGACAATTTCAGGCTGAGCTGGTCTGACAAGATAACCGCTCCTGTACCATCACCTGTCTTGGATCCATACGTGTAGATCTCGAGTACAGATTTGTCATTAAGACAGATATTGCCTACCCATTCCTATCGCCTGGGACTATCAGTCTTATATTTGATTTTGAAATCAAGGAGCGGAGTCATATAGTCCGTAAATCCTGTACATATTTAGGGTATTCATTGAAAGTTTTCTGGTGTGTCCTAAGTTATAGGATGAAAGGATGTAAAATTATTCGTTTTTTTTTTAAGGTGCATATGAAGTACCTTGACTTTGAATAAACTGCGAAACATTTCAAATTGTGTTTTTTGAGCTGTGAAAGCATCATACATCATACTCATACCTTTAGAATAATTTAACATTGTTGATTCACAAAAAAAAAAAAAAACCAAATGAAACACAACTCAAATGCCGCGTTAATGCTTATATACTACATACATTATGTACACCTTCATACATATATGTAGTATGTACATATGTACTTATTGTTATGTATTTAATATTTTTAAGTTACTTAGTTGGCGCTACAGCTTGAGGTGAACCTGGCCCTGCTTCTCGCAACCATTTGTGTGTGCGTGTTATATTTATTTGCACGAATGGAAGGGACCTACAGTTTTTTTGCCGACTCCGAACGGCGAGTTGAGTTGAGCTTAATCGTGACAAATGATACTCTTTGATGCTTGTCAGACATTCGAAAGAGGTGGGCACTGTGAAAAACTTTTTTTTGTTTTAGGTGTTTTGCGGCGGGATTCGAACCCAAGACCACTGGCACAGTAGTCCGACGCACTAACCACTTGCGTTACGGTGCAAGTAAGTTACTTCTTGAAAATACAACAACCAAACCACAATTTAGGGAAAAAATCAAACCTATATTCGATTGTAGAATTTACCTACATATTGTATGTACACACGTACAAGTATGTTGATTAAACGCCAATGGTGCAAATTTGCACCACCAAAGATTCGAGGTCGATTTTAGAAGACCTAAGCTTGTTTGAGTTTGTATCTATTAATTTCACTCTTTGATAGCATATCCATGGCAGTCCTTGCTCAATTTGAATATTTTGAATATTTAAAAAAATTTTTTAAAATAGTCATTTTTTATATGTTTTTTCATCTGTGTACCATTAATTATTACAAAATAAAATTTTATATTTTAATATTGGTTCCATATACTACACAATGAGAGGTTTAATTTAAGACCAAAAACCTTTAAGATTTTCGGGATGTTCTTAATTTAAAAAATGTTCAAAGTCAGTGGTGCAAAAATGCACCAGTGGCAAGAAAACAGTTTCATTCCAGTACCAGTTCCAATTCAATGTTAAAAGTCACTTCAATGGTAAGAGGCCTAGGTATCAACATTCAAAATATGAGTACGGAAAATCCGAAATGGATTCTAACAAAGATAGGAGTTACATACAGGAGTATCACTTAAACCTAGCTAAATCCAAGTAGAAGTGGCCCTTAAGAATGTGTGCAGTTTAATCTGCTATGAGATGGTAAAAATGGTGGGGCTTTGCATTATATAACGTTTTTAGAATCGGTAAAGGAATTAAGCAAGTTCTTAAGCAAACGCTGACTTTTTAAGGTTCCGTATCCATATGGAGTCATTACCCACTATAAGCATTAGGCGCTCATACTTCGTCCCTTCCATCTTTACTTTACAATATAGTCCGCAGCTATTCGGGTAGCTAGGTGTAATTTTTGTGAACAAATATGCAAATAACGATTGGTGGGAAGTGGCCTGAGAGAAAGCAGACCTGCTCTTGTACATAGAATCACGGTACAGCATAAGCGACGTTGAATTGAATTTGCTAGTCCACACCAGGATTGGACAGACGCCGACTTTGGTAGAGTCCCTTTCAGTGATGAGTCCATTTTTTGCTGCACTCCACCTCTACAGACGTAGCAGAGTGTGGAGACCATCAGGTGAGAGATATTTTTCGACAACAGTTCTTGGGAGGTCCCGTCATGGCGTGGGTAGAAATGTCCATGTGTGAAAAAACTGAGCTGTGCATCGTGGAAGGATCGATGAACTGTACCCATTATATCAACAACATCGTGGAGGAATATGTGGTTCCATTCGTACGGTTTATTGGGGAAAACTTCTTGCTGATGCAGGACAATGCTAGACAACACGTCGTCGTGTCGTGTCGCACGATATGTTACAGTAGCTGCAAGAAGTGGAAATCCACGTGATGGCTTGGCCTGCGATGAGTCCGGACATGAATCCCATTGAATACGTTTGGAACCTGTTGGAGTAAAATATTTTGAGAGCAGATAAAATCAGTGGCCTCAGATTTGCTGTGATCGAGGAATGGGACAATTTGGACAACAAAATCTTATCCAAACTATGCCCCGGCGAATTACTGATTTGTTAGATACTCGTGGAAACAATACCCACTACCAAAGGAATGAGGACTCGTTTAAATGAAATAAAGATGTTATTAGTTAAACGGAACCAAATAAAAAATATATTCAGACGGCTCTATTGGCTTCTGGGGAAGAGCTCAAGGTTATCAATAGAAAATAAACTACTAATCTATGGAACAAAAATAAAACCAATATGGACGAACGGGATTCAAATCTGGGAAACTACTTGTATGAAAAATATTAACCCTATTACAGGGACCGGGGTAAAATTAACATTTTACACCAACGCTATTTTGAGATCGGACACATTTTTTTCTGCCATGTTTTGAAACCTGAATTTTTGTGCTACTACTACTAATTTTGTCCTGAGTCCAGTTTTAACGTTTCCAAGGATCTGGAAGCACTCGATACATTTTTTCCATATTTTTTTTTCAAAGGTCTACGAGTTATATTCAATCTATTTTCATTCATTTATTTTATTTTTATCGGCTTGGGCTTTGTTTTTTACGCCATTTCTGTTTTTATGCCATTTCTGTTTTTTATGCCATTTTTGTTGACAATTGCTTCTTGAAAGCAGTCCATGTCGTGCTAAATTATACTTGTTTGGTCTATAAAAGAATCACGCTTAATTTTATGTGAATAATCTTACCACTTCTAGCCGTCATTTACCGTTTACTGACGTTTTTTTATTCGTGGGGTAAAATTTTACCCCAGGCTTTAAAACTTGTAAATGGACCTATGTGTATACGTAATTCAACGACTACAAACAAAACTTCTTCGGACAATAGATACTAAATGCACCATGGCACATAACTATCGTTCGTATCTTTTTTAGGACCAAAACACTTCGCTCGCTGTTTGCATGTACAGTAAAACTTGTGTAGGTACTCATATAGTGAGTGGTATCTGCTAATAAAATAATCTTGCGAAAAATACATAAATCGCAGCAGAATCGAGAAATGTACCTATGCGCCAAAAGTCATTTACACATTGCTATTGCTTCCTTCCGCGTTCGTCCCATTCTGCTAGCGGCTACATTCAAAACGTTTTAAAACGTTTTTGTTTTATACCTACACATTCTGAACTCCGATAAAAAAATTGTATCTAAATATAATAAAAGAAATAATGTTGCCGAGTGTGGGAGAAAATCCAAAGTTGTAAAAAAAAAGTACACCCAAGCATTCCACTATTCACAAGTTTTACTGTATTTATATTCGCTACATGTTGCTATTGTTTTCTCTGATATTTTGCATTGCGGTTGATAAATTTGAACTTCGAAGCGTTAAAAAATTAAAGTTTTATATTTTTTCTCAGAATAATCGCAGTATTTTGGGGAAAAAAGCAGTACGCAGTTTTATAGTCTAAAAACGGTATAATACTGCGAAAAACAGTATAGATACGAGCGTTATAGCATAAGACATAACCAATGCAGACTTACAACATGACCTTAACATCCTCAGTGGGTGGCTGTGGCGTAGTGGTAGTCATCGTCGCTTGTCAAGCTGAAGGTTCATGGTTCGAATCCAGATGTCACCGAAACATTTATTTCTCACGAAATAAAAATAAGTGGATCGGTTTCAGAAGTTAATGTCAAAACCTATTACGAAGGCATAACACTGGTAGTAGGATGGCATGACTGAAGAAATCGATCGTACAAAACAATAATAGGAAACATCTGGAAAAACTTCTGTGAATCATAAGCAAGGGCAAAACTTTCAATAATGTTACGTTATAAATGTTAGTTTATTTACTTCAATAATTATTAACAATTTCAGTGTAGGTTAAATTACTATTTTAGAAAAGACAAAATACAAAATTAATGGCACTCAGCCGATGTAGAGGTTTTGGCGGATGAAAGTCGAATGGACGATTTGCCTCGATGACTACGGCTGTCAGATCGTAGCTTAGTTCGATTTTGTTATCGGCGGAACGACTGGAGTGTCGTTCATATCATTCCTCCACACCAATTTAATCTCTCTCCTTCATCACGGCTGGAAGCGGACAACAGGCCGTCAAAGCCGGTTAGATCGTCGCGGGCTGCTAACATCTGGCGGTGTCATTCTGAGTGTAGACTTCGATGGTGGTTCTGAACTGCAATTATTAACAGGATTAGTGACATAGGAAGAGATACTTGCCTGGTTAGACTGATTGTTCTGGACATCGGCGGATGGAAGTGACTCAAGGAAGTGATATGAGGCGCTTAACGGTTCACTCCTTGCTCTCAGCTGGTTTTGATGGCGAGTTCATGAACCTCGTTGAGTGTTTACCAAAAACATCTTGGTTCCGATCGGTCTAGCAATATTGGCTTCTACCCAACGCGGACCCTTTGCGAAGTTTCTGGCATAGACAGGCTGGTTGGTTATAAACTTCTTAGATAAAGTCTGCGATGGTGTAATTTTAGTTTTGTGTTCTGGTACTAGCTGAGATATTATGCTTCGATGCTGTCTTCCATGCAGCAATTCGGCAGGTGATTTTCCCGTTTTTGGATTTGGAGTAGTTCGATATGTGGACAAGCATTGGGATAAGGCTGAATCTCGTTTGGGATTTCCTTCAATGGTCTTCTTGAAGTGGGTCTTGAAGGTGCGGACAAAACGTTCGGCTTCACCGTTGGAGGCGGGGTGAAAATTGGTGCAGCCCATTCGCTGAACCTGATCGGTTTCCAGATTCCAGCGTCCTCTAGGCGCTTTGCTTCTTGTTTATATGCATCTAATAAAGCGAACGGGATGGGCCTGGACTTATGAAATTTTGGTTTAGTATGTGGCTTCAGATACAGGTGTGCTTTCATAAAAGTACATAACCCTAAGGTCTTAGATGCTACCTCAGAATGTTTTGAAAATAGGTTTTGTACGTCTTGGGCTATTTTTGTGTTTATATTCAAAACACGGTTTGTACTTGGGGACCTAATCTCGAGACCAAATGCGCTGAACCAATCCAACCCGAAAATATTCTGCCCCGATTCTACGTCGGCAACCAGCAGCGGTAGTTGTTTATGCTGACCACCAAATGCAACCTCTACATCTAGTTCGCCGAGGACAGGAACGCTCATATTGCCATATGACAGAAGTGTGCGGCTCGTTTTGTTAAGTGAAGGTGTTTTTATTTCTTTGTAGCCAGAACGACCCATCAGCGAACAGCTAGCCCCGGTGTCAAGTAAAAACTTCACTCTGTGATTATTTATGTAAACGAAAATGTCCCATTTGGCACCTACTTGACATATTTCACCTACTGTAAGTACGCTGTCTATTTCTTGTACATGTTCGAAATTACCCTTTTTACCCGTCTTATGAACTTTGTTACTAAGACATACCGAAGCAATGTGTCCGATGCGCCCACACTTTCGACATTGTACTTTCGTAAATCTGCACGAGTCCCTGGAATGCGTGCTCCAACATCCTGGACATGATCTTGTTTTCTGCCTACTACCACCACGATACTGTTCCTTATCCTGCCACCTGCTATTGCTTCTACTTCTAGAACTCTTCCAACCCTCTGCCTTTACCTGGTTTACTTCCAACGGCTCCAGACTATCGGATTTAATGACCCTAAGTGATTTCTGTGTAGCTTCATATGCCTCCGCAATGGAAAAAACCTCTGCCAAAGTAGGGTTAGTTTTTTGAAGTTACGCTGTACGTACTACGTCATGTGGAGTATGTAAGATAATTACATCCCTAATCATTTCGTCAACAAATTCGTGGTTGCAGTCGGGTTTTTGACAACTGAAAACACATGTGCGAGCTAACCCCCTTAACTCAGCAACCCACTCTCCATACGTTTGACCGCTACGCATTCGACACTTCCAAAATTCATAACGAGCCATAGAAATGTGTACTTTCTCTTTAAAGTGTTCCGTTAGTTTATCTGTCAACTCCTTATACAGTTTGTCCGACACCTTTTCCCCTCCCAATAGGTTTTGTAATAAATTGTACATTTCTGGACCCAGCCATGATAAAAAATATGCCTTTTTTTCCTTGTCACTCACCACCTTATATGCCAAGAAATGCTGTTCCAACTGCTGCATGTACACATCCCACGTGTTTCTTTCCGGGGAAAATTGTTGAAATTGCGGCACCGCCACTCCTGTTGTACCATTCTTTGAAGTGATTCGTTCCAATACGTTTAAATATTCCTTTTGTGATTTCAGCAACTCCTTCAGAAGATCCTCTATTTCGGCCATCTCGATGATTCCTAGAGACTAACTTGCACGCAAGCAAACCACATGCAAAATATGTAGTTAGGTTACCTACTGTTCGGTTTTTTTTTTTTTTTTTTTTAATTTTTTTAATTTTCCTCGTCGCCAACTGTTACGTTATAAATGTTAGTTTATTTACTTCAATAATTATTAACAATTTCAGTGTAGGTTAAATTACTATTTTAGAAAAGACAAAATACAAAATTAATGGCACTCAGCCGATGTAGAGGTTTTGGCGGATGAAAGTCGAATGGACGATTTGCCTCGATGACTACGGCTGTCAGATCGTAGCTTAGTTCGATTTTGTTATCGGCGGAACGACTGGAGTGTCGTTCATATCAAATAATACACAGCTCTCCAGTTATCCTGGACACCACCCATAGTTAGTTGAAACCTAATATCTGAGTTTCCTACCACTACGCCGATCTGTCTGTCTTTCGCTTTTGTTCTTCATGTGCTCACGCTGTCTGTAAACATTATAAGGGTATTCATATCCTTTTTTAGCGTGTGTAAATTATAAAAGAAAGGCACGGAAATACTGATTCCGATGATATTGGACACACATTGATTATTTTTTTATGTTTAAGTGTGGTTACCTCAAAAATCGAAGCAAAGCTATAGATTATATGTGTAGGTGTACAAATATTTAACTCGAATGTGCATTAACCAATAATGTTACACATAATCCAACTCACATGTTCCTTTCAACCATGAATTCAGGACACACTTCACCGCCAGCTTTCCCATATGCTAATAGCCTGCTTAAGTCAGAAACATAATATCCATCCTTATGCAGCAAACCATCCGTGTAGTAATAACTATAATGTGTAAAGCTTCCTGTACTCTGTACCAATAAACATTTGACATATGGTGTTCATATCAAATTGGGCACACTTTTGGCCAACTGACACCACTTGGCCGTAATGCCAGCAAAAGGAACCCATACAAGTCCTTTCATATAATATATTTAATACACACTTTGCCCAACAGTAAATACATATGTATGTATGTATGTATACACAAATTGACCACCGGCCACGTCATTAAGGTTCTAATTTACACTCCACTTTTGATATTACCCAAACGATTATCCTACTTAGACGTTCACTTATAACCAACAGGATAGGGGTATACAATATAGGGCGCCTCGTTTTTTTTTCTACCTCTACCATCCGTGTGTGGTATTTACACATGAAACCTGTTTCCAAACGAGGAGCCGCACAATTTTCCAAATCATCGAACTGGAAATGGACGCTTCTTGTGCGGGTGAATTTATGTGGTTGATTATATTGTCCTCTGTCAAAAGGACGAAAAAAAAAAAAAAAAGGTCAAACCTAAGGAGCACGACTTTTAACACCATATTGATATTGGTTATTGGGGCATTAACAACGGTCGGAAATTTATAAATAAAAACAAGGATATCTGGTTACGATGATGCTCGTTTTGTTTGCGGTTGAGTTGAGTACGCCCGCATAACACGCGGGATCGTCAAACCCTTAATATAGAGAGATAGGTGTGACAGTTGCTTTTAATTGACATGATTATAAATGCAGTTGATTATTAAGTTATTAAGAGAAGAGCTAGGTTAAGGGTTTTTTACATCGAAAATCATGAATTTGATTGTTATCGAGCGAGTTATATGAATTAAATTTGAAAAATGAATTTGATGAATTTAAAGTATTAAATATAATTTTGTACTGGCAACGTCGCGGGAGGGAAATTTAATTTGGGCTATTTCAGCTACTTGCGCATTTTTATGCAAACGTCAAAAACTTCTAGAAACTTTCAATTTCGTTGAGCACATGTTAACCCTAATCCTACCACGTTGTGACTTTGAGTCACATTCGAAATTATTTCGGTGGTGTTTCTATTAATAACGTCGGCAATTTACTTTTGGGCTTGTGTATTCTACTTTTAAACAGTTCTTAATAAAACGCGCTAATTTAAATTAATTTTTAGTTCTTGGTTTGAATGGTTTTTTACCATTCTTAAAATACTAACGTTAACTACCACGTTGTGACTTACAGACACACAGTAATTTTTAATGTAGCCAGAATTAGTCACACGCACTTACCACTACACCGCGGTGTAAAGTATAGTCTTTACTATCTGGGTATTGCTACTTGGGTAAATATTCCAAGATGCCCGAAGTCACAGGCACATACATTTGCAGAGATGTACTGCAATAATATACCAGAGGATATCGCGCATATGCTCTGCAAATGTCAAAGCACAGCACGTTATCTTAGGAACACTTTAGGGAGATACTTCTTTAGTTGTCTAGAGGAGGCAGGCCTAATCAACTCTAGACTCGTTCTAAAATTTTGCAACGTACCTGAAATGCTTTAAGGAAATCCATCCTGGTATGGAGTTAAAACTAAGCCACACAACTGTTGAAGCTACCCCGCATGGTTAGGTTGAGGGGTCGCGATGGACCCACTCTGATTACTCAACCTAACAACTCCTCTCAACTCAACCTAACTTTGCGGGGTTGCTTTAACAGCTGTGTGGCTTTGTTTTAACCCTGAATGCATGAGGCCAATAGAAAATATTCGCCGCAAACTCGTCTAAAATTGTTGGTTTAGTATATGGTTGTATCTAACATTCAACGAAGAAGTCAACGATATCTTAGCAGAGCAAATGCACACATTGTGAACTCATTTCTGACCATTGCAACAACATCAGCAAATAGTGATACCAATACGCCACGCCGCCATCACCATCGAGATCGGCAGCGTATAATATTCGTAGTCGATGCCACATGTGTCCATTAAAAACAAGGGCGTGCGAATAAACAGAGTTCTTAGGAGTGTGGTCTAAATGTCTGCAATACGCACTATCAGAAAATGTTAGTTTGTTGAAAATGTATAAATAAGTAATGAAATGTTTAATAAAGTTCCTGCTTTCTATTTATTTGCATGTACCAACAATTTTTTTATATTAGCATTCTTAAACATTACACATGTGACTGAGAGTCACAACGCGGTAGTTTGTGTACAAAATATAACCTGGTACGATTAGGGTTAAGCAACAAAGTTTACTCCCACGACGCTGACTGCAGAAAAGATTTCGCTGTTCTCTAGACCAATGTAAGTAAGTTAATTTTATATTTTTCCTTTATTAAATAATGTAATTTTGTAAGCAAATAAAATCCAATTCCTTTGTAAGATGGATATTTATTTTGGAATTGAGGAAATCTGCTGCTATCTGCGGGACAATATTGATCTTTTTCCAAACGACTAAATGTTGTTCCTTCTATTTCACACTAATAGCTGCTATAGTGACAACTATTCCTGTATTTAATAAAAACCAAACAAAAAAAACCAAACAAGTAAGGACGACGCAACGTTTAGCTTCCTGAACGTTACATAAATCAATTTTCGGGATTTAATTGGGGATTAAGTTAAACTAATGGTTCCGTCATGACACGGCAATACATCATAAATAAAACGTGCTGCGAAAGTATTTTTTTATCCGTTTATTCAAATCAATTCGATTTTAATTAGTTTTATAAATGCCAGGTGATAACGAATACCAAACCGAATAGTTGCAGTTATTTAACCGCATAGATATATGTATGTAACGTAAATGTAGGTTCATATATGCGGCGGAATTACTGATAATTAATTTAAATTATTTTATTATTTTATTCGTCATCTATTACCTTAAAGCCCGTACGTGGGCGCCGTGACTCAGTAATCGGTACGTCGAACTTTTGAGTGTGGAGGCAAATAGTTTAATCTATCGAATAATATCGAAGTGCGTTTTCAAGGTGCCACCTCTTGAAATGACTGACAATAATTCCAGAATTAAGACTACTTATCATTTAATGCGAGGAACTGAATAGGTAGGCAGATCCTGAAAGAAACTCAAGAAGGTCAAATCGATACTCACCACCTGTTTATCGATTTCATGGCCTATACCAGCATCTGTAGAGACGTTGGGTGAGTTAACAATTCTAAACTTGTCGCCCGTCCAAACCAAAGTTTTTTTTTAGTTTCAGGAATGATAAAAAACTGATAAAATATCCAAGTTTTCCAAAGTCTTAGATTAGCTTAGTCGTAGTATATACATATATGTGGCAAAACACAAAGTAGCATTGGATTCTAAATGGTGTGACATCACTGAACCATTTGACAGACCAGATTGTTTGTTTGATTCAACGAATCATTTAACGTTAAACTGAAAACTTTCGATGCTTTGAGATTGCCAATTTGTCGATCTGAACTAAGACAACAGTTCCTACGCGCCCAATATGTAAGTGTATCTAAAAATCCTACGGTTTTGGTAACAAAGCAGAACGGACGGCTAGAAAGCAATGGGCAGTATGATTTTGTTAGCGATGGGCGATTGCGAATGAATTTCACAATCGAATAAATTGCCAATTGCTGAAAATGTAATTCGATTGTCGATTTATTCGGTCTCAGCAGAAAATTTATTTCATTACACATTACAATCGGGAAAATGACTAGTATACTAATGGTCGATTGTAGAAATGTATGCCTCGAATTATATATTGATATCAGTGTGATTTTTGAATTTGGATCTGGAATCTTAATGCACGCATTGATATTTAATAAAACGATTTTCCTTCAATTTAAATTTTATTTTAATAACCACATTTATAAGCGAACTATCGCCTGAAACAATCGCGCTAGAACAATCGACGATCTGTACAATACAAATATTCCCACTCACACTATTATTTCAAAGAAAAAAGTACATGCAAACTCACAACACAATATGTAAGTACCAATGTACCATCTGACAAATGAAAAGGCAGAACTCTCATATACATATGTAAAGTTTACAATGTAAACAAATAGTTACACCTACCGTGAACGTGAAACCTGACACGGTACGGAACGATACTTATTTACAACACTAAGAGCTTTTCTGGAAGTGTATATGTAGAGTGGAACAATCTCACGCTCTCTCTCACTGAAATGAAGAATCGGCGTAGCGAATACACACAATCGTTCTCGATTGTATTGGTTGCAATATGTGGTGAACAATCGCGGGCCAACAATCAACGAGCAACAATTGACTCCTCTCAATTTTATTCGAATAATTAGAATTCTGAGAACAATCGAATTATTCGATTGTTTTTATTCGCAATTGCCCATCGCTAGATTTTGTATGATTTGGAGGTGATCAATTACCAGCATTTGTAAGAGATGTTATTATTCAACCATCATATGATAAAGAATAATAATTGGGTATTCCTTGATTTCAGTTCCGTTGAGATGCACATAACAAAGAATCCAATGATAAGAAACATCACTTTAGCGAAGGAGAATTTTAAAAGGATGATAAATAATGTCGAAGAATTTGTATAATTTATTATAACATTAAATAAATGTGGACTATTGATTGGACTTACTAAAAAAAAAAAAAAAAAATGTTCACTATTGGTTGTCTTAGCTCTAGAAACATCATAATCTTAAAAAGGGTTTGGGCCATTTGCAAATGTTAGGATTCGAAGTCGAATATTTCTCAAAGTGTAAATGTCAGGATTAGGGTATGTATACAGTCTTAAAGCTCTTTCTATAAGCTTTCTGAATCAGTTTTAATCGGTCATATATTTTCGAAGATATAGGATAACTCTTTATCGGTGTCAGTGAAAAGGCCCCCCATGCGAAATGAACTTGCTCTGCCGAGGTGTTATGCCCGGAATTTCACAATGCCCTCTAAATTGGAGATTCAGTAGGATGTCCTTTATGATATACCAAAAATTGAGCCTTGACGAAATAACTCTAAAATTTACATTTCCGGGGGCACTGCCACGCCCTTGTGCCCGGCCTATCGCTCTGCCAATTACACGAAACGTTATGATTTTGAATGGCGATTCATCACACAAAATTTCAAAGTTGACGAAATAACTTTTTTTTTGAGATTTTTTTGCAATTTTGAGGCGCTCTCCTTTCGGCCCTAAAACACCCGGGCCAGGTTAGGCAGAAGTCCATATCTGTGATGTATGTATATGTGATCACGGCAACCAAAAAAAGCAACATTTTGGTGATTTGAAAAAATGATTGAAAAAATTTCACTAGCTCTCCGACTATTAACGAAGCTACTACATTATGGATATGTACCCCCTAAAGTACATGGCAACCACAAACTCTTGATTTTTTTGTTATCGATTATTATCGAAATAATAATAAAAGTAGCAAAGTATTATTTGACAGTTTTTAGGGTTCCGTGGTTTCCTCAACGGATATCAATAGAATTTAGAAATGTATCCAACTCGGCTCACGTGGCAACATAATGGACCTACTTTGGTCTTAATGAATCCTACCGAGTACGCTGGATAGACACCTAACCTAACGTAACCTATGTATGTAATTTCGACTCGGTTCCTTAAATCAATGTCCCAAGTAGTATTCATTAATCTAATCCTTCCATCGCTACTCTGTATTATAGAAATGCAATTAGTGTATAACACGTGTAGATGTAGGTACTTACATTTACTCCATAATTAGATATGATGGAATGCCTATCCTGTAGACGTAGAGTGTAGAGTATAGAGTGTAGAGGTTAGATGAGATCCAACTGCCTGGATGTATGTATGTGCAAATGGACCTATCACGTTTTCGCACAATGATGAATATTGATTTTGATTGTAAGACCAACTAATTATTATTAACAGGTAAATAAGTAGCTCAGATGTTTAATTAATACGAAGTTCAACAAAATGGTATACTTCATATAGAGAAACGAGAGTAAGGATGTTGTACTCCTGCCATGTTATTGTTGTTATTGTTTTTGGGAAATCGCATTTAAAGGTTTGATAGCCTATTGCATGAAAATCAACCGCTGGGATTTTTTAATTTTTTGACATGATATTCATACGGAAATCCTCTTTTGAAAAATGTAAGAAGTTATCCTAAAACACTTTTAGTTTTCAAAATATTTAAAATTAATTACAATTACTACGCCATTAAAATCAATATTTTCTTTTACTCATACACATACGTTAAAAACTCCAGATTTTCGCAAACGTTTTCTAAGGTACTGTTTCCACATTTCAGAATTCTTTAGTCTTTTTCGGGTAGAGCTTTTTGGAGTTATATCACTTCCTATTAAAAAATATTTAATGTAAGTATGTACATATATGGAACTATTTCCTTATGTTTGAATAAAATCATATTAACAAGAAAAATTACACTCTGAAGGCATACTTCTTACACTGTCTGTTAAAGGTTGTGGCAAATTTGGTTCATAAACATAATTAGGGTCATTTACGCTTTCATCTGACCCTACGAATATGAAACAACGACATTTAAGAAAAAGAAACTCAGGGTGGTTTTAAATTTCTTACCAAAGTCTTGTTCCGATGAACGTGATGAAGCAATATTTGTTTTTTCTCTGGAATCTGCTTCATTTGGGACTAGCTCGTTTAATAAACTTAAAAGATTAGAAACATTGAATCAAAACTTATACCTACGTAGACTATATGTACGTTCTTACGTAAGTAGGGATTCATCCATAATGGTTACTGGAGAACTCATTTTTATGATCTTCAATCACGTCCTCTTACGACAAAAGATGGGAAACAGCTGAAATATTTTTCAAAGAGAACGTTAATTATACAGTAAAACTTGTGTATAGTGGAATCTGCGAATAAAAGAATCTTGCGAAACCTGGATAGCGGACATTTTTGGATGCCAATTTTGATTTTCTTCGTACAAACTCATTCTTATAATAGTGGAAACCTGTGATATCTGAATAATGGAACATTTTTCACTGAATTTTGTTTAATCGAGAAATGAATGAGCCAAAATTCATTAATATTTTGTCGGCTTCGTTTCTTTTTTTGAGAATTTCGACATTTCAATTGTTTCTTTTCGTGTGTGGCAACAAGTACACATTCTGAACTCCGTTATCGAAACTGATCGAAAAATATTAAAAGAAATTAGGTTGCTGATAGTGGAAAAAATTGCGAATAGTAGAAAAAAAAATGTGCACTGAAGCATTGTACTGTACTTTTTTACAGTCACAGTAAAATCGTATGCACGTACGGTAAGACCAAAAAAAAAAAAAAAAATTTCTTTCTAATGACGTAATTTCTTTCTAATGACGTACGTGTATATGATTAAATAGTTTAACCTGGCATTTTGTAGGCACATAAGTCACACTACTGAACAAGCATTTGAAGTTTGATGGCGTACGTTGTAGGACAATAGGACATACGTCAAGACTATTCTTTAATAAAAATTTACTTAAATTGAATGGAAAATTTGACGTAAAAGCCAAATTTTGACGTTTACGTCAAAACAATACGTGAACTTGATGAATTTGATGGACATACGTCAAAACCATTCTGTATATCTTTGCAATGGAAAGAGATAGAGCAAAACATATAAAGGATTTGGAAAGAGTCACCCCGAAAACATAAAACTGTATACCAAACTCAAAAAGTGAATTTTGGCGTTTACGGTAACCCAATATTAGGGCGTCGACATGTGCTGTGCAGGGAATCGATCTGCTCCTTTTTAAAGACATATTTTTGAATTTTAGTACAGTTACATAAGTACACAGATGTATTGCATCAACGGGCTTGTCGCTTTTTAAGTGTTGAAATTTCGAGCAATAAATTTCTTAAATTACCGCCGTATACCATTCTTTTGAACATTCAAATAATCTTTAAGTTTAAATATCATTAAACGTTTTCTAAAGCTAGACCAAATACTCTGGCTTCAGAAATTATTGACGAAACTAATCGATGTCTTTTATAGGAATGAGTAAGTAGGTACAGGTGTGGATTCAATTTCATCGACGCTCACATACTTACGATGTTCTTGATTCGCAATTGAAAATTATTTATGTACGAGTACATAACATACATAGTTAGGTACTCTGGGAATAAGTGATGATGAAGACATTTAGGTGAAGCAGCTGTCTAAGTTGGTGTCTGAAATAGAGTATGCCAAATAATTAACGTAGGATATTCTTAGCCACCCAATTATGGTTGATGGAGGTTACGAGGACGACTATCAACTCTAAAATTATAATACGGAAGCACTCTAACAGTGTGCAAAGTTGTCCGTTCATTCTGAAGTTCAATTTTCAATGACGCTTTCGAGCATTTTGAGTGATATTTCGAATGACGCGAGTAATGTAAGCTTCCAATTCTTCAATCGTAGCCGGCTTATCCATGTAGACTTTGGACTTTGCGTAGTCCCAGAAAGAAAAAAAGTCTAGAGGTATGATATCAGATGGTCTAGGTGGCCAGTTCACCGGTCCGAAGCGTGAAATTAACTGACATGAAATTAAGCCATCGTTTTACGGGCTGTGTAGCAAGTAGCGTCGTCTTGTTGGAACCAAATGTCGTTGGGATCATGGGGTTCAATCTCAGACAGCAAATAGTCTGTTATCGTGGCACGATACCCGCTATCGCCATCCACAGTTACGTTCCGTCCGGCCTCATTTTGGAAGTAATGTGGACCGATGATTCCACCAGCCCATAAACGACAGCAAACCGTTGTTTTGTTTAGATGTAATAGCAGCTCTTGAATCTCTTCGGGTTGCTCTTCAGCCCAGATACAGCAATTTTGATTAGCCATGAAGCCAGAAATGGGTGTCGAAAACAGTGAATTTTCTCTAAGAATTTCAAGAGCCCAAAAACTGAAACGGTGACGTTTTGGAGGACGACCATATTTAATTCTTGCCCGAGAACTTTGTATGCCAAGACCCTTTCGTAAAACACGCCAAGTTGTTGCATACGAAAAGCCAAGCTGTTGAGAACGGTGCCGAATCGATTCATATCGGCCATCGCTTACACTCTCAGCTACTGCCGCTATATGTTCAACAGTATGTGCTGGATGTGATCTATTTAGTCGCGTATTATTCAATAATGAAAATTTCGTTTCAAATTTTTCGATAGTGCGAATAGTGCGTCCCGCCGCAAACACCTAAAAGTTTTTCACAGTGCCCACCTCTTTCGAATGTCTGACAAGCATCAAAGAGTATCATTTGTCACGATTGAGCTTCTCAACTCGCCGTTCGGAGTCGGCAAAAAACTGTAGGTCCCTTCCATTCGTGCAAAAATATAACACGCACACACAAATGGTTGCGAGAAGCAGGCCTAGGTTCACCCCGAGCTGTAGCGCCAACTAAGTAAGTAATAGTGCGTTCGGTAGGCCAATAATGTGAACCATAAGTTGCTCCAAGCGCATGAAACACATTCTTCGTAGAACTCTTATTTTCGTAATACAGCTGAATAATTTGTAGACGCTGTGCCGGGCTAAATCGTTCCATCATGATATGTCAAAAAAAAACCATAACGGTTTGACACGAATAATGCGTGATAAAATCCCTACTGAAAAAAATACCTCTAAACAAATCACTCGTTATAAGTAAATATGCCACTGTACAAAGCTACCGTAGTGGCCAGATAAATATCAACCGCTGCTAGAGGTTTCAAAAATAGTCAGCTTTTCTCTACTTTAGAAAAAATTTAACAGTACTTTTTAATTCTAAAAGAAAACACGATGCTTTGTCTCATTTCCTGTTCAGATTTAACGAAATAAGGTCAATCTCAAGTTGTGAGCAATATGAGTTGTCGGTTAAATAGAGAGGAAAACAGTGCGATTCACGCTTTACATAACGAATATTTATCTACAAGGGTTATTGCTGAAAGAGTTGGAAGAAGCCATATCAGTGTACAAAATGTTTCAAAGAAAATTCGTTCATTTGTATCAGAGTGGAGGAAAGTTGGGATTGGGATGAAAAATAGGTACACAAACCAAATAAAATACCGCTTGCTTAAAAATTTGTGTATCAAGGAAAGAAAAAAAAACATCTAAAGAAACAAGTTTTTTGTTTAAGGAACAAACGCAAAAAGAGGTACGTTCAAAAACAGTACAAACGAGATTGCAGGATAGTGGTTTATCAGTCAGGAGGCCGGGCTTAAAAACTAAAATTAGGATTTTGAGGTTAAATTTAGCGAAAGCTCGCCGAAATTGGACAGAAGAGATGATTGGAAGAGGCTCATCTTCACAGAAGAGACAAAATCTTATCTTAGCCATTCCAATGGAATTCAGTACATTCGTCGAAAATTCAGAGAACATCTAAAAAGTGAGTGCACTGTGACTAAAAATTAATTTCCCGTTAGTTTTATGCTCTGGGTCTGCATAAGCTATTATGGAGCTTGTAACTTAGCCTTTGTTAACGGGTCGATGAATGGAAACATCTTTTTTTTAATATTTATTAAAGATAATTTCATTCCTTCGATAGACCGGTTATTCCCAATAATAGTCGACCCTAATTTCCAGGATGACTCTGCGCCATGTAAAGGAAAAAGTCGGGAAATTGAAAAAATCGAAGAGTGAATAAAATCACTGTGAAATAAAGCGTAGCAACGCACGCCGGGTATCCGCTAGTGAAATATAAAGAATTTGGTAAAGAATTTGGCTTATGTGTCCTAGCATGCTTTTGCATCTCCGATTTTTTAGCGACTAGCGGATTTACACACATTATGCAATAAGCACGAGGTGTGTTTGTGGATGTTGATGCTTGATAAGCACTTCTATTAACCTTTTCGATGTTCCCCCTGCACAAACCATTTACTAACACAAACGCCAACCCTTTCTTTCTCAGCACAGCTCCTGAGGGGGATACAACGGGCCCGACTGATGGCCTACGTGAAGAGGAGAGATATCTGCTCACCCTCTTAAATCAACCAATCAATTATACTAGGTCCGTTCGCGTACTTTTTGCAGTAAATATGTGTTATCTGTCAATTTTCGAAAAGTGGGCGTGAAATTCTCTCACAGACAGAAAAATTACGAAGAAGTAGTCGAACGCATTAAGCACCAAAAATGTTTGTGATTTGACAGATTTGACAGTTTTCATAATATAGGTACCCCAAAGAAATTTCTTTTAGTAAAATTCGTAGCATGGGAAAATTTCAAACGCTCTCGTGAGCACTCTCTTTTACGAAAAACTACGAAATTTTTGCATATACGAACGGGTTTTCGGTATTTTTCGTTATTTTTTGTAGATTTTCGTAGTTTTGGGAGTGTACGCGAACAGATCTACTTTACTGCGATGTTCGGTAAAACAGATCATTTGTGGCAAAGAAGATTTGTTATGCATATTGGTGACTTATTTTAAGATTTTGTGATTTCTAAGATAATATTTCAAATACGCGTTTTCCCCTTTTTTGAGCTGGTTTCTCCTTTTCCCCTTTTCTGCTCAAAAAGTGCCAAAAGTGGCGCTTTTCCCCGCAATCTGGGAACACTGCATGCAGACAGTCCTGAAAGGTGACTTTGGTCCACCCTTACTTGGGGAATACTGCGGAATATCTCACCTTACCAAGGAACCATCAATAAAAAATAACTTTTCCAATTAATCTAGAAGAGGATCAACTATGCATATTCATTCGCTCGAAAAAAAAACATATGTACGAACGCAAGCCATTACTGTTAAAAACAACCTTCACTAGGGAACCCTATAATACGGCTCAGTATTTTTTCAGTCTTTTCCCACATATCGAATTTCTGGAAAATATTATTTATATGATAGTATGCATATCCTTTGACAGATGTCCGATAAAGGATGCATGCCGAGGTGTTGTCGGCATGTGGTCGGTCGTCGCCAACGAAAAAAAAAACTCTAATTAAACCCACTCGCATACAATGCGCCAACACCTGGATACCTTGTGTGTATTCCCTTCAATCCTCTTGCGTTTTTAATTGGTAATTACCCCTTCACGTCCAGAGATCGGCTGGCGTGCATTGTATTATTTTGCAAAAAATTAAAAGGCACGCACCTTGAACGTGGACAGGCAATTGTAACCGTGATGTAGGCGTTCATTTATATGCGATAAAAGGTTAATCAAATGAACAATTATCCGAAAAAGGTCTGAGTACTTTTTTCAGTTTTAAATTCATGTCCATACGAGATATTAATTTTCATTTAACCGCAAACTATTTTAATACGGGCACTTTTTTTATATTGACAGCTGGAAGGCATAATCAATGACAGAGGCTTATGGAATGTGCTGTAGTGGTGACGGAGAATGTAATGTTGGTATGTAGGTGTAGAGCTACGAGAAATATTGAAGCAATTAATTTTGGGGAGATTTCGAGATTCTGTAAATTGTTATCCATGCTTTAGGCCAGCTTAAAATAAAACAGGGCAACTCAACTCATCTAAACAAAAAAAGTGCAAATAATGTACGTAGACGTACTATGCAAATACGAGTAAACACATTTTTTTAAAAACATTTAAGGTGCTTAAATGCGAACATACTGTGATCAGAGTTCTACAGAAGTTGTATAGTGCCATATTTCACAAGGTCGAATAAAAAATGCATATAGTGATTTTCAGACGGGATTCTTTTTACTTTCTAACAGCGACTGATTGCAACAACAAAACAAGAATCCGCCAAGCACTGACAATGCTCAAATAAGAAGCTGATTTAGAAAACATCCTCAAGAATGTGTGTGCGTGTGC
This sequence comes from Brachyopa scutellaris, assembly GCA_949775065.1. Taxonomy (NCBI): domain Eukaryota; kingdom Metazoa; phylum Arthropoda; class Insecta; order Diptera; family Syrphidae; genus Brachyopa; species Brachyopa scutellaris. Next base: position 29,832,424 of record OX459115.1, on the reverse strand, counting down.
GTGTTATATTTTTGCATGAATGGAAGGGACCTACAGTTTTTTGCCGACTCCAAACGGCGAGTTGAGAAGCTCAACCATGACAAATGATACTCTTTGATGCTTGTCAGACATTCGAAACAGGTGGGCACTGTGAAAAACTTTTAGGTGTTTGCGGCGGTATTCGAACCCAAGACCGCTGGCTCAGTAGTCCGACGCACTAACCACTTGCGCTACGGTGCCCCTCCTGGAACATACACAGTCAGCCCAATTACGCAAGTCGTATCTCGTATCTCACTTCAAGTCGTACTCGTATCGTATCGTATTTCGTTTGTTATTATGCACGTCGTATGCGTGGAGTACGACTCCCTATAAGTTGCTGCGTGTTAGCATCGCATTGCGTCGCACTTCAAAATGAACTCTTTGCTGTCAGTGCTGGTTTCCTTGCCGACGAGAGCAAGGAGATGTCTTATTACAAGTGCTCCCGAAAGATGTCACCACAAACTAAAGCCGAAGAAAATACGCCTAAAAACCGAAAGTTGTATGCGATGGCATCCGATTCTTTTGACAGCTCAAAGTCATTAGCGTACGAGTATGTTCGTAGTAACACGAGTTCCATAATAACAAAATACGACTATGTTCGTATGTGACTCGCAAATACGACTAGCATAATGGGGGTGAGTATAACTAAGAATATACGTGCATATATTATACAGTCCGATTCACTTGATTAGACGCACACAATTTGTTTCCTTAAATCTTGATTTGTTTCCCCTAATTTGGATCAATAAGCAAACAATTGCATTCAGCCGTAAGGTTAGCAATTTCTCTGTAAAATGACATAAAAAAAAAAAAAAATTGGTGAGAGACACCTAACGGTACTTTTGACAAAACTGCAGCATTTTTTCGGTTCACTTGATTAGACGCACGGCCAAATTTAGTTAATAGACAAAGAGTAATCCAGCAAGCTGCCGTAAAATATTAATTTGTGATTAAAGGAAGTTTTTTGTCTTTTACTTAAGAAAGAAATGGGCAAAAAAAACTGTTAACCTTGGAGGAAAGAGCAAAAATAGATGCTTACCATTCGGAAGGTCTTTCAAACCGCGAAATAGCCCGTAAAATAGAGCGGAGTGAACATTCTGTGCGAGTACAAAGAAAGAATTTAAACAGTGTTAACGCCTCAAGACAAGCGGAAAGCTCAGAGGTCAGCATCCAATTAGGCTCACTCTACAAACAACATTAGGGCATTAGCTGTGGTTATTGCCAGAAAACCAACTGTTCGTCGCCCTATTATGAGTCTCCAACCCTCAAAGCTTGGAAAACTAAGAAAATATCCACCGCTTAATCACGCACGTAAGCAACAGTGACTACAATTTACAAAGATCGCATAACATATGGGATGTGCAAAATAGAGGTGTTTTAAATGACTGGGGCAAAGTTGTCTTTTTGGATGAAAATAAATTCAATTTGGATGGTATTTGAAAGAACAAAAACCGTAACCGTCTGTTCCGTCCAAACTGAATTTATTTTCATCCAAAAAGACAACTTTGCCCCAGTCATTTGAAACACCTGTAGTTTTTTTGAAAGTCGACTTGTGCAGGTTTTCCTTGTGACCTCAAAGATAATAAATATAAAATTCTTTTATTATTTTTTTTTTAATTTTTATGCAGTATAAAGTGGGAGGAACAGGCCTACAAGGGACACCTCGATAAAAACAATCATGTGTATAAACTACGCGTGACAGAAGGAAAACTTTATCTTTTAATGCACGGAAAGGTTCTTTTCAATAAGGACGAACCTAAGAATTTTGTATAAATAAAACAATAAAACATTCTGTCAATTACAAGGTCTGGCCAGACCTAACATAATTAACAGAGCCAACTCTACGCTTGCCCCGCACTACTCCACAAAATTACCCTTAGCACTAACCTACGTAACATTAGATCCATTCCCCTCTTCCAGCTGAATTATCAGCGTACTAATTATGGTTGTAATAAACCGTGTCATATACAGTCGAACGAATTTTTCTCTACAACGAACAAATTTTGTAGCTGAAAATCGAACTCTCATGCGTTTTTGTCTCCATATAAAGAATTTTTCAAATAATTTTCTGTTTCGCACAGTAATAAAACTTTGTACCGAGAAAAAAGTAAGTCATAATTAGGGGATTCCCCAAAAGTTGAAATAACAACAGAATGCTGTGTTACCTACATTGCAACGAATTTCTTCATCAATTGACGTATTTCGAACCTTTCTGACGATAAGAAGTAACGTACCGACTAATGTGTTTGAATCTCTAAATACATTAGAAGATTTTGTTGAGGAAACAAAATGGAAGGGTGTAACCAAACTAAGATTACTGATTACTATTAATAAAAGTTGATAAAAAAATATTTCTAATTTATGTATAACGAATTTTCTATATTACAATATGATTTTCTAGTCCCATGCGGATTCGCTGTAGGGAAGTTTGACTACAATGGTAATAGTAAAAAATGTAAGCGAACATTTTCAAAAACACATTCAGCATTATTTCTCTTTACGTTTGGGATTATTTCCATGACGGTGTTTGGCATTATAGAAATACGGCCAATTTGGTGTTATTTCCCTTTTGTTATGGAAATAAAACCAAATTCAATGTTTGGCATTAATTCGTAGGAGGATTTTTCAAGTCACAGAATTTTACAGCCGAATAGAACTAAAAAACCTGACGGTCAGAAGTCAAGCAGGTATAACTTGTTTGTATTAGCATACACGATCTTACTAATTGAAGAAATCGTAGCATTATGCTTCGTATTTTTAATTTTTTTTTTTAAAAGCCTGCGACTGCGGAGCTCAAAGACGGACTATTACCCAAATTGTTGCGAAGTGCAACAAATGATCGTACCCAGGGGATATTCAAGACGGTGCAGGGAAATAACTTCAGGGGCAATAACTTCACATGGGAAATAGCTTTACCTCGAGTGGGAAATAAATGCAAATTTTTGACGTGAAGTTATTTCCCACTGAAGGTGGGCAATAATTTAACTAGAAATTTTGTGAAATTATTTCCCACTTATGATTAATAAAGCCGAGCGAAATAAGGCCGAATTTGGCATTATCTCTATTTTTAAGTGGAAATAAGGCCAAATGAAGAAAAATTTGGCATTTGGCTTTATCTACTTATAAAATTTGCACGAATTTTTCACTATTACTCTATCTTATTGCTCAAGAACTAAAGATTCTATTCTAATTAGATATTTAATTTTTTAGCTTGCATGGCCAAGACAAATTTTGAATTTAAATATCTAATTTTTAAATGGAATCTTTAGTTTTTGAGCGTAAGATAGAGTAATAGTAAAAATTTCGCGCGAATTTTTAAATAATCATTAGGAGAAATCTGCATTTATTTCCCACTCGAGGTGAAGTTATTTCCCATGTGAAGTTATTGCCCGTGAAGTTATTTCCCTGCACCATCCAAGACAACAACTCAACTGTGTGGCTACAAAACTTAGCTGTTGTACTATAGCTTTGACTGCAATATTTTTGTGTTTTTTTTTTTTAATGATTTAATATGATTACAAATACAGTGGACTCTCCCCAAGTCGAATTTTCACGTGATACCAAGATTTGTTCGAGTTAGAGAGAGTTTTGGACAAATTCGAGTAATAGAGAGAAACATTTATTTTTGTTTTAAAACGTTATTATTATTATTATTAGATATTTTATTTTCATAGATAAAGGCTCTTTTTTTTTAACAAATTTTTATAATAATCAGTTTTAAAACGTTTGTTCAGTAAAAAAATAGGTTAATGTACTTACAAACAATAAACAAAACTTTTGACCACACAGTTTACTTCCCAATAATTCATGTAACTTAAATTTTTTTTAATTGATTTAGCTACAAATATGCACATAAAGACTGCAACAGCTCTGTTGAATTGCCTAGAATCAACTCATTTCGAAATTCCAGCTGGAATCTTACTAAAACAAGTTCTGATATATACATATGCAGATAGGTCTATTGAAAAACCTGTTTTGAATACAACCAACAACACAAAGAAAAGGATAATAATGTTTTTGTTTTTGTTTTTGCGTTGCAACTTTTTGAAAACTGTATCTTTTTATGGATGTACCAAGAATATGAATAGGAAGAAACACGACGAGCTGGTTATACATATGTATACTCAAATACGTTTTCCGGAGGGGTAATGTATTTTTATTTTATTTCGTGCTAAATAAAATTCGACTTAAGGGGTGAAAAAAGATACCAATAATCGAAAGAATGTGTTCGAGTAAGAGAGACCGAGTTCGAATTAGAGATTGGTTTTTGTATGGAAAATTGAAGGGAGTGATAAAATATGGCGAAAAAATTCGAGTTAGAGAGAAATTCGACTTAAAGAGAGTTCGACTTAAGATGAGTCCACTGTATATGTTAATATGTGTCTGTGTATATGTATCTATAGGTACGAGTATATGTACGCTGTATATATAAATATGTTATCCATACGCTATATGCTACATACAACATACATATGCATATGTATGTAACAAGTATATTATACTATATTTCTCTATATTTAAGGTTAATTATTAAGATTAAATGTTAACAAATTGTTAATATTTATAAAATGAAAGTTCACTTCGACCGCTGCTCCAGGACATTCTCTACTTTACTCTTTTGTACTCTTCCAAACGTTTTATTACTGATGTTTCATATTCAGTTGATAAGCTTCCGATCACTGCTGAAATCAATAAAATAGGTTAAGGCTATAAAAGTTAATGGTTTTGACAAAATACAACTCAGAAAATATACATATAGAGCAAAACATTTGTGTTTTACGTGTACTTCCGATTATGGGTATAGTACACTGAAAAAAAATGTCCGTGCCTTTTAACCAATAAAAATGCCGACGGTCTTTGTAAATCTTTTTTTTTATATATTGATTTACTCACTGCGTTTAACCTATAACCTTTTTGTGTAAGGACAACACGAGTGCACAGGTGTGGAAAGTTAAATAATCCATGAATGTAAATCGACTAACTGCTCTTGTATACGTAAATATATTTTTTTTTAACACGGTTGATATAATTACGTCAATACAATAGTCTATAATCAAATTTAATTATAGTTTGTATTAACAATCAATCATTTTCTTTCCTTCGTTGTGAATGTTCTTTGCCAAAGAACTTTGCATCAATTCAAAGGTTTCATTCCATTTGAAGAAAATGGTCAGTGTACAGTTTTTCAAGTACTCACAAGATGTATTTAAATTCTTTGGGCTCTGGGGTGAGCATGGCAAAACCAAGTCATTTAAAACACGTCTTATTAAATATACGGTACAATATTAATGTAACGTTTTAGTTCGTGTACAACTAATAAATTTTTCTTCAAATATACACATATATTTACATATAGGTGGTTATATTGCTGGGCATTTTTATACCAATCATAACGCTCTCGGATACAATTGCAGCTGCCATGATAGAAGATGTTCCACTTGCGTTGACCAAAGCGCTATACGGGTTCGCCTATTTAGTTTGTTTTCATAAATTGGCTGCTGCCGCTTTCAACAATGATGAAATTTACTGCTGCATTAACCAACTGGAAAGGATGTCACAAAAGTTCCGTAGGCTGACGAATTTTAAAAAAAGTATTTCCACATATAAAAAGATGGCAATTGTTGGCTCTATTGCAATGAATCTCTGTGGAGCGTTCTTTATTGTTGCACCAACTGTGAGAAGAGAGTTTCCCTATAATCCACATTTCCTTTATTTGGATTTCACCAAAAGTCCTCACTATGAACTTATGTTCGCGTATCAAGCAACTGCTATCGTCGTTGTTTCGAATGTTATGCTTGCCTATGATACGGTAAGAAATTTTACATTTACAAAAAAATACAAAAGCCTGGATATTACGAAGATAAATTAGAAAAACACATCTGTTTATGTACTAACAAAAAAAAACATACTTATATATAACACAGGTCAACAAATAAAAAACGTCGAAATATCGTAAGTGGTTTTGTATTAGGTGTGCATTCCCAACATTAAAAATATTTTTAATTTTTTTTCCCTACGTGTAGTTTTCGATCTACCCTCTGTTCGAATAGTGGCTGTAATCAATACTTTCGTGTGCGTAGTTTGATATCTTCTCGCTACATTTCTATAAATAAATTGTATTTAATACTTTGCCTTCATCAAGAAGAAGTTGTCTCAATGAGCCAAATGTGTTCGTTCAGAAAACCTATAACAGATTTTATAAAAAAGTGCTTATTTTTCTTACTTTAAGTCGAAAATTGTGGATGAATATTTTCTACAGTGCCTAAACCTTTTACCCAAGAAGAATTAAATGATTTGATAAGGGATCTTTAACTACCTAAAGAATCTGCAGAGGTATTGACTTCTAGATTAAAGAAAAGTGCGTGAGAATCTCGCGCGTTAGAAGTGAAACTTCTTAGGTTCTATACTCTGGTCCACAAAAGTTGTCAGTATAGCGAAGATAGGACATTTGCCTCTCAGTATTGTTACAATAGCTTGCATAAATCTGTCCCTCTTAAAAACACTCACTGGATTACGTAGTAGCATGACAAATCGCCGCAAATCGGAGAGCAATCCCCGTAGGATTACCATCTCCTGACTTGAGAAAATACCATCATACAAACATTTCATCAAAATCGAGATGTTATCCATTTTGCACACAAATACCGAAATAGATATTGTATTGCAATGTGCATTGCACAAGAAAGAAGTCTTATCTGCCACCAAAAAAACTATCGAAATATTCAAAACTGTATTGCAAGCTGAATTTTAAGGTTTGAATTAAAAACGACGTTATTTATTCTTCATAATATCTTCTATAAATATTATAAAACTGTAGAGGTTTTTTTGTTGGTTACCTAATAGCGTTAAAACCGCTGGACAGATTTCGATCAACATTTTTTTTTTAAATGCTTCTTAAGTACCCGGGATGATCACAAGCTATGTAATTTTTGGCTCAGGCTACTGGTTTTTACATAATAGTCAAAATAACTGTATATCGGTGAGGAATATTATGATTATACAGCCCTAACTCAATAATGGCTTATCGGATTGAAAAACAAAAAAATAGGTGAAAGTAGTAGATTCATTTGAGATATAAAACATCCTTCTAGGTTGCCCTGAAGCTGAGCAGTTTTCAAAACAATTATTCCAAGCATCGCCCACGATTTTCCTTCAGTGGTGACCACTGCCAGCAGCCGCGCAGCAGTGGGTATCGTTGCAATAGTGTGTGTGAGTATATGTGCGCGCTCTAACGTGATCATATGGCTTGCACTTCAATGTGCTCTACAACCATTTGCGGCTCTCACACTCAAGCAATCTTAACAAATGAGGTGTCAAAAGAAAGATAATTTTTTAGAGCAGTCAATTGCATTTTTAGTTTATTAATGTTATTAACAAATTAAAAAAAAAATTATCAAAAATAAATATTCTACCCAAAATAAACTCCTGTTATATACATATCATCATCACATAAATAAATCAGCTGGGAAGTATTGGTTGTTTATTGATACGAAGCCAAGGTAATATTGCCCTTGGATGGCGCGTCGTCAGAGTTAGTAGCTACGTTATTCCCCGGAATAGTGATAAAGCTCGAGTTTTCCGTGACTGTTGTCTAATTGTGTGGGACGAATGCCCCATAAGGCAGTGGAAATCGTTAACAGAACCTAACAGGATAAACTTAAGGTACACGTTATCAGTAGTAGGTACCATGAGGCGCAAAAGCTGATGAAGTAAATGACTGTCTGAAAAAGTCAAGTCTCTGGGGTCCAATGTTACTCAAATGCACTTGACCGTCAATATGCGGGCACGAACAGATGGCAATCCAAACGCACAAAATTTTCTTATTTGTTACTTAAAATTGGTGGAAGAACGCTTCCGGAAGAAAATGGAAAAGTAAATTTATCACTTTACGGTTATATATTACAACTAACAAACCGTGAGAATTCTTAGCTTTGTGAGCGAGCTATTTTGTTGCCTCGGAATGATCAAGCTCCAGCAATTGATAGCGAGATATTTTCACGTGTTGATGGTCAAAGTGCAGAATGTAAGTATTTCAATCAACCGGGTTGTAGACAAAGAAGTAACAACCAGCTATCTGGTCGAATTTTTAAATTCTCTATCTGCTCCATCCAGGGCTTCCATCACACAAATTAAAACTAAACGTGGGTGTACCTACTATTTTTCTAAGAAACTCTAGCCCGCCTAAATTATGTAACGGCAACCGACCTGGAGTTACAATTCTGCAACGACATCTGGTAGAGGCGGGAGTGTTGACGGGCTACGGTGCGGTGCGGTTTTTGAGAACTATGAAATCTGCATTTAGGGCCTGAAAGTTACATATTGAAACGTTTTTGATAAAACGCAGTTAATCAACAAAATTTGTTTAACACTTTTGTGGACTTAGACAAATACTTTGATGTTTCTTCGCTCCCACTGAAATTGCATATTTGTATGAATGAGAAAGCCCTTAGAATAGAATGCGAAGCAAGGCGAGCACGGGTTCAACTACTTAGGAATAAACCAAAGAATATACAAACCCAAGAAGTCGCATCTCATATAAAACTTTTGTATGAAAACATTTTTACCCGCAGAAGAAATTGTATACATAAATCCCTTTTCAATGTGGTAGTATTTTTTCGGAGCAAACTCCGTAGAAGATTTTCAGTCGTTTCTTACCGCAGACCTCAGTCCCTTCGCCTACAAAACCGATTTTCTGTCGGCAAAAATCATCTCGTGTGCGGTTTTATTTTCTTGGCTTGTTTTGTTGTTGTTTTCTTCGCTTGCTTGTACTTTTGATATTTTGTGGCTCGATATGTATCTGTATTTTTTTTTTTAGAATTTATTTTACTGCCTGTTGAAGTTGGAGAAGGGGAAGCGTTTCACATTTTCGTCTGATTCAGGCAAATTTGCCCTACCGCGGCTAAAAAAATTTCACTTCAAAAACTTGTTGGCGCAGGTACAAGTGACGTTCTATCGCACAAGACTTGCTACCATTTTTCTATTCGGAAAAGGATATTGTTTTTTGTAGAGATGCGCAAGGCCTTATTCTCGACATGCTAGAGAACTTTTAAAACTTAGGATGTAGGTAATATGTCCATCAAATAGTACTACCTCCACAGTCATCTCAGTCATCAGCAAAGAACAAGGCGAGCGGTTTCACCAGGACCTAAAAACTTTAGAAGAGCCGATGGGATTGGCCTATGATGGCTGACTACTGCTGGGGGATGCAACGTGATTGCCCCACTAAACCTCATTCACGAAATCCACGAAAAAGAAAGTTTTTATGCATATGATAAATGCTGCTTTTTATGTAAATTTGTTTTTTTCTGTACAAGTCAAAATCTAGAAAACTACACGTAGGAAATCAAAATGTTTGCTGTTGATTGACTCAGTATAAGGTCCTTAGTTAAAAACAAATTACAGCTTCTTGGCACCAAAACCAGTGTTGACCAGTGTAATGTATGTATAACTGAATTTATGTCAATTGCACTTAATTTACGTTTTATTGATTCGGAGTAAAAAAACGTTAACTGTTTATATTCAAAATACATACTTCCATAGACGCTGTAAAGTTTAAATGAAACATGACGTTGGCAGCGAAGAGTCACGGCACAAAAAGCTTTGATTGAATTAACAAGTGGTTTTTATGTTTATATGATTATCAAAGGTGGTCAAAGATATAAAAACGACCCGAATTTTTGATGAATTGCGTATAAGCACCGTGTATGTTGATGGAATGTCGCAAAACCTGAATCGCGTATAAGTGAAATCGCATATGCTGAGGCCGCGTATGTGCGGGTGTATGTATATACACTGAGTTACAAAAAAAGTGGCGCTCCTTAAAATTTTGCGATAATTTCAAATAAGTTCGAAAAAAAAATTCTTTTTGTTTATTAACATAAAAATAAGTAAATCATTTAAAAAAAAAAAAAATGGAAGAACTTACAAATGAAACATAAATTGACGAAAATAGAAAATGGAACTTAACATTTAAAGTTTTTATTCTTATTTTTTTTTTCTAAAGAATTCTTGTTCCTTTAGTAGTGGGTATTTGCTCCCCGAACATCTAATAAAGTTTTAATCCGCCTGGGCATACCTTGAATAAGGTTCCTTACGATGTTGTCGTCCAAATTCTCCCATTCTTCGAGCAGAGCAGATTTCAGCCCTCTGATTGTTTCTGGAAAGGTAGGTCGCTTCCTAATCATTTTTCCCAGCAGGTCCCAAATGTGTTCGATGGGATTCATATCCGGGCTTATCGCAGGCAAAGCCATCACGTCGATTTCTGTGGTCAACGTGTGGTCTAGCATTGTCATGCATCAGAAGGAAGTTTCTCCAATAAATGGTGCGAATGGAACCGCATATTCCTCCAGAATTTTGGTGATATAATACCTGGAGTTCACCGACCCTTCCGCGATGCACAGCTCAGTTTTCCGTGCATGGAAATTCTTGCCCACACCATGACAGAACCTCCCCAGAAATGTTGCCTCTGGGCAACTGTCGCCGAAGATTATCGCTCAGCTGAACGTCTCCACACTCTGCTACGTCCATCTGGTGAGCGCAGACAAAACCTGGACTCATCTGTGAAAAGAACTCTACTCAAGTCGGCCTCGGTCCAATCTTGGTGAAAGTGAGCAAATTCCATCCGACGTCGCTTGTGCTGTACCGTGAGCACTAATCGCCACTCCACCGTTTGAGCAGTCACATCCGTCCCTCTTTTAGATCTAAGTCTGTGAGATAACTCAACCGCTGTTTGATGACTATCTCGAAGGTTTTGAATCACCAAATATCGATCATCCCTTGCAGATGTTGCTCTGGGGCGACCTGAGCATTGCCGCCGGGTATATGAGTTGGTTTCTCTGTACCTTTTAATGGCTCTTCTAAGCATTGTCTCCGGTTTTCTGATCATAACAGCAGCATACCGCACACTTCGTCCATCCTCAACTAAAGCCAACGCCCTGGAGGCTTCTTCTACCGTTATTTGCATTTTTTTTTTTATAAAAATGACTAAAAAACTAATAAATAAACAAATTAAAATAAAGCCATAACATTTAACTTAATAGAACATTTACGGGATTACGGAAACCAAAATGTGTATATCTTACGTCTAGTTTGGAAAAGTGATTATAATGCGGTTTTCCTCAATGTAATGTGAATCATAATGAAAATGGAAACAGATTATGCAAACAGACACACAAATATACTGCCAAACTAAAAAAATAACGTTCTGCAAAAACATAGCGGCATTTTATAAAAATGATAACAACACATCAAAAAGTGTGACTGCGCCACTTTTTTTATAACTCAGTGTAGATAATTGTGATGCAAAAGCAAAACAAAAAAAAAAAAAACAATGTTTTTTTAATTGTTCAACAATATTTTTATGCAGTGAACTAAACCTATAATCATGCACTATAATATCTACGTACATATATGCATTCTGGGAACAGTAAACAGTCCCATAAAAGTAACTGTTCGACCTTATTCTCAAAATTTTGTTCGGCTCTAGTTTTTCGAAAAAGGCATAGACAATGTGGTCCCTGGTTTATGAATATAAAAATCAAAAAATATGTTACAAAGTATATTGTTATAAATTTTGAATTTTTATATTTTAGCTAACTGCATATTATGTCCATATGATTTAAAAGAACATACATATTTAAGTTCATAACTTTAAAGTTATTAATTAAAAATAATTGTTTTAAAAAAATTGAGTAAATATGCATTTATATATTGCAGCTGTTCTGTGGCATCATGTCCCTTTGTGCAGGCGTTCTAGCAAGTATAAGTTCAGAAACCAATGAACTGGATGTAATTATGAATAATACTGAAGACGCAGAGATCGCGTTGATGGATATTATTCAAAAACTAATTGAAATTTCTAGGTGCTTACACGTTGTACATATTAACGAGTTAAAACTGTCATTTAGTAATAACTATACATTTTCAGTTTGATCGACCGAATATCTGATATTTTTTCATTTACAACAATAACAAGTATATTATACAACTGCAGCTTAATGGCGCTGGGCTTATTTTTGGTGTCCTTTTTACCATACAGTGATCTAACCTGCATCGCAATGATATTCGTAATTATTGTTGAGGGTTTCCAACTTTGGATTTATTGTTACTGTGGCCAAGTGATAGTAAATGAGGTAATTATTATTAATTTTTTTTTTTTTGAAATTTATTATCAACATTACATCATATAGAAACAATTACTGCAAACTGAATTGTATTGCACCAAATGGTATAATGGCTCGAAAACATTCAAATCGATGCTACTTTTGACGATTGTCGAGGTGCAGAATGATCGCTACATTAAAGCTGGAAAGATGTTACCTCTTTCAATGAGAACCTTTATGGAGGTATGGATTGCAAACTAAAAACTTTAAATACTTAATCCAAAGCATATTTCCTTTAGGTCTTAAAGAAGGCATACGCTTTCTACGCTTTAATGAATGAGGCACGCTAAGCGATGAAACCGTATATACATTTGTATGTATATAAATTAAAAGAAAAACACTTAAAACACTTGTTTTATTTGGTACTTTACGAGTATGTTTCACTTGACAACACTTAAATAAACGCTACTTTTAAATCAATGGAATAAAATGTTGCTCAATCATAATTTTTTGTTACTTAAATTCATCTCAAAAAGGACCGCTCCTTTTTCTGAGTAAAAACTAGCTGACCCTCGTCGCAAACGACGAACATTTTTGCAGAGCTTAAGGGGCAAAAATACATATATGTAAGTTAAGAAAATAACTGTGTAAAATATATTTACCAATAAAAGCTAAGTGTAGTTAGATGATTCAATGGCTACCTCTGCAGTAAGTAGTTCATAAGTACTCGTATATTCTTTTCGCGTGCTTTTAAGCGCCGCGCCGTATAAAATGAGTTTGAATTCATAGCTATAACGCAGAATTGAATTGGGAGAACTGGAAGAAAGAAAAAGACAATAACAACAGACAACATATCATCTGTTAGGCCCACAACATTACCATGTTCTTTTTATTCGACATTTCCTTCTGGTGCAAATCATGCGTTCGTTGTATGCCCGGCAGATTTATTTATCTTATGTACCCACTTTTAGCCCCATTATTTGCTGTAGGGTAAACTGGGGCACATTTGACACCGGGGCACATTTGACTTTCCGATTCTTAAGAAGAAAAGTTGGGATGGCGAAGGAAGCTTCATTTAATATAAAAAAACGTTACGAACTTTGGCAATTTTGCTTCAACTCTTCTTCGAGTAACAAGTGTTTTTGTGATTTCTGGATTTATGATGTAATTTTTGACCACAGGTATGTAAAAGCTTTGTGAATAAAATATAAGAGGTTTTTTTATTGTGAAATAATATTATGATAGCACTGTTCTTAAAATGTTAATAATTTAAGGCCAGTTTTGTGAAAGTAAAACATTAATGCAAAAAAAACATTAAAAAAGTTATAAAGAACCCTTGACTTTTGCAAAGGGGGCACATTTGACATTTGTTAATATGTGCCCCACATTGGTCTGTTATGCTAATATATTTGTGTTTTTACTTTTTTCATTCATGTTTATTTTAAAGATATGGTTAGAAACTACTAGAGAAAGGTAAATAGGAGTGCAATCGACAAAGAGAAGGTGAAGAGGGCTATTTCCGACATACGTTAAAAACTTGAAACCCCAAAATCAGCAGCCGAAACATATGGGGTAAAAATAGAACCACATTGATAATGCGTATGAAAAAGCAGGACCCCTTAAAAGATTGATCAGATTCGGGTAATGGAAGTAGCTCTGACGAAGGTCTCAATTTTCAATCGAAATATACCTCGCGACAAACGTTAAGGAGTAAAATCAAATTCAAACTGCCACAACTCACAAATCCAGCCTGAACTTCTCGCTGTCGTCAAAAATATTTATTTGACGTTGACTTCGGCAAACTCTATATTAAATTAGATATTTAAAAATGTTCCTATTTATTATTCTTCTCTTTTTATGCATACGATTATGAGTTAAAACTGCAATTGTCAAATGTTCCCCTTGTAAAGTCAAAGGTGCCCCGTACCTTTTGACAAAATAACTTTTTTTAAAAAGCAAATTTTAAAAAAATGATGAAGTTGTTATAAAAGTAAAATGTATGTATCTGTGAGTCTTTTCTAGAATAGTCAATGCATCATATTAAAAAAAAGCATTGGGATTCATCTATAATTTAAGCAAAAACAGACATTTAAAAATTAAGTGTCAAATGTGCCCCAGTTTCCCCTACTTAATTTTGGTTAAGATGTCTTTCAACACTTTGCACTTTTCTTTTGAATTTAAATACTTTACTCAGCCTTTAACTGGTGGCATCTTTCCTCTACATCAGCCATACTCAAAGTATGCTCCGCGGAGCCCTGGGGTTCCGTAAGGCCTCTGTAAGGGCTCCACGGTAATATTTTCAACCTTAGTCCTAAAGAACGAAGCACATCTTGTCCTGAGACAAAATAGTCGAAATTGCAGAAGCTAGAAAATATTTCAACCTATGTATGAATGTTTTTAAAAAATTAAATGAAACTCAAGCATGGAATCACTGTTCAAAACAATATTGCTTGAAGGTTTTTGGTGCAGAGTTCGTAATAAATATCCACAAGTTCCCACAAAGGCTCTGACTGTTTTTCTCCCGTTTCCAACAACGAAGGTACTTGTGTTAGACGGGTTTCTGAGCATATGCAACTACACACAAAAATAATGGCTTTGCTGATATGCGTCTCCAACTCTTGATAGAGCCCGACATTATACAAATAGTAAGAAATAAAAAAATTCGTACCTCCTATTAAATGGAAACAATTTCATAACTTTCCAGTAGAATCAATATGTAAAGTACCTATTTTTTTATGATTTCCGTTAAATTAATTACCAGGTATGTAAATATGTAACCGGAATTTTTGTGTAGAAAATACATATTTTATTATATGAAAATGATAAAAAATATTTTATTCGAAGTATCGCCCATCAATAGCTTTACTGCTATACATTTTCCCATCTCTCTGGCAATTTGTGAAAGTTATGCCAAAAGAAACAGTTGCCATCGAGTCATCGAGTCATTTTCGTAAGGAGTGAAGCGCTGCTAAGCATTTGTTGTCGGTAGCGTTCAGTATTAACGGTTTCGACAGGTTTTAGCAGCTTATAATATCTTCTTCTATTCTTACGTTAAAATCGCCACTCAAAGCACTGTGGTTTTTCAAAAAGCATGCTCACCGTTAGCTCCAACAAGCAATCGATGTGATTCTGCAGCAGTTTTCTTCAAATAGTAACAGATAAATCAATACTGTCCGCTAATCGTAGTTTTCAGGCACAAAATTCGACATGTTCATCGTTATTAAAAACGTTGATGTTGTATGAAACTTGTTTTGTTGTGAGTTGAAAATATTTATCAGATGTCAAAACAAGAAATTGGCACCAATGAAGCGGTTTGACGGTAACTATTTTGACAACTAGGGCCATCTATAGGTAAATTTCCGGTTCATAGTTACATACCTGGTAAACTTTAATTAAAGAATAAACATAAAGTTAGGTTTTAGTTATTTTAGGGCTCCGTACAATTTTAAGTGATTCAAAAGGTTTCCGCCGCAAAGAAAGTTTGAGAACCGCTGCTCTACATAAATTGTCTTCACACTGGTATGCAAACAAACGAAATGAAATGCAAAAATGCAAAATCAATCAGAAAAGAACAGTTTTCCAAAGAATAGCGGTTATACAAATCTATTAATATTATACAAATTTCTGGATAGAGCGTTCATATTTTCGAGTATCCAAAAGTCAACCCGTGAATCTTTTAGAATACTGCAATGGTGAAAAAATGCCGTTCATCTTTCAGGGTAGTTCATCTTTAAGAATAGTTCATCTTTCCGAGATTCTACTGTACGTGAATTTTTTCAATGTGACATTTTGCACAGTACCCCATACTTGACATCCATATACATAAATATGTAATAAAATTACTTAGATTGGAACGAACCTTAAAAATTAAAAATTTATTTTCAATACTTAACAAGGAATGGGTAAAATATTTGCATGTCCTTTAAATGTCAGTTGTTTTTTTTTCCAAATGCATACCCAGGTATTTAACAGTTCGTTTCCAGCTAACCCCGTTCACCATAAAGCTTATGGAAATAACCAAGTAGGCAGATAATGCGACCTTTGCAAATTTACTATACGCATATGTGTGCGACAGCCAATGACTCAATGTTTTGAATTACGCGTGGTATAAGCTACGCACAACGCAATGGCATAAATAAAGTCGAAATTTCAGCTTAATTAATCATTTGTTTTGACTTTTATTATGCAATCACACTATAAATGGCATGCAGGTCCATATTTCAACATAACAATAAACAAGGCAGAATATTGCCTCGTTTCACCAAAAATACCGTGTTCGTCCCCCGTCCCGTATGAATTCAAAGTATCTGCAGCAAATTTCATTGCTGCAACATAAATAACCGAGGCTTGATTGTACAAATTCATAACATTTGGCAATTAATGCACCTCTAGGAAATTTTAAATTGAAAATATCCTGCATTTGTACCGCAAACTGACCACTTGAACTGTGCACAAATAAACGAGCATACCATGTCCATGTCCATTCAACGGAAGACCCTAACTATAGTACGCCTTCCGGTGGTAAAGTTTTAATGCAGGCGCACAACAGAGTCAAAATTGTTCATTTGAAACCGCTCCTCTTGGTAGCACATCTTGTATTCATGTCGCCCATGCATTATTGATAAACAAAATGTGTCTCGAGCGTCGAGCCTAATTACAAAGGCGCACACCCTTCTGCACAGCAAGTGTAATGAACTCGGTATCTTGTGGCCGTTGTTATGCTATCTTATATTTTATATCCTGAATCGTTTCGTATCTCATAATGCAGTCTGGTTTGTGTACATTTGCGTGCGTGTCCACATGGATGCTAGAAAATAGCCGTTGGACACATCTGAGTGCACCGGGGATTCACTTGGGCGATCAAAAATGCAAAAAAGGGATGCGTTTTTGTTTTTATTTTTTTGCAATGCACAGGGGTCCCTTGTTTTGAACGTTATTCTTGCAGTTGGTCATATGGGGCGCTGTGAATAATGCAGACACAGCGAGCATAGATAGATAGATACCCTAGATAAGAAAAAATAGGGTACTTTTTAAGAATATATAATTTAGTGTGAAAATAAGAAAGAGGCAGCCCTTATAAAGCGCTAGGCAGATGTTGGTTTTATTTGCAAATTGCTAAAAAGAAAACATTTAATATTTTTCAAAGTTTTTTGCTTTATGGAAGAGAGAACAGTTTCTGATTATTATTTATGTAAAATAATTTCATTTATATTACTGCCACAGCTGGGTTGTCGGCCCAATTTTCCAGTATATTTTCGATCGTTCGCGGCTCTCTTTCACGAATAGCCGGTCAATATTGTACTTAAATGCCTGCGCATTTGTTTCTGGATTGTCAGCATAACATCGATCTTTAACAGCAGCCCACAACAAAAGTACGACGACCTCAATTCGCAACTTCACGGAGGTCAAGTAACCAACCAAAATAGCTGATTACACGACTTAGTTAGTGCGCAAAAGATCGATTGTTAGACGGCTTGTCTTGATGAAACCAGAAATCCCTAACGTTAAGTTCCTCAATTTCTGGGCAATATTCACGTCAAGCTAGTGTAGTGGCTAAGATCTGTGGCTAGTTTAGGTGCTGGGGTTTGACATAGTACGAGTATGTAACATAATTACAGCAAATTGGTTGATGCATTATTTCAACCGAAATTTATTTTAGAAAAAATCGCACTGTCTCGGTTTCAAATACTTCCCAACATTGTTCAAGCTCAAATCAATTCATTTCGTACGGCGAAGGTGTGATCCTGTGTTTCTGACAATTTTTTAAAGAGGGAACAGCTGTCAGTGTCCAAATAAAATGTTATTTTAAAGGAAACCAGCAGATGGCCCTCCCAATAGTTCTAAGAACTTAACAGAAATCCATCACTCTCGTTGAAGAAGTATTCTCCTCCTATGCATGTTGACTTGGCTTAATAATTAAATGAACAGTAAAATTAGCAATGCAAATAAAAATCAATGAGATGTGATCTCTTTGCCAATATTGCACTATATAGCCGTACAGTGTAGGCATGAATACCTTTTTTTGAGAGCGCAATGTCCAGTGTTGTTCCTTGACCGAGCAAAGGAAATTAAAATATAAATATTGAACCTGGCGACCAGTCTGCTGATCTTTTCTTGGGCGACCGACTAACTAAATTAAAAGCGAAAGTAACGAAAGTCTTGAAGCGCCAATAAATTATTTATATAGTGAAATGCCATAATTTGACATTTGGAGTCGAGTTTACTTCTTATAAGCTAAATGAGCTAGAGTATGCACGCCATCTAGTACTAAAAAAGAGATTTAAAGTGATGTTTCCTTAAAATTAAGCCACGTAGAAAACAAAATGTAGACTTATGTCCTCCTTTTTGTTACCGCCGTGGCTCAGTGGTAACTGCATACTGTGACGTGTTCGACTCAGCGTTACCCTTCTGCGACTAAAGTCGCAATTTGCGACATTTTTGACTGGCCTGCGACTTTGATACGACTTTTCCAAAAAACTCCAAATTTGCGACTTTTCATAGAAACATTGAGACTTTTTCTGGTTTTCTGCGACTTTTTTGTCAAAATGTATTTATTTTCATTTAAATTTCAAATGCTTCAGTTTGCAGATCCTTCTTAGATCTATTTTTGTGCGCAGTTTACTTTCTCACATTCATATAACACCTCAGGAGGGCAAATTTTGGTATACTAAATAGTATTGGCAATGTTAAAAACCACCTCAGTAACCATGTATTTTCCAATGTATATAAATCCGTTGCAAATATTTTGACATTACCGCATGGCGCATAGTAGTGCTTGTGCGCAAAGGATTTTTCCAAGCTTACAACATTAATGAAAAATAAGCAAACCAGCCGTCTACATGTTTAATCATTGTAATAATATGTAATCTGCACTGAACCTTCTCCAAAAAATTACATTGAGGCTTCGGCTTCGATAAATACAGAAAAGAAAGGACTGGGAAGTAATTCATTGCACCTTTTGTTATATTATAAGCTTTACAAACTGAATTATTTAATATTGACTAGCTTAATACTAAATAACTAAGTGACCTCCTTTTAAATTTTCAATGTACCTACCTATTTAATTGAAAACTGATTTGAAATAGATAGATACTAAATCTAAGAGATTTATACTAACTTTACTTACTGTGAGGGAGAAATCTGGGAATCGATTTTACACCCACTTCCAGATATCCGATCATGCTGAAATTTTGCATGTCCGGCGACAACTCAATATAGTATATTTGATGATCTTGTAAATCTAATATGGCGGACGCCTCAAGATGGAAGATTACCGTTATCTTCATGACTTCCTTAATATGGGTATCAAATGAAAGGATTTGACAAGTAGAATACGACTAGCTAAGTGAAGTGATTCTAAATTTAATATGGTGGATGCTATAAGATGGCGGAATACTTTTTTCTTCACAACCCCCATAAAATGGGTATCAAATGGGAGGGTTTGACGAGTAGAATCTCGAACATTCTGAGTAAACTTTCTCATATTAAACCCACCCAAGCCAATATATGGTGCATACGTACCGACGTAAATTTGTAAAAAAATTACTAAAAAGATACTAAAAAGTAAAAAATAAATATGTATATATCGTAGATAAAAAATAATTTTTAAGAACAAGTTTAAATAAACTAAAAAGTAAATAATAATTGTGCAACGAGGACGAAGAATCAGTAAAACATATTATGCGTCATTTTATTTGTGTAGTCAGAAAACGTAATTGTCATTTAGGCAAATTTTAGGTCGCGACAGAGGATATTACATACATACATACATAATGTATGTAAATACATATGTATCTGACAGCTCGCTCATTAAAGACATTTTTGGATTATATGTATCATAACGGAATTACATATGTACTATGTACATTATGTATAAGTGGAGGAAATCACATTGGGCCCATCTGTGGCCGTAGTGATAAGGTGACACGGTTCCACCTCTACCAACAATGCACAAAGGTGTAGAAAAAACCTAAACGCCCCAAGTTTTAATTAATAGTCACATATTGGTGACTCGGAAAAAAATTATTTTTATAAGCTTTAAATTTTACTTTGTTTAAAAAAAAAGTTCTATAATTGTATTTATTTACGTTTTTTTTATTGTTTGTTTAATTTGTTTTCAAAATAAAATAAATATGTGTACATACTTCCTATATCAATAATCAAAATAAATATGGATTTGTTAACTTCTAATAATTGTAATAAATGTTTTAATTAAATAAAATACCTGACGTACTGAATACCCCCCAAAAAAGGTCCCACAGCCAAGAACATTTCAATTTATATGTTGAGACTTTTTTGAAGTCTCTAAAACTTTCTGCTCGCCGTGGCCGTGATGGTTAGTGCGTTGAACTACCACGCAATGCTGCCCGGGTTCAACTCCTGGCCGAGTCTAACACCTAAAAGAGTTTTTTCACGGTACCACCTCTTTCATATGCCTGACAAGCATCAAAGAGTATCATTTGCCACGATTGAGCTTTGCAACTCGCCGTTCGGAGTCGGAAAAAAACTGTAGGTCCCTTCCATTCGTGCAAAAATATAACACGCACACACAAATGGTTGCAAGAAGCAGGCCCCGGTTCGCCTCGAGCTGTAGCGCCAACAAAGTAAGTAAGTAAAACTTTCTTTGCGACTTTTTTTTAGTCTGTGCGACTTTTTTTTGCGACTTTTTGAAAAATCTCAGCGGTAACACTGGCTTCGACTCTCATTAAAAACCAAAAAGTTTTTTACGGTGCCAGCTTAATTTTAAGAAGTGACATACCTATTTGGATGTAACAACATTCACCGAAATGGTTTGAAAACAAAGGCCGAATTAACGCCTCCGTTAATGAGTTACCTACTCGTTATCGAATGTGACCATTTAACATTACCGCTCACGTTATCGAGTACCATTTTACGTATCATTTAATCGATCATTCGTTAACGAGTCTTATTCACTCACTCGTAAACGGATGCGGTAATTCGGCCGCTGACTGCAGAGTAGGCGCGGGCTTTTACTGGAATATTGAAATCCTATTGCCTACCGAATTTCGCTGGTATCTTCTAGGCGTAGCTATAAGCGATCCTCGAGGTTTGTCGCAACATAATAAACGATTCAACCCCCAAACAGAACATCACTATTATTATCACCTCATCAAAGCTGGTTGATCAATGCCAAGAAAAACAATCGCTTGTGCAATCAGACTAGAGCATGTCTTCTCTGGGTGTCTGGAGTTCAGGACATAGTGTCATAAAAGGAAATACTGGCAGTAGGATGGTATGGCTGAAGAAATTGATCGCACAAAAGTAATAATAACAGGAAACATCTGGAAAAACATTTGTGAATCATAAGCAATGGCAAAATTTTCAATAAAACATAACTCTCCAGTCTCCAGTTATGCTGGACACTAACCATAGAGTTGGTTGAAACCAATCATCTAAGTTTCCTATCACTACGCCGATCTGTCTGTCTCTCGTCATTGTTCTTCATGTGCTCACGCTATGTGTAAACATTATAAGGGCATTCATATCCCCTTTATCGTGTGTAGATTATAAGAAATAAAAATGAGCTGCTACAAAGGCTCCACGTAGACATCGCGAGATTAGTGGAAGCTAGTAGGGGAAAGTGGGGACACTTGATCCCTTGGGAGACTTGATCACTGGCTATTATTTCGACGTGGGAATTTTATTTTTTTTACTGCTCACTGGCAAAACACTATTTACCGTTGGTTGGAAACGACAAATATTAATTTACAACTCGCGCGCAGATAGCAGTATTGTGGTGACGTGTTTTTCTTTTTTAGTTGTCCAATTGTTTTTTCATAAGTATTTTAACTGCTTTTTTAACATAGGTATTGATAATTAATACGAGTTATCTATAAAAATAATCGAAAACAGGTTCATTTAGGTAAGTCTTCGAAGGTTTGATATTAAAATAAATATCGATACGTATTAGAAAAATGTTCAATAAAAAATTATGACCCCAAGGTAGATTTGATCCCTATAATGTAGGGAAGACTTGTTCCCAAGATATTGTGCTTCAGTTAGCACAATACTTTGCAGTTTTTTCGAAAATTTACGTTTTATGATTAAAAAGTTTAAATTTAGGGGCAGAATCTATATGGAACATGGACGAGACTAGGCTAACCGCAGTACATAAACCAAAGAGTGGTTGCTACCAAGGGGAAGAAACAAGTAAACAAAATGTCTACAGGCGAGCGCTGTGAACTGGAAACTGCGTGCTGTGCTATACCTAAACACAATGGGGAACTATCTTCCGCCCTTTATGATCTTCCTACATTAAAATTGGCAGAAACGTTTGCTGTATCCTCCCATAATTAAGTCTACCCTAAGCCCTGATCAAGTCTCCCAGAATAGGGGACACTTGGTTATTTTTGATAGTTTTTGAAAAACGGCAAAAAATACATTTTATCTTACATATTTTCTCAATTAAACTGTACAATATGATGAACAATTAAATTGCTTAAAATATCATTAAAATAAAAAGGCAATTAATGTTTTACTTTTTGAGATATTTGACATATTAAAAAGGGTTATTCAGGTGCCCCCACCTTCCCCTACAGGTCACTGGCAAATAGGGGACCATGCACTTAAACTAGCGATCGCACACATCAATTTCTGCCGAAGTTGCAATGATCAAAATGAAAAAGAGGCGCTTATTCATTTTCTGCTCAGATGCCCGTCTCTAGCGAGAGCCAAGCAATGCATACTAGGCAAACCTTTCTTCGACGACCTTAAAGAGATATCCGAAAAAATTATTGGAGAACCGATCCTCTTCTTAAACTCCACAGTGTGGATATAAATATATCAGACTGCATCCAAATAAACGGGTCACCAGATAAGTTTGTGGTATCAAAACGGCACTCTTTTTCTTCCATCCACCCCCACTTCTACCTACCTACCCTTCTGAATGTCCATTACATTTGTTGAGAGCAGTTTCTTAATTGGCAGTTCGTCATTTCCATTCGTGGGAGGAATACACACAAACATTGCGAAAAGTGAGCCTTTTAATGCCGAATATATTTTTATTATTTTGTTATCACAAAGCATTATACTCATTTGTTTCGAATCATAAAGCTCTCACTTCATAACACATTATTTAAAGCACTTTCAGTAAAAATCTGATGTATGGATTGAAGCAACTGCTTAAAGCGTTTTAAAACTGTTCCAATTTATTCGTTATAAATCAAATCTTTTCCAGTAAACAGTGAATTCCAATTAATTTCTCCACTTATTTTGTGCTAAAACCGTATCTAATCAGTTGCCTGAAACATGTCCATTCCTATAAATTTCGTAACTACGCTCCGATGCCTTCTTTACTTACACTTTCCCTTGGCGTGGTTTCTATTCAAAATATTTTCAAAATCTTAGCAAACACAGTGGTGGGATGTCATTCCTTCAAAAACATTTACAGATAAGCAGGAGCCAAACAGACAAACACTCACAACGATAATCAAATTGAGTGTTCATTTCTCGCTCCAGGGGCAGCAGTAAGATGGAAACAGGAAATACATATAAAAAAAAAAAAAAAAAAAAAACAGAAGCAATCACCCCACAATCATAAGGAATAAGATATATCCTGCCTTCCTTATGTTGCGCCGCGCGCCGCCAGTGGGTAACTTCATTTGTTATTCCCTACGTGTTTTTTATGGCAAAAGTTTATGTTACCAATTTCGAGGATAAAAATTTATTTCACTTCTAAATACTTGTGACAGTGAGAGAACGAGGGTGACTTGGTTCTTTTCTATCCCATTGTCGGGACGGGACACGGGACAAGCGACACGATCTCAGAAAAAAAATACAAAACCAAGGTGTTTCGCGACGCGGTGGTGGTTAGCCACCTTGCAGTCGGCTTTAAACGCTCACCTCACACCTGCAAAAATGACGAGAACCAGAACGTCCTGAGTGAAGTAAGTGTGCGTGCAACTGTTTATTTGTCTGTTGCAGAATATATTCTAGATTAATGGTCAACAATAAGAGAGTCATAAAAAGTATTACAAAATAAAATAAAGCTCTGAACGGTCATTATCCTTTGGCCTTTTTTTTTTTTTTGAATCGTCCTCGTTGTATCTTACCTGTTTGATGGGTTGGGTACACAAAGTTGCCGCCTTTATGACAGGGATACGTGTGCACGACTTTACACACCTCCTGCGATTCCTTGCTCTTTCGTCCATCCACTTTAAACCATTTTAGTTTATTTTTCTCATCGTCCTTCTCCTTTCCAACAGCATTTTGTGTTAGTTAGTTGTGTTGCGGCTGTTGAACCTGTTGACACATAAAAAAGCGGAACATTGTCACAGGGATACACCTCTTCTAGCCAAGGATGTCGTAATGAACAACAAAGTGTGTGCAGTCATCCACCCCCACTTCTGGCAATGGGATCAACAAATAAAAACGAAAGGAGGACAAATAAAATCGAGAAAATGTTTTAATTAACTTCTCTATACAGTTGGACATCCGTTGGCGAATTAATACGGATTTCTACTTTGTTGTTCCGGGGCAGCGGGCGAATCCCAGGTGTGAGGCTATGTACATACATGTGCACTCGGTCTGTACAGTGTACACACTGAGGCGTGCGAAATTGAGAAAAAATGGCACGACCGACGGCGATGACGATGAGTCCCCAAACAATATGGAGGACAGTTAATATGAATTTTATGTTATTGCTTTTTATGCGTGTATTTTAATGCCGGAAGGCGAACTCCATTATTATTCTCAGTTTTCCCTTAACGCATTTTTTTTTGATTATTTAGTCAGATTAGTAAATTATGAGTAGAGGTTTTTTTTTGCTTTTGAAGAAGGACTCTCATACGAAGGATCGTTGTCGACGAATTTGTAAGTCTACGTAAAATTGTTACTTACATACTTATGTGGCGCTACAGTCCGAGGTGGACCAAGGCCTCAACCAACAACCCCTTCCGCTTCCAGTTAGCCCGGTCCTTAGCTAACTGCCTCAAGTTGCGCACTCCAAGTTGGTTGAGGTCCTTTCCCAATCCCACTTGTGCGCGCTTGGATTTGAGTACTCTGTGGGCCGGAGCGTCGATGTCCATTCGCTGTACATGTCCTAGCCATCTTAAACACCCAATGCGCAGTTTTTTGACCAGGTCGATGTCGCTGTACAGCTCGTACAGTTCGTAGTTGAATCTTCTCCAAAACCCGTCAACGCAAACGGGACCGAATATCTTAGGAAGGATTTTTCTCTCAATGCAACCAACCATATCTTCATCCGCTTTCGATAAGTCCATGCTTCAGCTCCATATAGCAAGACTGGGATGATAAGGATCTTATACAAAGTCTCCTTAGTCGATCGGGAAAGGACTTTACTAGGTACTCAATTGCCCTCTTAGCCCAAAGAAATAGCGAGCAATCCTTCGTTTGATTTCCGACGAGATGTAATTTTGTGTTGTTATAGCAGAGCCGAGGCAGACAAAGTCCTTTACTTCCTCAAAGTTATAGCTGTCTATTGTAACGTTTTGTTCAATTCGTCGATGTTCGGTGTCCCTTTTTGTTGACAGCATATATTTTGTTTTGCCCTCGTTTACCGCTAAACCCATTTTAGCCGCTTCCATTTCTATACTCGCGAACGCACCGGTGACAGATCGCTGTGTTCTACCAATGATGTCAATATCGTCGGCGTATGCAAGTATAGTTGAACGGACTTCTGAAAGATCGTTCCTTGTGTGTTGGCTTGTGAGTTTCGAACAATTCTTTTAAGTATGATGTTGAAGAAGTCGCATGACAGAGCGTCACCTTGTCTGAATCCTTTTTTAACATCAAAGGTCTCGGTGAGGTCATTACCGATATTGATGGAACAGCGAGCTTTCTCCATCGTCATTTCGCGCAGACGGATGAGTTTGCCCGGGGTGTCAACACTAGGCACGGCTCTATACGGTTCATAGGCGGCCTTGAAAGCGATGAACAAGTGGTCGGAATCGATTTGGACTTCTTGGGTTTGGTATGGTGGACTTTCCTGGCCTGAAACCGCACTGATAGGGGCCAATCAGGTTGTTGACGAAAGGCTTCAGGCGTTCAAACAATATGCCAGACAGGATCTTGTAGGCGATGTTGAGGAGACTGATGCCTCTCTAATTGGAGTAGTTGAGGGGGTATCCTTTCTTGTGGGCCGGGCAGACGATGCTGAGATTCCATTCATCTGGCATACATTTATTTGACCAAACCTTGAAGTTGGTGAATGCTCACTACTACGTCATCTCCAGCTGCTTTAAATAGCTCCGCGGGTAGACCGTCTCCATTATACAGTCTGCAGAAGTATTTTTTTTCATATTCTCAGCACCGACTGTATTTCTACTACAAGGTAACCTTCATTATCTCTTCAAGTTTCAGTACGGGACTTGTTTTACTGGCACATTCTACTTAACTTCTGGTAAAACTTCCGTACATTGTTCCTGGAGTAGCATCTCTTAATATCCTCGATCGCACGCTTCTGGTGCTCCTTCTTTTACCTTCTTAGAAGCCGATGTTCTTCCAGCCTCTTTTGCTCGTAAAGCATGCGAGCAGATCTAGTCTTTCTTTGCAGCACCAGCGCCGCATCGTGCCGCTTTATACGCCTGTTGTTTTTGCGCGTCAGCTAACCTACTACTCAGTTCAGAACCCGAAACTATTGACACACCCATCCTGCACTATTTCTTAGAAATTGATCCGACGACTTAGTACGTTCCCTCGCTATCAAGAATTAAAAAATCTACTAATTGGGATTGTCACAGGGTACTGCCTGATCAGATATCATTCTCGCAGGCTTTACCTGGTCTCGTCAGCCATATGCCGAAATTGCAATGAACCGGAGACTGTATAAATACTGGACTAGAGCACATACTGTGTACTAATCTTGCACTAGGAAAGAGGAGGCACAGAATACTCGGAAAATTCCACTTCAACTCACTCGAAGAAGGCGCAAACATTAAACTTCATCTTCAGATTAACTTTGCTCAACAGACAAATTAATTTTGCCTGAATAAAGCAACAATATTAATCCAAATTCTTCTGCAGAGTTGTGGTATCACTATGGACCAACACTGGTATAAGTGAGGCTCAGCTACCATCCTCTAACCCAGTGTTTTTCAAAGTGTGGGTCGGGCGGCCTTTGGGGTCGCAAAGCAAATGTAAGGGGGCTAACATGAGCCTCAAAATCAGAAATAAAAACATGAAGTTCAGTTTTATTTTTACTTTTTGTGGGCTCGGTTTTTATCGACTTATTTGGCAAACCGTGGAGATATTTGGGAAACGCATTCAATTAAGTCGACTTTCGGTTCCACTCTGTTTCTGGCCTTAGTCTTTATGTTCAGCATTGAAGAAATCGTAAGCTCACAAAGGTAGGATGTAGCAAACGGTACTAATAACCTGAGATCTTCTCTTGTATGATCTGAGTACTCGTTCCTTTTTTTCATCCAGAAAATTGATTGAATTTCCATTTTCAGTATTCCGTTCGCATAAAGCTTAGTCAGTTTCTCCTTCACATGTTAAGGTCAGCTGAATGTATAGATATACAGTTAAACTTCTTTATAACGAACCTCCAAGGGACCAATAAGTTTGCTCGTTATAAAGAAGTTTAAGACATATTTCGCTGTAGAGGATCTTTTAAGTTCTAAGTCTGGCAACAAATTTCGCAATATAGAGAATTTCGTTATAAGGAAGTTCATAAAAAAGAAGTTTGACTGTATCAAGAAAAGGACTTAGTATACACCTTTGCTTGTTGTCGGATTCAGACTCGTCGGGAATGTATGTTATAAGCCGATTTTGTAAGGTTTCTATTAGAGATATAAGCAACAACATTCAATAATTGATCTCTGGATTCAAAATCCACTTTTTGTAGAGAAGTGATCCATAACGCAATTTTTCGTATTGTGAGGCACATACATGACAAATGCACAATATGGCTAATAACCGTTCTGTGAATAATGAAAACTGTTGGACGCATACTTTAGCGATATTTAACTAGACCCTCAACGTTACAATATAGGTCTGTTTGGTAACTTGTTATTTTTCTTAATATTAACGTAAAATTTCATAAAATCACATGAATTCGTGTTTGATAACCCAAAAAAATCACGACAAATCTCAAACAAGAGAGCCAAAGAGAGTGTCAAAAAATTGTCCCTCAATCGAGAAAGTTGCAATTTTATGCATCTGCTTTTGCTTTGAGTGAGCGACTGAGCGTGCCAAAGCCGTCAAACCAACCATCTGACAGTTTGTTAAATGTCATAAATATTCATTTGTTAGTGAAAATTTGAGAGCTTTAACCCAAAGTGTTTCAACCCGTTTGGTTACTTTTGTGCAATTTTTCCACTCTTTGAGAGGATTTTCCCCCACTTTTCAAGTTATTTATTATTTGACAGGTTTGTCCAATTTGACCACAAAAAAGATATACGATAATAAACCTTATTTATTTGCAGTGCAAGTTTGCAAGTGTGCACATTTTAAGTTGCTAAGTTGTTTCATGTGCTCAAGGGGCTCTTATATCTGAAGAGTTTGAAAAACACTGCTCTAACCTAACCTAGCACCGTAGCGAAAGTGGTTAGTGTGTCGGACTACTGAGCCAGCGGTCTTGGGTTCGAATCCCGCCGCTAACACATAAAAGTTTTTCACAGTGCTCACCTCTTTCGAATGTCTGACAAGCATAAAAGAGTTTCATTTGTCACGATTAAGCTTCTCAACTCGCCGTTCGGAGTCGGCAAAAAACTGTAGGTCCCTTCCACTCGTGCAAAAATATAACACGCACACACAAATGGTTGCGAGAAGCAGGCCCAGGTTCACCTCGAGCTGTAGCGCCAACTAAGTAAGTAAGTAACCTAACCTAGACCTTTCTAATGATATCCCACATGACTTTTTTTCCAGACTTTTTTTTTATATTACATTTTGCCACCCTGTATAGTTTTTTCGTAATATTTTTGAGTGATTAGTATATGTGGACCAACAAAATGTATAACTATGCCAAATTTCAAGTTTCTTTACCAAACGGTTTCTGAGATAAATGGCGGCGACAGTACTTCTAGAGTGAACCTATAACGGTTCCGTATTTTCATACCGCTAAGGAACCCAAAAAACTGATCAGATCTCGAACGATCCGAATCCAAAACAGAAGTTTCTTTATATCCAGAATAACTTAGTGTTCGGTATGAATTTCGGTGAAGCAGCATTATAGAGCTTTTCCTCTTCCGAAATGAAGCGGAATTAATAACAATTTTTGTTTTTGCCCGAATTGGATAATGGGGATAAGGACGACATGTGGTTCTGCGCAACTTAAACCAAAAACAATCCAACAATGTTAGTTAAGTCTTCGCTGAAATCCAGCCTGAAGCATGCATCCCAAACTGGGTCTCTTTATGAAGCCTTGGGGGCCATTAAAGCAATTTTATGAATTTATTTCTGCCAAACTTCATCCATAGAGCTCTTTTCATTCAATTTGAAAGATCATCGTGCGCCCTTCTTAAAAGATGCTGTACCTATTACATAAAGCTAGGTAAAATAATCGAACCCACGGGAAAAATGTCAGCAAGTCCCCTCCACAGTGTCATTTTTTTAAGCTACTTAAAATCAAAAACAAACCAATAATAATAAATCGTTACAATTTCGGGCAATGTACGAGTACTCAGTCAAACACACATCTTGATGTACACACATTCAGTGAAGCATAAATATATAATACAATCGATTGATTGACACAGAAGTTATACACTTGTGCACATAGCAATTTTACTTACAATGCCGTACTCCCTCTGCGCTCACGCCACCCCAGCAGGCACATCATTCACAGTTGGCGTCAATCTGAGTAGGTACCTTTTTCATGCTTTCACGCTGTTCCTTGTTGGCAGTTTTGTTTTGTTTTCATTTCAATTTCTTTTTTGTGCTCCACATTTCAAATGCACAGCTCCACGTCTTCTAATTTTTTTTTTTCGTTTTGCTAGCTCCAGCTCCAGAGAGATTTCCAGTGACATGGGTATAAACACGTCGAAGAAAAATTACAACAAAAAGAATGGGGGGGGCGCGGGCGGTACGATAAGAAATCAAGAATGAAGGATAACGAGAACACCAACCAAACAACACCAACAACAAGGAGGTTAGTAACTCCAGTCGAAGTCGACGTCGAATTATTATTGTACAACATCCAAATTCGAAATTTCTTGATAGCATGAAAGGTGGCAAGTGAAAGCAGCACCGAGGATGGAGAATCAACCAACAGGATGAAAAGGAAAATGCCAAACTTCTGTGCCCCACAGGGCAGAAACTCCTTTGCGCTGCCAGCCAATACACTGAGATGAATTGCTTTTTTATAGAATTCTCCTTGTAAACATGGATCTCTGTGAGGCAGAGGCAGCTCTACACAGCAGCAGCGTGTTGTGCCGGAGAAATCCATGGCGTAATCAATTATAAAAAAAGGACGAAGAGAAATCGAGAAAGAAAATAAACCAACCGTTCAGTCTGTGCGACAAAATCACACGATATTTTTTTCCCGGCAGCCATGGCAGCCATGGAGACATTTGGGGCTTCGGTTCGGTGCTATGAGTGATGCCACTTTCGTGCGTGTGAAATATGAAGTTCCATTGGGTTCCAGAGGTTTTTGACTGCGAATACATACACTCATACCGCGACGAAGAAGATATACCGTGTTTGAAGTGCTTTGACATCAGGCATATTGATTACTTGTTATGCCGTACTCTCAAGTGGGTGGGAATTCTTCTTAGGTACTCCATAGTCCATAAGGAGTCTATAACTGCCATTTTGAATTAGGTTATGGCTTTTATAATCTTATGTGTGGGAAAAAGTTTATTTTGGGCATTTTAAGTGTTTGGAATTAGAATCCGTCAGTGATTGATACATTTATTTGTGATCGGGATTGACGAGGGAGTACCTTGATTTTCCGGGTACGCTGACAGTGTGTATTTAGCATTTTGTTGACATGGAAATTATGCGTGAATAATAAATGTGTTTTGTTTGAAGGATTTTTTATTTTTTTGTGTTACACGAATAAGGTACCGTTATTTTAGTCGTTGCAGATCGTAAACCACGAAAGTAATAAATTATTTTGTACGAGTACGAGTAGCATGGCAGCAGGGTTTAGATGTGCATTGTGAATGATTTTCTGTAGCGAAATGCTTGTAGTGGTATCATCAAAATTTCATTTGTAAAACCTGGTGCTCTCTTTGTTTTCCAGTTGTCCTCCTCATGTCGGTGGCTGTTAAGTGAAAAGTTCCTTGTTTAAATTCCAACTAAGCTCTATGTATAAGAATGAGTTAGTTGGAACAAAAAATTAACAATTGTGGATGCAGCATTACCGGGTCAACTAGGTAGTTTATTTTTTATTGCATTAGTAGCCCCGACACGAATAAGGTTAGCAAACGTCTAACTAAAAAAATAAATAAATATACGGCGTCAGCAGTCCTATACAAAACCAAGCCTAGCCTCCTAGCTAGGTTAAGGAATTGTGTTATTTTCAATTACCTATAGCATTAATTTCAAATTATTGTTAGCTGAAAATGGCATTTTTAAGTGTAGATTGTTGCTTAACTGATTTTAGGAAGCTGAATTTTATTTAAAAAAAAAAGTGCGTGAGAATCTCGCGCGTTAGAAGTGAAACTACTTAGGTTCTATACTCTGATCCACAAAAGTTGTCAGTACAGTGAAGATAGGATATTTGCCTCTCAGTATTGTTACAATAGCTTGCATAAATCTGTCCCTGTTATAAACACTCACTGGATTACCGTAGTAGCATGACAAATCGATGCGAATCGGAGAGCAATCCCCGTAGGATTACCATCTCCTGATTTGAGAACAACACAATTCGTCGAACGAAATAAAGCTAATTGTGTACAAAGTGGACACCACTTTTGGCATCGATGCATAAAGATACTCGAAAAAATACCCTCTTCAGTCTTCACTTCAGTCCCTTCGCCTACAAAACCGATTTTCTGTCCGCAAAAATCATCTCGTGTGCGATGGCCCAATGTTTGCATGGTGGATTTGAAAATAAGAATTTTATTTTCTTGGCTTGTTTTGTTGTTGTTTTCTTCGCTTGCTTGTACTTTTTATATTTTGTTGCTCGATATGTACACAGAGCCCAAAAAGTCTCCGTACAGCGGCACATGCCCGAAATAAATGCTTCAATGGGATCCAAATAAAATGATTAAATAAAAAAAGAAACATTTCTATGAAAAAGAATCTTTTCTTCTTTATTTCTACCAAATTTCATTTACTTGCACATTATAACTTGAAGTTTATGAACGCAGACATCCTGTACGGCCGTTTCTGAAGAACAAAACAGTCTCCGTACAGCTACCGTTCCAAGGATCTTGGAATTGTATTTTTCCCATTTTTGGTTAAAAAAGTGAGTTTTTTTTAGTATGGAGGAAAAAAATAACCAAATTTCCATCGCAACTAAAAAATATGGTTTATCTTAAGGAAAAAGGTAAATCTCTAGCTAAAATTTCAAATATTGTTAACAAACAATAAATATGCCGATATAATTGATCTAAATTGTCCTAAAGAAATATTTAAAAATATTATCATGAACGGAATTGTGTATGATTGAAGGCATTAATTACTTATGTACATATATGTAAAGGGTGATTTTTTAAGAGGTTGAGAACTTTTTTTAAAAAAAAAACACAAAAAATTCGAAAAAATGAATGAAATATTTATTTGAATCGATAGTTTGAACCTTGCAATTTAATGTTTAAAGATAATTTCATGCAAATGTTGACCGCGGCTGCGTCTCAGGTAGCCCATCCGCTGAGTCCAATTTTGGCATACTCTTTCACACATATCGGCCGGTATCTCACGAATGAATGCATGGATGTTGGCTTCCAGTGCGTCAATCGAAGCGGGCTTGTCCCTATAGACATTAGCCTTGACATACCCCCACAAAAAATAATCTAATGGTGTCAAATCGCACGATCTAGGCGGCCAATTGACCGGCCCGAAACGTGAAATTAACTGTTCACCAAACTCGCCTCGCAATTGCGCCATTGTTTCGCGTGCTGTGTGGCATGTGGCACCGTCTTGTTGAAACCACATATCATGCAAGTCAAGAACTTCCATTTCGGGCAAAAAAAAGTTTGTTATCATCGCTCGGTAGCGTTCACCATTGACAGTGACAGTATTTCGCGGTCTTCTGTCACACTAGCTGATACGGCCGCAATATTTTCTTCACTACGCACAGTACGTAAACGTGTTGGTGGTTTAATGTCCAACAAAGTAAATTTGGTGCGAAATTTGGTCACAATCTTCCGAATAGACTGCTCAGAAGGTCGAGAATGCCGATCATAAAATGGAAGCAGCGCGCGATGAACATTTCGAACCGAGCACGAATTTTGATAGTAAAATTCAATAATTTGCAAGCGTTGTTCATTTGTAAGACGATCCATGGTTAAATTGCAAACCAAACTGAAGCTGTTTGACAGTGACACAAGGTACTAAACACACGTCAGCTGTCAAAACCAGTGTTGCCAAAACCAAACCAGCTAAAAAATCACCCTTTATATCTATATTATACTAGGAACATTAGCTCTAAGAAAGTAAATTATACCAATAATTGTACTTATAGACTATAAATAAATAAATAAATAAATAAAAAAATGGGTTCTTTGGTGAAATATGTCATCCAGCTATTACAAAAAAACAAAACTATAACAAATAAACCAAGATCCTGAACGACCTAGAAAAATTACCCATCGCTTAAGAAGAGAATTATGAGGGTTGTGAACAAGGTTTCGAAAACAAGTCCCTGGGCAATAGCAGCAAATCTTGAAACAAGTGATGAAATTAATGTTTGTGAATAGATAATAAGAATTGTCTAAGAAATGGGTTGAAACGAAATGGTTTTAATGGTCGGGTCAGCAGTAGGAAACCATTCATCAAGAAAAGGAAGCTGAAACACCCAGCGCAGTCATCTGATTTGAACCCCATCGAGCGCACTTGTGGAATTACTTAAAATAAAAGTTACCAGCATTCTATAAGCAATAAAAATTAGCCAAAACAATTTTAATGTATGAATGGACAAAAAATGGCCAAGACATGACATCCAAGCTGGTTCATTCCATGTGAAACCAATTAAAAGACGTCATCCATAATAAATAGAAGCCGACCAACTACGTGTTCATTTGCTTGTTTTTTTTTCATATTTATTTATATTTTTAAGAAAATTAACCACTGTACGGAGATTTTTTTGGCTTTATTCAAGCATTGAATTTAATTAATTGTTTTTTTTGTATGTTTTTCTTTATTAAAATATTGTTTCTTTGTTAACTAACTATTTCGTCAGATGTATTTCTTCAAATGTGGGTGAAACTTTTATCTTAATTCACTGTGCTTTGATGTTTTTATGAGTTGAGAAGTAAGAAGTGATACCTGTACGGTGAGTTTTTGGTCTCTGTGTATGTGTATTTTTTTTTTGGAACATATTTTACTGCCGGTTGAAGTTGGAGAAGGGGAAGCGTTACACTTTTTCGTCTGATTCAGGCAAATTTGCCCTACCGCGGCTAAAGAAGTTTCACTTCAAAAAGTTATAGCGATAGGAAAAAAAGTATAAAAAATTGACTTGAATTGCTTTACTTATTGGCGTGGAAAGCAGATCTCCTATGTATATAGGATTAACCGAGGCTAAGGTTTTGTTGTATTATACATGGAAAACAAGTGGCTGAAACATGTTTATTCTACATAGGCTACAAACAAAACACGGCTATTCTGAATTTACGTTTGCGGGTGACTAATTTTTCTTCAACTTCCCATTTGTAAATATTCACGCTAAAGGGTATATGAATACCCTTATAATGCTTACACATAGCACTAGCACATGAAGAACCAGAACGAGGGACAGACAGATCGACGTATTTATAGGAAACTCTGATGTTAGGTTTCAACGAGCTCTATGGGTGGTGTCCAGGATAACTGGAGAGTTGTGTATTATTGAAAGTTTTGCCCTTGCTTATGATTCACAGAAGTTTTTTCCAGATGTTTCCTATTATTAGTTTTGTGCGATCAATTTCTTCAGCCATACCACCATCCTACTGCCAGTGTTATGCCTTCGCAGTTGGTTTTGATATTAGCTTCTGAAACAGATGAACTTAGTTTTATTTCGTGAGAAATAAATATTTCGACGACATCTGAGTTTGAACCGTGAACCTTCAGCGTGACAAGCAACGACGACTACCACTACGCCACGGCCACCCACTGCTGTCTAGAACAGCGTTTCCCAGAAGGTGGTCCGCGGAATCCTGTGGTTCCATGGTAGGGTCAAAACAGCCATAACTCTTTTACACACGGAAGTGAGATGGCTCTCGAGAGGAAATGTTTTATCGAGGTTATGTTATTGCGCAACGTGCTTAGGATATTCTTCGCCGAATAGACCATTTCTGAATTCGTTAGTACGCTTGTTTAACTATTGTACGATGAGCAATGGTTGATGAAATTGGCCGATATAGTAAGTAGTTCTAGGTGCCGTGAGGCAGTCCTTTACTCATTTTGAATTCACGGAAGTAGAGTCCAGGCTTGGCTGTCCACGTAAATGGTGATTTCCGTTGCGGGTAATTTCGCTGATCTTTCTGTCTGGAATGGAGACCAGAGTCAAAAGGGGTTTCTCCTATATTATGTATGTATGTATGTGTATGTACCAGGTATGCAAATATGAAACCGGAATTTTCGTTTTGGAACTACACGTTTTATTGTATGGAAATGATTAAAAATATTACCATCGATGGCTATACTCGTATGTTATTGCCATCTCACTAACAATTCGTGGATGCTATGGCAAAAAAACTGTTCTATTAAGGGAAACCAGTCATCGAGCCATTTTCGTACCTTTTCGTTAGAAGTTAGAAGCTCAGCAAGTGCGTACCCGAATCGATGCAAATAAGTACTAACCGGATGGAGCTGCGTTTGGCGAGTAAGCGGCATGCTAAAGTATTTCCCAACTAAATGCATCAATCGATTTCTTGGCTGGTTTTGCTGTGTGTGATGATGCATTACCATGAAGCAAAATTGCTTTATGTTGCATTTTCGGATATTCCGATCGTTTTTCGGGTAAAGCTTGATTCAAATCGATCATTTGTCATCGAAAGCGTTCAGTATTAACATATTCGATGCGTTTCTGCAGTAGTTTTCTTCAAATGGTAACAGAAAATTTATGCTGTTCGCATATCGTAGTTTTCAGGCACACAATTTGACATCTTCAACGCTATAAAAAACTATGATGTTGTATGAAACTTGTATTGTTGTGCTTGAAAATCTTTTAGATGTCAAAAAAAATGTCAAAAAATGGCGCCATTGCCGAGATTTGACGGTAACTACATTGTTAGCTAGGGTCATCTATAGGTAAATTCTGGCTTTATATATGCGTAACGTATACATACTTGGTATATCTTACTTGCTTACTCAAGCTCAGTGTGAACCTGGGCCTGCTTCTCGCAACCATTTGTGTGTGGGACCTACAGTTATTTACCGACTCCGAACGGCGAACTAAGAAGCTCATTGACAAATGATACTCTTTGATTGCTTGTCAGACATTCGAAAGAGGTGGCAACCGTGAAAAACCTTTTTAGGTGTTGGACCCGGGCTGGGATTGAACTCGAGCAGCATGCGTAGCAGTCTAACGCCCTAACCACCACGGCCACGGCGACCACCTGGCGACCACCTGGTATATCAGTTGCCATTATTAATGAGAATGCATAATTGTAATGACACAGTTAGTTCGATTCACAGATCGAAACCCCATTTAGTAATAACTTTACAAGCACATAAGTATGTAAATGTGTCAAATCAATCTACCCTATGACGGATTAGAAAAAAACAATCAATGAACAATGATTGAAATTACCATGTCTTTCCCTTTAAGAACAAAGGCGTATATGGATCACGTATCCTGTGCCGAGGTAGGCGTGCTGATTTATGCGATACACATGCCATGGTTGGATGGAAATAAAAAATGTGTATGGTGTGTGGCGGCCGAAAGAGAATTCAATAAAAGAAATATACGAACCGAAACAAACCGATAAAAGGGGTAGGAAAAAAAAACGTGTCTAATGTTGGAAAAGTCTATGCTAGACTTTCAAAGCGATTTATCCAAGGACATTTCTCGTTCCGTGTCACTGGGATAATTTAATCGATACTACGTACACTACACGTCGTTCTTTCGGATATAAACATAACATTCCAATCAGAACAGGTATTTGAGGTAAATTTTATAGATAAACCCATACAGATCTACAAGTACAAGTATATTGGTATAGACATAGAGGAATGGTTTGAGTATAAGGGATGTTTCACGTTTGATGGAGCCATCAGCAAAGAACCTTGTGTCAACGCTGATCAAATAAATGCTGTGACATGTGTTCAATGAGTTACGGATTTTTGTAATTCGAAGGTTAACATTGCCGACTTATGAGTGCCAAGGTAAGCAATCGTGGATATAGTCATTTTCAAGATAGTGTGTGTGTATAGTGCACCAGCGAAAATTGGAAGTACAGGTATCGTCGGCTAATTGTGTTAAGCTGCTAAGTCCATTTTGAAAAATTTTACAGGATAGTGAAAAAATCATAATAAAATTAACTAAGATCAATTTAAAGTATTTAAAAACATACATACATACATACATACATCCCGCGCAAGAAAAATAGCCGCACATGGTAATTTTTTACAAAATGGAAGAAATCTTATAAATCATGGCTAATCACTGCGTAGTCACTTTGTATTTTTGATGTTTAACATTTAAGTTGACACATTCAACAATTTGACAATAAATTTCGTAGCCTTATTGAAAAAAAGTAACGATCGTAAGGATCAGACTAGACTTTGATACTACTAAAAAAGTGATTCTAGTATTTCGTAGCATCACTCTTCGTCCAAACAATGTCATAAACCCTGTTTGGCATGGAGGCATAGAGATTACCGAGGTAATTGTTATCAATTTCATTGAACCACACTTCTTCAATGATGCTCTTTAGATGCTGCATGGTTTTTGGTTTTTTATCTTGGATCTTCTTTCCCATGAGAGCCCAGACGTTTTCGATGGAATCTCTATTCCTAATTCTTCTTTCAATGTTTTTATCTGTGGAGGGCATTCAAAAATTAAAATCATAAGATTTTCAAAACACCCAAAAGAATGAAAAAAAAAACCTTTGAATAACTCACAGATTTTGCTCGGTGGCAAGGTGTTGAATCATCTTGAAAAATCTGTTTTGTTGTTTCTGCTGTAATCATTTCCATACTCAGTACAAGGTACAACACCATCTTAGATAATTTGTTTGTAGCATGGCGTTAACAGTGCCCTCGAGCATAATCAATTGCGGTGATGCATCCCCACACCATAATATAAGGAGAATGTTTTACAGTGTGGACTATGCATTCGTCGCTGTAGCGTTCCCCTTTTCTACGACGCACTATCTGCTTCCCATCCAGTCCGATTAGGTTAAACTTGGACTCTTCAGAGAACACCACCTTTGACCAATCTTGAACACTCCAATTTTGCCATTCCTTAGCCCAGCTAAGGCGCGTTTTTTTGACTTTGCTTTTTCGTGGTAGTGGCTTTTTCGCTGGTCTCTCCGAATCCTCATGAACGTTAATTTTTCGAATTTTTCAAAGAAATTTTATGTGCACTTTTATTAGAGGAAAGGTAGATAAACTATATCAGTAGATTTCAAATAAAGGTCCTAGGATCCTCAAAATGACCTGTTGCCAACCCCAGGAACGATATATCTAATATATAAAAATCTCATGTCACGGTGTTTGTAATCGAACTCCTCCGAAACGGCTCGACCGATTTTTATGAAATTTTTTGTGTATATTTGGTAGGTATGAGAGTTCTTTGTTAAGTATATTTAATCCCGCTAGGTGGCGCTGGAGTCAAGTTATTAACAACTTCTATATTTATGGACCAAAAATGCTCATATTCAAAATATATATGACAGACAGATAGATAGATAGATAGATAGATAGATAGATAGATAGATAGATAGATAGATAGATAGATAGATAGATAGATAGATAGATAGATAGATAGATAGATAGATAGATAGATAGATAGATAGATAGATAGATAGATAGATGGATAGATAGATAGATAGATAGATAGATAGATAGATAGATAGATAGATAGACAAACAGACAGACAGACAGACAGACAGACAGACAAACAGACAGACAGACAGACTGTCTGGAGCAAATAGTCGAAGGCCTATTTCCAAGGCAACCGGAAATTTTACTGGAGAACGAGTCATCTTTAGCAGCTCAACAAATTCCTAGGATAACTCCAGACGAGATCCTTTTGGCAAGCAACAGGTTTGGAAATAAAAAAGCCCCTGGACCGGATGGGATCCCAAATATAGCCCTGAAAGCTGCGATTAGAACCAGAATGGACCTGTTTGTGGATATTTATAATGCCTGCTTGAGTGAAGGAGTTTTTCCCGATCAATGGAAGAAACAGAGACTCGTACTACTACCGAAGGGAGGTAAACCGGCAGGAGATCCATCAGCCTACCGCCCGCTCTGTATGTTGGACACCGCGGGAAAAGTTTTGGAGCGCATTATCGGTAACAGGTTGGAAGCGGCGATTGAAGAAGCTGGTGGACTATCAACACATCAGTACGGATTTCGAAAAGCACGCTCGACAGTTCATGCCATTAAAGAAGTGGTTGACACGGCGAAAAGGGCCATAGAAGGAAGAAGATGGAGAAAAGGCGCAAAGCAGTACTGCTGCGTCATAACACTAGACGTTAAGAATGCATTCAACACCGCAAGCTGGAAACATATCCTTGAGGCGCTTCGAAATATGAGAGTACCAACCTGCATCAGGGAAATTCTGAAAAACTATTTCCGACAAAGACTGTTGCTCTATGAAACAGATGACGGCGTAAAGCAATACGCCGTCACTGGAGGAGTCCCCCAGGGCTCAGTTCTGGGACCAATACTATGGAACCTCATGTACGATGGCATCTTTCGTCTTCAAATACCAGGCGAGGCAAAAATAGTGGGATTTGCGGACGACATCGCAATAGTTGTAACTGCAAAACTCCTGGAAGAAGTTGTTCAAATTAGCAATGAGACCATTTCAGTAGTTCAACGATGGCTAGCATCAGTCGGCCTCGCGCTAGCTGAACACAAAACAGAAGCGGTACTAATAACCAGTAGGAAGCAGCGAGAAACCATCACGCTCGCTGTAGGAGAGCATGACATAATATCAAAACCAGCTATCAAATACCTTGGCGTTATGATTGACTCAAAGCTTACATTTAAAGAACACCTGGAGTACGTAAGCAACAAATCTTCCCGTGTGGGTGCCTCCATTGCGCGGATTATGCCAAATATAGGAGGGCCAAGATACAGCCGCAGACTTCTCTTAGCTAGAGTAGTCACATCCGTAGTGCTTTATGGATCACCAGTTTGGGCCGAAGCTATGAAAGTGACTTCATACAAAAGAAGAATCATAGCAGTAAATCGACTATGTGCACTAAGAGTTAGTAGTGCTTTCCGCACCACCTCGGACCACGCAGCCTGCGTCATCGCAGGAATGCTACCAATCGATATACTGGCGGAAGAACTGCAGAAAAAGTTCCTAGAGAGCAGACAGGACCGGCGGCTGACTTACAGCGAAGCGGACACCAGAGAAAGAAGCACAGGATTGATAGAGTGGCAGCAACGCTGGAGCCTTTCTTCCAAGGGCCGTTGGACTTACCGCCTTATCCCGAGTATAGAGACTTGGATAAACCGCAGACATGGTGAAGTTAACTTCTTCATAACGCAACTGCTCACGGGACATGGTTGTTTCCGGTCATATCTTCACAAATACAAGAACGATGACTCTCCCACTTGCCCATCATGCAGTGGTACCCCCGAAGACGTAGAGCATGTATTCTTCCACTGCCCACGATTCCAACTGCAAAGGGATGCACTTCAAACAGCGCTGGGAGAAACACCAACTCCGGAGAATCTAGTACATCACATGCTAGAATCGGAAGACAGATGGAACGCAGTGAGTTTCTATGCCAAAGATGTATGCCAGGAGTTGAGGAGACTAGAGCGAGAAAGAAGAAGCCACAGAGTGGAAACGAGCGGTAACGCTGCTGTGTACCAAAACTCACCTACGCAAAGGCACAGACAGGTGGACATACGAATATACATGCGCTCACAGAGGGACGCAGACGTGTAACAAATTAACTGCGGCTACAGCGTGGAAATGCCGTTCAGGCAATAGCTCACACAACAGGACCTTCAAACCGAACTTCAAAGACATGAACGTATACGGAATGACACACACACGAACTTACGCATACACCATACGAAACTAACGAACTAGACTAGACCCACACGTACTGACATATACATAAACGAACAATACCCTTCAGAACAGTTTCAGACACATTGACAAAGACCTGTGAAGATGAGGAAAAGCTACGGCTGAAGTCCCCCCCATGACGAAATACTTACAGTGGTACCGTGGGGACCAGGGAACAGAGGCAGGAGGTGGTTTTAGTGGATTAAAGTCCCACACACAGGCTTTTGATGCTTTCCACCTTTCTTACAAAAAAAAAAAAAAAAAAAAAAAAAAAAAAAAAAAAAAAAAAAAAAAAAAAAAAACAGACAGACAGACAGACAGACAGATAGACAGATAGACAGACAGGCTTATAGACAGGTAGGCAGACAGGCAGACAGACAGATAGACAGACAGACAGATAAAAATGGGAATCGAAGTTAAAAATAGAGCAGCAGTGATTGCTTCCTACTATGTACTTCCTTTCTATCATACTCGAATAACTATGTGCGCGGGCTAATTTTGAAAAGATAGGTGGAGCGAAGCGCACCGGGTTACAGCTAGTTCATAATATAAAATCGCGATTTCCATCTTTTATAAAAGGTTAGAGCTTAGGTACTAAATTAAACGGAGAGAATTTATGTTATATGTATTTTATACATTTTATTGACTTCATGGCTTATGAGTGATACAAGTTTGGTACGAGTGCGTAAATATAAATCTGCAATATGAAAAGGCTTGAAACATCTCAAGCAAAGACCTTAATCACACATTGAGCAAGCAGTTCGGACAAATTTGCTGAACACGCTTGACGGTAGGAACCACACAGTCTGGTAGCATCTATTGCTTAGCGCTATATCGAACGAAAACTCTCCGTTTTGTGCTAAATACTTCGAATTTAAATTCATCAGGAAATAAAAATCTATAATCTATCTTCGTTTGACCGTTGTCAAGGAGAACGGTTTATTCCGAGTTGAATTTATTTCAGCACATGTATTTCGGAGGCTGTTTTATGACTACAGTGAAATCTCTCTTAAGTGGACAGCCACGGGGCCGGAGTTTTTTGTCCACATAAGAGAGTGTCCGCTTTAGAGGAAAAACAATAAAAAATTAAGTTAAATAAAAATAAGCAGTCCTATATAAATTAAGTTTAAAAAACTTAAACCTGACTACGTCGTTATAATAACGTTTTTATATGCACGCATACATAGGGTAAAATGGCATGCGACTACGGCTATACCTACCCTTAACATCATCGTTTCGATTCATCTTTTTTCGTACTTTTTAGTTAGTTTACCCACGGGCTTTAGTTTTTTTTACTTTATTACTTTTTTAGTTTTAGAAAATATTTAGAGTATAAGTACATAGATGGTCACCGTGGCCGCGGTGGTTAGTGTGTTGGACTACCACCCAATGCTGCCCGGGTTCCACTCCTGGCCGGGTCTAACACCTAAAAGAGTTTTTTCACGGTGCCACCTCTTTCGAATGTCTGACAAGCAATCAAAGAGTATCATTTGTCGATTAGCTTCTCAACTCGCCGTTCGGAGTCGGCAAAAAACTGTAGGTCCCTTCCATTCGTGCAAAAATATAACACGCACACACAAATGGTTGTGAGAAACAGGCCCTGGTTCACCTCGAGCTGTAGCGCCAACTTAGTAAGTACATAGGTAAAAAATGTCGTGTTCTACTTGTCAAACCCTTTCATTTGATACCCATATTAAGGAGGGGAAGTAAGGATAACGATGATCTGCCATCTTCGTGCGTCCGCCATATTGAACTTAGAATGACGTCATTGCGTCTCGTATTTTAATCGCCAAGCCCTTTCATTTGATACCACTATAAAGACGGTTGTAAAGATAAAAAAATGTAATCCGTCATCTTAAGGCGTCCATAGGATATGTATTGCGACGTTACAAGACGAATCCAACGACACTTCATTTGTTGAAAGCAGTTCCATAGCTTAGGCTGTACGAACCCACCCTGTGAAAATCAGAACCCTTAATTTTGCCATAGTCGGGTAAAAATAAAAACGGATGATGCCTTTAAATTTTTGAAATAAATCTCCATCGCAATTAGCTTTCTTTCGAATGAATGGTCCAGAAATTGGGATGCGCTTTTCGCGAGCTTTGACAAACCATTCATGTGTCCATGTATTGACCTTCTTTACATCGCTGCTATGAAACCTCCGTTTTTGTAGCTGATTTGTGATAGTAGTGCTCCATTCAGCAAGTAACGATTTTTTGTTTTTCAATATGCTGGCCACACACGATTTTCTAACCAACACCCAATTTTGTTTCTATAGAGCGCACTCCGGATCGGCTAACACAGAATACTGTCCGCCTTCTGCTAACATACAAAAACTTCCTATTGATTCTCTTTTACATTATGGAGATCTACTCCTACCAGTTAACGCTATATACGAACAAAACGTTCTAGATGCCGATAATAATCA
The DNA here is from genome assembly GCA_949775065.1 of Brachyopa scutellaris. Taxonomy (NCBI): domain Eukaryota; kingdom Metazoa; phylum Arthropoda; class Insecta; order Diptera; family Syrphidae; genus Brachyopa; species Brachyopa scutellaris. The sequence goes on along the minus strand of OX459115.1, from coordinate 29,788,605 downwards.
AACACAAAGTCTGTTAACTTACACATTCATAACTTTTTAGCCGAATGCGAAAATGCGAGTTTTTCCTGTACAATTTGTGTGTACACCCCCGTTCACACATGCACGCGCGTGCCCTGCTGCCATATAAATACATATGTATGTATACATCGATCTTTCGCCAGAAGCGGAAACGCGTCGATTCGTAAAAAAAAATTCTCATTTTCATACGAATGACTCATATTGTCCATTTAACGGATTGGTTTTACTCAAATATAGTGAAAAAACTGTCCATGTCCACTTAATAGAATCGTCCACTTAAGAGGAAAAAAACTCATACAAAATCATGCCAGCCAACCATTAGAGTAAATCTTGTCCACTTATGGCGATTGTCCACTTAAGAGGGGTGTCCACTTAAGAGGAATTTCACTGTACTTCGTTTGCCGATCCTCGTGAGCCGTCCTAACCATGATTTATCCTCAGGACGTTCGGTTTGAGCGTGACCTTCAATGAAACGTTGAACGCAGCATCCTGTTACCTTCAACTGCGAAGCAATTTCCTGCTGCGATTGATCTTCTTTAAGAATGGTGATCAGTGCAGATCGATTCTCGATTGTGGTTTCCGCGACTTTTCCATTTTTAACAAGTTGTGACGTTCTTACCTGTCAATCTTACGATTCGCTAAACACAAAAACTAATGCACACAATGAAGTAAAACTTCGTATTCCAGTTCATTAACAACCTGTGCCTATTAATGCAAAAATAAAAACACTCTAACAAATGCCACTTTCTTGCGAAATGTCACTTATTCCAAATACAGTTTTGTGGATTGTTTATGTTGGTAGTTTGCATACCTTAGGGTGTGATCGCACTGTCTTTGATTCTTCGAACTAAATGACAATGTATGTATTAAAAGAAACACCATAATTTTTAGACACGGGCGAAGCCGGGCAGAACAGCTAGTATCAAATCAATTCTTATGACTTTAAAGTGTGCCTTTTATCTAAGACCCTTGTGACCTCCAGGTTGACAAATTTTGAGATTTGACAACCCTTTTGTTATAAGGAGTCATAAACAAGTTCTGAATAAACCACCAAAATTCATAACATCTGGGTTTTCCCACGCCACACCAACTGTTCAAAAACGTGAGTGTAAAATCCGTCTTTTATTATCTGAATGTGTTGTGTATTATTCAGTTAGAAAATTTAGGTAAAAACTCCAATGTAATTCATTAAATTCTATTTCCATGCAGAAATGAAGTCAGTTCTCTAGGTAGGCCCCAAACTTATAGCCTGCAGCATATATGGATGACAACTAAATCCGCTCTTTTTGCAACCAGATTATACCAGTACACATCGGTAGATTTCATAATTAGTGTTATTATTTCCCAAGCTGAAAGCTTTTTAAAAAACTTAGTGACAAATAATCACCTCGTAAAAGAAGTAACATATTTTCGTACAGCATTAGCAGCAACTCGACAGAACGATGTAGTGGAATATCTTCACATCTTTATGGGTTCTGTGCCATAAGCCCCTGCAAAAATAGTAATCTTCGTATACGGAGAAATACTTCCAGCAAACAATGTGATTGCATTCACTATTCACAGTTGTTACTGCAAAAGGGACTGCTGCACAATAAATCAAGGACTCTTTGTAGCAGAATTTATCATCTGCTTGTGTGCATCCGCCAGATGACTGCGATTTGCTTCCCTTCGCTTTCGAAAAAAAATGCAACACAAAACAAATGCAGAGGGCGCAAAGGAGAGATAACAAAAAAACAGCTATAAAATAATATATGAAGGAACCATTTGGCAGGAACTCCTTCCTGCGTATAAACGCAATTCATTGGCCTATGCTCTTTGTACCAACAAACACTGCCATACTAAACCAAAAGCTTCTGATACGGACACCTCCATTACTCGTAGTCTACTATGTTAGCTCTTCACACCGCCATCGTATCAAAATGGTATACCCACATTTGAATTCCTGAGCACTGATCCTTTCATGCCGATTGCTGATGCAACACCACAGCGACACGACCACCAATGACAGAAGCGGAAGCAACACTATGTCAGCCAGGGAATGAAGAAAAACAAACGACAACGAGGACGACCGCCATCAAAGTGATAAAAGGAATACTGAATATTGAAACAGATATTTCCTATTAGAGGAAAAGATACTTAATGCACCTGTGACAGATGCGGGAAGAAACGCAATCTGGAATCTGGATTCTTGGGTTTTTCATCATGGATTCGGATTATTTTAGAAAGGGATACTGAATATGCTCTGCAACGCGATAACTCATTCGATGTATGCTGGGTATGGGTATGGGTGTTTAGAAAAAAAATCTTCCATTGGAAAAATGTCTCTCATCCCTATGTGTATGTCCTTTGAGGATTTACACGTTCTTTTCATAGGAATACATCATTGAGACGAGGTGATAATAGAGAAGATGCCATCAGATGCACTCGTACTCGATATGTGTGTGCCATTTCAAAATAAGATATTCAATCAGAGTCACAGCTTGTTAATGGAGTATTTTTTATATGTGTGCATAGGAGGGTGCACATTGTGTTCCAGGACAATTGAAAGTGGAATTTCGTTGATAAGGTGGGTTTATGAGGGTTTTTTAAAAAGTAATCGAATTTGTTGTGGGCAATGTCCTTGTTAACGGAAAATTTACACAAAAAGTTTAAGTAACGTAGAATAGCTTGTTTCTTAAACGCAATCACAAAATCCAAATTAACATTTCGGTCAATTGATGTTTAAATAAACGGATCCTGTCCCAAGGCGGATCCTGCGACCTAAAAGATCTAAAAGAGGCAAATCACCATTCTACTAAAGGCAAGAATGTATGTCCTTGGTTGACATATTTTTTAATTCTTTATGTAGGGTACGCGCCGTCTGACCCCAAAAAGTGTCGGACAGTCGCAAAGGACGTGCTCGGCTGTCTTGACCTCCTCTAAACAGAGTAGACAATAGACAGGCCTAACTTGTTGTACCGTAACTGGCATAACCTGGAGGGGAAATTTATTAGATACCTTGTATCCTTCTTATTTTTGTTTTAAAGTTCCCTGTGATAGGTATAAGTCTTAAGGCCAATTCACAATGTCGCGTTCGGGCGCTCTCGCGTTAATGGGCTTTATATCGACTTTACGATAACTTCTGTCCAACGCACGAAGTCGAAATTTGCAAAACTAAGTACCGCTTCAAGCTTCAGGCATTCATAGGTTAGGAGTATGACAAATAATATGTTCTGTTTCCTCAAATCACCGTAGCGCAAGTGCTTAGTGCGTCGGACTACTGAGCCAGCGGTCTTGGGTTCGAATCCCAGCGAAAACACGTAAAAGTTTTTCACAGTGCCCATCTCTACTCGGCCGTTGCCCAGAACTTTACGATATCTACGATATAACGCCTGAGGTGAGGTCACATTTAAGAGCACCCCATATGTTTGCATTGTTTCTATTTTATCTCTCAACGCGAGAGCGCCCGAACGCGACATTGTGAATTGGGCTTTAATTAATAGTTTGGCTTGTCTAGGCCCTGAGACATTTCTCCAATGAGAGAGTCGGATACTATGTTCCCATTTGTAAATTAAGGCTGAGATTGTTACCCAGTTTATGCCACAAAAGGGTTCGGGGCCTGAGAATTTTCCAGTAGAGCCTGAATGAGCCAGCTCATCCGCCTTGGTATATTCGTTGAAGCTTATCAAGCTTCTTGGCTGTAGTCCTTTCGAGAACTTTAGGTCACCAGACTAAGGCTCCGTACGAAATGATGGGTTTGACCATCATTGTATATAACCAGTATATAATTTTAAGGTTGAGACCCCAAGGTCTACCATACAGTCGGCGACTTGCCCATAAGACGCTAGTTCCTTTTTTACAGCTCGAGGTGCACCTGGGCCTGCTTCTCGCAACCATTTGTGTGTGCGTGCTATATTTTTGCACGAATGGAAGGGACTTACAACTTTTTGCCGACTCCACACGGCGAGTTGAGAAGCTCATTGACAAGGGATACTCTTTGATTGCTTGTCAGACATTCGAAAGAGGTGGCACGGTGAAAAAACTTTTACCCGGGCTGGGATTGAACCCGCCCAGTTGCACCGTTAATTATGAAGTTGAGGTGAGAATTCCAGTTGAGGTGCATATTCCAGATGACTCTCAGGTAAGTACTTGATCTCACTGGAATACTCAAGTGTAGTGCCTTTTAGAATGATTGTACCTTTTTGGCTAATGACTCTTGAAATTGAGTCATAGCCAGTGTTGTCGAAGGCGCCTTCAATGACAAGAAAAGCACAGCAATCTTTGGACGATAGACCCCCTCTATCTAATTGGCAAGATGGTTGAGAGCATCCTCTGCTGATTTGCCTTTTCTGTACGCGTATTGACTTGACTGCAGAGGAGAGGGCCTATCTAACAAACCTCTGATGTAGATGTTCAGTAGCCTTTCCCTGGCCTTTAAAAGGAAGGAGGTTAGACTGATAGGACGGTAGGATTTAGGCAGCTCGCTTGGTTTATTTCTGGACTTTGGAATAAAGACTACATAAACCTTTCTCCAAGAGGTTGGGATGTAGGATGTAGCAACAATTATAGCTGGCTCTAAATAAATCGACAAATGAAGGAAGTATTAAATCCAGCCATTTTTTGAGAAGTGCTGAAAATAAAACGTCACCACCAGGAACTTTATAAGGTTTTAAATAAGCCTATCGCCCAGTTAACTTTATCTGGGCTAAATAACCTGCCAGATAGACTGTTCGTTCTGCTCTCGACAGCGACCCTATGATCTGTAAGGATAGAATTTGTGGTTAAACTATTAATGGACGAACCGGGGAAGTGGACCGGAAGCACGATTTCAAGAGATTATATTCGGTTCGTTGTGAAGGTACCATCAGCTTTCTAAAGTAACCCTACACAGTTTGAATGATCGTTAGCTATAGCTTTATGAAGTCAGGCTACTACTGGCAGCAATGTTTTCGCAGTGTGTTCTCCATGACTCACGCTTAGATCTTCTAAGTTCTTTATTATAGTGAGTGAGAGTGAACCTGTATTCTTCGAACTTTTTCGTTCGTTTAGCATGATTGAAAAGTTTCCTGACTACCTTTCGACGCGAATCAAGCTGGTCATTCCACCAGGGAACCTTGCGACTGTTCATACTGGTTAAAGTGTCACAGCTGCTAGTACAGGAGGTCAATAATACATCTTTTAATTGGTATGCAGCCTCGTCAATGTCTAACTACCATTTCTGAGTTTATGGTAAGGTTTTCACGTTACCTGTACCAGTTGGTTAATTTAGGAATCAATCTGGCAGGTGTCTGAGTCATTTGACCAGATATATCGAATCTGATATGTTGATGATCCGACAATGAGCCTCTATCAGATACATGCGAGTTTATTACAGAGCTGGCAATCTCTCACGAGGGAGAGGTCCAGTACCTCTTCACGAATCGCGTTAATGTAGATGGGAGTCGGTTCTCAACAGACAGCACAAAAAGCACCAGAGTCACAGCACATGACACATGGCACATCGATGAGGTGTCCTGGGTACATCATACTAGTGATTGGAATATGATCAGTAGGCCTCAATTAAGGTTACAACAATATTCCCAATCACTAGTAAAAGGTGCACAGAACGCACGAAGAATATGCAAAACAAATTAAACACTAAGACCCGAGACATCACAAGACACCGACGAAGGAAATAAACGAAACTGAAGGCCAACTGACAAAGGCTCAAACCATCGATCGTCAATCCACAGTCGATCTCTTTCCCCATCATGCGATGCGTATAATACAACAGAAGGCACAAACATCCAATCTAGTCACACCAATTAGGATGAAATCAGGCGAAATGGCGTGGGAGGTGGATCACACTAATTATCACATCATGCCGTCTCGCTTTCTCACATGATGATACGGTGGACTGGTATAAATCTAGTTACTTAACTAGTTAAAGGGGAAACATTCACGGTCAAAGTCAATGAGCACACACTGCACAGCTGAGCGCATTACATAATAAACCGAGGTCTAATGTTAAGTTAGACTGGCATTTTGGCGCATTCGAATTTGTCAGTTCGAATTTTACACAAGCAATAAACCATAATTTATAACGTTGTACAGACGGTTGAGTTTCATTTCTGCTAAGTGAAAATTCTTTCATCATTTGCTGAGACGCCTTCTCTAGCAAGTGACATTTCTAGCATCCCCTATGCTTAGAACATGGTCCTTCAGAGCCTTTTCTTAATAGAAAAAGTGTATAGAATCAGTGAATAGTGCGCTATTTAAAAATTCTTCTTAGTTATACTGTGGAAAAAGTGTAGTTGAATCACCAATCCAACAAATATCACATCCGCGATCAACGACGAACAGTCAATTGGCCACAGTACACAACGATCCATATTCCGTAAGATTCATCTTAATCCGGAAGAAAACAGTTGGAGCAGCTATAGCAAACGGCACAGCAACACAGCAAGGAAATGTTCATCACAAAGCAACTGTAGCTGGTAGTTAAATACACTCAAGTTGGATCCTTTATTTAATATATCAATAAGACTACTCACTAGATACTCTACAAGGGACTCACCTCGTTTGTTCATGTCACTACTCCTACACACGGTGTGATGCGCATTGGTGATTGTTTGCCTGGACCTCGACAAGTGGTATTTGGTCCAAGTCTCCGGGGAATTATTCCGACACAAACAGGATATTCTGTGTTCCCCTGGCCGTCGGGATCTCGACGATAATTGCCGCTAAGTCTTTGCTGATAACTTCTGGAATGGGAAAAATGTAAGTAAGGCTGTTAAAAGCACTTGCTCCCCAAGCTTATAAATCAATTATTGCTTGAGACCATTTATTTGTCCGCCAATAACCCAGGGACCATTCTCTCTTTTTCAATCACATAGTCCGCTGGACTTTAATTATTAAGTTTTTTATCTTAATTATTCAGTCACTGGAGACGTTAAATTTAAGCCTGGGCATTTAGAATGCTCTGAACACTTTCACTCCTTGGAGGAAATAGACAGCAATTATACATGCAGCATTTCAAAAACTCATTTATCAAAATTGCTGTTCATTAAGCTCTTCTATAAAGGAATCCAAATCAAAGAAGTATCCTCGTCTATCTACGTATACAGTCAAATAGGAAGGAATCTCAAAATCTCATCAGTTGGAAAAGTTTCTCAAAAGCTATTTACTGCCATAAATTAAACTTCATCGATTCCATAGAATCACCGAATCTCTATTATGAGTATAACCGAAACCGACCCTCCTCGAGCGGCGCTGATGCAAATTGTGATGTAAATTCCAACTACAGCTGCTCAAAATGATTGTAGTAATTTGGTCACATATTTCTTGGTACTACAAATTTCGGATCAACCCCAAGTGCCCTGCCTATGATTACACAATAGTTATAAAGTTGAGAAACTTCTTGGATATTCTCGCCGACTAACTTTTAACAATAAACAAGGATATAACGCTGCCGGCATTGTTCAACACGACCGAAACCCTTCAACCACCAGCGCCAGGGCCAGCGCCAGTATAGATGTCTTAACAAGAAATTGTGAGAGAGCTACAAACACTGGGTGTGTAATCGATCCAAGTAAATTTAAACAATTCTCCGGAACAGCGAAATTTCCTTCAACTTCTATTGTGCAAATTAAGCGCGATATACCCCTTTGGGCAGTTTAGACACTCGCAATGGTCCAGGGGGTGGTACCAGGGTGGGATCCTTAAATTAAAGACCCTTCTCAACTTCAGTGGTTGACGCTTCCTACTTAGGCAATACACTTTAATTACACACCACCAGAGTTATCCAAAAACGACCGACATCATAGATTCGAAAATCTAACATTTTTCAGTGAGCTTCAAACGTCTATCAAAGTCTGATATCGCTTTACGTGAGTATAGGAGGGAAGTTAGTCGTTGGCGCCATAGAAAATAGCAGACAAATTGACATTACTCGGCTAGGACACGTTCCTTGGGAAAACTTGGTCCTACCTCAATACGGTAACACGAGAGCCCAACACCAAAAACTTCTATCCGCAGGATGTTGTCTTACATGTGCACTCGTTAGGAGTACAATTTGAATCCATACTCGCACTACTCGACGTTGTAGCTATGTAGGTAGCTAACTGCATGTCAACAAGTAACCATTCGAACCTAGTAGGGCGGAAAAGGTATTCGGCCATACACCAGCAACCACCAACCACCAGCCACAGTCAAGTACCAACGTAGGGAGGTGGCGCTGTGAAACTTCTCAAAACTATGGCCACGGCCATCACCCCAGCGCCGCCTGCCAGCCGCATAAATGGAAACTTGTAGTTGATAGGTATACCACGACGACCGATGGTACTACAAATTAATATACGACTCGAATGGAAAATCTATAATCGGTTAAAAGGAAAACTTTCCCAGCGCCCACAAAAACTTGGATTAGTTTTGTCCCGGTCCGGAGTTATCATGGATCGGGGCAGAGGAGGTCTGCTTGAACTTTTATTGCTGCTTACATTCTCTTGCTAAAGTGAAAAGGGTTGCTGGTGATAGTGTACAGACGGACATGGAGCACAAGCAACAACCACCCAACCCCTGTGTATAAAACTGGTCAGAGTGGTTTTTGGTTTTGTGGATGGATAGGGATACTTGTTTGCTTCTTTTCGCAATCGCAATAGAAATATGAGAATGGAATTAAAGAAAGAGATAAACCGAGAGAGAGAGAGAGAGACTGTATCTAAAGGCAGATGAAAAGGCAAACTGAAAAAAAAAATTAAAAATTCGAATTGGCTAGAACCTAGAAGTGTAAAACATTTTTGTAGCACCATTTGAATGGCGCGGCGCACAGATGGAATGACAGCGCGCGGGGCTGTACATTTTTTTTTTAAGCGCCGACTTCGAAGTCCGGAAAAAGTTTCTCAACTTTGGCTCGGTTTTCCGGTTGAATATTAATGAAAGAATTTCGCTTTAAAAGTTCATGGCTCACCATGAGTGGTGGTGGCAGCGTGATGGTCGGCTGTGCCTGTGGTATGAGGACAGCTGCGGAACGAGACTGTTGAATGGAAAAAAAAGGAAACATTTATATAATTGGTTTAATAAATCATCGGGATTGTTTTACTGGCTATGTCAATCGCTGGGGTGATTTAGTGCGGTCTCGGGACAGTCAGGTCATTTATTGTTGCTCCAACAAAGCTCATTCCAAATTAATGTGGATCCGTGCTATGCTATACTATGGTAGTGATGACAGACAGCAGAGGTGTTAATTAGTAATTAGTATTCGAAACAGGTTGACTGCCAGCTCGATTTATTTTGTTGGCAGCACAAGTTGAAGTTGGCGTTGTGTATCTTATTATAATTGTAGAATAGTGTTCTTGTTAAGAGACAAAGTAACATACATAGGTAGAGAAGTATATATTTCAAGTCGTTCATTAGTTGAATGGAGCAGACAAGACTTTAAGAAGTAGAGAGACATTGCTATAAAAGGATTTCTTTCAAAGATATCGGTCGGCGCAGGAACTATTGCACTTTCTTCTTAAGATTGTTTAACACCTTCTTGCACTATTTTTTTTTTATTATCTTCACACGTTAAAGTGGATATGAATACCCTTATAATGTTTACACACAGCGCGAGCACATGAAAGACAAGGACGAGAGACAGACAGATCGATGTAGTGATATAAAACTCAGATGAGTGGTTTCAACTAACTCTATGGGTGGTGTCCAGGATAACTGGAGAGTTGTGTATTACTCAAAGTTATGCCATTGCTTATGATTCACAGAAGTTTTTTCCAGATGTTTCCTATTGAAGTTTATGAGATCAATTTCTTCAGCCTTCGCAGTAGGTTTTGATATTAGCCCGATCAACTAATTTTTATTTCGTGAGAAATAAATGTTTCGGCAACATCTGGATTTGAACCGTGAACCTCCAGCCTGACTTTTACATATTTAACTGCTGGCCGCATGAAGTTATGCTGCCATCTGCGGACGAAATGGTTTGTCGGATATCCAGCAGAGTTCTATTATAGTAATAGCGTTATTAGCAGGTTTCGGATTTTGTTGACCAAAAAAAGCCAAAAAAGGCAAAATAATACAGCAGAAAAAGGCAAAAAAGGCATTTAATATTAAAGGTTTTTATGCATTATTATTAACATTATAATCCAAAACATTTTTAAGTTCTCTGGTATGTAACAATCGCCTGCGATTATCTATCAGGAGAGCCTTGAATGAAATAAAGGACCTTACAATATGAGCAGAGACTACTGGAGCCAAGATAAGAGATGTCACGTCCTTGACTTTTATATTTGAAGCCAATTTAAAGTTTGCAGCGCCATTTCGTTAATTTGTTGAAAAAACCGCGTACAATTTGTTCATCCCATCTTCAGCTACTGGCCCTTTAGCTTGTTGTAATTTCTCCTCGAGTCCGTTCAAAGTCTTTAACACCTCTTCTTCTAAATACAACGCAGTGCACTAAGATCAAGTGTTCAAATTAAAATACATACAACTACTAGAAGTCACCTGTAATTCGTAAACCCTTAAATATGCGGTCTTTCGGGTGGACTAAAAATCTGTTTTCCAATTTCACAACAAACTCTGTCTGTCTTGGGGCATTTTCACTTTCAATGACAAGCAACAAAATATTTTGAAAGCAGCATGCATTTAGGCACACGCAATATTTAACAGACCAGCACTAAGTATGCCCAGTTACAGAATATGAATCTAGAATCTAGATGAAAAGGCACACAGTTACGAAAAAAAGACTTCCCAGATATCTAACGGTTTTTGTTAGATGAAACTGCGGCGAATGGCTGAGATTGCACTTACGACATAAGAAGAAGCGCATGTATATTGAGTTGATACAAATGTATTTAGGGTTGTTTTGGTGTGTAGGGATTTTTTTAAGTATATGCATGTTCATAAAAGAGAAAAACCTGCTCTCATTCGTGTGGACACTGAAATTTCTTTCGTGTGAGCAATGATAAATCGTATAGTTTAGAAGAAAGTGCACAGTTATTTTGACAAATAGTACCAAAAAGGCAAAAAAGGCAATATGAGTAAAAAAGGCAAAAAAGGCAATATGAGTAAAAAAAAGGCAAAAAAAAAGTCAACAAAATCTGTTCCCTGGTTATTAGTAATCCTGCAACTCTTTCGCGGATCATTTTCGTAAATCTTTTAACGATGTACCGCTAAGTATTGATACATACTTTAAGCAGCTCAAAGATGTTCCTTAAGGTGGCTTTACCAACATTGCCCTAAACTTGAAGACTATTTCCAAATTTATTTCATATTAATAAGATGATTATTCTTGAGGTCCTGAGGGCATTCCTCCAATTGACATAAAAAAATGCAGCGATGTCCTTGCTCAACCGATGAAGTTTCTTTTCGAAATCTCCATAATAACTGGATATTTCCCAAGATTCTGGAAGCAATCTTTTATAACGCCCGTCTTTAAGAAAGGCGATAGAAATATTATCACAAACTATAGACCAATTTGTAAGTTGTCATGCATACCAAAATTAATTGAACAAGTGGTGTGTGATAGTCTTACTTTTCTTTCTCGATGTGTTATCTGTAAAGAACAACATGGATTCGTCAGAAATAGGTCTACTGTCACAAACCTGTTAACATTTTCTCTCAACTGTTCCAATGGCTTAGAAAATGGTCATGAGGTGGACTGTGTCTACACTGTTTCTCCAAAGCTTTTGATCAGATTTCTCATGACATAATTATTAACAAACTCGAGGCCTTAGGGTTTTCCCCATTATTTCGTGGGTTGACTGTTACCTTAACCAGAGGTCATATCAAGTTCAATTTTGGGGTTTTCTTCTAAGCAAGATCCAGCGTCCCTCAAGAGAGTCACCTAGGTCCACTTTTTTTATTCTTACTTTTAATGATGTTCAATCAATCATAAAATATAGCAACCTTTTTTTTAAAATTGCCGACGATATGAAGATTAGTAAAGCAATTACAACCATAAATGGCTGTAGACTTCTGCAATCAGACATTGATAACTTCAGCACCTGGTGCTGTAAAAATGGTTTAGTCCTTAACCCACTCAAGTTTCAGTCCATGACATTCTTTGGGAAACGGGTAGCGACTATATTCAATATTCAATTACTTGATATCGAATCACTCTCTCTGTCGGGCTTACAGTTTTAAGAACCTCCTCGTTTATTTTAGCCTTAAACTTGATTTTAAAGAGCATATAAACCACATTGTGAATAAATCAAACTCAATGTTAGGTTTCGTTTAAAGATGACGTAAAGAATTTAAAAATCGTTGTCACTCTCTCACTATTTAACAATCTTGTCCGTCCTTACCACGAATATGCTTCGCAAGTATGGAATGGACACCCTATCAGAAAAATCGCAGTAGTCGTATTGAAGCAGTCCAGCGGAGCTTCATTCGTTTTGCATGGAAAGGTCTTCCTTGGGACGATCCTTTTAACCTCCCTCCATATTTGCATTGGATAAAACTGTTGCAAATGCAACATTTGGCTCAAAGAAGGGTCAATAATGATATAATTTTATGCATCAACTGATCTCAGGTCTGATTGATGCACCTGACTTATTATCCTGTTTAGGATTAAACTTTCGTGGGGGATCGCATTACCTGTGTAGTATAGAGTTAGTGCATGTTCCTCATCATCAAACAAATTTTAATTTAAATGTAAACTTTCTTGACTTTAATCTTAACAAGATATCACTAAAAAATGTATTGCGTCATGTAGTTCCTCCCACAAAAATACTAATAATGTATACTCGTTCTTATTATTTGTTTATTTATTGCTTGTGGTAGTGTTGTAATGTAGCGGAGCCTAACCACTAACACCAGCACTAAATGATGAGTCTGTTGATGCATATTTTGCCCTGGCAAATATCTACTTGTGGTTGAAGCTTGTATTAAGAACACCACGACACAGATCTGATAGTGTTAAAAAAACAGGAGCTCCGATCAGCGGAGAAGACAAACAGGACTAAGTCCTGGACAAAAACTCAGGGTCTAGGACAAGCGAAGAAATTTTTGGATAATTACAACCTGAAGGGATTCAAAGCTTGCATTAGCTTTGACAAAAACAAACTCCGCATCCTGACTGCGTTCCTTATGGGGCATTGTAGACTCAATGGACATTTCAGGAGGCTAGGTCTATCAGATGAGGACTCATTCAGAATACATACTGGTGGAATGTGGGGCATTGACCGAGAAAAGGTCCAAATGTTTGGGTAAATACCTTGATTTCCGAAGCCCTGTCCTGGATCAAGAGAAATGTAATATCCCCTAACGAAACGATGTTAGCATTTCTCGGTGAAGCGGTCTTCGAATCTCTGAAATCAGTCTCATCCACTTCTAAACCCACCTCCAACTACCGGTCATCTATTATAGAGATGGCTAAGCAGTCAATAAAACCAACGCTAGATGGGAAGGTGGAACACCAACAGATCTGGCCTAGACCAGATCCAAACTGCTCCAAATACCTTCTGTCCCTAAAAAGACTACACGTTAGCACGACACTGCCTTATATGCAATCATGCAACTAGGATTGGCATCATTTCTTATCATTTCTCTAGAAGTTGCAGAGACGAGGAAGAGGAAGAGAGCCCAACACATCTCCTCTGTTCATGCCCAGATCTTTCCCGTAGCAGAAAACTACACCTAGGAGAATACATACTTCTTTGGAGATCTAAGTGACTTAACACAAAAAGACGTGAAAAGCCTATTTGCTTTATACAAAGCTCCAAATGGTTCTCACGAGTAGCGGGCTTAAATATCCCCAAGATCATTGGTATCACAATTGGCCTCTTCAGGACTAAGTGTGCTGGTACTCGTTACCGACAGCCGCTGCTACCTAACCTAACCTTGGGTAATACCAAGTTGCAGAAGAGAATCTACCTGTTGTAGCATCCAATCTCTTACTGCGATTTCTCAAGGAATTTCCTCTAGATGAGGTGCTATGACCTTTTGAATTCTCACCTGGGCTAGGTGTGAATGAAGCTCTCTCCACGATAGATCTTAAGGTCGCGGTGCATAATAATGATAATTAGGAATAATAATACCTAGGTGTAAGAAAATAGTTTTATACTTTGGTTCTCTCCTAATTATATAAGAGCATATTTACATACATACATATGTATGTGTTTACGGGTGTCCTTCTTCAAGCAAATCGACATAAAATCCATTCAATATCGATGGTAGCAATTACAATAATTGTCATTGTCGTAATATCATTTATAGCTCATCCATATCCTGCCACTAATATACAGCTGAACGCTTTTACTCATCCCACAAATTCAAAACAAAACATGTCCTTTTTTCCTTTGTTACGCTGCGTATACCTAACATTACTTTATATCTCGATTGAATCTAGCTGTTGATTATACTCTGGTATGGGCGACAGTGATATAGAGCAGGTGTTTGTTTTCCATTAAAAATGTAGCCTTAAAAACAACACACTGCTTATGAATATGACGCGTTGGCGTCGTTCCTTGTTCGCTGTTGAGTTCGTGTGTGTTTACTTTGCGTGCAACAGCATGTGTCTTTGTAGTTTTCTTTTTGTTTTGTATCTGATACGTCTGTTTCTGTGTATTTTTTTATGTGATTCGTCCTCATCTCTATTTACCTTGAATACCTTTGTTCTAGCCTTTTATAATGACAAAAAAAAAGGATAACACAAAATTAGAAGGATAAAATATCGTATGCGCTAGGTTGGGTCCTTTTAGAATTTTTAGAGATCTTTTTTTTTTAATTCATTTTGTTTTTGTGTCTAATGATTGGTATTTTACATAACAGCCAACGACGACGGCGGCCAGCATCAGGTGTTTGAAGTACGGGTGGCAATTATGCTCAATCGAAACTAAGGAATCCTTACAAGAGGTAAATTTGTTTTCTGCTCCTTACCTACCGGCTTACTTGAAGGGTTATTACTGCAAATTAGATGGGTTGTGGCAAAGTATTTTGTATTACTTAAGTAAAATGTCTTTCTTGTTGAATTTAAGAGAATTAATTTTTTTTTTCCTTAGAAAATAGCTGAGTGGAAAATTGTACCCAATTGGGTAGTCCATATGTAAAATGTTTGATTAAATCATATCAATCCATTGCTTGATTCATATGATAGATAGATAAACAATTAGATTACAAAAAAGATGAATAAATAAATCATCATTTATATTATTTCTGTAGTATAGGTACCATTTGCGGCTCTCACACGTAACCTATCTTAACAAATGAGATTTCAAAAGAAAGAGAATTTCCTGGAGCAGTGACGAATTGCACTTTCACTTTATAAATTTCATCAAATTGAAAAAAAAAAAACCAATATTGTACACAAAATGCACTTACAAAAGAATAGACACTTCCCGTATGCGGTATGCCGTATGATTTCCATTGATCAACTTGGTCAACTGATAGAAATTAACTCATTTTGGTTGATATGTTGGCTATATGGGTAATATTTGTTCAATTTGGTTGGTATATTTGCTATTGATGCAAGTGGTAGTGGACAAATACATATATCAACCAAAATAAAGTTTAAAAAAAAAAAAAACAACAAATATTATGCTTATGTTTATGTTTGCCGTCATTTTATGAAGTTTGCGTCAAAAGTATTTTATTAAACTTAAAATAGAGGTGTTGAAAATATTGTGCTGACACCTTGACAGAAGAATAGAGATAGAAAAGAACGAAACAGCAGACAGACTGGCCAGGAACGGCTCTTGCATAGATATAACACTAGCTAACAGACAGGTCTAATAGATTACCAGCAACTTAGCCGAGGACCGATGGCTCAACACTAGCGATTGTGCCATAACCCGCAACGTGTGGCCCACCGTCGACCAGAAAAGAAAAAGTTCCCTACTTTCTACGAGAAGAAGCCAAATCCATGTACTCGTCGGTGCTCTTCAAGAACGAATGGGAAAACGGTTCTTTGACTGCCTGGATGACCTATGACCTATCAATATACCGCCTACAGATCTAAGGAGATTTATCAGTAGATCGAAATGGTTTTGTTAAACGCGTGTTTTTCTATGTGTGTAAGGATGATGGATGACCTTATTTCAAGCGAAGTTGTTACTAAAAGTAAGCTCCAATGGGCTGTAACTAGTTTCCTTCCTTACAAATGCGGGTTGAACGCAAATTCAGCAGAAATGAAACAATAATATAAAATTGTCGAAGCCTGGCCAATAAAATTATATGGATCCTGCTTCGACTTCGATTATATGCCAAAAATATGGATAGAGAGAGAGAGTTTTGTCTTCATACTGAAATCCTGAAAAAACTCTCACTGTAACACTTAAGATTTTTGACCTATTGATCTGTCATCATTCGTATACGTCGCAGCACGCTTTTTTGCAAGGGAAGCTCTGTAGAAGCAGTCCTTCATTCAATCATTGTCAGTGTTGAGAAATTAAAGAATTTAACATGATAGCATTTCTGGGTATAGAAGGAGCTTTCAAAAATATAAAACCCGTGGCTTTATGACATATAAGCAGCACTTCACAACTTGTAGATTAATGGCAGCTTAAGTTTCTGGATCAAATAACTGCAGTTCATCAGGTTGATCAAATCCAAAATACAAAACTACAATATAGATCCAGAAGAACGATGCAGCTTGGAACACCGCAAGGAGGAGTTTTGTCATCACGGCCATGGCTGCTGACACTTAATGCACTTAATTGCAAAGTGCGCCAGCAAAAGTGACCAGGCGAAAACGAAGCTAGTCATATTCACAAAGAAACATAGCATTCCTCATGGAATCCTCGTCAGTAATAATTTTTGTCAGAGCTGCATTAATGATGATGAAGTGCTGCCCTACACTTTCCTCCTTAAGAAAACCTACTCCGGTAGAAACAACTCAGGATATCAGTAAAATTTGGACATTTATCCAACACTTAAAATGGTTCCAAGAGCAATAGAATGGAACCTACTTTGATCTAAATGAATTACAACGTAACCATGTATGTATAAATGCGAATGAAGTTCAGTATTTCTCCATCCTTGCATCCATAACTT
Source organism: Brachyopa scutellaris (assembly GCA_949775065.1). Classification (NCBI taxonomy): domain Eukaryota; kingdom Metazoa; phylum Arthropoda; class Insecta; order Diptera; family Syrphidae; genus Brachyopa; species Brachyopa scutellaris. The sequence goes on along the minus strand of OX459115.1, from coordinate 29,771,643 downwards.
TTAACAATCCATTACACATAATTAAATATTTAAAACGGGCAGATACCTACACATATGTATATTTGGAGGTGGGGTACGGCTAACACTATTTAAGAAAGCCTTTGAATGATGACTGTTCGACCTCAAAGTTCGATACTAAAAATATTAGAACAGTTAAGTTATGAAACATTCAAATTTAAGATATATTTTTTCTCACTGAATTATATTGTTGCGATAGAAATTTAATGACTCTAACATGCGTGGGGTGGCTATTCGAGTTTTATGTCAAACACTATCAAATGATTTTGAAATAAGCGCAACAGTATAAAATAAACCAGCGGGCCTTTTGTTGCCAAAACCATTCCCATGGTCGTAAAACCATAAAGAAGTTTTTGTAGTTCAATAAATCGTATGTTATTAGTTAACGGTTTATTATGATTTCCATGACCTTCGTTTCCTTGGCATTAAAATGACATGTACATACATATGTATGTATGTATATGCAAAAAATATTTGGTTGTAAAATAAATTTTTAGCACTCCGTAGAGAGATAACAACCCTTGCTTATAGTTATGGGTTGTCCGTCCGTCTGCTTGTATGTTACAGTCACAGCCCTCCCATTTGTTTATTTTTTATTGGGATGAAATTTGGTGGTCGCCGTGGCCGTGGTGGTTAGTGCGTTGGACTACTACGCAATGCTGCCCGGGTTCAATCCCAGACCAGGTCTAACACCTAAAGAGTTTTTTCACGGTGCCACCTCTTTCGAATGTCTGACAAGCATCAAAGAGTATCATTTGTCACGATTGAGCTTCTCAACTCGCCGTTCGGAGTCGGCAAAAAATTGTAGGTCCCTTCCATTCGTGTAAAAATATAACACGCACACGCAAATGGTTGCGAGAAGCAGGCGCAGGTTCACTTCGAGCTGTAGCGCCAACTAAGTAAGTAAGTATGAAATTTGGTATACAGCCGTAAGCTGCTGAAATAGAAACTATGACATTTTTGAAAAAAAAAAAAAAAAAACGTTTCCACAAAGTTGGATAAGTCTCCTAAAATGCAATAAGAAATAGTATAAGTTCTTAAGCCTAGTATTCTGTTCGCGTAAAATTTTAACCCTTTCCCTCCCAGGGTAGCCATTTGGCTACCACATACATTTTTATAAATAACTATTACAAAAGAAATAAAAAGTCAAGGAACTCATTTATTTGAATCTGGCAGGATCATATTCACCCAGTTTATTGGAAACGATTTTGTATTTTTTATCCGGTAACGATTTTTTTTGACATTTTGCTAGTGAATGTCGACTTCTTCTGTTGTGTTGTCGAAACGTGAGTTTCGGTCGCGGATTTGAACAGGTAAATATTAGTGCTGATATAAAAAATATATATTTTTGTGATTTGATCTAGAGTTAGCACACCATGTAGCCATATGGCTAGCCACGCCCATATTATCCCTAAAAACATCAAGTAATTTTTTTACACACACATTAATAATTTGGGAATGAAAGGGTTAACGACCTCAGTTTCCAAACAATACATACAAAAAATATTTTGTTCATGTCTTTGTTGTGATCATCATTTTATATTTACAGTTACACGAACGAGTTGCTTCGAGTCTTTACAGAAAGCATTCCTTTTGCGTACGCCGATGATACAGCCATTGTAGTAAGACATCGGTCGCTGGATACTGCGAAGCAAGCAATGCAAGCCGAATTCAACAAGGCGATAAGATAGTGTCACGACATTGGTTTTGTTATAAATGTGTCAAAAACAAAATTGATGCACAACCGTGAACCTCATTGTCAACTGGTAAATATATAAGCGTTACTAATTAAAACAAAGATTGTCCAGCCGCATCAATCGCATTATGTACCGATGAAATAAAGTCCTATAACAACTTAAGAATCACTATTGATACAACTTTAAATGGGATGGGATTCCCAAAATCTTAGCCGAAAACTAAAGAGCGCCTTGTTTGCACTATTCTACTTAAAAAATGCATATTTAAACCAGTCTTACAACAAGTGTACTAGGCGCTGATAGAATCACAGCTTCGCTATGGTATTTTAGCATGGGGTGGCGCGGCAAATACACACATACAATCACTGGAGAAACTGCAAAACAGAAACCCTTGAATTAATAGCTACCGACGATTTCAAAACTACTAGCGTCTCAAATATATTCAAGATGGCAGCTGTACTAGAATATTATGAAGACAATCGTTTTCAGACCCAATTACAACGCGATGTCAACACAAGAAGGCAAGCCCAACGCCCACTAATTCCACGAATTTATAACGTGTATAAAAAAATTGAACAGAACCATCCGTGGTCCCTACCCTCCTGAACGAAATACCCAGAAATCTCATTAACATCAGAAGTCAACGAAGAAGAAGGCTTCTAATAAAACAACCTTTTCTATAATTAAATCAAAATCCAAACTAATTTAAATTCTTCTCCTAGTACCTACACTTTGAATTAAAAAAAAAAAAATGGTCGAGATTAAAATTAAATAAACCTTAAATATTTAATATAAATTTCCTGAAAAACTCGAGCAGGGTGTATCTCAACTCCTAACATTTTTACGCATGACAGTTTTCTTAAATCTAAATAGTGTTGGCGGCTTCTTATTCCCCACCAGAGTCATTACTATTTTTAATGTCACGAAAATTGATTCAAAATTGTATTTACGTACATACATATGTACATCAAATAGATAAATTTAAATTCGTTCTTGTTCTGCTTGAACAACATTTGCAAATACAATTCGTGCTTCCAGATGACATCGTTCGGTGCACCAAATGTCACTCGAAACAATTTGATGACATTAACACTGTTCTCAATGGGTGTAGCGAAGCACACCGGGTAACCATTAGTATAATAATAATAATAAATCATATCATACTATATAATAAAGTAGTAACGCTCATTCTGTAAACACGGCGGTATCTCGGACTGGAGCCTAAACGGCTGGGCAGATTTGCTTGATACTTCATATCTGGGGTCTGTGGGAATAAACCACAAGGTCAATTTGAAATTTTCATTCTAGCCCAATTCTAGCCAAATTAAGGAACCTACTCACTTGGGACCGATTTTATAAAAAGCGGATTTTGTCGAAAACGGCTCTAACGATTTTGGTAAAATTTCATATTTAACCCTTTGACTCTTGAATTATTTTGGGCAGTATTAAAATGTCTTTGAGAACATTCAGTTGTTGATTGAGCCTTAAATATGAACTGATATCAAATTCAAGGTTCTGTGCTTCCTGGTTTGGCCGCTAGGAGGTGTTGACTCCAGGCAACAATTGTCTTTCTGAGCTCAAACTAAAAGTTTTTTTTTTACTTTTATTTTCTTATCTCATTTTCTGATATATTTTGAAAATAGAATCCACTTGTTACTAAAAATTTGCTTTGTTTTGAGTATTTTTTTTTAATTTTTTGCTCAATCACTCTTTGCAAATTTTTTTTTTTGTAGATACAACGAAAAACAGCTAGAATCTGATCACTCGCAATGCTAATGTCATGAGATTCACTTACAATGTACTCACAACAAATCAACCTGTCGTGTGAAAAAAACAGTTAAGAAAAAAGAAAATTAAGTTTTGAGTATGTTAAATAGTGTGTACGCAATTGTGGCCACCATTAGCCAAAGGGTTAAGTTAGCTTAGACACATGCTATCAACTGTCATACCAGGTTTTCGCTTAAGAAGTTGTACAACGGTACTTGACATTTTAACAGATTTGGATACTTTTCGGATATTGCTCAGTCGATCAGTATAACAGATTTTCATAAAGTAACCGCTTAAAAGTGAAATAGCAATAAGAATACAATGTAATGTGAAAAGAACGTCAACGTGTTTATATTTACATAACATATGTATGTATAGCCCTCGCATGTTTTGCTCCTCTGGCAATACAATTCGGTATGAAAGTGGAAGCGTATGAATTAGGTTAGGCTAAAAAAGACAATCCATTTTATAAATTAATTTGAGGAAAAATTTTTAAATTATTCAAAAGTGCAACGAAATTTTCAAAAATATATTTTTTGACCTACAGCAAATAATGGAGTTGAAAGTGGGTACATATGATAAATAAATCTGCCGCGCCTGCAACAAAAGCATGATTTGCACCAGAAGGAAATGTCGAAAAAAAAAGAACATGGTAATGTTGTGCGCCTAACAGATGATGTGTTGTCTGTTGTTGTTGTCTTTTTTTTTCTTTCAGTTCTTCCAATTCAATTCTGCGTTATAGCTATGAATTCAAACTCAGTTTATACGGCATGGCGCTTAAAAGCCTACGAAAAGAATATACGAGTACTTATGAATAGCGAATTACTTATCTGCAAAGGTAGCCATTGAACCTTCTAATTACACACAGTTATTTTCTTGACTTACATATATTTTTGCCCCTTAAGCTCTGTAAAAATGTTCGTCGTTTTCGACGAGGGTCAGCTGGTATTGTTATGTTTTGATGCATGAATGAAAAAAACTAATTGAATTGTAAATTATTTTCTGTTTTGATTTCTCACAAATAACCGAAAATATTATACATAATAAACTTTAAACTTAGTTTTTGTTTTACAATAACGACAAACAAGTTTTTGACGTATACAAGTGTACACATTATCATTTCCATTTCTTCCCCTAGCTCATTCAAAGTTCTCAAATAAATTTATAACAATGTGCAAATGTTACTTGAGGATTCAAATTGATGGGAATGCATTCTGGATACAAAAAATATCCTTGTTATCCTTGCATGTGGGATAGTAAAGCGGACAGAGAACATTACAGACAGTAGTCATGGCCAGCATGGAATGAATTCAAGGTGGGAAATAGAAATGTCAACAGAGAACTGATTGTGGAATGTAGAGGTTCCACTGCATATTAAATTAGGCGTTTTAAGATAATTCCAAATCTGTTCGAAACTAAAGTCAAAGCTGAAGAATAATAGATGATAGTGAATTCCCATGGTTACTCAATAATACCTACATTTCTACATATATGTGTGTAGAAAAACTAGCCTGGCAAATGTATAAGGCGAAATGGAATGTCACTCAATCTGCACATTTAGATCAATTTAAAAATAACATGGGGGCATATTCGGAGGAGTAAGGTGAACATTTTCACCAAGATATGATGGACCTTGAACGCCGTTACCAGTGACAGTTTAATGAAAATATGATGGGAGATTACATTTGGATTACATTAATCCGACAAAGCCCAAACATTCATAAAGGGAATACTAAGAACCTCTTTCGAATGCCTGACAAGCATCAAAGAGTATCATTTGTCACGATTGAGCTTCTCAACTCGCCGTTCGGATTCGGCAAAAAACTGTAGGTCCCATCCATTCGTACAAAAATATAACACGCACACACAAATGGTTGCGAGAAGCAGGCCCAGGTTCATCTCGAGCTGTAGCGCCAACTAAGTAAGTAATACTAAAAATATTCATTTCTAATATTTTTCATTATGGATTACAAAAATTTTGTAATATCGTTCTAGTAACTACAAAAACATCCAAGGCACTATTACAGGAGCTATAAGAGCCCCACAGTGGCTCTTGAAAACATTTTGAACAAGCTTCCATTAGACATTTACTGTAGGGACATAGCAGCATAAGCGGCGTTGCGATTAAAAGCAACCTAACAGTGGGAACCTTCTAACTTAGGGCACGCCAGAAAACTTTCAATGAATAACCTGAATACAGGAATTCCGGACTATATGACTTTGCTCCTAGATTTCAGTATCAGATATAAGACTTATATTGCCAACCGACAGGAATGGGCAGGAAATATATGTCTTAATAATAAATCTGCACTGGAGATCTACAGGAATGGATCCAAGACCGGTGATGGTATAAGACCAGGTATCTTTTCAGGCCAGCTCATCCTAAATTTTTCCTTAAGACTTCCAAACCACTTTAGTGTCTTGCAGGCGGAGGTGATGGCTATTCGTGAAGCCGCTGAATAGTTGTCGATGAAGTCGATGTACAATCGGGACATTGTATTTTACACCGATAGCTAAGGAGTTAAAAAAAGAACTCGAATCACCAATTATAAGATAGATATCGAGATATCGAGGAGCATGCTCACGCTGTGCTGGGTCCCTGGTCATAGTGATATACAAGGTAGCAGACGAGCTAGCCAGACAAGGTACAAAATTGGGGAATTCCACCACAAAAAGTAAACCCCATGCACTGCAACACGGTACTGATAACCTTGATCAGCGTTGCCACAATGCTACTTTCGTAGCAAAAGTGCTATATTATTTTTCAGTTTTTTCAATTTTCTACTTTGCTACTTTAATTTTAAAGTTTGCCCCATTTTGCTACATTTTATTTTTGAAGTCACATTGACCGTTTTCGAAGTTCCCTGCAAAATGTTTTGTTTCTCTTTGACAATGCTCTCTGTTCAATGAAGCTGTGCTGTACAGAGAAGAGCAGAAAAATAAAAGGTTTTTGTGTTCAATGAGAAAAGTTTCTGTCCGAAACTGATCTGCTTTGTGTTCAACGACTCTGTTCTGGACAACTTTTCTGCACCTCCTCTTGAAGTAGAACAGATTTGTTAGAAATATTTAAAACAGCTGTGTTGCACATTTGATTGTTTTATTTGAAGTGAAAAGTGTTTCGACGAGATTTAAGGTTACCAAATGGGAGAAATTGAAGTTCAATCGCAAAAACGGCATTCAGTTATTCTTAAATGCTATAAATAATTTGGAAAACATTAAGTAAAATAATCATCAAGGCAGTTGTCATTTTTGACAACAAACATATGGCTGTATGTAATTTTCTATGCTGACTTGATCTGACATTTTTCACAAATCTGTGCTGTTCTGATCTGCCTTCTCATTGAACAAAGCTATTTCGTTTGAGGGTGAGTTTTTTTTTGCTGAGTTTTCTGTTTTGTGTATCCAAAACATGCGTTGCCTTCCGCCGTTTATTTATTCTATCAGAGTTCAAAAACTGGTACACTGCCTGACTGAAGCAAACAGGACAATTGTTGCATTTCTTCTGTTAAGTTTAAACTGGATCAGAAAGATGATAAATTGTACTTATAAATTGCTATAGATCGCTCAATAATCGTAATAAGACAGCGAACAGAAAAGGAGGAGGAAAAAAAAATAAAAAAATAAAAATATGGAATATGGAGTATGGAAGTAAACCATATTCCGCTGTCCAACATGGATTCCCTTCCAAAAGCTTTAAGGAAGTGTTTTCCTGACTCCAAGGTAGCACAACATATAACTTGTGCTAGAACGAAAACGACATGTATTATAAATAATCAGTTTTTATAAAATACATTCATTGCTCTTCCAAACGTTCTTCTTTTGTTTTTGATACCTTAGGCTACTTTTCAGAATGAGAGATTTTACTACTTTTGCTAGTTTTCACGGTTTTTCGGGCTACATTTATCCAAAGTCACGCGGCAACGCTGACCTTGATACGTGTAGTCACGCCAAGCAGATGGTATGCTAGAAACGACGATATCCACAGGGATCTCGGAATTCCGACAGTCGAAGCTGAAACTAAAAGCTTCGCGCGAAAGCATAGAAACCGACTAATCGTACATGTTAACAATACAGTTCTACTAATTTTGGATGAGAGCAATTTATTGCGCCGACTACAAAGGACAAAACCTTTCGACTTGGCGAGATAAGGATTAACCGCATCTAAATTGCGAACCATGCAGGATCTTTCATTGGAAAGTAACCTGCCAAACGTTTATATTTCGTGAGAGAAAAATTGCTTGATAAGTAGAACTTAGTTGCAGTATCTAACAAATTTATATCAAAGGGTGGTGTTTTTGGTCAGTAAGAATCTGACACTATGGAAGATTTTCACCTACCCTCGGATAAAAAAAAAAGTGTGAATATTTATCCAACCCAAAGCAGTTGTGTATGTGTAATGTGTAAGAGAAGAAGAAATTTATCTAGTACAATCGATAGAAAATGTGTAATAAAATTTAGTAAATATTTAGTAAATAAGAAGGGAAAAAAGTATGCTCTAGCGCTTTTCTCGACGTATCGCAAGCCTTCGACAAGGTATGGCACGAAGGCCTAAAGTATAAGCTAAGGGTAATCTACCGGAAAAGTTGTACAGACTATTGGAATCTTATCTTGAAAACAAACTTTTCCGTGTTAGACACGGGAGTGAATATTCGGGTTTCAAAGAAATCTACGCCGGTGTTCCACAAGGAAGTGTTCTCGGCCCAATTCTGTTCCTGCTCTACATAAGAGATATACCACAAGATGAAGGGACCGTTGTAGCAATGTTCGCAGACGACACGGCTATCCTCATAACAGATGAGTCAGTCGAATCATCAACGGGAAAACTCAAACGAGCTTTGAACAAAGTATTCGAATGGACAAAAACCTGGCGAATAGTCCTCAATGAGACAAAATCATCGCATGTAAACTTCACGCTAAGAAAGATAAACAACTTTCCTATATACATTAACTCGGTGCAAATACCGTACGCAAACAAGGCAAAATATCTAGGAATGATCCTAGACGCAAAACTTAAGTGGAAACCACACGTTAAAAAGAAGCGCGAAGAGCTCTGTATTGGTTACTCGGGAGATACTCGAAGCTAAGCACATACAACAAACTGCTTCTGTATAAGCAGTGCTAAAACCGTCTTGGACATATGGTATACAACTTTGGGGTTGTACCAAACCAAGCAATATGGCTCTACTGCAAGCATTTCAAAACAAAATACTAAGAGCAATCGTGAATGCTCCTTGGTATATAAGGAATAGTGATATTCACAGAGATCTAGGAATTGCTACCGTGAGGGACGAAGTAACAAACTTTGCTCGCAAACTTCGTACCCGTCTTCATGTTCACTGCAATAATGAAATGATCCGTACTATGGACGTGACAAATCTTGAGCGCCGACTACAAAGAACAAGACCTTTCGACCTAGCGCCGTAAGGAAAACCGCATTTAATGACGCTATTAGTAGGTGCCTTCACTAGAAAGCTACCTACCTAACGCGATTAACACTACAGAAGCGTAAACTACTTGTTAAGGCAACTTAGTCGTAGTCATCACAAAAAATTAAAAAATTAGAGGGACGAATTTCCTACTACTATGAGTATGCGCAGCCGGTTCTTCATAGTGCCTGGGGGGGGTGAGGTTTAGCCCGTAGGCATATACTGACTGGCACTGATGGCATTGTCAGATATATGAATCGGGCATAACCAATGGTACGGACCATTGGTAGCTTTTGAAGATTCCTGCACCTCCAGGTGCAACCAAAAAAAAAAAAAAAAAAGGTAAATATGAATGTAAACTTGACTATATTTTTGTAATACAAATTATGAAAGGAGCAGCAATTCAAAATTTCATTAAATCTGGGTGCACGGTAGTGGACCGCCAAGTTCCACGCGGCACTACCAGTACTCTTTACCCGAAGCGCTTCGCGGCTATTTACCTACCCTTAGAATTCAGCTTCCTAAGTCACTGGGAGCCTCATTTTCTGGCTGCTAGTAGAAGAGCGCTATGCTAGATCATATTCCAAGTTTCAAGTCTGTACCTATTATACTTTAAGAAATATTGAGCTCCGAAAATCGTAATTTTCGTACCCGACACAACGATCATCAAAATGTATATGGTACTTCCAGCAGAGAGGTGCTCTGCTCTGCTCATTTTCATTGCATATTCGTCCGACTCCGGATGAACCCAATTTACTAACCAGTTCAAAAGAAATACAATCGACTATCGAGCTCGACTCGATAAATTGAATCTGTGGTGTGGGCATAGGGGGTGGACTTGGCAAAATGTTCAAATTATTGACAGTTTTATATAACGAAAATTGTAGCTATCAAAAGGAAGTACCTATACACGTAGACGTAGAGTCAGATCAAACATTGTCCAGTATGTAGTCGAACACTGGAAAGAGCGTAAGGCGTATACCTATGACGGTAAACGCCTTACGGTTTAAAACTATCCATAAGAGCCAAGAAGTTTACGGTTTTCTCGTGTGGCCAAGCCTCTGTTGCACTCTCTAGGGTGAAGATGGGGTCAATTTAATCAATTTAGATCTTAATAATATCAACGCTCAAAAAACAGCTATCATCGAACATCGAATACAACCGATTGAGAAGTAATTATAGACAAGATTTGCCTAAAATTAAAAAAAAATATCACTGGTCTTTTAAGAACTCAACAAAAAGAAGTTTCTATAGATACGTTTTATCAATTCTAGGCATAAGGCTTCAACTTACTCATCTATCTTACCTCTATAATAAAGTTCTGCAAGAACTTGGCCGCTGTTATCTCACCACTTTTTGTCATACATTTGCATACATTTTCTATAGGTAGGAACTTGGCCCTTTTTACAGCAATGTTTTTAATGGGTATATACATATAATAAATATAGAATTTGTTAATAATTCGACTCCAGCGCAACCCATCGGGACCAGTTTTTGTAGTTTTCTCCTTTGGTACTATACCAACATAAATTGTCAATATGAATCATTTTAGTCAGTTAATAAAGAAGTTGCTAACAACTTGACTCCAGCACCACCTAGCGGACAGTTTTTCCACCTATGTCCTTCCTCAGGCCCCAGACTCTCTTTTTGCCAAGTAACATTACAATTGGTTCAGCGGTTTAGATGTTAAAAAGTAGACAGACAGACAGACGGACGGACGGACGGACAGACAGACGGATAGACAGTCAGACAAACGAACGGACGGACAGACAGACAGACCGACAAACGGATGGACGAACGGACAGATAGACAGACAGACAGACAGGCAGACAGACAGACAGGCAGACAGACCGACAGACAGACAGACAGACGGACGGACAGTCAGACAGACGAACAGACAGACAGACAGGCAGATGGACCCCGGTATGGAATCATTTCCCCGTTATCGAAACACAATTATCGAAATTTATCGTAACGCATTTATCGTAACTCGTTTTCAAAAATAAAACGTCGCTAAAGAAGTATTCACTTCAAAAAGAAAACCGTAAGAAAAAGGATTCTGGGAGAATATTTTCTTAGATAGTTCAGCTAATTTTCATTTGGTCGGCTATGTTTAATGCATGAAATGCGGCTTGGCAACGTTTGCATGCAAATTAAATTTAACTTTTGTCTTCTCAACAAATATGGCTTGGTAGATGTGTTCTTAAATTTAAAGGGATCAACTTTAAAACTTTTCTCTTCGTAGCTTTTCAGAAATTTCATGTTTTTTCGACTGTCAAATGTGCTTGTGCTTATTTTCATTGTGACTTCTGAGTCACATTTAGAGAGAAATAAAATGTCTGTGCAGATGATACGAATATGATATCCTTACATCAAAAAGGACCCAAGAAACAAAACTCGGTGCTATGTATATTTCAGAAGGTTGACCTTAAGCCCATATTTATGTGTACAAATACCCATGTATGGATTGCATAGGTAGGAGGAGTTTCGAAAACAAATGTATTCCCTTACGTTTTCTTTAATAATTCAATTTAGTTCTTAGAATATTGTTAGCACGATAAGACCAACACGAAACATTGTGTATGGTTGTGAGGTGATTTTTAAATAAGAAATACAAGAGAAGCTTATAACATTTCTGTGTACTGGTGAATGGTTGATGTCTAACTGAAATGTAAATGGGAACGAGTAATTGGGTCGTTTAAAGTATCTACTTATGTTCATCTTATGTAAGAGGAATGCCATTGACTTTATTTCGAACCCGAATTAAGCCCAGATATTGTAAAACATTTTACAAGAAACCCAAAAAATGTTCTCAGGTCTCCGGAGATTTAAAAACTGGTTGATAGGTGTGGGCCAGTAAACGTAATAGACTTACAGACAGTTGAAAATTAAATCAACAACAAATTCGCCATTGGAGCTGTAAAACATGCTAAGGTCGTCATCTAATATTAGTGGTATCCGACTGAAAAAAAGTGTATAAAGGTGCAACTGACGTGAAAGAAATAAATACTTTCGAGTTGTTAATTGAAATATAACATAAAAGGTCCTTCTGGCATTCCTTAAGGACGATGGCATCAGGACATTTAACTGGTCAAAAAACTTCAACATCCAACTCAGTAACAAGAAAAACTGGAGCAATGAATCTAGAATCTACATGCCATTCTTCACGGACAGGGTGACCTTTGGAGTCAAATTAAACCTTTTTTGGATGGCACAGACCCCAGGACAGAGTAGTAGTAGTAGTAGTAGTAGTAGTAGTAGTAGCATTTCTCAACCCACGTGCCGTTCGGAGTCGGCAAAAAACTGTGTGTCCCTTTCATTCGTGCAAAAGTTTAAGACGCACACCCAAACGGTTGTGGGAAGTAGGCCCTGGTTCAACCCGAACTGTAACGCCCCCTAAAGAAATAAGAAGGCAGTTGGCTTAGCTGCATAGTTATCAAAGCAATAGGGGCTCTTATCATTAAATCTAGAATAATAGATAAACTAAATAGACTGGGTGAACGAAGCAATGTCACCATCTACTGGGTACCACGACAGCTGCGGACAGAAGCTAATGAAGAGGCGGACAAACTTTCCTGGAAAGGGGTTGCCCTTCGTGAAATCTTTTGCGGCATAGCACAGTGGTTCAAGTTGTATGGAGAGGCGGTCATAAATCTATAAAACCTGAACCCGTTTACAGAATTCAATGAAATTAAGGACACGTGTTTAGGACTGTTATTGTAAATCATCACACTTAATTTTAAGTATCCAATGAATAAAAATGGAAAAAAAATACTTATTTTATACTTTGGTCCATACTTTTTTTTTACAAATTGTACGGGATGATGTTCGAAACGCTTTAACTCTAAAACTAATCAATCGATTGTGATAAACATTTTTTTAAGTTTTTAACTTCCCTTTCCCATTTTTACAATCAACAAAATAAGAATGAAAGTAGCACCACATAGGATAGGTAAAAAAAAACCAAAATTTTAAATATAACTAAATGCATAATAATTCCAAGACATTTTTAGACATAACGTGTTTACTTTTGTGGGGTAACTTTCGAAGACATGATGTTAAAGGATCAGAACTAAGCAAAAGTCTGTGCAATAGGTCTGCATTTGTAACTTCGCGTGAAATTTTTCGCGTGTGACCGTGCCTTAATGCCTTGATGTTTTTATTTGTTGGTTCAGCTGCTTCTACGGAAAGCTGCCCTATTGATAACCAAGCGTAATCTACAACATCTGATCCATGGATAAGCACTTTGTGGACGGAAGCAAGAAGATTGTACTACGAATACTTCTTGACTAGCAAATGTGCGGTTTTCAATGCAAATTCTTTAAATTTGTTTTTTATTAATATTTTATCCAAATGATAAATATTGTAGAATTGTGCAACAACTATCTATAGGGTCTTTTCTTAGACCTGTTATTTGGGCTGATATCGCTGAGTTATTAAAAAATTAATTAGATAACTTTACCATTACTTTTGCTACACACCGCGTAATCTTTTCTTGGACGACCACTATTTCAATTCCTTCTACAGCTGCAAGCCCAAGAGAATGGTTTTGCAGAAATTTGAATTCAGCCCTTTTTACAATTTTCCAGTGATTAGCAATACTTTTACATAAGTTATTAACTCGATTTTCAAAATTCTTAATGTCTATATTTTGCACATCACGTACAGCTTCAATTAGCACTTCTAAGACTTGACGTGTCTTTTCCGTTTTAACTCTACTTTTGGATTACCAAATATCAAAGATATGCTTCCTCGAAAATACACACTTACACAATGCACCTGTAACAATACAATCCATACCATATTAGAAGAGTGGAAGCAGGTAGAAGCAAACGATTTTTTGTACCTAAGAAACTTTGAAGTTTGATTAATACAATCCTATAAGTCATAATTATTGCAAGTGATTGCAAGGTTATTAAAAGCTTACGTCAGTTAATAATAAGAAGAAAAAAGTATATGCAAAATGGTGTCTTTGTGGAAAAAAAAATGTCCGGAATATGGAGTAATTTTTTTAAAGGCATATAACGAAATGATAAACACACCTAGTTCTTGTATATCCATTGCGAAAGAATATACAACAGTACACCAAATCTCGGATAACGGACTAAGAACTCGAGAGTTTCACGCACGCTATACGGCAAACGATTGCTCCACTTGTCACATATGCTCACTTTCGTTGCACTCAATTGAATGATAATGTAAACAAATCGAGCAAATATTTGTGTTTTGGAGTAATTTGATTATTGGCAAATGTAAATATGCAATAAAATTTCTTTTCTGGTAACATTACTGTTATTGAATGTTGGCCTACGGGTGAACCACTGATGTGCATAGGGGAAATGACCATAAAAGAGATCAGTGGAGAAGACGAACGTCACGAACATAAACTCAGGGTTTAAGACAGGCGAAAAAACGTTGGGTATTTATAACCTGAAGAGATTCAAAGCTTGCATTCGCGTTACAAAAAAACCAACTCCGCATCCTGACGACGTTCCTTACGGGATATTGCAAACTCAAGGGACATCTCAGGAAGCTAGGTCTATCAGATGAAGAGTCAACATTGAATCCAGTGAAACTCCGGAATACAAATTGGTCTGGATGAGGTGCTATCGATGCGCTGGTTTGTGAGGGTGAGGGAGAAATATTTCTCTTCACGTTGGCCTCGAGTCAGGCCCGTAGTGCTCCCCTCAGGAACTAAGCTGAGAAAGAACTCGTCGGGGGCTTGTGAGTGAAAGGGTTAATATTGGGAAATGGAAAAGTAAAAGAAGGTATATGTGCATTCACGAAAAACACCCTGTGTGTCATGTAAATTCTAGCGTTTTCAGGAAATCAATTAATGTCAGTACAGGTATGATATTTTCTTCCCAGGTATTTATGCCTTATTTCATATAAAGCAGGACAATCGCAGAGGAAGTGAGCGATACTTTCGTCTTCTTCTTCTTCACAATCCGGGCAGATGCTATGTTGAACTAGTCCCAATCTGCGTTCAAGTTGATATGGCCCGTGTACAAGCCAATCATCAGTTTTATTTGTGCTCTACCTAGTTTCAGTACTTTCTTTGCCCGTTGAGGGTTTGGACTTTCAATCATATCTTTGGCAGCCTTGCATGTTTGGATTTGACATTTGCGAGTGGCGAGTGGACAGACTGTAAGCGGTTTTCACTGCTTGTACCGCCGCCGTATCTAAAGTGGTAACTGTGAGATTTTCTACGTCTTCAGCCTCTGCTCCTGCCAATTCATCTACTTTTTCGTTCCCCGGTATGTCGTTGTGGCCAGGTCAGGTACCCAGAGCAGATTGACAGTGCAAAATCTTGCGATACTGTTGAGTTTTGGCAGTAACGAGTTCGTCTAACCACCCGAGAGTTGCAAAACTTCCGCCAAGAAGACAGTTACCGAGGGTTCTAAATGAATGGATATATTTATTGGAGGATCAGGATAATGCACCACCAGCTCCCGATTCTCGGTCAATATGTGATTTATTTATGTACATATATTACTATGCCTCCTACCTCGACATTCGCTGTGCCTTGTTGCCAATTATCGCAGCTGGGGAATTCGACTGTATAGTCGGTTTTGAAAATGTTTTCTTTCTCTATGAGATAACCTGGGGTTCCTGACAAGTCCAGAGGATTCTGAAACATACTTCCAGATAGCTCTGTGTCCAGATGACTCTGTGTTCTGATAGCTCTGTGTCCAGATAGCTCTGTATCCAGATAGCTCTGTGTCTAGATAGCTCTGTGTCAACATAGCTCTGCGTCTTGTCTTTAAAGTGACCCAGGGTCCGCAGTCTGAATGCAGAAAGCACCGCTGTCCTTTTGACGTCAGTTTCCATAGATAGAATATTGAGGATAGTCTCAATGGCTGCCGTGGGTGTATTGAATTGGGCTCCAGTAATCCCTAGGCAGATCATTTGTTAGGGAATTGTTTGTAGTGTTTTAGCCTAGCTGTTATTCACAGCAGGCCAACATACTTACACAATAGACCTTAAGGTGGCAGTGCATATCACCCTTAAATAAATAATAATAATAATAATAAAAACATAAAAAAAAATAATTTGATCTATTTGTTGTTTATTTATAAACGCTCATACATAAAAAAATATTTCACTAAAATATAATTTACAAATTCCAATTTAAGAAAGTTTTTCTGACATGTCAAAATTCGGGTCCATTTTTGTGTCAAGCTGTCACACACTGCGCTTACTCTATTCTGTTAAGAAATTGTTTGCCGTCATTTCGGTGTAAATCGTAACAATACTGTAATATGTATGTATTTTCCAATTCCCTTTACGTTCACCTTAAATTACGAATCTATGTCTTTCGTTTCGTTTGTCAACAAAAACTAACAATGTCCATCGGTCACTCTTAACAGTTGAAGGGACCTAATCCCTGTGACAAATTTTTTGTCGGTCACCAGCAAAAAACCATACAGACAAATCTGCACGTACGGAAAATAAATCCTTGTGAACGACCAGACTTTTCTCACCTACTCTACACCATCTCGAGAGTGTCCTTTCGAAATGACTGCATAGGTTCAACAGATTTTCTTGTGGACATGAAGAAAAACACATCAAAGGAGAGCGGCAACAGAGTAAAAACAAAACAATATCGGTACCACCCGCATGTTAAACAATTACTCGTAGAAAAAGAAGCAAAAAACTCCAATTAAAACCAAAAAACAAAAATCTGTATGAAGGACTTTTCAGTGAAATATCCTGCTGCAATGCCTCATCCGCCAGCTGGAGAAGATAATAAATTTCTTCAAATCGATCCACATGGTGCCGCGGCGCAATTAACAGAACAATTTGGATACGAAAACACCGACAGGCAGTCAGTCCCTCTTGGTATCTCTTGATGACCTCTTAAGCACACACATAAACTGGTTCCACACCGCCTGGTGGTATCACATCGTATACGTGATGTACCATGCGGCAGGTGCAAACATTTCCTTCTCTACCTGATTTCATTTCGTATTCGTATCCTCCCGTACTCCACCTTGACGCTAATCGATAAGTCGCACTGTTGTATAGTATAGTGGAGATTGGACAATAGATTGCTGGCCGGCGTGTGCATGCGATGATGGAACGTACAGCCAGCATGGCATAAGGATTCGTATTCAGCATCATGCCACCAGCTGTTCTCGTTTGTTCGAATAAAGTGTAATAATACAAAAAAAAAAAACAAGTGGAACAAATGCTCGCTGAATTCAGCCACCACGGATCAGGTTTCTCGTTAGCTCTCTCGTTCGCTCTTTTGAGTCATTAGCATAAGCACATACTGTGAAGAGCACAATAGGACAGCTGCTGCGCACTACAAAGGAACTCGAAATTTTGTTTTACTCTTATTTTTGTATTCACCTCACAATACAACTTGTGAAATTTTAATATTGCTCTGTGTTGCCTTAGCGTCGATTCTTTATTTTCCCTTTTTTTATAAGAAGTATGGCGAGTGGTATCTCTGCTATTCCGTGAACAGAATTCTCACCTAATGGTAGACCTAGACAATTCCTGACGATGTGTGTCTTTGCCATTTTTTGGGCAATGTTGGCGGTTGGCGTTTTTTCTCCCATTTTATGTACATTAAGTCGAGTGCAGCTCGTTCCTTCTCTATATTCGAGAGAAGGTTCAATATTCTATTGCATAGTCTATATCTACAAATGGCTGCATGGAATGTGGCACCGTCTTGTTGAAATCTCATATTTCGGAGGACGAATCTTTTAAGGGCAGCATTCTCTCACACTTCCTAGAGCTAGCTAATCTCAGGGCAACTAATCTGGCAAGCTGTGTCATATCCAGAAAGATATGGCCCAGTCACAAAAGGTCAACAACAAATGAGCTGCTATAAAGAAATTCCGTAGACATCGCAAGAGTAGTGGCAGTTAGCACAGGGCACTGGGCAATATGGGACCATGCAGCGATCCCTCACAACAATTTCTGCCGAAGCTGCAATGATGAAAATGAAAAAGAGTCGCTTATTAATTTTCTATGCAAAAGTCCAGCTCTGGCGAAAGCCAGGCAACGCATACTGGACCTTTCTTCGACGATCTCAAAGAGATATCCGAGTAAAGGATTGGAGAACGGATCCTCTTTTAAGACTCCACAGGGTGAATGTAGATATCTCAAACTACATCCGAGTAAACGGGTCACCTGAGGTTGTGGTAAGAAAACGTCGCACTTTTTGCGTTATTTTGGGTTTCTTTCCATCGCAACCACCACTTCTATATACCAACCTACTAAAACATAACGTGCATGGACCTAAAGCTAGTGGAAGAAAAGAAGGAGGTAGTACAACTTACAAGTAGCAGAAAAGTAATAGAGACTATAAACGTAACCGTCGCCGAGCACGTCGTGGCTGCCAAGTCAGAATTGAAGTACCTTAGCAAAGTCATAGATACACAGCTTGCTTTCAAACGGCACCTACAGTACGCAGCCGACAAGGAAGCAAAGGCAACTGCTAGTCTGGCAAGGATTATGCCAAATATTGGTGGGCCGCGATATAGGAAAGACTGCTGCTAGCAAAAGGCGCGTCGTTAATAATGTTGTATGGGTTTCAAATATGGGCCAATGCTTTCGGAAAATTCACATATACATAGAAGAAAAATGGAGGGAGCGTACCGAATCAATGCTTTGAAAGTAAGTAGCGCCTTTCGAACGACGTCTTATGATGCAGCAACTGTTGCCAGCCACAACTGTTGCCAATCGACTTACTAGCATAAGAAGTGCAAGACAAGTACCCTGCCAGAAGACCAACGGCGATGTTAACGACAACGCCAATCGACAGCCAGACTTCCTAAAGAGTGTAAAGTCTAAGGAAATGACAACAGAGATGGGACTGTTGTGAAAAAGGATGCTGGACGCATAAACTTATATCCAATATCGGAGTGTGGATCAATAGAAAACATAGAGATTTGAACTTCTATCTGATACAGATTCTCACAGGACACGGATGCTTTAGTTTAGGGCATATCTTCACATATTCTTTTGCCCTTGGTACGAAGCAGAGCGGCATGTACTGGAACATAGACTCGAAGAAATTTTAATCCCATAAAATATGATTAGCTCGGGGGATAGTTGTAACGCTGTCAGTGACATAGTAGCAGTTATTATGATGAATCAGCGACAAGAGGAGCGACAACGGAGTGCAGTGCAGGAGCTTACAACTGCAAATATATCCAGATAAGCAGACGTAACATAGTCTGAGAAAGCCAGCCCCGCAAAGTAAAACTTACCGGCAGTTAAGCTTTCTTCCATTTTGTTTATGCATGGAATTTACTTTTAAGCGGACACTTCGTAGACTGTATGATAAGCAATCTTAATTCGATGAATTGTTTCGACGGACTTTTTTTTTTTATAAAACTTCTGTCGATATTGTGACAAATTTTAGATAAAAATCCCCTGAAGTCCGATGTTGGCGACTCTGACATCCCTGGCAATTCTCTTGTCACCGACACGGTCATTGCTGCCAAAATGACAATTGACAGCCAAAGATCAAACTGACAGCGGTGGCGGTTGAAAATTAAACTGCGTGAGCTGCCGCCGCCGCACAGTGGGTACCTCCATAGGCAAAAAAAAAAAAAAAATAAATGTAATTAATCAAGAATTCAAAGTGTCCATAAAGTTCTTCAAACTCCCGCTAAACCAAAAAATGTTGACGCATTATTTATTTTTTCATTCCTTTATAGCCATTGAAAGCATATAATAAAACATACCCCTGCGTGAAGCACTTTTTGTAACTTTTTTTTAGCTAAGTTTAGAGTAAATTAAAGATTTTATTGGTTTGCCTTTGAGTTTTGTTTTGACTAATCGCTTACTTATAAGGAAGAACCTTTTGAATAGACTCCTTATAAGTTCCGACCTACTTATTTAAAATTTGAGAAAACGGCCTACTAAAAAAAACGTTTTTATCAAAAAAAGCATTATAATTGTTCCCATTTCCGGTTAACGTTGCGAAAACGCAACGTGCTAAATTTTGGCATGAAAATCTTATCTGATGAAGAGTTTTAATGAAACAATTATTGATTTTGAGAGTTCATTAAATTATCTAATTGACCTATTTTTGCGTTTTTCTCTAAAATCTTAAAAAATCGAGATTGCCAAAATGTTAAGGTAGCATTTTTAATGTTCCAGTATACTGTATACTTATCTAAAAAATAATTATTGTTATGAGTTTTTGCAAGGAATTCAACAAGTGCGAACTAAAATTGTTCAGAAAAATATTGAAATATATTTAAGTATGTACCTTCAAAAATTACGTTGAAAATCGAAATTGAAGAATTTCACTACCTCTTACAGTGGACGTCAACGTGAATTTTCCGGAAAATTTTAAGATTTTCCAAATTTTTTTTTTGATTTCCTCTAATTAGTTATTAAAAATCTAATTTCCAAATATTTTTTTCTGTATTTTATATATTACATATTTATATTTTATTTTTTTTTTATTTTGTAAGTTAAAACAAAAAAAAATCATAAAAAGTGTTTAATTTAAAAAAAAGCATGGATTATATTTTTGACCGTGCTTTATATGGGCGGGTACGGGTACCCACTGTGCGCCGCACACTGGGGCAAAATACTCTTTAAGCTGGCAGAAAATCAAATTATAAAGTTGATCATTATCTTTGACTCCCATTTTATTTCTGTTGTAAATTTGTTAGAGAATGTAAAATACGAAAGAGAAAGGTCATCCGGATCACGTGATCTTCGGCAGATCGTCACAAATGAAGACTAAGTTCGCTTTTTGCATCGAAGTCCTACGTGTATTTGTGTTTTGAGTGTCTACAGTGATTTGTATGCTATTTTTTATCTATTGTATATATCACGATACATTTTTTGCAATTGAATCAGTAGGCTCAGGTGTATTTTGAATTGTTTTGATTTTTTACAAAAAATACATTTTTGTTATTTTAATCTGTGGTTGAAAATAGGCAAAGTGTAAAAAGTATGTTAGTTTTGCATTCACCTGAAATCCTTAAAATTTAAGTTGTGTTGGCCGTGAGATACCGCAATGTTTTATATGTTCCTGTGTTAAGTGATTTGTCTAGTTTCAGAATATTTAATTTTTTTCTACTCCAATTTGCTCCCCTTCGTGCAGCAGACATTTTTGTTGGTGACCAAAAAAAAAATAGAACATTTTTTATTTGAACTACTTTTCAGGCCGAACAACTTTCAAAACTTTGTCTATAATAAGGCAAGACCTTTATAACATAATAAAGAGTTTAAATTGTAAGGGATTAGACAGCCAAATTGAGGTTTTAAGGGGAGAAATTGTAAAACGAACCCAATGCAGTGGTACTTTTGAACACGACATTTATAGAAAGAATACCGAGTTCAAATTAATAAATAAATACTGTCTGATTGTTTTTTAGTCAATAACATTTCTTTTAACTTTGTTTTTGAAACTCAATCATACTCCAAACATATCATATGCATAAGAAAAAGTGTTTTTTTTTTTCCAAAAAGTGGGCGTTTTGATAGGCGTTGGTGCCAGGAGCAATCATTCCAAGTTTCAAGTTCCTAGCTTTGTTGGTTGATTTAATGCCAACTTTTAAGCCATTCTGCCCCATTGTGAGAGGTTGAAGAAAAAATACCTAATTTTTTTTAAAGTAAATTGAACTTGAGTTTGAATTTTTTTTTTATTTCTTCCATTTTTTTATAAATAAAACAATTAAGTTCGTTTCTGCAAAAGTGTGTTTGCCTCCTCCCCTAAGCTCCAACATCCAACTTTCGCATAACAGAAAAAGTCATATAAGGCCAGTTTCTCCGAGTTTCAGAGAACTCAGCAGGAAAACTACAAGTATATGTCTCCAATTTTCCGCTTACACCCTTTGTACACCTGCTGCTGGAAAAGTACTTTTCCAAATTCTCACACGGCAACACATTTTCCTCAATTCTCTACAATCTACTTCACATGTTCTCTTCTACCACTTGGTGGATGGACTCTTCATTGCTCGAATGTTCGATGGTAAACGTACTCGTATATTCGTATATCGAGTACCTCAGTCCTCAGAGCATCAGAACTCAAACGAACAACAGATACTATAAAATACGATACGATGGTATAAAAGGACCCTCCACCTTCGCACCGGCTTTAGTTCTCTGTTATCCGTCAATGCTCGTAGTTCGCAACGAGTCGTACTGATATAGCCGTCATTGTCGTC
Source organism: Brachyopa scutellaris (assembly GCA_949775065.1). Classification (NCBI taxonomy): domain Eukaryota; kingdom Metazoa; phylum Arthropoda; class Insecta; order Diptera; family Syrphidae; genus Brachyopa; species Brachyopa scutellaris. The sequence continues at coordinate 29,749,584 of OX459115.1, read as the reverse complement.
GCCGGTTTAAGTTTATTTCTCATCCACCAGAAGCGTTTCCGAGTCATGCTTAGACGAGTCTATTACAACCGAATGGATACACTAGTTGCTACTACTGACCGAATTCAATCGTAGTGTGTGTATGTTGAATGTGTGTGACATAATTCCCGCACGCGAGCGATATCCATTATTGCGTTGATACGTTTCCTTTTTATCGTTATTTTCTTCTTTATTTGGTGGTAAAGCGCTTTAATTTTGCACCCCTCCGCTCTTGTTGGTCAAAATGACAACGTCGTGGTCGAACTATCATTTGAATGTCCTTCTAGGACTCGTGCTCGTATTCACCACCCTGGGGTGGTCCAATTCAAATGTGATTAATGGAATAAATAATAATTTTGAAGCTAATAGCATGCTACGTGACAGTAGCGGTAAAGGTGATCTAAACAATGCCCAACAACATCGTGCCGCTGTTGTTGTTGCTGTTGGCCAGGACAATAGTGAAGATGATTCCTCGTCATCATCAATGATGATGAATGACAGAGGCAATAAATCACCATCATATGCTACCCGTGCTGATGGTGAGGCAACCAGTGATGTTAGTATTGCAAATAATAGTGGCCAAAAGGGCAACAGCGAGGATGACGAGGATGATATCCTTTTGCCGTTAAATGATCAAGTGCGTTTGTTAACGAAACAGTTGAATGCGCTGATGATACGACGTCGTGAGGATTATGAATTATTAGAGAATAATCTACGCAAATCCCTAAGGATTACGAACAATGCCGAGAATATGGATATGAGTATACGCACCGAACTGGATCAATTGAGGTGGGTAAACACTGAACAGTGTGAATGGTGTTGGGTGGATTTGGATTTCACGAGTTGATGGGTGATGATAGCAAGTGGTGACGGGAATAATGATGCATAATGGGGTTGATTGCCACGCACAATGGGTATTGAGAAAATATTGTTTTTTAATTACATACCTCATTATTACCTCAGCGCTTTGCTATTGTTATCCTGTACGCGTGGTGCACGGTCGGCGGTATGGAGGGCGGTGAGGTTATTACGCAGTATCCGTTTCCGCCGCAGCTCAGGGGTGAACTTTTTATTAGACAATGCTTTGGTTACAAATAGGTTATTTATGGTAATTGTTATGGTTGTAATTGCGGGAATCGGCGCGCGTAGGGATATAAATGATTTATGGAACACCATTGCGGTAGTTATATGAGGCCAGGAAAGCTATTTATCCAAAGATACATTTCTTTTGGAGTTTCTTTTTATACCTATTTACTTTCTTTCTTATTTAAGCTAGTGGAGGGTGACTTGATTGTTGGCTAAATCTTTTTATTGGACCGATGGAATAAAAGTTTTAGAAAATTGTCTGAACATTTTTTGTGTATTCTGGGAACATTACATTTTTCAACAACTTTAATGAATTTTAGAAATTTCAGATTAAATAGGGTGATGGCACCAGTGGTCGGCCGTTTTTTTGTTACGTTGGACTGATCTTTAAAATTCTGTTGCCTATTCAAAGTTTATCAAGTTTGTCAAGTTTATCTGAATGTTTGGAATGTGTAGATTAGAAAATGCTAGACCTTTTTAGTGGGTTTCCTACATATAGCCTCTTATTCCCAGAACAAAAATCGTTGCGAGAAAAAAAATCGTTGCGTAACAAAAATCATAGCTTGTGGTGGGAGATTTTGATGGTAAATTCCTAGAATTTCAAATTCCGCAACGAGATTTTTGACGTACGAGTTTTGCCATTTCAACAATTGACATTTGTGCAAAAGTAATTTCTAGGAGAGGAAATAAATTGTCTCAAGAGAAAAATGTTTAAAGAATTCGTTAAGAAACAGCGTGTTATTTTCCTCTTCTTATCACTCATATTGATTTAAAAGTATTTTGAACAAGAAATTTAATTTTTTTTCTTTTCACTAAAAAAGCGCTAAAAGAGGAAATGACGTTTAAATGCGAGAAAATGTGCAGTTTGCCTTTTTGTTACTCAAAATTAATATAGTAAAACCTGCGAATAGTGGAATGCTTCGGTGCACATTTTTTTCCACTATTCGCAACATTACTACTATTCGCAATTTTTTCCATAATCGGCAATCTAATTTCTTTTATTATTTTTCGATCAATTTTGATATCGAAGTTCAGAATGTGTACTTGCTGAATGTAGCCGCTGGTAGAATGAGACACACACGAAAAGAGACAGTTGAAATGTCAAAATTCTCGGAAAAGGAAATGAAACCGACAAAATGTTGATGAATTTTGGCGCATTCATATCTTGATTCTGCTATTGAAGAGTGAGTTGTATGGGGAAAAAACAAAATTAATTGAACATTTTTTCAGTATTCAGATTTCGCAGGTTTCCACTATATAAGAGTGAGTGTGTATGAAGGAATTCAAAATTGGCATCCAAAAATGTCCACTATCCAGGTTTCGCAAGATTCCTTTTTTCGCAGATTCCACTATTCACAAGTTTTACTGTACAATTGTTTCCTCTTTCATTGAAAACAATGTCAAAAAATCGGATCGAAAAATAAATCGTTGCGAGAAAGAATGGTCCGGACCATTAATTTTCTCGTTGCGAGAAAGAATGGTTTCTCGTGCGACAATTTTGACATTTTACGCTACGATTATTTTTCTCGCAACGATTTTTGTTCTGGGAATAAGGGGCTTAAGAAAACACTTTTTACAGACGTTCAAATGCAAGTCTGTTTCTTGAGTAGTCAACCCCCTCAGCTTCAGAAGTCGGCCATTTGCGTATTCAGTCCCTTATTTTTACTACCAAAGTTAAAAAACTTTTCGATATCCAATAATTAATAACAACCATTACGAATAATTTAATTAAATTAAATAAAAATTAAAAAAAATTTAAAAATTAAAAAAAAAAAACCACAGGTGGACCAGTAGGAATGCAGTGAAGAGGGAGGGCTGTGATCCCTATAATTCTGATCATAAACTCGTCGTTTAACCCTTTAGTGCATAGTGATGCATATCTGCATCATACCTTTATATCCGCCCTCCTTAGAGAATATATACAATTATCTAATTTACCATTACCTTTTTTCTGGTCTTGATCCCTCCCTGACTGTTCTAACGATAATTTTCAATTGCTGGAAATGGTTTGGCAAAAAAAATAAAATTTAAAGTCAGAAAACCAGGAAAAGTAAAAGTGAGCACATCCTGTCATTTTTGTATATTTTTTTAATTTATATTTTTTCTTTTGTATTTTATATTATATGATGCATATCTGCAACATCATAAATTATGGTATGTGAATCAAGGTCCTTGAAAATGTGCACTACACACAAATTCATGGCTGTTTAAATGCATTGCGATGCATACCTGCATCTTAGTGAAAATTCGATTTTCCGGAAAAACGAATGGATTTTTTTTTTTGAGTTCAGGTTATTTTTTTACATAACATATATTAAATTCACTAAAATTAAAAAAATCATGCATTAAAGGGTTAAATGGAAAGAAGAAGAAAAAAACATTTTTTGATATCAAAGACTAATTAAACACAATATAAAGTAGGTCCTTACTTACTAGTCAATGAAACAACAAAGTAACGAAACAAGACGAAGCAACTTCAATAACTTGTATTTCAACATAGTACGTATATGATCTATACTATATTGAACTTCGAAACAGCTTAACCTGCGTTAACAGGAATGCACGGTGTTCTTATATTCTGTTTTGGGCCCTTTAAATAAGCCAACATCGGCTGGCTGGATGATGTTAGTAGTATTTAGCGAAAGTTCATATAAAACTATATGTATCAATTTTTCCGAAAAAGTCGTTCAGTTCAATAATTAGATGCGACTTATGACCATCGACCAGAAACAATACTGGCCATTTGATGTTATTTTCAGTAAGCCAGTTATTGAAAAGTTTGTCCACATACTCAAAAAACGTCTTTAAACGCACCCAGCCACTCTTTGGCATTTTTGAAATCCATTTGTCTGGGGTGCTTTTGACCCCACCTTAACTGAACACAAACAGAACTGTGGTCGTCTCCTTGTCGTTTCCAGGACTGATCCTAGATGTATTTCCAGCCCTTAGGACACATTGGACCTCCATTATAGGTTTCTACTATCCTTTTTTCATCTACAACATATAAGGCCGACATAAAAAACGACGGTCTCCTTAAGGCCTCGTCAAACAGAACACATTTTCTAACGCCGCGTTAAGAATATTTTCTGTATTGTACTAATATACACAGTTCCAGTCAAACAGAACGCCTTTTGAACGCCGCGTAAAGATTATTTTATGCCGCGTCAAGATTTTTTTTTTTATTATACTGAAATAATCTAGTCAAACAGGAAAAAACAGAAAAGATTATTTTAAGTCGCGTAAAGTTTATTTTTTGTATTGCACTGAAATGCACAAACCCAGTCACACAGAGCGCCTTTGATTTCAGCGTTGATTTTTTAACGCAGCGGTGAAAAGCTGAGTTGTACAAAAATACAGATTATTTCTTTTTAAGGGAAAATATGGAAAAATTTGTTTAAAATGTGTAAAATTTTCCACGATCCAAAGAAATAATAAAAATATCATTTTTGGAACTTTTGGTAAAATAAATATGAGTAGATACATACCTTTAACCAATTGGTTGTCTTTCTCTTGTTGAAATGGGTTACCTCCAGTTTGTAGCTTGTTTTGAAATGTGGTTTTAGAAAACAATCTTAAGACATGCGGAAATATGAAAGACACAGTATGTTCTTAAATATGAATATCATCATCACTTCACTACTTTTATAAAATGAAGTCTAAAAAAAGTTTGTATGTATGTGCCGTAAAAACAAGAAAACTACTGAACGGATTTGGATGCGGTTTTTTGCAATCGATTCTGGTTGGATTAAATCTATAAAATGGATCAAAAAAAAAAAATCAGTATATTTCAATAAAAAACTTCTAACTTGGAACAGATACAGATATGTAACATATGTATTATGTTTTGACGTTTTGGCGGTAACAACCTGCTGTAATATTTAAGAAGGCGGAAAAGTTAGATTGGAAGAAATTGCTAACCCACCTGCGTCACTTTTTTTCTTTAATAGTCTATGGAAAATCCTTTATCCAAGCAATTCACTCAGTCTATAAAATCCTATAATACTTCTTTTCATATGAGTTCATTTGGTGCTAACCAAATTGTGAAGCAAGTATTTATGCCAACTTTTGAGGTGCAAGGACAAGTATAGCATTTAGCTGGAAGTCTGCTTCCAGTAGACAATTTATTACAAATACACATATCTACATACAAAGAGAATATTTTTGTATGCGCAGCGAAGCGGGTACATCAGCTACTATGAATATAATTGCTAGTCCTTCTCTTGTTGAAATGGGCTTCAAAGTTTGTAAATTGTTTTGAAATTTTAGGATGAAGTAATTCATGCAGTTCTTCAAAACAATCTTGCGACATGTGTAAAGATGAAAAAAAAAACGATCTTCTTGTCTTCGTGTGATTCCAGCTCACGACACAACCGGTGGTACTCTCCCACTTCAACTCTTTATTTCATGTACCCAAACTCTTTTTCTTTTTCGTTGTGTATGTAGTGCGAATAACAGTAATAGTTCTTCGTCCGAGCTACTCGACATTTTATAAGAGAATGAATTTATTTTTGCTTTTGGATTCGACGTAAAATAATATTGACGCGGCGTAAGAAAACGCGTTCTGTTTGACGAGTCCTTTAGTCGGCCACCATTCTCATTCATGAGGCCGACTACTGAAAATACAAAATAAAAACTCGAAATGGAGTAGTCGGCCGAGTTTAGAAGAATCGTACAAAAAATGTCTCCCGATGTATTTATTAAAAAAAAAAATTGTTTTTTTATGCTATTGTCCAAGAAACAGGAACAATAAACTATAAATAACCCAAAATAAACCAAATAATGTACTTTACCCTCAATACTTTACTGATTGTAACACTTTTCGCAGTTCACTTTCATTATTTTTTTCTTAGTGGAAATCACAAAAATTACCACTCGTAAGAGCTTGAATCAAAGTGACAATTATTGTGCAAAAGCCATTTGTTGTATTACACCAACCCTTTGCACACAGACAGAATAAACGTTATGTTATGGAGAAAAAAAAATTGCGTATGTGATCTACAAACGCATTTTTCTATTACGCTTCACTATATGACGCGGCGGCCGACTACTAGAAGGGGCCAACATAACATGCCATCACCCTATGCAGTTTATTGTTAAATTTTATTAAACTAAAAGAAAATAATTTCTTTCGAAACAAAACAGAAAATGTATTCACCTCGGGTCATTTCAACGAACATAAGTACATATTTACATTCATTTGAATATTGCCATAAAAGTTTTATTCCTGCTATTTACGTTATTTAGACAGACTGTCTTTCAAATTATTTCAAATGTGAAACAGAGTAAAAATAAAAACAACAAATTGACTTGTGGTTCGCTGAAATTCGCGCGTGGTTTTAGTCTAATAACGACTCCAGTACACTTTCAGACAATTTTATTTATTTTTTACCGTCTAACTACATGAATACTTTTGTTTAGATTAAATTTATAAAAGACTTCATCGGATAATTCTCTTGCGAAGCTCGGAAGTTGAAAAATTTTCCTTGTGGCTTATATAGGTATGTGTATGTTAAGTTAAAAAAAAAAACTCGTTTGAACTGTTCTCAATGACTAGATAATATTTTCTCTAAGCACAAACGTACACCAGGAAATTCAAAGGTGTAGGAAATTCAAACCTCTAGGCCTTTTAAACTTTGCTCCGGCAAAGTTATTCTTTTTTTTTTATAAAATCGTAACAATGAACACTTGTTTTCAAAAGGTAGGCATAACATTGCATCAAAATTGAATTAAAATATAAATCTTTAACTGAACCATGTTGATCTTACGTGTTATGGTAACGTGCTTAGCTGTTTAACAGCAAGTTTCGGACTAAAGTGTAGAAACAATTTTTCTCCGTAAAATTACTTCACTTCTCCTGCCCACAAAAAGTTTTATTTCTTCTGCCAAGAGCGTTGAAGCCTTGGAAAAGATATAAAGATTTCTGCATCTGCAAGGTCATCGAAAACAAAAACGCTTTCAAATCACAATGTCTTCTAGCTATACTGGTCCTACAAAAAAAACATTACAAAATATATTACCTTTAAGAGTCGGTTTACTTGAAACATGTTGAAAATTACTATCTGAAAAGTACGACACAAGATAAAAGGAAACGATGATGTTGAGAGTATACATAGCCCCGCTCTAATTTTTTCTCAAAATGTTTTACCATTATTTTATTAAATTATTTAAAAAAAAATAGCTACAGTACAAAGACATAATAATGGTCTTTGTCTTTTAGGGTTACGTACCCATCTGGTAATACGGAATTATTATAAGTTCGCTCTAACTCTAAAATAACTGTCACGATAAAAACATCAAGAACGGTTCTTCCTAGAAACTTGAAATTTGACACACTAACTTATACATTACAGTGGTCCACATATTTGAGACAACTAATAACTCAAAAATATTGTGAAAAAGGTATACAGGGTGGTCAAAATGTAAACTATTCTGAGAAATACATCATGTGGGATATCAATATACGAATATGAAGGACTCGGTGCAGAGATTTCCAAAATAGTTTTCCAAATTATTCTGTAAGAAACTTTGGGAGTTATTGCCGGAAATGTGTGGAAAAATACCATACCAAATTTGTTTACAATTTAGTTAGATGTTTTTTCATTCTATTATAGAAATCATATGTAATTCCCAAGGGTAAAACTTAAATATTATTTAGCTTTTCATTAATATCATAAGAAATAATATTACGGTACCCTTTGAGCGCGATTCTGACTCGCACCTGTCCGGTTTTTGTTTTAATAACATCGCACGATAAAGTAATATGGTTTGAAAATATTGTGCATTGACCGGTCACTGCAGTCGCTACATTACATTTAAAAATAATTGTCTACATACATATGTATGTATGTATATACATAATGTAGTGGATAAATATTTAGAAACATGATGGAAATAACGATCTCAATTTGTAAGAAAGCGACGTTTTAGCATTGCTATAAACAGTTTTTCGACTTAAATCAAATAAATTTTCATCGTTGGATGAATCGTTATATTCGTCATCGCTGTAAATCATTACAAATTACTTTGAGTTAGCCGGAGTTTTGCCTGAACTTTGAAAATATATCGTTATATCCGGCTCATACCTATATCCGTTATTGTTATAACTGATTTCTACTGTATACGTACTTATATCGTGCAGTTTAATAATATTTGCCTATATGAATAATTCTTTGATTTTTCAATTATTACTGGGTCGCTCTTACTATTGGAAATACATATATTATAAAATATGCTAATACATTATTTTTTTTCCACACTTTCAACTAGTCATTCATTCACTATCATCATATGTGTATACAGAGTGTTTCCAAGTTAAATGTCAAGACTTTGGCAACTGATTTTTGGGCTTATTCTAAGAAAAAAGTCTTTCTGCAGCAAGGGCCTATCTCCAATTTGGACATCATTTATCGAGAATTTAAGAAAACACCTACTTTGGTGTACCTTGACCCATACTAACTCAAATATCTCCGCTAATACTTACTACAGAAACTTCTTTTATGGCTTTAATTTTAGAAGAAATAACACTCTTTTTAACTGCGTCTAAATAAATTGTATAGTCAGTATCCTAAATCTTGCCCATACAGTTTTTTAACTTTTAGGTCGCTTTTCTACAAAAAATGCGATTTAAATATACCGTTTTATTATTTTTTCTTATGAACGTAATAATTGTTAACAAAAAATGTGTAGTAAGTATTCTGAAAAACTCACAGATTTTATGATACTTGGGAAAAACCGCAGCAGGTAAAAGGCGAAAAAATGATTTTTTACCTATTTTTTTAACCACAGTTGGCAATTAGTGCGATTTTCTAAGTAAATCATAAGTTTGCAATTTGTTTTGCAAATAAAGTATGACCTTACGAAGGTTTCAAAGTATGCTCATTTATTAGAATACCCGTCAAAACCCTAATTGCCATACCATTTTCCCATTAACATCCCAGACTCAAACCTAACTGAGTATGTAGGCCTAGTTGGAAAATTTAACTAGGAAAAGTGGTATAAATGATTAGAAAAAAACACTCGATCCATCAGTGAAGCCGCGGTTACACAACGGTTGTTTAGAAACGGTATTTGAAATGGCATCTTTTACAAACTAAGAAAACGCAGATATTATCTACGTTTATGTGCTGTGTGATGTTCAAATTGGAGATAGACCCTTGCTGTAGAACGATTTTTTTCTAAGAATAAATCCAAGAATTAGTTGCCAAAGTCTTGACATTTAACTTGGAAACACCCTGTATATTATTTCTGTAGTATAGGTACAAATTGCAGCTCTCACACTTAACCAATCTTAACAATCGAGGTGTCAAAAGATAGAGAATTTCCTAGAGCAGTGACGAATTGCACTTTCACTTTATAAACTTCAGCAAATTAAAAAACCGATCAAAACAAATATTCTACCAAAAATGAACTCCCAAAAGAACAAAATGAATTTCCATCAGTTGACAGAGATGGGAGGTGTTGGGTGGGAAGTTTGGATTTTGGGGGTTGGATTTTCTCTTGCGAGACTTCTCGTACGGGCACACAAGACACAAGTATTAATAAATTTGATATTGCGTTTTTTTAATATATTTGCATCTACATATATTTATTGATTTTTGAAGTGAAACTTCCTACTCGACTTCGGAAGGTTGCGTTAAACGGTCGCGTTAAATGATCGCGTTATGGTTGCATTTAACATTTCACCACAGTGAATTTATATAGGCACCGCATGCAGAGTAAACAAAATGGCCACGTTTTAAATGACAAATATTAATCGCAACCGAATAATTGCTGCATCGATCCAATAGATTGCTTTCAAACTATTTTAAGTTATATAGTCCTGCGAGTCAACCAGCCTTCAGTGGGTTGTGACTTCGGTATACACAGCTTTTTTCGTATTTTCTTTTGCTGCAACTCGTCTCGTCCGATTCGATCACCAAAATCAAGCAGCATCGAGCGGTTAGTGCTAAGTCGAGTAAGAAGCTTCTTTAGTTGTGGTACCCCTAACTAAAGAAGCTTCTTTCTCGACTTCGGTTGGTTGCGTGGTATGTATGGATATCAGTGGTGTGGGGAATAGGTAACAGAGTGCTTAGTCGACTAAGAAGCTTCTTTAGTTAGGGGGGACCACAACTAAAGAAGCTTCTTAGTCGACTTCGGTTGGTTGCGTGGTATGTATGGATATCACTGGTATGGGGAATAGGTAACAAAATAGAAATAGCGAAAATTGATTGAGTGTAGGTAGTATTCCCACAGATCAGAGTTGTAATATTTTGCATTATTTTGCAATATTTTGTTTTATTTTGTTTTATTTTGGAGTATTGTGCATTTTTTGAGTTAATTTTAGTTTATTTGGTACAAAATGTAAGTAAATGTAGGTAAATTGAGTAAAATAAAGCAAAATAAGGCAAAATTACAATGCAAAAAAATGCAAATGAATGCAAAGAATGCAAATGCATTTATTAATTATTGCATTCAATTAAATGGTACCTAGAAAAAAAGAATGCGATCTTTTGAATGCATTCTCAAACAATGCATTCTCAAGGTGATTGCATTCTTTTTATTGAAGTCTCGAAATGCAGTCGATGAATGCAATCACAAAATTGAATTCATTCGATCATTTTTAAAGAATGCATTCCAAAATTAATTTGGACACCCAATGAATAGGTTCATAATATATATTTATATATTAGTAGGACATATGTAGTTGGTTAAATGGAAATCAAACAGTTTTTCCTTAAGGAATTCATATTGTCAACAAGTGGTTCCGGGCAAAATGGACACCCGAACATACATATATTCGATTGTGGGGTTAAATAGACACCCGAACAATTTGATTCCCTTCAAAAGCTTAGAAAATTCCTGATGGAAAATACATAATTATTATGTGTCATATGGTATGACCCCATTTCTTAAGTTTTTTCAAGGATTTTTTGAGGAGAAAAAATGGAGAATATTCTTTGAATATCCAATAAATTCGAAAATTATATGAAGTTCTTTTCCTTTTGTCACAAATTCATTTTCCTTTGTCCACGATTATATGTAGCTAAGAAGTTTCACTTCGGTCGCGCGTACTTCTACACGTACCATTTTTTTTTTATAATTATTTATGTTTTATTTATTTATTTACTGAATTATTTATTAAATTTATTTAAAAAACTAACCTATAGATTTTTTATATAGTGTGATACCTTCATACAGAATGTTTTTTGCGAATAGCTTTTCCTTCAAATAAATTCTCATTTTATATTTTTATATATTTTTTTCGTTGGAATATTTATCTTGTGTCATTTTCCTACCAAACAAAAAACACAACCACTAACAAAAACATAAAGCTGACCAATACATTTGAGGCTTTTTAAAGGCTAAATTCTGCAAAGACTTCTTAACTTAGACACTTAACTCATAATAGCTTGATTGTGGCTATAAAAACAAAAAAAGTAATGAACTCCCTACCGAGTTACACCATTTTAAAAACCAACTGACGTTAATAAAAAAAAAAACAAGGCTATACTTAGCACCACATGACACAGAATAAATGAAAATCATCGCACATCATCAGCTGGATTCACCTGGAATGACACTTTGAAAGCATCTTTCCGTTCGTCCTAACAGAACGATGGCACGTGAATGGCATTAACTACTGGACCTATATCCCACACATGGTGAACTGGAGTTATAAAAATAAGAACGACCAAAGCTTATGTAAAGACATTTATAGCCTTCACCTTTTCAATGCCCTTTTTGTCCTTTGCCGTTGTGTCCATGGCATATATACCCCCATTTATTAACTTTACCCACTGTTTTAGTCCGCTGGCGCTGCCTAAATGTCATAACTCAATTTATCGCATTTTTGCTCTCAGATTTCTACTCGTACTATCATCCTTCAACTCCAACAGCGACCCCATGCTACGTAGTGAAATATAAGTACGATGTCCAATTTATTTAATAACATTTGTCTATGTGTCCTCCGCACCCCGCTGGAAAGTTTTGTTTTTCCGTTTTTTTTTTTTTTTTTGTTCCAGTTTTGCGTACAAACATTTGTCATTAGACCAAATCCTAAATGCAAGGATCCTAATTATGTCATACATCACAGTTGACACGTAATTTACTTAATCATACTCTCTAGCTGGCGTCAGTCTTTGTGGTTTAAGCTCATTGGGGGAGGGGATTCATATTTTCTTACATACATATAGCCTCGGTCCTCTTTTGTCGGAGACATGAAATTTTCATCAATCTCGGGAAAGAAGTTAAACACATCCTTCTGGTTTTGCGATGATACTCTTGTGTTTATCCAGTTTCGGTCCCGCGCGGGTCTGCCTTGTGAAATTTCCTTTTTCATTTTTTACGAGTACGCCGCGCGCCGTTGACATTGACGGAAGCAGTAATGCTGTAGGAGTATTACATTTTATACTTTTCCATTGGTGCACTGGGGGTGGTGCGGGTGGGTATGTCGGAATCTCTCCAACTCCAAGTGACGGGAGAAAGATTTAAAGCTCAAAATTCCAAGTAATTGGCATTGCCAACAATAACAAAAAGCCATACACACATGTGTATGCCACATGTGTGTGTGTGTGTGTGTTTGGCTCAATAACAATTGGAACGGGCGTTTCCGTTCCTCTGGGGGGGAGGAAATGCTTTCTAGCATGGAAACGCTTAATCTTGACACTTATCCTTCTCTGTTTTACTTGGCAGGGACTTTCAAATGAAACAGACACGGAACGGAATCATTTTTAACCTCAAGCATTTCGTATTTATTATGGATTAGGATCGTGGAGTTTCAATTTGATTGAAATAGGTACCCAGTCCCAGGCACACTAATTTTTATTGTTGGTGGTGGTGGTGGAATGCAATTAAATTTTCTGGAAAATGTCGCTCATCATAGGGTTTAGTTTTTGTGGAACATTATTCTATTATTATTCCACTCAGTATTCACGAGTTATTGACTATTTTGCAGTGCTAACTGTTATTACCAAATACCCAAGTTGTTGGCAAACGACATTTCAAATTAAGTCAACCTGTCACTCATGTTAATGCTTGTCACATGCAATATTTCTTACTGAACTGTCATGTGGTTTAAGTGGTAGTTAAGATGGAGATAAGATTTACAAAAGTTGTATTACTGCAACCCACTTTTGACGGGCGGTGTGTCAACGCAAATCTCCTGTCAAGTCGTAGTGACAGCCAATGTCAACAAAACTCATTGATTGCAATTCAATATTTGGGTTATGTCAATGAATTTCTCGGAATAGCTACTCTGGAGGATTTGAAATAATCGAGTCTTGCATAAATTCCGACATAAGGATAACTGGGTATAGCGAAACGTCTTCTGACTTTTTGACACTAACACAGAATATACAAATTTGCTTCCAAAAGTTAAATTTAGTTTGAAACTTTATTTCTAGATTCTTATGTAGTCTTTATTTGAGTCTATATTGTCATTCATCGTAAGTTGGATCTGACTGGAGAAATCTTAGTCCGAAGCTCTAGTGGGCTTCAATCGTTGCAATCATTAAGATTTTAGAATACTGATAGTCAGTACAGGACTTGGTATTTCTAGGGCTATTTGCGAGTTCTTATTGAGTGGGTACCTTTTCTGTATTCTTTTGATATGGTTCGAAGTATTTTTTAAAAATACTACGTAGTCTGAGAGCAATATTCAAGGATGGGACGAACTATGGTAACAAAAAGTGAATTCAGCATGAACGGACATCGGAAATCTTTAAAATACCTAAACACAAAACAAAGCAAGCTCTCCTTGAGATTACATAATCTATGTGTATTCTGAAATCTAGATTTGAATTAAATATGACGCCTTAGTCCTTATGGCTGTATCCTCTTTAAAGTGTAGTCCTTTACTTTTTTTAAAAGTTCTGATTCCCCAGTTGCGGAGGGCATCGCGACCTAAAAAACCTATATATTGTACTGCAAAGTCAGCTTAGGGAACCAGAAGAGGCTCAACTCTTTTTATGAAGTTGAGGATCTCACTGACGAAGACTCTACGAATTTCTATGAGGGCACAGAGTGACATGCAGTCACATGACATACAATATGTTCCGCAGTTTCGTCGTTCTCCATGCAGAGACGACATTCAGTGTCCTGAATGAGACCTATTTTGTTTAGGTGATATCGATGGCAATGCCCTGTTAGAAATACTACTAATCTCTTGAAATTATTTCTAATGAAGAGTAGGTTCTATATGTACTTATTTTGGAAGGGCTTAATGGCTCTTTTAGCCTGACGAAGACCCTGGGTATCTTCCCAAAAGGAGACACACATGTTGTTTTTCCCAACTTTTGACTTTTAAGTTTATAGCTTAGTTTGCAAAACGGCTCAGCGCCGATAAAGGATTCAGCCGAATCTTTTCTAGTTAATTCGTCAGCTTTTTCGTTTCCATCAATACCCTCATGTCCGGGCAACCACCAAAGTTTGACTTTATTTCTATAAGAGAGATCTTGGAGAGTATTGAAGCAGTTTAGAACTGATTTGGAGCCAATCAGGTTTGATGAGGACACCTTTTATTCCCGATTCGAGGATGACGTTGGCGCACACTTACATGGATTTTGTCCCATTGCATTGGTATTGATATTCTAGTGGTGGTTCCACTTGTTACCTTTTAGGCCTGAGGTAGGATTTTTATAGTTCCATGCTTCATGGCTTGGGATCATTGTATCGAACCTCCTGCCGAAGCATAAAGTTTTAGGTAAGCGGTCATTTACCGCACAGATCATGTCAAGCTCTTGGATTTCGGAGAGAAGATCCACTCCAGTTCCAGATCCAGTTTATATCTGTGGTGTGGAAGTTCTTGAAATAGTATAATCAAAGAGAACTGGACAGAGGGATCTAGAAAAAGTTAGAATACAGCATTTGTCTATATTTTGATGAATATTTATTTAATTTATTAGTGTTAATTAAAATTTTGAACATTTATAAGTTACATTCAACTTTTGTTTTTGCACAGGTACATAGTAAGGTTACAAATATAGAAAAAAAAATTACATTAAGTTCTATACAATTTAACAAATCAATATATTACATAAAATTCTTACATATTATGAATAGAAAAAGATGCTAAAATTAAAATTTACTATGAAATAGAAAAACAAGAAAAAATAAACAAGTTGATTAGATGAAAAGTAAGTCATTATTTTGTCATATGCTGCTGCTAAAATAATCGAAAAGTTCTCTCTTAAACCGATTCTCCGTGTTCACCTTTTTAAATTTACAGGAATTGAGAAAGCACCAATTGTTTTAATTGATTTATATATTTTGAAATCATCAGCAAATATGAGACGACATGATGAGTGTAAAATTTTTATTGTAAGTAATTTATGAATAATAGAAATAAGAGTGGACCCAGGTGGCTGCCTTGGGGCACTCCACAGTGGTTGAAAAATTATATTTATTGGAACCAATTTTGATAAATGTAGGTACTGGACACGATGGTTTAGGTAACTTTTTATCCAGTGAAACAAATTTGAATCCGTATCAGCAGCTCTTAATTTCTTCAACAATACTGTGTAGTTGCTTTGGAGAAGTCAGTATATACAGCTTCTACCTGACATTCTTTCTCAATATGTAGGTACTATTGACACAGAAATTCGTAAATAGTTTTAGATTGGTTGCAGTGGATTAACCGCTGGAAAACAAGCCTTTTTATTCGAATTTACTTAGCCAAGCAGATTTTTTATTTGTTAACCATTTTTATTTACTTTTGCATTTAATTGTTATTTGAAATTTAATCCATTAAACCCCTTTCCATCTTGTTTCTCCAATGCATATCGCAATTTATTTTAACAGGTGTGTACATGTGTATATGGATACAGAACAACATAGTCATAGTCATTTGATAACAATCAGAAATAATTGCCCATTTGCAGAAAATTATTTTCCGATCAATCAGACAACTAAAACCTAAACCACAACCATCATTCAATAATGCAGAGCCCGCATTTATCTTTTGTATCCTCCCTTATATGGGGGGTGGTGGGCAACAGCCCAAAACCCAAGGTTTCAACGGTTGGAATGAGTAATCCACATAAATGGATTTCTATTGCATTATTCAATTACATGTGGCAAACAGGCCCTGTCCGCCTGTTAGCTGCTTCAATTAATTTGGAAAGGTTTTGCATTATTTTTTTTTTTTTACTTTTTGCTTTAAATATTTAGATGCAATTACTTAAACATGGATATACTAATTAAAACAATAGTATTCAATTTCCAATTAAAATAAAAATCGTACATTGTTGGTGATAGTGCCAAATTCAGGAGTCAGGACTCTAAATGTATTTTTTTTTTATCAGGAAACCCTAATAGATGGTATAATACATTAAGCTTTAAACTTTCGACGGGAAATTTTGCAGACATCGTTTTTTCGTCCTTTATCATGGGAAACATAGAAACGTGTGAATTTTCATCTACTCTTCTGCACAGAGGATAAGTACTGCTAACCTTTTCGCTTTACTCCTACATTTCCAGGAAACTAACTAATTTCATTGTTTCCTTCCTGCAAATGCAGTTTGCTGAGTTCATTAAAATTTTACAATTAAAAAATGAAAAATGTACAGCTACGCATTTAAATTATTGACCATTTAATCATTTCGTATATGTTGGAATTAAAAAACATTTAAAAATTATATTTAAAAGAACTTTAGACATATTGAACTTTTATGCTATTTGTCTTTTATAATTTGAGATGTGTTAGATTTAACGAACTGCCAACTGCTGTGTCGCATTTAATTAATTTTTATAATTTTGTTTAAAGAATAATAACAAATTACATACTTACTCAACACCTCCGGTACGGGAGACGAATAATAAGTCTAAAATGATTATAATGAGTTAATTTAATGGAGGCATGCATATTAACTTATACTATAGCCTTTTTGGGCTTGCCCCTTACCAGGAAAAAAATTGGGTGGGTGGGGGGCCGAATGGGACATATATGTCCCACTAAAATAAAAAAAGGAAAATTAAATAAAATCTTATACTGACTACTATAAAAACTCGGCGAAAAAACCACAGGAAAATATTCGAAGACTTCAAAAATGAATCATCATTCTATTTGGTAGCACTTTTATATATAAATTTCAACTTTTTCTGGAAAAAAAAAACGTCAAGCGACCTGAATGTATAACATTTTACACAAGACTGAATGTCAAGCATGAGAAAAATGCGCAATTAAATTTGCAAGAACCGTTATAAAACTTATAAGAAACCAAAATGGGACATATTAAACCCATTTAAAGTGAGATTGTAGATCTTAGGGGTCTATGAACATTCAGTGGGACACATATCTATGTCCCAATAGGTGCGAAATGGTTAACGGGCTCCCGACCCGTGAAGAGTCTCTGCCTGAGACACGGCAGCCTTACACTCTCTTCGATCCCGGGCACGCTGCTTCTAGTTGTCTAGACCAAGCGGACTGGCATCCTCGAAAGCTTGATCCCTAAAACGGAGGTCCGGTCTTCTTTGTTGTCTCAAACGCGGGGGCTCTGATTCGAAGATCCTCTTTGCTGGAGCATTGTTGTCCATTCGCTGGATGTAGCCGAGCCAGTATAGTCGTCGACGTATTTTGGCTTTTCGGACTACATCCACATCTTGGTACAGCTCATAGAGTTCGCGATTATATCTTCCACTCCATTCGCCCTCCTTGCATACGGGACCGAATATCCGATGAAGAATTTTTCTCTTGAAGTGATCCCCTAAATTGTCTTACCAGAACGAGCAATTTACAAAGGCTGTGTTCGACATTCTCTATTGTACCCACACATGTCATTGTAATACGGTGAAACCCGCTTAAGAACTACCCTCCTAAGTGCAAAACTCGCATAGCATCTTCGGTTTTTTAAAACCCTAACTTTACAAAGTAATATTATTGATAAAGTCGCCTTTTAAGTACATATCGCTTAACTTCATTCCCCGTTTAAGTACTCATTGTTTCCCTATAATTCGTCATAAATTACATGCAATATTCCCCTTTTAAATACCACTTTTAATAAAGCACTAGATTCGAAACAAAACTAATGGTATTAGACTTAGTCTGGTACATAATGTGGTGAGTTCTAGTGGTGCAGTGAAATAAGTGCCCAGGAACTAAGTCCACTGAGCGGCTTAGTTCTCACTTAATGGGAACTAAATCCACTTTAGCGAAGTGGACTTCGTTCCCATGCAACGTGGGCACAAACTCCACTTTCTTATGGGAACTTAGTACACATTAAAAAAAATGTGAAGAGGGAACTAACTTTCAACAACAATATGTAACAACAATCACGTCGGGGTCACCAATTGTAGGAAGATAATGTACAATAAATGAGACGCTTCTCTTCACTACACTAACACTTACTTTATTCAATTTAATTAAATATAGGTTGGTATAAATGATTAGATTTTTGTCGGCTGATCGGATGAGTTGCCACGTGAAGACTGCGGAAATCATGTCGGAAATTAATCGCATTGATTGTGGAACGAAGTATGTGGATTGCAATTAAATGGGTGAATTCAGAAGCCACACCCCCCTGCTTGTTCGCTGTTGGATTGGGGGTAGATGCGAGGTACTATTGTTCTATCTTATGTTCAAAAACTAACTACATATAACATTTAAAAATTAGTTATTTAGTTTTTGAACGTTAGATGGAGCGATAGTATAAAATTCGATACAAAGAAACTTTGCATATATCCAACCTCGCATCCACCCCCAATACAACAGCGAACAAGCAGGGGGGCAGCATACTGCCCATACATATTTCACTGTCTATGCACAAAATATCTAATTTTTAAATAGAATCTTTAAAGTTTTAGTTTTTGAGCATAACTCACATCATGTGGGTGCAAACAATAAATTTATAATTTATTTCGCTTATGCAGAACACGTAAGTACTACTGCAAGAACTTTTTTTGTATCCTAACTCTTTACAGTCAAAACACACTAAAAATAGTTCATTTCAGAGTCTTGGTAACTAAATTTCGAAATTAACCCTCTAAGACTATTTTTGAAAATAATGGAAGAAAATAAGTCGGATAATTTTTTCTTAGGTAAAATGGGGCTCCTGAACTCAAAAATGAACTCAGAAAGGGTGTAGAAGCTCTCGTTTACCTGTAAGGTGTAAGAGTAAGTTAACTTTTGCTGAAAAAATTCTGACAATAGCCAAAGAAAAATCTAACATAGAAATGTTTTTTCATTTCATTAATAAAGTTGCAAAATACCTAACTTCTTATTTTACTTCTTCTTGGTAAAAATGGTAATTTATTTCGCATTTAAGGGAATTAGAACCACACAGTTTTTTTTGGAACTTAATTCCCACATTGCATGGAAACGATGTCCACTTCACGAAAGTGGATTTAGTTCCCATCAAATGAGAACTAAGTCCCTCAGTGGAATTAGTTCCGGGGACTTATTTCCCTGCACCAGTTCTAGTACTCTAGTAAGACCTTAACGTTTCTTCTTGACTGTCACTTTTCGATTGTTGCTTGTGAAGATCCATCACCTTTTCGCGGCTTCTCTTGTTCGTGGATAAGTACTTCTGAGCAGCTTAGCGGGTTTTCGTAAATACATATCCCGGATAAGTACCTCATGACATTGGACAATTCTGCTAATGCACTTATCCAGGTTTTACTGTATCTGCATTCATCCATGTTTGAAAGTACCATTCTTCTGTCATGTTTTCTTAAGAGACATCATCGGGAAAGTATTCCTATCCATCCTGTGTAGTTCGTTACTTTTCCATTTTAGTCCAAGTATTACTTTGATCCTTTTGTGGTCTAAAGCCAGCCAAAGACCATTGGATGCCCTATGCCAGTCTATTCTTGGCCATCTGTGGCCCGCCATACTTTTAATTGTATTCTTTAATTTCGCACTGATGTTGCATGGTTGTGGTAGTATGGGTACCATCTCGGTTATTGACAATGCCACCCCCTTCTTGCTAATTTAGCCAAGCAAGCTCATTTTCATCTACACCAGCGTGTCCTGATACCCAACATAGTTTGACCCTGTAACATCTGCTTAGTATTTTAGGCACAGAGCGACATCCTTGTACAATTGCCGATTTAACGATACACGATTTGAGAGCTCTGAGCGCGGCCTGACTGTCGATGTACATGGTGATATCCTTATCTGATATCAGCTTCATCACCAACAGTTCCAGCTCTTTCAGCACTGTTAGAACCTCTGCCTGAAAGACACCACAGTCATTCGGAAGTCTTGGGGACGTTTTTAGCTTCAGTCATCTTGAGTAGATACCAGAGCCCGTACCATTTTCAGTTTTCGACCCATCCATGAAGACCGTAATGTGTTTTTGCCGCTCCAACCTTCTCTCACCGCGTACAGCTAGCATATGTTAACTAAAGATCTAAAGTCACTTGTTGCTATTTTTAAACATTAAAAACAGATTTTTGATTTTGTTTAACATGTAAATTTTAGGGAACAGCCCTTTGAGACTTTCGTCTTGTACTTTCAAAGTCATATGCAAATAGGTTCACCTCCACAATTGATGTTTTAAAAAATTAAAAGAAAATCCATACATTCAGAACGCGTACCGAGTACAGGCATGGATCCAAGAGTACCTATATATGAAAACGGGCAATATTACGGTGTCGTAAAAATTGCGACGGATATTAATTGCTTTGATATCACCATTACCAATACGGTGGACATCAAGTCCATCAAGTGCATTTTTAAATCATTAATAATCCATTACTCAGCCTTCAATATCCCGTGAGAATCCAATATACGAGTAAGTGTGCCTTTTTTTGTTTGTAAAAAAGGACATTCTCATTCAGTGCCGTTGACATGTAGTCCCCCACGAATTCCCATAATGTTAACGTATGACATTCCATAAAATTCCGATGTACGATGTACGGCCACTCTCGCATTTAAGGCATAAACTCGGCAGGACTCCATTTTTTTTTTATCTTGAAGCTGAAATATAAAATTTAAAAAAAGGGGCCTTGTCGAATCCATCATTCTACCTTTACCAGGCGGATATAAGCCAGAAACATGTATAATAAGAAACAAGGGTGGAGCAAACAGCACACAAAAGAAACATAATTCAAAAGGTTGGTTGATATAAATAAATCCATGAAATGGGAGCTATATCACAAAGATTGAAATATCCTCTCGAGAAATATCTGAAATCGCCATTGTTATTGTTATTAGTGCAAAAGATGGGCGATTATACCCTGTGCTTGGTTTCTTCCTTATTGGCATTTGCCGCTTGTTATCCTGGTCATTTTTCATTGATTTGAGTGAAATTCGAGAACATTTTAATAGGACACTGACATAGAAAAAAAAACATCCTTTCAGCGGTTTTTCATCTTCTCTAATTGACTAACTGGCTAACAATGGAAAAGATTTTTCCCTTCGAATGGTGTGTCATTTGGAAATTCTTTTACGCCGCGCAATGGAAATGAAAATGAAAATGAAAATAAAAATGAAAATTTCACCCACACCTTAAAAAAATACAGTACAAGCAACTTTTATTGTGCAAAGGGGACCGGGGAGCTTCATATTGACACCGCGCCAGGGTAGACAGTGAAAAAGGGCAACAACATAACATTTTACAACCAAACCCCCAGTCAGGCATTCAGCATTTATTTCATAGTCGGCCCAACCCCACCACCACCCAACATCTGCGATGCCTTTCGAACATTTTGCACACAAAAACTGGGAGCATTATACGACTACGAGTACAGTGGCCCATCGCGGTGACGACGGGCAAGGAGAATGATGTAAATGGAGACGTAATGTGTTTACTGTGCTGTACTCGTATAATTAAGAGACACAGCACCAATTTCGTTTTTTTTTTTTTGTTGCTCTTTCTTGCATAATACTTGGCGTATTCACACTCGAACTGGAACCCTCGAAGTGTTGTGCCTCTGTTACCGTTGGTAATGGGAATACACATACATACATATGGCGAGGTTGTTAAACATTTATATTTTTTAAATTCCTTTCCGAGCCTTATGTAGGCCCTCCTCTGGGTGATGTTGAGGGGAAGTTGTTTTTTTTTTATTGATATTTAAATGATAAAAGTAAAAATTTAATAAAAAAAAAAACGTACGGTTAAAGGAAATGCTTTCAAGGATGAACAATGTGCATTAACTTTTATGAGAAGGGCGGGCCGCGTTCAGCGGGATAAATCAGTCATCACGAGGAGTGAATGTGCATATTTATGTGCTTAGAGCATCTGGTTTGAAGCGTTTAATGCGTTTCTCCGGTTAATTCAATTTGAATATTAGTTTGGGATTTAATAACACGTTAGACACAAATGTGGTTATTGCCGCAATGACCTGATTACACCCAAGGCTAGTAATTACGGAAATCTTTGGTTTAAAAGTCAATTAGGATTTCAAATTTAATCGGAAAGCTCCCGAAGGGTGTTTAACCTGATACCTGATGGTGTAAAACCTAACCCCCCGTCCTCCAACTATGTTTTACTTGCACTTTCCTCCATCTGTGGTGTGACATACCACATATGACATACGACATACCCCAATCATAAATATTCAAAAAAAAAATATGTTATTTCAAAATTTATTGTTTATTCGTTTTTAATTTTTTTCAGTACATCCAAATAGTTTTAAATATTCCAACTAACATTACAAAAAAAAAAAAATATATTTTTATAAAAAAAAGTTATTTAAAAAATAAATGGACAAACAAAATCATAAAAAAGTAGACGTTCAGAAAAAGTACAATTTTTTCAAAAGTTAGAAACAAAAAAAAATAACAATGTTTTTTGAAATAATATTCTAGACTACATGTGCAAAATTGTACGCATTTTTCGTCGTAAACTATTGTTAGCAATGTTCTGGAATTCATGGAACGCATATAACAAATTTTGTCTGTAAAAAAAATTACTGAATCCTGGAAAAAACTTGTTTGTTTTGAATAAACAAATCTCACACTAGCTAGATAAGTTTATTTGTATTTCTTTTATTAAAATACTGGATAAACTACTAACAAAGAAATAACTGTACTTAAAAATGGCTGTGACATAGGCATATCATGGTCAAAAAAAATTTGTACGGGTAATGGGACAGTTTACAATTTTGTGTGGGGTGTCTCACACACTAAGTAAACCAAGGTTAAATAAATAAGAAGGTGTGGGCAGAATCACAGTGAGTTATACTCCTGGACAAAAAAAAACCTCGCACCATTATTTCCCTTAATTTTCATGAAAAATTCAAAGATTTTCTTATGTTACAAAATTTTTCGGGCCCAACACTAGAATCTCCGTCCCTCTTGGATCATTCTCCAGCGTGTTTCAAGCTGAGGTCCACGCCATTGAGATCTGCGCCTTGATTAACCTACAAAGAGGCATCAAGGGAGCTAACATAAATGTCTTTTCAGGCAGCCAAGCCGCACTTAAAGCTTTGAGCTCCTATTCTGTGGACTCAAGACTGGTAAAGTGCTGCTTCAATGCTCTCCAATCTCTAGCTACCCACAATAAGGTCAACCTTTGGTGGGTGCCTGGTCACAGAGGCATTGAAGGAAATGAGATTGCGGATGAGCTGGCCTCTTCAGGCTCTACTGCTAAATTCTCAGGTCCAGGTGGCATAAACTGGGCAACAATCTCAGCCTTAATAAACAATTGGGAACACAATCTCCGACTCTCTCATTGGAGAAATGTCCCGGGGCTTAGGCCAGCCAAATTGTTGATTAAGCCAGGGAACTTCTAAACCACAATAAGAAGGATATTAGGTATCTAAAAAATTTCCTCTCCGGTCATTGTCATTTACGATACCACCTGAACAAGTTAGGCTTGTCTGGCGAGACCGATTTTCGACTCTGTTTGGAAGAGGTCGAAATAGCCGAACACGTCCTTTGTGATTGCCCGGCACTTTTTAGGGTCAGACGACGTACCCTACACAAAGAACTGCTTAGATCTTATGAATTAAAAAATGCGTCAACCAAGGACTTGCTCACCTTTATCAGAAAGGTGGTTTGTCTCTTGGGCTAGTTGGTATCCTATGATACAATAGAAATAGATCTTTCAGGTCGCAGTATCAGTCTTGGGGCAGCATCCAGATAATTAAAAAAAAAAAAAATGTTACAAAATTAATTTTTATTTTTTGCTTTTGAAAAACTTGTTAGTTTAGACAGAGTAATAAAAATATATATTGGTCGAAATTTTACCACACAATTCACAAATTTTTGTATTTGTATGATGAAAGGCAATTTTACGATTTATTTAGGCAAACAACTTTATCAAAATTCATTACTATAAAAAAAAGTATTGAATAAAAACTTAAAATAATAAAATAACATAAAATAAGAATTAATTTAATTTAATGACGCCATCAATCCTGTTTGGCATCGAATCAAACAATTTTTTTACTAATAAATATAATAACTTTTATGTCGCAGATGTCGCCGAAACGCTTATTTCTCACGAAATAAAAATAACTTGATCAGTTTCAGAAGTAATGTCAAAATCCTTCTGCGAAGGCATAACACTGGCAGTAGTATGGTAGTATGGCTGAATAAATTGATCGCGCGAACAAATAACGCACGACGCCTTGCATTAACTCCCATTCCATAAAGCAATATCGATATTGTCCGATCACTTATTGTTTCCCAGTTTGCTCCTGAAATAACCAGTTAACATCCCAAGCATGTGCAAACCGGTTTTTTAAACAAATTCGCTGGATCAGACGAAGAGAGGAGATGTCTTTCTGGGTCCTCCACTTCTAGCTTTCCGAGAAATGTAGCTCCCTAGTTGAAAATGTTTCAAAATGTTTCGCACACTCCATTCACTAGTCCCTAGTCGACGAGCAATATCGCGATTTGACACTTTTTCCTTACAATATACACTTTTTCTTCAAGAGTCAAAACCATTTCGAATCTTAGAAAAAACAAACCCATTGTGACTTATTACCAAATAAAAAAAATACCGACCCTTGAAGGACATTCAGATAGTTAAAATATTGTCAATAACTAAAAAAAATATTATGCTTATAAATAATTTCACCCATACATAAATTGACTCTCGTCGGAAAGGAGAGAATACAAATTATTTCGAGTGCGAAGGTTTTTTTTTTGTCCACAAGTGTAGTTCCGTTAGGACCTAGAATCCTTTGTAGCTTTCCTTTCAACGCGGTTTGTTTGGTCTTAATTTTTTACGAGTAAGTTAAATTCTGGGTTTTGAGCAAACTTTGGTTTACGGGAAGATGCCGAATTCATGATGCTTAAACGATGTTTTATTGCCCTTCTTCTGCCGCCATAGTCACACTTAAATCGGACTTCAAATACGTATACATATTTGTTGTCCTTTGATTCTTATGGTTCATAACACAATAAGAACATTTCACTTCATTTGGTATCCAATCGTCCGATTCAAGACTACTTTGCTATTTGCTCCTCACTGCCGGTCGAAAAGCGCAGATTTATTCCTTATTGGGGCGCGGTATTTTCTTTTTCTTTTACGTTTGATGAAGAAAGTTTTAAGACCGTTCACATAAATTTCAAATTAAAAACACAACAACTCAAACATTTAAGGGGTGATATTTTACAACACAAACATTTTAAATGAAACAAATGTGAAACAAACTTCAAACAAAGCTTGGTATGAGAACTTCTGGGAAAAAATCCAATTTTTTATTAATGTACTGATGTCTGTGTGTGTTTTTATTTTTTCATTTTATTTTAAGAGCCATTGACTTTCACAAAAACAAAAAAATACCACAACGCGTACCTTTTCCACAAATCTATATACGGCTATGGTGCAAAGTTCAAATGAATGAAAATATAAAATTATGCTTTGCAATCGTGAGTTGGTTTTCACCCTCTTTTGTCTGATGTTCTAACATATTTTCATTAGGAGCTTCAAAAATACCATGAAAACATACAATCGTACCCCGTCTGTCCATTCATCCTTCGCGCTGTTACCATTAAAAAAAAAAAAACAACAAATATGAAAAGCACTCCCCTCTTTCACAAAGCATTGCTAACTAAATTGTTTTTCAGAAGAATAAGTAACAATTTAATTAACAACTCTGATCCTGCGAAAAGGGATACCATCATCGGTGTTGTGTATCGCACCAAAGGAGTTTTTATACATACATACAGTGGTGGACATGCAAATATCACACTTTTCTCGCATGTATTACAAATTACATTTCCGTTAAATATAAAGATAAGGGTAACTTTTCCAGCTATCCAAATAGCAATCAAACACATCATCGATTACAGTGCGAAAAGGCATGTTTTTCCTTAGCCACATAAATAGCACGCAATCTGCGTGCGCGGTTTTACAATTTTGTTGTTGATATTTAATTATTATTAAATAATTCATTTGAAAGCGAGTTTATAAGGTATTTAACTTAGGTAATATTAGGTATAAGGAAATGGGAGAGGACCCCATTGCTTAACGGAATCACTTCAGCTCATCTTCAATTTGAAGTCAAACGGTTTATTGGTTTCAAATAATTTGTGATCAGCTGCAATGTTCCAAAAACGTTATCTACAATGCCTTACGTCACGTGGAGGTGTTTTGAAATGTTAAAAATGTTGTAAGAGCTCCAATGCTCTGGAAAACCACTTCACAAGTGGACAATCTGATCTACCAACCCATTTTCGAAATCTTATGAGTTGATATTCCATGAGTGTATCCGATAGAACCATTAGAAGGAGTTTAGAGGGAAAATAAATTTGAGAGGGTACATAGCACAGAGAAATCCGCAAATGACAAAAAAAAGTTCAAGGCAAGAAAAACCTTTGCAACGGAATACCTCCAGAAATCGATGTTTTTTGTTGGAAAAATGCACTGTTGAGTAATGAATCCGAGTTGTGTAATTTCGCATCGGATGGGAAAAGGTACGTTTGACGTCCACTTGGCGTCCACAGAAATCCCAAATAGACTATCAAAATGGTTATCACGGTGGAGAAAATATGATGGTGTAGGCTGGTTTTCTTGACACGGGGTGGGACCGATTCTGAATATTACCACAAAAATTGACAACTACGTCTATAAAAGTATAAACCTATTATTGCGAACACCATGATCCAATTTTTGGGAACAAAATGCCATTGGTATGGGATTGACGGGATGGCAACAATCCTAAGCGGACTTCCCGCCTTGTACGGTTTTGTCTTAGTGATCAAAATATAAACGTTTCAGGATAGCCAGCACAATTTTCTGATTCGAACTCGATCGAGAACCTACGGAACGATGCGACGACGCGACGTCGGGCAACACCAAGGAGCAATCAAACCATGAAATGCTGCAGAATTGTGGGAACAAATACAAGTCGCCGGGAGGTCTATTCCAAAAATACATAAAAAATGTGACCTTTTCACCCGCTTTTGGCGGGTATTACCCGCTTTTTCATCCAAAAACCCGCCACCCGCCATCACAACCCTTTTCCCGCTTTTTCAGAAAATGTTCGAATTTTGTACTCACCACAGATCTTTTTGAATACGCCTCTTTGCGCTGTGTAATTTAGCAGTGTCATTGCTTTGGCATTGAAATTGTGATAATGAAGGTGCCAGATCTTAACTGCCGTAGTTCAGTTCGCATCAGTGCGCAAAAATTGCAAATATCATGCGTCAAAGAAACAACCAACGCGATTCATTCGCTATCTGACGATAGAAGGTCCGTTCGGGTACCTTTTGCACCAAATATGTGTTTTCCGTCAAATTTTGAAGAGTGGAAGTGAAATTCTTTTAAATTCAGAAAAATTACGAAAAAGTAAACGAACGCGTTGGACAACAGAAAAAAATTGAAAATGTATGTGATTTGACGTTTTACATAAATAAGCCCAAAGAAATTTCTTGTCCTAGAATTAGATTTTGAAACGGCTTTTCCGTTTATTAAAAAAATCGATGACAATTCGAAGTAAAAATGTGAATCGTGTGCGGTTGTACTATTTTAACTATTGGGAAAAGCGGTACGGAGAACGTAGTTGTTGTTCATTTCTAGTTTGTATTCCAATTCCACCAATGTATAGATAGACTATGCTGAGCTTTTGTGAAACCCGCCAAACACGCCCGTTTTGAGCTTTTTGCTTAAAAATAAATGGTCACATTATTGACGCTTTAGTGGAGAGTCTTTTGAAAAGATGTGCAGCTGTGCTCAAAAATTAAGGTTTACCGACAAAATACTAGTTTTTTGTCTTTGTCCATAAATACCTAAATATCATATCTTTAACGTAACGAAACATAATGTGCTACTTATGGTGCCAGATATGCTTTAACAAATACGTGTATATTTTTTTATTTTCAAGAAAATAATCACATTTTTTGGCTAGTTAAATTGATATTTTAACGTGTGATAAATACTATTAGTAGAAAAGTCATTTGTGTCATTACATGTTTTACAATTATCTTTATGTTGAGAAAATTTAAAGTATCCTATTTATATGTCCACCACTGTACATGTGTACATGTACGTGTTAACCTCGATCACTTCTATAAATAGAGCACTGATAGACCCTAATAAATACAATATGTATTTGAATATCATTTTAGGGGGGCGAGTTGCAATTCAACATATTTGTACCATTTCCAGAAAATGTCCCGTTAATTTTCTGTTTTCTTTTTTCGGGTGGGGGTGCGCCATTCCAATGAAAATTTTTCCGTGTATTGCAAATAGTTTTCTTGTCCGCTAACCATCGCCCTGAAGCCGAGCACGGGGCAGTGCAAATACTTTGTCTTTATTTTTTTCAGGATATCTATCCCCCACTCAACATGGAAACGAATACGAATTCTTGTATCCCAATCAGAACCACCAGAGAGGATAAATATATAAAATGGTAAAATTCTCGGAACACAGAACTGCGTCCTTCGTTCACTCTTTTCAACGGAGTGTGTTAAATCCACTTGGGTGACCATTCCTTGTTTCCTAACCTTATATCTATAAGTACATATATAGGGGACCATGGATATGAGTATCTATTTCTGTGAAATATGTACACGACTCCGAAACCCAATATTGCTTTTAATCACAATTTTCCTCCTTTTTCCGGATTATATGTTTTCTAAAAGACAAAAAAAAAAAAAAAGATGTAGAATATTTTGATGAACAGATGGGTGGAAAAAGTGAATGAAATCCCCACAGATACTCGTACTCGTAAATGTTTGGTTTTTTTCTTCTTCACTTTAAGCCATTTTGTGGAACCTACCTCGGTATCCTATTTGGGATATATTTTTCTATAGTCGCCTCTGGTCACCACAAAAAAACCACCAACTAGGGTTTCTGTGCTATTACAAATTCCTGTGCTCTGCGGTTTGCCTAAATATGTGGCATTGTACGTGCTTTGACACGGAATGGCTGTGAGCATATGCAGAAGGTATTCGGTTATAGTCAGCGTGTGTAGTTGTCCATGCATTTTTTATAAGCGTTATATGGTAGACTCATTAATAGCGGTGGATAGTTTAGAATGGGCTGGTAACAACGGAGGAGCGTTTATTTATACATTGATACTGCATTTCTTATTATCAGCATGTGTGTTATACTATGTCCGAGATACTTTACTTAAACATAACTCACCAGTTCGAAATACCTTTAAGCAAATTTTTTTATTTCGTGTATCACCTCCGCGTACCACCTGCGTACCACCAAATATTTTGTTTTAAGTTTATTGATTTTATTCAATGAAACATCAAATATAACATAATAAATTGTTAAATATTTATAATGTCGATGTTAATATGGTAATTTGTATTAAGAATTATTATATTTGGGAACTTTTTTGGTCAGTTTTCAAAATGGCAACTCGCACAGAGTAGTCAGCATTCAAACGCTTTCTTTGCATAGTTTCAATCAAAGCCACCGAGAACGAAGTTTCACACAGCAAAATTTTGATGGCAGCTTGGCTCAATTCCTCGAATTCCGATTGTGATTATAATGAATTAGAAAACTGACATTTTTTCTCGCGTGCCACCTCTGGTACGCATACCATGTATTGCCGACCACTTCTTTAAACATTCTCCCATGTATTTGTTTACAGTCTGGATTCGGTTAATTTTTTCGGCGAAGGGCGGTTTCAATTAGGGCTCCATGTCAAATCGCCCAAACCAAATCACCCAAAATGCAAAAATGTCGCATTGCCCACAATTTTTGGGCGATTCAACACTATGGCAGATCGCTCAGAAATTAAAAAAATATCAAATCGCCAAAGAAAGTGTGGGCGTTCTATCAGAACTCATCCTTCCGATCGCCCAAAACCAAATCGCCCAAAATGAAACGAAAAATGTTAAATCGCCCAAAAATATCACATTTTGGGCAATTTGACATTTTCGTTAAATTGGGTTTAAAAGTGTGTTCAAAGCGAATTCTAACAATTACAGTAACGGCCACAGCAGAATGTTGTTGTTTTTTCTTCATGTTATGATTATGATATAAAATATAAGGGCGTGAAGCGGCGCGTGCGGTTACCGATTCGCTTCGCGGTTCGCGCCGTGTTTTGCGACGCACTTCGCACGCGGACCGGCGTGGCGCTTACGCGACGACGCGCCCCCCTCCCTCTACCGCTCGTTGGTTTTTCCCTAGATTGTAAGTGGAGTCTGACTTTTTGTTTTAATATATCCATTTCTTCAATCCTTCATTTCGGAGTAAAGCTGTTTTTTCTTTTCATTACTTACTTCAGATCGGGCCATTACATTTCTCAGTTTTTAAAATACAATGGTGTACTTGGACGGATGCTGAATAAAAAAGGAAACTTTCTCAAATTTGTTGTCAAAGTCCTACGGAATGAGGATGATGTTTATAGAAAGTGGTGGAATTATTAGTACCAAAAAATTTAAGTATTTAACTGAAGAAAATGTGTGTGTCACTTTTAATTTTTTTACATAATATGTTGGTTTTTTTTCGGATTCCGACAAAACGCCCATTTCTTTTTTGGGTTATTCGACATTTCTTTTTTTTTGGTCAACCTGTCATAGTGTTAAATCGCCCAAAATTGTTGGGCAATGTGACCTTTTTCAGATTTGGTTTTGGGCGATATGACTCACATCCACATTAACAAAGCCGAAATACAAAATCCCTTTTTTGGGTTTTTTGACATTATGCCAAATCGCCCAAAATATAAAAATGTCTAATTGACTTTTTTTTTGGGTGATTTGACATTTTTTTTGATATTTTGCATTTTGGGTGATTTGGTTTTGGGCGATTTAACACTGAGCCTTCAATTAGATGTTAGACATTTAAAAAACAACTAAAAAAAGAACGCCATTAATATCGAGTTTCTGGTACTTGCAATTCGCCTAAGTTTAATTTTTTCTGTAAATTCTCACTAAACAGAATGGAAAAACGTATTTCCACTTTATAACAATCTTCACGTTAAGATCTGAACTAAATCTGGTACTGCTGATACTGAATTTATGGCTTGAAACTGATTAGCGTTGAAATATGTTACATATATAATATAATTTTGAAAAGACTAAACTTCCTTTATTCAACTTCCGAATATCAGTTTGGTTTACTTTCTTTATAGGTACATTGTTGAAGTGCCTTCATGGTTCTGTGCGATAAAATTTACAAACTCTATACGTAATGAGATGGGAATTTAAAAAAAAAAATCTCAAGCGAATATAATTAGATAGTTAAACTACAAAATGCAATTACAGTGCACTCGTGACACATTTAGGAATTGAGTCTGCCTGCCATCGAACCGCGAACTGTTCTACTGCAACTGTACAACTCAAAAGCACTTACTTACATTACTTTCACTACAAAACAATTAAATGTTTTATATTATAGTTCCATTTTCGAAAAGTAATTAAGTACACAGCAAGTCCTTTGAAATGCATGCGCTGCACTGTCGGGAACAATTCACATTATTAACACACCTGCTGGAACCAATTATCGATTTTAGAATATTATAATAGGTTACTAGTATATTTACTATTTGCAGAATAATTATAAAAAAAAAATTGCATTAAATATGGATAAGGTCCAACGTTAGGGCGGGCCATTTGATTGTGGTGCATTTCTGACTTTTTCAAACAGGACTTGCATGCAATTGTATGGTATACACGTATTTCTGGACTTGCTGTCAGTTTTTCTTTAAAAGAATATTTTAAATAAAATTCCATTACCTGCTCGATTCAATTACAGAGTGTTGCGTTAAATAGATTCCATCGTTAATTAAAATCTCATTAACTTTGTTGGAATTAATTCATAGTGTTTTTTTATGAAAAAAAAAGAAATTAAAATTGAAATCGCTAGCCACTACTTTTTCCCATCTTCCAGGCAGGATACAAATATCATGTCAGAAAAACGCCTCATATTTACATAGATGCAATCCACGAATCGAACTATTTTTCGCGATGAGTCATCGCTCGGAACAAGTGATAATCAAAAGGAGCAGTGTCTGGAGAATACGGCGGGTGGAAAAGGACTTCCCATTTGCGTGTTTCTAAGTATATTTTGACTGGTTTTTTGAATTGTGGACGAGTATTGTCGTGCTGCAAAATAACTTTATCGTATCTTTCGAAGTATTCTGGTAATTTTTCAATGCACAGCCCAAGCGCAATAATTGTGGTCGGTAGGGATGGTTTCAGTCGGTTTGAGCAGCTCATAGTAGACCACATCCTGCTGATTCCACCAAATATCGTGGACCCAAGGATATTTGGATTCGCCGTCGATGCTGATGGTTGGCCGGGCTTAACCCATGTCTTTCTATTAGGGATGCGAACGATGTTAACATCGATGTTTTGATAACCGATACATCGCCGATACATCGACGGGAAAACTGTCAAACATCGACATCGTTCATTCATTTCGTTAAACATTGCCAAGATGTGTTAAATATAAAATGTGCTTGTATTTGTGTAATAGCATTATACGTAAAACCATTTCATAATAGGGTTGTCTCCCTCACATCCGATAACTTTTTTCAGTGTTCCGGACAGTTAAGTTTTTCACAAATGTGATGACGTATGTAAGAAGCATCATTCAATTCTTTTATTCTTTGCCGATTATCGTCTCCTGTTACAACAATAAAAAGAGACGCTATTGAGATTTGGAAGGATATGAAATCGCTTTTTCCAAAGCTTTCAATGATTGCAATTTTATATTTCCCCATCGTTGCCACGTCTGGTCCAAGCGAGCGTCTGTTCTCGGAGGCTGGGGCAACCATCACTCAGGACAGAAATAGACTTCTGGGGACTAGATTATTCAAGTTTCTTTTCCTCAACTCCATTTCTCAGTTGTTACATTCGAACAAATAAATGTTTATTTTGTCTCTTCCTTAATTTCATTTCAAAATTACGTTTAAATAAATAAATCCATTGAGAAAATATGTTTTATTTCACAGATGAATTTTATTGTTGTGTGGTCTAGTTGACTGGAAATTAGTTAAGGTTTTTGGGTTGAAACTGGTAAGACTAGTATATTTTGTTTTTTAGGTATAGTACGTCGTAAATATAGCCAACAATTTGTGTAATGGAGAAGTTCAATAAAACATCGGAAAAACATCGATGTATCGTTGTTAATACCGATGTTTTTTAACATCGATGTTTGTCGTGGAACCATCGATGTTTTCAAACATCGATGTTTTTAAGAACGATGTTGCATCCCTACTTTCTATGCAAACATCCCTTCCTATTCTGCCGTTGAACCAATTGTTCACAGGTGAAAAAACGCTTGATTTAAATTCATATGGGAAACAATTTCCTTGCTTTTAAATCATTCCCATGGCTTTAAGGCATTTTCCTACCGTTGACAAGTCAACTCCCTACGATTTAAACAATTCTTGAATAATTTGTCCTGGGTCTTTATGGTACAATTTGTGCAATTCTTCATCTTGGAACTTTTTCGACTGTACAGGTCGTTCCTTGTCTTGAGTGGCAATACGTGGTCTTTTTCTTTTCTTTTTGTTTCAGCCTTTTCATATGTTTCGCAGTTCATATTACATGCTTTACCGGTTGCTTCCTTTATTTTCGAAGTAGAGTCGTGAGAATTGGACGAATCTCTAATGATGGCTCTCCTATATCTGCTTCTGTAGTTGTTTCATATGTCCCTTCCTTCATATTTTTTCCGTAGTCCAACTCATTTTACAAATAATTGTTAACAACATTTTGGCTTCGTCCTATTTATTTTGCGATATTACGGCGTTTTAGGCCAGATTCACTAAACGCTTTGATTTGGTCCTTTTCGTTCTCCGTTAAAGGGTTACCGCGATGCATTTCAAAACATATGGTGAAAATAATATAACTATCGACTATAAAAAAAAACCGCGACGATTTGGTACCTTATCTCGACGTAAACTGATATTATTGCTACTGAAGATATTCTGATGAGCCAAAAATTTCGCAGGTTTTTTTTTCGAAGAATAAGATCAAAGCAACATAACACAATAACGGTTATATTTTTCGTTGGTTTTTCTGTGTCAAATCCTATCCTATCCTATCCTATCCTACTAATCCTACTAATATGTAAATGTGAAAGTTTGGATGTTTGTTGCTCTATAAAACCTTAACGGTTTAACAGACTTGAATGAAACTTTCGGGAATAGATAGTCTACTTCCTGGATTAGAGATTAGGCTACTTTTTAAACAAAACATACAATTCCTTGATTCCATAATTCGAGTTATTTCGAGAGAGTTGTTTCTGTAGATGTTATGCTCTTCTCTTCGCCACAAATCCATCGCTATCGCTTATTCTTTAATTTTCTTTCTAGCCATACGCGCATTGAATGAGGGAGGGGTAAACCATTGCCATTGATCGTCATTCTGTTGAGAGAGGGTTGTTCGTGTTAATAATTAATGCTCCTTTGCAGTGTTGCCGCAAGCTGAAATAGAAAGTCACTAGGCCAACCTCCAAAAATCACTAGCTTTACTGAAATTTGGAAGAGAAGTCACCAGAAAAAAAGTAGTAGAAAAAATAAAATGTTATTGTGCTCAGTGACAAAAATTGAGGGCTACATGTTCATGGGATTTAAACTTGAAAGTCGTATCCAGTGAGATGGTTAGATTTTAAGTAAGTTGAAAAGAAAAGGAACACTTCTTGCAACTCCAAACAAAATCTACTTATCTCGCTGGAAAGGACTGTCATACCCATGAACGTATGCGTAGCCTTCCACATAGGTAATTAAAATCGTATATTAGGGATGTTATATTAAGAAAAAATATATTTTTGCATGCCACAAAAATTATTGCTTAAAAAGTCAATAGAAAAAGCACTAAAAATTTGGTGACATGGAAATTTGTTTTGTCACTAAACGAGTGAAAATTCCACTAGATATAATGACAAAGTCACTAAAACGGCAACATTGCTCGTTTGTGGGATTGTGACACAAAGTAGAGGAGGGATGATTTTGCTGATATTTGCTACCGACTTTAGTTAGTTGTGTTTCTGCTTCATCAGCGTGCGGATATGGATCTACAGAAAGGGGGGAATGCACGATTCTTTTTACTTTCTTTTTTTTTGTCACTTTACAGCGGTATTTGGTTACCTTAAGGTTAAGTCAGTGGATACCTTAGAATAAAGATTTTCCTTTTATTTGAATTCACAAATACATATATTGTAGTAGGGAGGGGTAGGCAGGCGATGTTGAGTCTTAAAATTAGTAAATAGTTGGTGATTTCAGGCAAACCTCACCAGTTACTCCACGATCAATGCTTACAACAAAGCCTAATATCTTTGGCGTTTACATAATGCTATTGTACTTTAAATATGAACATTAAGTACAACTATTAGAGACAAGAAACCAGAAAGTACCATTATTTGATGCTCATAAAATACATATTATGTACATATGTGTTTAGACGTGTTTGAACACAGGTATATTACATTTGCATCAATTTTTTATGCAATCGTTTCATCTATAGGGAACAACCACTTAGTTCAGATAATAATGTATTGGCTTCAGAATTCTTTAGAATCTTAATTTATAATATCGCTTCCTACTACTTCCTTTCTATCATACTACAATCAAATGACGCGACTGATTTTTAGCACGGGCAACGCCGGGCAGGCAACAGCTAGCTAAGAATAAATAAATAATCTTGCAATATGTATAACACAAAGTTGTATACTTTTAATATATAAAAAGAGGGGAGCAGAAGTAAGATCATAGTTTTGAACCTATTCAGATGAGCGGCAGTGTATAAATTACACTATTTCTTTTGTATAAACATTTAAAACGTCACATTTAGAATATTTAAACCCAAGTCCACACAATTTCAAATTTAAACTTTAAAACTTATAAACTACATGAATACAAAAAAAAAATATAATAAATTCAGAGCTAATTTTTTTTGTAATTTTTTTTTCTCCATCTATGCACTCCTTCGTGAAATGATGACAACAAAAACGAACCCCATCTGGTAATTTTTCCCACATTATCAACATCTGCCCTCTCCACTATGCTATCGTGTCGGCTGTCAGGCATGAAATTAAGATGCTACGTGAAGGCCATATTGGTGGCAACAAAGAGAAACTCACTGTCGAATGGCTATCGCAGTCGATAGCAGAGATACGTAAGGAACTAAGCGAGTTGCAAGAGATTGCCAGCAAGGCATCGAAGGATGTCAACCAACGTACGCAGAATTTCGAAGACTTGGCTACAATCAAAAGCGATTTCCACCAGTTCAAGTTGGAATTGGAATCACTTAAAGAACGCCAACAAACGACTGAAGTATTTGTTAAGGAATTACGTGAGGATTCAATACAACGGGAGGAGGACCTACGAAGGATACTGCTGATGAGAAATCACGACCAAAGCGAAGAGGTAAGTGGTAGTGTG
This sequence comes from Brachyopa scutellaris, assembly GCA_949775065.1. NCBI lineage: Eukaryota > Metazoa > Arthropoda > Insecta > Diptera > Syrphidae > Brachyopa > Brachyopa scutellaris. Next base: position 29,712,816 of record OX459115.1, on the reverse strand, counting down.
TTGAATATTTGTACGAGTATCATATATATGTACCTACGTAACGTAGTATCTTACTCAAGTATCTCTTTCGTTTTTTTTTCGAAACCAATGGAATAAATGTCTGTGCGTATCGATATACTTTTTTATGTTACGAAGTCATTACTTGTTTACGTTTACTTCGTCGTCTTCTGTTGTTGTTGTTGTTGTTTTTTTTTTTTTTATCTGAAAAGCCCTAATTATTTATGGGATGGGTAAAATGGGAACAAAAAGCAAAAATAACGTTACCATCCGAAGACATACGTAATGCGGTATTAATTTTCATTCACATATATGACAATATCAATTTATTTTTACGAGTCAATTCTACCCATTTAATATTGAGCGGAACGATGTTAGTACCATATCCTTTTATCCCAATTATATGGAGAAAAATTCTTCTTTTTCATCGTCTGCATTGTCTTGATCCACGGTGTATCGCACAGTGGGGTCGAGATTTTGTAAGGTGAGCATGTTGCGTTACGGCATCCGTTAATGTTAGAACGTAATCCTCCATCAAAATACACCACTCAAATATGTTAAACCTAGGAGTGTGCCTGCCTAATGGTTTTGCTCTGTGAATTAAATATTTTGAATGATGCAGTCAATCGGAAGTTCTATCGCCTCTCTAATAAATTTACATAAATTTGCTGCCTTTTAACACTCTTCGGCATTTGAAATACAGTCAAAATCGGTTATAACGACCTTCAACGGACCGACGAATTTGGTCGTAATAAGCGTTAGGTCGCTATAACCGATATCAATGTTTCTGAATCTGTTTTCAAGTACATACCTACACTTTTTTACTTGTTTCATAATTTTTTAATTTATTCCTTATCATTTAGGATTGTGGTTATGGAGGAGTGTGAAACAGAATACTCTTTGGCAAGGTCTTTATTTTGCTCTCCAGCGTCCAATCTGAAAATTATACAGTAGAATCTCGGAAAGATGAACTATTCCAAAAGATGAACTACCCAGAAAGATCAACGGATTTTTTCCACCATTGCAGTATTCTAAAAGATGAACGGGTTGATTTTTGGATACTCGAAAATATGAACGCTCTACCCATAAATTTGTTTTTCTTCATTATTCGTGTTTAAGTTATTCGTAGTAGATTCATATAACTGTTATTCCTTGGAAAACTGCTCTTTTCTGCTTGATTCTGCATTTCATTTCGTTTGTTTTCATACCAGTATGAAGTGAATTTATAGGCGTGTTTTTTTCAAACCTATATAGGCTAAACATGTTTCTGCAACATGTTTTCAATGTAAAATACAACAAAACCTTAGCCTGGATGATTATCCAGTCTTATTTTTGTATGGAGAGCTTTTTCGAAATCTATATAGATTTGAAAAAAAAACGCGCCTTATGTAGAGGAAAGGCCGAGTAAAGTTTTCAAATTCAAAAGAAAAGTGCAAAGTGTTGAAAGACATCCTAATGCCCCGACCCATAGAATCCGTCGATACATGAATTTCGGCGGATAAAGTAGTTACACTGAGAGAAAAAACAACGTAAAATCAAATAAAACAACTTCAAATCAAAGTAAAATCTTAATGATTTGGCACCAAACGCGAAAATTTTTAAATCAAAGCAGTACAACTTTGAAAAAAAAAAATCGTTGTTAAAGTCAGTTGAAATTAAATACGACTTAACTTGAAATCAAAGTTGTAGAATAGAAGATTTGAATGTGTTGCGTATACGCTTTACAAATATCTTACCTTAAATTGAGTTCGGTTAATACTTACATTAAATGCGGGTTAGCATTGAAACGATATAAAGTAACATCAATGTAAATATGGCAGTTACTGAATTTAAATATGTGGCCAAATAATTTTAATACAGATTACTTCGTTTTTAATATGGCACTTTTTAAGATGATAGATATGTATGTAAGTAAATATATGTACAGCTACATATGTATATAGGATGTGTGTGTGATAAATAAAAACAACACAAATATTTTTATTAAATATTTATTACCTACAATTTAAAATGTACATGTAAATTTTATACATATGTATTTATTCCACAAAAGTTTTTCCCTAAATTCTGCGGCCAATATCCTCTATAGCGTCCCGAATATCGTCTTTCATTAAGCACTTAAGAGAACGGAAAGTTATGCGTTTATCTAGGAATACATATATTTAACACAAAATAAAACATTAGATAAGGCATGTATAATGTGTGCAGCATATGTAGGTACATAATTATATAAATTTATATATACAAACATATGCAGATTACATTATGTACATATTTTACCGGCTCAACCACAACTTTGAAAACTTACCTTTTAGACTTTCGAAGAGGCACTCAAATTCAAAGCCCTTTAGCAAATTAGACAATATGTCTCATTCATCGTCCATATGTAGCGGCTCAATAATCACGTCTAAAATTTTACCTTTTTTATCTACAAATTATATCACTTGGCTTTTTGAATTTAATTCAATGTTTTATAACACTGCAACATTTTTTTTTTTTTTGTTAGAAACAAACAAATTTTCTAAACGAGAACAAATAAACTCTACTTAACTACTCAACTCCAATAGACTGCCGGCAGGATACAAGATACGACATTGAGCAGACTCGTCTGCTTTTTACTGCGAAAACAGTTCACATTTTAAAAAAGGAATATGTTCCGCTTTGAATTAAATACGTTTTAACTTTGATTTAAATAGTTTCATAATTGAAAGAAAACAATAACTTCTTAATCGTTATCGAATTTTTTCAACTTAAAAATAAATTCGTAGTGTTGTTAAAGTGAAATGTTTTCAATTTTATGATTTCAAGAGTAGACTTCAATTTTGAAATAAAGCAAACAACGTTTAAATTCAAAGTTGTTCTACACTTATCATATTTTCTAATATCTTTTCATATTTAAATGACTATATTTTTAATTAAATTCAAATACGTTTATAAAAGATTATCGAAACTTTGTTTTAAATACGATGCTATTAAAATCTACTATGCAATTTTTCTCTGAGTGTAATTAGTTAAGTTCACACATTCACATATTGAAGTTCACGGTTCACGCATTCACAAATTGAGTGTATGCATTTTCATTGGTGGAAACATAGAGAGAATGAAGAGAATCGTTGACATTTCTATGTAGATACATATGTGACGGATTATATGGGACTGCTCTATCCGGCAATACTTCAACTTCAACATCAAAGTACAACGGAACGAAGTCGACGGATTCGATGGGTCGGAGCCTTTAACTAATATTAAGTATCTACTCAAAAAGATGAACACTTCGAAAAGATGAACAGGGTCTGTTTTTTATTCGTTCATCTTTCCGAGATTCTACTGTACTTGCTTTTTATCGATTTTAAAGATTTTTCGTTTCGGATTCATTTTCCAACTCAACTTTATGCGAACCGAATAAAATAAAACTTCCACAACCACTCGTTACACTGAAACAAGCACAAAGTAATTTTCCTATCTATTGTTGAACAAACCCCAAAACAATAATAAACGCAAAACAAAACGAAAAATATAACATCAACAAACGGTTAGCTGTAACATATCTGAAATTCTATGTACACACAGATACATCGCATTTACAGATAAACAGTGTACCGTTTTTTTGATGTGTAAACATCTTAGCTCTCGGTATGGGCTAACTTTTCGCCGTCGTCCATCACGCGTAACCAAACTTAGTATAAGTGCGTTCTCTGTATATGATTCTCTTAGCATAAGTGCATTTGCTGTTTATCTGCCATCATAAACAAATGTATGTTTACACATCAAATTTCAGGAGTATCTGGTACTCATGCCTTTTTTTTTAATAAAAAAGCATTCGCTTCGATTTTAGTCCTCATAACCAATAATTTATTTCAAAAAAAGAGAAAAATCGGTCGTTTTAAGCGATATGTCGTTGTAAGCGATTTTGACTGTATGTGTTTACAGGAATTTCCATTAAATATTTAAGTCAGCAGGGGACACTAAGAAAGTGGTTTTGCTTTAATTAATGTTCACATTTAACTCACTTTAAAGGTAATGCAAATACACAGTTAGCTTTGTCATACTTCTGTTAAGTGACAGATGCAAATTTAGCCAGTAAAATACATTATACCCGACAACAGATTGTGCAAACGTCTCTTACTCTATTGGAAAAGTTACTTTTTGTTGTTTGGGATTGAGATAACTAATAGACTTTCTAAGTACCTAACCTACCTATAACAGCAAAATGACTAACTTAGGCCACACTGAACTTTGTTCAAAGAAATATCTTTTCATTCCTTTTCCCACTTTTTTTTTGCTTTTGCTTTTTTATCTGATTAAGCTTCTCTCACTTGACATACTTACACACACACAGTCATCTTAAGTCCAATCTAGAATGTCGTGTACACTTGAAATACAAGAAGTAATTCTCCTTATTATCCTTTTTGTGCAGGAATAAGGATGATCGTTCGAAATCAAAATCCGATAACTTAAAACTGCACTGTCATCGATACAACGACATACAACGACAACGTCCTGGATGATGTTTTAGTTAGATTGAACAAAAGGGCTCTGTTGTTGTCCTCCTCTCCCCTTTCCTTAGATACTGCTACTATCACCAAGCGAGAGTTCTTCCATTATTTTCCTGTTGCTCTCGGTAGAGGGATTTGGGAAATTTAATAAAGAATATCTGTGAATTTCTTCACCACCTATTTCCGAGCCTCCCTCTCATTGTCTCCTACATACACTTTCTCATTTTTAGTCAGTCTGGGACCTGCTGTGGCGTTGGGTCCTTTGGAAATTGGAAGGAATCATACCCCCCCGTGTGTGTATTGGAGTGGTGCGAGCGAGTGTGTGCATGTGTGTAATGGATAATGAAAACATGATTTTCTTCGCACATGACTGGAATTCACTTTAAAAGCGAAAAAAAATACAAGTTACGTAAATGTACAATAAATGTATCCGAAGGTAAGAAAGATTTGTACACATACTTTATTGTGTATGTATGGTATATACATTTGTATATATAATAATAATAATGTATGTATGTATACCCGAATGCTTGCATTGGAAATTGCCAATTTTCTTGTTTAAATCCCGCGCGGCACACGGTACACTTTGTTTTTATTGGTATTTTGATTTTCACGGGAACATGAAAGACAAGTTGAATTTTATGTAAATTTTGTTTTCCTCTTCTCTTTTACTAGTACCTTGGTACTTTTTTTTGTATACTTATTATTTACTCCATAAGGGGTAGGTATTGGTGTCGAGGAAAATGTTCACCATTTTCGCGAACCACTGAATGATGTCATTCAGGATATTAAAGTGTTCAAAACATAATTTTCAACAACCACTCTTTTAAGTTCCATGGATCTAGCGGAAGTACACCAATTCCTAGATCGTAACTTGATATTAAATTTTAGCTTGAAGTTGCAACGTTTCATGATACTAAGGCCGTGTGCCAATTGCGTTAAAATATTATCTTCTGGCTAATTTTTGACGTTTCTACTAGAGGTGGATAAAATTTTAGCATTTTGCTGTGTCGATTCAATTAAATGGGATTTTTTTTTGGTACTATTTTTCATTAATTTCCCACTAGAATTGAAAAATGTCCCTTTCATTTCATTCATATCACATTTTTTTAGAACTAAAATTACCACTGTTGTCCCAATTTTAGATAAAAAAAATAACATAAAAAAGCATAACTAATAATCATTTTCCGTGTTAATGCTTTCGTTTGTAAATTATGTGTAATTTGTTAACATTGATTGATCAACAAAGTTCGTCATTTGTTAATAGAAAATACAAAGATAATATTTCACTAATCAACATTATTCAAACTATCAATTTTACTTGTTTTTGCACGATATTGCTCATATTAATTACTTTTTTTTATAAAAAAAATATGTTGAACTGGTTTTTACATAATTTTCACAATGGGCAGTTTTCCCATCGTATGTGAACACTAGTGCACTACATTTGTCCACCGACAATCGACTTGGAAAACTGAAACAAACGCAAAGCTCTCGTCGTCTCTCTCTTTCCTTCATGGGTATATACAAATGTCAAACATTAGCCACAGGATAATTTTTTATGCAGCTCCAGAGCCGGCTAATTTTTTGAGGTCTATATTCACCTTACTAGCGTCAAAAATTAACCAGAGGATAATATTTTAATGCAATTGGCCCACGTCCTAAGGACTGAAACGAATAAAATTTAGAAATTCATGCAAATAATTTTTATTTGCTTCAAAAACTATATTTTTAGAAATTCGTTTACAGTTAATGAAAGCAGAAAATTTATTTAGGCTCGCATTCTTTTCTTTCGAATGTCCTTCATACGGTTGATGGTAGTTACGTCCGTGACTTTTTTGGATACTCTTTCCTATTTCATACCAACATTTTTAGGGTCCTTAGCACACTGCTCACTGTTCCTCAATTTTGTTTTAACCAAGGCCCAACCCGATACCTTTCAATTAGACGACACTGTGGGACATTAGGTGGGTTCATGTCTTTTGGGACAAAATAGCCACAGGCAAGTTTAACGTTGAACCCTCGTGTTTGTTTATAAATGGAATTAACCGTTTTTTCACGCACTCATCAATATACACTTCCACATTAATTATTCCAGTTGTAATAAACGGTCTGCATCTGTGTCCACATTGGCAAAGAGCTTGTCATTTCGATCCGAACTTTTCCACTCCCATCGGTGCTTCTGATTGCGAGAGAATCTCTTCTTCCAAGGAATTATAAAATTGCTCACCTGGAAGAGTACTAAAGTCAGCTTTGACATTGGTTTCATCGTCCAAAATCAAGTTGGCTTTCTTGCGTCCCTCCAAGTAGTATAACTTTCGTGCTCGTATTTTTAAAGCCTTTTTGCTTCTCGTGCTTTAGGTATTTTTTCGTTTTTTCCGCGTTCTTATACCAGCCTATTTTTTTGCATCTTTATAACCATTGTTGAGTTGGTAGTACATTTCCGATCAACATCTCTGGATGGCATGGCTCGCTTGATTGTCAACGTCTCGAAATATCTTTTTAGAACAGAATCAACTGTACTGCGTGCTACGTTCAAATTGTTTGCAATCAAATGGTTTGGTGGCGAAGGTCTTTCTAGCCATTTTTCGATGATCTTCTTATGGCGTTCCTCTTGACTAATCTTTTATAAATAATTTTGTTCGGTTCAGTCCTTGTTTCTTTACCGAATGAATAATTCAGCTCTATTACAAGCGCCATCGATATTTAGGTAAGATAACGCTCACTGGGTGTCTACAATCCTTCCCGGTGCTAATCAAATATGGCAACATCGTCTTTGTTACAAATACAGTTTTTCAATAGCCACATTCGAACTTTGACAGCTTATGGCTCTGACGTTGCATCCGGAGAAACTTACTGTTTGATGTGGATTTTGATCGGGCGGCGTCATTGCGTCATAGAGAATGGCTAGAAGGTGACTATCAATAGCGAACGGTATCGGGCCATGATAACTGACTTTTTGTGGCCTCAACTGGAGGACATGAACCTGGACGACATGTGGTTCCAACAAGATGGCGCAACATCAGGCGTTACATTGGAGTTGTTGCAAGAAACGTTCCCAGAACGCGTTATTTCCAGAAGAGGCGATGTGGAATGGCTGCCAAGGTTTCTGACTTTGTTCTCTAGGGCTACGTTAAGTCATTGGTTTATGGCGACAAACCAACAACAATTGACCAACTGGATAACAGCATCAGTCAACCTATTTGGTGTTATCCAGCCCAACTTATGCAACAGAGTCATACAAAATTGGGCATCTCGGATCGAGTCCTGTAAACGAAGCCGCGGAGACCATTTGAATGATGAAATGTACTCACACACAACTCTTTTTATCCAATTTAAAAGTTAAGATACGCTTAATGAAAAAAGTGCGTGAGAATGTCGCGCGTTGGAAGTGAAACTTCTTAGGTTCTATACTCTGGTCCACAAAAGTTGTCAGTACAGCGAAGATAGGACATTTGCCTCTCAGTATTGTTACAATAGCTTGCATAAATCTGTCCCTCTTATAAACACTCACTGGATTACCGTAGTTGCATGACAAATCGCCGCAAATCGGATGGCATTACCCGTAGGGTTACCATCTCCTGATTTGAGAACAACACAATTAGTCGAACGAAATAAAGATAATTATGTACAAAGTGGACACCACATCGATGCGTAAAGATACTCAAAAAAATACCCTCTACAGTCTACATCATACAAATATTTATTTCATCAAAATCGAGGTGTTATCCATTTTGTACACAATTACCGAAATAGATCTTGTATTGCAATGTGCATTGCACAAGAAAGAAATCTTATCTGCCACAAAAAACTATCGAAATATTCAAAAGGGTATTGCAAGCTGAATTTAAAGGTTCGAGTTAAAAACGACGTTTTTTATTCTTCATATTTATCTTAAAGGAATAAAACAAAAGAAGTTACATCTCATATAAAATTTTTGTATGAAAACATTTTTACCCGCAGAAGAAATTGTATACATAAACCCCTTTTCACTGTGGTAGTATTATTTCGGAGCAAAACATTTTGAAAGTTGTGTAGGTATGCATTAGTTTCCTACATCATTTAACCGCTCAAACTCGGTAGAAGATTTTCAGTCGTTTCTTACCGCAGACCTCAGTCCCTTCGCCAAGAAAACCGATTTTGTGCCGGCAAAAATCATCTCGTGTGCGGTGGCCCAATGTTTGCATGGTGGTGTTGAAAATAAGAATTTTATTTTCTTGGCTTCTTTTGTTGTTGTTTTCTTAGCTTGCTTGTACTTTTGATATTTTGTGGCTCGATATGTATGTGTATTTTTTTTAGAATTTATTTTGCTGCCTGTTGAATTTGGAGAAGGGGAAGCGTTTCACATTTTCGTCTGATTCAGGCAAATTTGCTCTACCGCGGCTAAAAAAGTTTCACTTCAAAAACCTTTGAAAAACATAAATACATAATTCATTTTTTCTTTGGTGTATGGATGCTGATAAATCGTCTGCTCTGCATCTTTCAATTTGTGTTTTTTTTTTTTTGTCTTTGAATTGAATTTGAAACACTTTTTGCGTGCGAGGGCAGGTACGTGCGACCAAGCTGTACACTTTATTTTGTATGTTTAATATAAATGTGGGAACATTTTTTTTTTTAGGTAACTGTTTTACGTGAGGATCACGTTTCAAGTTTTGGCAAATATTCAAACAAAAAACGCTGTTGTTGTTGTTTTTTTTTTTAGCGAAAGGGAAGAGGTCATGAAAGCCCAGGTAAAGTAGGTAATACCCGTCTTCTTGGAAAGAGCTTCGTGTTTTTTTGTTGTATTTATTTTTATTTTCATTTTCCTTCGCCTTACTGTCAACTTCTGCTCAATTGACGTTGAATGATTTTACAATTTCTGTGTTAATATTTTATGCTTTTCGGGCATTTGGTAGGTGAAGCGAGTTACTTGCTAAATAAAACGGAAGGAGGCTGTTAAAAAGAAGACGAGGAGTTTGTTCTATCTAACGACAATATCGTGATTTTACGGCGGAGATGATAAGGACTCGTATACTCGTTTATTTTTATATTGAGATCAAAATTTGATTATAGTGATGGAATTGAAGTATTGAAACGTGTTTTCTTGCTGATTTGAGGCAGCCAAACGGGAGGTGGATATGAAAGAATTTGTGTGTGTTTTTTTTACTTGGTAGATAAGGTGCTGGAAGTAAGCCAGTGAAGCAGTCACGTGGAATTGTGAAAGATATATGTAAGTAACATAAGTTGACTTCAGAGGGACTTACATAAGTTTTTATTTTGTCGGTAGGAAGATTTTTTTTTATTATTTGTTTTTTTTTTTTTGTTTGCGTGTAAGGTTGATTGATGTGCATTTAGGTGAAACGTGTGTAATCAGGTTGAATCGGATTTTAAGTATGAAAATATAACTTGAAATTCAAGTATTGAAGAATAGCATATTCGAGGACAATTTTTTTGGGAAGTTTTTTGATTTGCGGTATTGTTTTGATTGACGCTAATGAGTATTTCATCTTCTGACTCTCCTTTCGGTAAGGCTTGCTTTGGTTTAGAGTCATTTTAAGTTGTTTTCCACGATTTAAATCTACCATCTTTATAAGACGTGGAAAGCAAGTCTTTCGAGACTTCGAACTTAAGTCTTAGACCGCCGATTAGCGACAGTCCCGATGGCTTTATAAATGCATTTATGTGCAATTAAATGTACTGCATTATCATTTCGCAGTTGTGCTTTGGGGGTTTTGTTTTTTAATGTATGCTTGTAAACTGGATGTCCAGTATAACAAAAGATATAATGTTTAGCCAATTCTCTATATCAAAAGATTCATTAAATTGAAACTAGTTTATTCGACCTTAATCTTCCGTCGGGCGCAACTGATCTGACAGGCGCAGCTGCTAAAGATTTGCGTACCATTGCACAGTTTTTGACGCAAAGAATGCGAGCTTTTTATTAGTTTCATATTTTTGCATTACCCACTCAAAAAAACAATTCAGTTGGTGATTGAATGACTGGAAGTACATTTTGTAACCATTTTGATCTGACAAGCACATTGCGCCCGTTCTTGGAACTTTTTCAAGACATAATCGTTTACTTCTGTTAGCATTGCTTTTGGCCCGTTATTTTATTTTTCTTTGTGCATTTAATTTTAAAGTTTCTATACATATTAATTTTTGAGAGATATTTTGATTTTAAAATTTTTCTATCAAGAATTTAATATGAGAAGTAAAAACAATACCTCGGCTCTGCCATAACTTCAAAAAATGACATCTCGTCGGAAATCAAACGAAGGATTACTCTTGCCAACCGCTGTTTCTTTGGGCTAAGAAGGCAATTGAGTAGTAAAGTCCTTTCTCGATCGACTAAGGAGACTCTTTATAAGACCCTTATCATCCCAGTCTTGCTATATGGAGCTGAAGCATGGACTTTATCGAAAGCGGATGAAGATATCCTTGGTCGCTTCGAGAGAAAAATCCTTCGTAAGATATTCGGTCCCGTTTGCGTTGACGGGTTCTGGAGGAGAAGATTCAACCACGAACTGTACGAGCTGTACAGCGACATCAACCTGGTCAAAAAACTGCACATTGGACGTTTAAGATGGCTAGGACATGTAGAGCGTATGGACATCAACGCTTCGGCTCGGAGAATATTCGACTCTTACCCGGAGGGTCAGCGCAGCAAAGGACGACCTCGCCTAAGGTGGCGCACACAAGTAGAACAAGACCTCAGACAACTTGATATCGAAGTGAAGCGATTGTACAATAAAGCGGATTGGAGCATCTGTTGGGCTCCGGAGTTCCTTAGCAAGTTTCGGTGTTTGAATTACACATCCTAGCATACAAAATGATAAGTAGCCAAAAAAGCGTCAACCTCTTTCAGACTTAATAGTTTACCTTGTTTTGCTAAGTTGGATTTGCTTCATAATATAGCTATCATCTGCCTGGCTTTGAGATTCGTTTTTCGTATGATGATGTCCGCCATATCTTCAGTGATTAGAGAATGAAAGATTTTAAATTGATGCTTCCGGTGTAATCGACAATAGCAGCTTAATCGCGAAGCTGTTCTATCTCGCAATCTTCATCGAATTCATCATCATTCATTTCTGCATTCATTCGCTTTCAGGTCAGGTCAACATCATCATCACGTTCGAACAGATCGACAGCATTTTCATTATCTCTCTGTTAATCCACAAATGCAGCATATCTTTCATCCACTGCACACCTTTCCTCCTCGGTCATTAGTTGGTAGCATGGTAGCACCAAATTTGCAACATTTCCACCTATGTTTGCCAATTTGTCATATTTAAAACAGTATAATTATTACTGTTGTGGCCTTGGTGGTTAGTGCGTTGGACTACTACGCATGCTGCCCTGTCCGGGTTCAATCCCAGCTAAAACACCTAAAAGTCTTTCCACAGTGCCACCTCTTTTGAATGTCTGACAAGTAATCAAAGAGTATCATTTGTCATGAGAAGCTTCTCAATTCGTCGTTCGGAGTCCCTTCCATTCGTGCAAAAATACAACACGCACACACAAATAGTTGCGAGAAGCTAGGCTTGGTTCTGTACAGGACTGCTGACGCCGTATATTTATTTTATTTTTTTTATAATTATTAGTTACCAATTCAATAGGGTGCAGCTCGTATAATTGCCGATAAATTCAATAGAACTTAGCAAGAAGAAAATTATGCACTGGTTAACCACAGCTAAGCACGAGCGGAAATGATTCCTAAACCATTATTTTCCAGAATCTGTTCTCTATAATACGCACAGGTCCCTATATGGACCCTGTAGCTGATTATCGTACTAAGTGCCTTCAAAATAAAAATATAAATAAAATAGAGTGAACGAATTGCTTCGGAAATAGTTTTAGTCGCTCCAGCATTGATTTTTTATGGAATACAGTAAACATGAAGTTTCTAGTACATGCATGAAAAGATTTGTAAACATTCCAAAAATCTAAAAGTCCCTAGGGACCCTCTCACCAATCGAAGGGCTTAAAACTGTACCAAATCAGCAGCATTATTGCCAATCAAAACAATACCCACCCACAGTTATAGAACCTAACTATATAAATATATATATGCATACATATGTATGCTTTTGCTCTTTTCAATTAAATTACAATATTGAATTTTATTTTGTACACCTCCAAAGCGTCGAGTACAAACAGTATGCCATATCATTACCAAACCAAAAGTTCGTAGATAATGTATGTACATATTATCGTTCAAATTATTTAAAGTTAATCTTTTCATTTGTTTTAGATATACAAACTCAATTATCACTTGATGGGTAATTAACAATAAATAAATATTTAAATTTTATTTTAATTGATCAGAATTAATTTCCATGGAAATTTACTACCGCGACCCCACACTGCGGTCTGCTACTCTAGTTTTTTTTTTGCGTTTGGTGTGCAAAAGTGATGGAATCCCAATTCCAATTGTATCTGTGAGTTTGTGAATCTGGAACTTAATTACAGTACATACCTGTTTTGAAAAACTAAATTGTTTTTTTGAATTAAATTCATAACAATGGTTTTTTTTAAATACCTGTTCTCTTCGCACAAAAAAAAAATATTAACGAATCGAAAAAGGAACAAACACGCAACGAAAATATGTTAAAAGAAATGAATAAAAACCTATAAAAACAAAACATTTAACGATTTGTGTATTTTTGTATAAAGCGGTTCCTTGGTTTGGCCTTCTTCCAGGCAAAGGTACACGTTCATATCGTGTGTGTAACTTTCTCAGCCATCTGCTATCGTCTGGTTGATTTTATTAAACTCCACCGAATGATATACATATATACGAGTTAGTATGTGATGTATGTATGTGTTATACAGGGGGGGAAACACTTTAAGAGGGATACATCTGCAAGATTAACGACAGAGACACGGAACCAAATGTATATCTATACACGTCTTTTATTTTCCTTTACCGAAAGGTTCCTTTTTGTTGATGTTTTTTTTTTTTTTTTATCTTTTTGGCATTAAACAGCCCTTTGTGAGAGATGCTCCTACTGGAATGCTGGTTGATATCAACCAGGTAACATCTGCTCGATGCAGACGATGATTTTCTTCTTTTTGTTTTTGTTGTATATTCTGCAGTGAAGGCCTCCTCCGTAGGGTTGTATTTTTATTTTTTAGGAGGAAGGTGATGTTCTCCGACCAGTTTTGGATTCTTTGAAGGTTTTTAGTTGGTCGTGTAGTCCGTAACCATGGTGTGGTGCAAAAGGATATTTCTTAAGGTATTTATTTTACTACAATGACAGTTATGTCTTTCTTTGCGCTACTCCGGAAGTATGGACCACGATGAGAGTAAACAAAAATATAACGACGACGATGGAGACATTCAACAGAGCGATGCAAAAAAAAAAAAATAAGTAGGTAGGTATGTACCTACGTGTAAACGTAAAGGTTCAAAACACAGAAATCTTAAATTTTACTTGCGTCTTGTTCTTGTTCGTCTTTCGTGCTCTGTTTGTCTTTGTGCTTCAATTAGAGTGAAATTCAATTTATACCTTTACGGCTCCGAGATGAAGAGCAAATACCCATAGTAAAAGGGTGAGCCAATTACTTACTCATTTCACATTGCAATGGGGAGGAGAAAGCAGAAAGAAATGAAAGTAAACAACGAATCGTAAGCGGCAGGAAATGTCTTCTTTGAAATCAACGGTATTCGTTTTATTTAGAACTCATCAAGAGATAACGCAGTTAACCAAACATAATGGTGAAGATAAATGAACATATTTTTGGGAACCAAATTTCAGGAAGGTGAAGAGATTCTAAGGATAAAGAACCAATCATAATTTCTCCGCACTGCCAGAAAACTCCATCGATTGTGCATTGTCGCAACTACTTTACAGAAACGAAAAACATCGCAATATTATCGGATTTGAAATCCGCTCTGCAATCACTCATTAGTCATAACAGCAAAACAGAAGCGTTAATCGCTAGAAATATCAGGACGACTATTTACCATGGTTCAGCAGAAAGGACAACATATACAATTCTAGTGGGTACCGGGCACACGTAAACCTCCTAGGAAATAAAGCTGCAGACGCCTTAGTCTAAAAGGAAGCCAACATTATTAAGAGAACCCCGAAATTCATAACATTACTTAACATATTGCAACGAATAAGGACCTCGCTCACAAACAAAGAAATTCATAATGAACGCAGAACTATGGAAGGAAAGAGGTATGAAAACATCGTTAGTCTCTAACCTAGGGTTACCAGATTCAAAATGACGAAAAGGGGGACATCGCGAGACAAAATATGTTTTTAAAAAAATATAACAGCAGCGTAAAAAAAGTTAAAGCAAATTAAACACGTCGCACATTCAGGACCTTCTTTGCTTTTTTGTTATCCACTCGAAACACTTTTCCCAGCACTGATTATATGCTCACTTTCTTTTTTTATTCGCTTTTTCAGACATTTTAGGTACTACTAAATGCAAACGAAAATAATTTCTAAATAATTTGTAAACAAAAACTGACAGAGGACAGATAGCAGCACAAATCATATACTGACAGATGAAGGAAAACTTTTGCGCGTCAAGTGATATGTAGGTCGTTGAATAAATGCGTTCAGCTTTGAAAGGATTTTGAACTTCGAAGGGATGTGTTTACAGAGAATCTTTTAAAAATATTTAATGAAAATATTTTAACAGTTCTAGATTCAATTTTTGAATTTTACTTAATAAGGGGGACAGAGGTTTGTATTGGGGGGACAAACAGCATTTTGGTATGAAAAAGGGGGACTGTCCCCCCTAAAGAGGGACGTCTGGTAACCCTACTCTAACCTAACTTGGTTCAAGCTCCACGAAAAGATGCAGTAGCACTTTTACGATTAAAAATCGGACGCAGTTGCATAGCAACATACCTGAAAAAGATTAGCATCAAAGAATCAGACGTCTGCACACTATATAATAGAAACGAATTACAAGACGAAGAACACGCCCAGCCATAGACGACGACGCTAGAAAGCAGAGCTACAACATCATACATCTACATATATTGGGTTGCTCGAGGAATGATAACCTAGGCCAGTTTCCTCAATTAGCAGACCCAAAGCAAGTGGTTATAATTGTTTCTATCAACTGAACTACATACGTATGTGTATACGTACATGCTAAATTATTGCCTTTTCAACTTTGCTTGCATTTGTGCATTGAAAATGTACGTTAAAATCTGTCTGTCTGTTTGACCGTTTGGAACACAAATATGCTGTAAAAGTTTTCATATAAATTTGGGTTTTTTTTTGGGTTGGGGTCACAATCCCGAAAACCAAAATCCCGAAGACCCAATCCAAAATCCCGAAAATCCACAGTACCGAAAATCCAAAATCCCGCAAATCCAAAATCTCGAAAAGCCAAAATCCCGAAAATAAAATGTGCGCAAATTTTGCATTTTATATAATTTTTCGGGATTCCGTTTTCGGGACTTTTTGTTTAAAAGGAAAGCAGACAAAGGTTTGTCCATTCCCGTTGGCGTTAATGTTGTAATATTTTACAATTCGCGATGTGCCTTCAGTTGCGTTGATTTCAATCGGTGTGATATATGTAGATTAGATTTTAGTTTCAGTTAATTGATTTTATACAGATTGACGTATATTGATCGCTGTTTTAGATGAAGAGCAAATCCGTGTGAAAACATGAACTTATATCGAAAATAACTTCCGGCGGAAACTAAAGAATAAGAAAACGTTACGTTATTAAGGAAAACAAAATTAAAAAGATTTACGCGAAACGTAACGAGCATTCTGAAATAAGTTTTTAATGTGCATTGCCGTTCGATATGAATTTGTATTAGATATTGTTTTGTCAGAGATCGTGCCTTAAACGTATGTGTTAATAAGACTTGAACTGTTTGGTTATGTTTCGTTCGTGTTTCATACAAACGTCTTTTTATTTTCACTTTCGGGATTTTGGATTTTCGGGATTTTGGATATTCGGGATCTTAGATTTCGGAATTTTGGATTTTCGGGATTCTGTCCGACTCCCTTTTTTTATATAATTCAGTTTGGGTAGAAATAAGCTATGTTCAGTCGATTGCCAGATCGGACATTTATTCCAGATCTCTTACAACCGTGTGAACTGACAAATTTTAGTCTCCAAACATTGTCAGAAAAAGCATTGTCAGACAATTGCCAGACCGCTTTCTAACACTAAATTGTCAGGCCTCTGTCAATCGTGTGAATACATTTTTGTTACGTTGTCAGGCCATTGTCACGCGTTTCGGACATTTGCAGGCTCATTTCATATTGTCAGATGTGCGAGAATGGAACATCTGCAAATAAAATTATTGTCAGATATTTTTGTTATTATTTCATTGAAATATATTATTTTGGGAGCTGATTCCTTGGTTCATTTTATTTAAATTTTGAAAGTGTGGGATCTATCTTCAACACCTATGATGTTGAAAAAAGTTACTATATGGAGATATAATATAAAGGTATTTTAGCACAAAGAAAATGCTATGAATCTGACAACATCTGGCAATGAATTTGTAGATTTTTTATAAACAGTCATCTACCAACCGTGTGAACAATATTGTTAGATCTGGCAAACGTCTGAACATAGCTTAAGTTGGTTTTTTTTTTAAAATGACATTTCATAATACCTGATGGTTAAGTGGACTCGGTTGACAATTCTCTAGACACCGACAAATCCTTGTACTATACCCAGTTTGAAAATGGACTGCGGGTTAGGCTCGACATATCGAAATACTATCGCCTACCGAATTTCCCTAACGTTTTCCAGGCTTGTCCACCCAATACCCAAACACAATATCGCTATTATAACAGATAGTCAAGCCGCAATTTAAGCCATAAATATAAATAAATCGAAACTAATAGATCAATACCAAGAAAAACTCAATTGCTTGTGCAACCGGCCTAGAGTCACTCTTGTACGAGTTCTAGGACAGTGCCATAAATGGGAAAGAGAGAGTCGACAATCGGGCTAGTCGATGGTCTGCCCTTAACAGGCGTTGTTAAGAACAATATACTCTCACACTTCGTTAAACTAGCTCTCTAAGGTGGACTAGTCTGACAAACTGTGTCTTTTCCAGAAAGATATATGGTCAAGTAAAATTAGGTCAAAAAGACATACCTAGTAAGAGTAGTGGCAGTTAGTACAGGGCACTGGCTAATAGGGTATCATGCAGCCAGACTAGCGATTCCTCTCAAGAATTTGTGCTCAAATTGCAAAGATGAAAATGAAAATGAGACACTTACTCATTTTCTAGCGAGAGCCAAGCAGCGCATATTGAGCTAACACTTCTTCGATGACCTTAAAAAGATATCCAAGAAAAGGATTGCAGTACTTATCCTCTTCTTAAACTCCACAGGGTGGATATACCGAATATCTCGACTTGCATTTGAATAAACGGGTTACCAGAGGTTTGTATGTAGTATCAAAAGGGCGCCCTTTTTACGATATTTCGGTTTTTCTTTCCCCTGAAACCACCACTTCTACCTACCTACTTATCTGTATAGCAACTAGAAAATTATGATCTTGAGACGGCTTTAGGGGCTACACGGTACATGGGTTTCTTACTTACTTAGTTGGCGCTACAGCTCGAGGTGAACCTGGGCCTGCTTCTCGCAACCATTTGTGTGTGCGTGTTATATTTTTGCACGAATGGAAGGGACCTACAGTTTTTTTGCCAACTCCGAACGGCGAGTTGAGAAGCTCAATCGTGTCAAATGATACTCTTTGATGCTTGTCAGACATTCGAAAGAGGTGGGCACTGTGAAAAACTTTTAGGTGTTTGCGGCGGGATTCGAACCCAAGACCGCTGGCTCAGTAGTCCGACGCACTAACCACTTGCGCTACGGTGCCCACATGGGTACATGGGTTTCATGGCTGCAAAAAAATCAAATTTTTATTGTGCTATTAAATTCTACAACATCTCTAAAATATTTTTCTAAATTTTCAAGTTGATCGGAATAATAGTTTCGGAGATAGAGCCTTGGGAAGTTGCGCGCTCAACGCTATTTGGGGTCAGTTTAATTGTCACTCAAAACTTAAAACGCGTTTTTCTCGAAACTGTATTTTCAAAGTCGGTTGTCAAGATTTCTCGAAAACTACGGAACCGATCTTGATGAAATTTTACACACGTCTTCGAGATATTATTGACAAGGACTTGGACGAAGGATTTTTTTTTTGCAACTATTTTTAAAAAAGAAATTTAGAGCAAATTTTACCGAAATTTTTAAATTTTTTTTAAAATGTCTGCCAAAAATTCAATTTTTACTTTTTTGTTTTTTCCTTCGTCCAAGTTCTGGTTTAAGTTACTAACTAAAACACGTATTTTTTTGACTTTAGTTGATCCTGTGATGAGTTCTGTTGTCAACGTGCGAGGGCTCACCGGAAATGACGTCGCATTTCAGAAACTCTTTGCCAAATGTGTATATTTAGGGCAATGAAAAATTTGAATGAAATATTTAATTTTTTATATAAAAAAAAATGTTGTCCTGTAAATATTTCGGCAAAAGGTGCCATGACTTTGTCAATCTCTATGCAGCCGAATGCGATATAGATATTTTGAAACAGTTGTTCATATTTTGTGGAACAAAAATACAGTTGGAGTAAAAGTTAAACGTTGTTTCGCGTTGTGGTCTGTCAGACCACACAAATAAAAACGATTTTTCTTGGAATTGAGGGTAGGATTGTGAGTTTAAACGGTCTCAATGTGTGGTGGGCTTATGATTCTAATACGTGCTATCCATTGCAGGGTCAAATTTACACAGGTAAAGCCCCCCATGAAGATAGAGAGGTGAATTAGGGCAAGCGAGTGGTAATGGATATTGTTATAGCGTTTTTTTTTTTTTGGTACAGGATGAACAATATTACGGTGACAACTTCTTTTCCACACTCGACTTAGCCAGTGCCTTGATGTCCAAGAGCGTTGCTTAAGTTGAAACAGTTCGTAAGAACCAAAAAATTTGTTCCAGCAGAACTACTGGCCTCTTCTACTTGTCCATAGAATAGCCGGTTTATTTGTTTCCATTACAATAAATTCTTGTGTTCCTACTTACCAGAAAAGAGTAAGTCAGTTATTCTTATTTCAACTGAACACTTAACATGTAACGTTGATGGAGAGGCTAGTAAAACCCATCAAGTATTGGACTACAATAAATAAAAGGCGGGATATGGTATCATTTTACTCGTGCGAACGCGCAACTAATCGCTGGCCACTGACTTTTTTTTCAACGTGCTATGTGCCTATATGTTTCTGCACTCGCTTCTTTAATAATATATACTTGTTGACGGATTATTTACACAGAAGAAAAATAACAAGCGTCGTGAGTTTATAATTGAACTCGTGCATTCATTGGTAAAACCTCAGATGGAGTTACGGGCAGTCAATCCCAGAACATCGCTTTTTCCATGAACATTTTTGACATAGTTGCGAGTATCAAAAATTAATACTATCCCTCCCTAACAATTATACAATATATAATTATAGTCCAAAATTATTGAACGATAACGGGCTTTTGTTTGTCCCGTCTGCCTCTTACCGCTCTGTAAATGTAAGTTCTACCAGTATGGAACTAAACCCGTCTTTCTTTTTTGTTCTTCCTTTCTATCCAATAAAGGAAAGTAGCTATCAACACAAACATACATAATTTAAAAACTTTACTATACACCGGTTTTATACCTAATCGTACACATGGACTAGACCATTCCGCGATTTTATAGGCCACAACTGCAAAATGGATTATGTGGTCTGTCAGACCACAAAGTATGACTTACCGCCTTTTGCGTCACAGCTAAACGGAGGGTTAAAATACGTCGTTTTTTACCCGAGGAAACCCATGTAACCCCTTAATACTCACATGTGAGTTAAATTTATTTGCTAAGCCAAGAGTTATGTAAGTAGTATGCCCCCCCCCCCCCCCAAACAGCATGGAATGTGTAAAAATCAAAGAGAGATATGATTTCCAAGAGTTCAAGTGTACAATGCACAATTGGCCAGAAATAGAAGTATGTTTTACCCACCAGCTCGTAGTCTTGTTTATTCAGTTTCCATCTAATCGTTCATGTTCTATTTTATTTTTAGATTTTATTGGCAGTACAAGACTGAATAATTTATATGGCTATCCGTTCTCCTTATTCCAGGACACAAATTACAAAAATAAAAAAAACTAAAAATACATTTTCCTCTATTCCCATGGACACATTATAAATACTAAACGTTATTTACTTGCATTTGTAGGGGAAAATAAATAGATTCCTTATATGTATATGTTCCATGCCCAATTTTTTGCTAAATGCCAAAGCATATTCAACCAATCCCACGAAACACATAAAACAAATAAATAATTAGCTTCCACAAGATGAATAGGTTCATAAAAATAAGAGAAACCAGAAAAGACCCAAACTCAACACTCAAATGAAATTGTGAATATTTTATCTTAATGTTGATCGGATATTTACCATACACGCGTGCAATGTGTGCAATTATCATGATTATTTATGAGAACCCGCACAAGGACTCGTTCATCATGTCAGTCGATTGAATTTCATTCGCATATTAATATATGTACGTGGCATCCGACTAACAAGTGTGTGCGCTGGAATTAATGATTGAATTATGCCGTAGCTATGTTCTCGTTATGTCCTTTGTTCAGCCCACGATAGTCGTTAGGTATTCCAACCACATAATCATCAAATGTCAGTCATCAGTGAAGAGGCACATACCATGTGCCCAAGCAAAGGCAAAATCATAAATAACTTAGATACTATTGGATTTATCTAAAATTAACAAAATGTTTTCTTAATTATCCTTTCCATGGTAATTCAAACCCGTACTCTCTAACGTCGCGCCAGCCATTTGATATGTTAATTTATTTCGCTGTTTAACAGGCGAACCTAGAATATATTGCTCTCCCTCTACAACATTTAATACTGGTACATCCTCTCGCGAAATATAATTGATTAAGTAGGCCGCACGAATAACAAAAATCAAAAGCGAGCCAAGTTTTCCCTTCTGCCGGATACCACTCAGAGCATCATATACCACAAAACACCTGGCGCCACTTTAAGGATGCCACTTTCTGCTACCATGATAATTTGCCAGCATGATATGTACTAGCTGGATGCAGTTGGTACGACAACCAAAACCGGGAACCATGGGTAAGCGGGAAGTGGGGACGTATAAAGCACACAAGTGCAAGAGCGAAAAGTGTTTTATGTGAACAGGATAATTTGTGCGCCGCTGACACCTACTACACCGCGACCTTCATTCCCTTCTTGTGGGTGGCGAAAATTCCATTCTAAGGACGAAGAGTATTTCTGGCAAAAAGGTTTTTAATACGATGTGCTACCTCGCTTTCCCTGAGTACACACAAATATTTCGGTTCTATCCGCCCTGGAACTTTTTGGTCATGGCCTTACTAATTACCACCAGGAGAGCCAACGGGAACGAGGATGTAGGCGGACCCAGTATCTACCGCACATCGAAGTGCCAAGCCACACTTCACTAGCCATGGCCAAATGCCAGAGCATAATTTGAATGTAAGCAGACATGGCACAAGCGATAGGACATGTAATATCAGCAGAGAAGCGCTGACTATATGCTTCCTCGAAGAAAACTAGGTGGGTGTTGTGGTTATTGTTTATTATACCTTTGGCACAATATTCAAAGTGTGGGGTTCCCAGAAAGCGTACAAACCGAGTGACTGCTTATAACAAATAAAAATACGACCACAAGCACTCAACACAGAAGGAGGGCGAAGAGTGAAAAAAAAGAAAGCAACAGAAAAAAAAATTGAAAAGAAAGCCCAGAGAATAAAGGAAGAAAATCATTATCATTCATGAGGAATGGCTTCAGCATTGTTTGTTGCACACAAGCTGTCTGGAGGTACCGGTGTGGTGGTTATAGCATAACTCTCCTTGGGGGATTTGGGCGAATTAATTTCATACATACACACTCGTATATTGGAGTTGCTTATTTTTCTGCAGGATACGCTAAAACCACTGAAATATTAACAACGCAACTATTCACAAATTGTTTATCGTAATGGCGCAGCCAGGACGGGCAGGAGGACTGGAATCTTAAACCTTGAACTGTTGTTGTTGTTAGAGGGGTGCCACCATTTTCTAAATGGACACTTTAGTAATAAAGATAATTATAATTACTTTCGTGCAGATATAAGACATTCCACAAGGAACAGTGACTAAGGCAGTTGGTTTTGTGGAAATGACTTATGAAATACTCATGGGATAAGCGTGAAATTGATTACTTATTATTGTAGTGGTAATTGATGGTAATGCGTTACAATTCCATTGCATGGTAGATATTGTTTTAAAACTTGTAAGTCACAAATAGATGGTGGCAAAAATATATTTATACTTGGTAATTGGTTTTTTAATAGGAAGTCAAAATTGTTCCATCTTCGACATTTGCAAGGAATCGTGAATTATGCTACCCCAAAGTTATAAGTGAAGAGTAGGTAATGGATTTAAACACTACTCCAAAGTTTACTCTTCTTTGTAAAAATAGGTTTGCTTTTTTATATCTAAAACTAAAAGCTGTTGCTGACCTAGTATTTTTTATATTGCGCCTTCAGAGAAATAGGTAAACAAATTAATTCGGGAGATTTGTTTGAATGAAATTTTTTACTTTTCAATAATTTTATTTTTCGATTTTTAATTTTCACTGTGAAAAATTAGAAAATATTTACAAAAAAAAATCGAAAAATTTGATACTAAAAATGGTATGTATGGAGTCCCATAAAGGATATCATTTTTCAACTTAAAAAAATATTGCCATGCTATACATCCAATGCAATCAAAAGGAACAATGTCTGAGTTCCAAAAAGCAACACTGTCGCGTCACTGCCATAATGCAGACGTAAAACAGTGATGCAAAGCATTACGTTCCAAAACACATTGTAAATATATCACATGCCAACCTGACTATTATTTGTACAATAAACTACAATTCTCTCAATCGCGAAGAACATCATCGCTAATCCAACCCAGATACTCCTGCCTAGCATCCGAAAGACAATTCTTGGTTCAGGTTACTCGACTGTGGAATTCTCTGCCACCCAATCTCAGAAGGATCGGAAACGCGAATAAATTTAAATTAGCCTTACTCTTGCATGTGACCATTTTGGAATAGAGCTCTCCTTTTCAGCTATCCGTCCTTTAAATTTGAATATTAAACATACTATATATGTATATACATATGTCTTTTTATTATTGTATTCTTTTTCTTTTTGTATATTTGTATTTTTGAATTATGAACTTGTCAACCACTATGTTATACTATATTAGCCAGTTTGCTTAAATTGTAAAGTCTTACGAACTATATAAGATTATCATATCTTCCAGTGTAAGAAATCAACTGAAATAAATTATCAAATGCCCAGACAGTGCATCTTGAATAACCATGGTACAACGTCAATTTGCCACAAATTTTATTTCACTTAACTCTTTCAGCCACACTTTCATATAGATGATATATTAAATGAAATAATTGGATGTATAGTTTAATAAGGCTTAATTTATTTAAAAAAAAAAGTTGAAAAAAATTAATACCGCATAAGGCTTCAAAGGAATAAGGTGGTTAGTTTACAAAAATGACAAAAATATCAATTTTCGGGCAAAATGTAATAAGTACATAACACTTAATTTTTATGAAAATCTACATAACATATTTTGTCTTTGCGAATACAAAGACGAACTTTACAGGTGCTGCATTGCCATATAGTACGTGCTGGACTTTTATAGCTGGCTATGGCGGACCCCCTGATAGTGCTCAGTGGACCTCCAGGAGGTCGCTGACCAAAGGTTGAGAACCGCTGACTTAGTTGAAATAAAGAAAATGAAACCTACTATACCTATATTAGTAATCTAACCACCGTATTATTAACGTTGTTCATATCAAAGTACAAAAGATAATATTTATTTTTTATCGCAGATCAATCAAACACATGCTAAACAAGAAACAAACGCTTAAATCATAACATAATAAACATTGTTACTTTTATTACTTAGATTAGAAATGCTCCTTTGAAAAATGTACACTGCACCACTTATTCGATTGAACGTATTTATTCAAATGTCGCACTTTAGCACCAAAGTTTCACAACACAGTGTCAACGACAACTAAGAAATGCAAAATAGTTAAGCTATTTGTCAATAAATGTCATTAAAGCATGTTTTAATAGACTGTGAAAAGGTGGTTAGTAAACTAACCACCCAACCTGAAAGAGTTAAGCGATATTTTCACTTATGCGGACTTCGGATAACTGAAAAATTGTTCCACTTAACCGAAGTTCGAATAACTGAAAAATTGTTTCATTTATCCAATCCGAAAATCGAAGAAGCACTATTATTAACATTTGATTGCTTTATTAAATAGAACAATAAAGTTAGTGTAAAGTTTAGTGGACGTCTTCAGTTGACGAAATAACAAATTTTAATAATACATTCAATAACTTTGTTTCAGTTATGGGGATTTGAATTTGTATAATTTACCAATTTCGAACGTAATAATTTTGTCAGTTAACCGGGTTTTCCAGTTAGGCGGGTTTCAGTTAAGCGGAGTTATTCATATAAAATTTACTAAAAAATGCTCCGTGCTAAGTTCGGTGTTTCAATTAACCGATTTTTTCAGTAAAGCGTAGTTTAGATAAGCGGAGTCGACTGTATATTACCTAGTTTCTAAAAATAAAATCATTTCAACTACCAGAAAGGTTATTCTTTTCATGCGAACATGACTAAAAAATACATCGTCAGCATGCATCACTTGGGAATTTTACTGTATGCGTTGATAAAAGTTGAAATTATAATAATTTTCCGCTTGAATTGTCTCCTTTTTAAGGTTAAAATGTGTTTAAATTTATTTTCATGGTATGAGCCAAAATTGTTTAGTAAATTGTTCAAAACTATTGTTTTGATAAAATTTGAAGACTTTCTTACCCCTATTACGGTTAGCGAGTAGATCGAAAAAGTTGGCGAATGTGATTATTACGTATTACGATTAGCGACTCGCTGAAATTTCATTCGCCTCAAACGTCAGAGTTTAGGCGAATTGTGAAATTGTGAATCAATTTCTTCTGTCAAAATCACTCGAATGAAATTTTGTTGGTGACTACGTAGCGCAATAGTGTAATGAGTGAAAGAAAAATGTAAATGTTCAAGAACTAAAAGACGTTATCAACATTTTAAAAGAAGCCTTTAAGTAGTCTATTGGAGAATTTTCTTCTAACATAGAACCAAAAATGAAAATCGAAGATTTTATTGCTAGACTAGCAATTCCTTCTGAAATCATTGAATACACATAGACATATGTGTTTACCAAACAATTATAGAACAATGTATTTTTTACTAAATTAAACACTATTTTTAACATTTGGTACAATATTTGTGATGATCTAACTCTAACTGGTTTCTCTGAATCGAATAGTTTACGATCTCTTAGAAAATCCAAGTGCTTCTGATAATAAGGCATCATTGTACGATTTTGAACTTGGATAATCGCTTTTTCTACTTGCTCTTGATTTGGCTTACACAGTCCGGTGGTGTGTCGACCATGAACACAGCCAGTGTATGAACTCTGAAACTGCGAAAATAACTTAACGTTCTTATAGTGAAAGGCTGTGACAAATCATCACAAATCATCATTTCATTTATCTTCTCCACCGAAATCAGTTTAAACTTTTAACTCAAATTGAATTGCAGTTTTCTGACACTTCACAGCTGATATTTGAAGTTTTTTCCTCCAACAGCTACGATTCTTTACTCGAATGAAAATGTTCGCTAACCGTAATACCACGATAGCAGTGTACGGCTGGGAGTTCGACTCGACGCGAAAGTTCGATTCGCTATCCGTAATGGGGGTGTATTTCACTTTAAAATGTAAGAAATTAAACTATTGCAAGGTAAATTCTATGATCAATCACAATTTGCACAATGTTATTCCAAAACGTCAAAACATGCAAATCATTACAATATGAAGCAGTATGAAAGGCATCACAAAATTGCATCATGCCATCACAATGCGCATTTTTGTGACGTGTTAGAATTCAGCGAATAAATTTCTCAAATGTTGTGTAGCTTGTTATAGTTTCAGCGCATGTAGGTACTTAGCTCGCCAAGTGAGATAGACGAAATGAGTTAAGTTCGCAGTTCGTATCTGATCTGATAAAATGGGCGCTTGGTGAGTTAGCGCAGTGTAGATAATTTGTGGGTTGTTTGGTTCAATTTTTTTTTTTAGTTTATGTACATAGTTATATCATACTAATATATAAATCTCAATGTGACGCTCTTACCTGTCAATACTACTATTAGATAAACACAAAAACTAATGCACACAATGAAGTAAAACTTCGTAATCCAGTTCATTAACATCCTGTTTTTAAATTAATTTATTCGCAATATTATTTAAATTAATGCAAAAATAAAAACACTAATAAATGCCACTTACTTGCGAAATGTCACTTATTTAAACTCCAAATACTTACAATTCACACTTGTGGATGACAATGTATGTATTGTAATAACACTATATTTTTTTAGACACGGGCGAAGCCGGGCGGGACAGCTAATTAGATTATTTATCAAAAGAAGCAAAGCAATTTCGGTCTGTGTTCAGTCACAGGTGAACCACACGCAGAATTTAAAATACCTGCAAGTACTGACAATCATTTTGCCATTCTGGAAAATCACTGACTGAATCCAAGCGAACAGTATATAGCGGAAACTCATGATGCTGATCTATGGTTTTCCTTACTTCTTTCGCCTACTCAGATGAGGACATCAGGATCGGAGTACCGAAATTCGAACTACTCTTCTGGTATGTTGGCGTACTCGCTCGTCCCCTCTTCGTACTAAGATTCAGCGTTGCCATTGGGACGCTTTTTAGCAATCAGGACACCTGGACACCATTTAAATCTAAATGGAGAATATGCTGTATGAGGTAACAATTCGTAGCCTAATTCATGAAATTTTGCCATTGCGGAACTGTGTGCCGCGCCGGTGCGTAGTCCTGGTGGAAGAGTACTTTTTTCTCGCCAAACGCGGTCGTTTTTGCTTTAAATCAGTGATCGTTTGACCCTTTTCAAGGTAATCGATGTCCTTGTTGGCCGACAGACCCACCTTGGCCATCTTCGGCTTCGATTTGCCTGGAGAAGTCCACGGTTTCGTGTTGTGAAGAAGCCACGTTTCGGCTAAGGTTACGAAATGGGGCAAAAATTCGTTGGATTTGAGGTGGCAACGCCATCTGTTTTAATTTTTTTTGACCTACCCTCGTATGTAGAAAAAATAGTGTTTCCCATAAATTTTAAAGAAGGGTTTTTTTCCTTTGATAAATACAATAATTGTATTAATTTATAATAATTATTATCTTATTCGAATAATGCATGTGGACTCTTTTTTTTAGTCCGGGGCACCTTTATGGCCACTTTTTAAATTTTACCAGCGGCAACGCTGAAGGTTTTACCAACTTTGATCAAAAGTTCAGCCACAGCTTTGTCCTCTGACTCGAGAATATCATCTCAAATCATCATGGCGAAAATCTAATAACCTAATTTTTATGCATAAGAAGCCAAATATCGCAAATATATGAGTATGAGTAACCATATACGGATATTGCAAAAAATGCGTTGTACCGTGAACTGCAAATGCATAATTTAAAAATGAATCCCAAAATTTTACCCACCAGTGTCCAATCTAGCAGGAAAAAAATAACATTTCCATAACTTCCGAAATTATTTCATTTCTCATAGTTTTTTTTTTTGCTATTTCTTGACAATGCGCACGACTCAACTTGACTCGGTCGTATACTTGTTATTTTTTTAAATAAATTGTACTCAAAATATGAAAATCTGATTTGCATGATAGATACAAGTGATACTCAAAACATTTACACACGAAACAGGACATCTTATTTATTTTGATGAGAATCAATTTTACAAGAATTCCCAGCTGCGAGGTGATGACTTAGTCACTGTACAATAAAGCAATATACTAACGACATATGTACATACATACATAGTGTATATGGACAGTCTAGTATGCCATGAAATTAATACACCCGTTGCTTTCTGCCATGCAAGCACTATCTATCAAAATGTAGCCGGAATTTAGTGAGGCATATTTTATGACCTAATTCAGCCCGCTTTCCCTTTTTTCCTTTTGTTGCTTTCCGTTTTCCGCTTTTTTTTTTTTGTTATTGTTTTGTTTTCCTTTTTTGCCGTCTGTTTGTGACGTCATTGTGTGAATTTGTATTCATTTCTATACGAAATTAGTTAGATAGTGGGGAGTATAAATTAATAGTGTCGCATGTGTCGACAGGAATGACAAATGAAATCGGCAAAGAAAAGAATAGGCTCTATTCTACACACTCACCTAAATAAACATTCACAATTTACACTATGTTAAGCCAGAGCCAACGAATGTATAGTAATGTGATATCCTGGTCACCGCAATAACATTGACGTACGTGTATGTGTGGAGTGTGAGGACTGCGACTGCGAGTTGCCATCAAATAATCAGGAGTAGAGTACTCGTATGTGTACCCACTGTTCAATGGCTATGAAGTCATTTCGCTTTGTTAATTGTGCTTCAGTGTCTAGGCGGGGATTTGACAAAATCTATGAGCCTCTTTCCAGTCTGATTAAACGTGTGTATGTTTATTATGCGGATGTACAGATTGTCATTTTGGGACTAATTACGTTTGGATTATTTATTCATTCATCACAGTGGCTTGCTGCTCTTTGCTTGATGTACAAATCTGAATATTTATCTAGAAATAGAGTAAATCACTAGACGCCTCTATACACACTGTAACAAAACAAAAACAATGCAATTTATATTGCTTGCATGGACGAGTAGCTGTGTATATGCATTTGTGTAACCGCACGTAATAAGTCATCAAAATGTTAATGTATGCCATGGAATGGTGATGAATAAAGCAGGACATTTTTGTCCAGAGATCGAGTTTTATAAATACATACAAGGAAATCAGTAAAATATAATAATCTGCTCCTGCTGTGGGTGATTTTGTGTGTGTACACATACGAGAGACAATGAACAAAGTGCAATGAGTGATAGTGTATAACGATGGGGTGTTGTTTTTGCACACTACACCATTCATGAATACCGGGGATAGGATGCCCGGAATGGCTCCCTTAAAGCTCTAATTGATATTGACGGGACTTTTATGGAAGCATCAAGGCATGTGAGCATGTAATTTAATCGCAAAATGCACATCGTTTAGAAAGCAAGAATGTGTAAAATTGTTAAATTGTGGTTGAACCAGGTCTTCAGGAATGAGCTGCAAATGAGAGTAGAAGCCATTGGGGTAAATTTAAATAAGTAGTTGGTACATTATGAGCATTATGTATATCAATGTTCGTTGTTTTTCTCCATGCACGAGTGTGTATGTGGATTAAGCATTACAATAGGAAGATTCTTTGGCAAACTTGTGGATATATCACTACTGCCTGAGTGCATGCATAGGAGTGTTTATCGGCTTTATTGAAATAGAGATTAACATTTGTCTATTAAGACTAATTTAAGAAATTCCATGTCAGTAGTTCTTGCATATTTTTGGAAATAATTTTGGAAGAGGTTTGCTCTGAATTATGTCAAAACAAGTTCTGATTACAGTGGGTTCAAGAAATATTTTCAATATTATCGTTTCTGTTTATTCGAGTGAAAGTGGATTAAAACCGAAATTGAAATTCACTCCGAATGGAATTCAGTGTTCTACATTCCGAGTGATTTCGAATTTTCAGAATCCATTTCGAATTCATTTGTTTGAAACGTCAAACACAGCTGTCAAATCATTTCAAAATCATTGGAGATTTTCAGTTCCTGGTTTTTGTTTTGTGCAAGTGAATTAAACATTTCAGAAAAAATATATGTATGCTATTAAAAAAATGGATTTAATTTTATTTTAAATGATTGGTGAAACCCGAATGGAGAGAGTTCGCAGGAAGACTGCGAGATAAATCTAGCATTCTGGATCTTCCCGAAGCATTGTTAGCTGACGTTAGACAACTGAAGAAAAATAGTTTTTTGCATTTTTAAACACAGTTTTAGGGTGAGTAAGGAAATATTTGCTGATATCCTGCGAGAAGTGGAGTCAGAGATGGTACCAACTTCAATTCCTCTCAAACTCGGAGGAACACTCCGTTTTTTTTGGCTGAAGGATATTATCAAAGGTCAGTGGGAAAGGATTTTAATCTTCGCAATGGTAGATCCACAGTCGGCAAAGTTCGCGGCGAGATCTAAAGCATTGTGCAACACAAGTTGTGGTCGAAGTGGACTGAACTGAAAAGTACGCAGATGAAAGTAAAAAATATCTTTGAATAATGAGGGATTCCGGGGATGAAAGATTGCTTGGATGGTACAAGGATTCACCTTCGCCCATTAAAAAAATATAATGTTTTATTTTGTTAATAAAAATTGTTAACTTCTTATCATTTTCATCCAGTCGTTGAAAGACCTACACTCTTCAATCGTTGTTCTAACTCCGTCCACAAATCCTCGGTATACGATTTGTCCCGTTTAACAAAATCTTGATTTTCTTCCATGCAATTCAAGTGAATACTCTCTTGCCTCTAATTTTTGTGTTGTAATACACTAATGGAAAGTCTTATTATTCTAAATAATTCTGATCATCTAATTAATCAATTAATTCACTTTACAACGGCATGTGAATTCAATTCATGTCAAGAATCTCAAGTGAATTCAATTCACTTAAATCACAGGATTTTCAGAATGCAGAACACGAATTTACAGCTGTCATTTTGAGTGGAATGCAGAACACCAAAATATTCACTTTCGAACATACAATCCACATTTCATAATTTCGTTCGGAATGCAGAACACCCAATTCCACTTTTGGTGGTTGAATTCACTAAAAGTGGAGTGCAGAACAGGGGGGTATGTATCAGTATATTCCTATAGACTTTAAACTTTCGGAATGTTGACTAAGTTACAAAATTTAAAAGAAAATGTCTCAACAATACTTTTTTGATATACAAACGCAATGCAACCTTAATGCTTTGCATACATTTTACTTTGTATTAAATTGACGTTTCGAAGCGCACTTTATACAGAGTGGATTGGCATTGATTGGAATTTTATTTTTGCTGTTTTGATAGCCAGATGAAATTCATTGAAATTGAAATAAAAGTAGCAGATTGCTTAGTTTATATACATTGTACATCAGAATTTAAGGATGCGTTTAGAAATTTGCGACTTTGTCATATTTTTCTGGTTTGAGTTTCGGAACTTATGACTTTGTATCTAAAACGCATCTGATGTATTTTGGAACTCGGCCTTTATTATGACATCGCAATATTTTTGGCATATTTTGGACATTGTTTTGTTAATTTAAAATGTGTCAAATCTTTTGTTACTTGTTCATGTTTCCCTTTCCAATGTTTTCAAGGAAGCGCATAGGTTTATCAGCATTTCTGATAGTTTCTAAAATTACAATTTATTTTTTTATTCCAATTGGGTTCCGACTGAAAATACCTTTAGCGGACATCAAAAATTCACTAGAAATTCGATCGGTTGTTTTGGCAAAATACGAAGTTATTACGGGACCTAGTGATGCCACCATCATATTAGACGTGTGTTGTGT
Source organism: Brachyopa scutellaris (assembly GCA_949775065.1). NCBI lineage: Eukaryota > Metazoa > Arthropoda > Insecta > Diptera > Syrphidae > Brachyopa > Brachyopa scutellaris. The sequence continues at coordinate 29,680,731 of OX459115.1, read as the reverse complement.
ATTAGTTTTCACATTTTTTCTTCAAATATATTAAAACTAGCTGTCCCGCCCGGCTTCGCTCGTATACTAAAAAAAGTGGCATTACTTATTAGGCAAAACGCTGCTCTAATAAAGTGGTCCTGGGTAGAAATAAGAATCACACCAAATGTTCAAAGTGTGAATAAACAACAGCATAATTGTTCTATGTCGTACCACATGAAATGTTCGATTAAGTTTGATGTGTAAACATCTTAGCTCTCGGTATGGGCACATTTTTCCCCATGTCGTCCGTCACACGTAACTAAACTAAGTATTAGTGCGTTCTCTATATACGATTCTCTTTGTATTAGTACAATCTCTTTTTATCCGCCATCATACACAAACGTATGTTTACACATCAAATTTTACGAGTAGGTACATACTTGGGAAAACATTTCCAATCCCGAATACTAGTATAAGAGCTTTTGTACTGTTACACGTACGGTATGGGGTGAAGCATTGCCATTGCATGTCGATTTCCTCGGAAAACTTTATGCCGTTTATCGTTTCTCGTGGATAATGCAATGAAAAGTCCATCAGACTGTCACCATAAAGAATTTTAGGTGAACAGTGGAATCGGGCATGTGTTTTAGTTTTGCATGTAATATATACCTACATTCAACCACTACTTAGGTCCATACATACATAGAATTTGATAAGATTCTTTACTTTTCAAAATGAAAGAAATATGTCCGTTATATCCGGATTTTCGTGTTTTTGTTTGTTTCCCTATATATTTTTTTTTTTTTTTTTCCGAGGGTAGGTGAAAATCTTCCATAGACACTATGAGAATAGCAAGCGCGTGCTCATAGTAGTGTCAGATTCTTACTGACCAAAAACACCACCCTTCGATATAAATTTGTTAGATACTGCAACTAAGTTATACTACTTATCAAGCAATTTTTCTATCACGAAATATAAACGTTTGGCAGGTTACTTTCCAATGAAAGATCCTGCATGTTCCGCAATTTAGACGCGGTTAATCCTTATCTCGCCAAGTCGAAAGGTTTTGTTCTTTGTAGTCGGCGCAATAAATTGCTCTCATCCAAAATAAGTAGGACTGTATTATTAACATGTCCGATTAGTCGGTTTCTATGTTTTCGAGCGAAGCTTCTAGTTTCAGCTTCTATTGTCGGAATTCCGAGATCCCTGTGGATATCGTCGTTTCTAGCATACCACGGTGCTTGGACAATTTCTCTTAGCACTTTATTTTGAAAGGTCTGTAAAATATTGGCATTTGTTTTCTTGGTACAACCCCAAAGTTGTATACCATAGGACCACACCGGCTTTAGCACTTGCTTGTATAAAAGCAGTTTGTTCTCGGTACTGAGGTGGGAATGTTTCCCGATTAACCAGTACATTTCTCTATATTTGATTTCTAATTCTTTACGTTTCATTTTCACGTGCGAATTCCACTTCAGCTTTGCGTCAAGTGTCATTCCCAGGTATTTGGCTTCATTTGCAATGGGAATTCGGGCCAAATTTATAAAAATTGGCAAGTCATTAATTTTTCTATAAGTGAAATTCACGTGAACAGATTTAGTTCCGTTAAGGGCGATCCGCCAGTCCCTCGTCCATTCATTTACTTTATTCAATGCGTTTTGCAGTTTGGCAGTCGTTTCCTCGATTGTTTTACCTACCGCTAGGATAGCGGTGTCGTCGGCAAACGTAGCAAGGATAGTGCCATCTTCTTTCGGTATATCACGAGTATATAACAGATAGAGAAGCGGCCCCAGAACGCTTCCTTGCGGTACGCCGGCCGAAATTTCTTTGAGCTCTGAGTATTCGTTTTCATTTCTAACACGGAAGAGTCTATTCCCGAGATATGAATTCAAAATCACGTATAGGTTTGCGGGAAGTACTTGTCGTAGTTTGCATTTCAAGCCATCGTGCCACACCTTATCAAAGGCTTGCGAGACGTCAAGAAATACGGTTGAGCATATCTTTTTTTCTTCTAGTGCTTTTTCGATTACGTTAGTAATTCTATGTACCTGGTCAATCGTCGAATGCTTACTTCTGAACCCAAACTGGTGGTCAGGTATTAGATTATTTTCTTCTATAACCGGTTGGAGACGCCTTAGCAATATCCTCTCGAAAATTTTGGATATGACGGGAAGAAGCGATATTGGTCTGTATGATTTTACTTCATATGACGGTTTTCCTGGTTTTAAAACCATTATGACTTCCGCAACTTTCCATTGGCTCGGCACGTGTTTTAATCTGAATGCAGCATTTATAATATGGAGAAGCTTAATTAATGCTTTTCTAGGTAAGGCTTTGAGAATTTCTCCGGTGATCAAATCATAACCAGGAGCTTTCTTAGGTTTTAGTTTCGCGATCTCACGTTTGAGTTCTCTAAGCGTCGCAGATCTGCGCGTTAAATCGTCAGATGGTGGAACTACCATCCTTGTGATGTTGATGTTGTCATGAACCACTTGACCAACGTTCGGTTTAAAGGTTTCTTCCAAATGGCCGGCAAAAATATCCGCTTTTTCTTTATCTTCCCTTGCCCATTCATTTTGATTTATTTTAAGTGGCGGCGCAGGGATTTTGGGCCTTTTGGTGCCTTTTACGGCTTTCCAAAGGGAATAATTGGAATTTTTTTTTGCTGTTAACCTTTCAAGGTAAGAGCCTATCGAACGATTTTTAAAATCCTTAATGCTATTCTTTAACAAATTGCAAAGACGATTCAGATATGTTTTATGCTGTGGAGCACGACTCTGTTGCCATCTTTTACGCGCTTTTCTTTTTTCCCTGATTAATTCTTTTATTTCAGAAGGATATCGTAGACCGTATTTGTCCGGCGTTTTTCTTGGATTGGGCGTATTATTCCAAGAGGCGAGCTGTACTATCTCAACGAAGCGATCGACTTCAACCTCAAGTTCCTAGGGTGTCGTAAGCGGTACGCTCAGTTCAACATTTACTTCGATTTCGTTCCTAAAGCCTTCCCAGTTAGTTGTTCTGCCGGTTAATTTCGCTGGCTCTCGGTTAAATAATAGTTTTTCGCTCAATGTCAAAATAACTGGGGAATGATCAGACGACAGATCAAAGCTTTCTTCAACTTTTATGTGGTTGTTAGATATTCCTTTCACCACGAAGAAATCGATCAGGTCAGGTATTTTCAAAGTATCAGCTGGCCAGTAAGTCGGTTTGCCCGTCGAATGGAAATCACAACTGTACTCCATACCTGCCCCATAGAGCATTCTACCTTTTTGCGAGATGTATCTAGAGCCCCAGAACGTATGTTTCGCGTTAAAATCGCCGCCAATAATGAAATTAGGTTTCAGCGATTTAAATAAGTTAGTAAAATCACTTTTTTCAAGCGCGGAACGCGGTGGACAGTAAATAGATGAGATTTTAATAGTACGCTGACTATTTTTAACTCGAATTGTGCACATTTGCAGAGTTTCAAGCTCTATCTTTAGGTCTTCGCATTGTTCAATGCAGTCTTTAATAAACAAGGAAGATCCGCCTCTCGCTTTGCCCGAAGGGTGACAAGCGTGGTAATCAGTATAGCCTTTTATTTTTAAATGCGATTCCTTTTTCACGTGAGTTTCAGAAATCAAGCAAATGTCAATATCTTTTTCTCGCATGAATATTTCCAATTCGTCAAGTTTTTGCAAAAGTCCGTTTGCATTCCAAGTACATATTTTTAACATTCTTTTTTCATTCATATTCTAGGTGAAGTACGCGTTTTCCGTGAATAACTCTCGAGCTTAACCAACCTATCGAGAATCATTTTATTTATTTTGCTTTGCTCTTCAAGTTTCGCGAGAATAATTGAGAAAACTTGAGAAGCAGGGTCCGTTGGGATTTCGAGGTTTTTTGATTTTTCGGATGCTGCAGCCTGGGCGTAGGTCTGCACTCCTGCTGTCCGAGGGCTATTACCCGATGTCTTTTCTAATGGCTTTTCATTACCATTTATTTTAAGACCAGAAGTCGAGGGCTTTTCTGCTATCACCGCCTTCTTCCGCTCTGTACCCGGTGGTTTTTGTTTGTTTACGTTCTCCTGACCGATCTTACCATTTGCCTTAGTTAGCGGTTTTATTATTTTATTTTGAGGCTTATGGAGTGTATCTCTTCGTTTTTGCAACTCCTTGGCTACTTCACAGCCTCTATAATTTGCCGGGTGCTTTCCCTTACAATTAGCACAGATTGCAGAGGCTTGCTTGTTTACTCGACAGTCTTGGGAGAGGTGATTTCCGGCGCATTTCACACACTGTGGTTCTTTTTTGCAATACGTTTGCGTATGATTGAATCCTTGGCAACGTTTGCACTGCGGAATTATTTTTAAATTTCTACGCATGGGCTCGATTTTGACCACGATATTCAATATGGTTTTAATTCGATAAATATCGTCGATACTATCAGCTTTATCGAATGTTAGCATAAAAAGCGGAAGTCCACGCCTTACCAAGATGTCCTTATCTATTTCGAATTGTTGCTTCTCCTTCTTGATGATATTAACGGCATCAAGAATTTTAAAGCCCTTGTCTTGAAGGTCGCTCATAATCTCTTCTTTTGTGCACGGGGGGTGAAGTCCCCTTGCTACAACACGATGTGGCCTTTCTGACTTGATTTCGAAAGTATACCACTGAATTTTATCGATATTAAGTTTCTGGGACAGTGCGCGATAGTCGTCATGGTCATCGACGTTAATCTTCCACGCATTATTCCTTAAAGATGTGACCTTAAATTTCGATGTTATCGTTCCTTTAAGGAGGCTATGCAACTTATTATATTCCGTTATCCCGACGATGTTTATTGGTGGCGGTAAACGAAATTGCGTTTTACGTTGATTTTCTTGCAGTTCTTTACGCTTTTCTTCGTTTAAGGGCACGACTTCGGGCGAAGAACCGGCTCTCCGTTTTTTAGTAGGTCTTTTCTTAGGGACCCGATTCGTTTCGCGTGCTAGCTCTTCTTCATCGGTGTGGTACTCCCGACTATCTAATAGTGCTGGAGCACATTCGCGCTCTTTCTGCGAGTGTGTGTTCTTTAGAACCTTATTCTCTTCTTTTAATAGATCTATCTCTTTCTTAAGATCTTGATAGAGTAGATCCATTTCGTTAAGCTTTATTCGGAGTACTTTATTTTCTTCCTCAAAGCTTTTATATTTCGCTAAGTCCTGATTTTCGCGCTGCGGAACTCCCGGCGGACTTTTTTTCCCGGAGTTATTCGATCTTGATGGAGGAGATCGAGATACCCTTGCACTTCTTGTGAAAGGGTCATTGGATTGCAATAAATGGCTCTCCCCAGAATCCGTAGAGCCGACCTCCGAAGAGGGTGGATTTTCCAGTAAAGCTGGACTGCCACCTATATATAGAATTTGTTGATAACTCAACTCCAGCGCTACCTATCAGGTCCAGATTTTGTAGTTTTCTTTTTTTGCAATATACCAACATATATCGTGAATATGAGTCATTTTGGTCAATTAATATAGATTTTGTTAGTAACTTACCTCCAGCGCTACCTACCGAAGTGTTTTTTTGCCTATGTCACTCCTCAGGTCCCAGAATATCTCTGTAACAAATAACATTACGATTGGTTCAGCGGTTTAGTCGTGAAAAAATAACAGACAGACAGAGAGGCAGACAGACAGACAGACAGAGTTACTTTCGCATTTATATTATTAGTGTGATGTGATTGCACAGTACACGTATCTAAGGTAATATATTGCGCAGGAAAAATGGCCGCAATTCGTGCCCTTTCTATAATTGTACTGAGTTCGGCGTTTAATTCAAAGTCATTTGTTTTTGTTTTCGAATGTAAACAAATATTCGCAGGGCACGTACGGCGCCCATCTTCTTGAATTTTTGACAGGTGCGCGAACTTGATCAAAAATGAACACTCTGAGTATACTACCTTATATACGTGTACTGTGGTGTGATAGATCAACTCTACCTTAAAGTTATGTCTAGGTACACACATGCGATTTCAGTCAGATTTCAGATTTCAATAGAACATATGTATAGCTTTCAATATAAGTGCGCGCACATGATAAGTTGCGATTGATAGGTATCGGGTGCGCGCACTTACATTGAAAGCTATAATATGCTCTTTTTTTTGCGACTGAATAGTCATGTGACTTAAATCTCATGTGTGCACCTAGCCTTATTCCATCGACACATTGAACAATGGATCTGGCTAGCGGACAAATGTAACTGCTGTAAGACAAAGTACATAATATATATCGTTTGTGGGCTTAACAAGAATATACGCCTCAATTAAAATACTGAACGATACGGAGCCTCGTTCTTCTTTGTTCATTTGATTGATCTGGAAAGCTACAATATCTTTCAAGGAAATCCAATAATTTTATTTGCCGGAACCCAACGAGGTCAGAGGCAGAAATGCCGCCAATTTAATTTCATGAAAAAAGAAGCCTTAAAAAAACCCTGTGTAAGCTTTCTATAATTGACTTTGAGTTGACTTCCAAATAATTAACGACTTCATCTTTTCTAAGTGATACAAAAGCTGAAAAAGTTTCTTTCCTAAATTTTTCTTTTGTCTTATATCAAATCTTGAACACTTAAAAAAATTAGTACCGATGTACAAGTATATAAATGTACATTCTATAGACTAGACTATAAAACAAAAAACACAAAAAGTTAACAGGAGCCAATTGTTTCGTTAAAATATCTGAAAACTTCTCCCACGGACAAAAATAAGAAAGAATCTCCCGTCAAAAAGCAAAAACTTCCCATCCATGCAAAAATTCAAGGAACTTTTTCAATAAAAAATGACCAAGGGTTTTGTGTGACAGTAAAAATTTTCCAGATAATAGAATCCTGGCAGTTTAAGCAGATGAGACAATATCACGGACGACGCAGGGCTTCCTAACAAACCCAAAAGAAGAAGAGGAAAAAAATATGCAAACTACTTAAGTGCAGCAGGAAAAAATGCACGCGCAACAAAGAAGCACAAAATTGTAATTTGATAAAGTCAAACGCGAGCACGAAAAAGAATGGAAAAATAAATAGCAATGCGAAAGTTGATAGCAACTGAACAAAAAGGACAAAAAAGGACGAGACCCAGCAGAAGAAAATACTGAAGGAGTTCGCAATAACTTTGAAGACGCCTCCAGCGATATTGATACAAGTATGTACATATTACTAAATATGCTCATGCTCATTTATATGTATGTACTCGCTACTCGTATATATTTACATAAAGTTTAAAAGTTTTGTAACTTAATACCCCATCAGCATAAAGGCCGGGTTAGGGTTGGATACCTACAAAAACAATATTGGGGCAATTATAATTTTTTTTATATATATATATATTTTTTGGTATTAGCCGTTGATAATAGCTTTTCATTGCTGCCCCCCAGCCCCATGTCGGCAAATTGTTAAAGATTTATTAGAAATCTACGTATCGAGATCGAGAAAAATTTTTTCTCTACTGCAAGGGTGTGAAGCTGAAGTGCCTTTTTGTATCCGCTCTCCAACCACTTGGCACTTGACATTTGCTACTTGACAATGACTTAATTAATGGCTCATTGAGTTTAAAGAAAAGACCGTGTGGTCGTGTATAATGGAGTGCCTGCAACCTTTTCTCAATAACGAATACATCAGCATATCTCTCTGAGGCGCCATTTTGCTGATAGCCCAAAAAGCATAAGGACTATATTTGAAAAAGAAAAAAGAAAAACAACAAAACGGGGGTGAAACCACAAAAACAAGGTAAAAAGGATAACAACGTGGAGAAAGTGCAAAGGACAAAAAAAGGAGGAGACGAAAATAATTAAAAATTCGAGAAATTTCCAAAACCCTAAGGCCACAGAACGTTTGCAAGTGACAGGTATTCAATTTCATTAAATATACTTTGCAAACAGGTAGCACAACAAACCTTGTTTCTTTTTTTTTTTGTACCTGTTTTCCTTCAAATCCACGGTGAGACGTGCATACATACATATGTACATACAAACATATGTATGGATGTATTTATATAGGACGAGGTGATAGTCTGTTAATTTGTATGAGTAAAGCCGTGGTAGATCCACGATGTCGAGGGGAATTATTTACAGAATTTCAAATTAAAGAGCGGTTAAGTGTTGAAAAGGATTTGATTTGGGGTGGAATTTATTAGATGGTGTTCGCAGTAATTATCCAATGGATTAATGAAGTGAATATCTCTTTGGCTTGCCTTCTTTGACAGGATTAACGGAGATCAGTAGTTAAATATTGGTATTACAGTACAGGTTAGGCGGTTTAAGCGGTTTTAGATAGAATGTGGCGCGCCCCGTCGCCGTTAAGCTTATATGATCCTCACTGAGAGAAACAAAAGGGATTAAGTGGTGTAAATGAACAAATAAAAGCAAAGTTGGAAACAAAGCGAAAGATAAACAATAAAGTCACATTTAACGTGCTTATGCTAAACACTCAGACCAGGTGATAATGAATTGAAGGACTTGAATAGTTTTGTGGGCACTGCGCTAGTGCATAACTGAGCGTGCTGTAGCAGGTTCAATCCCAGCAAATAACATGCATTTTTTTTGCGCTGCCACCTCTTCTGAATGTCCGACAAGAGTATTATTTGCCGTTCGGACGATACTCAAAAAAAAAACCGCAGGTCCATTCTTGCATAAAAATTAACACATAACGCAAGAACCTAGGCTTGGTTGCTGACACCGAATATTTGTGTATTTACGAGAATCTTTTGAATAAAGTCTGACTGTGTGTTGTGCAATAGGCAGACAAGTCAGCGGATTGGGAATCCTCTCTAATGACTTCTGTCGCATCTAAATTGATGAGGAAGAGGCAGAATCTCATTATCACCTCCTGTGCAGCTGCCCAGCATTCTTCTCCTTAAGAAGAAAATCGGTCAAGTTCAAGTCGTACTTGCGCAATAAGTGTTAATTTAAGATAGTTGATAGACCCCAAATAAAGTACCTATACAAGAAATGAATGCATGTGTTTTAGTTTTACATATACATTATATGTGAATTCACAATCACTGCCTAGGTCCATACCCACTCCACTTTTCACCACAGGTTATTATCCTGCCTACCTTCTCCGCCTTGCAGCTGAGAATTTTATAAAACTCCTTACTATTCAACATAAAAGAAACATGTCGGTTAGATCCGGATTTGTTTTGTTTGTTTTTTATTTTCCTACATATAGAATCTGCTAATAACTCGACTTCAGCGACAGCTATCGGGTCCAGATTGTGTCGTTTTCTTTTCAGGCACTATACCAACATAAATTGTGAATATGAGTCATTTTGGTCAACTCATGTGGAAGCTGTTAATAACATGACTCGCGCCCCCTATCGAGCGCCTATGTTCTTCCCCAGGTCCCAGACTATCTCTCTGCCAAATTACAATACAATTGGTTCAGCGGTTTAGGCGTAAAAAGGTAATAGACAGACAGACGGACAGACAGACAGACAAACAGACAGAGTTACTTTCGCATTTATAATATTAGTGTGATTAGGTTATTAGTAAATCAGCAGATTCGTTTGAATTTAAAATAATTATTTTAATAACGTCCAATCCAATCTTTTTATAACGAGGAAAAACTAAGGATATTGCACTACCGTCTCTCTGCCTTACCACCGTTATCTCTGAAGTCGTGGGTAATCATGATTGTGGCACAGTCGATGCAGCCATATATGTAATAATAGTAGAGACATAGTAGAGACAATATGTAACCGTGAGGAGAGGGAAGATGTGTTTCATTTCGTGGGAAGGTGTCCAGCACTCCGGGAAACCAGACGACACTTCTTTGGCGTTGATGCAATTTCTAATGAAGAAGTCATTCATAAGCTCAACGAAATGGACGTAGCTAGCCTGTTCGCGTACTGCAAGACAGCTCTGGAGTATCGGAAAAGAATTATGACGGAGAGTTTTTAAGGGGTTTAATGTAAACAAACTGTTTGTAATTTATTCATTTATTTACAATTTACTAATGTACAACTTTCGTTTAATATTAATGTATATATATACGTAAAATAAATACGCTATTGTGGAAAAATAAAAATTGTCAATCGGCAGACGGCTTAATGCCATGCTCTTATTGATTTTTGTTAAAATGTAATGGAAAATAAGATGAATTAATAAAATCTAATCTAATCTAAAAAAAAAAAAAAAAAAAAAAAATCTAGTAGAGACATATATTTTATAATGCATAGGAAACCATCAAGATTCCTTTCTATGCATAAAATCATTGGTTTAAGTATAAGCTCAATAGTGCATATTTCAATGGAATTGTGGGAAATATTTCTTGGATCAATCATTCAATTTTTACTACCGCACATAAAAATGTCCCTATACATATTTTAGGCGATTGTGATAGGGTCACGGGATTTCTAGATACATAATATGTAAACAGTTGGGTAGTTGAAATTTAAAAAAAAAATTAATTAGAAAAAAAACTGTCGAACATAGGGCAGTCCTGATAATTTTGGTTCCATCTACACTTTATTCTCAATGTTTGTGATTTTATTCACATTTTTCTGAGCGATATTTTCGGAGATAAAGTCCGGGACAACAAATTTTATAGTTGTGTTTGAAAAAGTGTTAAGAAAAAAGTATTACAAAAAAATATTTCACACATTTTTGAATTCGTGCTTTAACGAGCTTTCATTTGACACCCCACACGATGACCTCAAAAGTATTTTTTTTAACTTCCCATTTGACCACTTAAAACTTGCTCCCTAAAGTCGGAATTTAGATTTCTAAGTTTAGCTGTTCCAACTGTTCCAAATTTCAATAGTTTACGTTAAATGGTCGCTGAGAAAAGGGCCTGTGACAGACAGACAGAAAGACACCGAACTGCTTACATTAGTGTTCCGTTTTTGGGTACGGAACACTACAAATATTTGGGAGAGTACTTTTATATAGACTTTCAAGATATTTCCTCAACGGATATCAATAGAATATGGAAATGTATACAAATTTCAAAATGGTTCCAAGAGTTCCGATAAGAATCGGCTCATGGACCTAATTTGGTCTAAGTGAATCCTACCGAGCACGGTGGATAGCCACCGAACATAACCTAACCTGACCTGACTGTGTGCAAATGTAAATCTAAAATTGGTCTAAACGTCCAAATATCCTTCCTATAACTGCATTAAATGGGGTTCAAGTAACACATGGTCATTAGATCATTTGACTGGGTTTGCTTTGTTATCTTGACAAAGGGTTCAAAGTTCTAACTATTTACATTTGAATTACATCCATAAACAGAAAAAGTTTACTAATCGTCTTCTCCTATGCATGTATAGTTTGTCACACTTCTAACCAATTCTTTGAGCTATCCGCCACAAACTCGATGCAAACTTTACTCATCAGTAAAAGTATGCAAGTACTTGCATATACAGGATGCCAGTATTTTATCGGAACTTCTTTAGCCAATCTGGAACAAACACCCTTGTTAGAAATTTCCCCAAGTCTAAAATATAATTCTTAAAATAAATTCCTACTATAACCCCATTAGAATGTAGCAACTTCTGCACATACACTGTTAGTCTCGTGTTTAATCCATTTCAGTTTATGACTTCTTCTATGATTCAGTGGAATAGTTTTCCAAAAAAAATAAAAAAAATAAAACTAAAAAGTAAACATTCCGCACGTTCGCCAAAGTCATTATGAAAAGATTTTCGAAAAAGATTTGCCAAAAACTTTCATTAACAGCCAAAAAAGTTTCACGAAAATCTGGCACTAATGTACATATAGATAACTTTGTCGAGTTAATTAATTAAATCCTTCATCCGTTGGTTGCTGCATCGTGTAAACGCATACACACAGATTTCAAGCGTAATGAATTACCGCCGACAAACCATTCTAAAACTCTTGCATGTGTGTATATACATGCATACTAGGTATTTCTGGTAGTAGATTACATATCCATGCACCACACTTCATCCTGGCGGGGTACTCAATTCAGGATTACCCTTCATCTGCTTTTGGCTTCTGTTGGAGTGGTTTGAAACTCTTAATCTGTCTCTTGTCTTATTTTGTAGATTTTTTTTCTAATTAATGATATACACGCGTTACCGTGGAGGCAACTGCAGAAGACGTATTCCTCTCTTGACGAGAATTAAAAAAGATTAAAACCGAGAATATGTTTTCAAATCAGAGGGTAGCTAACAAGGTGGAACGCAAACGCACCCCCAATACGGAATTCATTGATCTGCTTTCGAAAAACAGAACCGAGGATTTAACCTCGTCTATGAAAATATTCAATGCAAAGGAGATCTTGAAGTTTTCTTCTCATGGGATCCTTGACTGTGTTACAAAAAAAAAAAAAATTGCAAGTAATACTCATACGTTTCTCCCACTATCCTGTGCTATATGTGCTGTCTCATTAGCGATGCATTTTATTTGATCTTTGCAATTGCAATTAAAAATTTAAAATAAAAATGGAGAAGAACCGTTAAAAGAAAGAAACGAAACTAATTTTGATAAAACCAGCAAGGAATGTTGAATGAAGAGATTTTCTACTAAATACTTACACTGCTATACTGCTGCTGCTGCTGCTTCATCCCTTTTGTCAGACAGACAAAAAAAAACTAATGGAGTGTGCTTATACTCGCAGTTGAACGAGGGACGCCGAGTTAGGTTAATGAATTTATATCCTGCTGTACACCATTTGAAACGAGATAAGAATATTTTCGAATGAAGTATGATTATTCAACAAAATGCTCTGTCTATGTTTTAGCACATGTACATACTATATGTAGGTGCATATGTATGTACTCGCATGTTAGGAATGTGCATTATAGCATTACAGTATTTTCAATCTGTGGTGGTTTTAAGTGCGCAAAGAAAATGGGGGCACTAATACTTTTTACTGAGTAACAGTTCTGGATAACTACTGTCATTAAAGTTCCTAACTGATAGCTGTAATAAACTAAGTAGATACATTTAAACATGTTAAAACGTGTGTATGTACATTATTATGGTTCACGAATGGATCGGAAATGGCCTCTGGTGTTAGTGCTGTGATCTGTGGGTGCAACACTGGAACTCTGTGCCCTCTAGTATAAGAATATTCCCCAGCGTGTTTCAAGCTGTCCATTTTATTGAGATCTCCACCTTCATAAATCTACAGAGGCGCTAAAATTAAATGTCTTCTTAAACAATCAAGCTGCACTCAAAGCTATGAGCTCCTACTCTTTGGACTTAATATCGGTAAAGTGCTGCTTCAATGCTCTCCAATCCCTAGCCACTCACAATAAAGTCAAACTTTTGTGGGTGCCTGGTCACAGAAGCATTGCAGGAAATGAGATTGCGGAGTATCTGGCCCGTTTAGGTTCAACTGCCTGGAACCCTTTTGTGGCATAAGCTGGGCAACAATTTCAGCCTCAATTAACAAATGGAAACATAATCTTGGACTCTCTCACTTCCTCTCCGGTCATTTTCACTGAAGATACCACCAAAATAAGATAGGCCTGTCTATCAAGACCGATTGTCGATTCGTTTAAAGGAGGTCAAGGCGGCTGATCACATCCTTTGTGAATGCTCAGTAGTTATCGTTCTCAGGCGGCTTACCTCAGACCATATGATTAAAGAAATTAGTCAACAAAGGACGTAAGTACTAGTATTTATAAAAAATGCGGTTTGCCTGTTGGACTTATAGAATCCTACGACTACGATACAATAGAGTATCAACCTTATGGCAGGATCATTCCGGCCAAGTGCGAGTCAGACTCATGCTCAAAGGGTTTTGTAGTCTTATTTTTTATGATATTAACGAAAATCAAAGGATCATAATAAATAACGAAAAAAAGTCTGACTAAGTTGGAAACAAACAAACACTTTCCCGAGATAAATGCGATTTTCACAAAAATTGGTTAAAACAAATCAAAAAAAAATCTGTGTTTGAAGACCAATATCTCAAAAATTAAAGTACGGATGGTTAAAGCTCTTAAATGTTATAAACACTATAAAATTGTCTATGAAACGAGCCTACTTCGGTTGCTCTAGGTTTCATACACTAGAAATTATAACTGAATAACTGTTGGTACCAACTTTTCTAAATGATCTTTTTTAAACACGATTTTTTTCATTGTGTGAACCAATGAATCAGTTCCCAAAATATCTGTAACTCAAACCGGACCACCCTATATACATACATACCTATGTAACAAATTTACATTACATTTTATTGGAACAGAGTTGTAGGATGTGTTCTAGTTTCCAAAATCACTACAAAAAGCATCCCAGGATCACTGTAGTTGGAGGTTCGAGTCTCAGCAAAATAACGCCCTTTTTTTCTTATTATTTTTTTTATTTAGCATAAAGTGCAACTTTGGAATATCTATAATGCCCCTTAATTATTAATCGAAAGTTATAATTCCATTAAAATCGATCCCGTAGCGTTTGAGTTAATCTGTTGAGAAATGGAATGTTTCGACGTGAATTTCTTAAAAACTATACAACTTATGAGATTCGTTATAGTTTTCTTTAAATATATAGCTAATCATCTACAAAATATGATTTTTGCATTTTTTTGAACTCAGTAGTTTCGGAGATAGGGCGGGGGTACTTTTGGTATGGTATTTTTTCACACATTTTTGGCAATAACTCCCAAAGTTTCTGACCAAAAAAGTTGAGAAAAATATTTTTGGAATCCTTGTTTTTGAATGATATCCCACATGATATATTTTTCAGAATTATTTTTTTTCGAGTTTACATTTTGCCCACCCTGTATAGTTGTTTCGCAATATTTTTGAGTGATAAGTTGTCCATAATGTACCTATGAGTGTGCCAAATTTCAGGTTTCTAGGAAGAACGGTTCTTGGTATTTTTATCATGACAGGTATTTAAGAGTTAAAGCGAAATTATAATGGTTCCGTATTACCATATGGGTACGGAACCCAAAAAACAACCAAAAAGTATATTTTGTAGAGCAACATTTTTGAGCCCACTTTATCTACGCTACTTGTATTGTTGCCCAACACTTTTCAATTCATTTGAGTTCTCAGCACTAAAATACAGATTACGCGAATACGACAGAAAACCAATCTACTCTCCTTTTAATTTCAAGCGTAGTAAATGAAAATTACCGTCCAATTGTCTATCTTAGCCACTCATTAAACAGCACTCCAATTCGTACCATTCAATTAATATGTACTAGTGGAGAAATTTCAATTAAACTGACTGTTTTTCTCGATTTCTCTAATTTCAGACACCAGACACCAATAGTGTCATCCAGCTTAACACAGACTCCGAAGCGGATCACAAACGTCGCCATCATCGCATTCAACGTCAGCAACTGCACGAGCTGGAGCTGGCACAGCGCGATGTAAAACGCCAACTAAACGAATTGCAATACCATCGAATCGGCGAACGTGTACGTAATTTAGAAATCGAACAGCACCGCATCGCTGGCGCCAATTTCAATCTCAGTCGGCAAATTGCCAGTCTCGACAAATTGCACAGCTCGATGCTGGAGCTATTGGAAGATGTCGAAGGTATCCACAATAAAATGGACAAAACCATGCCGGATGTGCGGCGCGAAATCTCCAAATTGGAATTCACCACGGCACAATTGAACTCGGAGCAAAGTTTGGTTCGTGAGGAAGGCCAAAATGTTGCACGCAGTGTACAGGCAATGGCCGTCAGTGTTAGTGCACTACAAGAGGAACGTGATACCATCAAGGATATGCAAATTCAGGTTGACACCTTGCGGAAAGACGTGGAACGTCTGCAAAGCATTAGCGAAGTTCAAAAATCAATTGTCCATCGACGAATCGAAAAGGTAAGTGCACAGACACAGACATACTGAGAATCCTTATTCAAATCGAATAAGATTAATATACTCGTACATATGTACACCCGCAACCGAGTACATCATTGTTTATTTGTTCCCTCTCTTTTGCGGTGCTGTATGGTCAGGATCAGACAGAATCAACCTCTATGAATACGAAATGTCGTATCTACACACAGAAATAGGGAGAAAAATAAAAATCCGGGACGTCCAGGATTAGGGGAAATCTTGATGCATGACTGCATGATTGTGGTTGGCGTTGAGATTTCAAAGGAAAAAGAATTCTGAAATGTTGGCTGTTTTTTTCTTTGGTTTTTGTGTGCCCTTCGCATGCTTCCGGAATGTTAAGTGCAGTTTTACAGTAGCTGACATCTTTTTGTGCGAGTTCACTTGATAGACAATCATTTGGGTTTAAGACCATTCATCCTTGTGCTCACAATGAAAAAAATATTATTTCGTCTTTCAAGTTATCATCCTGCAACAAAAAGCGGAACAGATGTCGTCCATGTCGAGAGTGATGTATACTTGTACAATCGTGTAACTATGACAACGTACCTATAGCATAGAGCATATAGCAAAAAGTCATCACAGCTGTGTGGCACCATATGAGGGAAGGGATTATTTTCGAGTCAGTGCAATGGCTGCATTCAGATTTTTTTTTAAATCCCCAAAATGAAGGATTGTATGGAATTTTGAAGTGAACTTGTACACTGCGCTTAAATACGGTACTGCTCGTTGGTACAGAAGTTAAATGTGACAAGAGAAATAATAAATAATTCCGTTATCATTGTTGCCTCGCTTCATAGAATGGTTGTCAATTTCAATTGAATGGAAAAGTTGTTTGCTTTTTTTTCATATGCACGAGTACTTGTACTTTGTTTAAGTGGATTTTATCAAGTAATTTGAAGTTCATATCAATTTCTGAGAAAAGTTTGTCTGAGATTCTACAATTTATTTTGAAAGTTACCAGTTCATAGTTTCATTCCTTCCAATGTTTTTTATTCGGAATTTCCGTAAATGGCGCCCAACGAATATTTTTATTTGATAACCACTCGAAACTGAAATCAACCCTTATCCTGTACTTCGTAAAACAACGCACATGGTATTTGTGGGTCAGATTTACTCAATACATTTTTTATTTAGCAATCCAATTTTCACTTGTAATTTTTTGTTCGGAATAGTTTTTAGAAATACATTCTAAACATTTTGTTGAATATTTTCAGCTGTTAGAGCGATTGGGGCACATGAAGCAGCGAGATCGCTTCAAACTTTAGGTGGTTTTTTGGGGGTTTCTTGCTTGTCTTGAACCACTGAACTTCCCTGACCACTGGGTGAAAGAGAAGTTCGACTTCAGATTTCGCCTTGAACCAAAGCGTCCACTTTTAAAAATTCCTTCGTCTGAATGAGTAGTGATAGTTTCATTGAAACTGGTCTAGTAGTTTACGAGAATCGGTTGAGAAATTGAATTTTTCGACATAAAATTTAATTTTTCGACGTGAATATCTCAAAAACTACACAACTTATGAGACTCGTTTTATTTTTCTTTAAAAATATAATTAATCACCTACGAGCTATGATTTTTTAATATTTTTGACTTAAGTAGTTTCTGAGAAAAAGTTCTGGTGCTTTTTGTATGATATTTTTCACACTTTTTTGGCAATAAATCCCCAAGTTTCTAACGGCAAAAATTAAGAAAAATATTATTGGAATCTTTGTTTTAAGCCCTTTCGAATGATATCCCACATGATATATTTTTCAGATTTTTTTTTTTTTAGTTTATATTTTACCCACCCTGTATAGTTTTTTCACAATATTTTTGAGTAATATTTTGTCCATGTATGTGGACCGCCATATTGTATAAGTGTGCCACATTTCAAGTTTCTAAGAAGAACGGTTCTTGATGTTTTTATCGTGACAGACATTTTTGAGTTAGAGCGAACTTATAATGGTCCCGTATTACAATATGGGTACGGAACCCTAAAAAATTATCGCAAGTGATGTTTCAATCTTTCAAATCTTTTAAGAGGTACACGAACTACACGAAAGCCTTGATTCCGTTCAGGTCTACAATTTTTACCCTAACCGGTATAAACTTGCAAATACTAGGCAAAACTTGTTTTACCATCGAACACAGTCCATAAATTTATACCATACTTTCCTAGTTTAGATAGAATGTATTGCTAGAAAGAACATCTGCAACGATATGTTACTAATTGTTCATCTAAAGTAACACACTCATCTGGGCTGAGTGTTTTTCGTATATTGCATTCCCATCTTATTCCAGAAATCCCTTATTGCGGCGAGTTTATCCCGAGCTCGTCGTTCATTCCTCGAATGAACTTTTCTCGAAGTGTATAGCTTTCGATATATTTTGCAATATTCGAAGACTCATTGCAGTTATTCCATTAACTTTCACCGGCCTCTCCGGACCGAAAAACTCAGGCCAGTGGTCCAATATATTCTATAGGATTCCATAGAAATCGGAGGATTCTCTAAATTTTTGCAAACAAAAAAAAAAAAAAACAGGAATCAAAACACTGCTTGCAATGTTTGTCATTTTGACAATAATATCGATGATATCAAGTGGTAAAAACAAATTAATAGCCGATTTTATATGGGCGTATACCTGTCTATCTGTCTGTCTGTTTGTCTCTCTGTCTGTCTGTTTGTCTCTCTGTCTGTCTCTCTGTACGTCTGTATGTCTGTCTGTCTATCTATCTATATGTCTGTCTGTCTGTATATCTATATATATGTCTGTCTGTTCTTCTGTCTGTCCATCTGTCTAGATAGACAGACTGTCTATCTATCTATATGTCTGTCTGTTTGTCTATCTTTTTGTATGTCTGTCTATCTTATCTGTCTGTCTATTAATTGGCCAAAATGATTCACATTCACATTTCACCTGAAATTACAAAATTTTGTATGGCAGGTATTAAAACCACCGGTTGTTGAATAACCGCACTGATGCTATGTTGTATTCTATATTAAGAAAACCGTACTCTGAAAATTTTACCAAAATCGGTTGGGTAGCTTTCGAGTCTATAAAAGTCAAACATACATACAAACATACATATATACATAAATAGATCTAATAACTTGACTCCAGCTCCACCTATCGGGGCCAGATTTTATAGTTCTCTCTTTTGGGATTGAACCAACATATATTGTGAATATCAGCCTTTTTGGTTCATAAATATTGAAATTGTAAGTAACTTGACTCCAGCGCCACCTAGCGGGATGAAATATGCTTTCTGACGATTTCTCATACCTACTAAATACACACAAAAAATTTTATAAAAATCTGTCGAGCCGTTTCTGAGGAGTTCGACCACAAACTGTGTGATATGAGATTTTTATGTATACATATATTAGATGATAAGACTTTTTGTAAAACATAACAGTAAAATTGCAGTAATTAACAAATATTAAAGCAAATTATCAACAACATTAGCTGAAAAAACTATTGGGCAATTTTGACCCACGAATGTTATGTATGTATGTATGTTATTTGAAAAAATCTTATCATGAAATCTCATAAATGAAAAAGTGTGATAAAAGTTGTATTTCATGCTGAATAAAAAAAATGTCAAGAATTTTCTACGAAAGGTGCGTTTGGGCAAGTTTGACCCACGTGTACAGGATAAGGGTTAAGCAAAAAACTCATTAGAAACGCTTCAAGGCAGCATTTAATTAGTAATGCTGTCACATCAATATGGCGCCCAGCTTTCGGTCTATTTGAAATTAATCAAATCTCTTGCTACTAGAATCGTTAAATTAGAGAATACATATATATTTTTATTGATATTCAGAAAATGTGAGTACTGCTCCTTTTTTAAGAGTACAACAAGAAAATAACTCTTAAATTCTAAAGCTGATCACTTCCCTAACAATGAACATTCTATGACTAATCCATCGTGCAAATCAAATAAAATCCCAAAAACAATTTCCAATCAGCTAAAACAAAATACAAGTTCCTTTAGGTATCGCGTCCCGCGCATTCTAGCCGAATTTCATTTATTTCAAAAAAAAAATGTACCTTTTCATTCCGAGCACACAAAGTAGAAAATCAATTTCAAAACAAACCCAAAAAAAAAAAAAACGAACAAAAATTAAAACAACAAAAATTTGTTTAACCACCCAACTCTTGGGGTGCGTTGGGCGAACGTGTTAACATGTCAAAATCTGTCCAGTCACGTTTACGTGAAGCAGTTTGGCTATTGCCAATCCCCATCGGTATCTACACATTTTCGAAGGGAGACAGACGACGATTGGAACGTGTTTCCATCGTTATATTAAAAATTCATCGACTGCTGAAAGAAAAGCAAAAACGTCAATTTTGTTTACCTGCTTTTTGTTAACAATTAAGCGTTTTTTTTTTGTCTACCTACATTCTACAAATAATAAATTATTGAAATGTCCTTCGGGGTTAGTTGCCTGTACCTGTCCCTTGGCAAATCAGCACAGCTCCACTAGGAATAGAATTTTCGTTAGTATTGCATGTTGTTGTTTTTTTTTTTATTATTTTCCTGAAAAATATTTCGAGTGAAAGAAATTCTAATGGATGAAAAACGAATCTTCTATTTTCTCTGATAGATGGAAATGGAGGCAAAGCGAAAGGCAATGCTCGCCTTGGATCTGGAGAGAATGAATCAGGCAGATGCCAGCACTGTAATGGCCGACGACAAAGTTAATAAAAGCAGTACCAGCGACAACAGAAGACAGCACTCTGTTGAGAATATTGAAATGGCCACACAAAATCTGGTGGAGAAATTGGAATCCGTTGAATTGCAATACGAGTCGATAATCAACAAATTGCCCAACGACTGTAGTCAAGTGGAAGCAATACCCCCATTGTCAGGACTGTACCTGATTGCGCCCGCTGGCCAAAACAAACCGACGATGGCACACTGCAAAGAAGGCTGGACAACAATACAGCGCCGTTTCGATGGTAGTGTTGACTTCAATCGCTCCTGGGAAGCGTATGCCAGCGGTTTTGGCACTCCAGCTGCCGAATATTGGATCGGTAACGAGATGCTCCATCATCTGACCGCTGACAACTGTACCGAGCTGAAAATCGTAATGCAAGATATTTATGATAACACGTGGTATGCACAGTACAAGCATTTCCACATATCATCACGGGAGGACGGCTACCGGCTGCACATCAACGGTTACAGTGGCAATGCGTCGGATGCGCTCGACTACCAAAACGAGATGCAATTCTCGGCAATTGATGTGGATCGCGACATTTCGAATACACACTGTGCTGCTAACTATGAGGGTGGGTGGTGGTTCTCCCATTGTCAGCATGCCAATCTGAATGGAAGATATAATTTGGGTTTGACATGGTTTGACGCTTCCCGCAATGAATGGATTGCCGTGAAATCAAGTCAAATGTTAATTACGAAACGTCAGAGTTGTACCGTTGATACCGTCCGACCGGGTCAAAGCACTCATAATAAGAGTGTCGAGCAATCACCAGCGGTGATGGTCGATGTAACAGCAACAGCAGCGATAGCAGCGGACACGGCGGCATCGACGAGTCGCAGCGATGGCGAAAATTCGTTGACAATAGTTAGTGGTAAGCGTGTTGTATTAAAAACACCCACACCAGCAGTACTTGCTAATGCTGAACTTACTAAAGTTAGAACCACCACAACCATCGCATCTGTAGTTTGAAGTGCAGTGTAATTACACCCATATCATAGACGCACAAACACACATCACATCAGTCAGGCACACTCATCTCATTCAAGCATGTCGCGCACAGTCACACACACAAAATTTGTAAATAGAAGTTGACACACACATGGTCATGAATTGAGGAGACAATTAAAAAAAATAATAATAAATTTCCTATGCATATACATACATACAAGTGGTTAAGTTATGGAATAGAAATATTTAAGTACGTTAAGTAATTTATTTACAATTGAATTTATAAATTTTATTATTTTTTATTATAATTATCATTATTGTACACAATACGTATAACGATATCTTCTATGTAATAGATCGAGTGAATGAGAAGAGCTCTTTAGCTGGTTGGGGGTTTGAAATTGTCCTGATAATTTTTACTTTCCCCCCATTGATAGATGCGCAGTAAACATTTGAATTTTAAGCTATTTTCTTTCTTTTCTTAACTATCAATGCTATTAAACAAAAAAAACTTTTAAAGCTGCGCCAATACCTCCAGGTTAATGGCGGAATATTTTAATTTTTTTTTGGCATTTCTTTTCTTCAAAAGAGAACAACAGTTTCAATCTCACCTCTGCTCGTTTAATTTAATAACTTCTGATCTAATTAAAACAAAAAGCATTGCCCCGTGGCCAATAATTGAAATCTAGATCAGGTCCTTTTATTCAGCCTTATTGTGAGTTTCACCCGAACAGCATTCCGTCCGTAACAAAAAATCATACAGTCGAACTTCGATAAATCGAACCAACACTTGCCACAAAAAAAATCGAGTTATCAAGACTAAGCTTTGAGTTCGTATCGACCTACAGTATGTCAAGAAAGTGTTTTGACAAAGGAAAAAAATGGTAATTTGGACAGTTTCTTTATAAAAAAAAAGAGCTTCTTTGATGTTTTAACTTAATTTTTTTAATTCCGATTGTCTTATTTATGTTTTTTTCTAACAAACAGTATCGAAAAAATAGTACATTTCGAAAACAATAACAAAAAACAATAAGCATAACAAAAACTACACAAAAATTAGTCTGTCAAGAAAGTGTTTTTACATTATTTTTTTTTTCAAAGTGCAATATGACGTCATCACAGTCATCAGGATTAACAATGTGCGTCGTAGTGAAAGACAATCGCTTTTCAATATGTAGTGCTGAAAGCAATGGCTTTTTGCGAGCTACTCCTGATTGGTACATGTTTTTTTTTCATGACTTGCCTTATTACTTTGTGGCAAACCGCAACACCAAGCCCTTCTTTTAGTTCACCCGCAAGCCTGCTCGTCGAAATCTGTGGGTTTTTTACTACTTTCCGCAGCAAAATGCGTTGTGGTCGCTTCGATTTTTGCACGGACGGCCGCTCGATGATTTTAACTTCAGTCTATTTTCTTTCTTTGCACGATTTAAAATGTTGTAGATTGTTTGTCTAAGTGGGCACCGTAGCGCATGTGGTTAGTGCGTCGGACTACTGTGCCAGCGGTCTTGGGTTCGAATCCCGCCGCAAACACCTAAAAGTTTTTCACAGTGCCCACCTCTTTCGAATGTCTGACAAGCATCAAAGAGTATCATTTGTCACGATTGAGCTTCTCAACTCGCCGTTCGGAGTCGGCAAAAAACTGTAGGTCCCTTCCATTCGTGCAAAAATATAACACGCACACACAAATGGTTGCGAGAAGCAGGCCCAGGTTCACCTCGAGCTGTAGCGCCAACTAAGTAAGATTGTTTGTCTGGTCAAAGAAAACATCTGCGACAACTCTGGGACACTTTTTCCGATGCAATGATTATAATAAACCAACAGAGCCACTTCAAATGATGCTCTATTGCCAGGCATCTTGAATTAGGAATAAATTAACCACAGCTGTAGTTATTCGACGACCAAATGAAACATTCAATGCTATTTTGGTTGATTTGCGACAGAAATGAACACGTTCGTGCAAATACATCAAAATCATAACGGTAAATTCATTCTACAGCCCGTAAAAGAAATTGTGGAAACACTTTCTTGACAGACTAGTTTTTGTGTAGTTTTTGTTTTTCTTGTTGTTTTTTGTTATTGTTTTCAAAATGTACTATTTTTTCGATGCTATTTGTTAGAAGATACATAAATAAAATAAACGGAATTAGAAAAACTAAGTTAAAACATCAAAGAAGCTCTTTTTTTTATAAAGAAACTGTCCAAATTACAATTTTTTTCCTTTGTCAAAACACTTTCTTGACATACTGTATATACCAACCTAGTATTAGGTTCGTAGGATTCTTTCGAATTTCCTGTTTGGTAACCCAAAAAATTCGTATGATTTGTAAAAGAGAGAGCCAAATAAGAGAGGAAAAAAATTCCCCTCAACTTTGAGCTTACGAATTCATATACCGTCTTTTTCTTTGGGTAAGGCTGACCAACGCTGTCAAACCAGCCATCTGACTGTTTGTGAAATGTAATAATCAGGGTTCGGATTTTTTTGACCAAAAAAAGTCAAAAAAAGCAAAATAATACCGCAGAAAAAGGCAAAAAAAAAATGCATTTACTAATAAAGGTTTTTATGCATTATTATTAACATTGTAACCTTAAGCATTTTGAAGTTCTCTGGTATGTAACAATCGCCTGCGATTATCTCTTAGGAAAGGCTTGAATAAAATAAAGGGACTTACAACATGGGCAGAGCCTAGTGGAGCCAAGATAAGAGATGTCACGTCCTTGACTTTAATATTTGAGTCCAATTTAGAATTTGCAGCGCCATTTCGTTAATTTGCTGAAAAAACCGCGTACAATTTTTTCATCCCATCTTCAGCTACTTGCCCTCTAGCTTGTTGTAATTTCTCCTCGAGTCCGTTCAAAGTCCTTAACACCTCTTCTCTAAGTAATATACAATGCACTAAGATCAAGTGCTCAAATTAAAATACATACAAGTACTAGGAGTCACCTGTAATTTGTAAACTCTTAAATATGCGGTCTTTCGGGTCGACTAAAAATCTTTTTCCAATTTCCACACAAACTCTGTCTTGGGGCATTTTCACTTTCAATGGCAAGCAACAAAATATTTTAGGAGCAGCACGCATCTAGTCACACGCAATATTTAACAGACAGAATTTTATTCGGATGAAACTCACATTAGGTAGCTTTTAAAATTCCGGGCGAACAAAGATCTTTCGGGTGAAATATTTTTCGGGTGAAACTCACAATAAGGTTGATTGTAATTAGAAAGCCCAAACTACATTACCTTTAAGACTTCTGGCTTACAAAAAAGAACTTTTTTTGTACGGTTGGGCGCCATTTTTATATATCATTGAACGTATTTTTTTATATACAGAATAGACATAATAACATCATTGGATCTCCTAGTGGCTGACGTAATTTTAAAACACCAATCAGCTATCAATCTGATCTCAAAAGTATCTCATCGCTACGGT
Source organism: Brachyopa scutellaris (assembly GCA_949775065.1). NCBI lineage: Eukaryota > Metazoa > Arthropoda > Insecta > Diptera > Syrphidae > Brachyopa > Brachyopa scutellaris. Next base: position 29,655,911 of record OX459115.1, on the reverse strand, counting down.
TTTTTTTTTTTTTTGATATTTACCAAGTCTTGCCATAAGTTCTGTTACAAATTCAAAAAGCCATACAAAAAACCAGTTAACATGTCGTATTCAGTACTGTTTTATTTATGAGACCATAGTATTGGTTATTAGAAAAAAATTGGTTTCACTCGAAATGACTGCCTTTTGCTTTTACACAGGCTTTCAAACGTTGCAGCTATTGGGCTATAGCGGCACGCATGACTTCCATGGACATCGTTGACGCTGCTGCAGGTAATGCTGCTTTGAGGCTTTCCAAATTTCTGTGAGGAGTCTTGCAGGCAATGCTCTCCAATTCTGACCATTAAGAATAATCCAGTGGATACAAATCTGGACTTCCCGACGGCCAATCTTCTGTTGCCATAAAGCCACGAATATTGACCCTGAGTCACTCCTATGTGGTTTTGGCTGTAAGTGCTGGAGCAGAGTAGGTACTGTTAAAAGATTCTGTTCTCTCTATTGATTGGTCAAATCCTTCACAACACCCACTAGCACATCTAGTTGATGAACTTTTTCTCCCAATTTACCCCTTTTTCGCAGAAATGGAGAGAAATGACACCTTAGTGAGAGACGTCACACCAAACCATTATGGAAGTGGGATGATGGCCACGTTCAACTCTTGAAACACATTTTTTCACTTCCTTAGATGACGTAGCATAAATTTGGTTATTTTGCTTGTTGAAAACTTTTACCACGGTAAAAAATTTCTCATCCGTAAGCCGTACCTTTTCATGGCCATTGTCTGCGTGTCATTGCAAAAGCTGCTTGCATCTTTCCAGCCTAATTTTTTTCAGGTTAAGAGTTAAAGATGTCCCGTTTACTGATGAAAGGCTGTCATCTGAAGAATATCCCGAATCAGCTTAGACTTGCTTCTGCTTGATATATCCAATTCCTTGGACATAATTTTCTACTTCCAGAGGATATTTCTGCGGGTTCATTCTCGCCTACCGCACTCGTTCGAGCGACACGCGGAGGACCAAATCTTGGCCTGTCCTTTACTTCAGACAATTGGCCGAAGCAACCAATAGCCCGACTAATTAACTTTTACGATATTCCGAGTGGTTTTAACAACTCGAAAATTTGGCCAGTACTCTCTTCGCTACTATGCAACGCCATTACCGCTATTAGTTTCTCTTTAACACCACACTCTATGATAATAGATCGCATGTTGAAATCAAACTGGCTTTTATTCTGTACGTATCAATGCATGTGTTTTGAAGAAAAGTTAACGGTTCTATTCGTAGAAACAGTTGTAAGCAATGAGCGCTGGAAATTGTGTAACAAAACTTATGGCAGGACTAGCTTCATATGTACTCGTATGTAAAGCTTTTTGGAGTTAAATTACATAAATTAAAACTGACCTATGGATTTTTTTTTACCTTTTATTATATTCAGCAAACATTGAGGCCCCAAGTCTTGTGAGCTAATTTTGTCCACACTAAGGATTTCGTACATAAAATTTTATTTTTATTTTGTCTAGAAATCATTACAAATCTCTCGGTCAAATTTAATTAATTTAATTTGTGTATAATATAATAAAAACGTTCATACTAGTAATAGAAAAGGTATTTGAGTGGTGCAAACAACTTCAACTCATTGATCGTAGAGATTTGTCCAAAAATAAAGGGGCGTTCTAGTTCAGAAACCAACCACAACAATTAAATAATTATATGGCTGTGACTGAATCCAAAATTAATTCCTTTCACACACTCACAAGCAACGTTTACGAAAATATTTTCCAGAGATACATGCATTTTTACATCCCCAGTTTAAATTGACTTTCGCAGTGTACTAATAATATATACTTATAAATAGAAAGAAAATTGTCTTAGTCATAGCAATGTAGGTGTTTTTTTTTTTTTTTAAATTAAGTTCATAAATTATATTTGTTTTGACAAAAAATATGTTAAGTATACTAACTAGTTCATAAGACAGTTGTAAGATCTTCAGACAAATAAATAGAATAAATAAATAATAATAAACAAATATTAACAAGATAAAAACAAAAAAAAAAAATCGAATTAAGCTCTAATACCCAAACATGTCGCTTGAATTATGCTAAACAAATAAAAAAAAAACTTGTCAAAGGTTAAAAGAAAAACAAATGTGTATGTAAAAGATTCTATAGTTTTATTTTGTTTAAAACTGAACAACATTTTATAGTAAGAAATGCCAAAGAGAAAATGTATAGAAATTGGTCAATACACATCAGTAATTGTACAAATAAAAGAATACCCCATATCTTTCATTGTTTTAAATTAATTATTTGTAATAAAAATAAATAAATACATATAATAATAATAATATTAACAAATAATAAAATTTTACTATGTATAAAGATTGTTTATGTAATGTTTTGCTTTTGTTTTTCTTTTTTCAAAGAAAGAACATTTTTTGAATAGTATTGTAGTTATAAATAGTATATGTGAATACTTTGTAAGAGTTGAAAATAAACTATGTAAAATAGGATAAAATAAAATTTTAATAAATTATAATAAAAGAAAAATATTTAAAAAAAAAGTATTTTGGAAATTTTCGAATTTTTTATTTGACAAATTGAATTATATTCTGTTCCAATAGAATTGTCAGTACAGTGAGGAAAGGATGTTTGCCTCTTAGTCTGGTTGCAATAGCTTGCATAAACTTGTCCCTTTTTTAAGCTCTGACTGAGTTACCGTAGTAAACGAATCGCCGCAAATCGGAGAGCAGTACCCGTAGGGTTACCACCTGCTGTTTTAAAAACAACACAATTTGTTGAACGAAAGAAAGATAATCTATACATACATATAAAACTTAGTGGCAAAATGCGTATGTTTCGCTATACTTTTCAACCAATTCAGTTGTTTTTTTTTTTTTTAGATAATTACCGTACAAAGGTGATACACTGAAAAAATTATCGTACATAATATCAATGAACGGCATTCATACAGCAAAATTCATTCATTTTTAAGAAAAATTTATTGATTTTATGTACAAAATCATAAAAAAATAAAATGTTTTTATGAACGATTCATTGTTTGTATGAAATCGCGTTCATAAAGATATTTGTATGAGAAATTTGGGGTATGAACGCTGATTCTTATTTTTATTGAATTTTTTCATAAGCGTATGAACTATTCATACAACTGTCCATCACGAGTTTTAAGAAAAAATACATTGAATTAATGAAAATAATCATTGAATTAAAGAAAAAAAGAAAATGAATGTATAGATTCATACGCATTATGTATCTATTCTCAAAAAGTATGTATCAAGTCATAAGCAGTATACCGATTCATAAGGGGTATGTATTTTGTCCATAAACTGTAAGTATAGATATATACTCAAAGGTTTCGAATATGTAAATAGTTATACACACAATGCATTCGTATTTATTTTATGGCTTTGGCGTAATGGTAGTCGTCGTCGCTTGTCACGCAGAAGGTCCGCGGTTCAAATCCAGATGTAAGTATTTATTTCTATCAAAATAAAATTAAAAAAAGTTGAACAGTTTCAGAAGTTAATAACAAAACCTACTACTACGAGAAGGCATAACACTGGCAGTAGGATAGTATGGCATGGTTGAAAGAGTTCATCACACAAAAACTATAATAAGAAGAAACATCTGGAAAAACTTCTGTGAAAAAAAAAAACTCTCCAGTTATCCTGGACACCAACCCATAGAGTTAGTTGAAACCTTACAAATGAGTTTCCTACCACTACGTCGATCTGTTTTTTTTCCATCTGTCTGTCTCTCTTCTCCTTCATGTGCTCGCGCTAATTTATGAATGTCATTCATTAATTTTATGCATAGATTCATACTTTTTATGAACGCATTCATAGCTGCATGAATATATATTTATAAACGTATGAACGGGGATGCATGTTCTGTAAGAACGTGGGCACCGTAGCGCAAGTGGTTAGTGCGTCGGACTACTGAGCCAGCGGTCTTGGGTTCGAATCCCGCCGCAAACACCTAAACATTTTTCACAGTGCCCACCTCTTTCGAATGTCTGACAAGCATCAAAGAGTATCATTTGTCACGATTGAGCTTCTCAACTCGCCGTTCGGAGTCGGCAAAAAACTGTAGGTCCCTTCCATTCGTGCAAAAATATAACACGCACACACAAATGGTTGCGAGAAGCAGGCCCAGGTTCACCTCGAGCTGTAGCGCCAACTAAGTAAGAACTTGATGTTTAGCTCAATTTTAATGAACTTTTTCATTTAGAATATGAATTTTTTCATTTATATCATGTACCTTTTTGGTTCAGTGTAGGCAAAAAAAATTACAAAAATATTCAAAAACATTATAAAACAGTTTAGACATTTTTGCATGCAGTAAAGTGTGTGAGCTTGGAAGAGTACAGACGTGTTTTATGAGTTGGTCCATTTAACTTTTATTTTTCTTATTTTGAATACTAAAAAAATCAGTTAAAAATTTGAAATTTGACATAGCAATCGTTGTCAAGCATGAGTGCCTCACAACTGCAATGACCATTATGCTCGATAAACTCTCGAGATGGTGCCATGACAACGGTCTGGTAGTTAACGCAGACAAAACTAAAGTTATGCATATTCGCACACCTTTTCAGCGTGATCGTAGCAACATAAACTTAATACTACGAAACGATGATTGTCCAGCAGCAGGAAGAAGACAAATAGAAGTGGTGAAATCCATAAAATACTTAGGAATTATTGTTGATGACCGTTTCTTATGGTAAGACCATATCAATGAACTTAGATCAAATCTAAAAAGCGCTATGTTTGCAATGGTGCATTTAAAAAGATACACTTTTATCGAAGTTCAAAAGCAAGTTTATTACTCACTAGTGAAATCCCGATTAAGGTATGGGATTTTAGCATGAGGTAATGCGTCGGAATCCCATATAAACAAGATAATCAGTATTCAAAGGCGACTGGTAAAGATAATTAATGCTAATGATGTTTATTTTAAGGTTTTGAATGTCAAAGGTATCTATAAAATGTCGATGTGATGCTCGTTTTCAACAACCAATACAGCATAATTTGAACATACGAAGACGAGCACAAGGACTCTTGGAAATTCTTGACACATTTAATGTTTATGGCAGAAGACAACTCAGCTTTAGAAAACCAACAATAGGCGTTTTTTTTCAAATCTATATAGATTTCGAAAAAGCTCTCCATACAAAAATAAGACTGGATAATTATCCAGGCTAAGATTTTGTTGTATTTAACATTGAAAACATGTTGCGGAAACATGTTTAGCCTATATAGCTTTGAAAAAAAATGATGAATGATATACCAACAAATCTTAAGTTCATCCCAAATTACAAAAAACGTAAAAAAGAGCTTAATGCCCCTATTCTGACTGTGATGTGGTCACAACTCACGAATGTCAGTGATACGAAAATTGTGATGCTTCTTGTGAGGTTTCTTGTGAGCGATCAGCTGTTTGGTATTCTGGCCAGCACCGCACAAGAAAACACCCAAGAATAGTTACCACGGTGTCGTGAATTCTTTGTCCTGTCAAAAAATTATTTTTTTGACAATCATTATTTTCTTTTCCATTTTCACATCAAGTTGGAAATAAACGATTGGGAAATAAATAATAAAATAACGAATAATGGCGGAAATAACGAATGAACAGCTATCATTTAATGAGAAAGCATCATTCCTTTCCCGCAAATTCCATAAAATTCTTCTACGCTGTAATCTAAAAGAATTGAAATATTAACTACATTTGTATACTGTCCAACAAGAAATGAATATATTTTATTACCTTTCCTCTTTTTTGTTTATTTTACTCTCAAGCAGCAAAATCAAAACTTCCATTTGTTTTTCAAATTTAACAACATGTGATTCTTTATTTTTCTCTTGTGATCGGCTTGTGAACTGCTCAATGGGACATCACAATTTTGACAGTTCTTGTGATGCTCACAACTTGTGAGGTTTTGGTTAGAATACGAAAACCTCACAAATTGTGACTCACCACGATCTTGTGAGGTTGTTGTGACTTATGAGGAATCACAGAGGTATGCCAGAATACGGGCATAAAGCTCATTTTCTAAATTTAAATTTTATCCAGACTTAGTGTCCTTTTTTGTCCTATATGTATAAATTAGAATCTGAATTAAAACTCTATACAAAAAAAAAAAAAAAACAATGTACTAAATTAACCACCTGCAGACAAGCAATATGCTTCGCAGGTAACATTACTATTATAACGTTTTTTTCATGAAGAACAATAAAAAATAAAAAAATAAAAGATCCGATACCATTATGTTACATACAGGTGAGTACAAGAAAAAAAAATAAATTCGGCGCGCTGTGTGTATTTATTTGTGAGTAGCGTAGTTTTTTTCTTTTCTCATCGATTTGAAGTGCCAGTTGCACTTTCTTGGTATTAAATGGTCTTTGCTATAATTCAATCATGCAAGTGGTTAGCGACGAAAGGAGTGGAATGCATTCTTTGGATATTCCTGGAGGTATGGGAAAACATTTTTGATTTCTTGCAGTTAGCAATCACAAAAAAAAAATACCATTGCCACGTGCTTCTTCTGGAATTGAGGCAACTTTGGATGGGGATCGGACAGCACTCTTTGCACTTCAGCTGCCATTGAACATGCAGTACAAGACAACTGCTCTGTACTGTTCGGGGGATTTTCGATAAACATTACCTGTTATTCCTCAATCTGCGAAGCAGTCTAAAAATCTCTTTTTGGAGCGGGATATGTGGAAAAATTTGAAGAATCTCTTCGACATCAAACCAAATCAATTTCCGATTCCGAGGAAAGGATTATCAACCGCATTGAAATGTAAATAGAATTAAAACAAACAGAATTTGACATTCTAAAAAATTAAAATAGTGAGTTTGAGGTCAAAATATCGCAACATGACGAGGCAGTGAAGAAAATTATCACTCGGGGATAGCTCAATGAATAAAAACCAGAAACTAAACCATTCCATGATTGACGCACTTCTTCATGATGTTCCTCTACAGGAAACCGAAAATCTACTTATACTCTTTAACAAACTATGTTACTCCTGCGATACTTCACTTAAAAGCATTTTCCGACTATGACCCACAGCGCGGGCAAAGCCGGGCAGGCAACAGCTAGTTGTTTATAAAGTGGATACAACCTCAATTTATATGAAATTTTAGTATGTTGTAAAGGGCATTTTTTGAGAATTTTAATGTATAAATGTTATAATCGGAAACGATTAGCTTACCAGATATGAGCTAAGAACAACATTTATAATAAAGTCACAATACGTGAAAAATGTTTAAATGCATTTTAACGATATGTCCAGAAAAACAAGAAACTGAAAAAAACGAAACTCTAGCGGCAACACCCTCACCAACTCAAATTTATTTATTGGTTCTCAAAGCAAGAAATCCCAAAGCTCTTTGACAAAAACCACAGAAAAAGCTGTAACAATTTGCCTTAATTTAGTTGTGGTAACACTGATTTGATGTTCATATTTTCCATACACACAGCGAGAGTTGATGACAATTATTGTGCCATCACTGCCATCTATGTGTCAGGCTATTCATGATGGGATGTACATATGTGAATTTGGAAAAAATTACAAAAACAAAACATGTGTAAGTCAGTGATAGGGACCGAATAACCGCATCCGTTAACGAATTACTCGTTATCGAAATTTGGCATTACTGCTCACGTTATCGAGTATCATTTTACTTATCATTCACTCGATCATTCGATATCGAGTCCTACTCACGCACTTATTAACCGATGAGGTAATTCGGCCTCTGGTTTATATTTTAGTGGCAATTTTGCTTAATGATTGCCATAAAAACATGTACAGGCACCAGGGGAGGCTTAAAAAACAGGTCGGGACAGAATATAGTTGATTCCCTGTGGCATCACTTTTCGTATATTAAAACAAGTTTTCAGTACAGTTACAAATTTTAAAAGGTTTTAGCTCTAGTACAGCGGCAAGGTCCATTTACAAGTTTTAAAGCCCGGGGTAACATTTAACCCCACGAATAAAAAATGTAAATAAACGGTTAATGAGGGTCAGATGTGGCAAAATTATTAACATAAAATTAAACGTAATTCTTTTATAGATCACATTATATAGGGTTTTCCAATGAGAGGTGTTATTGTGAATGGCCCGCTATTTCGGTAGCTGTCACTTTTGAAGCTTTTATTCTTTGACATTTGACAAGTAGAAACTACGCCATTACTAAAAATGGAACGATACATGCTTCAACAACGCATTAAAATTATTAAAATTCACTACAAAAATGGTGAAAATCTTGCAGTCACAGTTCGCAAAACTAAAGCATTTTTTGGTCGTCGTGAAGCACCTTGTCGGACCGCAATACAGAAATTGGTGGAAAAATTCCAGCTGTTGGGACAAGTTAGTGATGTGAAGAATAAAACCCGTGCACGTCGCTCAAGAACAACTGAGAATATTTCTGCTGTAGCCCAAAGTGTTGAAGAAAACCCAGGTTTGTCCATTCCTCGTCGTTCTTTGGTATTGGGCATTCCACAAACGTCATTACACCGTATTTTGCATAAAGACTTGGGTCTTAAGGCTTATAAAGTTCAGTTAACACAAGAACTCAAGCCGGCCGATCATCAACAACGCCGTGTCTTTGCTGATTGGGTCCTTGAAATGCATGAAAATGATCCAGAATTCCATCGAAAAATCATCTTGACTGATGAGGCCCATTTTCACCTTGGTGGCTACGTCAACAAGCTCGGAAAACCCAAGAGTTATTGTTGAGAAGCCTCTCCATCCTCAACGTATGACTGCTTGGTGCGGTTTATGGTCCGGCGGGGTAATTGGACCTTACTTTTTCGAAAATGAGTTTGGATCAACAGTTACGGTGAATGGATTGCGCTACCGAGAGATGATTAATGATTTTTTATGGTCGGAGTTGGATGGTATTGATCTGGATAATGTTTACTTTCAACAAGACGGCGCTACGTACCACACAAGCAACGAAACCATTGAGCTTTTACGGGAAAAGTTTCCGCACCGTGTTATCTCTCGAAGAGGTGATCACAATTGGCCACCGAGATCTTGTGATTTAACACCTTGCGACTTCTTCCTTTGGGGCCACGTGAAAGTTAAGGTCTACGCCAACAGCCCAGCGTCGATTCAAGACCTCAAAGATAAAATTCGTGAGGCTATCGAGGACAAAGGGCAGCCACTTTGCGATTTGCTTATGGAAAATTTCATGAAAAGGATATGGTCCTGTATGCGTGCTCGTGGTGGCCATTTGACTGATGTGGTTTTTTATTATTAACGGCATACCTTCCTCTTTATTATGAAATAAACATCCGATCATTTATCTTAAAAAATGGCATTTTTCTTTGAATACCAAAATAACACCTCTTATTGGAAAACCTTTTATAATAAAAAAACATGTTTTATGGACAAATGTTCGATCGCGATTGAATTTGCGTAGATAAGACATCTACCAAAAAAGTATACAATATTTTCACAGTTGCTATAGTCAAATATGGTTCCTTTTATGTAAACAAAAAATCAAATTTCATACCTGAAATACACTTTCCAATTTTACAAGTATAACTTTAGCACAAAATGGACTGCTTTCAAGAAGCAGTTATCAACTAAAATGGCATAAAAAACAATGCACAGGCAGACACAAATAAAATAAATAAATGACAATAGCTTGAAAATACTTCGTAGATTTTTGAAAGAAAATATAGAAAAAATATTTGGGATGCTCCCAGATCGTTAGAAACATTGAAAATGGATTACAGATAAAATTTGTAGTAGGAGGACAAAAATTCAGGTTTCAAAACTTGTCAGAAAAAAAATTTGTCCGATTTCAAAATAGCGTTGAGGTAACATTTTACCCCAGTCCCTGTAGTAGGGTAACAAAAAAATAAACAAAATGGTGTTTCCCTTATTTTTAAAATTTCCTCACTTCTTTACTTTTTTAAAATACAGGGTTTTTCAACAGGGACGCTACAAAAGTAGAGCGACAGGGACAGCAAACGACGTCATATTTCTTGCCGCTCTTACATTTCTCTTCAGTAAGGTTTGCCATTTCATGATGGAAAGATATACGAGCCAACAACGAGTCGAAATTATTAAAATTTACTACCGAAATTCGGAGTCAGTGGCCTCAACGTTAAGAGCGCTACGTCCAATTTATGGTCGTCATAATCGTCCTAGCAGATCAACAATTGAGCGTCTAGTGGAAAAATTTGAATCCACAGGCACAGTACAAAATGTTCCCGAGACAAAGAGGTGCCCGTAGTGTCGAGAATATTGCTGCCGCTGAGGCTTCAGTTGAAGAAAGCCCAAATGTGTCTCTCACACGTCGTTCTCAAGCGTTGGGCATCTCTGTGACGTCGTTGTGGCGTTGTTGTCTATGGTCATGCCAACAAGCCAGCGACGATTGATGAACTTCGTACGAATATCGAACGTGAAATTGCAGCAGTATCGGCCGATTTATGCTTGAAAACCGTCGAAAATTGGGTTCAGCGTCTGGACTTCTGCAAGCGTGCCCGTGGTGGCCATGCAAAAGAAATCGAGTTCCATACATAATGGCATCGAACGTACTTTCACCGGAATAAAGAATTTCATTGATATCCAAAACCGTTTTTGTTTTATTTAAAAAAACTTTTATAGCGCTCTTATTGAAAAACCCTTTATAAGGCGATCGAAACTGTACATCATTTGGAACCGTTTGCAGAAGATTTGCCACAGAATGTGCCTTAAGTGAGTGAGAATAGTACACCGTTCGACATAACAAAATGTTTAATATTCTGTGCTCAAACAAATAACACATATGTATGCATGTGTGGACGTAGATTATTTGATGACTGCCGGAGTTGAAAACTAATTTGTTCCGTCTACTGTTGCCTAAAGGATGTTATCTTAGGAAACAACTCACAGGAAGTCATTGAGAAGAAGCTATACTAACCAAAAGTTAATAATGTAAGTATAACAGTTTTGTTGTGGTTACCTTAAAGTGAAATCCTCAAGTCATCCAGTCGACCTCCTCACCCCATTCAACGTTTCCCTATACAAATACAAACATTCGTATACATACCTACGTTGATTAACTTTATGGTTAACTTGCCGACAAAAAAAAAACATTGAACCTCTACGTCCAAGCATACCCACTTTCCTGTCACTACACAAAAGATTAACTGTTCCATACAAGCTTACATAATCGCTTTAAAAGCATGTCTTACCGAGAGTGCTCATTAATTTCAGAACCACTTAACTACTACTCAACAACTATGTATCCTTATTAGTGTGCCACGATAACAACCTCCTTCGCGCAAATAACATTTAAGGAAGTCATTCCAATACCAAACAGCCAGTCCCTTTTGGCTCACTAAACGGCTTTAGACTTCAGTCATTTAATAAGCAAAGAAAAAGAAACCCAAAAACATTTCCAGGAATGTCAATCCACTTCAGTGAAGTATCTTTTTTTGTTTGCAGTTGAAGTAACTAAAACAATCAGCTTAAGAGATTATCGGTGCCACTGGAAGCATCATCGTCGGTAGATACTCGTATCTGAACAAATAACAACGCGTCCTACCACCCAATTGTATATTCAGATACTAGATCTCTCCCGATACACAATCAGAAACTAAAACTCATTGGACTCTCTTGAATGTGTTTTCCTCAATTTTGCCCTATTCTGCTTTGGCATAACTCTGGGTGAATTGCAACTGACAACGGAGGGTTGGTGTGAGGGGAGATGAACTTAATGTGGAAATTTCCAATTCTTAGTCTATGGATTATCAGATACTGACGATGACGATGATGATTTCTAGAGAATAATTCACTTAAGCCTCCGGCATTGATTGGCGTTAAGTCGGTAGAAATTTCTGTGAATAAATTCATTGCGTTCCTGTGCTATATAGATAACTAAGTTTTCAAAATATGTAATGTACACACCAACACCATTCCAGGAAATTTGAAGGAAGGAATTTTTGAAAATTCCAAAAGTCGTTGCCTTTGCGACACCTTTGAATATTTGATTACCCCAGGCGTGGTGAGACTAGTGACGGCCACCCGTTCGTCACTAATGAAGTCAATTTCTTGGGCGGTTAATGAGAGTTATGAATTATTTACAACAAACAACGTTGGATAGAGTATAGCGAATAATTTGCGGTGACAGCCACAACATTAATAAGTAACGAACCTTGATTAAAGGACACGGCTATACCTAATCTTCTTGCCCAAAGATTGACAGTTTCACATAAAGGAAATAACTAACTGGAGATAAACAAAATATTCGCTGCTCTCTTTTGTTTACTTTGTTAATTTTTTTTATGGTTTTAAGTTTCAGCGATAGACAGTTGGCACTTGGCGCGTTGAAGAAATCTTTCGTTGAGATAGCTATTAAAAATGTGACCATGAAATTGAGTCAGCACCGAGAAACATTTTTTATACTTATATTACTTAGAAAACTGCATGAAATTTAAATCTTTATTTTCTACTCTAGGATATACGGCGTATACAGTGAAGGAAATATGAATAGCCTCAATGAAGTTGTGTTGTATAAATTCAATTTTATTTTTCAGATCAAATTATTTATTTTATTTAGCGATTTGGGATTTATTAAACTTATCAAAAATTAAGAAAACAAAAAGTTGGAATAGCTCATTTCATAATTATATGCGATAACGTGCAGAAAAACTAAAATTTAAATAAGGTTAGCCTCACTATTAAAAATAATGAAATTCTCTTACCTGTGAGATAAGTAATGTTAATTTTTATGGTTGTAATTGTTTTTTAGTATGTGGTGTGCTTTCCTTTGAATTTGAATTTACAATTTTTTACAATTGTTCGCATGAAATTTCATTCCAGACACCTATTTTTTTTTATTTTAACTCTGCCGTTGTGGTAAACTCTTCGGGATATAATTCGCAATAAGTTTTTTATGGGGTTTAAGTCAGGACTGCATGCCGGCCCCCAAAGTACTTCTATATTTTTCTCTAAAAGCCACTCCATTGTTATTTTTGCTGAATGTATGGCAGCATTGTCATGCTGAAAAGTGAAGTTCTCCGCTATTACAATCCCAGCATGTTCGATTAGACTAGTCTCCAGCAAACTAATGTAATTTTCCGAGTTTATACCGGGGGTTTTCCAAGCTTACGGCAGTTTTCCCTTAAAGGAAAAAGCGCCTCATATCATGACTGTTCCACCTCCGAAGTTGCGGCTTAGTCTGGTTTCTGGTCCTTTTCTCAATGCATGCCAATAACTTTGAAAACCATCCGGTCCAGATTGAAGTTCCTCTCATCGCTAAAAAGGGCACTTTGCCGTTCATGGGTTCACGCCATGTACTTTCGGGCGAAGTCGAGACGACTTTTGCAATGTCGCTTTGTGGGCTTGTGCTTTAGTGCTCTTTTTCGCTATTCTGTTTGAAGATGCTTTTGCAGAATTTGTCGAACACATCTGGAGGTTACTGGCAACTCCAGACATGCCGAAATATCATCAGCGTCGACATTCTCCAGGCATACAGTAGAAACATTGGGACCAATGACATCCGTTTCTAGAGTAGCAACAGTATCAGTCGGACAAGCAACATCAACAGCAACATCGGCGCCAACATCGTCAATAGAAACCACAGCAGCAGAAGCAGATGGAGTAGAAACATTAGCAACATCGCCGGCAGAATCAAACGAGAGAATAGGAGACGATGATGATCTTGTCAGTTCTATTGACTCCGGTGCAACAACAACAGCCGTGGCGTTAGAAAGAGAGCAGGTTGAATGTTTACAGTGCTCTGAGGAAAGATGATCAGATGGAGTCGATGATAATGTAAGTGGACGCGCCGATCAGCGGAGATGGACAGCCGTTTGTTGGGTTAATTGACCGATGGGATTCTTTTTGCACGAGTGGAATCGCGAATATTGTAACGGCTTGAAGTCGCAGGCAATGTTTTTGCAAGCAAGCTCTGGGAGGAAGAATTTTGAGAGCTGTTTTCCAGCAAGTACACTGAGAGTTCTCTCATTTTTTGAATGCATGCATGCAATGGAATATTAATGCACTTTTCACAGTTGTAAAATAAATTCACATAAGAGTTTATAGTTTTTATGTCTCTTTTGTTGATATTGCAACAGTTGAAATGCGAGTTTAAACCACATAAGCCACATGATAAAAAATTCTTATCAGGAATTAATTTCAAACACTAATTGCATTTAGAATTCATGATAAAGGGAAAAAATGGTAAAACGCGTGCGTACACGATGAAAGCAGTCGACGGACTGCCGGTTGGAAAGTTTACATTCTTAACTGAAGCAATTTCTTCAGGAGTTAGAGATTTTCCACGTCCCATTCTTGAAATAAAAGTGCAAACTAAGAACAAAATACCCATAACTAAAAAACAAATCCAAACAAATATTTTTTGTAAGCTACCTGATCAACTTTTGTTCAGTAAATAAATAAAAATTGATATGAGGCTAACCAAATTTCCCCCAAAAAATCTACCATGCGAGTAGAAAGACAACTCAGACGCAAATGAAATTATTCATTTGCCGGAAACTTTTCTCAAATTGTTTAACTGTCTTGCAAACGTACAGTTTTTTTTATAATAGGCGTGTTTTTTTTCAAACCTATATAGGCTAAACATGTTTCTGCAACATGTTTTCAATGTAAAATACAACAAAACCTTAGCCTGGATAATTATCCAGTCTTATTTTTGTATGGAGAGCTTTTTCGAAATCTATATAGATTTGAAAAAAAAACGCGCCGAAATATGCCGAGAAAATAAAAGAGAAAAGCGCGATTCCCGTAAAAAAGTGTATGAGACTATTTATGTTTCCTTCATGTATGTATGAACCGAAATCAGTTATTAACCTCTCAAGCTTATGACAAAGCTCAATCAATGTACCCCTTTAGGCATATGGGTAAACACACTTTGACCAACGATACCGGAAACAGCCATTAATGTGTGCTGCCATCCATTTCTTGGCTTCGTATAATCGAATCATCCATCAATTACATATTATTACACTGCTTCCTCCCCCCCTAGAGTTGGCATAACATCTGTCAATTTCAATTATTCGTATGTCAATTCTGTGATCCATTTCAAATGCTTTCACTAAGACATTGATTGGCCGATGGCAGTTAAAAGCAGTTGGAAAGGTTGAGTTAGTACGACTGTATTGGGATTTTGATGAAAGCAATCAATTGGTTTATTATAAAAACACTTTTTGATTGATGGCAACTGTGGTTAAGAATATATAGATTAAATGTAGGCTTATTTACACAACACTTTGTTGTCTGGTCAAATAGACAATAGACAAAGACTCTCTTTCTGGAGCGGTGCATGTATTATCTCATGAAGAAAGAATTTATTCAGATAACAAAATCGCTTTTGTGGGGATAGACATGTGGTAACTATTCCAGAGAGATGTACCCTCACTCCTCAAGTGTTAAGAAATAATGGCACCTCCGGAGAAGACCTTCACTGCCACACAATTTTTTGTTCGCCAGAACTTCAGGAATCTCCTTCATACACTAATGGGTTAACTGGGACACCCTGTATACATGTGTACATATTTATCCCTAATAATATAAAAGAAAGTGAAAAGTCCTTTGCATGGACCTACATAGCAAACGGCTTAACGGATTTTGATAATTTTTTTGTGTTGATTAGGTTTTGATAAGGAGCAGATTCGTGCATAAAAAAATATCTGATTTTAAAGTCTGAAAACCAAGAAATTCAATAATTAGACTTTGAACCTAAAAAAGGTAAACTTCTCCTTCGTCTATTTTATTGAAATTTAGATCAGTTTTAAGAGCTTTAAAATACGCGTCTTTTAAGTCCAAAATTATATTTCTATGTGCTCTACAAGCTGAGCAATATTAATAACATCTTTGCAAAATGCCTTTTTTAATTAATTTGTTAATTGATCAATGTTCTGAAACCAATCTCAGTGGTGTTTTCTTCTTTTGGTTTTCTTTCGAGCTCTCTTCGTAATTTGTATTTCTCATTTTTCCTATAAATACGCATTAAATCTGAGTGGAATGGATTTGTGTATGTGTCTGCTCTGCTCAGCGTCAGCGCTCAAGCGCAGCGTTCGGACTTTACTGCGATCGCAGTAGATCTGCTGCGCTTTTGGCTAAAATTTCAAATCTACCGCACTACTGCACTTTGTTCACAATCTACTGCAATTTTTGTTTGAATCGCGAACACAGTAAAACAAAATGACAAATGAAAATTATTGTTATCTCTTCTACGCCTACCTTGACTGCCATGACTTTTGGAGCACATACCTATGTTATGTGCTATCTTTAACTGTTTTGCTCCATAGCAGTGCGGAAAATGCAATTCTCCCAAATGGATTTGATAAAAACCAAATTAAAAAACATCTGTAACGTTTGCGCATTCCCCAATTCAAAATCGTCGAGATATTTTTGTACCACTGCATAACTTTTGATTACATTTTTGAAAAAAATACAAATTTACTGAAGGGTATATTTTAATTAAATAGCTAAGTACCTATCTTCTATTAAAATAAAACATTTTCAATAATTTAGGGCAATTTGGCAATTTTTGGCAGGATATATTCTCACAGAATTGCCCTGAATTTTTGAACTTAACAGTTATATGCATGTATATTTTTGTTTATGTGTTTTTTTAATTTTTTTTGTAAAGGCTTCCCAAATGAATATGCAATTGAAGTTATTATTTATTAATTTTCAATAAAATTATGTATTTATCATGAAGTTGTAAATCTACTGCGGAAATTTTGGTTTTACTGCGATTTTTGTTTCCATCTACTGCGAAATCCGGTTTCTTAAGTCCGAACCCTGCTCAAGCGCAAAGGTTTTGTTGGTGCGTATTTTTTTCTTTCTGTTTTGTTTACATTATGTTCATGTATGAGTGTATACACTACAAAAGTTAGTTGAGTAATGCAGCTGGTGAAGTTTTGTAGAGGGGTGTGTCGTATTCGTGTAGTTGTATTTCGTGTGTTATACTTGAGTGCAATTTTAAGGTTATTGAGTTGGATTGGAATTGAGTTCTAATCTTTTTTTGCAGGGTTCTTCTTCTTTATCTGTTCTGTTTTATCTTTTATCATTTAGTTGGTATTGGCAATTATATTTCAAAGCGGAATACCTATAGTCAATTTTTCAACGAAAATTAGTTAGCGATCAAATCGGCCTGATATTGGGCGAATAAGTCGAAATGAAATGCTCGATTACATCAAATTGATACAGCAAGTAGCCAGGAAAATGGTCCACATGAGAATATTTCGCTGCCATGGACCCGAAAGAAAAAAATTCCGGCTTTCAATATGAAATATGTATTGTTTTGCATAGTTTTTTATCATTTTTATCTGACGAAAAATGGCTTTTACTACCACCTCTGTTAGCCGTACGTGAAAAAGTTGTTTAACATAATTTTTAGATAATTCGCCAAAGATAAAAGTGTAGTAAAAAAAGAGCTTTTTATGAAGTAAAAGTTTTGAGAAAAATACCTTATTTCGACGGGCACTTCTGAGTTAGAGCGACATGTAGGTTCCGATACCACGTATCTTTTACAAAGACACTCGTTCTGATACTTTGTCTAATTTCCACAAGATGTCACTAGTGTCACTTATTACTTTGACGTAAATCACTCGGTCGGTAATCGATAAAACGTCATTATTCGTTTAGTGTCGGTTTTCTTCACAAAAAAACAGTGATTTGATATTCAGTAAAACTAATTAACAGGCACTTTTGGTTAAGAGCCACTCTTTTAATAACATCTTTTAAAAATCTTTAAAAAAAAGTAGTTCATAACAGTGATTTTTTGTTTAGTGCCATTGGGTGGTGTGAATAAAAACTGAGGGAACCCTCGAAGTAAACCCTCTTGAGGGAAGTGTTTTCTTGAATGGGTTCACTCAGTTTGGTGTAAATAAACATTTTCTTCGAGTAGGTACTTCCCCTCAAGTTGGAGTTTTCAAAATTGAGTGTAGAACTGTCAAATTCAATTCCCAAGTTACTTGAGACTTACCACCAAAACTGAAATAAAAATTAGTAATCATATTTTGGGACGTACAAACGCGAAAAATTAAAAATTATAGTTCTCGGCGTTTCGGTCACATGGGTTATTTTATTTTGGCGCAACTCAGCTGTTTTTAACATTATTAATAATAATTCAACTGGAGCTGTTCAGTTCAATGGCACATGTATGTACTTTTTTTATTTTTTCTTCTACAGCTCGCAGCGCATTTTGTTTATTAATTTTCATAGCTGGAATTTGGTTTTTTTCAAACAAACATGGATAAAATTGCGCGTTTTAACAAAATCTTATTCCTCCATTCAAATCTTATATTTTTTGTCGGTTTTTCTTCGATTTCATCCATATTTTCATCGTCCGCATAATGGTATTCATGTTTAATTATTTCCAAAGTACCTCAGAAGTACCCTCAACTTTCTCGAGTGTTCCCTTAATGAAATGCGACTTTATTCACACCAAAATGGAGGGAACCCTTAAATGTCAAAATGTGAGGGAAGTGTTTTCGTTCAACTTAACGAAAAATATTTTTATTCACCCCAAATGAAGGGGTTCCCTTTCAAAACTTGAGGGAACACTTACCCTCAGTTTTTATTCACACCTACCATTGTTATAAAAACGGCTCCATAAGAAAAAAAAGTAAAAGTATTAATCAAAAACTGACACTATTCCGAACTTTTTCAAAACGCCTCTTTTTTCTTATAAATACAGGATTTCTCAGTTAAGAGGTATAATCTGTGGTGTGCTCTGGACTAAGTTATCATCCTGAATACGGTAATGCTACCATTTGCTGAAGAGGATATGCTGCTAAAATGGGAGTTCTTACACGATTATAATCCCAAGCACCCCTCGAAACTATGAAAGCAATGGTTGCAAACAAATGAGATAAATGTAATGGAATGGCCTTCACAATTCCCCGATCGAAAAAACCGATAGAACACTTGTGGGGCGTTCTAAAAGGCAAGATCGGGGATTGTAGGGCCAGAATCAAAGAAGAATTGTGGTCCAAAATACAAGAAGCATGGCTGTCCATACCTTCACACACCTGTTTCTCATTAGTTCAGTCTATGACGCAAAGATGTCAGGCAAAAACAGCTGGAGCTGTTTTACACGGTTTTTTATCATTCTTGTCTGACAAAAAAATTTCTATAACTTCTGTTGATTGTACGTGAAAAAGTTATTGTACATAATTTTTAGAGAATTAGTTAAAGATGAAAATTTTGAAAAAAAAAATAAAAAATTTTTAAGCAAAAGTTTTGAGAAAAATGCATTTTAAGTAAAAAAGTAGAGCAACAAATGTTCATAATTTTAAGTTTGAGGAGCTATAATTTTTTTGTGGCTGCATAAAATTAAACAAATCTTAGACACTTTTTATGCACTACTAAATTACCTCTTGAAAAAATACAAAATTGTTCTTGTGGCTATAATAGTTCCAAAAGTTATATTATTTGAAGTGGTTATACCTCTGTGGGGGTTTTTTCCCAAATTAAATAAAAGTAAACTTTCGGATTTCAAATAACAAAAATTATATTTACTTCATTAAAAGTACAAACTAAATTAACACGAATTAATTCTACGCAGAATACTTTGTGGACGCTGATGTTCGTTGACGCAAATAGACTGTCCATTTCTCGTCTCCTGACCGGCAACGAAAAGTAACAAGCGGTATTGCGAAGAAGGTGGAATGATGGACTTGCGAAGAATTATTAAGATGACTGCTTGCGCGCGGTCACGTAGGCCAAATCGGGGTTGCCAGACTGCTACACCTCCAAATCGAAGGTGCCCCACTTTGAGGGGCTATAACTTGTTGGTGGGGGTTAAAATAGACACCCCCCCTGCCGTACGACTTTTTGTTCGCTAGAACTTCAGGAATCTCCAGTTAACGGATTAGGTATACCGTATACCACTTAACTGAAACACCCTGTATATCCTTTGTTTTTTTTTTTGTAATCTTTAAATTCTATTTTACAAAAAGAGTGATATTATACTTTGGCCAAGTAACATAACTTTAAACATTTTTTTCTTAGAGTTATCGACCATTGAAGTTAGTCCAAAACTTTAATCGGCCATATCTCAAAACTATGTTTTTTGTACAGTGACACTTTTGTTTTCAACGTGCGATATCATATTTATATACATCTCAATACATAACCTACTCAACTAATCTGAAGGATATTCAAAACGATGATAAAGTTTTATATCAAAAGCCACCTAATGCTGAAATATAATCTATTGATTGTGCTGCCATTTTGTATTGACAAATTTGAAACAACATATTTTTCATTTAGTTGAATAAATTACAAATCCTATCTAAATCTACATAGTTGCAGTTTGCTTATTTACCCCAAAAAGGATATCGCCTTCAGCTGGTACTCTTACTGCAATCCACAAGGAGTAACATAAATGTACTCCAAAAGGCACACATCAGTGTGTGGGTAATTTATTTTATTACTGATTTACTACACAACTATGTTTGGGTTGTCTAAGGACAAACTAATCGGAATGTTTACGATGGCAACACGTTGTTTATGTCCCGATTTAGTAATTTATTGCGTCATATATGTCAAGTTATGATATAAAATAAATATCGGCCTGACATAAAGCCATTTAGCTGTGCAGGACATTTGTTTTTATTGAAAAACTTGGGTAATGTGGATTTCTTGTAATATATTTACCGGATGAATGGCAGGCGTATTGTCTGCCAGCACTATATTTAATTGAAACATTTATCGAAGGTTAAACTTAACCGCCACACCAGACGGTGTCGTATTTTATCACGCTACATATACGCAACCATTCGAGTATACATATGTAAGAGGAATAGTGGTTTACCAGATCGTTTCAATTCCACAAAATATGACATACGACGGGTATACAGAAAATATAAGCAAACCCATAAAGGTTATGGAGTTTTAGAAGAGCCAACTAATTGTTGGTAAAGGACTTTTGTTGAGAACATCTGTGGTTTTATGGAAATGCAGTGCAATTGGCCATCAGTATTGCTTACCACCGTAATATGTAAGTTAGTTATCATATGAAGTAGTTTAGGTATTCAGCTAGTGGTATATGTGCGAAGTATGGAAGGATAACGTATGTGATGGTTGAATGCTGTGGAAATAGGGTAGGCACTAATTGGCTTTTTCTTGGCTAATCCCAGTGGTGTAACTGTTACTACATATCAATTATGCTTATTTTACTTCGAAGTGGTAGTCATCAGATACGGGCTCGGCTTGCTGAACTTATAAGCGCGAGTGCTGTTATACACTTCAGAGGACGAATTCCCTCGATGGAACCAACGGTAGCACATTAAATTTCCAGAACGGAAACAAAACCTTATCTGAGCTAGTCCGACATATTCGGAGCCCAGGTCGATTTGGAAAAGAGTTGGTGGCGGATGAACCCCTATTGGGCCAACGGGAGCGCTCACACCCCCGTAGCGGATTACTGACACCGGTGCACACGGCCCTTTATCCTACGGGTATACGAGGATCTGGTCGTCCAGTTCGGGGGTGGCGCGTGAGGTTAACTACCTAACCGCGTAAAAAGAAACTAGTTCCGAAACTACCAATAGCCTCGGAAACGGATGGATGTACTGTTGACAACCACGCTAAACGAAAAAATGACAATGACGTTCGGATCTGCACCTGGAATGTTCGTTCACTGAACGGTGACGGTGTACGAATAACGGATGAAAAACTGCGACATCTACTACGGTGACTGCTATACCTACAGAACATAAGCAGCGCTTATTCGGACGTGGATTTGTCATACGCGGCAGAGTTAGGCAAGAAGTCTTGAGCTTTCGGTACGTGAGCGAGCGTCTTATGACAATCCATGTCAAGGCAAAATTCGCAAACATTAGCCTAATTTGCGCTCACGCCCCCACAGAAGAAAAAGACGACGCTACCAAAGATATTTTCTACGAGCTCCTCGACAAAACCTACGAGCAATGCCCTAAGCATGACGTTAAAATCGTATTGGGCGATTTTAACGTCAATCTAAGAAGAGAGGCAAAGATAGGAAGAGAGAGAACGGCCTCAACCATTCTTGGAATCACTCTCTCACCAAACTTTGTTTCAGTAATTCGATGGTATTGGTAGCACAATTCTACTGAAACTACATATCGTCCATATCGATGTCAACCAAATTTGACATGGCTGATGGGTCGTCGTCGTTGTCACGCTGAAGGTTTACGGCTCAAACCCAGATGTCTCCGAAATATTTATTTCTCGCGAAATAAAAATAAGTTGATGAGTTTCAGAATTTAATGTCAAAACCTATTGCGAAGCCATAACACTGGCAGTAGGATGGTGATATGGCTGAAGAAATTGATCGCACAAACAATAAAAAACAACATCTGGAAAAAAACTTCTATGAATCATAAACAAGGACAGCACTTTGAATAATACACAACTCTCCAGTTATCCTGGACACAACCCATAGAGTTAGTTGAAACCTAACATCTGGGCTTCCTATAACTACGCCGATCTGTCTGTCTCTCATTCTTGTCCTTCACGTGGTCGCACTGTGTGTAAACCTTAAAAGGGTTTTCATCTTTAATCTTAAATGAAGAGATATGCAACATGGAACCCCACAGAGTACTAAGATCCGTACAAAGAGTCCTAGCATACCCGAGTTTTTGTACTATCATATCTCTTGGTCATAGTACATGGCATGGTTTTATGCTATTCGTTTACACCTCTCAGACTTTAAAAACGTCCTAAAAAAATATGATCTACCTAAGTAGTTTTCTTGCAGAAAACATTACGTCACGTGACAATAATATTTACAGAAAGTTCCAATTTGATAGCAGACTGTCAAAAGACAATGCATTTCTAAAAGTCTTTCCATGTGTCATGCAAATGCACGATTATTTCTCGTCCCAATGAGTTCTATTTTAAACGGCCATGTAGGTATGTTCAGATTCATTATACTTTTTTTTTTTTTTTGGCAAATGGTTCATATACAGCTGGTCAAAGAAATAGGTGCGTGCCCTTTTTGCTAGTCACTCTGTTTTTGTTGCTAGATACGTATGTGCTTATGTAGTCGCAGTTTGTTCAAATATTTTTTCTTGGAATAGTCTTTTAATATGGGACGAAAAGCCCACTGCTCAGTCAGTCTTATATTTCGTAAAAATGATACCCAGGCAAAATATGGATATAGGGACATTGTGGAAAATGTTATGCTTCCATTTGCAGAAGTTAACATGCCTCTCCGATGTTAGTATCAACAGACCAACGAGCCCAAACATACGGCAGGTCTTATGAAATATTGGTCATGAGATGTGTGTCTGTAATCCCATGGCCCAGTCAATCCGCAGATCTAATCCCATTGGGAACTTGTGGGATGAACTCAACAGAAAATGAGGTGGACAGCATTTCCCAAAAACGGACCTATTGTGAGAAGCAGTGCAAAAAGAGTGGCATTTGCTTACATGCCGAAAATCGGTATACTCAATGCCAACGCACGTGGCGTCCCAATTCCAAAAAGTTTTGGATAAGAAAGGCAGACAGTAGGGTTATTAGAGTAAGGAAAACGATTAAGGGGCTAGGGCACTCTAGAGGCCGAAAAAATAGGCGTTTTTACGATATTTTTTTTTTAAATTTCTATAAAATAATCGAGTATATACCAATTTTTTTTTTTTTTCGAAGCGATTAATTTCAAAATGACGGCTGTGCAGCGTTTTTCCGATGACTTCTCCGTTCTTTTTCAGTGTACACGGCCGGACAAACAGCTCCTTAATTTTTGAATTATAATGATCCAATTTCTTTCTTTTGATTTTATATAATAACTGCTCTGGAAGTACTTAGGTTTTTTCGATATATCGCACGTTGAAAACAAACGTGTCACTATACAAAAAACATAGTTTTGAGATATGGCCGATTAAAGTTTTGGGCTAACTTCAATAGTCGATAGGTCTAAGAAAATTTTTTTTAAGGTTATGGTTTGAAAAAGTTCGGTATAGTATAGTGTCAGTTTTTGATTAATACTTTTACGCATTTTCTTATGGAGTCGTTTTTATAACAATGGCACTAAACAAAAAATCTCTGTTATGACCTAGTTTTTTTTTTTTAGATTTTTAAAAAATGTTTTAAAAGAGTGGCTCTAAACCAAAAGTGCCTAATAATTAATTTCACTGAATATCAAATCACTGTTTGTGAAGAAAACCGACACTAAACGAATAATGACGTTTTATCGATTACCGACCGAGTGATTTACGTCAAAGTAATAAGTGACACTAGTGACCTCTTGTGAAAATTAGACGAAGTATCAGAACGAGTGTCTTTGCAAAAGATACGTGGTATATATTGGAACCTAGATGTGGCTCTAACTCAAAAGTGGAAAATTTTTTATAGTACCACGCGATATTATTTTTTTTTCAAATGTCGCAATTCCAAAGTGGAAAGTGAAAAATTTGAAAAAAAAATCATTAGATAATTGTTAATAACAAATGAACTATGCAATATAAAAAAAAAAATCCTACCTACTTCCATAGACAATGTATTTTTCAAGATATATTCAATATTTCAGGTAAATCGGTTACAAATTGTCTGAGTTATGTTTCCGGCAAACTTAGAAAATGCAGTTTTGAAGTTTTGAGTAGTAGAAAATCATGGGGAAATTTTGTAATACCCCTTTAATCTGCGATCCCTTCACCGAGTACTTAGAGATTTTTCGCGACCATAATCTTTTGGGACATAATTTTTCAGGTCCTAGGGGACAATTTAAAAAAAATCGATTTTCCGAAAATTCTAGAGTGGCCTAACCACTTAACTGGATTTAAAAAAATAAATAGTGAACGAAGCCATAATAATTGAAATTTAAGGAGGACACACCTATTCTGTTGGCCAAGCCCAAAAGTTAACATTTTTTAGCTTTTTTTGGAGCATACATTTTTTATTTCCTTATTTTGAAAACATTTAGTTTATTTAATTTATTCAATTAGTATAATTTTACTAATGTAAATAACTACAACTAAGTAAAGAAAATATTAAAAAAAAATGAGTTTATATGTTCCGGTTTAAATCATCTACCTACGCACCTGGGCAATCATTATATTCACCACCAGATGTGGTGACTTGTTACTGTCATTGTCATTCTGACAAATGAATTTCTTGTTTCTGCCACTCTCCACTTTAATCTCTTATCGATCGGCAGTGTAATTTTTCAATCAATAAAGATTCAAATAATCACGTTTAAGTCTCTTTTATTTCGAATCAATTTTTGGTCCTTCCGAGCGGATTAGTTATCTCGTTAACGTATTTCCATTAAATATGGAGAAATTAATCGAAATTCAGACTAAGGAAAAACGTCTGATAGAAAACGCGTTCACTAACCTCAAAAAGAAAGGTGAGCAGACATCACATGGGCAAATTCAAGTGCGACTCGAGTTACTGGAGAAACGATGGAAGAGCATCGAGAGCCGCCACCAGGAAATTATGGTATTACTGGATGCACATGATCCTACTTCTTCATCTGAAGTAAGGAAAAGCCTTTCCTACTTTCAAACCGACTTTTTGCTGGACGTGGAGGAGCTTTTCATCGACGAGAAAGCAAAGTTCCTGGATGCAGCACATCTGTTAGTTTCCAAAGCTTCTTCGTCTACTTCACAATCGGTACCCAGTGGTGAAGCCTCAACTATTCAGAAATCAACCAGGCGTAAATTGCCGCCGATCGATATTCCTAGTTTCTCAGGCAAGTATTCTGAGTGGTCTTCCTTTAAAGATTTCTTCACAGCTCTGATTTTGGATGACACTGAACTTACGGATATTGAGCGACTCCACTACTTGAAGTCGAATCTCTCTGGAGAGGCAGCCAATACAATCAAAAGCATTCCAGTGACAGCCGAAAACTTTAAGAGGGCATGGACAAAACTTACCAGCTTCTACGACAATAACAGAGCTGTCATATATGCGTGCCTCAATGCGCTTTTCCAACTCCCCTCGATCGCCACAGAATCTCACGCCACCCTAAAGCGGCTAAGGGATGGTGTCACAGAAACTATCGAAGTCCTTCAGATGTTACACCGCCCAGTCGACAAAATGGAAGACATTTTGGTGTTCATGACTGTGCAACGATTTGATCCGATAACTCGCCGTGACTGGGAGCTTTCACTAGCCGACGAGACGAAGGCAATAACTTGGAGTCAACTGGATACCTTCATGAAAACCAGAATTCAAGCACTGGAACGTTCAGGGTCAGCTTGCAATCCATCAGATGTTTCCCCTCACTCGAAGTCAAAGCAAACGCCGCACAATGCCCATCCAGCCAAAATTGCGAGCCATGTGACTGCAAAGGGAAAATCTTTGAATTGTTCCTACTGCCAAGGAGATCATTATTTTGCCGGTTGTGATAAGTTTCGTTTAATTTCTCTTGATAAACGCTCTGATTTCATTTCAGGCAAACAGTTGTGTTTTAATTGCCTGGGTCCACATCTACGCAGAGAGTGCCGTTCGCAAAGGACATGTAACACCTGTCGCGAGCGACACCATACACTCCTTCACCGGGGTAAGGAAGCCAATTCTGCAACATCCCAAAACTCATCAAGTAGCCAGACGGAACCATTGCACACCCTAAACACAATTGCATCTCGCCCACGCCACATGCTTCTAGCTACAGTTGTACTGACTGCCACGTCAGAGAATCAACGCTCCTGTACCGTAAGAGCCCTTGTTGATCCGTGCTCTGAAGTTTCATTTGTCGCTGAATCTTTGGCCCAACGATTAAGGTTACCTCGACGATCGACGTTCGTGCCACTGTCTGGAGTAGGTGGAACTCCTTGTCATACCGTAAGGACTGAAGCAACAGTTATCATCTCGCCACACTTTCCGAGTAAACTGGATTGGAAGGTTAATGCGCTCGTCTTGCCAAGGCTTACAGATTATTTGCCATCGCCACAATTGGTTAACACTGATCTCTCATTTCTTCAAGGGCTGATGCTGGCAGATCCTAAGTTCGACACCAATGATCCGATCGAAATGCTACTTGGTGCCGACGTCTTCACTCGAATCATCGACGAGGGGTTACGCAAATCCCAAGATGAATGTCTAATTGCTCAATCCACTGGGATAGGATGGATCCTGACTGGATATCTCTCATCCAACCCTATCGTATCTGACTCCTCCCATCCTCTACCCCCACTCACCAGTCTACAGTGCATCGTGGATCAGAACCTCTCATCATTGCTCGAACGCTTCTGGATCCAAGAAGAGGCACAGTCGCAGGTGTCCCCTCTGCTTACCGATGAAGAAACTGAGTGCGAACGACACTTCACATCGACATATCGACGTACTGCGGATGGGCGGTATGTCTTGAGGTTACCATTCAAGGAAAATGTACATCAGCTGGGAGAGTCAAACCAACCTGCTCTCACCATGCTTCTTCACACCGAACGGCGCTTTAAACGATAGCCAGACTTACATAAAGAGTACCTAAAATTTATGTTTGAATACGAAGAACTTGGACACATGTTAAAGGTACCACTAGATAATAGCTGTCAGTCTCGCTCTTTCTACTTGCCTCACCACGGAGTGTATAAAGTCAGTGGGGAATCGTCGAAGCTTCGAGTGGTTTTCAACGGATCGACTAAGGTCAATGGAGGTGAGCCTATCAACAATTGCCTTCACGTTGGACCAAAGCTGCAGACGGAGATATTCGACATCATACTTCGCTGGCGAATGCATCGTTATGTCTTTTCTGCTGACATCCAAAAGATGTTCAGGCAGATACAGATCGATCCTGAGGATCAGTGTTTCCAGCGAATCCTATGGCGAGCTTCGGAAAACCAACCAGTAAGTACGTTTAATCTAACCACTATCACATACGGTCTTTCTAGTTCACCGTATCAAGCCATTAGGACTTTACGACAACTAGCTGCTGATGAAGGTGATCGTTTTCCTCATGCTGCAAAGCTTTTGCTCGAGAACATCTATGTTGACGATATCTTCGCTGGAGCTGAAACGACTCAAGAGGCTGGTGAACTAAAAGTTGAATTGGTTGAGCTACTCAAGGCGGGCGGGTTCCCACTTAGCAAGTGGTCAGCAAATCATGCTTTGCTCTTGACAGGTGTGCAAAAAGACCAGCTCGCATCATCTCACCGTACGTGGCAACAATTCGATGAAGTCCAAACACTTGGCATTTCCTGGCAACCAGCAAGTGATGTATTCAGCTTCCGCTTCAACTCATCAGTTTTCACCGGCGCTGTTACCAAAAGAAAATGCCTCTCCCTCATCGCCCAGCTTTATGATCCGTTGGGTTGGATTACACCAATTACAGTTAAATTCAAGTTGTTCCTGCAAAGTCTGTGGCATGGAGGCCTAAGCTGGGATGATCGGTTTCCGCCCCGACTACAAGAACGATGGACGTGCCTGCTGGAAGGGCTCGAGAGTTTACAAGCTAATACAGTGCCCCGATGGACTGGTTACTCAAAAACTGCACAGCTGATCGAGATACATGGCTATTCCGATGCTTCGGAGAGGGCATATGCTGCTTGTGTATACTTGCGAGTTATCAATGCATTCGGAAACGCACAGGCTATATTGTTGGCTTCTAAATCTAAGGTTGCTCCGGTGAAGCAAATATGCCTCCCTCGACTGGAGCTTTGTGGTGCACTACTGGTTGTCCGACTTTCCAAACGTATCCAGGACACTCTGCAGCTCAAGAAAGTAAAGTGTCATTTGTGGACAGACTCAACTATAACCCTGTCATGGATTGGGAAACATCCTTCAAATTGGAAAACGTTCGTGGCTAACAGAGTCTCCGAAATTCAGGTATCTCTGCCGGAAGCATTTTGGCATCATGTACCTAGTAAGTATAATCCGGCGGACCTCGCATCTGTTTCTGGAGTTTCTCCAAACGACCTACTGATGTCATCATTGTGGCTACATGGGCCACCTCATCTGACCAGCTGTTCATCTCCGTGGCCTACCCTCAGCAGTTTCCAACTACTAGATGACTGTCCGGAAGCACGCACAACGACTTGCTTCACTATTTGTGCACCTCGAGCGGAATTCGGACTTCTCAAACGTTATAGCTCTCTTCAGAAACTATTAAGGATAACAGCTCGCTGGCGTCAGGTCATTGAATATCTACACTCTCGTATAAAGGCAAAACGAGACAAAAGTCTCATTTCAGATCCAGTAACACCGAGTCAACTCACGCCTTGTCAGCTAAACGACGCTCTTCATTTTTGGGTATCTCACGTTCAACGCCATCATTTCCCTAAAGATTTTCAAAACTTATCCGAGGGAAAGCCAGTGCATGCTAAAAGCTCATTAATTCGTCTTAACCCACACAAAGATGCACAAGGCCTGCTGCGAGTTGGAGGACGCCTGCACCATGCCTTGCTTCACCCAGATGAGGCACATCCAATGATTCTTCCGCGGCAATCGTATTTCACAAAGCTTCTCGTCCTAGATGCGCATCAAAAAACTTTGCATGGCGGTACCCAGCTTACTCTCAGCAACTTACGGCAACGTTTCTGGATTTTACGAGGCCGACAACTTGTTAACAGTCATCTTCAAGTGCGTTCGATGTTGGCGACAGCGACCTACCCCCACTACGCAACTTATGGGAGACTTACCCGCAAGGCGTGTCCGGAGATATCGATCGTTCCTTCACTCCGGGGTTGACTTTGCAGGCCCCATCAACCTTCGTCTCTCCAAGGGCCGAGGCACGAAATCCTATAAGGGATATATTGCGGTGTTTGTTTGTTTGTCGACCCGTGCCGTGCATGAAGTAGCCTCAGGATACTCCACAGAAGATTTCCTCAATGTATATCGACGTTTTGTGGCTAGGAATCTGTGAAAGCTTATCGAGCGATTGTGGGACTAACTTCGTGGGCGCCGACAAGGAGCTTCGTACACTCAAATGCAAAGTCCCAAAGTACGGAGATTGCTCGCATCCTCGCAAACGATGGAACAGAGTGGCGGTTTAACCCCCTCGCTGCTCCTCACTTTGGAGGAATCTGGGAGGCGGCGGTTAAATCTGTCAAGCATCACTTAAAGCGAATCATCGGGGAAAGCTTGCTTACGTTCGAAGAGATAACTACTCTCCTCACTCAAATAGAGGCGTGCCTCAACTCGAGGCCCTTGCAGCCACTCTCGGATGATCCATTGGACTACACAGCTCTTACTCCGGGTCATTTTTTAATTGGAATGCCAACTTTGACCACTCCAGAATCATCAACTTTGGATACGAGGTCATCCAGGCTATCACGCTGGCAGCTGCTGAGATAAATGTACGAACACTTCTGGACTAGATGGTCCACTGAATATCTCCATGAACTACAGCACAGACCGAAGTGGCGTACTCGTCATCCAATGGTGAAGGTCGGTGATCTGTGCATCATCAAGTCCAATCTTCAACCACCGTGCAAATGGCCTTTGCCCCGTGTCATCGATGTTAAACCTGGGGCTGATGGACTACTATAAAGATTCAAGTAATCACGTTTAAGTCTCTTTTATTTCGAATCATTATACAAATAATAAAACTCCACACACCTATTTCTTTAACCAGCTGTGTATATCAGAATTCCTGTTATACAGCTGGCTAAGACTTACCCATACCAAGCTCCTGTCACTTAAATAATTTAAACACGTTATTTAATTTAATAGGCACCGAAACTTTTATTATAGCTGAATACCTCATTTCGAACAGAATATTTCCAATTTTCACAGCAAACAGTCCAATTATGTGTGATAAAACAATGATGCTTTGTTCTCGTTAGCGATAATGACAGCGACTCCTGTTTAAGAGTGAAAGCAATTATGCGCAGAGGATGACCTTCGACGGTAGCCTTTAAAAAAAAAAATACTGTTGATCTATAGACATTATAATTTGTGGTTAAAGCATCCCATATGAATGGGACTTGCAAGGACACGTCGTCATCGAGTTCAATCGTATTTCTCAACCTTAGGTTAAGGATTAATTTCAGGTTTATTTGAAATTACTTTAAAATAATATCCCAAAAGACCCATATAAAATGAGTTTACATACCCGCCACCACCACCACCACCATCCCGTGTGCTTTCCGATAAATGTTTAATTTGTAAACAAAGGCTCCATATCATATTAGAATAACATGAGAGACAAAATTTTCAACTTCACTTGTTCCTCTTGAGAGGTATCCAGATCCTGAACCCCCATTGAAATTTAATGTAAACCAAACGGAATATATGCATTTCTCAGAATATGAACACCTTTGTGTGGGTGTGTGTGTGTATACATATGTAGTATGTATACCCTTGAACCCCTGTAGATATATGCGGGGGATAAGCTCTTCAGAGTCCTTTATTCGAGTGTCATTCACTTAAAGCTCATGTGCATATGTATGTATATTTTTGGTTTGTTTAGCATTGGCAGAGCAAGAGTATATCCTTGTGTTGATATTCCTCTTCGGGGAGAACACTTTGGCTCCTTGCTTGCTGTTTTTTTTTTTTATCTAATCTAGCTATCATCATTTAAATTTAGGGTGACCCAAAACAAACTTTTTGCAACCCAGTAGAATCCTAATCCAGACAAGCGCGATGCTCATCCAACATATATGGAGTGTCTGCAGCCAATTTATTTTAATATGCTTGATGGGAGTTTGGGGCGCAAAGTGAACTGTTGCCCCTTAAATATATTCATGCGGGTATGTGTGTGTGTTTGGGCTTCTGATAGTATCCTTATTTATCTTGAATAATTTCATGCGATATTTTATCTGTTTAATTTATTAATAGATTGTATTTCATTTTTAAAGGATGAGCATCGTTTTTTCTCAATCTAAACTGGAAGCCCTAAGAATTTTCTAAATGATATTTTGCTTCCCTAAGCAAACTGGAAAAAAAATAATAATAAAGCGAAATAGATATGTCCTTACCCAGGAAACAGATTTTGCATAAATAATGACGTAAATAAAAAAAAAAGCTGTGAAGGCGTTTTGCATGGCAGTTGCTGAAAATACGAACAGCGGATCACGTATTCTGGTGGAGTGCGAGAGTCTATCTCGAAGCAATTGATGGAATTTATGATTAAGTATCAATGCTTATGAGATGGACAGAGAGATATGTATTAATAAAGTTGTGACAAAGTTATTAAAGCTAATTTTTAATTGTCGAAAATCCGTTGAATAATGCAATTAGAGCTCTTCAAAAAAGTGGATATTTGGATCTATGTATTCGATGCTCAACTTAGCAAATATTTCAATAACTGGGGGTATCACGTATCACATATCGTACTTCCGACCGGAATCGGTAATCTCCACCTGTTACGTTGAAATCTTATGTTTGCATTTCTTCTTCACTTCCTTATGGACCAAATATTCGCCATCTTAACGTACTATTCTCCGTGTTGCAGATAGATTTCGAGTTACCGTCAATGGTGACCGATACAGAAAGATGATCAACGAATATTTGTTTGAATTATTTTTCAGTTTGAGTTTACTGATAAGCTACAGTCACAGGCACCGTTAAAAAAAATGTTATAGCGACTAATAAGTTTGAAAACATTTCCTTTAAGCCCAGTTCTACTATCCTCTTAAGACTTAGGCTTGATTGACACGTTTCAATTTGATTCTTCAAAGTTTCTATTTCCGCCAAAAATTCTGTGGCATTTATGTCTGTAGGATATTTAATACTCAAATCAGCTGCATATTTCTTTAATTGTTGAACTAAATATGAAGATATACTTTTTATTGTCAAAAAATTTAATACATATTGAATGCTATGAAGTTTTTCAAACCGCCATTTCAATTCAAAAGTTGTTCTATCAATTACTTCTTTTATCTGAACTTTGGTTTCTTGCTTTTGGGAAATGTCGTAATCGGCGCGCGTCTGAACTTTCGCTTGCATCTTGTTTTTTTTTTACTCGCTTTCGTCGCTTTTCAGGAATATTATCCTCAATGTCACATTCCTCACAAACTTTTTTAGCTTTTTCGAAAACATTGCCCACAGTCTCCCGAATATTTTGAATCTACCTTGTCAATCCTGGATTAATTCTGAGGCTTTGTCGATAGTTATGGTTTTCAACTGAAAAGCAACATTAACCCTATCAACAGATTCTAGAACTTGATCCCAAATTTGCAGGGTACATATAAATTCAAAGTTTAAGTCTTAAGTTTTTAGCTGTAACAGTTGTTTCCGTATTAAAATTGCTGGTAGTTAGGGTCTTAAGCGCTTGCCAAATTTGTGGTATTTGCATGTTTTAAGCTTTGACGGCTCTAGCTTTAGAAGCCCATCTAGTGTCAGCGTGTTTTTTTAAATAAATTTGCAAGTGCTTCATTAAAGTTTTCCATCTGACCGCAGAACTCGAAAAAAAACACAAATATTTCCTGGATTCCCTAGCCCGTCTTTTCATGAGACTGGATGAAATCTTTAAAACGTTCTTCGATTGTCACTTTTTGTTTGGACATTTTTACGAATCTCAATATTTGTGACATCTGTTCTTGATGCGATACGGCTGGCGTACAATCAAAAAGTATAGAAAAGTATTTTGTAATGTTGCGAGACTTACGAGTGTCACAGTTTAAAGATATTTCAACGCGCCCTCCTGGCCTACGCCCTGTGCCTGTGCACCGCTGGCACCGCCCTAGTTACGGCACTGTGCGCAACATACATAAGTTAATAGTAATAGTAATTTGCTATCCACTATGCGAAACTTCTACAGGCTTAGCAAATACTGATCTACAAGCTTATTAAAAAATATTTATTTTAGGATCTTCCATTCTAGATTACAATATCAGAAAAATATGCCATTCACCCTGCTTGGCCAACACCTTAGTCCTTTTTAATAAACTGAGATGGGTATTACTTCAAAGTCCTACATTTTTTTTATTAGAAGTTGGTACTTACAGACACCCATCAATGATACCCATAACCTGCATAGAAATTTTAGTTCCTTGATTAGCATTCCAACTGTTCGCACTGCTAGCCTTAGCCTCAGAAGCTTTAACTCCATTGTATCTTGCAAATTATTCAATAGTACACTCCCCGAAGATATTCGAATCATTAGAACATTGAAAAGCTTTTCATTTGAAGTAAAATTGTGACTTTGGAATATTAACCATAACGAAATCGAAATTTTGTTGCACTTCATTAATTATTTTAACTTTAAATTATGTAAATATATGATCAGAAAATTGTACCCATGTACTTTCTATTTGTCATTTTGCTTCCATTATATATATACACCTACACAACAGTTCAGCTGAAAAGTTCGTATCGTTCGGGCGCCACTAGAATTACATCCATATCATTTTTAGTTAGTACCAAACTAAAAAAGACACGTGTATAAATTTGACAGCTGCCGGACTATTAGTTTGTGAGATATAGCATTTTGAGTGAAGCAACTTGTTATTTTGAAAAAAAAAATGGATTAAAAGGAATTTCGCGTGTTAATGAAATACTACTTTTTTACGAAAAAAAATGTTACTGATGCCAAAAAGATGATTGGTGAGTATTATCCGGACTCTGCGCCAGGCGAAGCAACCATTCGTAAGTGGTTTGCTAAATTCCGTACAGGCACCGAAGACGATGTAAGCAGTGGACGTCCAAAAGAGGCTGTTAAGGACGAAAACATCAACAAAATCCACAAAATGATTTTGGATGAGCGTAAAATGAAGTGGATCGAGATAGCTGACACTACAAAGATATCAAAAAAACGTGTTGGACATATCGTTAATGAATATTTGGGTATGCGAAATCGACCAAAAACAACAACGAATTGATGATTCTGAGCAGTGTTTGAAGCTGTTCAATCG
Organism: Brachyopa scutellaris; assembly: GCA_949775065.1. Taxonomy (NCBI): domain Eukaryota; kingdom Metazoa; phylum Arthropoda; class Insecta; order Diptera; family Syrphidae; genus Brachyopa; species Brachyopa scutellaris. The sequence goes on along the minus strand of OX459115.1, from coordinate 29,621,214 downwards.
TAATAAACCCGAGTTTTTGCATCGATATGTGACAATGGATGAAACATGACTCCATCATTTCTCTCCGGAATCCAATCGACAGTCATCCGAGTGGACTGCACGCGGTGAACCGAATCCAAAGCGTGGAGAGACTCAACAATCAGCTGGCGAAGTTATGGCGTCTGTATTTTGGAATGCGCGTGGAATCATTTTCATCGACTATCTTGAAAAGGGAAAAACCATCAACAGTGACTATTACACAGCGTTATTGGAGCATTTGAAGGACGAAATTGCGGAAAAACGGACCCATTTGAAGAAGAAGAAGAAGAAAGTGCTGTTCCATCAAGACAATGCACCATGTCACAAATCAATGAAAACGATGGCAAAATTATATGAATTTGGCTTCGAATTGCTTCCACCGTATTCTCCAGATCTGACCCCCAGTGACTTTTCCTGTTCTCAGAACTTTAAAGAATGCTCGCTGGAAAGAAATTTAGCGCTGATAAAAAGGTAATCGCCGAGGCTGAGGCCTATTTTGAAGCAAAAGACAAATCGAAAAATAGACCAACGCTCTGCGGCTCACACGAACCGACTGCGTCCCATCTCGTTCTTTATGGTCGAAACTTGATCTTCATAGGATAAATACGATTCTACATCCTTTATACCCCTCCAAGAATAACGCCACCGTACTTTAGGTCATAGATTCTTTGAAGACATAACAGAACTCGTAAATTTAAAGATATCGCATCTTCTAAGATTCATCAAGAGCACAAACTGGTTGCCAAAAAAGAGAGTTTACTCCCAAACTATGAGGGAATTCCCAATGGACCTTCGGGACACACACCATTCCTAACCTAACCTAACCTAACAGTGTAGGGTACCTTGATTTTTTTCAGGAAATAAACTCCTTATATAGTTTATATTCCGGTCCGTGTATAAACATATATATTGCCTTGCCTGTAAGCATTTGACTAGACCCGACAGCCTTCAGATTGACATACTATTCCATCAGTGCCAGCCAACAGATTACAAATAAAAATGTATCGGCATCCATGGCTTTGGTATGACATGACTGTCAAATGGACGATATATCCTATTTCAAAGGACATATTAAATAGGCAGAATATCGCAATAATTATCCATGTCATAAGGATTGTACCGTCTCAAACACCTACAGCAAAGTAATAATCCTAATAGAAGTGGAATGTCCAGATATCTGTCGAAAAAATGAAAAGTTGTCCGAAAATATCTTAGACCAGGATACATATGTATATAATGTTCATATGAGTATGAGTAGTATTTTATCGTATAAATGAAATATAGTTTCGTACGTTCGGCGGAAAAACCGCCCATTAAATAAAACAAATATGCGAAATACTTATACCGCATATTATGTATGCGTATAAATATACAGCATTTTTTGTATGCCCTGCCATGAGCCCTTTCATTTGACACAGACATTAAATCGATTGAGGTTTCTGGGCCATAATTCATCATTTGATGCCATCAACAACTCTGTGTACTCCGATAGCGTACCAATATCGGATGTCCTTCCTTGATATTTCTCTACTATGGCCATCCAAAAGGACACGTATAAATCATAAAACGGAAATTGCCGTACAATCCGAGCGATCCTTTTTCAAATGCTACATTAAAAAGGAGAAAAAATTCATTTAAAAAGGGATAACAAGACAATCCTGGCGTATTTCGAAATAAGGAATGAACTGAAAATGTAATTGACGTTTATTTCTTTTTATCCTTACCATGTATCCCTTCCTTATATGGATGGCGAATTCTCTCCCCAGGCGCAACCCTCAAAGGAGACGACTTGTACTTGTATAATATGGTATGAGTGTGTGTGTGGGGAAATGTCGTTCCTTTTTCCTCGTCTCAGACTGAAGATATCTCTGTGCCATTGTCAAGACGGGTTCATGACCACAAAAGGGATATCGAAGGAGATATCGGTAATCAGGTCAATTTCCTAATATCCAAAGATATTTGCTCTTTAACTCGCGCCATTGTTCTAAGGAGCAGCAATAGAATGCGGGCGCATTGTCTACACGATACGTAGTCGGTTGAAGAAACTTTTTCGCAGAGAAGGAGTCAAAAAAAAGTATCCCTAACACAACGGACAAGGAAGGATACTTGTGTGCCGACTTCTTTCGAAATTGGAATTAAAAGTTTATCTTTGCCATTGTGGTGTATCTAGTGGCAATTACCTTCAGCGGAAATAAAGTTTCCAACCTCAACCCCGCTTAGTCCGGGAGAGTTCTGATGACTATTTGCACTTGTTGTTCTCATTGTCTGGTTAAAGAAGGCCAATCTGGCTATTTGTGGGACTTTGTTATGAGATAGAAATAATCATTATATTTACCGTTGAATGGTAATGCATTTACAACATGGCCGCCACTTGTTGGAGCCTTTTAAAGTTTGTTTTGCCATGGATAAAGGATATTCTGTGTGCCAACCTTCACTGCGCCACGGGAAAACTAAAGGACTACACTAAGAGCTGGATGACAACTTGATATTGAGTGGCCCTTGACAAAGAGCCCGAAGAGTGTCTACCTGTGAGACCTGGCACAAAGTTCACTTAAAAAAGGACAACGATTGAAATAAACAACAAAAGAGGGTTGCATAGCGAAAGATATTGGAGCTCTAAATTTTGTTGGTTAAAGTTCCTAAACTATGCGAATCCCTAAAGTCTCAGACGACGATGAAGACGTAGAAGAAGATAGCAGTGGTAAAAGTTAAATAACAAATAAAATTATCGGGAGCTTGCAACTGGGAACTGCGAAGCACAAACTAAAGTTTTGGAATATTTTAAACAAGTTGCTGTCAATTCGTTTTATACCCAACTCAGAGATCCTTTGAAAATATGGGTTTGGATGTACATATTTGTGGGGCGTTATACAGCTTTTCAAATCGTTTTCTTCTTCGCGTGTTTTTAAGGGATTTTGATAATATAAAGCGAAAACTTTTTGCTGTACTAAGAAAAAAAAAAACAAAAGCGATTCATCACAAATATTTGATCCTCAAGTTTTTTTTTTTAAAGTTGACCGTGGTAGGTTGTTCAATGCTCATTTCAACTCAATACAAAGTTACGGCTGAAGGTCGAATATTTCTTTACGACAGAAGTCGAACGTCTGGAAAAGAAACCTAAAAAACGTCCTCAATCATTTAAACAACTTCGATTGTTATTTCAAGTCACATAAATACGTCTGGTCATTGGAAACTTGCCTTTTTTATTGTTTCTGGTAGTGGAGGCACAGACGTGGCTGTAATTCTTGAATTTCTGAACACTCCTAAGGGTTGGCAAATAACGACGAGCGAAAAGTATTCTGCATTTCGGGGCTTGTTGTTTCAAAGAATAAACAGACATTATTTTGACAGTCCGCAATCTGCAGCGATATTTATGTAGTTTTTAGTGTCCCGTACCCAAAAACGGAACACTAATGCAATCAGTTCGATGTCTGTCTGTCTATTACAGGCCTTTTTTTTAGAGACTATTTGACATAGACTATTGAAATTTGGAACAATCGTAGCAATTAGTGGCCCAAACACAGACCAGAACTTGAAAATCTGAATTTCGACTTGTCAAATGACTAAAAAAAAAAATTAATTTTGAGATCATCATGTGGGGTGTCAACACTTAAGGGGTTATATACACAGTTAGAATTTGCAAAAAATCGATTTTTCTTTTATTTCATTTTCATATCTTATATATGTATATTTAAGTCAATCCGACGATTATTCTAGCTAGAAGTTACACGAATATTTGTAAAGTCATCAGAGCGCTTTCTTTACTCTATGTAAAGTGTTTTCCAAACTTCAAACGCATTTTTCTCAAAACCATGTTGTTATAGTCGGTGACCACGATTTCTCAAAAACTGTTGAACCGATCCATCTCAAATTTTAACACAAGCTTCTTAAGTATATTTTTTAGTAATTAATCGAAGGTTTTTTCTCACCAATAAATATTTATTTTTTTTATGAACAATTTAATGCCAAAATTTTGGCCAAAAATTGTTGTTTTTTTTTTGAGAGGACGCCATTTTTGCAAAAAAATTTATTTTGCTTATTCCTCCGATTACCTAGGTTATACATTACTTTAACGACATCCGTTTGGTTTTTTTCATTTTCTATGATCCAGTCCGCAGATATCGTGGTCACCGCAAGACCCCTTTTTTGAGAGGAGCTCTGGGAGATCAGCTATAGCAGCCTCCAAAATTATTATTTTTACAAATAAAAAATCTTGAAGTACAGTTAAAAATTACCTAAATATGTGTAAAAATTTACATTAATAACTTTAAAAGTTTTCTCAGGAAAAATTCTTGAAAAATCGCTTTTTTAGCCCTCCTGACTGTATATAACCCCTTAAAACTTTTTCAAAAAAACATTAAAAATTGCTGTCGCGAGCCTTATCTCTGAAAATATCGTTCAGAAAAATTTCAATAAAATCACAAATATTGAGAATAAAGTGTGGAGAATAAAGATGGAACCAAAATTATCAGGGCTGATCTACGTTCGACAATTTTCTTTTATATTAATTTTTTTTACTTCAACTAATCAACTGTTTACATATTCAGAAATTATATCGCCTAAAAACAGATCTGCGTAGGGAAATTTGTATGTCCGGGAGTGAAAATTGAATGATTGATCCTAGAAATATGCCCCAAAAACTCACATCGGATACAACCACCAATAACAGAAATATTGTCTGTAAGCCACTGAGCTTAAACTTAAACCAATGATTTTATGCACATAAATAAATCTTGATGGTTTTCCATACATTATAATATAACATAGGTGTCACTCCCTTTTCTATATTGGGGGAAAAATTGAATTTGTGTACAGATGCAGACACGCATTTAGTTAAATTCAACAAATAACGAGATGAAGAGTGAAATCTGATGCACATGCATAGATTTCTTGTATATTTGGATCTTTGCATACATAGGTACTGTTGTATGCAGCCCAAATGAACCGATTGGCGATAACGCCATCTACGATAGAATCGACTTATTGGTATCCATAACGGTTTGTGTATCTGCTGTGGACATGCAAGTTCCACACTATGGAACTCATTCTAAGATTCCAGTATTCCAGTATGGAGAATGTTTCACAGTGAAGAGTTCCAAGTCTAGAAGTTTAAAAAAATAAATATTTGGCTTCAGCAGTCCTAGGTAGAACCAAGCCTAGCTTCCCGCAACCATTTGTGTTAGCGCGTTATATTTTTGCACGAATGGAAGGAACCATTTTCTGCCGTCTCCGAACGGCGAGTTGGGAAGCTTTACATGACAAATGATACTCTTGAATGCTTGTCAGTAATTCGGAAGAGGTGGGCACTGTGAAAAACTTTTTTTTAGGAGTTTGCGGTGGGATTCGAACCCAAGACCGCTGGCTCAGTAGTCCGACGCACTAACCACTTGCGCTACGGTGCCCCGGTCTAGAAGTTTATGGTCTAGAATAATCTGCAGCCATTGATTAGAGTATAAATAGCCCAACAGGAGGCGTGGTCAGTCAGTCACGAGTTGGATTTCGAGCAGAGATACGTGCGGAAAGTGATTGGAAAGAGAATGAATAGTAAAGCGATTGTAAAAAAGATAATGAAGTGATGGAAAAGTAATTTTTAAGCGATGATAAAGAGATTGTAAGGTGATAGAAAACTGTTGAAGTGAATTGTAGTGTAATTATCGAAGAGGGAAGCGATAAGTGGTTAAAAAAGAGTGAAGTTCTTTGAAAAAGACTTGTGTTTAATTATTCCGATACAGAATAAGGTTCTATCCAAACGAATTCCATATTTTTACCCACAGGCGGTTGAAAACCCACGACTAGAATATTACAATACATAATATGTAAATTGTATATATGTAGGTCTAGGTAGTAAGTAGCACAGATTACAGCTTGATTTTCTTGAAATTTCCTCCGAAATTTACTCTTTAAGGTACTTAGTTTTAACAAGCAGAATTCCCATGGTTAAAATATAATTATTTTTCGAATTGGTTACGATCCTGATCTCACTAGATAGATACACTGATTACACTGTGTAACAAAATTTGAAAAAATGTTTGTTTATGTAGATTTTTGGATTGTTTACGCTTGGTATATGTCAGCTCATTTCAAAAATGCCAAAAATGTTAGCTATTGCTTGAGAATTTTAACGAAAAGTTGGCATTTTTGGGCATTTATGCACTTTTGTAATTAAAAAAAAATATATAAAAGAAAACTTAATTCAAAATGTTACTTCAAATTTTAATAACCTATCATATATATGAACAAAAAAAAATATTGGCACTTCCATATGCATTTAGAAGTGCAGAGATTTTCTTGTTTTCCTACTGTGAACTTTGGAAGTGCCCCTTTTTGGTGCCAGACGTAGTCGCCCAGCATATTGGTATCCAATTTCCCCTGGTACCGGCCCTCCATTGAAGCGATGTCTTAGGGAAACGTCTCAGCATGTTCTTCACTAATGCTCTCCACGTTTTCACTAAAAAAAAATCTAAATGAGAGTGAAGAACATGTAGTTTTAGCGACATCCTGCATCCTGATATATTAAACCTATCCCTTAAGTTTTCTACTAGTTCTACATAATTTTCTATTTTAATATTTGCTCCTTTTATTTCCCTGAATGCTGTCCAAACATTACGTTCCTTTGATTTGAAGCGGAGGCATAAGTACTTTTCCTGAATCTACCAATACGTGGAACTTCACGTTTTTTTGCATCAGGTATAGTATAAAGGCTTCTTTTAGCGGTCTGTCAGTACGACTGTTCCATAATTAAACATGAAACATTTTTATTTATTTTCTCAACAAACGATTATTCACATTCACTTGCAGAGGTCGAATGATAAGCTTGCTCTGCTTGCGTTTCCGTTAACACATTTCGCGATGCCGTTACCGTAAAGCTAACAGTTAGAACGAATGAATACTCAAAACGTGCTTGACATATCATAAGGAAGCAGAAACTAACAAAAAAAATAATATAAACAAATTTTTGTTACACAGTGTTATCACTCATTGTCGCTTTTTTCATTTTATGTAATTATGCAATTTACAAAATTTACTATTCAATTTAATATTTTAAACCCATTCATCAATGCCTAGCTTTTCCTCACCCTAGTCACCAAAATAATAAACTATATTGAATTAAAACGATATCGATAACGGTAATAGAACAAAAAAAAAGCTCCGAACAATATTTCAATGAAAATTTATATTCAATTCCAAAAAAAATTGCCACTTGTTACATCGTCACTCCCTATGTTACAAGCTTTTCTTGTTATACCCTCTCAACCCCGTTGGTAACAAAGTATCTCAGAATTTTTTTTACGATTGCCCATTACAATTACCACCGTGCGCCGGTGTTGGCGGTGATGATAAATCCATCATAAAAATCGTCTTCATCCTGTCGACGGTGGTGGTAGTAGCTGCGCTAAAGTATCATCAAAAGTGCATAAATTCAGTGAAATAAATCACCGAGTGACGGTCGGATGTCCTTGCATTAATATTAACGACTCCTGTGTTAAAAAAAATCTCATTTTGTCGGTTGACATTTTATTAAAAGAATGAAAAATGAACGACTGGACAGTGGACACACCCGGAAATGAGTCCAATCTTGAGTTCTTGACTTTTGTGCGCTCAAATGTGCTTGACACTGACTAGAAGTACGGTGTAAAGTGAGTGGGATTTAGTTGGGGTTAACATTTAATGGCGATTCTTCTATTCTTCAACCTTTTTCTGACTTTACCAAATTTAATTGGTGTGTAAAAGGATTACGACAAAATTTCACTAATGCGTTGCTGCATAGCATAACACTGTACAATTGTAAGGCTGTCTTATATAACAGCCCTATTATGGTTAGCGAATCGAGCGAAAAAGTTGGCGAATGTGATAATTTGGTATTATGGTTAGCGAATCGATGAAATTACATTCGCTTCAAACGTCAAAAATTAGGCGAGCTGAGATATCACCTTATTATGGCTAGCGCTAAACTTATCATTTCGTATGTCAAATCGAGAGAATGAAAATATTCGGTGATATGGAATGATTGTTTTTTATTTTTGCTTTTTGTTTATTTTTTTGTAATTTTAGCTTAGTGTAGCTGCAGTATATGTGAGCGTCAAAGATAAATACACACAAAATAATTAACATAACACATAAAAAATTTAAAATAACCTAAAACTTTTCAAAGAACACAGAAGTAGCAACTGGAGTAGGACCGTGTATGCAGGTTTCTTTGCCGCCTTTGGAGCTGGGCTGTGGATGAGCTGCCCAGTCTTCAAAATGCAGTCAAAACTTCTGGTAGTTGTTTTGGCGCAAGCGTGGACATTTCTTTATGAGAAATTGAAGAGGATATGCAACAAAAAAATTCTTATCATCGTGAAACACTTGCCAAGTCGTACGGAACCATGGATTAGAATTATCCCGAATTATTCTTCGTAGTCTACGCATTGTGATTGTCCTATTTTTAATAAATTCACTATTAAATCCTTTTAAATGAAAATACTCTAGAAGACAAATACCTAACACAAACCAAAACAAATTTGCTTTTGATGTTCGCAACTGTCATTTAATTTGCTTTTTTTTGTGGCAGCAGTTGTTTCACAGGCGAATGAAAACATTCGCTTATCATAATACCACGATACGGGTGATTCGCAAAAGAGTTCGCTTCATATCGAACGTTCGAATCGCTAACCATAATAGGGGCCTTAAGTTATATAAGATTTGATGATAAAGATGGTAGAATGGGGAAGACAAGAACTGAAATGTTTGTTATCATCGTGACACAGAATGATTTCATTAGACAGGATTTCCATTGAGCGCGACTTTTTTGAATGATTTTATTTTATTTATTTATTAAGTCTTTGTCTTGTACCTCGATACAATGCTGCCTTACGCTGAAGAAAATATGCCGTTAAGATGGGTCTTGCAGCAAGACAATAACCCCAAGCATACATCTAGGTTATCCAAAAAGGTTTTTTGTGGAGCCAAATATTGATTTAAGGGGTTACATGAGTTTCCTCGTGTAAAAAACTCTCTGCCAATGCGACGTCATTTCCGGTGACCCCTCAGAAAAAAGGTGATTACGTGTTGACAGCAGAACTCATGACAGGATCAACTGAATTTAAAAAAAAAACGTGTTTTAGTGTTAATACCTTAAACTAGAACTTGGACGAAGGAAAAAAACAGTGAAAATTGGATTTTTGGCAGACATTTTTACAAAACATTTAAAAATTTCGGTGAAATTTGCTCTACATTTTTTTTAAATACCTAGTTGCATTAAAAAAAAATCCTTTGCCCAAGTCCTTGCCAATAATATCCCGAAGACGTGAGTAAAATTTCATCAAGATCGGTTCAGTAGTTTTCGAGAAATCTTGACAATCGACTTTTAAAATAGAGTTTCGAGAAAAACGCGTTTTAAGTTTTGACTGACAATAAAACTTAGCCCAACTGGCGTTGAGCGCGCAACTTTCCAAGGCTCTATCTCCGAAACTATTACTTCGATCGACTTGAAAGTGTATTTTAAAGATGTTGTGGAATTTAATAAGATAATACAAACCGTGAAACCCATGTAACCTCTTAATGGAATGGCCATAGCAATCAACGGATTTGAACCCCATAGAACATCTAGAGCTTGACTTAAAAAGGCTTCTTCTACGAGGAACAAACCCGAATTATGGGACATAAGGAAATGGTCTCAAATTCAAAATTGAAAGATGCCGACGTTTCGTTGAGTTTATGCCGAACACATGCTTTGCAGTGGTTCCAAACTAAAAATCTTGAGCATCATTTCATTTTGTTGCAACAGAAATGCGTTAAAATAACTAATTTTGTGTTAGTCTTTGAGTGTCTCTATTTTATTGTCCACCTGTTTTTATGAATTCTAAGCTTTATTTTTTTTTTTTAAATACTGAATTAGCTGATTGTTTTTTTTTAATAACATTCAATTAAATCTAAATTAAAATTAAAATAGTTTGCAAAATTTTAAATCAATTCATAGTAAAATAAAGTTATCCAAGGGAGATATTTTTGTCTTAAGAAACAGATTGATATAGTTAAAAAAAGTTCTTCCTGCAGGTGGCTTATCCACTTTGATTCTTTAGTTGCAGCCAGCGACCGGATTCACTTGATGACAATGTGATGCGTTTAGATACATACCCAAGAGGTGGCTGCATTCTGTAAAAAAAAACATATCCTATCGTAGTTTGTCGTATTTTCAAACGACCTGTATAGTCGGCATCACAAAAACCCTCCATTTGCGTTTGAGCACAACCACGTATATATGGTATAACAGTTTTTTATTCATGCTGCCTTTCAAGTAACGAAATACTCGTTTTATTGCAGTGTGCTTTTCCTGGATTGGGTCGATATCTTCTCACTAGGTTAACAGCAAACGAGATATCTGAACGAGTGATTTGTGCAGCAAACAATAATCTACCGATTGCCTGGGTGACATGAAATAAGGCCCAACGAAGCAAGACCAAATTGCAAAAAATTTGGCGTTATTTCGCTTTTAAAATTGTAACAAAGCCAAATTAGTTGAATTCCGCATTTTGGCCTTGTTTCATTTCCACGGTATTTGTGTTCCTTATTTTGTCGCGAATTTTATACAATACGCCACCCAAGCGGACCCTAGGCGATCAATATTACTATGCAATATATTGCACAATATTATTGGGTGGGTGCCCTAGACGCTGCAATATTTTACCCAATAATTAAGTTGATATTTGTGTAGACTACATGTTGAGTGATATTAAAGTTTGTTGTGTGGCCGTTGCAGTGCCATTGCACTGTTCCACGCTTTCACCGCCTACGGATGAAAAAGTGCTGCATAAAAATAAATGTGCTTACTCATAAATAATTAAGTAAATGGGCTAGTAGTGAGTGAACCCAATGATATTCGAAATTTTCTGCGAATATACGAGACGCCTAGAATAAATGGAAGTAATACTTTAATACGAGATACTACAGATGCTAGCTAGCGTTTGTCAATAACGCTACGGTATCTTGCTACTGGAAATACTTTCGAAGATTTAAAGTTTACAAGCGCTATAGCCCCATATAATTGTTATAGAAATTTGATATTTGACAGCTTATTATACATTTACATATATGTTAGTTATAGAAACAGATTTTGTGGTATTGAATAATTCAAACAATTTTATTTTTAGTTATCAGTTACATGGTTCGGCTGCAACTGCTGTCATATCGATCAGCGCTATCCTGTCTGTAACCACATGAAAGATTACATTTTGTTTGCTTTTATTCCTATTACTGTAGTACTTGCTGCTTACATTCCACTACTAAAGATAACTCCACTCACACACACTTCAAAAATTACAGAAGGCCCTAGCTGAAATATTTCCCTCTTCTTCTTTTTTGCGAAAGATTTTTATAAATTTGTTGGCAATCTTTTAGCTCAATCAATTTAACTCATATGAGTTTAATTTCCATTCAAATAAGAGGAATAAGAAAAACGATCCGAAATTATTTTTTCGTGCTTGCTTTCGTGCTCAGGAAATTACGATCGTACCATATTGGCAACGCTGGGTTCGATAGAGTGATCCAGCTATAAATGCACTTACTAAGCTCAAACTTGACTCCACATTAGTCCTGAACTGCTTCAATACTCCCCAAGACCTCTCCCATAAATTCAAACTTTACGGGGTGCCCGGACATGATGGTATTGTTGAAAAGCTGAATGTCTACTCTGCATGGAACTCGACGAAGCTGCGGAACATATTCTATGTATGTAACTGCATGGCACTATGTTCGTGCCCTCGGGAGATAACATTTCCACAGAAAAATACTAACATCCGGGGAAATTCTTATAGTCTCCACCAGTGAGATCCTAAATTTCATCAAAATAATTGAATCTTTTCTAGTTCACTAAACTGACTTTGCGGTACAAAAGATCTTTTAGGTCGCAGTGCCCTCCGCAACTGCCGGGTCAGAACCTTTTTTTTAAGAAAAATATTGCGCAAGAAATATCAAACTCATTTTGATTGAACACAATATATTGCACAACCTGCAATATTGTCTACAGACGATCAATAATACTGTGCGATACCAAATATTGCACAATAATATTGATCGTCTCTGGACCGCTTTTATGCTCAAAAACTAAATATCTAATTTATAAATGGAATCTTAAGTTTTTGAGCACAAGATAGAGTAATAGTATACAATTCGATATAAGGAAACTTTGCATATATGTATACTCCCAATCCAACAGTAAATATGGGGTTGCAGGGGGGCAGCATGCCACTCCATTTATTTCACTGTTTATGCATAAAACTTTGCTACCGATGTAACCTGATGGTTATTAAACCGATCGACATTATTTCGTTTTAATTCCAACCCGAATTTGGCCTTATTTCAATGGGCTTTATTTCACATAACCGATCGCCTGCATTTACGGTGTCTTTGCCATTTCTTCGATCTCCTCAGGATCGGTTGGATTCATTTGCGCTGAAACTTTTTGGTTAGGGTCAACTGGCGTTTTTTGGGTAGGTTGATAATGGAAGTCCATTCGATATATTTAAAAACAAAATTTGGTACTTGAAATATCTAATCAGTATTCAGAACTTATCGTACTTTTTATAGGAACAGTCATTTTTCATGGTATCAAAGTTGAAATCTGAATTCCCAAATGGTGCCGGACAAAAACGTCGGTGGTTTTGACTGGTAATATTAAGAAGGTCATATCAAAAAAATCAAGAATTTTATCATCATCATATGAAGCTCTAGTAATGTTGTTCTGGGTAGAAATGAGAGCCGCCAAATCCGCGAACCTTGTTGAATCACACTAAATGTTCAAAGTGTGAATAAACAACAGCATCATTTTTCTACTATTATTTGGTTGTACCACTTGAAATGTTCCATCTAGTAGCAAACATTTAAATGTCAATAATACTTTTCTATACATTTCTCTTTCATCAAAATGTAAGGCGTTGTCATCTAATCTACAATGCTCTTCCGACGTCAAACGTCAAGTACATATTCATTTTTTGAAGAATTTCTGAATTCAAAGGATTTTATGGCCTTTTGCTTGGTATCGGACGACTTTCTGGTAGCTAAATGAATTCAGAATGACTGAGACATCGAGATAGTACCGTGGGGCGTGGATGGGGAAGAACTTCCAATCTCAAATATAAGAGTTTTTGTACTGTATGGGGTATAGCATGGAAATGTAATAGTATCGTACCATACCATTGCATTCTCCTGCTTAATCAAATGAAAAGTCCATCAGACTGTCACTATAAACTTTTCTAGGTGAAGAGTGGAATTGGGGATGTGTTTTAGTTTTGCATATACATATATATATACATATGTATGTGCATCCGACCACTACCTAGGTCTATGCATTCTCTACTTTTCACCACATGTGATTATACGGTGCAAAATTCTTTAATTGTTACTCTTTTCCGTTTCGCAGTTGAGAATCATATAAATACATACATTATTTCTGTAGTATAGATACCATTTGCGGCTCTCACACTTAACCAATCTTAACAAATGAGGTGTCAAAAGAAAAGAGAATTTCCTGGAATTGCATTTTCTACCCAAAATGAACTACCAAACGAATAAACACTTCCCGTATGATTTCCATCAGTTGACAGTATGATTTCAATCAATGGGTGTTTGTTATTTTAAGAGTTTATTTCTTTTGGTTGATATACAGTGGTGGTCCAATATAACGAATGATATAATGTCCAGTTGCATTCGCTATATCGAAAAATTCGTAATATCGAACACATTTTCCTTGTACGAAACATTAAATAAATGTGAAAATATTGTTTTTAATTCATAATGCTAAAAATACATGTGCAGATTTTACCGTGCAGCGAAATTAGAATATACACGTTTATATGGGTGCGAATACATGTGAATTCTGCATGTGGCAAAGCGCTGCGTGAAGTTTCTATTTCTAACTTTGCCGCGCAGCCCCGGTACTAGATCGCGAAAATAGTTCAATTTAGATCATTTGGCATTCATATTTTTTTCATCTGACATTTTTTGTTTTGTTTGCGACAGCCAACTCAATGGAAGAATTGTTAAAAAACTCTGCACATGTATTTCAGATGCAGATTAGGACGCGACGCTGCATGTAGCCTGTCTGCACATGTATTTCAGGCATAACACTTTATTTAATTTATTCATAAGGTCAATAAAACAAGTTAAAAAGTAGAAATAGAAGTAAAAGAAACTAAAACAAAATTAATTTCTTTCGTTTCCTTTTCCAAAAATCAATCGACAATAAGGACATGCTTTTGCAAACGTTCAACGTAGAAATTTGACTTATTAGATAAGTTTTTCAGAACTTCGAACGTTGTTCTATTTGGCTCAGTTAATACACTCTCAACGGCCTCGAGTGGCTGATACGCGTATCTTCTTGAAAAAACATTTCAGTATTGTTCCAAGATTCGAAATCCTCCGCTCGATTCGTTTGTCTCTTTCTATTTTTTAAAGCATGTACACAGATATTGTAGCAACATTCGTTATATCGAATATAATTTTTTTTGTTCGTTCGCTATATAGAGCCGATAATGCATTTGAAAAAAGTGTACGTTATATCGATCATTCGTTATATCGGCATTCGTTATACTGGACCACCACTGTATTTGCTTTTTAGGAATCATATGGGAAATATTTGTTTTTTTAAGAGTTCATTTTGGTTGTTATATTTGATTTGATTTTTCAATTTTTTTTAATTAATTTTTTTTAATCTTAATGTATAAACCTTTTAATGAAATAAATGAAATGAATGAATGAATTTGCTATTGATGCAAGTGGTTGTGAAAAAAAAATTATATCAACCAAAATGAAGTTTCAAAAAAACAAACAGTTCCTTTATGGTTTCCATGGGATTTCGATGAGTTGATAGATGGAAATCGTATGGGAAGTTTGGATTCGCTCTTGCGAGATAACTCGAACGGGCACACATGAATGAAACATGTCCGTTAGATCCGGATTTTTTTATTGTTTGTTTCCCTATATATAGAATTTGTTCATAACTTGACTCCAGCGCCTAACCTAACGGGGTGTTTTGCCCAGTCCCAGCCTATCTGTATACCGAATTTCATTATGATTGGTTCAGCGGTTTAGTCGTGAAGAGGTAACAGACAGACAGACAGACACACAGACTAGTGTGATTAGTGTGATGCAGTCGACATCGTTATTGCTTGACATAAAACATTACTTTCGCGATTAGGAATACTATCACTGTGACCCAACAACGAACAATAATTACCAGAAATTCGTATTATATGACTATTCTAGTTCCAACAACCACTGCGTCACAATCCAAAGCCTATTATATCAGTTTATTTGTTTTAGCGATCAAACAACTACGAGTAGGTATTTAAAATAGGATTTCAACGTAATAGCGCCAAACGCTTGGATTTGTTTTTGTTTATCTCCAAATCAATGGAAACTCATATCCCTTATATGTATTTTGAGTTGAAAGGATAATACTGTGTTTAAATTCAGAATACAGGAGCTGTTCTCTGGAATTCGAGCGACTCAATCTCTACGATTAAATGTGTCCAGTGCAACGTAAAATGCGATTAAAGCAGAAATTCGCATTTAAGAAGGACGGATTACAAATACAGAGAGGGTTAACTCGTACCTAGCTACGAGTACGAGTACCTAGTGAAAGCATGAAAACCTGCCAGTGGCATTTTTGCACAATTCTCTTTTTCATGCTTTGATGGAACATTGGAGATGTAAAATGCAAAATTGCAAAAAACAAAAAACAACAAAATATAAATATAATTGCAGAAAGCTGTTCTGTTTTAGTTATGTTTTTATGCTGTTGCAGCATATCTCTAGGGTAATGTCAGAAGCAAATTTTTTGATTAGAGAGAGAAAAACTATAATACTTTTGAATAAAATAATTCGCCCTTTGATAGAACAAAAAATATATGAACAAACTGGAATTATAAATGCACAATAATTGCAGTGGAAAGGCCATGTGTATAAAATGTTTGTAGATTATTCAAGTATATGTCCTCGTATATATGGCTTTGGACATTGTAATGTAAAAGGCCTCATATAATCCTAGGACTGTACAAAGCCAACTGTGCAGTGGTGGGCATATAAATAGCACAGAGCAGCTACAATGTTCCAAAAAGGTTAGCTACAATCTCTTAAATCGGATGGAGGTGTTTAGGAATCATATCATATACTATATAATAAAGCAGTAACGCTCATTCTGTAAAAATGGCTGTATCTCGGACTGGAGCCTAAACTGCTGGGCGGATTTGCTTGAAACTTCATATCTGCGGTCCGTGGGACTATACCACAAGGCCAATTTGGAAATTTCATTCTAGCCGCAAAAATTAAGGTACCTATACTTCATTTGGGATCGATTTTATACAAAGCGGGTTTTCAAGAAAACGGCTCCAACGATTTTGTTAAAATTCCCTATTTAGGTTAACATGCTACCAAATGTCATACCAGGTTTTTGCCTAAAAAGTTGTACAACGGTACTTGACTTTAACCAATTTTCTAAAATTGAGTATTTTTCGGATATTGCTCAGTCGATCGGTATTACGGATTTTCATATAGTTACCGTTTAAAAGTGAAATAGCAATAACGATGTAATGTGAAAAAAACGTCAACGTGTTTGCGTGTACATATGTACATATATCCCTAGCATGTTTCGCTCCTCTCGCAATACAGTTTGGTATGAAATTAGATGCATATGAATTAGGTTAGGTTAAAAAAGAAAATAATCCATCGTCTAAATAAATTTTGAAGAAAAAATGTAAAATTATTCAAAAGTGCAACGAACTTTTCAAAACTAAATTTTTTAACCTACAGCAAATAATGGAGCTGAAAGTGAGTACATAAGATAAATAAATCTGCCGCGCATACAACGAAAGCATGATTTACACCAGAAGGAAAGGTCGAAGAAAAAAAACATGGTAATGTTGTGGCCTAACGGATGATGGTGCTGTTGTTGTCTTTTCTTTCTTTCATTTCTTCCAATTCAATTCTGCGTTAAAGCTTATTCTATGAATTCAAACTCAGTTTATACGGCGCGACGCTTAAAAGCACGCGAAAGGAATATACGAGTACATATGAATAGCGAATTATTTATCTTTAGAGGTAGGCATTGAATCTTCTAACTACACTGAGCTTTTATTGGTAAATATAATCACACAGTTATATTCTTAACTTACATATATTGTTGCCCATTAAGCTCTGTAAAAATGTTCGTCGTTTTCGACGTGGGTCAGCTAGTATCAAAAATTTTGTAGGAGCTCCAAAGCCCAGGTAAACCACTTCAAAAGTGGACAACCTGATCTACAGAGTTAATGTAACCAACCCATTTTTGAGGTCTTAAGTTAGATCAAAAGAGTTAACATTCTATTAGTGTATGCGATAGAACCATTACGAGGCGTTTACAGGGAAAATCAACTTGAGGGGGGTGCATAGCACAGAGAAATCCGCTCGGCAAGGCAAGAAAAACCTTTGCAGGGGAATATCTTCAAAAACCGATGATTTTGTTGGAATAATGTACTGTGGAGTAATGAATCTGAGTTGTGTAGGTTTGGATCGGATGGAAAAAGCTATGTTTGGCGTCCAATTAACCAAAAAAATAAATCTAAAATACACCTTCAAAATGGTTAAAACGGTGAAGAAAATATGATGGTGTAGGCTGGTTTTCTTGGTACATGGTGAGACGGATTCTGAAGATTACCACGAAAAAGGACAATCACGTATATTAATCCATTATCGAGGACAGCATGATCCTATTTGCTGAGGACAAAATGTTAATGGTGTGGCGTTTTGGCAACGACCCTAAGCGCACTTCCCGCCTTGTATGGAACTGCATCGATCGAGAACCTACGGAACAACGTCGGGCAATACAGAAGAATCAGTCAAACAATGAATTGTGGGACAATTACAAGTCGCCAGGTGGTCTATACCAAAAACACATTGTGAGGCTTTAGTGGAGAGTCTTCGAAAACATGTGCAGCTGTGCTCAAAAATTAAGGTTTTCCGACAAAATACTAGCTTTTCGGCTTTGTCCATAAAGGTATTTACCTAAATATCATATCTTTGACGCAACGAAACATAATGTGCTATTTATGTGGTCAGGTATGCTTTAACAAATATTTGTATATTTTTTTAATATTCAAGAAAATCATCACAATTTTGAGCTATTTAAATTGATGTTTTAAAGTGCGATAAATACTATTAGTAGAAAAGTCATTTGTTTCATTACTTGTTTTACAATTACATATCTTTATATTGAGAAAAAATTAAAAGTGTGCTATTTATATGTCCACCACTATACATCCTAGGACGGTACGGTTTCGGACTCGATACGTTCCATATGTACATACATATGTATGTGTGTACATATTAACATATTACTGTAAATAGTAAATTAAGCAAGTAGCGCAAATATGTAAATAACGCATTGCTTACTTTATTGTCGTTTTCAAAATTCACTGAAAGCTATTTACATGATAACTTGACTCGCTCCAATAAGTCAGCTTGCGTCATTTAAAATTTCTATTTGCGCTCGTATCTGACATAACATTTTATTTACAAAATGTCAAAAATATGTATTTGTGATTGTTTTCATGAAGAGACGTCATCTTGTCATAATGAAATAGCACCGCAGGAGACAGGTCAACAAATCAATTTATAATTTTTTTTTTCGAATTGTTGCCTTCTTCATATCATTCTTTTATAGCATTTTTCAAGCTGAAATCTGTGCTATAGATAGATGTGCCCAACTCAATCTTGATAAGCGCTACAACATAGCAATAATGTCCAATAGTCAAGCAGCAATAAAAGCAATAGGGACTCAGATCATCAAATCTAGAATTATCTTAGAATGCCAAGATAAAATAAATAGACTGGACGAACGAAATAACGTCACCATATACTGGGTACCAAAACACCTGGGGATAGAAGGTAATGAGGAGGCGGACAAACTTGCTAGGAAAGGGGTTACCACACCATTTGTGGGTCCTGAACCCTTCTGCGGCATAGGGGAAGAAATAATAAAAGAGGAGCTCCGATCACCGGAGAAGACAAACAGGACTTAGTCCTGAACAAAAACTCAGGGTCGAAGACAGGCGAAGAAACCGCTGGGTAATTATAACCTGAAAAGATTCAAAGCTTGCATCAGCGTTGATAAAAACAAACTCCGCATCCTGACGGGGGAGTTGTAAACTCAGGGAACATCTCAGGAAGCAAGATCTATCGGATGAAGGCTCATGCAGATTTTGTTATAAGTTCAGTGAAATCCCAGAACAAATACTGGCGGAATGTGGGGCACTAACCCAGAAAAGATTCAAGTGCTTGGGTGAATACCAAATTACAGCAGAGGATCTACCACTCATAGCACCCAATCTCCTGCTGCGATTTCTTAGGGAAATTGGTCTGGATCTGTGACCTATGGAATTCTCACCTGGGCTGGGTGTGAGCGAAGCTCTCTCTAACCAATTCCAATAGTAATAATGACGAGAGTGATGTTCCTTCGTCTAGGACTTGTAGGGGGCACAATAGATCTTGCATCTCACCCTTCAATAATAATAATAATAATAATGATCATTCTGTCATCGATATGGACTGTTCGATAAGTCAGTGACTTTGATGCAAAATGGCGCTCGAATCGCATTGAGTTTTATTTTCTGCCATCTTTGTTTCTTTCTAGGCATAGAAAAAGAAATTAGATAGATCTTTCAAACATTGATTTTTTTACAATGATCGAAAGAACTTTGGTTTGTGTTATTTGCTCAAAGTGGAAAAAAGTGAGTTTCGTGTTTTGATAAAACACTACTTTTTGCGCGGTAAGACCATTATCCCCTCCCTCGCATGGGATGGTACAAAAATGGTTCACTAAATTTCGTATGAGCTTAAAAGACACTGAGCGCCCAGGACGCCCAAATGACGTCACAATGGAAGAAATAGCATGACCATTGGGGCATGAAAAAATTATCGGCAAGATGGTTGCCGCGTTTGCTGGACGATTGATCAAAAACGGATTCGGGTGAAGTTTTCAAAGCAGAATTTGGACCTCTTCAAGCGTAGTTCAAGTGAATTTTTGCGGCGATTCGTAACAGTTGATGAATTCTGGATATACCACTACACGTCAGGAATGAAAGAACAATCAAAACAGTGGACTTCTTCAGGCGAACGTGCACCAAAACGGCAAAAACAGGTTCGTCGGCCGGAAAAGTCAGGGCTACGGTTTTCTAGGATTTCCACGGCGTAATCTTCATTAACTACAGGGTGGCTGATGAAAGCCGCTACCAAAAAAAAATGTAATAACTTTTTTTCTATTTAATAAATCTGGTTAATTTTTTTTTTATTTTGCAGATTGATTTTTAGATATAACAGAAATGGATAACTGGGACACTGAAACAAGAATTTAGATTGTCCGCTGCTATCATGCACTGGAGTCCGTAGTTTCGGTTCAAAGAGAGTATAAGCGCACGTTTGGCGGCAATCCTCCGAGCAGATGGACCATAATGAGACTTGTTAACAATTTTGCCGATCATGGGACAGTCGAAAGAAGACCTTACCATCAAAACCCTTCAGTTCGGACGGAGGAAACAATCGCTGCTGTAGCTGCTGCCATACAAAACAATCCAAGAGTTTCGACAAGAAGCTTATATGCTCAAATAGGTAAATATAAGCAGACAGTCATTGCAGTCAATTATGCACAATGATTTGGACTTAGGTTAGGTTAGGTTAGGTTGGGTGGCTATCCTCCGTACTCGGTGGGATTCACTTAGACCAAAGTAGGTCCATTGTATTACCACATGGAGCCGGTTATCGAAACTCCACGGAGCCGGTTATCGAAACTCCATGGAGCCGGTCATCGAAACTCCATGGAGCCGGTTATCGAAACCACCCTACTCCTACTGATTTGGACTTATTCCCATATAAAATTCAAATGGCCAACAAACTGAACGCAGCAGACTTACCGATTTGCTTGGAATTTTGCCAGAAGATCCTTCAAATGGTGGAAGAGGACGGAAACATGTTGAACTGTCTTTTTATGTCTAACGAGGCCCATTTCGATTTAAACGGCAACATAAACAAACAAAACTGTCGAATATGGAGTGCTTCCAACCCACAGATACTCCATGAGACGGAATTACATCCACTTCGTGTCCCAGTGTGGTGTGCAGTTTCATCACGCTGCATTGTCGGGCCCTACTTCTTCAAAGAAAACGGTCACACCGTTACGGTTACTGGAGACCGTTACTTGAGCATGTTGACAGAGTTTTTCTATCCAGAATTAGAATTTCTTTCAACTCTGTGTGGTTTAAGCAAGATGATGCAACTCCTCACATAGCCCGGCCTGTTATGACAGAATTGCGACGAAAATGTCCCAATAAGCTGATATCCAGAAACTCCACATTCCGTTGGCCCCTCAAGTCGCCTGACCTTACAACACCTGACTTTTTCATGTGGGGTTATTGCAAACAGGAAGTCTACAAAGCAAAACCAACAAATTTGAATGAACTAAAGCAATCCATTCGAGAAACAATTGCGGCTATTCCTGTCTCAACTCTCCAAGCAGTAATGAACAACTTTTTGGTAAGATGCCGCACATGCATCAAGAAGAAAAAAATCTCTATCATCACGAGAATGAACTGGCTCATTCACCGCAGTAGCAACAGTAAAATTAACTGAATTGAGCTATGAACTGCTTTCTCATCCACCTTATTCTCCAGTTTTGGCTCCTATTGATTATTTCTTGTTTCCAAATTTGAAAAAAATGGCTTGGCAAGGGAGAGATTATCGATGCAACAAATGCCTATTTTATAGGGTTTGAGAAGTCATATTTTTTGAAAGGGGTAACAAAGTTGGAAAATCGTTGGGAAAAGTGTATCGCGCTAAAAGAAGACTATGTTGAAAAATAAATTAAATTTTGAGAAAAAAAAAAACGAGTTTTTAGTTTCAAAGTCACTGACTTATCGGACAGCCTACGTGTGTATATGATAAGTTTTGCTCGTTGAAATGCCGAAGGGACTTTCCTATAAAAATATGGGTAATTTTTTTCGCTTTGTTATCCCTACCACTTAATATTTATTTATTATTATTTTTCTAACTGTGCAATTGACAGTTGCACTTAGCTCACTTCAACCGTTCCTCTTTTTTTTGTTGAAATATTTCGTTTGCTGATACTGCATGGAACTGATCTACCGACCACAGCTCGGTAAGGTCTTTACAGTTGCAACCATTTACAGTTGAGCTGACTCATGGCGTTTCCTCTTTTAATTTTTGCCTTTCTTTCATATTCAGATTTTCGATGTAATCAAGTAATGGAGCGAAGCGATGCTGACACCACAAACACTGGAGACTGGAGAGTTACCTCCTACCCAACCCATCGCAAATTGATCAATTTATTTGGCTGCCTATTGCCTTGTTGATGCGAGTGAGATGTTCGAACCTTAAAGTGGATTGGCATGTAGCCAGGGTAGACCTTCCTGCAGTGTAACCATACAAATATGTGGGTTTCCTTCAGTCGTGCAAATGAACATTTACAACGGAAATTTAAATGTCAGTCTAAATTTAATCTGACTTAAAATCTTCCAAAATCACCAACTGACCAAGGACAAAGCGAAGCAGTGAATACTCTTGCCGTGTACTTATAATAATTTATCAAAGGAGGACAACGGAAATTTGTTATCCAAATTCGCCTTTCATTACGGCACATCACAATAATTTAAAATTCTTTTTAGCGACCTACCTTATCCAAACATTGTGCACGTCAAGGTCACACACCGTTAGAATGGCAGACATAAAACAATACCATCATCCACTATAAATTCCCTCAAAAAAGAAACGGAAAGTCTGAAACAAGGTAATTTTCCGAAACTTTGTGTCTCAATTATTTATTGAGCCTCATTTCACCGTCTTACCTGCCTGCACCTTCTATCTTGCTTACTTCTGTAAACATTTCATTAGTTCTAACGAAGAAACTTGATTTGGAGAATAACATACATGTGCATCTAGGTATGTACATACATATGTATGTATTTTCGTGCTTTAAACAAACAAGAAAAGAAAAAGAGAAAAATGCTCCTTCTAGAGTGTTCCTTGTATTAATTTAAGCTTCATCCCATTAGGAAAGTCCTTGCTGGCGAAAAGCAGTTCTAACGCATGACAGTCTGTAGAATTGTGAAACATCGTAATTATGTACATATGTACAAATTTGCCTGTGAAAATGTTCGCGTGCACAAGTTACAAAAACTTTTTGCAATTACCTACCCACATATGTAGATGTTGACACTGCCTTTTATATTCCTACAAATGTAAGATTAAAAGGCCTTGGAATTAAATAAAAGTGTATTTTACGAATAACATGAAATTTAATAAACATACAATTAATTTTAAGAGTATCTAATACAAACATAAAAAGAATAATTCGTTATACGAAGAATAAAATAGTTATGATCTGCATAAGTATATTAGACTAGCTGACCCGTGCTCGCTCGCTTCGCCCGCCTGCAAATTTTTACTAATTTACAACACCTATTTCCTCAAGAGCGATTTAAATGATTTTCTAGAAATTGTAAATGATTCTTAAAAGCTGAAGTGTTAAGAAAATATGTTCTTTAACTTTCTAATATACCAGGAAATCAGAAGCTTTAATAGACTGGTACGATCACAAATTATTCTGCGGCCCTAAGCTAAAGTATCCACAATAATAAACAATTTTGTTAATGAACTACCTGAACCCGTGCCCGCCTTGCTTCGTAGCTTCGTAGCGGAGCGGAGCGAAGAAACATCAAAGTATTTGTGCAAGTCCAGAAAATTTTGTAATATGTAAATTGTTTTGATTAATTGCATTTTATCAATGTCGTTTCAATGTGTTTCGGCCCCTAAGTGCAGATTCCATAGTTCCCAAAAACCAACGCCGGCACCACAGCCCGTCAACACTTTCTCTTCCACCGGATTTCATTGCAAAGTTGTAACTCTAAATCGGATGCCGTTACATAACTTAGGTGGGCTCAAATTTTGTAGAAGTATAATAGATACACCCACTTTTAGTTTTAATTTATGTGATGGAATCCCTGGAACAGATAAAGAATTTTAAAATTCGACCAGATAGCTGGTTGTTATTTTTTCGTCTATAACCCGGTTGATTGACATGTATTCTGCACTTTGACCATCAACACGTATCAATACGTAAGAACTATCGTAACTACTGATGACGCCACAGCTTCGTACTAATGAACAACAAATGCTTCCCAGATGATTTCCATATAGCAAATACATATATATTCATGCACATCGCACTAATAATACAATACTATTGTAATTCAAGATTGTATATATATATATGTATATATTCAAACGTAAAATTCACTTCCCTACGCATCAATAAGCTGTCGTTAGAATAGTGCAAGAAACAAAATATTTATCAATAATCCTAATAAGCTATTAATTTTTTTTATAATCTGTAACAGGAAATAAATACTCAATTTTTCGATGATTCAGAAAGAAACCATATTTTGAGTTCCGACAGTATTGCATGATTAGTGCGATACACATATGAACCATAATTAACTCTTAAAACAACAGGAGTAGTAGTAGTTAGTTATAGTTTTCGGTATTTTTTGTTTAAGTTTGCTAATAATATTTAAAAACTGAAAATGCAGTTCACTGGTCTAGAAAATTCACTTTCTTTTGACACCTCATTTATTAAAATTGATTGAGTATAAGAGCCGCAAATGCTTACGATGATTGTAGCACATTAAAGGGCAAAACAAATGATCACGTCAGAGCGCGCACATATACTCACACAAACACTATTGCAACGATACCCACTACTGCACGGCTGCAGGCAATGGTCTCCGCTGAAAGAAAATTGTGGGCGATGCATTGAATAATTGTTTTGAACATTGCTCAGCTTCAGGACAACGCAGAAGGATGTTTTATACCTCAAATGAATCAGGGGAAAATTTACTAAATTCACCTGTTTTTTTGTTTTTCAATCCGAGAAGCCATTATTGAGTTAGGGCTGAATAATTATTATTTTCCTTTCAAATATGCAGTTTTTTCAATATTTTCTTAAAAGCATGCCATTTTCCGGGATAAAAAGTATAAATGATATGGTCCAAGAACATAAGCAATCACTATGTCAATGTTTCATCAAAATCCGTCCAGGAGTTCTAATGTGATACGCGAACAAACAGTTTTTAATCTACAGTTTTATTATATGTATATATAGATACAAATTGGCCATAGTTGGAGCCTTATTTAGTAACTGATTTTCTACAATATTTCGTATATCGTAAATTTAATTGGGCGCCAATCAAACTCTTAAATATTCTATTTTAACTACAAACGAGAATTTAAACACAAAACCTCAATTTCACCAATTACAATATAAATACAATTTCCCATGCACTCCAAATACAGTGGGGTTCACAGAAATAGCACACCTACTTCAATTTTTACCCGACAAGGCAAAAGGAAGGCTTATGATTTCAACAGGCTGAGTTTGTTTGTGTTCGCCGTGGCCGTGGTGGTTAGTGCATTGGACTACCACGCAATGCTGCCCCGGTTAAACTCCTGGCCGGGTCTAACACCTAAAAGAGTTTTTTCACGGTGCCACCTCTTTCGAATGTCTGACAAGCATCAACGAGTATCATTTGTCACGATTGAGCCGTTCGGAGTCGGCAAAAAACTGTAGGTCCCTTCCATTCGTGTCAAAATATAACACGCACACACAAATGGTTGCGAGAAGCAGGCCCAGGTTCACCTCGAGCTGTAGCGCCAACTAAGTAAGGGTTTGTTTGTTTGATTGTATATAAGGATGTTACCTCCTACAGCCTGAACTATGCAACCGATTTTAACAAAAGACGTGTTGTTGGATTCGTCTTCATCCGGAGAGTGTCCTTGGCTATGTGATGTGACAGCAAATTCTATATGGCGGACGCACCAAGCAAAATGGCGGATTACCTTTTTTTTTCTTAACAACCGCCTTGATTGTGGCATCAAATATAAGGGTTTCTAAAGTAGAACACGACATTGTTTGCCTACTTCCACTCTACGTATTTTCTGAAATTAAAAAGTTGTAAATAAAAAATAAAGTTAAAAAAACTAAAACCCGACTAAGTATGCTTACAGAGTGGAGGGAAGACAGAGTGAGCAAGACCTAAGAGTAAAGTGATGAAATCAAACACGTTCAGTTAAAGCGTAGCCCTCAGATTGCGGCGTCTTTCGAAGATAGAGCAAAGCGTCAACAAGGGAGCAAAGCGGCGACTTCAAACATGTTCGATTTCTCAGCTATCATCGCTTTTATTTTTCGTCTTCTTTTTCAAATGTTTTACCGTTCTGTGAACACCACTGACGTTCGTATTCATTCCTGAGTAAGTGGGTGACAAAATTCCTGTGAAAAGAAGACCAACCTCAAATTGGGTAGACCCCTTTTAGCATCACTTCAGCAGAGAGTCATAAGACGAGCACGTTCCCATTCGTTTTTAATTTCATTATGCTGAAGAGAAAGTATTTCCGATTTCGAATGGTGCCGGATTCCGGATGGTGAAGTTGGTTTGCTACTAAAGACATGAGAAAATATTTTTGGTTCAATGAATTCAAAATGTTGAAGTTTTCCTCTGTGCAAAGAAATGCATAATTGCTGCTAACCGGAAATCATTTCGGTTCTTGGGTTACTTCTGTTTAACCTTTTATGTAAATTTCGAAATATATAGCTATTGGTATCTACACTAAAATATTGAACATATGTACATAAGTGTCTGCACTTAAATTTGTGATTGGCGAAGAGTATTCTTACTCATTTCTGTTTAATTTGTTTTTAATTAAAACAAACTGTAACTAAGCTTTGGTACTTAACTACATCAATTTAAGTATTTTACCATTGAAGAGGTTTTGCTTCTGCAAAAACACGATAATTGATAACCGGGAATAAAACAGAAGATATGAATAACAATATTTTTATTTAGGTTGCGCTACAGCTCGGGGTGAACTAGGGCCTGCTTCTCGCAACCATTTGTGTGTACGTGTTCTAGACTCCGAGCGGCGGGTTGAGAAGCTTATTGACAAATGATACTCTTAGATTTGAGTGCTTGTCAGACATTTCGAAAGAAGTGGCACCGTGAAAAAACTTTTAGGTGTTTGCTGGGATTGAACCCAGGCAGCATTGCGTAGTAATCTACCGCACTTACCACTACACCACGGTATAAGCTGGGTTAGTTTAGTGCTGATTAATTTAGTCCTCCTTATTATTACCACTGTATCAATAATATTTAGCGACAAGTGCCCAAACGATTTAAACTCGACGAAATAAATATTTCTATTTCTGCGGAATATACAAAAACAAATGGTAAATATGTTTTAACAATCCACACAAATTAAGCGTACAATTTTCCAATTAAATAAATGAATCTTTTTAATCCTGGCGGTTAATTGCACATGGGGGTGGGTGCATTTACCACAGAATCACACATTGTCGTCATTGAACTTTCAACGGATGTGATGTTAAATCATTTTATTTTAAGACTCTTACAAGGTTTTGCCAGAGAACCCACAACAAGTGTAGGTATCTGGAAAATATTCTGATGAGTTTTTAGTTGCTGCCCTTGGCGTAATTGCTTCTTTTAAAGTCATTCTACATACTTCAATTACCAATTATGCATCAAGTGGGATAAGCATTAGGTCAAAAATAAACCGAGTTAACAAAAAATACAAAATAAAGATTCCATTATAATTCATAAATACTCATAGCTTTATACTAGAATAAATTCTAAGAATTTTTTCACTTTTATTCCTCTTTACTCCCGATTGTATTATTTTTTTTTCCAACTGAAGTCCATTTACATTTATTCAACCTACTTGCCGTACTTAGTACACTCGAAGGGACAATTAAAATTTGCTCCACCAAACAAAAGTTGCATTCATAATGGAATTAAAAAAAATAAATAAAAAAATTATATAATAATTCTGTGAAATGAAATCGACAATAGTAGGGATTAAATAAAAATGATTTTTTTTTAGTTATCGATATACATAACGTAGATGTGTTATATAAAAGAGTTGATTAAGATTTATGGAAATATGTATAGGGTAAACTGTCCCACAGTGGACCAATTTGCGTTTGTTTTGTTGTAGTTTTTAAACTATTTGATTAATCTTTAAACGGTTTGAAGGTACTTATTATTTGCTTTATTCGCTTTCGTATTTCACCACAGGCAGGTTAAGAAAGATCATAGAAAATATTAAATTTTGGGTTTTTTAAAACGCACCTCAATCGGTTCACTGTGAACCTATAGTGTTTATTTATTATTTCATAAGAAAAATAATGAACAAAAATAAGTTATTGATAAAAATAAATTTTTATTTAACAGAGTAAACAATACAAAAACATAAGTAATAAAAACAACAAAAAGTAGTACATAACTACAATAAAAAATAACAAAACATTAACAAAAAGGACTTTCAAGGACTTTAATAATATCAAAAAATCTATAACTAACGAAAAATAATAGTAAAAAATAATAAAAAAAGCACACAAATCATTAACGAATGTTAAATGCTGAAAGGTCGTTGATAAATGAAAATACGGAATTCTGAAGCCTGTGAACTGTGAACTGTGAAAACTGTGAACTGTGAAAACTATTTCACAAATTTTATTGACATATGTACTAATTTTAATTAATAATAATAATCAACATTTTAAACTGTATCCCACAAATCTCACCAAGCACATTACTTTTTTAAATAGAACAAAAATAAAAAGCACGATTTCTAATTTACTTATCAGTAAAATTCACTTTTTCTTAAGCACAACCGACACTGACGAGCGTAATACTTCAACGGCTAGGTAAATTCATAAAGGATCGAATCGAGGTTTATTTTCTCTTTACTTCGTTTTTCTCTTACAAGTAGAGATACTGTAAATATAAAAGATTCACTGTGGGACGTGAGCCACTGTGGGACAGTTTACCCTACTCATTGGGTGTAAATAAATAAGTCTGATAAAAGAATTGATCATTAATTAATAACCAAATATAGATATATATGTATATCAACAGAAGCAATGTGGTTATTGAGGAAGCTACAGGAAGTGTAATTATGAGGATTGGGAAAAAAAAACTCGCGCGAAAGAAGGTGTGACTCCATTTCTCTATAAATCTCTTTGCTCAAAATTCACAGTGATGAAGCTGATCGGAAAATACAGCCCTGGCTGAATAAGTCAATCAATACGTTTGCAATGTACATATGTATCTACGTTACGTGTTCAGATGGCATATCATTTTATGGAATAAAAATGGATTGGAAACAACCGAATGGAATTGTTGTGAGGGTGGGAGTGTTCAAATGAAGAACTACGTTACTCAAGTTGGTGAATTTTAAAGCTTACATTATTACTTAAAGCGGAAATATGCCGCAAAGAGAATCCATGTTCGAAAAAAAAATTCTAATAGGAGAATAATACAACTTAACCCTTAAAATATAAACAAAGATAAATAGAGTGGAAATAATTTGCTTTTAGTTGCATATAACTATAACTTATATTTTTGTATGATCACAAATATCCTATCAAAAATCATTGGCACATGGCCACAAACTAAACATGAAATATTAGCTCACAAGATTTAATCTAATATGTAATTAGCGAATAACTCTCCAAATTCGTAAATTCATCTGAAATGTGGACAAATAGTTAAAACTCAAAGAATAAGACCCACATTATAAGCCAACATGTTTTGTACACAGTGGCCCAAACACACTTACCCGATCTTAACATATGTTAGCATTATAGCATTATTACATCTATCATTTTCATTTAATTAATATCTCCGTTGAGTATGCTAATAATTTCATCCTCTTGCAGAATTTGCTTTCCGAAAAACTTACGTCGTATTCCGTGGTGTAGTAGTAACTGCGTTGTACTACCATGCAATGCTGCCCGGGTTCAATCCCAGTAAGCACCTAAACGTTTTTTCATGGTACCACCTCTTTCAAATATTTGACAAGCATTCAATGAGTATCATTTGTCATGAGGAGCTTCTTAACTCGTTGTTCGGAGTCGGCACAAAACTGTAGTTCCCTTCTATTCGTGCAAAACTATAATACGCACACACAAATGGTTGCGAGAAGCAGGCCCTATTTCACCCCGAAATCTAGTGCCACCCAAGGAAGAAATGAGATTCCTTTTAGGACTGGGCATCTTCCTGTAATGACTGAAGAACATCTTCCTCTCGTAGATTACAAATGGTGCAATGTGTATGTGATACTATGCGATATCAATCTGCATTTAATCCCACTAACCCCACAGTTCCAAAATCATCCAAATATGATGAATTCAGACCGATATCTATTCTTCCATTCTTGTCGAAAGTATTTGAAAAGATCCTTCAGAAGCAAATTAGTCGTCATCTCTCCA
Source organism: Brachyopa scutellaris (assembly GCA_949775065.1). NCBI lineage: Eukaryota > Metazoa > Arthropoda > Insecta > Diptera > Syrphidae > Brachyopa > Brachyopa scutellaris. The sequence goes on along the minus strand of OX459115.1, from coordinate 29,590,832 downwards.
CTTACAATATTTCATCTTCCACGCAATCTGGTTTCCGACAAAAACATAGCTGTGCCACTGCTGTTATAGGTATCTCTGAAGATATTCGCCAAGCCATTGATAGGGATAAACTGTCTTTTTTAGTCTTATTAGACTTCTTTAAGGCATTTGATACGGTTAACCACTCAATTTTGTGTCGCAAATTGTCTGAAATCTACAAGTTTTCGCCCTGCGCGGTAAAGTTAGTGTCCTCGAACTTAATACACAGGTTTCAAGCCGTATCAATCAATCAATCTCTATCGGACCCTCTACCAATCGTTAGTGGTGTTCCTCAGGGATCCATATTAGGGCCACTATTTTTCTCTTTATATGTCAATGATCTTCCCAATTTTATCAAATTTGCATCATCAAAATTTGAGTGGTATATTAGTCGCCTTTCTGTATACTTCATGTGAGCTTACTAGTGCATCTTGCAGATTTCCTTCGGTTTTACTATTTCTTAGGCTCCTGAGCTTTTTATCTACATTTCTACTCCAAGCTTGTTCATTTGGTTGTTAATCTATCCATCCCATGATTTGCCAGTCGTTCATCCAGTATATTTGTTTCTGCATTTGTGATTTGTGTGGAGAGTAAAAAAGATATAGAAAAGTGCATTGAACCATTCGAATACGATGCCCTAGTGAATGGAAAAATATGCATTTTTCATGAACATTATCCATAATGAGTAACCCGCATTTGCATTTCTCCTCATTCCATCAGTATGTCATCAATGAAAAGGAGTCTAGGTCCACACCGTTCCTATATCCTCTTATACTGACATACTTTTCGTTTCGCATATGTCTATATACATATGTATATCTGTGATTGTACATACATATGTATATTCTAATTTGAATATGAATTTGAGAAGATTTCATTTTTCAGTGAAGATGCGCCTTCATGCATTAATTTGCATTTAATATTTAATAACTCTGATTGAGCAAAAGAAAAATGTTAAATGTCTTAAGCATGATTCGATACACATAGTTTCGTAAAAAAATTTATTTGGGGTGACTCTACCGGTAGTATTTTAATATTCATACATAGTGCCACAAGAAATTGTTAACGTATAAGGGGTTTATTCAAATATTGTTCAATAATATAACATATAGACCAATTGGAATCTGTCCTCCACAATACAATGGCATCAGTTTGCTCAATACAGTAGAATCCGCTTAAGACGCTCACGCTTTAGACGCTATCCCGCTTTTAATGCTCTTTTTCTCCGCTCCCTTCCATACTAGAATTCGTATGAAAAAAAATCCGGTCAATACGCTCTATTTCCCGCTTCGTACGCTCACACAGCGACACGATACAATTTGCCAAAATTCATATTTTCTTGTTTTTGGATATTTTTCCCACGGTTTTTTTTTTTGTTTTTCGCAAACAAACCATATAAGGCGTGTCATTTTTATTCATTCACTACATACATATAATCATCATGGAAAGAAATTTAGCAAGAGGTGATCAAAAACTGTTTGAGTAAGGCTGGCTTCGGTTGGGCAAATGATCCTAGCCCAGATGACTCTGATATCCCATCGGAAAATATTGAAGAGTAACAACAGTTTTCTGATTATGCTTCTGTTGATGATGACCTAGTTACAACTGGTCCCCGCAATTTAGAAGAACTCATCAGTGATTGCGCTTCAATGGTTGAACCAGGAGGAGGAGCTGAAGAAGAATCACTACCGAAACCTTCGGTGGTCAGTTCAAATGCACATGCATGTAACTACCCATATAAAAGTAATGTACTAATACATACATACATATGTACATATAATTTCAACTTTTGTCATAAAAGAAACCTTTTTTTTAACTGGATGTTATTTTTTAGTTTTTCCCGCTTAACACGCTATCCCGCTTAAGACGCTATTTTCTTTCGGTCCCTTGAAGAGCATCTTAAGTGGATTCTACTGTATGTTTATGTTTATTTTACTTACTTAACATACTAGGTGGCGCTCGGTACAGTCCAGATTGAAACAACCAACAACTCTTTCCAGTTAGCCCGATCTTTAGCTAACTACCTCCAGTTGGTTGAGGTCCTTTTCCAGTTGTGCGCCCCACCTTAGGCGAGGTCATCCCCCGTTGCGCTGACCCTCCGGGTTGAAATCAAATACTCTGCGGGCCGGAACGTTGATGTCCATTCGCTCTACATAGCCTAGCCATCTCAAACGCCAAATGCGTTGTTTTTTTTACCAGGTCGATGTAATTGTACAGCTCGTATAGTTCGTGGTTGAATCTTCTCGTCCAAAACCCGTCAAAGCAAACAGGACTGACGCTTTCGATTAAGTCCATGCTTCAACTCTATATAGCAAGACTGGGAGAATAAGAGTCTCCTTTGTCGATCGGGAAAAGGCTTTACTACTCAATTGCCTTCTTAGCCCAAAGAAACAACGATTGACAAGAGTAGTCCTTCATTAAATTTCCGATGAGATGTCCTTTTCTAATGTTATAGCCAGACAAAGTCCTTTACTACGCCAAGGTTGAAACTATCTATTGTGACGTTCTATCCAATTCGTCGTTGTTGAGTGTCCCTTTTCATTGGCAGCATGTACTACTTTATTTTGCATTCGTGTACCGCCAAACCCATTTAAGCCGCTTCCATTTCCATACTCGCAAGCGCACCACTGACAGCTCGCTGTGTTCTACCAATGAGGTCAATGTCGTCGGTGTATACAAGTAGTTGAACGGACTTTCGAAAGATCGTACCTCGTGTGATAGTTTGTGAGTTTCGAACATTTCAAGTATGATGTTGAAGAAGTCTCGCTTGACAGTGCGTCATCTTGTCTGAATTCTTAGTTAACATCGAAGGTCTCGGTTAGGTCATTACCGACCTTTATGGAGCAGTGAGCTTTCTTGATCGTCATCCTGCATACATGGACGAGTTTGGCAGGGATGTGAAAACTAGACAGTTCATCTCTCCAGATGCTGTCATAGGCGGCCTTGAAGTCGATGAGCAGGTGGTGCGTATCGATTTGGACTTCTTGGGATTTTTCCAGGATCTATATTTGTCTATGTTGAACTTTCCTGGCCTAAAACCGCACTGATAGCGGCCAATTAGGTTGTTGACGGATGGTTTCAGGCGTTCAATCAATATGGAAGTTGATATCTTGCAGGCAATGCTGAGAAGACTGATGTCCCTGTAATTGGAGCAGTTGAGGGGGTCTACTTTCTAACGGATCGGGCAAACGTTGCTGAGATTCCTTTCATCTGGCATACTTTCATCTGACCAAATCTTAGAGATGACTTGGTGTATGCTCTCTACCAAGGCATCTCCAATTACTTTAAGTAGCTCTGTAGGTCCAGCAGCATTGGATATTGCTATCCTTACTTCCTTTTGGTCAGGTGGACGGGAATTTTGACTTTCATCATCTAAATTGAATGGTTCATTCTACCTGACAGCGTAGCGGGGTGTTGGTCTTCGTCGCTGGGAGCGTATCGGAATCCAGCTTTTTAAATTCCGTTTTTTTAAAATTCCGAAAAAAAGTTTAAAAATACCGTCTTCTATAATCCCGTTTTCTTAAAACACCGCGTCTTAAAATCCCGCTTTTTAAAATCCCGTTTAATCCCACTTTGCCCGTTTCTCAGCATCCCAATTTTGTATTTCAACAAATTCATCTTTCAAAATTTAATATTGCTTGCTCCATTTTCTAGGACAGAAATAAGAAAAGTTCCTTTAAACGAAAAAATAAACGGAAAATTATGAAAAATATATCCAAATACTTTTATGCGTCGTATCGCCCACAATATACAATTGAACTAATTACATAAAAAAAATTTGGTTGTTCCATTAATATTTCAATGTATGTTAATATAATACACAACTTCTGAGTTTTATTTCATTTATTTTTTTATTTTTAAATGAATATTATTAATTTATTTGCATATTCGTTGAATTGTTATACATATTTGTTATTATATTACATTTATTGTTTGTTTAATATGTAGTTCTGATTGCAAAAGAGAGAGAGAGAGCGGGATTATAAAAAGTCGGGATTTTAAAGTCGGGATTTAAAAAAACGGGATTATAAAAAGCGGGATATCGTACCCAACCCTTCGTCGCCATTATATAGTCTGTAGAAGTAGTTTTTCCATATTCTCAGCACTCGCTGTGATTCCACTAGAGTCGTTTGGGGTAAGAGTGCGCAGCGGGTAAGAGTACGCAGTGCCATTTTCTCCATCTGTGAAAGAATTAACAGCAATCGCTAAATGAGAACATGTGTGCTGCACTAACCGCCAATGATGAACAACTTCTACGAAAATTTTCCAATTAACAGGACAAAGAAAATCAACAAGGAGAAAAAAAGCCGGATTTTGTTAAAAAAAAAGTTAATTTTTAAAAGTGTGTCAGGAAAGCGTGGCAACTCGATACCCCATAAGTAGTACGTAGGCATAAACAGTGTATATTACTTACTTAGTTGGCGCTACAGCTCGAGGTGAACCTGGGCCTGCTTCTCGCAACCATTTGTGTGTGCGTGTTGTATTTTTGCACGAATGGAAGGACCTACAGTTTTTTGCCGACTCCGAACGGCGAGTTGAGAAGCTCAATCGAGACAAATGATACTCTTTGATGCTTGTCAGACATTCGAAAGAGGTGGGCACTGTGAAAAATGTTTAGGTGTTTGCGGCGGGATTCGAACCCAAGACCGCTGGCTCAGTAGTCCGACGCACTAACCACTTGCGCTACGGTGCCCAGTGTATATGTGTGTTTGATTTAAGATACAATTTTAGTGAATAATATTATTGGTTCTTAGATTTTCAATACAATGAAAAAAAGTAACGTCTAGGGAAAGAGTGCGCAGTGCTTTCTTACCAGGTATTTAAATTTTTATAACAATAACAATTTTTAGGCTATTACCTTCTATCGAAAAATGCAATGAGCACATCACAGTCGTAGGCGATAGGTGGTAGCTCGTAGCTGAACTATTTTTCTGTTTTTGTTTTTCCAGAAAAATGCCTCGTATCTACCAAACACAAACGGTAAGGAAATTGATAACGCAAAGTTGATTTAAAATGGAAGCAGCCCATGAAACGCTGCCGAAGAACTTGGTTTGAGTGAAAGCACAGTTTCAAACTATTTAAACTACGAAAACTCTGACTTAAACTGGTTGCGCACTATTACCCTGACTTCGGGGCAAGAGTGCGCAACTTGACTTACTTTGGTTTTTTGGTCAAAACATATGAAACATTAATAAAAATATAAAATATGTTTGTATAATTTTGTTCCTAAAATATAGAGTTACCAAATAATAGGTTCTTTTGTTTGTTTTTCAGAATTTCAGCCCGAAGTCCAAAATGCGCACTCTTGCGCCGAACAACTATACAAGGTTTTCTTCGTCACAGGTTTCTCTACGGGACGGGACTTATATCCAGAATACATTCTTTACCTTCTGATGAAACTTTCACATAATTGTTCCTGGAGTAGCATCTCTCAATATGATTATTTTACAAAACCTTTAAGCCCTAGGATACGTCGCGTCGGTATCTATTAATTTTGTTTTAGAATATTAATTTTGCAGTAAATTTGAAAATGAGCCTCACCACCATTTATACCTTAAACAGTGGCTATGGTGTTCTATTTAGATTTGGCTCTTAAGTAAATAATAAAAAAAAAAACTCCTTTTCATACATACTTTTCGAAAGATTATTGAAAAAAATAGACACGACTCTTTTCAATCCCAATCCAATTTCACTTCCCCATTACTGTGTTTAACCAATTTAATAAGATACATTTGTACAAAGAAAATATCCTTTCCTTTCCCTTTAACGCTTCATGGACTTTCAAGTAGCAATTATTTTATTTAATTTTTTTGTTCTTCTTTTTCTGGAATTTTTTTTTTTTGTTTATTTGCCCATGCTTTCCCTGCGAAACTCGAAGAATTTGTTCCAATTGTCTATTCAACGAACATAAGGACGTGCCCTTTCTTTTTATACAGAGGCAGAGGCAGATGAAAACAAAAAAATAATAAACCGAAACGATTGGGAAATCACTTAAGCGTCTCATAATCGAAGGATAATCAAAATAAATTGTCAATTTTCAAAACATTATTCTGTTTGATTTAGGACTTCCAACACAATCGTCTTAAACTGGACACAACAGACGACGGCTGGTTGGCTTGGCACTGCAGGATAACGGGTGGATACATTTTCTTTAAATAGAATAAAGAAATTTTAATTCATGTCCATTCAGCTATAACGAAATTGTTCGCCTTCATTTCCGAATTGATTTGCCATCATTTCAAATACAGACGAAAATCATTCAATGTTTATGGAATAACTAAAAAGAAACCGTTAACAACAAAAAAAAATAATAATATTTATGAAAATTGAACAAGTCTGGAAGTTCTTGAACCCGATTCATCGCACCAAATTGAAAGCATCTCAAAAATAAATAACAAACTTTGAAAAACAAATTGAACGATGCCCACGGCCTGCGCCTGGTACTTGGAAGTCCTTAACGATACGTGAAATGGCCTTGCACAAGAAATGCTTTCTGGAAAATCTATTATCGTTTATCTAAGTAAGGCTCCCGGAGCTTCCCTGAAATAAAGGTACTCATTCTTCCATTGCTTGTTCTAAGGAGCATCATACCTCTACTAACCTGAAATTCTCTGAAGCTTATATTTACTTTTACTTTTCGGTTGAAATAGCGGATGGTTTACATCGTAAGTAATTCATCAGACCAAGTTTCAGAATTTCTTAGAAAGCGAATCCTTTTGTAAACGGAGTACTCGTTTCGAGTAAAAATCAATAAATCGAGTATTCATATACATAATATTATCTTGAGATGGATTTCTATATTAGTTCATATTTTCGCCAAAATGGGAAATGGATGGAATGGGCAAAAAGGATATGGAGAAGTATGTAAAAGGAAAAACATTTGGTGTCGAGTAACACGGTCTACCTTTGTGCATTTTAAGTAGTGCTTTGTATCGATCCATTTTCCTTTGAAGGTGTAAATTCTACAGGAGATGAGAATCGTAAAAACAAAAGGATTCAAAAATTCCTTTGAACACTCACTGAATATCCCGAATAATCCAATACGTACATCGCATCCTTTTTCCTAATGCGAGTTCGAATTCAATTGAATGAGTAAGAGCATTTCTATACGAAGTATGTTAGGCACTCGTATACTCTTTTTGTACTGGACGAAAAGGATGAATTGCAGTATTTGCATTGATTTATCCTTTGCGCACATATGACACGTTGTAATAGTGAAACTTCATGTACGCAAAGTTTTTGTATAAGACGTCTGCAATAGAAGCAACTTATGAAATCCTTAAAAGCTGTCATTATATGTAGGTGTAGTTACATGAATTTGCATGTGGACTTGCAACATAAAATGAATACCAAACTGTACTTAAAGATGATTGACATCATGATCACACTTGTGGGCGATATCAAAAGAGTGATTTAACTCTTCTGTCAAAGGTGTCTATAATTAAGTTCGAAAATCCTTTAACAGTTGTAGAGCTATCGTATTTGTATGTTGCAATTAAATATTTTTTATAATGATTTGATTCTGATAAACTATGTGTTTCAATCCCTTTGGAAGATGTAATTTGATGAGCGAGCCTATGAACTAGTCAGACGAGGATCAGCCTTTAACAGCTCACTGGCGGAAAATGTTCATATTCCTAAAAGTGCTATTAAGGTCATTATGTTCTCACACTGCTTAAGACTAGCTGGTCCTTGGCAGTGCTGCCAGACTTCTTTCAAGAAAAATACCAAAATTACCATTTTCACCAAAAATTGTACACAAAAGTTGAAAGTGACTTTCGAAGTCAAAAGAGTACCATAAAAAGCAGGAAACGGAATGAAAGTAAGACCACAAAACTAACGAAACAACAACTACATATTTTATATCAATTCTTATTATATCAAAAAAAAAAACTGCTACTTATTAATTTTTAACACGGATAGCAAAAAATACAAAACAAACAAAAATATTAACTTCAATACGTATGTACATATCGTCGCATGCCGTTACAATAACGTATTCATATAATTGCGCATTTATTGGACAAAGCGGCATGCGACCACAGCTGTACTCTGAAAATCATTTTTTCGTTTCATCTTGTTTCGTACTTTTTAGTTGGTTTTCCCCGTAGTCGGGTTTTAGTTTTTTAAACATAATTTTTTTCCTCTTCTGAACCACTGTGTGGCGCCCTTTTTGGGATTTCTTTCACCGAAACCAGCACTTCTACGATACCTGAATATACGATATATATATACCTATGATTTGGTTGGTTACATTAAATATTCCTTGATTTGTGTACCTACACAGTTAAGGAAGATAAAACTGCACTAAGGGTGTAGAAATGAGATTCTCTTCTAGTTTTTGCCATTACGTTCACATTATTCATACATATGGTATGTTTGTATAATCATTGCTGCCAACGAGCCCCTTGATCTCACTTGAGACCCTTAAGGTTGGAATCGCAAATCATGTACATGTTTCACAATACGACCACTTGTCCCAGTTATGCTCAATAACTCTTAGATGTGAGTTTGTGACCCATTTGTTGTAGGGTAGCCACAAGTATGTTATGACAACTCAAGTGAAAGCAAATCGAATGCATTTGAATTGTTCATACATGATTTTTTTTTGTTTGACTCACATTTTTGCTTAATCTGCATATTTAAATACAAAGCAACTAGTATTGTTTTGCTTTCGATATGTTTTCATAACAACACTGGAACCGTGCTTCTCAAAATTCAGTTTGTATGATGATAGTACAAGGAATTCACATGTTGATCAATCTAGACATAAAAATCACTGTGTATTACACAAGAGTGCCATCTATTTGTTCGAACATCCGTTACTGTCCCATATATTATCTTGAAGTTTTTTAAGCGTTTCATGTCCAGAATCCATCGTATTCGAACCGAATATCGTGATCCATGTACCTAGTCACACAGCACTCATTGTTCGTCAATTTTTAGCATGTGTAATAATCCGCCATATTCACCTGATTTGGCACCGTGCGACTTCTCTTTGTTCTTTACTTTAGGTGGCGCTACAGCTCGGGGGGACCCTGAGCCTGCTTCTCGCAACAATTTGTGTGTGCGTCTTATATTTTCGAACGAATGGAAGGGACCTACAGTTTTTTGCCGGATCCGAACGGCGAGTTGAGAAGCTCATTGACAAATGACACTCTTTGAATGTTTGTCAGACATTCGAAAGAGGTGGCACCGTGAGAAAAACTTTTAGGTCTTTGCTGGGATTGAACCCGGGCAGCGTTGCGTAGTAGTCCAGCATATATTCAAAATGAACGGTTTCAGTGTTTATAGAGCTATATGTTCCAGTTCGTTTGTGTAAATATCTACATTTGATTCCAAAACTTAAAAAATGCACAAAATACGATTGTATGAGCAAGTACGTGCAATCGAATGGTAGGCTTTATGGAGTTGTATTCAATATGCGTTTCAATTTTATTTCAAAATCACAATACTTTGAATTTTAATGCCCCGACCAAAAGTAAAATTTTATGCATTGCAGAGAATTCAGTAATGTTTTATTCATGATATTTAACACCAACCGAGAAGCGGGAGCTGGTTGGCTCCTGCCTGGTAGTAACATAACATATCACATTTCAATTTCAGTTGTTCTCATTCGGAGGTTTCGCGTAATGTTAGCTTTCGAGATGGTAGGTATTATTTCGGGAATTGCTTCACACATAATAAAACGAACGACACGTGGAAAGAGAATGGCAATTGTTTTATGTAATTACCTCCATTTGTGTGAATGGCGGTACAAGAATATTCAGTTACTGGGATTTGTGAAGAACACATTCTCATGCAGTCGTCAATGATGACGGTGTGCTTTTGGTAGCATAATGGAGATATGAATTCATTTAATTAACAAAAGCAATAAGGTGGGTAATACCTACATACACATACATATGTACAATGCTTATATGTATGCCTTCACAAGTAGTAGAAATAATGCGACCTCAAGTCACATAAGAGTTCAAGGAATGAGCAAAGCTTTAGAACCCCTTCGAAATTTTATGACGTAAGAAACTGAATTCTTCGCAGCACGTCACGTTGCGTTTCTGCTATTATGAAATATTGTAAATTAAGTGTTTCGCAATTATGTAGAATCATTGGTTTCGAGAAGCCAAGCTTTGTAGATTTCATCCAGTTGCAGACCACTTTAAACTATTTGCCAGCTTTTATGATTTTTTTAAAGAATAAATCCAATTAAAGAGTACTTATCAAATAAAATGATATTAAACCCGAATTAGCCCAAGCGTAACCATATGGTCACAGACGAGGTGGGCATGGGTTTCTATGGTTAAAACAGTCTATAGGAAACCGATTTTAAATTTTTTTTCACTTTCCCATTCTTAATATACATTTCAATTTATTGTTATTTGCTTTTTAACAGTCATTCTCAAACAGTGAAAGTTATACGCTGTAAATATTTAGTAAAAAAAAAAATGGTCAAAAAGTGTAAAAATTGATTACAACAAAAAGTAAGAACACATTTATTATTGTTAAATATTTTTCATACATTTTTAATTTTTCATATTTCATTAGTTAATAAACTGTAGTTGTAGAAATTGAAATTCTTTGGCTTAGAACATATAAGTAGGTTTCATTAGCTGTCACTATAGGTGTGACCATATGGTGACGCTGGGTTACAGTATACAGGTGGTTTTTAAGAGATGTAGGATTTGAAATTGAAATAAAACACACAAAATTTGAGCAAAGAACCATAGTTTCGATTTCGGTAGATATTTTTATGGCCTTTGATGAAAAATAATTTCGAGCATATCGCTACAACTATTTATCGGGCACCGTTGACTGTGCCATATAGCTTTTATTCATTTACAAGCGCTCAGCCCATAAACGGGACCAACCAGTGCATTTTCAGTGCAGGCGAATAACTTCACGGACAATAACTTCACATGGGAAATAACTTCACCTCTAGTGGGAAATAAATGCACATTTTTGATGTGAAGTTATTTCTCCTGAAGGTGGGCAATAATTTAACCAGAAACTTTGTGAAATTATTTCCCACTGATTTTTTCGAAAAACACAGGGGTACCGTGAATGTGTTGGTAGTTGATAGATCACCTACGAACTACGACAATTTTGCTTATTACCAAACCCACTGAGACCGAACTGAGTCTCACCACTGAACAAAATTTGAGTGTAAAAAGTGGATCGACTTCCAACTGTTCAAGCGCCCAATTACTGCACTGACGATGCAAACAATGGTCGTTCGGCTTTAATTCTATCACCAGTTGAATTTTGTAGGCATGCAAATAAAGATCCTTGTGCAAAATCCTCCTCAAAGTCGATGAACACAGGCCAAGTACTTTCGCACGATGACGAATCGAGGAGCTATGATCTTCCTCAATACTGCCTCAGCCGCACTCATATTTTCATCTGTGCGTAATTTGCCTATTCTTATCGGTGCTTGGAGTCCAAAAAAGTAAGTGTAGTGCCAAATTTTTCAATTGTGTTCCGAAAGGCCGACGAATTTGTAAAAGTTTCACAAAGTCGATGAAAATAAAGGAAACAAACATTGAAATAACCAAGTGGCATGATAATTTTGTAGTTGGTTTCCACTTCTTAAGGAATAAATCCCATCGTATGGATCAGAACAGGAGCTTATATCGAAATAGAATAAAAGGTAAGAAATGGCGGAACAGTATTTTCACTTGGTTAGTAGATGTCGCGGTACACAATACATGGCAACTACAAGCTCAGCCCATTCTGATTTGTCTCAGTCACAATTCAGACGAGATATTGCAATATACTAATTTCTAAATACTGACGCAAATTTATAGTCAGTGCCTATGCCTATAGCCGACTATAGTTACAGCCGGCACTAAATAAAAAAGCCGGCTATAACTTTTCGTTATTCATAAACACAATTTTGCCTATGTATTAGTTAGTATCGGCTTTGGTATGTTTTTGTAAAATGATTTGAATGAACAAACCCAAACGTCAAAATATTATATGAGGAATTTAGAGCCGACTATAATTATTTAAAGTGAATTTTGGGTCATTTTAAATTTCGAGCCGGCTATACATATGTTTAAAGTCGACTGTAAGGTGACTATGAATAGCAAAAAGTATATTTTAGGTTATGTAGGTGAATCTGACTATGAATTTGCGCCATTATGTATAGGTATATAGCAAATAGTTTAGTGAGAAACTAAAGGCTGTTGACCACCGCGAAAGAAACTTGGAAGGCACAAGCAAATAAACTCTTCGTTACGATGGTAAGAATCACTTTGACGTGCGTAAAAGAAGACGGTGGTCACCGTGGCCGTGGTGGTTAGTGCGTTGGACTACTATACATGCTGTCCGGGTTCAATCCTAGCTAAAACAACTAAAAGTTTTTTCACCGTACAACCTCTTTCGAATGTCTGACATGCAATCAAAGAGTATAATTTGTCATGAGAAGCTTCTCAACTCACCGTTCGGTGTCGGCAAAAAACTGTAGGTCCCTTCCATTTCGTGGAAAAAATAACACGCACACACAAATGGTTGCGAGAAGCTAGGCTTGGTTCTGTATAGGACTGCTGACGCCGTATATTTATATATTTTTTTTTTTATAGAAGACGATGTAGAGGTGACTTGCATACATACATATATGTATAGATACTTCTGTCGGATAGACAGAATGTTTGAACTGTGATATTGGTATTTGAAATGCTTTTTAAGTTTTCACACAAAAACTTATTCATAAAGGAACAAAAAAGTATTTCATAATTTTATTTTTACATACAATTTCTTTTTGCATTACTAGTGCCCAGCATGACCATATGGTCACACCAATTATCTCCGATTACGGGGTAAGTGGGAACAAAAATTATATTTGGGTTTTTTACACTCTTGTGAGCATACCTACTCATAAAATATTTCTGCTAAAATCGAAAAAAAAAATCTGGTTAAAAATGGAGTATAATATTCCGAGACAAATTTTTCAAAGCGTTACTCCTCCTTAAGCTCCCCTTAAACTGGTTGACCTCTTAGAAAATTCTGGGGAAAACTTTCCAAAAATGGATGAATCTACTAATTCCTGTTAATTGATGAATTGATCCTAATATTGAATGGAAATACTTTTCCTTCGTTAATCCGTCCATCCTACGAAAAGTTCCTTCTCTGGGTAGTGCTTGGACAAATTTGCAATTCCATTAAATATGCATGCATGCAAATGTTTTACTGGAAATAGGAAATTCCTCTTCGACACAATGAAGAGATGCCTTCATGCCTTTGCCTCTACACAGTATGCAGAAAGGAAAGTGCTAAAAGTGTTATCCAATCAATTTACTAAGCAAATTTCAGTTAATTCTATTTTAAAATAAAATAGCCCGCAAGTTGTATATGGTATTTTTGCGAAGGCCGACTTTATTCTCCGTGCTAAAATTAAATATAGCCCACGTGGAGTTTTATTTTGTTTTATAATGTTATATTTTTGTATGATGGTTAGAGATATAAATAAAGACACGTGCTTACATGGGTACTTGCAAGGATCACGTCATCCAAATTGATTTCTTGTAGCTCAAATTTCGTTCCTATCAGACTAAAATGTAGATTTAAAAATAGAAATAAAACCTCCAGACATCATTTTATGAACTTCACACACTCTCAGCACTGGTACAGGTACAAATAAATTAAATTCTCCCTGCATATAAAGCCGGTGAAGTATGCCCATTTGGCTGTTATATAGAGTACCTTTTAAATTTTTAACATATTCAATAATTATTTTTCTATACATTTTATATTCGAAGTTTTATTTTTGATAACAATTCAGGTTTTCTTGCCACAATGCTACTTTCGGCGTCGTCAAAAAAGAATCCCTTCAAAACAAAAACCAAACACTTTCACGAAAATAAAAAAAAATATATATACATATATATATACGGCGTCAGCAGTCCTATACAGAACCAAGCTTTGCTTCACGCAACCATTTGTGTTCGCGTGTTATTTTCTCCACGATATGGAAGGGACCTACAGTTTTTTGCCGACTCCGAACGGCGAGTTGAGAAGCTTCTCTGACTTTTCTTTATTGATATTTCATATTTGACACTAGGTGTTTGACATTTCAAATGTGCGTTGGAATGCATTCAATGGGTTGTCGACTATGTACATCGCATTCGACTTCGAGAATACCAATTCGAATGCGATACGACTATGAATACAGGTCGACGTACGACATTGGGAATTGGAGTGATTGGCAAATTGACAGCTAGACGTGTATGTCCGCGTCTCCTTTTTCACTTTCTGGTATACCTACATGCCCTGTGTCCATATTACCTGTATCCTGCGGGAGTTTGAAGCTATGATGGACCGAGGAGATGAGCGTTTTATTTTTATTGTTTTGGATGGTTTTGGACTTGTGAATAGTGGAATGCTTCGGTGCACTTTTTTTTCTATTATTCGCAACATTTCTACTATTCGCAGGTTTTTCCACAATCGGCAACCTAAATTCTTTTATTATTTTATGATAAATTTTTATATCGGAGTTCAGAATGTGTGCTTGCTGAATGTAGCCGTTAGCAGAATGAGACACACACGAAAAGAAACAATTGACATGTCAAAATTCTCGGAAAAGGAAACGAAGCCGACAAAATGTTAAAGAATTTTGGCGCATTCATATCTTGATTCTGCTATTGAAGAGTGAATTTGCATGTGGAAAAAACAAAATTCATTGAAAATTTTTCCAGTATTCAGATTTCGCAGGTTTCCACTACATTATATAAGAGTGAGTTTGTATGAAGAAAATCAAAATTGGCATCCAAAAATGTCCACTTCTATGATTACTACGCAGATTCTATTATTCACAAGTTTTACTGTATAATTATACACTCAAATAGACTGTCTAGCCCGTAGACACAAAAGCCAGTGGAATTTACCTGTAGACAATAATTTCAGACATTTTTTCCTGTTGACTACCCCGCCTACGTATATTCTATTTATGTGATGCTAAGCGAAACGCTTATTAGGCGTTATGGAAAAGGAAATAGCCAGGAAGGTGTTGTTGTCTCGTAACTAATCAGCGCTTGGGCTATATTAATGGCGGTATTTTGGTGTAGTCCCTAATGTTTATTACAGATAATTTAAATTTGGAATTTAGACTAGTTTCACTCTTACGATTTTTGCATTGGTTTGCCATTTCCAAGGTTTGATACAAGCCAGACCATGAAATATATTTCCTTTGTTTATTGCAGTGTCGATACAACTGCGTTTTCGACATGTGTGTAAGGCTTCCATTGTCGCAATCGGTAACTTCGCTCCTATGTTGTGACACCAAATTAATGCTTTTGAAATGGTCCGCCCTAACGCTTCTACAACATCTTCTGGTTTGCCGCATGCCAAGGCAAAACTGTTGTCTGCATATGTCAAAGTAGACATTCATTGTCAGCGCTTCTATATATCCGTGAGTAGCAAATAAATATTAGCGTTATAAAGGGTTGTGGAATGTGGAAATAGTGCTCCTTAAGGAGCCCCCCTTTTTAAAAGGTGTTCTTAAAGATTGATGTCCATTGTCCTTTGTCCTTGACAATTCGACATAAAGTGCTTATCAATTAGCCAGTTCTTGAGCTGTTTTATTACTCCCAACCCCAATGTAGTCACCCTTTCGAAGATTTTCTTCAAATCCATGGAAAGTGGGTCGGAGTGTTTTCACGTAACCAACTCTGTGTGCACTGCCTGAAGCCATGTTGTCCATTTTTCAGCTATTTTTCTAAATTCCATTTCAGGTTATTTCCAATTATTTTTTCAAATAATTTTAGGAAGGCGGAAAGGACAGAAATCGGGCGAAAGTCATGGCCGGCATTTGGCTTGGGAACTAGAATCAATTGTGTTTTTTTTTCCATTCGTGTGGAAATATGCCCTTTTCCAGATACTTGTACTGGTTATTGTTTGGTCATTCTAAAATTTATTGTGCCTGACCCCAGAGTTGTGCCTTTTGTACCTTTAAGCGATTCCATTAATTCCGGGAGAGTGATAGAAGTAAAACCTTTGGCGGCACGTTTTACAGATTTAACTGACAATTGAAGTGCATGCTATCAAATTCATAACACCTCATTCTCATACCTGTCCGCATGTTCCCTAAATATTACAGTCAACTCCAAATTTCATCTATTATTTGTATTTGCTGCCTCTGTTCTATTTTCATTTTTTCATTCATCAAGATACAGATGTTCTATTTTTATGACAATGAAATTGTCACAACAAAGCCATTCATACAAAGAATCCTCATAAATCACACCTTTCAGGAAATTTTTGTCACTCTCATCTTTTGTGGAGCAGCCCGAGAGCGACTAAATCCCGAAACCCAAATTTGACTATGAAGTCGGCGTTCATTGTTGTTTGCTTTTAGAGGAGAACACATCCTCTTTTCTCCAATCCCTCATAATATGTCTTTCACTTTCGTTAGGTATTCATGAGTTGTATACGTTACGTATGTACATACATCTATACCGGAACTTGAAATTTATGTTCTTCAATTCAACACTACGACTAGGACTATGGAGCCCCATTGGAAACAATATGTTTACTTTGTTTGCAACTCTATGACACCGAAAAACTTTTGTCTTACTTCCGCCGCTAGAGGTGCAAACATGTTATGAAACAGCGTGTAGTATTAAAAACCGGCTTACAAAAGGATAGTGTTGCAATAAGATATTCAACAAATATGAAGGTGCATGGAAAATGTAAAACTATAATTTCCCCAAGCCGAAGTGCAAATGTGTTCATTGTGTGGTTGCAGATAGTAGAACAATGGTATTTTAAACTTTGGAAACTTTTTCGTTTAACCCTTAGCTGGCCCTTGGGGGCCAGATTCTCCGAAGTCTCGGTTATGCGCAAATTAGGAAACTTAATTGTTTGAAAATTCTCTAATTTTTTTACGTACCTTAATATTGGATATTTCGGAATTGTATTTGACGGGTTGAATATTTAAAGCCTTATGTATGCCGACGTCGCTGACGACATCGTTTTTCTGGCAGAAACACCAAACAAATTGCAGCAATTACGCAGCAAGTGGAGAAAAAATAATGGTATTTCGAAAGGGTACGTGCCGATACGGTAGGTTAGGAATTGGTAAAGATGATCTACTATAAGTACACTGCGGTTCACTAGATTAGAAGCACCTAACTTTGGGAGATAAAATTGATATTTCTCCTGTTATATGTCAACGAAGCAAAAAAAAAAATATGGTGAAAGTTTGAGCAGTTTGTATTTAATTTATAATCAGGTTTTAAAAAGTGTTCAGAGCGATATACATAGCTGTACTTGGAAGACCTTTTTGCCCAATGAGTCAGAAGCAATTGCATTTCAATCGGTTCATAAGATTAGAAGCACATTACAAATTAATGAAAACAAATTATGTGTTTCGGGCGTTAGGCAATAACGCCCAAATCGATTTGGAAATAACGCCCGAAAAAATCTCGAATCGTATTTGAAAATCGGATATTCAATATGAAAATTTAAAATTTCAATATAACAACTCCAGTAGTCAATGTAAATGGTTGGTTGTCAATACGATAATCGCGATTTTTTGTTTTTTTTTATCAATTTCAATTTTTCAATTTATTGGTTAATAATATTCGATACAATTTTTATACATATTGAATATCTGCAAAGCCTTAGGCCCTAAGGACCGTACTTTGCATCGCTTGAAGTTGAGCCATTTGCGGTGCTCTGCCCACAGCTAAGATACCATATCGCAGATGAGACTCAACCAAACCAAGATAGCACTTCTAAATCACAATGGGCCTCTATAGGCCTAAATGTGCTGGTACTTGTCACCGGCAGCCACTGCTACCTAACCTAAACCAAGATAGCATTGTCGTAGAACTGATGATGGGCAGAGATTGCTCATGTGGTATAGAACATATGCAGACTGTCGCAGTTTTTTCGTGAGCACTTCAAGGTGGTAACTCCATTTTATATTATAGTCAACATGAATGCCTAGGTATTTATATACCGATACATTGTCTATACATTCACTGCATTCATCGTTGCCTTGTATCCGTAGATGCCACCTGGATCTGTGTAGACATCTCTGATCATGCATTTTAATCAGTATTTTCGTTTTGGGTATATGCGGAGGACGTATGTACATGACCTTAGTTTTTGTAGCGTTTATGACAAGAACATGAATGTGGCACTATGCTGTGATTACATTAAATTCTTTTTGTATAATTTCTACAGCTTGTTCGACTTGTTTGTGGCTTACGATTATGGCTGTGTCGTCTGCGTACGCATACCCTGTACTTTGTTGTAGGATTGGGAGCATGTCATTGAAATATATGATAAATATAAGCGGTTCGAGTCTTGACCCTTGTGGAACCCCATACTCAACTTCTATTTTCTCCCTGTACTTCTCCTCGATCTTCACTTTGAAGTGTCTGTTTCTCAGATAGCCAGGTAGCCAGGATAGATAACCAGGACAAAATGCCACTGCGAACACCGCTTTTCTCGAGCTACTTCAGGATATTCTTGTAGCACAATGTATTAAATGCCGTTTTGAAGTTAATGAACAGGACTATGGAATTATGGTTTTTATTGAGGCTGTTGTAGAATCTATTTGCAAAGTCTCCTAGCAATCGGTTAATCCTTTTTTTTCCAATTCCAATTGACAATCGCGGTTATCATATTGACAATTGTCGTTGTCAATAAAATTATCTTGTTTTTGCAGTCATTACATTGATAATTTAGATGTTCAATATGATTATCGCGTCTTTGCAATTACGAGTATCATATTGAAAACACGGTCATCAAATGGACAATTGGGATTGTCAATATGACAGATGTTTTTTGTGGAAAATCCGCCTGTATGCGTCAGTTGAAAGTGAAAACTGTAAGTCAAGTTATTTATAGTATAGTGAGTTATATATTAGAACTAAAATTAATTTAATGTTAATGTTTTAAAACTAAGAAGTTGCATCAAATTATTATTTTAAAAAATATTTACAAATCTTTAAAAGGTAAGCTATTTACAGGCATACATATTTTTACACCCATAGTAGGCGCGTTTTTTTTTTCAAATCTATATGGACTTCGAAAAATCTCTCCAAGTAAGAATAGGACTGGATAATTATTATACTTTACATTGAAAACATGTTGCGGAAACATGTTTAGCCTATATAGATTTGAAAAAAAAACACGCCTATCATTCCATAAAATCATTGAAAATCTTATATTTTTTTTACAATTGCTATCAAACTTGTTATACATACATATCGCACATGTATTTCAAAAGTGACACAACTAGTAAGTAAGTAAGTAAGTAAGTTTATTTATTTAGCCTTTGCAAAGCTATTTAGTTAAAAAAAGATACAATATACACATTATTATTACTTTTTACAATAAGTGGTACTTAAGGACTACAAGTATTTTAATTTTACAAATTCAATTACTTTTTTTTTAAATACATTTATGTTATTTTCAGTCTTTGTGTTGTTATCTAGGCTATTATATAATTTAAATCCCTTATATATAAGTGAGTTTTGCGATCTACTTGTTAAAAAATTAGGGAGTCTTAAATCATTACAGTTTCTTAGATTATACTGTTGTACTTCTCTCACATATTGAACATATTCACACAGGTATTTTGGCATTAAGTTATTTTTTATTTTGTAGACAAAAATTAAAACATTCATCGCAATTCTTTGTTTTATTGAAAGCCACTTTAACGTGTTTAACATAAACTGGATTGAAACATACCGACTAAACTTCAATATACATCGCATTGCCTTGTTTTGCAACTTTTGCAATCTTTCTAACATACCATCACTACATAGAAACAAAATTGACGAACAATATTCAAAATGCGGTTTTACAATTACATTATAGACATTTATTGCACTTGTTATCGAGATTTTACTCCTGATTCGTTTTAAAAACCCTATCTTTTTTGCGACTTTCTTACAAATATATTCAATGTGGGATCCAAAAGATAACTTATGATCTAATACAACACCAAGATACTTAATTTCTTCTACTTTCTGGATAATCTCACCGTCTAGAGTAAGGTTGTTGTAATGCTGTTTTTCATTTATAACAAGGAGTTTTGATTTCGAAATGTTTAGCTTCAGTTTATTTTGTTTGAGCCATATGTTGATTCTGTTGATGTCTTCTTGTATTAATCTCTCACAGGTCTTGCTGTCAACACCGGCTAAATATATAACTGCATCGTCCGCAAACAAAGCCAATTGACAATTTTTAACTGCATATTTCATGTCGTTGATGTAAATGTTGAAAAGAAGTGTTCCTAGAACAGTCCCTTGAGGAACTCCAAACTCTACTTCTTTCGCTGCCGATTTCTCACCATTAACTACAACTTTTTGAGTACGATTTTTTAGATATGAATCGAACCATTCAAGCTCAGCGTCCTTTATACCATATTTGTCCATTTTATTTAGCAGATACCCTCTATTCACTGTTTCAAACGCTCTTTTCAGGTCGAGAAATACACAATACACACTTTTATTTTTAGCTAGTTCTTCTTTCCAGCTAGTTATTACTAAATTAACTGCTGATTCACATGAGTGACCTTTTCTAAAGCCAGACTGAGTACTCATAATAAGCTCGTTACTCTCAAAGTAAGTATACAATTGATTATATATAATTTTCTCAAATACCTTTTCGCAGAGTGGCAATGCATTCACCGGCCGAAATTCTTCACACTTTATCGTCCCAGTAATTTTTTCAATTGGTGTCACTATCGATTCCTTCCATGAGTCTGGAAACTTCTTAGTTTGCAAAGATAAATTAAAAATTGCTTGCATTACCGGACCTAATGTTTCGAATTGGTCTAAGTATATACTCGGACTCATAAATTGAAAGTCTTTTTTGTTCTTAATAAGTCTAATCGTTTGTTCAACAGATTCTAGGGACACATGAGTAAAGAAAAATCTTTTGTTAGACTCGCTTACAAGATTGACAAATGACACACATTGGATTGAGTTAATTATCTCGCTCACACTATTCACAAAGTACTCATTAAACTTGTTCGCTATTATCGTATTGTCTTTACACATTTCATCACCGAAGATTACATTTTTTATTTCATTTTTATCCTTTTTAAGGACAAAATATTTAAGGTTTCTCCACATTGATTTTTGGTCTCTTGAATTAGTCACTTTTAGCGCGATGTATTTGTTTTTGCACTTAGTAAGTTCATTTTTGTATTTATTTCTAACACTAGTATATTCTCTCCAATCTCCTTCGGAGCTGGTCTGTATTGCTTTAGCATGTTTAATTATTTTGCTATTTTTTAATTGGCTCAGGTAGTTGTTAAACCACTCATTCCCGGTATACTTCTTACATTTAGTTATCACAAATTTTGACACAGATTCATTAACTTTTTCCAAAAACAAAAACAAAACAACAACTCAAAGAATTAAGTTTTTCAGAAAAGGTGAAAAGCTGTTTTATGCCTGAAATACATGTGCAGACAGGCTACATGCAGCGCCTCGTCCTAATCTGCATCTGAAATACATGTGCAGAGTTTTTTGACAATCCCTCCATTGAGTTGGCTGTCGCAAAACAAAGCAAAAAATGTCAGAAGGAAAAAAAATAAATGCCAAATGATCAAAATTGTACTATTTTCACGATCTAGTACCGGGGCTGCGCGGCAAAATTAGAAATAGAGACTTCATGCAGCGCTGTGCCGCATGCAGAATCAACATGTATTCGCTTCCATATAAACGTGTGTATTCTAATTTCGCTGCACGGCAAAATCTGCACATGTATTTCCAGCATTAGGAGCGTACTGGCAAATAAACCACCTTAACTGTTTCAATTCGAAATGTAAAGTGCACACTATTGATTAAGAAAAATGGCACAACACCAAGTAATGCACTTTTTATATAAAATATACACACCCGTTAGCTATGGGATCGGACCATAATTGAAAATTTGTCACTTTTTTCGAAGGTACTTTGATTTCGTTTGAAAAGTTTAGAGTGACATAAGTATCATTTGCAGGGCTAGTAATGAATCTAAGTTAATGCACTTTTTATAAATATATTGGGTGGGAGTTTAACGTGTTTTTGTTGGTGATAACTCAGATATTGGGTTTTTTGAGTTGTGTCACTTTTGAAATACATGTGCGATATATTTAAATGATTTTTTTTTTCCATTTTCAACCATTTAATTTTGTTGGCGGGGGGAGCGGGGGTGGGGTGATTTGGGGATGCTGCGCTTCTTAGTAAATAACACAAGCTCCGATTTTGCCGGGTTAATTCCTAGATCGCTTTTTCTGTTCCACCTCACCAGTGTAGCTAGAGCTGCTTCCATCAAGTCGCTAATCACTGGATGGTATCTTCCGTTAATAGCGATACCATCATCGGCAGAAGCTATAACTTTACACCCTTGTCTATCCAGGGTGAGCAGAATTTCATTCAGAGTTTAGAGCCACAATTGTGGCGACAATACTCCTCGCTGCGGTGTTCCACGCTTCACTGACCTTATGGATTTACAGTTTCCCAGTTCTGAGTTGATCAACTTCCTTAACAGCATTTGTTGGATTCAGAAACTTAGTCTGCTATTAATCTTCAAGCTGTCGAATGCTGCTGATATAGCCTCAGGTTTTAAATTATTGAAAGCTCCTTCTATATCCAACAATGCTATCATTGTAAATTCTCTACGGGCGAGAGATTTCTTATGCTTCCAAATTACTTCATAGAAGATTAATATTTAGTATTGGAATTTTTTTGCGAAAAAGCTAAGTGTTTTCCTCTCCATGGAAATCGCCTTGCAATGAAACACACTTATAGTCGATCTCCCGCAGTAAAAATAAAAAAAAAAACCTTTTCCAATTCAAAGCAAAAAAAAATCTCATTTAACCTCTCTTTTAGAGAACAGTTTTCAATTACTCTACAAACCACAGCAGAACAGTATACGACCGGAAAGTGCATTATCAAATCGAACAAAAAATCAACCAGAGGTACCAATGTATCTGCATCTGGCCCCAAAGTAATTGCCACACACATCTCTAAGGATTAACTTTGATAAAAGTACAACTCTGGCTTCAGTCCGCAAATCAAATCAACAGAGTTTCCTTTTAGTTTTTTTTTTTATTATTATTTTATTCCCAATTGTTGACAGAGGGGGTGGAGAAAAAAAGAAAATATAAATAAATTTTTGTTTCTGCATTCACACCAGTGGAACGATGGACGCAGGCAAACAGGAAACCTTTTTGAATAAGTAAAGGTATAGGAACCTAACCTACCACCACCATCAGCTAGTGCTGGTAAATCCAAACTATTTATGGTCTAGAATTCCAATCACGAATTTACGCTTGTCTTGCATTTCCGTAAGTTTTCCTTCGATTTTTTTTTCAATTTTTTTTTTCTTCTATCCCATCTTCTCCACTTTTCCATTATCGCACTTCGTTGGCTTTTGCGAACGTGTTCTTTATGCTCAGACGAAGGAAATGTACTCGTGTGAATGTGTATGTTGCCTGTGCCTCCAACTAACTTTCACGAAGGATCACAGAGTAAACAGCCAGGAAAACTACATGTGTGTCTTAATTTACTCAGAACCGTAGAGTATACATATATAATTTGACAAAAAGCAACAAAAAAAAAATTACTGAAAATGGATAAAGGAGGGAAAAAGTTTCCCTTTAAAGTTGTGGACAAACTAGTTGAATATTGAGAAAAAAGCTTTACTACGGAATCTTATGCGATTAATGTTTCATGACATTCCAACAACGCTGCTTTCAATGAAAAGAAAAATAAGGACTTTTGAAAATCCTATGAGTGGAAAACCCAGAAAGGAAAAAAAATAGTCATACAAGAATCAAGTAGGAAAATAAGTGCTATAATTTAGTAATAAGCACACAATTGGTGCATATAGCATTTTATAGTTGGAAAAGGTTGACCTATGTGAATATGGGCTTACCAGAAGACTCTTTTACATGAACAATGACATCAACAATTAATTGATACAATAGTACAAAACAAGATGCTGTTAATTAAATGAAGGTTACTATCGAAGTGTATCAGCTCGAAAGAATCGATGAGCAATACATATGTACATACATACAGGGTGGCTGATAAAAGCCTCCACCAAAATTAATTTAATTTTTTAATTTTAATTAATTTTTTTTTTATTTTGCAGATTGATTTTAAGATTAAACACAAATGGATAACTGGGACACTGAAACAAGAATTTGGATTGTCCGCCGCTATCACGCACTTGAGTCCGTAGTTTCGGTTCAAAGAGAGTATAGGCGCACGTTTGGCGGCAATCCTCCGGGCAGATGGACCATAATGAGGCTTGTTAACAATTTTGAGACAGTCGAAAGAAGACCTTACCATCGAACCCCTTCAGTTCGGATGGAGGAAACAATCGCTGTTGTAGCTGCTGCCATACAAAACAATCCAAAAGTTTCGACAACAAGCTTATCTGCTCAGATAGGTATAAGCAGACAGTCATTGCAGTCAATTATGCACAATGATTTGGACTTATTCCCATATAAAATTCAAATGGGCAACAAACTGAACGCAGCAGACTTGCCGATTCGCTTGAAATTTTGCCAGTAGATGCTTCAAATGGTGGAAGAGGACGGAAACATGTTGAACTGTCTTTTCATGTTTCGATTTAAACGGGAACATAAACAAACAAAACTGTCGAATATGGAGTGCTTCCAACCCACAGATACTCCATGAGATGGAATTACATCCACTTCGTGTCCCAGTGTGGTGTGCAGTTTCATCACGCTGCATTGTCGGGCCCTACTTCTTCAAAGAAAACGGTCACACCGTTACGGTTACTGGAGACCGTTACTTGAGAATGTTGAGTGAGCTTTTCTATCCAGAATTACGCCGAATGAGAATTTCTTTCAACTCTGTGTGGTTTAAGCAAGATTATGCAACTCCTAACATAGCCCGGCCTGTTATGACAGAATTCGGACGAAAATGTCTCAATAAGCTGATATCCAGAAACTCCACATTCCGTTGGCCCCTCAAGTCGCCTGACCTTACTGCACCTGACTTTTTCTTGTGGGGTTATTGCAAACAGGAAGTCTACAAAGCAAAGCCAACAAATTTGAATGAACTGAAGCAATCCATTCGAGAAACAATTGCGGCTATTCCTGTCTCAACATGAATAAAAGAAAAATGAATTCCATACACAGAAAAAAAGTTATTTGGGTTTCTTAATGTAGCAATATTCATCAGCCACCCTGTATGTATGTTAACATGTACAGGAATGATGTGTAGGTACAGGAATGAGAACATTCCCTGCCTCCAAAACCTAAATGGAGAAATCTGCGTCAAATTGGTATGACTGGTAAAAGTAGTAGTAGTTATACTCTTGGTCCAGATGATTAAAAATGAGTCGTTCTGGACAACCGCAGTCCCAGTAGGTTTGATTATACTGATGCCCCTCCTACACCTCAATCGAAAGCCGATTTTGAGACTGTTAATGGCTGCGTGGGTGGCCGTGGCGTAGTGGTAATCATCGTTGCTTGTCACGCTGAAGGTTCACGGTTCAATTCCAAATGTCGCCGAAACATTTATTTCTCACGAAATAAAAATAAGTTGATCAGTTTCAGAAGCTAATATCAAAATCTACTGCGGAGGCATAACACTGGCAGTAGAATGGTGGTATGGCTGAAAAAAAAAACGTCTGTGAATAAGCAATGGCATAACTTTCAATAATACACAACTCTCCAGATATCCTGGGCACCACCCATAGAGTTAGTTGAAACCTAAAATCTGAGTTTCCTATCACTATGTCGATCTGTCTGTCTCTCGTTTTTGTTCTTCATGTGCTCGCGCTGTGTGCAAGCATTATAAGGAATTCATATCCCCTTTAGCGTGTGTAGATTATACAAAAAAAAGCTTGAAATCATAAATATTATTAAAGCGTTGAGATCAAATGCTATTGAAGAAGATGGGGTGCCTCTTCCTTTTGTGAAAATGATTTTACCACAACTGTGAAGCCACTTGACACTCATCATCAGCTCATGTATAACGACCTCTATCTTTTCTTTGGCTTAGAAACCTAAAGCTGCTTCAACCAATGATTATAGACCCATTAGCATACTGCTGTGTCTGTGTCTGTGTCTGTGGCTATGTCTGTTACACGGCGGCGTCTCCACGAAACATTATTCATGCCGGACAGATCTGGCAAGCACGAGATGGCGGAACGAACGTCAAATTTTGTGTGGTGGGCATTTCATGTCTTGCCTTTTCATATCACTTCTCTTAAAAACTTCAACGAAATTGAAAAATGTACACCAAAGTGACAGCTCATGTCCAGACATACATAGATGTCGGGCCGAAAATGCAGACAAAGATCTGTCTGTCTGATTGTGGTCTCCACTAGACATGAGCTCAGATATGAATAATGTCTCGTGGAGTCCCCATGTCAATGGTATTTGAAAGGGTATTGGCGCTGCAGATTCAAAAGCACCTGCCTTTAAATTATTTAATGAGCCCAATTCAGTCTGGTTTCAGAGCAGGTCATAGCTGTGCATCAGCAATGGTTAATATTTTGGATGATATACGAAAAGAATTTGATAAGGGATCTGTGACTTTGCTTTGCTTTCTGTACTTCTCTAAGGCCCGTGACAAGGTAAATCATGCGATAGGACTACAAGGCCAATGGGTAGTTTTTTGAGTGACAGATCGCAAAGAGTCGTTATGAGAAATATGTGCTCTGAGTTTAAACCATTGATACAAAGTGTGCCCCGGGGATCAATCTTAGGGCCAATATTGTTTCTTTTTTCTACATCAACGACTTGCCCTCGGTTTGTAATTATTCGTCTATTCACCTCCACGCCGATGATGTTCAACTTCATTTCTCGCAACCGATTGATAAAATGAGTGATCCTTTTACAACGTTGAATATGGATCTTCTTCTTCTTTCCATTTAAACGACGAGGTAATGATCAGAATTATAGGGATCACAACCCTCCCACTTCACTGCATTCCTACTGGCCCGCCTGTGGGGTTCACCGGTTCGACCTCAAGAAATATCTGCAGGCCTCCCGGTTTTGAATCACTTCATCATTGAGGCCAATCAAATGCTGGTGCTTCTGCATTTGTGTGATTCAGGAGTTTTTAGGCCTGCCTCTTTTACGTAATTATAAGAGAACGTTGATAGCCATTGCCTTTTTGACGGGGTTCGTAGGATCCCTCCTTTGAACATGACAATAACAACTGAGCCGGTCGTCCTCCAGTTTCTTCGAGATGGGTTCTTCGACGTGAAGGCTTCCTCGGATTTTGGAACTTCTTATTCGATCAAGCTTTGTTACTCCTGCTGTTGAATGTGGATCTACTTGCAATAAATATGATCGTATCTCTATACATTCGAAGAATTTTTTGGGTTGCACATTCCAGCAGTACATGGACTGGACATAAGGAATTTAAAATTTCTTCACAAAATTATGAAAACTCAATCACCGTCTTACCTGTTCTCTAAACTTGCATTTTCGCACTCCCTTAGAACTCAAAATATTAATACACACAGCTACTAATATCTTACTTCTTCACGGCTATTCTTTATCAATGCTATTAGGTTATGGAACTCCTTTCCACCTGGTATTAAAAATTTAAATATTGCTAATAATTGTAAATCTGCTCTCATAAGACACTATGCAATTTATTAAACTTCACATAAATACGTCTTTCTTGCTGTATAAAAAAAAAAAAAATGTCTTAATGTACCTCTGTTATAAATAAAAATAAGTGAACCTCATCCGCATAAGCTCAGTGGGGAAGTGAATACTTATCCAATCCAAAGCAGTTGTGTATAAGAAGAAGAAAGTTGTCTAGTACAATCGATAGAAAATGTATAATAAAATTAAGTAAATATATATGCATATAATAATATACAGCTGATATTCAATTTGGTCTTAATATAAATTGAAATTCATAATAACTTGACTCCAGCGCCACCTATCGGATCCAGATTT
This sequence comes from Brachyopa scutellaris, assembly GCA_949775065.1. NCBI lineage: Eukaryota > Metazoa > Arthropoda > Insecta > Diptera > Syrphidae > Brachyopa > Brachyopa scutellaris. The sequence continues at coordinate 29,562,904 of OX459115.1, read as the reverse complement.
TGTAGTTTTCTCTTAAGGCACTATACCAACATAAACTGAATATGAATCATTTTGGTCAATTAATATAGAAGTTGACAGACAGACAGATAGACAAACGGACGAACAGACAGAGAAACGGATAGACAGAGATACAAACATATAGACAGACAGACATACATACAGACAGACAGACATACATACATACAGACAGACAAACAGACAGACAGACACACAGACATATATACAGACAGTCAGACAGATAGACAGACAGACATACAGACAGACATGCAGACAGACAGACAGACAAACAGACAGACGGACAGAAAGACAGGAATCACTTCCCCTTTATCGTAACACATTATCGTAACACATTTATCGTTACGCTACATTTTCAAAAACAAATATGTCGCTAAAGAGGTATTCACTTCAAAAAAAATAAACAAATAAATGACGTAACACACAGTTATAACCAGCAGGAGAGACCAGATTCAGAAATCTGTCAGATATTTATTCCTTTTATATGAAATCTTATTGGAATTCTATTTCCATAGCTGTCCCCAGACCAGATTTCGCCGCCAAGCAAATTAGATAAAGTGTTTATTGTGCGTAGGTACACCACTTATAAATCCCAATGCCAACAAACTACAGGGCATTCCATAACAAAAATCCCGTAATTGCCCAAGAGAGATACTAAACATAGAAGAAAGTATTCCACTTCTCTTTCAAAACTAATAATCCCTTATTATTCTGCCCCAGGAGCACCCTTTGACCCAATTAAATTGATTACCATTCTCCTAAACTGAACTTTTCGCCTTGGGAATAACAAGAGAGAGAGAGAGAAAAAATCCTATTTAACTTTATTCTTCGTCCTGATTATATTTACTGTTAGTTGCCAATTATGTTGCGTATTTAACTTCTACCCACCACTAGCTGACATAAAAAAAAATTAAACGAAAGAAAGATGTTCAGAATAATATGAGGGGGGGGGAAGTAAAATAAAAGTCAAACTTTTTATTGTTTTTCACCTTCCTCTGGATGAGATCCCTTGTGATTTTCCTAGTTTCACTATTTGCTCATTTTCTCCCTTTCCTATAGCCGGTCTTAAGCAATCTCTGGAATCTGCGAGTATCTAGCGACGTGGAATACTTAACTTTTCAACAATTAGTCGTCAAGGTTTACAAATTCCAAATTGCGTAACTATAAGCTGGATGTTCACATGGAACATAAGTAGCACACAAAATCCTCTTTCCACACATGAAAGACGCCGACTAATTCAGGAGCAAATAAGTGCGCCACCACTTTGCGGAAGTAAAACAAAAAAAACAAAACAGAAATTTCATAAAATATCATACACACAGGATACCTACAACTAGAATTAGGCGAGTTTGAGATTTTGGTTTGTTTGTTTTCTAATATTTCCTCTCGAAAACTTTAACTTTTCGTGAGGATATCCTCGGGATTAGTAAGAAAAAAATGTTGATGTTTGGTGGTGAAGGTGCTAGGTGATACCTGCGTACTTTGCAGGTAAGTATTTGGAATTTTTAAAAGTGAACATTTATATTACTTTCAGGTAAAGTTACAAACTCATGTACACGACGTTTCATTAATTTTGTTTCACATTTTATGAATACGAGTAAATTGAAATTCGTTGGCGTATACTTAACTTTTTATGTCGTTTTTGACACGTTTTATTATTTTTCCCGTTTATTTCTTTTTTGTTCTTGTGGTGAAATGAAACTGGTCTATTATTAATCCAGGTTAAATTTCCTTTTTCAACATTCGTAAAAAAAAGTACTAAACAGTTAAATAATATGGTATCTAACGAACATACATATATGTTAACCGAAAGCAAGTCAAAGTAGGTAGATATAAAAACGTGATGAATTCCCTAAATGAATAAAGTATATCATCTTCAGTCACATGATTATAAATTGTCGCACTCTAATAACTTTTAATAAATGAAATATGGGTGTCCTTTCACTCTTGCCAAAAAGGTTCTCCAGACGGGTTGGGGTCACAATCCCGAAAACCAAAATCCCGAAAAACCAAAATCCCGAAAATCCAGAATCCCGAAAGTCCAGAATCCCGAAAATCCAATATCCCGAAAATCCAAAATCCCGAAAAAAAATCCCTAAAACGAAATCCCGAAAATTATATGAAATGAAAAATGTGCGCAAATTTTGCATTTTATATAATTTTTCGGGATTTCGTTTTCGGGACTTTTTTAAATGGAAAGTAAACAACTAAGCGGTTTTCCAATGAGAGGTGTTATTGTGAATGGCCCGCTATTTCGGTAGCTGGCACTTTTGAAGCTTTTATTCTTTGACATTTGACAAGTAGAAACTATGCCATTACTAAAAATGGAACGATACATGCTTCAACAACGCACTGAAATTATTAAAATTCACTACAAAAATGGTAAAAATTTTTCAGTCACAGTTCGCAAAACTAAAGCATTTTTTGGCTGTCGTGAAGCACCTTGTCGGACCGCAATACAGAAATTGGTGGAAAAATTCGAGCTGTTGGGACAAGTTAGTGATGTGAAGAATAAAACCCGTGCACGTCGCTCAAGAACAACTGAGAATATTTCTGCTGTAGCCCAAAGTGTTGAAGAAAACCCAGGTTTGTCCATTCCTCGTCGTTCTTTGGTATTGAGCATTCCACAAACGTCATTACACCGTATTTTGCATAAAGACTGGGGTCTTAAGGCTTATAAAGTTCAGTTAACACAAGAACTCAAGCCGGCTGATCATCAACAACGTCGTGTCTTTGCTGATTGGGTCCTTGAAATGCATGAAAATGATCCGGAATTCCATCGAAAAATCATCTTGACTGATGAGGTCCATTTCCACCTCGGTTACGTCAACAAGCAAAATTGTCGCATCGGCTCGGAAAACCCAAGAGTTATTGTTGAGAAGCCTCTCCATCCTCAACGTGTAAATGTTTGGTGCGGTTTATGGTCCGGCGGGGTCTTTACTTTTTCGAAAATGAGGTTGGATCAACAGTTACGGTGAATGGATTGCGCTATCGATAGATGATTAATGATTTATGGTCGGAGTTGGATCTGGACAACGTTTACTTTCAACAAGACGGCGCTACGTGCCACACAAGCAACGAAACCATTGATCTTTTACGGGAAAAGTTTCCGGACCGTGTTATCTCTCGAAGAGGTGATCGCAATTGGCCACCAAGATCTTGTGATTTAATACATTGTGACTTCTTCCTTTGGGGCCACGTGAAAGATAAGGTCTACGCTAACAGCCCAGCGTCGATTCAAGACCTCAAAGATAAAATTCGTGAGGTTATCATAGGGCAGCCACTTTGCGATTTGGTTATGGAAAATTTCATGAAAAGGATATGGTCCTGTATGCGAGCTCGTGGTGGCCATTAAGTAAATTAAGACATCGTCTGGATAACAATGTATTTGACAGCTGGCTAGTACATCAGGTAAGTCATTGATGAATAAGGAAAATAAAAGTGGACCTAAAACAGATCCCTGCGGTATTACGCTCGGCTTCTAAGTTCGATTCATACCCAGGGCTTGGTTACTTAGAAGATCCTTTTCAATAGTACAATGGACCAGTAGTAAGTCTGAGTGCTTCGACAAACTAGATAGTACCCGAAATACAAAAATAAAAAAATGTTCTCTTCCATCGTTCTCCAACACGGATCATGATTGGATTGGATGTCGATTTAGAAATATACCGAAAAACTTTGTACATTTTACGGTATAGAATAAAATCGCTATTCGCTTAATGTATTGCTCAAAAGTAGAATCGAACAACGAACTTATCGGACCTTATCTCTTTGAAACACAAAATGGCAAGTGATCAAATGATCTTATATCCAGTCTGTCTTTCATAATAGAGGTAAATTTAGTGGCACCGGAAAATTGACCAAAAATAGTATCACTGCGGCTCTATATGTCCCGAGCCATCTTAAACGCCCAATGCGCAGTTTTTTAACCAGGTCAATGTCGCTGTACAGCTCGTATGGTTCGTGGTTGAATCTTCTCCTCCAAAACCCCTCAACGCAAACGGGACCGAAAATCTTACGAATGATTTTCTCTTAAAACGGCCAAGGATATCTTCGTCCGCTTTCGATAACGTCCTTGCTTCAGCTCCATATTGCAAGACTGGGATGATAAGGGTCTTACATAGAGTCTCCTGAGTAGATCGGGAAAGCGCTTTACTACACAATTGCCTCCTTCGTTTTATTTCCAATGAGATGTCATAATTTGATGTTATGATAGAGCCGAGGTAGTCAAAGTCCTTTACTACCTCAAAGTTTTAACAATCATTCTATCCGATTCGTCGAAGTTGAGTGTCCCTTTTTGTTGACAGCATATACTTTGTTTTCCCTCCGTTGCTGCTTAATCCATTTTAGCCGCTTCCATTTCTATACTCGCAAACGCACCGGTTACAGCTCGCAGTATTTTGCCAATGATATCAATGTCGTCGGCGTATGCAAGTAGCTGAACAGATATTTGAAAGATTTTTTTCACGAAGCTTTAAGCATAGGCTTCAATTTTAAATTTGAGGTATGTGCCTATTCATGGTTCTTAACTGGGGTTGTGACCGCAAAATTAATATGATATTTCCAACATAACTTGGCTTTAATATGCCTGCACTTGATTCCATGCCATCTCTACCCGTTAATACCTGGGATGTACGTACTATAATCTACAAGTACATATCCAAGTTCGCAAGTCATTTCCACCTCTTTAGTTTAAAATCCATTAAGCTCGAAATGTCTATTTGTATCCTACCTGTCATTCGCCCGGTACCACGATGATAGGGTATTATCCAATAACACAACATCAAACTTACACATAATACAACGGTGGAAGTTGAATGTAGGGAGGGTTGTTACAAGCAAATCGCTACTATGACTTGCGGTAGACAGGCAAATGATGTTATCCTCCAACAGCGCTGCTCCTTTTCCCTCCGCTAATTTCAGGGTTCTCTCTCTCTCATTCATGAAGTCAATATCAGAATCTCCCAGGAAGACAAAGTGGAATGTTTGTTAATTTTCGTACCAGCACACCATGTTGTGGAAAATGCCCAAGTAGAGAGATCGTGATAAGTCAAGTTAGGTACTAAGTATCTTTGAGATAAACTAAAAGAAATCAAAATATAATCTGCTTAGTATTTTAACATACTCATCTACTGTGTGATTAAAAGCATCCTAAGTATAATTGGTAATCAATCCAAAGCAGAATTCACAACAGTATATGTCTTGTATTTTTTTTTTTTTTGTTTGCTTCCAACGAGAACATTAAATGGGTGAAATATGTAAGAGATGAGCTTGATCATCCTCCGTACATAAGGTGCTTATATTTATTTAAATAGTGGTCGACAATTAAATAGTCTAATATAGAAAAGTCTTCTTTAAAATGCAGTCAATACTGAGTAGGGTACGTTAAACATCGATAGTTTAGTATTTCGATACTATCGATATTTTTCTTCAAACTATCGATAAACTATCGATAGTATCGATAGTTGAAACAAATTTAATGAAACAATGAACTACTTCAAAATCATTATTTAAAAACAAGAACACTACATATTGGTTTTTTCAAATAACTTCAAATTTTGATTTAGGAAAAGTAACTTAAGGCGTTAAGCGTCTTGCCTTTAAAATCAGTTTCTTGGATCGCTATGTATCTTGCCGGCTTTAGAAAAAAAAAGTTGCGGGTATGCACAAATATAACTGTGCAAAATTTCTTCAGTAACTGTGAGCCGGATTTTATCCAATAACCGATGAGACACTTATCACTATCAATTGGCGGTTTTTCCAAAAAATTGTCGTATGTCAATTACTGCGTTTCTGCAATTGTAAGCAGCTCTTCCTTTTGAATCTTCACCCGACAAGAAGTACACAGTACCTACACAACACAGAACATATAGAGAAGTAAAAAAAATCAATCGGAATTTTCCGGGAATTCCCCGCTTATGAGCATGGAAAAGAAAATGTGATGCAAAAGAAAATGCGCTCAACAGTTCACAGTTTCGGCACGTTTTTTATTTGAAAAACTATCGATATTAAAAAAAAAAACATCGATGTTTTCAATAGCATGTAAACATCGATACTATCGATAGTACTATCGATGTTTAACGTACCCTAATACTGAGGGGTGAAATAATTCATCAATTGTTATTTAGCTGTTTGTCGGAGAATGTGTTTTGATTGCCATCGACTTGAAAGCATATCCGTCTCATCGATCGACATAGTGACACAATCTTATTTGATTTAAAATTGAAATTGGTAGGTACCAAAATATCCTATGCAGAGTACGAAACACAAATCAGGTCTGATTGTGAAGAGTACATAAAATAACATGCAGGACTCAACAAATAAAGAAAGGCGATATATTTTGAAGAAGATAAATAAACAAATCAATACACTAAATGGCAATGTATTTTTTTATAGCTTTATAAATATGTTGTCACTGAGTAGACACATCACAAGGGATTGAATGAATCTTTAACTTTACGTTTTCATTGATAAAGGGAATAGAATATATTTCTGTTTCAGCTCTTCGAATTCTAGAAATGATTTTGAAATCAAAGTACATAAATACTGTGGTGTTCGAAAAAAAATTTGCTCAATCCTTCTCCTTCTCCTTCTCTTACTTTTTCGGATGGCAGTTCTTGGAATTTATGGGAGCTACGATGTTTTTTACACTACGTAGCATTATGTTGTTCAATTAGTGCACACAAATCGATGTAACTACTAACTAGAGTTACATTAAGCTCGTAATAGCCGTCCAAGATGAACCAACGTAATTAAAAAACAAAAAAATTGAAAATCAGTTCGGAGTGCAAATCTAATATTTTGTGTATGTCAGGTTTAAATTTGACAACCTGTCCAATCTCTGCAAGATTTAATGTTACTCAACGAACTGTACCATGGAATTTAAAATAATATCGTGAGACCAGGACTAGCAGCAGTCAGCAGAACGAAAGGCTCAGCGAGGCCAAAAAAGCCGACCCAGTGGAAGAATTTGGACTGAAAAAAATCTGAATTGGATTCAAAACATGTGGAACAATGTTATCTTCTCCGACGAATACAAGCTCAAGCTACATATTGGAGATGGTAGGATTCTTGCGCGAAGAGAACGCAAGGAAAGACTGAACTCTGAATGCCTCCTGCAGATGCCCCAACACTGAAGGTGTGATGGTCTGGGTATGCTTCTCTCGAGATTAAGAAGGTAGAATGGCCTCTTTGTAATTAGAATTAGAAAGTCACTGCAGCAATTTATGCACGGGTTTATGCAATAAATAAGAGCCCTCTGCCATAGAGCTTTCTAGTGACACTTACAGATTCATTTTTCAACAGGCTCCTTGCCCTACAGCCAAAATTGTAAGTTTGAACTTGTTTTTATTTTTCAAATGTGTTAAGAAATAAGTACGATCAGGTTGGAAAGCAAAGTAAAACAGGAATTAATGTATTTGACGTTTTGTTAACTGACATTGATTTACAAGAGTGTGTTCAACAAGATAGTTTTTCATACTCAACAAAATGAAAGATTAATTTATAGCTTTAAAATAATCTACAACTTCCATGACTAAAAACTATATTAGTATTTTTTTTTTAAGTTTGGGGTTATACTAGTGTAGCGATACGAATTTTGGGTGTTTTTTTTTTTAAATTCGATAAAACAAAACTAAGAATATTTTTACCTGCCATTTTTTTACTAGATATTTATTAATATTTTACCAATACAAAAAAAAATTTCAACCCTTCTGGTGATCAGAAAAAAAAAGAAAAAAAGATTCTTAATCAGTAAGAATGTCGCTATCGTCTGAACTACGGAAATAAAAAACAATTTTTTTTCACAAAATAGCGGCTGTTTTAAAAAAAAAATTGATTTTTTGCCCTTTTTCAAAGTTTTGAATTTTTTAAAAATAGTAAAAAACAACATTTTTACATATATATAGTTCCAACGATAGAGGGATTTATAAATAAGTTCCACGCCAAATTTCAAGTTAATCGGTTCATTAGAACTTGCGAAATCAAGTCAGACGTGTTGGAAAAAGTAGTTTCGAGAAAAACTCGTTTAAAGAAATACGTTACAACGACCTTCGCATAGTGAGTTTCTGAGAATTAATAGTGTATAAGAGACTCGCTGTAGTATAATTCAGGAAACGTTTGGAGGATATATTTTTGAAGGTCTTATCTTTAAAAATATGAAGAAAAAAAAAACGATTTTTTCAAAATTCTAAACTAGAATACCCCCTTAAAAAGTACTTCGAAGAAAACAATATTGATCTGCTAAACTCGCCTCCCTACAGCCCAGACCTCAATCCAATTGAGAATATCTGGTCAATCATGAAACCTAAGATTGCAAGAGAGCGTCCAGAGTCAATTGACATCCTAAAACTAATCCGGACCTGGAACACCATACCTGCATCCACATAGAAAAACCTATCTGAGTCAATGAATTGCAGATGTAATAAAAGAAAGAGGAGATCCAACAAAGTACTGATTAAATCTATTTTCGGTCTAACAGTATTTTGCTCCCTTGACCACAGGTAAAAAATTCTAACGCTCTAAAAGCGTCATGAAACGTTTGAAAATGCCTAAGAAAACAAAACCTCATTACAGAATATTTAGTTATCGCAACCAATTAGCCAAACTTCAAAAAAAAAATAGTTTGAGCAAAATGTATGAATGGCACTGTGTAATCCAAATGTATCGGTAGTTAATATACAGGTGGGCCTCACTTAACACGTACTTCTTACAGCACGGCCTCGTTTTAACACGGTTCACTTTTTGCGACATACCATATTTTCGTTTAACACGGTCCAAAGCCTTCTTTTACACGGTTTTTGCAACAATTTTTTTTTTCTCGATAAGTTGTTTCAACTATGTACATGCGCATACACGTAGAACATACAAGTTTTGTTAATATGTACATACATACATACACGTTATGCCTTATGCATACTTATGTATACTTGCTGTGTTTCTAAGAATATGTAAAGGGTGATTTTTTAAGAGGTTGAGAACTTTTTTTAAAAAAAAAACACAAAAAATTCGAAAAAATGAATGAAATATTTATTTGAATCGATAGTTTGAACCTTGCAATTTAATGTTTAAAGATAATTTCATGCAAATGTTGACCGCGGCTGCGTCTCAGGTAGCCCATCCGCTGAGTCCAATTTTGGCATACTCTTTCACACATATCGGCCGGTATCTCACGAATGAATGCATGGATGTTGGCTTCCAGTGCGTCAATCGAAGCGGGCTTGTCCCTATAGACATTAGCCTTGACATACCCCCACAAAAAATAATCTAATGGTGTCAAATCGCACGATCTAGGCGGCCAATTGACCTGCCCGAAACGTGAAATTAACTGTTCACCAAACTCGCCTCGCAATTGCACCATTGTTTCGCGTGCTGTGTGGCATGTGGCACCGTCTTGTTGAAACCACATATCATGCAAGTCAAGAACTTCCATTTCGGGCAAAAAAAAGTTTGTTATCATCGCTCGGTAGCGTTCACCATTGACAGTAACGCTGCGATTCGCATCATCTTTGAAGAAATATGGCCCAATAATGCCGCCGGCCCATAAACCGCACCAAACAGTGGCTTTTTCGTTGAACACAATTTTTCGATAAAAAAGCGGATCCTCGGCCAGCTTTCCAAGAGCCCATTCACCAAAAATTCGGCGTTGTGGTAGGTCGGCTGGCTTTAGTTCTTGCACCAGCTGTATCTTAAAAGGATTTACGCCCAAATCCTTCCGCAAAATTTTCCACGTAGTGCTGTAACAAAGGCCTAACTGCTGGGAACGGCGCCGAATCGACATTTCGCGGTCTTCTGTCACACTAGCTGATACGGCCGCAATATTTTCTTCACTACGCACAGTACGTAAACGTGTTGGTGGTTTAATGTCCAACAAAGTAAATTTGGTGCGAAATTTGGTCACAATCTTCCGAATAGACTGCTCAGAAGGTCGAGAATGCCGATCATAAAATGGAAGCAGCGCGCGATGAACATTTCGAACCGAGCACGAATTTTGATAGTAAAATTCAATAATTTGCAAGCGTTGTTCATTTGTAAGACGATCCATGGTTAAATTGCAAACCAAACTGAAGCTGTTTGACAGTGACACAAGGTACTAAACACACGTCAGCTGTCAAAACCAGTGTTGCCAAAACCAAACCAGCTAAAAAATCACCCTTTACATACTGAAATAAGGGCTTCCCCATATTAACTGTGCCAACGCGATGATAGATGATTGAGGATAAATTACTCAGTTACGTTACAGTCTTCTGTTCACTAGGACGGTAGGTACAGCATTTGTAGGAGATTTAAGAACATAGGTGATTGTGACTTAAAGCTGGAAATACGCGATACAATAGTTGTACAATCGCGGGTTGTATCAATTTCGGTACAATCGTTGTAAGTAGCACACACACTATACAATCTGCGTGCGATTTCCATACAATGGCGCATCCAACCGCAGGTTTTCGAATCAAAGCGTACAAGCGTGCGATATCGGTACAACCGTCGTAAGCTAGCTAACACACGATACAATCGTCGCATACAACCGCAAATTTGTGTATTTGCTGCTTAACACATGGAATAGGCCTCGCATTGAGCTTGTAGTCGCTTTTTTTAAATGCAGATCCTTCAATTGAAAGGCGACTTAAATTTAAAAGAGAGTTAGCATTATGCATGTCACTCCTCTTTTGCACTGGTTTCTTGTTTCGTTTAGCACGATTTTGTTTAACACGATATTTTTCAGGAACGTAACCTCCGTGTTAAGTGAGGCCCACCTGTACAATCATGATATTATGTTACAGAAAAAAAGTAATCGGTTAAGCAAATGAAACCCTAAAACTGAATAGGGAGAACTTAAAATTTATTTGAGCACAGATGGGACATTCAATCTGCAAGAGCCACCTCTACAAGCTACAACATCATATGACTTTTTTTTCCTGTAAATTAAACATAATGAAAAATCTATGACGGTCCGCCAATTAAGCTGACAAAATGTTGAATATCAACATACAACGTTACCTTTTTAAATTCCTCTTGGCCTAGTCTGATATAAAAAATATAAAACATAGGTTGAGTTTATAGTCTGCCACTCGTAAGTACCATCGACATGTTAATTGAACTTTTTTTTTATTTCGTTGTAAACCTAACTAACATATATGAGCAGATAAAAAATAAAACAAAAATAAAAGCAACCAATTGAATAAAAAAAAATGTCCTCTGAAGCATTTTTTCAATGACATTTTATTAAAAAATTCATGTTTTTTATGAATATAAGCTAATTACTCTTAAATTTCAGATAAAACGTCATATTTTCTTCGGTAAACTATTCCGGTCTCGGATTGAATAAAAAGAAGACATGAAAAAGCACTCGAACTCACTGTGTACTTCATTAAATTTTTGATTGCACAACGTTCTGTAAGAATTTTTGTTTCTATTATTTAAAACAATTTTTATGTAACGACGCACGGACGAAATAAAAGCCTTTTCATGCACTTCCCATGGATGGATTCCAATTCATTTACTATTCAAAATAAAATATCGTAAATAGCACATTGGTGAATTACATAAATTTATTTTGTTTTGTAACATAGCAGCCAGACTAGCCTACCACTCAGGATGCAGTTTTCGGTGGAAATTAATTTTTTTTGCTGAAATTTTACTGGACTCAGTGTATTATCCTTAAAATATGTCCGAATAGATGTCAGCTAATTGAGTGATTCGTATGCAAATGAGTGGGCTTTTTTCCCGTTGCTGGTTTTTTTTATTTGAAGGTAATCAATTTAAATCCAATGAAGTAAGTGAGTGCACACAAGTAGATACTTACATAAATACATTTTTTAAAATGTAAATTGGCAGTACGTCGAAAGGTTTATGCGGAGTGGGTATAGGTACTACTTGAAAGAACCATATAAGGACTGTACGAGGAAAAATCCGGAAACATTTGCGGTCTGACAATACTGAAATATGACATCCCAGTACCGCTATCTTTTGATCACGTGTTCACATAGTCATCACATTTATTTTAAAGTCGCGGTTTGATTGATAGAGTTGAGGTTATTAAAAATGGGCCTAAACGAATTGGATAGCAGGAAAGTTATTTTGTCCTTTTGCGAGGAAAATAAACATTTAACGCGGAATCAAGTGGCAAAGCAATTAAAAATGCCGAAATCAACGGTGTGTGCATTTGAGCAACGTTTAAGTGGCAAACGCGCAGCCATATCTGGCCAACCAAGAGCCCCGCAATTGCCAGAAGTTCGAAAGAACATCCTAAACACTTCAATGAGAGACATGGCGGTTAAGTTCAGAGTTTCAGCATCGACTGTCCAAAAATGAGAACTGATGCAGGGCTGCAGACATTTGTGGCCCAAAAAGTTCCGAAGAGGTCTGAAAAGCAACAGGGTGTAGCAATAACGAGAGCGAGAAAACTATATCAGCCATATTTCGATTGCATTTTAATGTAAAGTAGATTTTAAACAACTTCCAGGCAAACAATTTTACACCGCGAATAAAAAAGGAAATATTAAAGAAATATTTAAAGAGGTTAAGGCCGAAAAATTTGCAAAAAAATATATGGTGTGGCAAGCAGTATGCTTATGCGGATTGAAAACAGGCACTTCTGTTACAAATGGATCAATCAACGCGATCAGTACTTTTTTGGCCAGATTTGGCAACATCCTATTACACAGGACAGACTTTAAAGTAGTTTTAGGAAAATGGTGTGCAATTTGTTCCCAAGGACTGTAATCCTCCAAACACTCCCATGCTAAGACGTATTGAACGGTATTAGGCCCTTAGGAAACGTGAACTGAAAATTTGTTTAAATAAAAAAGGCTAGAGATGGAAAGGAAATTGAAATCAAAAGATTTGAATATCTCCAATATTACAAAATCTTGTAGCGAAGTCTCCTTTAACAATCTAATAAGTGTTTTCTTTTCGATAGTTTCCGGGATTTTGATATGTTTGGCGACAGTTTGTTGACAGTTGCAGAACAGCTAATTCAATTACGTAACTTGTTTCCGAGGGATATTTATTTAAAGCACCTCGTAAATGTACACTACTACGAGATGCGTAAATTTATCAGTTTAAGTGAATAACCTTTTTATAAGCATTTAAGACACCGTAGTTAGTAATAAGTTTTTTCAAAATACTTTATTAAAAAAAGCGATTTGAAAGAAAAAAAACAAATTTAAAACAGTAATGCCCAGTTTCACAGTGAGAGTTTAAACTGAAGATCAACTAAACGTGAACGAGAGTTTAAACTTTTCGTTTTACTCGTTCGGTTTCACAGTCTGAATTAATCTTCGAGTTAACTAAACGCAGTTTTGGAAGCTATGTTAGACAAAAATTCGGCGCTATTGTTTTGAAATGTCTAACGATTCTCTTCATTCTCTCTATGCTTCCACCAATGAAAATGCATAATCTCAATTTATGAATGCGTGAACTTCAATATGTGAATGTGTGAACTTAAATGCGTAAATGTGTGTACTGACAACAGAACAAAATCGTTGTCAAACGATTGTCAACGGCGATGACAGTTTCTCTACATTTTCTCTATGCTTCCACCAATGAAAATGCCTACTCTCAATTTGTGAATGCGTGAACTTCAGTATATGACTGTGTGAACTTAAATGCGAGAATGTGTGAAGTGCCTACCGGCGTTTTACTTAAACGACGAGTTAAACACTACTTTGAGTTTAAATGAGCACTGTGAAACCGAAAAAAATTTAAACGGAAGTTTAAACCAAAACGAGAGTTTAAACTCTCACTGTGGAACTGGGCATAATTCAAACAAAACAATTCCAAAACTCATTTAGGAAAAATAAAAGATCTAAAAAGTGTCTTATGTCACATTTGGTGGACATTTAAAAATATCTGTCACTACAGATTGCTTGACTTTTTTAGACTTTTCAATGAAAAATTCCCGGTAAGGTGCCAATGCAGTTGCTTTGAAACGTACTTGCACCGCCGTGCATATGCAGATACAAATGAATGAAGCAAAAGAAAACGTAAAAAAAAATCAGTTTAGACAAATAAAATACGGAAATATTCAAGGTAACAGAACATTCGCGCAAAGCCAGACCACGCAAATCGAATTTGGATAGGCAAATGCATTTCGCGTAGAGGTGAAACCGCACACAAAAAGTCGGGCAAAGCGAGGGACCAGTGCACGTACTTGGAATGTAGGTATCTCGTGCCATCCTGATTCCTGAAATCACTATGAAAAACATTATTCGGGATATTTTTCAATAGTTTCAAAAAAATTCATAGATTTAAGAATCTTCCTTCGGAATGCCTTAGACTTAACGGATTTTTAAAAATGTTCTTATCTATACTATTACGGTGAAATTCCTCTTAACGGACACCCCTCTTAAGTGGACAATCCCCATAAGTGGACAAGATTTACTCTAATGGTTGGCTGGCATAATTTTGTATGAGTTTTTTTCCTCTTAAGTGGACGATGGGGTGTACACACAAATTGTACAGGAAAAACTCGCATTTTCGCATTCGGCTAAAAAGTTATGAATGTGTAAGTTAACAGACTTTGTGTTTGATTATTATCGGCATCTAGAACGTTTTGTTCATATAGCGTTAACTGGTAGGAGTAGATCTCCATAATGTAAAAGAGAATCAATAGGAAATTTTTGTTTCGGCGGACAGTATTCTGCGTTAGCCAATCCGGAGTGCGGTCCATGGAAACAAAATTGGGTGTTGGTTAGAAAACCGTGTGTGGCCAGCATATCGAAAAACAAAAAATCGTTACTTGCTGAATGGAGCACTTCTGTCACAAATCAGCTACAAAAACGGAGGTTTCATAGCAGCAATGTAAAGAAGGTCAATACACATGAATGGTTTGTCAAAACTCGCGAAAAGCGCATCCCAATTTCTGGACCATTCATTCGAAAGAAAGCTAATTGCGATGGAGATTTATTTCAAAAATTTAAAGGCATCATCCGTTTTTATTTTTACCGAGCTATGGCAAAATTAAGGGTTCTGATTTTCACAGCCTAAGCTATGGAACTGCTTTCAACAAATAAAGTGTCGTTGGATTCGTCTTGTAACGTCGCACTACATATCCTATGGACGCATTAAGATGACGGATTACATTTTTTTATCTTTACAACCGTCTTGATAGTGGTATCAAATGAAAGGGCTTGGCGATTAAAATACGAGATTTTTTTGACGTCATTCTTAATTCAATATGGCGGACGCACAAAGATGGCAGATCATCGTTATCCTTACTTCCCCTCCTTAATATGGGTATCAAATGAAATGGTTTGACAAGTAGAACACGCATTGCGTGGTACCCCCTATGTACTTACACTCTAAATATTTTCTAAAACTAAAAAAGTAATAAAGTTAAAAAAACTAAAGCCCGACAGTGGGTAAACTAACTAAAAAGTACGAAGCAAGATGAAACGAAACGATGATGTTAAGAGTAGATATAGCCGTAGTCGCATGCCATTTTACCCTATGTATGCGTGTATATAAAAACGTTATTATAACGACGTAGTCAGGTTTAAGTTTTTTTAACTTAATTTATATATGACTGCTGACGCCGTATATTTATTTTTATTTAACTTAATTTTGTATTGTTTTTCCTCTAAAGCGGACACTCTCTTATGTGGACAAAAAACTCCGGTCCCGTGGCTGTCCACTTAAGAGAATTTTCTCTATATTATAAAGAGGGAAGGTTTGTATATAAGGGGTAGTACCTGGATCTACTGAACCGATTTCAAAAATTCTTTCACTAATAGAAAGCTATCCTATCCTGAAGGGCTATAGGCTATTATTTTCTTTTTGTCTTAGGATACATAAAAAAATAATTTTTTCTACCTATTTTACTTTGACTGCTATCATTTCTATCTTAAACCAGATTACCAGATCAATTATCTGCCATGTAAGTAACCCGTCTGTTTGCGTACACGGGCGAAGCCGGGCGGGTCAGCTAGTTGTAGATACATTTCTACTGTTGGTGGATACATCCGTGGGCTTTTCAACATATTTAAGCTACTGATTTAAAATTATTTTAAATATAGTCTTAATTAGACATTTTTGTTGTGGAAAATGTTCCGAAACGCCAAACTTGTACAAAGTAAAATGTATGCAAAGCGTTAAGGTAACATAGCGTATGTGTAACAAAAAAGTATTGCTACCGCATCGAAACATTTTTTATATTTTTTTTTTTTTTACTTTTTGGAACTTAGCCTATATCTTATGTGTATACATAAGTATATCGACAAAGTTACACTCTCGATAGCTATAACTTCAAACATGGTAAGAAGAACCCAAAAACTTAGGTTCCAAAAATTTTCTGACAGAACTAAGAGATCGCCTATCACTTGCAGGGATATCAATCGTCGCGTCGGCGGGTCCAATATCATTTCCAGATGAAGGGCAGAGGCTCGATCTACTTAGATTTACACCCATACATCAATTAGTACTAATCTTATCAGTAGAAGGATTTTATATATGACCAAATTCTGTTTATCCTTCTGGGGGTTTGATAGTGTTTACATTCAGAATCCCAAAGAGGGGTACTTCCGAAATCGGAGAACCCAATTCAACTTGAAATTAAGCTTTCTGGCACAATAAACATGTTAATTACTACTACAGCGGTATGTGGCCCCCCTCTACTCTTCATATGAGTCCCAATTCATCAATCACAACAAAGCATGTACTGTACATGGGTATGCAGTATATTAAACAAAGTAGTTAGTCCAACATGTCACCATTACAAAGTGCTTAAGTGTACGCTAAAGCCAAAGCCCTCAACCACATTATTGTGTCTACCCACTGAACGCGAATGATGACAAAACATGTTAGAGTGTTACAGCCACAGCCCAACCATTCACATGAAGCACATCAGCAACCGCGCAAGTAAATTTCAAAACTATTTTAAAGAGCTCAAAACCACAAAGCTAAAGTTTGGTGCCCATACACAAGTACTAAACCTCCTTTTACGCCCACATCGTTTACTCGTATGTACGTACATTCAGCCACATCTGGAAGACAATTTAAAACTTTTTACTCTGTCAACGAAACAAAAGTACAGAGCCTCGTCCTAGTGGTGTATATACATATCTATACACTATACATACGTAGGATTCCACTACCGCTCTTCCTAGGACTATTCGTACCTATTCGTCTGTAGAGCCCGACGATTTTCATGGGAGTTTTGCAGAGAAAATGAATGATGGCAGCGAAAACTTTGTTTATTGTTTCACTGGAACAGCAACAAAAAAGGAAGAAATAGAAATAAAATAAAAAACTTAACTATAGTAAAAGGGTGCGAATAAGCATACAAAGGGGGATATAAACCTTATAGTGTTTTAACCTTTTATTCTTAAAAAAGTTTTGTGCGTTGGGTGCTTCCTTTCTACTGCCATGCCTTTTGGTTATGTAATTTCATTCCAAAAGCGAAAAGAGAAGTTAAATTCCACGGATTTTGAAATTTGTGACGATTCTAGGGACGCTTTTTTCCAAAAGTTTTGTTTACAAAAGTTTCCATTTATTCAAAATTTCAAAGTAAGTTTGCAGATGTCCTTTTATTACGAATCCTCATTTCATTATAGAGCATTCCTTTGGTTGGTTCCTTTTTGAATTCCAATTGCAGCGGAAGTTCGTTAGGACTGTGAGCGTATTTACCTTTAGAATCAAACAATAAAGTTGCTATTACTGAGGTTTTCGAGAATAGTTAACATATAATGGAAGTCCAACAGCAAAGTTATTTCCAAGAAGTCTCCCGAGGACTTCAATTGAACAAAAGATGTAGAAGATTGCTTTACTTTAAGCCAATGAGAATTTCTTGGAATGGATTGATTGTTTTTTTTTTTTTTTCGTTTTTTTGTATGCACTAAGTAAAGATTGTATTTTTAATATGATTGAAAGATTTGATTCAATGAGTTTGAGAATAAAAGAGAGAATCAAGAAGTTCTTCTTATTGTAGGATCCCAGTGACTTAAAAGAAGTGTGCCCAAGTAGATAACAGTTGTGTGATATAGGTAATAATCTTCTTTTTCGAACTACAAGTTATCGGAATTGTTGATATTTCCAATTAAGACCTTGTCACATGTACACACACAACGAGTTAAGGTTGCTGGCTTTGCTGACGATATTGCTGTAGTTACCGTCGCGAAACATATTTCCGTCACTAACGAAGCGATTGCCAGGATCCAAAATTGGTTAGAGTCTGCCGACATGGAGTTAGCTAACCACAAGACGGATGCCTTCTTAATAAGAAGTCGAAAGACTGTGGAATACGCAAACTTTTGAGCTGAAAGTCATTCAATCAGGTATAAAGAAGCGTTAAAATACTTTGGGGTAGTGCTCGACAACCGAATTAACTTCAAAACCCCCGTCGATTACTGCAGTAAATAGGTTTCAAAGATGCAGGCAGCGCTCTCCGGGATACTGCCAAACATCGGTAAACCTGGATACGCGAGGAGGATTCTGCTTTCCAGAGCAGTAAGCTCAATACTTCTATACGCTGCTCCGGTCTGGGCGGGAGCTCTTGCAACGAAGGAGACAAAAAGAAAGCTCAGCAGGCTCTGCGCAATAAAAACAATATGCTGTTTCCGGAAAATCTCGGACGAAGCAGCCTGTTTTATAGCGGGTACGGTCACTATCGACACTCTCCCCAATGATGTGTAAAGGGCTTACCTTGGGCGTACGACAAACTGACAAGAGACCAACGTTAACCAGGAGGGTAAAAGCAGTGGAGAAGGCAACATCTGTAGCGCTGTGGCAAGATAGATGGGACACCACGACAGAAGGCAGATGGACCCACAAGTTGATTCCCACAATCGAGGTCTGGAGCCCGCCTGCCCAGAATGTCCCGAGGAAGAGGAAGACGTGCAGTGTATACGCTTCGCAGAAACAAGAATGGACCAACCGACCCCGGAACTTCTAGTAAACCATATAATAAGCTCAGTGGAGAGTGGACATCGAGCATTTGGGTGTACGAATCGTGCATGCTGATGGTCTGGGCTACTAGTATCTTCGGAACATTACCACATCCATTGGCGCAGCCAAACGAAAAAAAATCATAAGCATTCAAGTAATATACAGTGAACCAAAAAAAAGTTGGATGGCAGTTACACTGCTATTGTAACTTGAATATTCTTGCGGTTTGTAGGAATATTGAAGTCAAATGAACTGCAAATGTAGCTTAATTCTTTAAGTTTTTCAAATAATTTTATATCCTTTTTCTAAATTATTTAATGTTATTTTAAAGCAAATAATTAGCCGAAAGTGTAATTTTGGTGGCCGTGGCCGTAGTGGTTAGTGCGTTGGACTACTACGCATGCTGCTGGGGTTCAATCCCAGCCCGGGCCGAACACCTAAAAACGTTTTTCACGGTCGCCATCTCCTTCAAATGTCTGACAAGAGTATCATTTGTCATGAGAAGCTTCTCAACTTGCCGTTCGGAGTCGGCAAAAAACTGTAGGTCCCTTCCATTCATGGAAAAAATAGCACGCACTCACAAATTTTTAATTAAACCCTCACTGTTCTCTAGAAATTACCAAATTGATGAAAAAAGTCATATTGCGCTAGTGGTCGGCAGCCAAATTTTAGTGGTCAGCCATAAAAGTTCTATTGGTCGGTACTAGAAAAAATTCCATATGATATTCCAATAGTGACAACCTTTAAAAGTTTCTTTATAAAATTTAGTAACATTGTGTCGATTAGTTCCAAAGTTACACTAGTTTGCGTGGCGCTACTCTTGCTAATGTAAAAACCAAGGACAACAAGGAGGTTCGTATGTCATTCAAACATTGCTTTTTAATGGGAAAAACACTGCCAAACCCAAAAGATGGCTTGAAAAGTGTTACGGCGAGTCTGCACCTTTAAAATCAATGATTTGCTATTGGCTCAGTGAATTTAGACGTGGTCGTACAAGCATTCATTCTGGATGGCCGAGTGAGATTACAACTTCAGAAAAAATTGAGAAAATCCACCGCATCGTTTTAAACGACCGAAAAGTAAAAGTGCCTGAGATAGCTGACGTATTGAAGACTTCAGCAGAACATGTGCGGTATATCTTGCATGAACATTTGCCTATGAAAACACTTGGTTCGCGATGGGTGCCGCGATCTCTAACAACCGATCAAAAACCACGACGTGTGGATGATTCAGAGCGCTGCTTAAAGCTGTTCCAGTGTAATCTAAAATAACTCGTGCATCGTTATGTGACAATGGACAAAACATAGACAAACCACTACATACCAGAGACCAGCGCAGTGGTTAGAACCAGGGCCGAAGACGCAAGAAACAGCCGGAAGCTTTCGCCAGTATTTTTTGGGACACACATGGCATCATTTTTATAGATAATCTTGAAAAAGATAAAACAATCACAGGAGAATATTACATTGCATTATTGGAGCGATTAAACGATGAGATCAGGAAAAAAAGACCGCACTGGAAAAAAAAAGTACTTTACCACCACGAAAATGCACCCACTCACACATCTTGAAAAGCAATGACCAAATTGAATGACCTGAAGTACGAAATTCTTTCGTACCCACCATACTCCGCAGACATGGCGAGCGACTATTTTTTGTTTCCAGACTTGTGTCCAGGGTAAGAGATTTTACTCGAATGAAGAGGTCAAACAGGAAACGAGCCTTATTTTGTGGCGCTCGACAAATCTTAATATACCAAAGGTGTAGAAATGTTGGAGGAACGCTGGAAAAGATGTATTGCTCATGGAGGGGACTACGTTGAAGAATACAAAAAAAAATTCCCAAAAAATGTTTTTTTCATTTCGAGTCCGGAGACTTTTCACCCCATGAAGTAAATCAACGAAAAGAACATATTCAATGATCATGTAAGGCTTTACTTGAATGCAAAACATTTAATAAGTAATATTTTATTATTTTTTATAGCATAGAATAAACAAAAAATACTAAGTTGGCATCAGTTTTGTTGTATCAAACCATACTAGCTACACTTATTATTCTTTTTGCTTATTTGGAAATGAGTTAAATAATTGCTATTAATCTAAAAAAAAAAGTTATTGAATAGCTTAAGAGATAAACAATGCTTAACAACAAAATCACAAAAAATACATAGTTCAGGAACTTCAAAAATGTTTGCATAGAGCGTATTTATAGCTTCGCTTATTCCTTCAGCTTCCCTTGAAGCAAGGCCTGCAATCTTTGAATGGTGTTTTTCTTTTACTGTCTTTAATTATTTTCTGAACAGTGTATTGGTAAATTAGACAAAAAGGCCAATACCAATCGAAATAGGCTTCAGTGGCCGAACACTACTACACTAGAGAGTGGCCGACCACTAGTGCCTTTACCCTACAAGAGTTTTTAAAGCGTTGGATAAAATATTCTAAAAGTAGCAGGACTACGAAAAATACAACCATTTTCGACATCAGGCACTTCTATGGAAATCCATATGTGCATAATATGTATGTATGCACTTTGATGTTGCAGTTTCACTCATATGAAATCGCATACAAAAAAAGAGCCTTTGCGTCCACTCAAAGTGAGATGATGCTCTGAATTGAGGTATTAATTTTGCGAAAAGCGAAATGAGGAGCCAAGCGAGCAACAGAGCCCCGCTCTAAATTCGGCTATAAAGGCTTTGTGCGTCGCCCGAATGTGAAATTGCTGTATTTTTTTCACGAAAGTCAGCAAAATGTTGAAAACAATGAATAATTTGCGAAAAACCACCGTGGTGTTCTAAAAGTAGGAGAGCACAAAATCAGATGGCTAACATTGCCATTTTCAAATACAAGTGGAAATTGCTAGTTTGAATTTCATTTGTGTCCTGTTCCTGAGCAAAATAAAACAAAAGAAAAGCTACGTACATATTGACTTTGAGGGATGATTTCTCATTGGATTTGCTGTAACAGCACTATGACCATGTACAGACCTTTCAATTATTGACTTAGTCACAGAAATGTATCCACGTCAAAAGGAGAATTTCCATTCCTTGTCAATAGAAATGTAATTGGAAGTCTTCATTTCTGCCTATTCAGGCCAGACTTTAGGAAATTACAATTGAAATAGCGCACGCACATTCAAACAAAAATTAACTGATATGGGATCTATGTCGATAACCGGAGAGGAGATTATTGCAGAACTTTCTGGTCTCGATGGCAGCCTAAGCATGAGTCCGGATAATATTCCTTCTATATTTTTAAAAAAGTTTGCATGTAATTTGTCAAGACCTTAACATATTATATTTAATCGGTCTCTTGCTAGTGGTATGTTTCTTTATGAGGAGTGGAAATTTTCTTTCATCACTCTCATCTTTAAATCCGACTGAAAACAAGAAGTTGAAAACTATAGACCCATTGCTAAACTGCAATTGGTTCCTAAGATTTTTGAGTCTATAGTGAAGAAAAAAATGTATAGTGCTGTTAAGAATCATTTATCTGATTATCAGCATGGATTTGTTCATCATCGATCTACCACTACTAACCTAACTCTTTTTACTAATTTCTGCTTAAAAAACATGGAAAACAAATGTCAAACAGATGCTCTTTTAACTCTTTCAGGCTCACTGGTTCAAAATTTAAACCGTATAATTTGTTGCCGTTGCGTCGAAGTGGGACGAATTTTAAACCATGTAAAAGAAATTCTCCAACTCCTTCCAGGGTTCTAAATTAGAACCAACTAGAACCAATACATTTGTTTGGACATGAACTTGAGCAAGAAATTTATCGTTTCAACCTGTTCGATATGGTAAAGTGAATGACTGTGCTTTTGTGCAGTTGATGTGCGAATTCTGATGCTTCAACTTCGTGCTGTAATAAATTGGTTTTTTATGAAGTTATTATCAAAATATAAAATTTGTGAAGTGTTTATTTTATTAACAATACACTTTATCGGTATTATTGAAAAAAATTTCTTGTAAACCCATAAATTTCGAAGAAAAGTAAGTGGTACATTTTTTGGCCCACTGTGACAGAAGGGTCATTTTTATTTTATCCATTCTATATTTTTCTATGTATTAAATAATAGTTAAAACGAAATATAATAATCTAAATTTTCATTTGGTGGGTATGAATTTGGCGGAATTTTTCGCAGAACTGGGAATATATTTATAATGATGCAGCTTCACTTCCATCAGGACCTGATTCCGATGTTCTTTCAGCGGCTTCATGCTTCATCTTAGGCAGATTCCTATGTACAATAGGATCAGAAACACTTTTCTTTTGATTCGGTGCACGATGTTCCTCTTTCGGAAATCCAGCAACAATTACCAAGGCCTAATCCTTCGAATATGACTCAAATCATTCCAAATGTTCAGTCGCAAATTTTACCGGAATTTACACATGCTTTTTGCGCTGCTGATTTCGTCAGAGATATTGCAAATCCAACACCGATCGATCTTTTCAACTATTGTTTGACAACGAACTGTTTGAGCATTTGATTTTCCAAGCCAACTTATATACAGAGCAAAAGCATATTAAAACAGGAAAAACAAACACAAAAATTGAATAATTTTTTTTTTCGTTATTCATCCAGTTCAATAAATAAAAGTACTTTTCCATAAAATCAATTTTTTTTTCCTTTTTTCTGACGGATGGGTTAATTTTTTTTTGCAAATTTCTGAGCCGGAAAGAGTTAACGGATGTTTCGAAGGCTTTTGATAGAGTCAGTCATCGTATACTATTAAAGAAACTTGAATTTCTGGGCTTTCATTCTACTCTTTTTCAGTGGATTACCGACTACCTAACTAATCGTTTTCAATTCGTAAAGATTGGTTCCGAGAAATTGTTTAAATTAATTAATCATTCTGGGGTACCACAGGGCAGCCACCTTGGACCTCTGTTGTTCCTGCTATTCATTAATGATCTCCCCTCAGTGATTAAGTCGTCAAATTGTCTGATGACGACGTGAAAATATTTAAGGCAATCATGTCCGTGGCTGACTGTTTTGATTTGCAAAGAGATGTCAATTATTTAAATGTATGGTGCTGCTAAAACTCCTTGCACCTGAATATAAACAAATGCGCCGTAATTACTTTTTCCAGGTCTGTGGTGCCTATTATCTTTGATTATGAGCTACAACTTTACCTTAAATAAGTCAGCCAAAAGGATGTAGGTGTTATTTTTTACTCACATTTATCCTTTTGTTTGCATTTTGATTACATAATATCAAGAGCTAATGCAATGTGGGGATTTTAATTTAGGAACTCTTCTAATTTTCAAGATCCTTGTACATTACAATCCCTATTCATCGCATTAGTTCGCCCAATTCTGGAATATTGCTGTGTAGTTGTAGTATGGTCTCCCCCTTTCAACAAGGATCTGCAGCGTATTGAGAAAATACAAAAAAGATTCACGAGATATGCGATTCGAAAATTGAATTGGTCCGTTCACTTACCGTCATACAATTAGTAGGTGCGCATTAATTGGTTTAAAGCATCTATCATGCAGAAGAACGTACTTTTGTGTTACATTTGCAAGAGACGTCATTTCGAGACATATTGACTGTGCTTCTCGTTTAGCCTTATTTGGTATTTATGCTCTTTCTCGAGCTCTTAGACCTAGGATTGAACATTTTTTTTATATTCCTCGACATGTGACAAACTATCGTCGCAACGAACCAGTCACTAATGCCTGCATAAATTTTAACCGTTACGCAAATGTAATTGATCTCGATTTGAGCAGAGATAAATTTAAATGTATTATTCTTGAAGCAATTAATTAAACTTGTATTATTTTATATGTGGTATAATTTAGGTATTTTTGTTTTTGTATTCTAAGAAAGTTGTTACTTATAGACGTAAATAAATAAATAAAAATAAAATAAACATTTCTACCTAGTTTGCCCATATGATATCAAATATTTGAATGTGATATTGGCCCTCAAACCAAACAATCATTTACACCTAATCAAGTTATCATTCTTCAATCAACAAATCTAACAAATAAACAATATTTGCACAATGCTACAGTGCATCAACAAATCAAAAATACACGAGCGTAGGGCATCCCGCTACCACAGGCGAGTCGAATCAGAATCGAATCCTTATTTATTGCATTCTAATGTTGTTCAATAAATACTGAAACAATAACACCCTCTGGACAACAAAATATATTTATCGTTCGGGCCAGCAAGCGCCAATTGAACGCTGCTCGACACGATTCCATGACAGATAACAAGAACAACCGACCTCCTGACCTCCTGCGGCAACATCCAATTATCCCGACCGGGATGGATGTGAATTGCACTCTATTTGCCAACGAATCAGGACACCCCCAAAACGAATTCACGATTTTAACTATATCGTCCGGTTGAAAACCCCTTCGGACCTGACGTGTGGTTTGAGGGTAGATGGCGGACTGCAATCGGTAAATTTGCATTTGTTAACCAAGAGCACATTGAAAATGGTGCCGATACTCGAAATTTATTGACTCATATGACTTTTGGACTCATAAGTGGCTGTGTCGCGTCGGTCGTAGTGAAAGTAGTTCCGTCGGGTGATAGCTTCTTTTTAAGGGGAGTAGGTTGGTTGGTGGCAGTTAATTTATCACATATGTATGTCGAATTTATGGATCCATTTGTACCCATATTCTGCAAAAATATAGATTGAAATAACCACATCTTTTTATTATTTATTTACGAACTCAGTCCACACTGTAATAACAGCAGTCGTTGACAATACGCTGTGGACTCAGGTTGGTGGAGTTCGTTTCGGAATCGCATTCGTTATGAATGACTATCAATAACACCAGAAATGTGGTGATTTCGTATCGAAATGAATTAATCAAACAACAGCAATGCATGATTGTGATTGTGCAGCATAATTAGTGAGCAGATTGACTTTTTTATTTATGAATTCACTACTTTTTAAGTTCAATTGTTGAAGATTTTAGTAAAGTTAAAGCTACAATTCGTCACGGGGATATCGACAAGACTGTCGATGCCTGTTGCAAGAGTGAAGTAAACTCTTTGGAATTGTCTTCTAAATACTCTACTCTAGCTACCAATGCACAAATTTCCTGGTAAACAACAGGTCCGAATAACCTCTATTTTCATCCGGTTAAGAGTTGTTAACAATTTCATAATTGTGAGCCTTAAGATGACTACGCAACTACATACCAGAAACATTGGCGCAAATTCATAGTCAGCCCGTGAATAGTCCCTATAGCCGACTATAGTTACAGCCGGCTATAAATAAAAAAGCCGGCTATAACTTTTCGTTATTCATAAGCACATTTTTGCCTGTGTATTAGTTAGTATCGACTTTGGTATGTTTTTGTAAAGTGATTTGAACGAACAAACCCAAACGTCAAAATATTATATGAGAAATTTATAGCCGACTCTAATTATTTAAAATGACGTTTGGGTCATTTTAAATTTCGAGCCGGCTATAAGTGACTATGAATAGCAAAAAGTATATTTTAGGTTATGTAGGTGAATACATTATTTTATCATCGGCTCCATCTGACTATGAATTTGGGCCATTATTTTGGCATGTTTACTTATTTATTTATTTATTCATCATTTAGAGTTACAGACAGGCTCCATTAGACAACTTAAAACTATAGATGTAGTGTGTATATACAAAAATATCTTAGTTGTTTATTATTATAAAAGAGCATTAGCATTAACTTTCTCTTAACAGAGTTTCTCGAGCAACGTTCCAAAATGTCTAAATTATCATTATTTTATATCTATGTAGTTCCCCAAATGCAACGTTTGTCCTGTGGAGGTATAGTCGATTTGATACTCGAATGATATTTGATTATTTTACCTAAATAGAATAGGAGAGGCTCTGACACTTATATATTTAAGTCCAACAGGTTTTGTTGTTTAGGTCGTCTTGAAGAAGCAAACCACTATTTTAATCGACCGAAAAAGTTTTAAGTATATATAAGTATATATAATAATAAACACGTGGAGTTTTTGAAGTTCGACGGAATGTCATTGACGAATAGCAGAAAGAGAATAGGTCCCATATGGCTTCCTTGTGGGACACTAGACATCATTGTGATTGGTTCTGACAGATAAACTACAATTTTGACAAATTAACCAAGGTAAGACCTCTTCGATGATTGCCTACCTTGTCGTGGTAAAGAGGCTTATGTAGTAAGTTGATTCCTTAAAGCTATGATGGCAAGTGCGATGCTCTCCTACAGTGCTTGAACCGTTGGATGTAGCTGAGGTCTCAGTTAAACTGGGAACTCCCTCGGCTTGTTCTAGCGGGGAAAGCGAAGTCCAAAAGGTGGGGACTCCTGAAAGGAAGGGTTCGGGTACGGTCAACGTATCCTTGAGCTCTTCCAAACTGAAAGCTCCACCGGGGGATCATGGGAAAAGAGGAACGACGGAGAAGAGGGCGAATAAAAAAGCCCGAAAGTCGGTAGTTACCACGGCTACCGGTGTTGGCTTGGCATTGGATAATGCCAGGTCGCCAGTGGAGCTCAATTAGGCAGCGGTAGTCGCTGCTGTGAGTTTTGAATCGAAGCTCGAACCACTAGAGGCTGGACGCTCATCACTGAGATGTTCCTTGGCCTATTCCAGTGGGGACAGCAAAAAAACACAGGTTCTGTCATCGAACATGGAGGGTTCGGCTACCAAATCGGCAGCATTGAGCTCATCAGACCCGGCGACTGGACTTGTAACTGCCGCCACGCCTAGTAGTAGAAATGGAAGTGATGGTCACATGCTGAAGCGACCACGGGCTACCCTGTCTAGCACGCAGAGTGACTCATCCATCCAGACACCCACCATAGGTCAAAGCGGCGTTAGGAGGCAATTCAAGAAGTTGTCGCTTAACGAAGCTCGGGTACTACCACCTTCCTCTTCTTCAGACTCAGAGGCTTCCGAGTCCGATGCACATTATGCAGAAGACAACTTTGAGGTCAAAGGGGCAAAAGAGAAGAGAAAACGGAAGAAGGGGGCATGGCGCAAAACGAAGCGAGCGAGAGACCGTCTTGCTAACAAGGAGGTCAAAGAAGCGGAGCTAACGCTCGGCACAGAGGCTACCAAGTTGGCGGACTCGGTCCCTACGAGCTCAAGTCTTGCAGCTCCTAAAGAACCTTCGGCTTCTACTGGATCAGTCTCGGCTGAGAAGGAAGTTGCTACGGGAAGGGGTGGTAAGCCATCAGAGACTACATCTCATGTAGTAAAAGGTGGCAAGAGAACCGGAACCAGTCAAACTGGCGAAAGAACTCACCCCCGAAAAAACGATTCGTCGACTCGGCATTGCTAGGACTGCGGTTATCAGTGGTTTTTGCGAACGAACACATGCGAAAATTCACTGCAGAACACATCAGCAGTCTTGACAAGGCCTTGAATGACGCAATCTTAAGTCGGGTAAAGGAAGGCGGATGTCCTATATTTGAGCGCATCGTCAAAAGTGGTGGAGGATTTATCCTCTGCTGCGCTGATGAAGCCACAAATCAATGGATCAAAGCTGAATTTGCTCGCATCTTCCCGAAATTAGATGAGCAGGACCTCAATGTCTTGCACCCATCTGAGATTAGGGGCTACATTAAGATGAAGGTATTCGTCCCGGATGCAAGTCTGATCAAGGAACCTTCGTCGCGCTCCTTAAGGGCCAAAACCCGGGTCTGCTTACCGAAAGGTGGAAAGTTTACCATTCTAGTGCAAACAAAGATGGTAAGCTCTACACCATTGGTATAGATGAGGACTCAGTGGAGGCTCTTGAGAGGAGTAACCTCCAGCCGTACTTCTTGGCCAACAGGCTTACTTGTAAGCTTGAAAAAAGCGCTAGAAAAAAAGCTGGGACCTCTAAGGATGTTTAACGCCATGGCTAACACATCTCTAGAGGTCATTCAGATTAACTTGCAGCACTCCAAGGCGGCTTCACATCTATTGTGTAGGCGTCTTGGTAAAATGCACACAGGCGTGTGCCTCATACAAGAACCTTATGTATACAAGGAGGCGGTAAGGGGCATCGCTGAAGCACCAGGTGCGACTTTCGTCAAACCAGGAACACTGGAACCTCGTACGTGCGTCTTTGTTGCTAAAGGCTATGATGCAAGTCTACTGCCTGAATACAGTTCCCAAGACTGTACTGCGATCAAGATTAGCTATAAAAGAGGTGGCAACAGCACAGAAGTATTTATGGCTTCGGTGTACTTGCCATACGACTCCATCTCGCCACCCCCCTCGGCAGAGATGATGAGGCTTGTTGAATACGCTCGGCAAGCTAACAAACGGTTGATAATCGGTATGGATGCAAATGCACATAACTGCGTTTGGGGAAGTACTGATACAAACGTGAGAGGAATAACTCTCTTAAACTACTTCGCAGCCTCCCATCTTGAGATACTTAATCTAGGGACCGATCCTACCTTCGTCACTCGACAAAGAAGGAAAGTTATCGATCTTACCGTTGCCTCGGCAAATGCGGTGGACATGGTTACTCGATGGAGAGTTCTCAAAGAAGAATCGGCTTCTGATCATAGATACGTGGCCTTCAATTTGGCTGCGGATCAACCGGTCAAAGCCACCACCAGAAATGTGCGCCGCACGAACTGGGACGCCTATGCTTCAGCGCTGCAGGATCAATTGGGGCAGACCCCAATGCGAATCCACGACAGCGCTGCACTTGACATAGCGGTTGATACCCTACAGAGCGGTATTATAACAGCATTCCACGAATCATGTCCTGAGAAAGAGGTCGGCGGTGCAAAACCAACTCGTTGGTGGAACACGAAACTAGCCACGATCAGGAAGAAAGTGCGGAAGCTGATTAATCGAGCCATGAAAACTGGCAGCACGGTTGATTGGAACTCTCATGCCAACGCGCAGAGAGAATACAAACGACAAGTTAAAAGCGCCAAGCTCACATCTTGGCGAAATTTCTGTGGGGAGCTAAAGGATGTAAGTGCCATTTCGCGCCTGCAAAGAGTTCTCTCTGCGGACCCAAATGCCAAACTTGACACCTTGCGCTATCCCGATGGTCGTTTCACTACCTCAAAAGAGGAAACCCTACAATTGTTAATGGGGACTCACTTTCCTGGATGCAGCGATGCTGACGAGGAGAGTCATAATCCATACAAAAGCAGGCCCACTAGTGATCAATGGAGGTCAGCGGTGAGCACTGTAACGAGAGAAAAGGTAAGAACCATCATTCTATCTTTCTCACCTTACAAATCGCCCGAACCAGACGGTATTTATCCAATACTCCTTCAAAGGGGAATCGATACAATACTACTGTTCCTCACTAGGATCTACCGAGCAAGTATTGCTCTAGGCTATGTCCCTCTATCTTGGAGGAGGGCCAAGGCTGTCTTCATCCCTAAGCCGGGTAAACCAGCCTATGATCTTCCAAAAAGCTTCAGGACTATCAGCCTTTCTTCCTTCCTTTTGAAGGGCCTTGAAAAATTGATTGACGTGCAGCTTAAGATAGGAACGCTAAGTATAGCGCCAATCCATGATAGCCAGCATGCCTATCAAAGAGGCAAGTCGACGGAGACAGCGCTGGTAGAGCTGACAGGCAGGGTGCAACGCGCTCTCGACCGGAAGCACTATAGTCTCGCTGTATTCCTCGATATTGAGGGAGCATTCGATAATCCCACCTTTGAAATGATTGAATCTGCACTAAGATCAAAAGGAATTGACCCGACACTCATCGGTTGGATCCTGGCGATGCTTAAGAGCAGCTCAACAATAGCTTCATCAGGTAGTTACTCCAAGACAGTGCAAGCTGTAAAAGGCTTTGCGCAAGGTGGAGTCCTGTCGACCACATTGTGGAACCTCTTAGTTGACTCCTTACTGAGAAGACTTAACGAGGGAGGATATCCAACAATTGGATTCGCTGATGATGAATGCATCATCGTCAGTGGTAGCAATTTACCAGCACTCTGTGAGCGGATGAAATGACATCCCGGGAAACGATAAAGCTGATGCTCTGGCTAGAGCTGGATCAGCGACCCCTTTTATCGGTCCTCAGCCTGTTATTGGCTGCAGTTCAGCTTATGCTAAAAACAAGCTTCTTGAACTGCTGCGACTACAGCATTACAACCATTGGCACGAACTTAGGTCATGCCGACAGGCCAAAATGTTAGTAGACACGCCCAGAGCAAACAGAACTAAGTTTCTGTTACACCTTCGTAGAAATGACCTCAAAATCCTCACAGGACTCACTCCCTTAAACGAGAACCTGAACAAAATTGGAATCAGAAGCTCGGGCCTCTGCGATATGTGCCTGGAAGAAGATGAGAAGGCTGAGCACTTCATTAGCGAGTGTCCGGCCTTTGCTCGAATCAGAAAGGCCACTCTAGGCAGCTACGTCCTACGGGACGTTGATCTACTGGAGCTCAATCTTGCCCTATTGCTTCGCTTTGCGAAAGCGACGGGCAGATTTAGATCGACATGTAGCTCAGCAACAAATCGCTAATTCAGCGAATGGGGTGGTACTTCACCAAAGTACAATGGGCCTATAGGTCTACGTGCTTGTTGTCTCTAAGGAGACAACCCGCTTCCAAATACAATACAACAATACAACCAAGGTAAGAGGCAATCCAATCCAGAAAACTGGAATGGAATCCAATCTTATCGAGTTTGCGAATCAAATGCTTATGATACAGTCTGTCAAAAGCTTTAGCAAAATCAGTGAAAATAGTTTCGGCCTGATAACCAATTTCCAAGTTATTGATAATCTTCTCACATAAAATTGCTAAATTTGTTGCCGTTGATCTACCTTGGACAAATCCATGCCGAGAAACGGATATGATTTCTTTGACGAAAAAGTATAGCTTATCGCACAAAATCTTCTCAAAAACTATAGGGATGACAGACAGCTTACATATAGGACTATATATAGAAACTTTTTGTTTTGCTCCGGCTTTAAAAATTGATGAAAAAAAGATGCCTTCCACTCGTTAAGGCATTTATCTGTTCTAAGGGATAAGGTAAAGATTGTGCACAAAGGCAGTGCAAGAGATGAGGAACATTGTTTTAAAACAACGGGAGAGATCTCACCTGGATCTACGCCCTTGTTAACTTCTTAGCTTATTAAAGCATCGAAAACATCTGAATAATTCAACTGCAGACTGCCTATATCGATTTTATTCGAGGGGTCTTTAGTGTTTCGTAACACCAATAAAACACAACACTAAAAGTATTACTTAAATTATGTTTTTATTAAATAAAGATACACAGTTGTTTTTAGGTTTTAATAGTTGAAAAGTTAAAAGGCGTCGCTATTTCATCAGAAGGATGACAATTGAGAGAGATGAATCAAAAAA
The DNA here is from genome assembly GCA_949775065.1 of Brachyopa scutellaris. Classification (NCBI taxonomy): domain Eukaryota; kingdom Metazoa; phylum Arthropoda; class Insecta; order Diptera; family Syrphidae; genus Brachyopa; species Brachyopa scutellaris. The sequence goes on along the minus strand of OX459115.1, from coordinate 29,530,722 downwards.
TGAATTTTTTACGTATTGTATACTTCATGGTATTGCCAAACAAAAATATTAAAATGAAAATGAACGAATATTAGTATATGTTAATCCATTAAAAATGTATATTCACCACAATATCCCCCACCTAGTTATCGACTAACGATATTTAAGAGGAAATCTAACATGTCTTCCAGATGATGTCTTCTTTGTTTGTGGCTCGTTGTCGGTTTTCGATTGTTTTTGTTTTGCATCATTTGATGTAGTAATATTTTTCGAAGCGATGTCGTTCTTTTGTTCTTTACTGGTTTCCTGTTGAGGTATTGCTGTTGGTGTTGTTGTATCGTCGAATATGTATGCGGCCTTTAAACGATCGATCGATATTTTTGTCACTCGCTGATTTATTTTTAAAACGAAGTATTTTTCAGATTTGGATATTACTTCAAACGGACCTTCGTAGTTGAATTCCAAAGGCGTTTTTACACGATCGGTCCTGATAAACACGTATTTGGCGTCTCTTAATGCTGGCTGCACACAATATCGTTCCATCCCGTGTCGTACTGGTTTCGTCATTGGTAACTCGAGCATTGATTTTCGAAGTAATTCCACGAACTCGGTTTGGCTGGTTTTGCTTTTTCGCGGCATAAGGAACTCACCAGGGATTCGTAGCGGCGCTCCGTACACCATCTCTGCCGGACTTAAACCGATGTCGCTCTTAATGGTTGATCGCATTCCCAAGAGCACTAGTGGAAGCGCTGAACTCCAACAATTCGTCTCCGAACACTTGATGGCGGCCTTTAATGTTCGATGCCAACGTTCTATAATCCCATTAGACTGTGGGTGGTACGGTGTTGTGCGTAAATGTTTGATGCCGAGTATTTGCGTTAATTCTTGAAAAATAGCCGATTCGAATTGACGACCCAAATCCGTAGTAATTCGTAAGGGGATACCAAACGTAGATATCCAACCGCTGATTAGTGCACTTGCCACACTTTGCGCTGTTATGTCTATTAGCGGAATCGCCACTGGCCATCTTGTATATCGGTCAATGCATGTCAGACAGTACCGAAATCCATTTGAAGTTGGCAGCGGTCCGACAATGTCGATATTTATGTGCTCGAAACGGACATCGATGGACGCATAGTCGCTTAAAGGTGATTTCGTGTGTCGATGTATTTTTGCTTTCTGACACGGAATACATGAACGGACAACTGCAGCTACATCTGTGGACATCGAAGGCCAGACATAGTGATCAGCTACCAGTTGTTTTGTTGCTCTGATACCGGGGTGTGATAAAGAGTGAAGTTTATGAATCACTGTTTGACGAAAACACTTCGGTACGTATGGTCTTATTTTGTCTCGCAGAACGTGGCAGAAAATCTCATACGTCGAATCTGGAATGGATAGTTTTGATAACTTTATCGATTTATCGTTACCTTCGCTTAAAAGAGTCTGCAGTTCTGGATCTGTTTGTTGTTGTATGGCCATCTCATCGAAACTAATTATTTCTTTTTGTACAGTATTAATGCGTGAGAGTAAGTCTGCAATGTCGTTGTCTGATCCTGGTAAATGACGAATGTCGGTTGTATACTGACTTATTAAATCAAGTTGTCGAGCTCTTCGTGGCGATGCTTTCTCACTTTTCTGCTTAAACGCGAAAATGAGTGGTTTATGGTCTGTGAAAACCATAAACTCTCTGCCCTCGAGTGCGTATTTAAAATGTTGAATTGCCTGGTATACGGCTGTTAATTCTCGATCATACGCGCTGTAATTTTTCTGCGCAGGTGTAAACTTTTTTGAGTAGAATCCGAGTGGTTGAATTTGGTCCTTGATGATCTGGTGAAGAACAGCGCCTACAGCATCGTCCGAAGCATCAGTCGTGAGTGTTATTTGTGCTTCTGGTGCCATATAGTTCAATAGCGTTGCATTTGCGAGATCGTCCTTGCAAGCAACGAAAGCGATCTCAGCCTCGGGTGTCCAATTTACAACACTGTTGTCATTCTTTTTGTTGCCATTGACCAATCGTTGTAATATATGTTGATTTTTCGTGGCATGCGGAATAAACGGACGATAAAAATTCAGCATTCCTAGAAATTTCCTTAAATTTTTTGCGACTTTCGGTTGTGGAAAATTTCGTATTGTTTTTACTTTATCTTCTGGCGGTTTTAATCCATCTGAACTGATTGTGTGGCCCAAAAAAGTTAGTTCTCGTTTTCCGAATTGACATTTATTAAAATTGATAGCCAGGTGTGCTTGACGAAGACGACAACATACGATGCGGATGTGTTTTACATGCTCTTCTACCGATTCCGATGCGATGAGGATATCATCAATATAAACGAAGATAAAATCGAGACCTTTCAATACTTCATTTATATGACGCTGGAACGTTTGAGCCGCATTTCTCAAACCAAATGTCATATAGAGAAATTCAAATAAGCCAAATGGAGTGATAATAGCTGATTTGTGAATGTCGCACGGTTCCATCGGAATTTGGTGGTATGCTCGCTGTAAATCGATCGTGGAAAAAACTTTTTTGCGATATAAGATACTGGTGACGTCGTGTAAATATGGTATCGGATATCTGTCGGGTACTGTGATATCATTCAACGCACGGTAATCACCACATGCCCGCCACTCTCCGTTCGTTTTTCTTACTAAATGCAACGGACTGGCCCAGTTGCTTTTCGAGGGTCTGCAGATGCCTTTTTCCAACAGATATTCAAACTCTTTTTTTGCCGCTTGTAGTTTATCGGTGGGAAGGCGACGAGCACGTGCATATGTCGGAGGCCCCTTTGTAGTAATATGATGCGTTACTTTAGAGTCGGTCGGTTTCTTGTTGGCGTTAATTGTAGCGAGGTCTTTGAACTCATGTAGTAATTGTGCGTAACGTTCGTGCGTATCGTATGCCACTATTTGTACAACATTACATAAGGTGTTTTTTCCTTTTGATTTGAGCATTGTCATTCGGTCGATAAGTTGGCCTTCCTTAATGTCGACTAACAGATCGAAATGTTTTAAAAAATCGGATCCAATAATAGCACAGCTGACGTCAGCCAGTAGGAACGTCCAGGTGAAATTTCGTCTTAATCCCAACGAGAGTGTTATTCGCTTTTCGCCGTATGTTTGTATCGGTGTGCCGTTGGCTGCGAACAGCTGAGTTGATTTTGTTGTTCTTCGCTTAATGGTGTTATGGGCTGGTAGCACGGAAAGATCCGCACCAGTATCTATCAAATATCGTTGTCTTGAAATGCTATCGTTAATAACTAGGCGGGCTATCCGATAATTGTCTTCAGATCCGCCCGCTTGATCGGAGGACGTAGTTAGTTTTTTGGCGTATTTTTTCGATAAGCACACGGATCACGACACTTGCGAGCGTTTTGTCCGAATTTTTGATGATACCAGCAGAGTTCTTCGTCGGCATGTATTGACACGTTGGAGTGATCACGGGATTTTTGACGTCTAGAAGAAACTGAACGGGATAAGCGTTTGAAGTTGCTATTGTTTTTTATTAAGCTGTTTATTTGTTGTTCAATACGCCCTAGACGCTTGTCTATTTCAGTGTTACCTGAGATTGATGGTTGCACATTCGAAACGACAGCTAAATTGTGAAACTCACCAACTTCCATAATTTTGTCTGCCAATTTTGCTAGTTCGGATAGATCAGCGTCAGATGCTTGTAATATGGCTCGCACTTGTATTGGCAATCGTTGCAGCCATAATGACTTTAAAAAATCCTTGGTTATTTTGTTCTTACCAAGAGCGCTCAACTCATTTAACAATTGTGTTGGTCGTTTGTCACCCAAATCGATGTCAGATAGTAATTTCTGTGTTTTTTTTAATTCGCTCTCACAGAAACGTTCTACAATACACTTCTTTAAATTGACATACTTATCTTTTTCAGGCGGATTAAGGATTGCGTCAGATATTTGGACCAGAACATTCGATTCTATTGCAGCAACTACGGTGTTGAATTTGGATGCATCGCTTGTTATTCCGGCAACATTAAACTGTGCCTCGACTTGTGCTAGCCAAATTTCCGCATGATCAGGCCAAAAAGGTGGAACCTTAACAGCTACACGGTTCACAATTGGGCCGATGTTCATGGCTGTGGCGCCAGAGCCCGTGGACGTAGAGTCTTTATTTTCGTTGTTCTGCGTTTCAATCATTGCAGATTCGGTGCAATAATTACCTTAAAACTACTGGTGTTCGTTTGTCGGGGTCACCAATTTAGTGTTTCGTAACACCAATAAAACACAACACTAAAAGTATTACTTAAATTATGTTTTTATTAAATAAAGATACACAGTTGTTTTTAGGTTTTAATAGTTGAAAAGTTAAAAGGCGTCGCTATTTCATCAGAAGGATGACAATTGAGAGAGATGAATCAAAAAATGAATTTTTTACGTATTGTATACTTCATGGTATTGCCAAACAAAAATATTAAAATGAAAATGAACGAATATTAGTATATGTTAATCCATTAAAAATGTATATTCACCACAGGTCCTTTGATAAGTTGTGAAATGGATCTTTGTTGTTAATGGAACCTGTGTTGTGAACTTTAATTAAGTTAGTAGTAGTTGAGTGCCTCGAGAAATCGTATTATTTGAAGGGCATCAACAAATCGGAGAAACGTTGGACGAAGTCCATAGAGCTAAGAGTAGACTATCTTGAGAAATAACATGTTCTTTTGCCGAAAAGAGTGTTCCTTATTTTAATTTTGAGTAAGCACCGTGGTCCAGTGGTTAGTGCGTCAGACGCTGCCCGGGTTCAATCCCAGCCCGCATCCAACGCTTAAAAGTTTTTTCACGGTGCCACCTCTTTCGAATGTTTGACAAGCAATCAAAAAGTATCATTTGTCAATAAGCTTTTCAACTCGCTGTTCGGAGTCGGCAAAAAACTGTGTCCCTTCCATTCGTGCAAAAATATAACACGCACATACAAATTGTTGTGAGAAGCAGGCGCATGTTCACCCCGAGCTGTGGCGCCATCTAAAGTAAAAAGTATTTCGTACAACATGCTCATGCTCAGGTGATCACCAAAAATTTTTAGATATTGTACAGTAGGCAGTATGTATATCGTACATAATTATAATTACATACGTTCTTATATACCTACGTATGTGCAGAATTATCTACATATGCACTTTAAAATCTCTGGATTAAGAAAGGTGTACACACCTCTTCCCAGCGCAGTGCCGACCTAAGTAGAAAATCCAAGGTGGTTCCGGTTGCTCAATAACAAGTAGCAACACAACACATACTTGACTTTTTGTAAATATTTTCCACTCAGAGCTCATCCGATTTTATTTTCCTACCTCTACTTGGTTTGTTGTGTTGTTTTCAACATTTTTTTCTGCATATTTTCGCTTTTTTCACCCTCTTTTGATGACTTAAATCGTCAAAGTTGAAGTATGTAAACAAAATCTCAAAGCCGAGGGATGGCAAATATTGCTTTGCGTGAACTTTTCAAGAAGATGACTTCTTTTCGGATGATATGAGAAAAAAATCGTTTCCTTTGTGGTATGGACCAAGTGGTTGAAGTCTTCTTTCTCTTTACGGGTATATCTGTGGGTGGTGTGGCTGACGCTCCTTTCCTGCGCCATTAATCATTCTGAATTTTCAATTTGTTTCGTTTTGAAATGTTTTGAGCCATTTGTCATTGTTGTTGGATCCTCCCGCTACTACTACTGTTTCACTTATACATATATTCCATTTCTATTGACTTTATAATGAGCTCAGGTGAGAATGAAAAAGAGTTTGTTTATTTCTTTGCTTTATTGCTTGCATTTGTAAAGGATTTTACCGGTAGAGAGTTAATTTGAGCTTTTGCTTGTGTGTTTATCTTGAACTTATTGCAATATGTATCTTTAAATGACGACAGTAAAGTGAAAATAAATAAGGATATTGGGTCTTGAACCCTTTTTGCGTTCGACCTAAGTTGATTGTTATTTTTCTTAAGTCGTTTGAAGATTCAATGGAACTTCAACTAATGGGCCAGACAGGATATTTTCATTCAACAGACAAATTTCGTCAGTCCCTAAATTGCTTTATACACTCAAACGGACTTTCCACGAGCGGAAATGGACAGCGTCTGTCAAAGTTTAAATTCATGGTAAGAAGTCACATGGGAAATAACTTCACCTCGAGTGGGAAATAAATGCACATTTTTCCTATGAAGTTATTTCTCACTGAAGATGGGCAATAATTTAACCAGAAATTTTGTGAAATTATTTCCCACTTGTGATTTTTTCGAAAAACACAGGAGTACCGTGGACAAAGCCCAGCGAAATAATGCCGAATTTGACATTATCTCTATTTTTAAGTGGAAATAATGCCCAATGAAGAAAAATTTTGCATTTGGCTTTATCTAATTATAAAATATGCGCGAATTTTTACTATTCCTCTATCTTATGCTCCAAAACTAAAGATACCATTTCAAAATTAGATATTTTATTTTTTAGCTTGCATGGCCAAGACAAATTTTAAATTTAAATATCTTATTTTTAAATGCAATCTTCAGTTGTTGAGCATAAGATAGAGTAATAGTAAACATTTCGCGCGAATTTTTAAATAAAGTTATTGCTAACCATCAGTGAGAAAAAACTTCACATATTAAGAGAAATGATTTCCCACAAAAAAGTGAAGTTATTGCCAACATTCAGTGAAAAATAACTTCACATCAAAAAGGTGCATATAAATATTTCCCACTAGAGGTGAAGTTATTGCCCGTGAAGTTATTTCGCTGCACCTAGAATAACAGGCTCCATTAGACAACATAAAACTATAGATGTAGTGTGTATGTACAAAAATATCTTAGTTGTTTATTATTATACTCGTAAAAGAGCATTAGCATTAACTTTCTCTTAAAAGAGTTTCTCGAGCAATGTTCCAAAATGTCTAAATTATCATTATTTTATATCTATGTAGTTCCCCAAATGCAACGTTTGTCCTGTGGAAATGTCCACGAAGATGAAACCTCATGCGCATATTCCTTTCGGGGAAATAAAAGTTTATTCGCTCTAATAAGTGTGGGCAATTTATGTACATGATGATTGACTATATCTCTTATCAGCATAATACAGAAATACCAACCTACATAATGTCTGTCTTCAAGAGGATGCAAACTGAACAGAATGCATCGGATTAAAATAGGGAGGCTACAATAGTCTAAATTTGATCTGATTAGTGTGAAATAAAGAGCCTTTAGTGCATATCAGGAACAGATAATTCTTTTGTATTTCGCCTAATAAAGCCAAGCATTCTAAAGGCCTTACTCACAATTTAGTCAACATGCAATTTAAAATTGAGTTGTGTATCCAATGTTACGCTCAGATCTTTTTTCGAGCTTACTTTTTCTAATTTAGTATAAGAAGAAGTCGGGTGCAATAGCCAAGCTATAATTATGAGCACCCTTTATGAAACATCTTGGCGAAATTTCTGTGGGGAGCTAAACGATGTAAGTGCCATTTTGCGGCTGCAGAGAGTTCTCTCTGCGGACCCTAATGCCAAACCTTACGCTATCCCGATGGTCGTCTCACTAACTCAAAAGAGGAAACCCTACAATTGTTAATGGAGACTCATTTTCCTGGATGCAGTGATGCAGGCGAGGATAGTCATAATCCATACATAAGCAGGCCCACTAGTGATCAATGGAAGTCAGCGGTGAGCGCCGTAACGAGTAAAAAGGTAAGAACCATTATTCTATCTTTCTCACCCTACAAATCACCCGGACCAGACGGTATTCCTTCAACGATACTCCTTCAAAGGGGAATCGATACAATACTACTGTTGTCCCTCTATCTTGGGGGAGGGCCGGGGCTGTCTTCATCCCCAAGCCGGGTAAACCAGCCTATGATCTTCCAAAAAAGCTTCAGGACTATCAGCCTTTCTTCCTTCCTTTTGAATTGCTTTGAATAATTGATGGAAGTGCAGCTTAAAATAGGGACGTTAAGCTTAGCGCCAATCCATGATAGCCAGCATGCCTATCAAAGAGGCAAGTCGAGGGAGACAGCGCTGGTGGAGCTGACAGGCAGAGTGCAACGCGCTCTCGACCGAAAGCACTATAGCCTCGATGTATTCCTTGATATTGAGGGAGCTTTCGATAATCCCACCTTTGAAATTATTGAATCCTGCACTCATTGGTTAGATTATAGCGATGCTTAAGATCATCTGATCAACAACAGCTTTCGGAATAAAAGCTCACAATGTGGATGATTAAATTTTAATAAACAACTCGTATTTGCCCGTTCTAAAGAATGTTTTATAAACCTAGCATAAGGATCCATTGCTAAAAAAACCATTCTAAGCCTGCAAGAAGAAAAACACAAGATTAAAAAAATACACGTGCACTTTTATTTTGTTTTTTTCTTGAGAGTAGTTCTAGCGAAATTGATTTTGACTAGTACATCCGACGAGGATAATGCAATTGTTGCGCCTGTTGCTGTTGTCCCGACATTTGCTGCTGCTGCTGTTGTTGATGTCCTGGGTTGTTTCTATTTTGGGAGTATCCTTGTGTGATGCTTCCACCAGGTTTGGTATTCTAAAAACATAGTATTACTTTACCCACAATCAATAAATCCAAGAAAAATCTCTTACCTGTGAAGGGTTTCCAGTCATCTGCATGACACTAGGATGCATGGGCAATCCAGAAATCAACGAAGTATACACCACACCTTCGGGAAGATGTGTCTGTTGTGGTGGCCCGTGTCCGGATTGGTCAACTTTTAACTCAACATGATATCCACGATCTGAGATTTTTTCCATTGTAACCTGTGGTTTGTGCAGTGGACCACCAGATACAGAGCCAGATGCCTGTGACATTGGCGGCTGGTCAAGATTGATGTGGTATACTTGGGCGGGTTTTTGCGATTGTTGGTCATTCTTTGACGGATGACCCTGCCCAGGTGGCGGTTGCTGCTGCATTTCCATGTGGTAGCTTTGTCTGAGCGGTAGATTAATATTGGGATTGTACGAAGGATATATGATTGCCGGACGATTGTCCTGTTGACTGTGGCTCGGCGCATTGCTAGCCGTCTGATAGAAGAGTGTGCCAGTCGGATTTTGATATTGATTTATTGGTTCTGCAAAGTCAAGAAAAAATATTTAGTAGAGCCCAAGGAACCAGAAAGACTTTCCACTCACTGGTCCAAAGAACTCGGGCAGTTTCAGACCCACGACGCCCATCATCGTGCTCTGGAAAAGAAGAATTGAAAGAGAAAGCATAGCTGGAATGGTAATTCATTGAGGTAGGCTCACTTGGCTGTTGATAAGCGGCGCTCTTGTAGTACGCCTGGTGCTGTGGCGGCGACGGACTACGGTTGCGCTTTATTCCTCCTTGATTACTCACACCAACAGGCTTGAAATACATTCGTTTAATTGTTTTTTAATAAAGTGATGAAATACTAACCACTTTCTGTAAAATTTGTTGATGCTGATGTTGTAGTCTTTGCGGTAGAAATACCTGCGGTTGGGGTGCTTGCATCGCTTGCATTGCAAACAGTTCACTAAACAAAGAAACATAACATTCAATTGAATGAAAACAAAAAACAAATGAGCCTACCTATCTTTCTGTTGCTGCTGTTTCTTACGATTCTCGTCCTCATTTAGAACCTTCTTCAACTGTAAGAACAACTGTTGCTTCTGATTCCGCAACTCAGTGAGCTTCTGATCCAACTTTGTGATTTGCTCCCTCGTCTCACCAAGCGTCATTACATCCTGCCTTTCACGTGCCTCACGCTCTTTTCGTAAGCGTTCCTCTTCGACTTCAGCCTCATGTTCTGTGAAATAAGTTTATAAAAACAAATCTGTAAAATTTAAGTCAACTGAATGTGTCGAATAATAGAACCTTCTTTTTTACGTTGGCGCTCCTTTAAGATAAATGATTTCAATGCCTCCCGTAGGCGTTCATCACGCTCCGCCTTTCCAGCCTGAGTGACCGCCGAAGCCGGAGGCATTTTATGGGAGTTTTTTTCCGAAATTTTGGCAATTTTTCTAAAGCAAACTATTTTTATGGGCCAAAAAACAAAATACGCGAACCTCACTAATAAATTGGTAATGGAAGCGAAGGTGTGCGGGCAAGTTTATAAAAAAATTCTTTGACAACTGAATTGTCAAAAGATGTGTCATGTGAACCTGAGCAAGTGCATTCAGTGCAGTAAACAGTTGTGTTTTAAAATTTAATAACGTTTGTTTTCTTTTAAAAATTCGTCACTTCAAATATTATAAATTTTTTTAAGATACAGAATGTACATTTTTTTGTAAATAAAAATTATGTTATAAGTGGTCTTCAGTATTCTTCTATATAGTAGATACTGGCATTATTACGATAACCGGGGCGCCGAGGTTTGAAAATGCCATTTTGTAGATCTCGGTGAAATAAGCACAAAATATAAAATAAAAAAAAATGATTAATCGCTTAGTTTAGGAGATATCGAGGTTTAAGCAAGTGCAATGGCATTTTCAAACCTCGGCGCCCCGGTTATCGTAATAGTCCCTAGATACTCGCTAGAGAAAACATAGTAAGTAGGTATGATTAATAAATGGTATCATTATACAGTGCACTCTCGATTATTGCAACTAATGAAAACAGACGTTGTTGCAAAAATCGAAAAGTTGTACAAATCGAACAGAAAATTAAAACACTTTTGGAAGGCTTACACACTGTTCTCTGAGTTATCAAAATAAAATTGCGTGTACATTTCAGACTTTTATTTATAAAAAGAAAATTGATCTCGAATAAAAAGCAAAGAAACACAGTCTTCTTCCTCCCAATGATCAGGAGTTTTGATTACTTTGTCTAATTTAGCAATTATTGTATTCGCTTTTAACTCTTTCCAAGCGTTTACCAAGAAACCGATGGCGTATTTTAAATTCAAGCTTTTCAGTGCTTCTTCATCATCATCATTGCAAGAAGAAACAAGATGGCTAAGCAGACTTTTTTTTGTAGCAGAGTTTAGTCAACCTTAATACGTGTTGAGCCATAGGTTGGAGTATGGCTGTGCAGTTTGCAGGAAATATTATTGTAGTGCTGAGACCTTCAATTTCTATGACCAGACAAAAATTTTGTATGTTGCGAAAATCAAATCTCAAAGTTGCGAAAATCGAGGATTTTTTGTTGGATGTGTTACAAATGTCGAAAAAATGAAATCCATTTACGTAGGTTGCAAAGATCGAAGTTTGCAGAAATCGAGGTTGCAAAAATGGAGAGCGACAGAATTTGCGCAATCATTACTATCCACAGGCGGTCATGAATGCGCAAGCCTGTGTTTGCGCACGCATGCCAGCGGATTTCGAAATTTTAAAATCACACAGGCATGTTTGCGCAAACACCCTGGCAAGGCTATCCACAGGCTGGCATGCGTGCGCAATCATGAATTTGCGCCATTTTGCATGCCTGTGGATACCCGGCTTAAGGTAATAAGTGGTTAAGAAGTTCATTAGTTAATACATATTTCTAGAAAAGCAGATTAGTATATCGCAGCATTGTATTGTCGAAGTAAGTAAGACAGATATGTGGCGGTGGGTTAAGCCACACTGAGCCGTGGCATTCTGGCATCACTGCATTTCAAAATGTCATCAAGAAGACGCCCGTCGACAGCCAATCACCACTTTGGTTGCTTCGAAATAAACGCGCAACACAATTATTAAATGATCAACTAAAATTGTTTATTGTTTCCAAATTTCTTTGATAAACTTACAAAAATAGAATAATAAAAAACGAATTACAAATTATGCGCGAAATATAAGCGATCTGGTCTCGATGATTCTACGATGCGACTGAAAGGTGATTTCATCATCTTATCTCTCATTGGCTGTCGTCGGGCGTCTTCTTGATGACATTTTGAAATGCAGTGATGCCAGAATGCCACGGCTCAGTGTGGCTTAACCCACCGCCACAGAGGCCCCCCAGAAGACTCGCGCACCCTACAGGTAGCGCTTCCGGCCTGTAAGGGAGCGAGATGTCTGAGTCGAAGTGCGTTGTGGCGGTTGCTGGTTGTTTGGCGGCTGCTGGTTGTTTGGCGGCTGCTGGTTGTTTGGCGATGCTACCGGAGTTGGTCGAGGCTCCCGGTGGCGCGAGGCGAGTAATATTGGGGAACTCACTTATGATGTCTGCGAATGGTGAGTTTCGATCGATGAGCGGCGGGAACGGCTGGTTACTGGTTACGGCGAAAAGCGATTTTGAAAACGTGTTGGTCCGAGAATCGATGAGACGCTTTCTCTTTACATCGACCATTAGGTCGTGATGTTGGAGAAAGTCGGCTCCAATGATTGGCGAAGTGACATCGGCGACGATGTCCAAACGAATGGGCGATTGAGTTCATGAGTAACCTCGCCGTAAACTCTGATAGACGATCCGTTTACGGCGAAGAGTTGCGTATTAGTCGGGCGGAGTTGGCGATATGCGAGGGCGTCGAGTGGAGTCATGCTCCACTATGCGAGTGGCGCGGAGGCGAGGACGCTGACGTTGGTTGCCGGAAGCGACATGGCGGGCGGCAATTGCGAGCAAACGGTGTCGAATTTGCGACTATCCGTTCTTATTTTCGGTGTCGGGGTCACCACTTTGGTTGTCGTCGGGGTCACCACTTTGGTGTCGGGGTCACCACTTTGGTTGTCGTCGGGGTCACCACTTTGGTTGCCGTTGGGGTCACCACTTTGGTTGCTTCGAGATAAACGCGCAACACAATTATTAAATGATCAACTAAAATTGTTTATTGTTTCCAAATTTCTTTGATAAACTTACAAAAATAGAATAATAAAAAACGAATTACAAATTATGCGCGAAATATAAGCGATCTGGTCTCGATGATTCTACGATGCGACTGAAAGGTGATATCATCATCTTATCTCTCATTAGCTGTCGTCGGGCGTCTTCTTGATGACATTTTGAAATGCAGTGATGCCAGAATGCCACGGCTCAGTGTGGCTTAACCCACCGCCACAGATATTTTTCTACCGCCTTTACCTTATTTGATTGCATTTGCCGCATAGCAGCGCCATTTAAAATTTTTATTTTATTTTAGATAAAAGTGACATTTCTGTGGATGCCGTCGCGTAACGGTTAGTGTGTTAAAGTACTGCGCATGCCATCCGGGTTCAATCCCTGTATGTCGATTTCGATTGGGCAAAAAAAGCACTTTTTTTATCTTGAGCAATTTTTAGCGCTCTAGTACAATTTTCATTTTCCAACCGACCAAAAAAGCACTTTTTTTTTGCTCTAGCTAGATCAATTTTCGTGAATCTCGGATTCTACTCGAGATTCACACCTACTTGCACTAACACCAAAACATTTTATACGAAATTAAAATGCAGCACATCAAAATGTTATCAATCAACACAAATATTATCAGAAAAAATAATATAATATAAAGAAAGAGTATTTAAAATTGTATTTATTATTTTTCTTTTTTTTATTTATTTTCTTTTACGAACAATATGTTAAATGACACTAATACCATTGCAGAAAAACAGATTAGTCTCGTTCGTTTTCCATCCAGCACGAAAAATCTGAAATCTGAGAGCAAAATCTGAAAAGCCCAATCGAAAACGACGTAGAGTATCATTTTGTGGTTAGGAGCTTCAAAAGTATTAGGTAGGTACGTACCTACGAGAAGCTAGGCTCGGTTCTACAGTACCTACCTACCTACACCGAGTGCTTACGTCGAATATTTAACAGCGCCATCTCTACTTCACAACGCAATAAGTTTTCTTCGATGAAAACAAACGTTCCACAATCCATTTCTTTTTTACGTGCCATTCGTGTATTCTCTTGTTTTTTTAATTACATTATACTCCTCATATTCGCCGCGGTCGCTGAAGAGTTCTGTCAAATGTACATACTCCGTTCTGCAGGAAAAAATTTAATTCAATTTTAAATAAAATTAAATGTAGCTCATTGACTGAGTTACCGCATATTTCTTTTCGTAAAATCTTTCAAATAATTGAAAATATACACGAGATTGTTTGTATTCATTCCTTTTTTTGGTTCTTTCTAAAGTTTTCCATTTCTTAGTAATTTAGTATTCTCTGTGTCGTTTCATCGTGTCTCAAGTGTTCTTCCCTGCGAATCAATTTTTCTCTTCGTATTCAGGGAAAAAATACAAACATCAAAGGAAACGTTTTTCCCATTCCAAGTGCATAAACAAACTGAAATACGAACAAAAAATTAAAATAAACATCGAACTATGGCGAGTAAGTACATCTTTATGAGTTTATTTTCCTTTTTTAATAAAGAACTCGATTGAAATATACAAAAACTGCAACACTTCCTATAAGAATTAGAAAAAGAAGTTGCCCAAATTCCAATGATCACAGGTACATAAGAATTTATATGTTGCAAAACTAAATTAAAATTCTAAATAAATGGTACCTATTATGAAGTTACAGTTGCAATTTAGTTTTATAATCATTTATCTTATTTATCTAAACTTGCAAATGGAATACACAACTCAACTGTGGTTGTTTGAAAAATCAATATTAACGACCTTTGTTGGGGCCATAAATAACATTGTCTTAACCTCACTTTTGCCGTCAGTTTAGTGGCAGCATCGCATACGGGGAGTCGCAGGCGCTGCTGCTGTTGTTATTCATGGTGGTGCGGCGCGTTGTAAATGTTCTTTACCGGAGTTTTACTCATGTTGATGTTGGTTGGCTGGGTGACTTCTGTTTCTGTTTCTAATGCTGGAATGATGCATAGTAATTGGGGGAGGGAAGTGTTTCATTTGCTTTAGCTGATGTGTTTTTATAGCGATGTATTTTTGGAGGGGATTACGACGGAAAAGTGATGCAGAAACGCATGGCATTCACCTGTACTGTGCGTGCAGATGTTCTTATACGTACATATGTAGGTACTCGTCTGGTTTGAGGAAGTTGAATGGATTTGTTAAATTTAATAACAAAGGGTGCTAGCAATTCAAATACGTATAGTATGTAAAATATACTTTATATGTACATACAAACCTAATGTATGTATATACATATGAAACAAGGATACACAATGTGAACTAAATGGCTGGGATGAGAGTAGGTATGTAATTGACCAGAAGAAAGCGATAAATTCAATACCATTCCATAAATAATTTCAATGTTCGCAATAATTTATTGACAAACTTGATTTCTAATGCAATTTATATTTTATTATTATAAACACAATGACAAATACATAAGCACATACATACAAGTATGTATGCACCTCAATTTCCTAAATAACAATAAAATGAAGTTTGCTAAATCAGCGATCGAATATCGATTTCGTAAACATTAACACTCCTTAACAGCGCAGCCTTTCACCATGTATTCAGTTTGATTTGGATGTCGCATTTCAGACAGGCTTAAATCAGGGAAGCAAATCACAAAATTGTGTTAGCTTTATTCATTATGGTGCTGTTTCTGATGCACAGAATCAGAAAATAAGGTTGTGTTCTGCCTGACTATAATGCCGCTTGAAATGAATGAAAATACAAAACTTTAAATTCGATGAGGTGTTAAACACTTCCATTATCCAATTATCTCCCATCTAATCCTACCAAACCGAAATGTAGACCTTAAAAATCAATCACTCTAATTTGACAAAGTGTAATAGAGTGAACGCTATACTACTAGATATTCATTGTAGATAATTTACAGCTACATAAAGTAATTTGCAATATACATACATATGTACTAACAAAAATGGGTAAGAAATAACAAGGTGTTTATTTACATTTGGTAGCTGTAATTTCATCAATACTCTTCTGTTCATAAACATGTATTTTGTATGTGTATTGCTCATTAAGAACCTCTTTCATTACCCTTAAATAGTTTCTATGTACACAAAGAGTTAGCACATTTGAAAAATAATTTTTAACCTACATACAATTTTATTTAAATCAAACAAGCTGCTGGATTGGATGGGAACCGAGACGAATCTAACCGCTGTATAGATATCGCACTAAGAGAAATCAATTGGGGCAACTATGAGAAGGCTTTGAAATTTCTCCGAAAAGCTCAGAATCTCTATCCATCCAAAGAAGCTGAAGAACTTATTGAGAGCATTGCAAATTTTCAATCAACACAAGATAGTGATAGCCAGTCAAAAAAAGAAAATACATCCTCAACTCCGCAGGGAAAGCGCAGTCAGAGTTCGAATGAACCCAACAACGAAAATGTAGGAGCTGATTATACTGTCGATCAGCTAGAACTGGTGAAGAAAGTAAAGAAATGCAAGAACTTCTATGAAGTTTTGAGCGTTTCCAAAGACGCCACTGATTCAACTATTAAGAAAGCTTACAAGAAGCTGGCCTTGCAGTTGCATCCTGATAAAAATCGCTCACCAGGCGCTGTGGAGGCTTTTAAGACCGTAGGCAATGCAGTCGCTATTTTAACGGACCCTCGAAAACGTAAAGAGTACGACATGCTGGGCTCTGAAGCTTCCATAAATGGTTTTAATGGGCAAACCAACTTCCATCAGCATAATCACCATCAGAACCATCATCATACGTTTGAGAGTGCATTTGAGCGTGATGGTGATATTTCCGCCGAAGAATTGTTCAACATGTTTTTTGGAAGTTTCCCAGCGAATAGACGACGTGGCGGTGGAGCAGGCAATGGTGGCCACGCTCACCGCGAGTCGAGTCCTCAACCGAGTTTGGCATTCGGCCTTATTCTTGTTCTCATACTAATCTCGATGTTATCGTCCTTCTTCACCTCGGACCCGGTGTATAGCCTTTCTCAGTCCACGTAGGTTTCAAAAAATTTCAAATTCCACTCACACTTTGTAGCACATACTTCTGAAATGACTTCCCATTAAAATTTTCCAGAAAATACACAGTGAGACGGGAAACCCAGCACCTGTCCGTTCCGTATTATGTGCGAGAGAATTTCCAAAGTGACTACCAGGGCTCGCTGGGGCGCCTAGAGAATTCCGTGGAAGAAGATTTCATATACACAATGAAACAGAACTGTTACCGTGAGAGGAGCTATCGTAAGTGTTGTGTTATTGTGACAACGATAATTTCTAATTTGATTTTTATTGATGTTTCCAATGACACAAATTCTTACACTCATACTCTCTCTCTCTCTGTTCTCTTTTCTCACTCTCTCTCTCTATCTCTATGTATATGCTGCGGTTGCCTCAGGCGAATCTATGATGGCTCGAGCTAGGAGTTTTGGCAGCCGAGCACAGTTGGCACAGGCACAAGGCCTCAAGATGCCGTCCTGTGATAATCTCTATAAAATTGGAATCACCCGTTACTCGCTCTACTAGAGTTGAAAGAATGAAATTGCATACATAAATGTATTAGGAAAGTGTAATATGTACCGGGCTACGATTAGCGAACATATAATTTGAGTAGTTCATAATCTCTGTCACCAAAATGTATGTCAAACTAAATTTTATTGCCTAACAAATATAAATAACCGGTTTTAAGTCAATAAATATTACAATATTCACTTATATGGGGATGTGAATTTTGATTTTTTCTTTCATTTTATATTTTATGTCATTGCCAACACAATGATTAAGGTGTCTCAGCGGACTAACCGACAAAAAGATGATTCACAGTTCATTTTTAGATTAAGTGTCAAAATGCCATGAAACATCATACGAAGCAGATGAATAAGAAATGAAATTGATGTTTGGCTGTCTCTAATGAAATAAAAATAAAATTATGGGACTTAAGATAAAAACAACTTAATTTATATGCACGATAATATGTATAAGCAGCATGCAGGCAAAGCACGCGTAATATTGTGTCTGAACTGAGGATATCGATAATGTATAAAAGACAAGGAGACCTGTCGCTGCTAATTGATCTAGATACGACAAATTTTTTGTATCAATCATATCCAGCCAAATAAGGAAGAGCAAGGTAATCGGCCGTTGCGAATAGCTTCATATTAAATATTACGAAAATGAAACACAAACAGCAAAGAATAAAGCAAAACGGTAAGACAAGACATGAAAAATATAGCTAATAGGAACTGAAACTTTACATAATCGTACATATGTAGGTGTGTAAGTAAGGAGTTCAAGCGGAATGTCTCCCTTGCATCAAGTAAACATAAACAAACAACTCATAATGCCCTTAGGTCTGCATAAACAAAGAATAGGAATTAAGTGCTACTGACTAAACAGCTTATTTATCATTTTTTTTACTGAAAGTCGGAAACTGATATCTATTATGTATATTGTTTATTTTTGTTAACGATTTTTATTTATTCGGTCAGGATCGAAGCAGTATCTGATTAGAAATCCAAAGCATTCTTCGTTTCTATTTTAAGGTCCAGTTCAACTCTATAAGCATAAGGTAAACATTTCCATACAGAAAAAACAGTATAAATACAAAAATGAAGCCTCTATACATCCATATATTTATTGGTATTAGATATGTTCGTCCATACAAGACTACATTCTGTCCCACGGAGACTGTTGTACAAATAAAAAAACACATAAAACACATCGACTCTGAAACGTATCCAGTGAAGGGTGCTTACCCTTGGATTGAGCTTAAGAGCGCGTGGTGTAGATTTTATTGCAGTGTGGTGCCTAAAATAGGGCATACTGAATGCGCCTACGAGCGCGAAGAGGAATAGGTACAGTGTTTGCTTTTTTGTATTTATATAAATTGTTTTGATCCAACTCATTGAACATACTGCATATTTATGGAAAAGTTGTTTTATGGAGTGGAAATGTTGTATCCTATAGCCCTTTGGTTTTGTTGTAGAATGTAGACTCACTCACTTTCTAATTTAATTGTCACGTATCATTTTTATTATTATTGAAGGACAGTACGATGTGTTAAGAAAAGAGATAGCTTTTTTATATTTTCACGTTGCCTTTTCCTAATCACGTCAAAGGAAAGTAAGTAGGAGCAAATACAAAAGAATGCATATACTTTATACAAAAGATTTAATTTTCCGTTGCATCACTGAGTTCAAAATGTCGTTATTTTAATCGGCAAAGAGAAATAGCCTATGAAATATGAGTTCTTCACCTACAGTAGAAGTTTTGCTTTTAACTTATTTTATCTGGTTACATTTCGTTCTTAAACGGTTTTGTTGGCAGTAAGCTTAGTGATTTCCATTTCAATTCCTAAACTATCAAGTGAGCGAGCCCAACTTAAGGCAGCGTATACTTGGCTTGTTTCGAAGAGCTTTGATCGCAAGTACACAACTGCATAATGGACTGTAAGTCACTCAGTCAGCTACATCAAGTAGCTTATGGTATTCTACTCGTTAAACCGTTTCATTTGATACCCATTTAAGGGGGCTTAAAAAAGGTAAGTTGCTAACTTGGGGCATTGGACTTAGAACGAAATTATATAGATAAACAACATTGTATTGTCATCAGAACCGAAGCTGTGTGCGAGAACTGGATAACGTTTTCCTCCAGTTACTTTTATCCGTAGGAAAACGGACCGTGGGTAAAATGTCAATCATTCAATTGAACCCACCATACACCAAGTCGAACTATTTAAAAAAAGAATATTCATACATATGTAAATTTTGGAAGAAATCACAATAATGTACCCATGTCTGATAGTATGTACCTACTCAAGAGATCTGGAGCTAAATACGTGTATTAGGCTTCTAGACGGCTGTAGTGTATTTAAGGCAGAGGTCCTAGCTGTGCGGAGAGCTATCGAACATATCCTCTGCGATTGTCAGGCCATTGCTCGTTCCCTAAAGAAATGTTTAGGAAATCACTTCTTTAATACACTAGAGGCCACAATCAAATCTTGAAATTTTGCGATGTCTGATTACTTAATATATTTTATACTAATGGCATTATTTTTGTTTGCATTTCAGAAGAAATTGATGATCTCATAGAAAAACTGAAAGCAACTTCAATCGATAGCACAACCGATGTGGATAAAACTGCCTCACTTCTGAGCGAAATCTCCGCCACAACAGACCCAAAGAGCTTTGATAAATTTGAACTTGCCGATTCTTTTCTAAGTCTTATCAAATCAGAGAACCAAGTCATTCAGAAAGAAGCCGCGAAGTGTATAGCAGAAATCACCAAATCCGAAGTACAACGAAAGAAATTCACAAACGAGAATGTCATCGATATGTTTGTAGATTGCCTCAGGAGTGTCAACAGCACCTCGAATCTGGAACTTCCAATACAAATATGTCGTGCTCTGGGCAACATTTGTTTTCTCAATGATGAAGCGCGCGATATAATCCTTAATACCAGTGGTGATGAGCACCTAATTCACCTCCTTGCAGTGACCACGGAAACTGACAAAGAAAATGAGCTACTCTTCATCAAAGTTCGTGGTGGTCTTATATCAAATTACTTGCTCGGTGGTGAACGAGTGGCTAAACGCGCTATGGATCTCAAAATAATGGACAAGATTCAGATTATCATCGACACCAGTATTGAGAATGTAGACGAGCATGAGGATCTCTTGTTGAATACGCTGCCAATTTTAAGTATTCTCACGGAAAACGTTGCCGATCTAAATTTTAGCACGCAGCTAAATAAACAGTTGGCGCGAATACTGGCTGCTTCGACAAATCCCGATTTAGCGGAAATGTGCCTTGAACTTCTGCATTATCAAGCTGAGAACGATGAGGTTAAACTTTTCCTGGCGAAAGATGGCCTCTGCGAAACGATCTATAACTTGTTGGAGAAATATAAAAATTTAGCGAGCACCAGTGAGGCAAGGGCATTAATGAAGTTAGCTTGTGAGCTAATTGTGTTAATTTTAACTGGAGGTGTGTAGAGTATCCAAAATTTGTTCCTTATTATTTCGATTGATCAGTATTTTTTTTTTATTTTTTTTTAGATGAATCAATGCATTATCTCTACTCCACGCCGCTGCTGAAGAACATGGAGGATTGGTTAGACTCAGTGGATATAGACCTTTTGACGACGGGCGTATTAGCACTTGGAAATTTTGCACGAACAGATAGCCATTGTATTTACATGGTGGATAATAAGATTATGAATAAATTGCTTGGTAAGTAGTCTTTTGGAGATTTTAATGAACACCGTGGTGTAGTGGTAAGTGCGTTGGACTACTACGCAATGCTGCCCGGGCTCAATCCCAGCAAACACCTGAATGTTTTTTTTCACGGTGCCACCTCTTTCGTATGTCTGACAAGCATTCAAAGAGTATCATTTGTCAATTAACTTCTCAACTCGTCGTTCGGAGTCAGTAAAAAACTGTAGGTCCCTTCCATTCGTGCAAAAATATAACACGCACACACAAATGGTTGCGAGAGTAGTTCACCCCGAACTGTAGCGCCACCTAAAGAAAGAAAGAAATAGTCTTTTTTCATGTATTTATTTTTTGTGTAACTGACTTGGCTCTTTTTCAGATGTTCTCTCCAAAAACAACGGTGTAAATAATGATGTTCGACTTCAGCATGCTCTACTTAGTGCACTAAGAAATTTAGTAATACCAAAGCCAAACAAAGGAGCTGTCATTCAAGCGGGCCTTGTACAAACTATTCTGCCGATGTTGGAGATCCATCAGCCACCAGTTGTTTTCAAATTATTAGGAACACTTCGAATGACTGTTGATGGACAAGGTTTGTAAACAACGCTGATAGTTTGTTTGAGTGTGAATTAACTTGTTTTTGTGTTTTTAGAAACTCTAGCGATGGAATTGCTTAAGAACAAAGCTTTAATCGAACAGTTAGTGCACTGGAGTAAATCGTCAGACTACGCTGGAGTAACCGGAGAATCACTACGTCTTATGGCATGGTTAGTTAAACATGCCTACCTATCGAAAATCGCGAACGTTCTAACTAAAGACGGCGTCCAACAACAGTCATCATCTGCTAGTGTGTCACCCACATCTGGATCGCAGAATTTTGATGAGACCAGTTTGAAAGCGTTTGTGGAAATCGATGGAACTGTTGAATCCATGGTTAATATGTTAACCTCACAGCATTTGGTAATGCAGAATGAAGCCCTTATTGCCTTATGCATTCTCTCCGTGGTGTACTTAAGTAAGAAGCCAGCAGATAGTGAAATTGATCTGCCAGCAATGCTAATCAAATACGAACTTGGTAAGAAGTTGGCCGAGTTGATACGAAAATCATCGGACACTATGACAAAGGAAATTGTGGAGAATTTACAGAACTTCACAAAATTGCTGAAGACGTCGGATAATCTGGTCAGTCATTTAGATGAGCATAACATAAATGAGTTGTTGAAATCGATTCCGATTTTAACTGAATATTGCACACTATAAGAGCTATGTTGGGTGTGGGATGGGGGAGAGTTCGAAATTGTTATATAAGTATTGTAAGTACGATATGGATGAGAAGGTGTAAGTGGTGCGCTGTTGCAAATGGTAAAACAATGCGAAGAGAAATGGGAAAATGTATAATTATTGTGCTAAGCAATATAATTTAGGTCTTGTCTTCAATGTATACAAAGTCTATTGTTAAATTATTAAAACGGGGATATATTCATTGTAAAAAATTATATTTCCCCTAACTTCGCATTTGTTTATGGCTGATTGCATTTGCAACAAGTTTTCGAGAGTAGCGCTCATATATGTTTGTATATTTTTGTTGGACAATCTTTTGTCATAAGGTATGACTCGTCATACCACATAAAGTGATTCCATAGAAAGATACTATTTTATGCGTATCGCGAAAAAATCTCTTATTATTCCGTTCTTTTTTTTCAATAGGGATAAAAATGGGCTCTTAAATAACATACCATTTCAAATATTTTTATATGTTTCTTTTCCATCTAAGGTACCTTCTTGTTAACTACTTGAGAAGATTTTCTTAATTTTTTGTAACAATGTCTAGCGATTCTCACGAATTTTATTACGTATGTAAATTGTTAACATACTGACATACTTTCAATAAATGCGAAGTTATTAAAATGTTTAATTCTTAAAAATAAACGACATAAATGTTTGAGGGAATTATATTACAAATAAATACGCACAATATTTAGTTTAACTTAAACTTATCAAGTTTGATATCAGTCTTAGCATCACATTTTTCTTAATATATATTTAACAATTAATTTGTTTCCCTTTTAAAATATGTTCGTCTTTATGCATGCGATTCTTTTTTTTATAATGTTAAGCTAATCTCTTTTAAATCAGTAACCGTACATTATGTCTTTACATGGTTTCACTTCTGTAAAAAGTAGATTTTTACTAGTTTGTAATTAAAATTAAAGCACCACCAGTCAACTTAAAAATATGCCAACCATTTCTCATATTACGTACGATTTTGAAAGTGTTTCTTTACGGGTTTTTTTTTTTATAATAGAACAGTGATGAATGATAAAAGTAAACGAAAAGCAAATAAAATGTAGAGAAAATGAAAGTTTTTAAAAATATATTTATATTTAATATATTTAAATAAAACGCCTGTGTTGTGAACATGATAACATATACAATTTTTTTTAATTTAAGTTTATCAAACATAATATGTATTTGTCAAAGCACTTTTATAAAAACAAATGAAAAATAAACGCAACGATTAATGTATTTAAGATGTAAGAAAAGGTAAAGTACCACAAAACGATTGAGAAAATCATTTTAAATGTATGCATTTATTTACATTTACTTTATATCTATACTTATAATTGCGTAGAGTTCTTTAGTATTAAGTTAGATATATACACCGAAGAAGTAAAGTATTATTATATGTTTGTTTTAGCAAAGTAGTTGATCCAGAAATCAATATATAATATAAAAAAAAAACAAACTCAAATATTTCAATTATAACTAAAGAAAAACATAACAATCAGCAACAAAATAAATTTAAATAAAATTCTGTCAAATCAACTTGCAAGAATAGCACAGGACGATATTTCGAGTATGTTTTTGTTTTGTAGTAAGAAATAGCAGACGAATAAAATTCGAATTCAATTTTCATGAAATAATAAAGTATGTATAAATATTTTTAAATTAAATATTGAGGACATTAAATTGAAAACAAAGTATTTATATTTATTCTTAAGTAAAGTGAAAATTATACTTAAGGAATATACACGAACAATTAAATTTGAAAACAAAATATACTTATTTAAATAAACATTTATTTGAATATATAAACCAAAAGACGATACTCTTCAGGTTTTTCATTTCTTAAGTATAAGTTGGATTTATGGCACTATCAACTTCACAGATACAATCACCCCTATTATAGAATCCGTCGGCGGGAATGTTCCACCGAAATTCGACATTTCCTATCATTGAATCCGTTCGAAGGAAATCGATCACTTGTCGGTAATGTGAATCAGATTAACTTGATTATTCAAAATGAGCGGTTCGAATCTCCCCATACATTTGACATCCGCAACTATTTCAGTGCAGATTTAGTTGTTCTCTGCAAAAATGATTAACTGGGCTCATAATTTTGATTATTTTTTTTTATGTTTGAAAAACAAAAGCAGTGTTATTTTTATTTATATACATATGTAGATTTAAAAAAAGGAAGAGTTGGACTGCCGCTTAATTTGTGTTTGGCTTCAAACACACTTCATCCTCAGTGTTTACTCTTTTGCTTGCAGAAATTTCCGCATCTTCTCCAAAAAATAGAGTCACAGTATGCATTTTCATTATTTTAACTTCTTTATTTACAAATAACAAATATTTTCACTGCAAAACAGCTGTTTTCGAGAGACGAAGTCGGTGAAACAGTGCACCCGGCGGATTCTATGATACCGAAAACAAGTTCACTTGGATCGAACTTGTGAAGTGAATCTCAGATCCGATAAATTTTAGAATAGAGGTAAATATTTTCAATTCAGCATTAAAATATGACCATCCACCTATCGCAAGAGCACGGAATGTTATGCAAGCTGTGCAGGTTAGTTGAAGAAGGCAGTGCGCAGTCCCATGTAATGTAAGGCATCGCCTCAAAATTGGTACTTGGCTCAATCAATTTTTGTGACAAGTCTTCGACAAATGCTCGCCTTGCCAATGGATTCTGTTGATTGCGGCTACTATTGTGTACGTGGATCACAACAAGCAACTATAAAAAATTGTAACACTATTCATAAACATACGTACCTCAGACATCTTGCAAGTAATTTACAGAACACTAAACGTGTGTTCAGCAACGAAGCTTACGCGACAATAAGCTCTTTTTGTTCTAGGACGGTACAGCAATGCACGTAATTGCATCTCTTTTGCACCACACGCTATAAGTGTTAATTTATGTGAGGGTGTCTGTGAGACACCTGTTTATGAATCTAGGGTTAATCGCTTAGTTTAGGAAATGTCGACGTTTAAAAATTAATTTTCCCTATGGTCATTCCATTGAAATTAATTACTTTTGCCTTCGGTACAAAAAAATTGTTGCATACCTCTAGGCGTAGAACTATAAATATTGCTTTTTAAGAATTTAAGTAAAGAAATTTTATAAAATTGTAGTTTTTGAGAATCAGACTTTGAAAAAATAAAACTAAAAAAATAACTAGTTAGGATGTTTAAAAGTAGACATTTCCTTCTCAAGAATGTTTTATAATACATACATCATTAGTTGAGACTAACGAATGTTTGGCATCACTAACTGAACACATTTGACATAATTATCCTCATAGATGGCGCTCGTAATCAACATCGGCCACGTCAAAATGTGCTCATTTTTCCCATCCAAAATTTACTTGAAGTTTTCTCCCAAAACTCTGACTGTCGTGGTTTACTACTGTGCGTGCAAAAAAAAAGTGATATGCTAATTATTTAAACAATCCAAATAAATTTACACTAAACGGTACATAATTTACAATATCTGTGCAATAATTTAGGTATTCGTGAAAAACCGCGTTTAAATAGTATCTTTTAAAGAAAATCAATTTTTGCTCTGTCACCGTTTGTGTAAGTGAATCGAATCGCCATCCCGTAATTTGCAAAAATCCGGTGGAATAGTCTGTCCGCAGTCAAAATAAATTGACACACTTGAAAATAATTAAATCAGCAACACAGCAACGGTGGTATGACTTAAGGGTGAGCACTTCCTAAATGAAATTTAATCAAAGAAATTAGTTCCCTTCAATCGAGCTGGGTTCTTCTTTTTTTCAATTAAGCAAATGTCAAACGATTTGCCTAAACGTCAGAAGTACAGAGATGCGCCCGTTTACCTGCAAGCCTCAATAAAAGATGGTATAGGTACCATCTACTATTCTATTGTATGAGGTAGGGACTTCCGTAACAAGTGTAAAGATGAAAACTTACCCAGGCCGAACGTCACACTTTTCGTTAGATTGTGGGCCAATACCATTGGCTTCGCATATGTTTTCGGCCATATAATTATTTAAACGGTTTCCGGCAATTGGGTCATTGTCAGAATAGTTTTCGTCGTGATGGTTTATTGAAAACGAAAGTTTAGAAGAAATATTAGTATTGTCTATGGTTCCACTGAATAGTTGCGTGTTTTTTTTTTCTGATAATGTCAGGTAGAGTTTAAAAGTCAATTAAAACCAATTGTTCTACAATCAATAGGTACTGCAGCTGACCTACATTAAAGAAATTTTGCTGGCGGGTGTCAATTTTGGGTGGTAATTTGCACTTTGGACGTAATTTCATGTTTTAAATTCGAGAAGACGAAATCTTACTCCATTGATTAAAGTAACGTGCGTCGAGTGCATATACACTATGTATATTTACATAAATCGATCTCTCCCTTGTTAGCTAATAGGAATTATGAAATTTCCGTCTTTATGGTATTTTTAGAAAGAGCCATCAGCCTCTCTAAACTGAAAATAGATTCGCCTGCTCGAATCATTTCAAGTGCTATTGTGATATTGACCTCGATCGTTAGTTTATTTACAAGGTTAATTCATACATGTGCTTGATTTGCGATCAAACAATGCGACTGTGAATGATAACTCGTACTCACTCGAATGGGCTTCAATAATTTTTCTTTCTTGAGATGATTCAGTAAACTTAGTTATTATTTACGTCTTTCTCTTTCTCATATTCGTTTGCTTTTGATTTGGCTATGTTTCATATTTAAGCAAGAACATTGTTAATATTTATGTATGCCGGGCAACAGCGGTAAGTTAGGATTTTAAAACTTCCTTTACATTTTTGCACATAAAATGCTTTTTCTTCTTTTGTTTATAAGAAAAACCGGTGTTGACTCACCAAATAAAATAAGGACAGTTTTTTTTTTGGCCACCCTCATATCAATTCACGTATGACTACTAATTGTATGTCTAATATAATTTTGTGTTTATATCAATAAGAGAATGCCTGTATAGCTTAGCTGTTTTTATTCAGAAAAATATAATACCTACTATCTATAGTTGTGTTGACAACGTACTGAATCTTAATCGTGCATTGATATGCAGTTGTCACAAGAAAGAATATTAAATGAATCCGATTGTCTCTGTTTACGATTGTTTTCAGTCTTTGAAACATTTTTTTTATTTTGTTATATTCCTGTTAGTGTCGTCATTAAAAGTCGGGTCTAAATACTGAACTCATACAACAATTTGCGAAGCGTAAATACCTATTTATTTCTTAACTTGTTCTGTTATCAAGAAGATTTAAAAGCGTTTCGGTTATACATACATTACAGTATCGATTTGCAGGTAGATAATGAAACAAAAACTTAGATTATATATATTTCAACCATATTATATATTATCTAAATATTTTGTATTTACGTTGTATAAACTTACATGTTCCTATCATAATCATCCCAAATTCCATTGTATTCCATTGACCAATCGGAATGACATCAAACGTAGATTTCTGAATCAATTAGTATTGGTACTTGGTACTTGGAAAAAGAGCCAGTGACGATTCAACAAACACGCTAGGGAGAAACGAGAAATCCAGAGGTCCTCCTGAGTTAAGATGAATCGTGTAAGCGAGACAGGGTTTGTGTCACTCAGGGTTTAATTTCTCTGGAGGCTCCAGTTGTTTTTGATATGGGTTTTTGTGTCGCTTTAGTGTAGATATTAAATCTACATATGTACATACATATGTATTTCCTGGCGAATTTTTTGTCGAGTTAGCCACAACATGGCAACTTGGCCACAGCTAAACCGACGTAAAACTTGCAGCCTGCTAAAAATTAACAGAGCACATATCGGCATACTAGTTGGCATATTGACAGGTCATTGCGTAATAGGCTGACATGCCAGCAGGCTAGGAATCCTCGCCAATGACTTCTGTCACAGCTGCATGGATGAGGAAGAGGAGGAATCCCCCTATCACCTACTATGCAGTTGCCCAACTCTCTCCTTAAGAAAAAAGATGCTGGAAGAATACTTCTTTACAGACCTTTAAGATATTTCCTCAAAGGATATCAATAAAATATGGAAATTTATCCAACTCTCAAAATGGTTCCCAGAGTATCGATAGGAATCGGCTCATGTGGCAAGTGGCAACACAATGGACCTACTGTGTTCTAAGTGAATTCAACAAATATGGGGATAGCCACCCAACCTAACCGAACCTAGCCGCAACTTCAGCCATTTCGTTTCCCTGTATCCCAACATGCCCAGGAGTACACATGAACTTGATATTTTTAAGCGATTTGATGAGTTATTATCTAATTTCAGATGTAAGCTCAGTGTTATTGTTATTGTTTTTGACAGCTTTAAGTATTAAATATTATTTCCTTGGATACAAATTAAACTCAGCTGTGATGGCAAAATTAACTTTTATTATGTTGCGAACCGAGACAATACATGCGCATAAAGTATAGGTAAACTATTCCGTGTAAATATCGTACGAAAGTTGTTTACTGTAGTAATTAAATATGAGAAATGTGTGCATGTCAAAGTCGAGAAATGCCATTGATAAATGATGTGTAGTAATAATACTTATGGATATCAGCTAAGACGACCTTTTTGCACGTGCCGAGAATATTGCTTGCCGCGATTTGCTTAGTTTTTTTTTTATATTATTTATGATACCAAGAACTGTAACCAATATAAACGAACATTTTAAGAGACACTACACCGCTCGTGCAATCTGATAATTTTATCAACTATATTTCATAGCTCCACGACTTACTTAATAAAGCACAAAAAAAAAACACAGGCATAATGTTCGCAAGGGTCACAAATCCTCGTTCTTAATTTGTATGTCACCTAATGTCTAACAAGTTTCAATATTTTCATTCCTCGATCGTTTCTTTATCTCTACACATCGTCTGTCAGGTAACCGAAAATGTGCCCATGTTTCGCTTTTATCATTTACCGACCTTGAAGATAAAACTATGTACGTTTTGTGTAGTCACTTATCTAACTAATGCTTCAATGCCAATTTTTCGTCTCTCTTATCACTCCGGTTTCTTTTAGGTGTCTACTGTACGCATGTAATAAGTAATTGAATTAATCCAGTTCAAAATAATGTCATTTTCGAAACCAAATTATCCTCCACCGCCACCGCAGTTAGCAGCAGGAGGTAACATGATGGTTAATGGTATGACTCAACAAATGATACAGCCGCCAGTAGTTCAGCAGCAACAACACCAGCAGCCCATGAAATCTTTTGCGCAGACCAGCCTCCCTCCAACATCTAAGGCGATGCCAAGCCTAAATCAGTTCATGCCACCAACATTGCAGTATATGCCAGCAACGTCAGCAGCAACAGTAGCAGCACCGCCAACCACATCAGCAGTACGACCACCAACGTCAACTGCATACGGCAATGGACCACAGACACAGACAATGCATGGAAATCTTCCTCCCCATATGAGACCTCCCGGTGGCTTACCTTTAACGAATGGTGGTAGCAGTAGCGTTAACTCATCTCGAACGGCATCACCGGCTTTGAATAGTTCGCCCAATCACTTTTTACAACAGTCGCAGCAAAAGTATCCTCCGCCTGTTTCACAGGAGCTATCAGCGATGCCTCGGAATCTAGTTAACAATCTCAGCAATAGTATGCAAAATCTAGCAATGGGTAAGCCTAATGGTCCATCGATGCCGCCTGCGCAACCTGCAACCACAATAACGGGCAGTAATACTCCGAATTTTCCTCCAAATTTCCAAGGAAATTTCAAGACATCGGCGCTCAATGCAAATAGCGGCTACCAACCACCCACTCAAGGACAACTACCTCGAGGTCCACCACAGCCAAATGTGTACGGTACATCGACTTCGCCGCTTATTCGTACTTCAATGCCTCAGCCAAATCCGCCAGCACCTTGTTCGACGCCTGCGCCACCGCAATTTGCTGCAACGCAGAATACCAGTTATCCTCCAACTATCACTGCTCCTCCTGCAAATTTCCCAAACACATTCAGTCAGAATAAACTAAATAACAACAATACAGCAGGTCCGATGCCTGCCCAACCGTTGGCGAATAATCAGCAGCAGCCGACAGCAGCACGGCGACCGATGTATCCACAACAGCAAAACATGCAACCTCAACCGACTCAGCAGCCACAGGCTTATCCGCAGCAGATGGTTCAGCAACAGCCAACAGTAAATGGTCAATCGAACACTGCTCATCCGCAGTACCAGCAGCAGCAACAACAACAAACACAGCAACAACCAGGTCCATATCCGAATCCATTGAGTGTTACACATCAGGGTTTTAATCGTCTCTGGGGACAAGATACGGTAGATTTAATGCAGAACCGTCACGTTCTGACACCAGCTACGTTACCTATACCGAAAATTATTCTGCACAACCAATTTCATGAGTCCATCAATTGTCATCACAAGTAAGAAACGTTTAATAGTAGCCTGGCAGATGGTTATTTAATTCATTTTGTTTGTAGCATTATGAGATGCACCGTAACTAAAATACCGGAGAGTAATTCATTACTTCAGAAATCTAGACTGCCGCTCGGTATACTTATTCATCCATTCCGTGATGTTAATGTAAGTGGATTGATTTTATATACTGTATATTAAGAGACGCCTTAATTGAACGTTGTTTTGTTTATTTCAGAGTTTACCAGTCATTCAGTGTCCAAACATTGTGAGATGTCGCTTATGCAGAACATATATTAATCCGTTTGTCTACTTTGTGGATAGCAAGATGTGGAAGTGCAATCTTTGCTACAGGGTTAACGAGTGTAAGTTAAATTATTTGTTGTTCTTTACTTTGAAAGAACGAGTATGTTTTGCTGGCCTATGACTACGAATTACTTTTTCATTTCAAAATAATAGTCTCCCATGAACCATCAATCTTATCTCTTCTGATAAAACACTACACTTTGATTTTGTTATATTTCAAATGTGAATTTATTTTATAGTGCCAGAAGACTTCCAATTTGATCCGGCTACGAAAACATACGGAGATGTTACACGGAGGCCTGAAGTTCGCTCAAGCACAATCGAGTTCATTGCACCATCCGAATATATGGTAAGAAACTCAAACTAAAAACGGGCATTTTATGTGAAAAGTATATTTGACAGTTGCGACCACCACAGCCAGCGATTTACTTGTTCCTGTTTGATGTCTCAATAATTGCTCAACAGAGTGGATACCTAGAGAATGCATGCAATGTTCTGTCCAAACATTTGACAGATATGCCCGGTGATGCCCGTGCGCAGGTCGGTTTCATCGCATACAACAGTGAGGTGCATTTCTACAGCATGGCTGAAGGTTACAATCAACCACACGAGATGACTCTGATTGATATCGATGGTGAGTTTGTTTCCAAACATGTTAAAAAACGTATTTGACGTAATTTTTACTGCCTTAGACCCATTCCTTCCTCGCCCGGATAATCTTTTGGTGAACCTAAAGGAATGTAAGGAGCTGATTAAGGATTTGCTTACACAATTGCCCGAAAGATTTGCAGGAACACATGATCCCGGTTCTGCTCTGGGTGCGGCCTTACAAGTTGCCTATAAACTAATGGTAAATTTTAAAAATAAAAAGCATACACACATAATATTTGATTAATGTTACAGCAAGCATCTGGTGGACGAATAACAGTGTTCCAAACGTGCCTTCCGAATAAAGGACCCGGTGCTCTGGAGGCGCGCGAAGATCCGAATAATCGATCGGCAAAGGATGTTGCGCACCTAAATCCGGCCACAGACTTTTACAAGCGATTCGCTCTCGAATGCTCTGGATACCAAATAGCCGTTGATTTGTTTTTGCTGAACCAGCAGTACAGTGATTTGGCTACAATTTGTAAGTAATATTGTAGCACATGCGGCCAAATAAGATTCAATTTGATCTGAAATATTTTAGCTGGGATTAGCAAACATAGTGGCGGCGCTGTTCATCATTTCCCTTTATATCAGAAGACTAAACAACAGCATGTAGATTCGTTCAAACAATGCTTTAGGCGATATCTAGTCAGAAAGATAGGTTTCGAAGCTGTAATGAGAATACGATGTACTCGCGGTCTTCAAGTTCATACATTCCATGGAAACTTCTTTGTGCGATCGACAGATCTTCTATCGTTGCCAAATGTAAATCCTGATGCCGGCTATGGCATGCAAGTAAGTTGACACAGTAGTTCTAATTATCTGACATCATTCGTATGTATTACTATACTGAGCTGACCTTTGCTCTATATTTCTTATTAAGATCTCTTATGAGGAAACGCTAACGGATGTAAAAACAATATGCTTCCAAGCGGCCCTACTCTATACTAACAGTGAGGGTGAACGTCGCATTCGGGTGCACACACTTTGCCTTCCAGTCACCTCCAGTCTGTCTGAGGTCATGCATTCGGCAGATCAAGAGGCAATAATAGGACTGCTATCGAAAATGGCTGTAGACCGGTCCATCTCATCCAACATAGCTGATGCCAGGGAGGCCTTTATAAACGCAACTGTCGATATATTAAGTGCATTCAAGTTGGCACAAAATTTGCCATCCGGCCAGGGTGGATTGATAGCGCCACGTAATTTGGCGCTCCTGCCCTTGTATATTTTAGCCTTATTAAAACATGTAAGTAGATCCTCCTATCCTACAGTATAAACTAAAATTATATGTTTGGTTATGTTTTAAGCCCGCATTTCGTGTTGGCACTAGTACACGACTTGATGATCGTGTGTTTGCAATGGACGAATGCAAGACGTTGCCGTTGGATCAACTAATGAAGTTTATTTATCCTGAGTTCTATCATATTGACAGACTGTTCTATAATGTGCAAAATTCAAATGATAACGATGACGATGATGACAATGTGCCACGATTACAATTATCTGCTGAGTAGTAAGTTCAAATTTAAAAAAAAAAGTAATCAGCCTAAGTCATGGTATTTATACATAATGTATTTTAGTCTCGACTCGAGGTCAATGTTCTTACTTGATTGTGGAAGACTGGTCATAATTTACGTTGGTCTCAATGTGCCCACAAATATTCTAGAAAGTGTTCTTGGTAAACACATAAACATCCACAGATTCATTTGAATGGTTAATAAGACTTTCTATTACAGGCATTAAAGGAACATCAGAGTTACCGGATTATTGTTATGGTCTGCCAGCAATAAATAGCCCCGAAAACGCTATACTTAAACGATTTCTGCTGGGGCTAAATGACGAGAAACCATATCCTCCACTTGTACAAATCATTAGGTAAATGTGAAAAGAAAATTGTAACAAAAAGTGTCTGACTTATTAAAAAGACAAAAGACAAAGGCGCACAATCATAGGCAACATACGTTTGGAGGTTTTACTTCACACTAGTTATACGAATCTTTAAAACTAAAAAGCTAGCTCTAGCTTTTGCCCTTAACCTGCTTCTAAAAAGTTCGAGTACGCGGTTCGACAGATCAAGTAAATCTTTTCTCCGAAATCCACGAGCTTGACATGATCTACGCGGTAAATGACCGCTTACCTACATCATTATGCTTCGTTAGGAGGTTCGATACAGTGATCCCAAGCTGTAGGACATGGAACTATAAAAATCTTACTTCAGACCTAAAAGGTAACAAGTGATATACGGATGGATCGAAGATGGACACCGGGGGTGGGTGCTGGTATATTTGGACCAAACACTAGAATATCAATAACAATGGGACAAAATCCCAGTGTATTTCAAGCTAAAATTCATGCCATTCAAGTGTGCGCCAACGTAATCCTCGAATCGGGAATGAAAGAGTGTCCTCATCGATATACTCACTTGAATCAAACCTGATTGACTCCAAATCAGTCCTGAACTGCCTCAATACTCTCCAAGAACTCTCCAATAGAAACAAAGTCGATCTGTCTGTCTCTCGTTCTCGTCCTTCATGTGCTCGCGCTGTGTGTAAACATTATAAGGGTATTCATATCTCCTTAATCGTGTGTAGATTATAAAAAAAAAAAAATTGTTATCTTCGAATTCAGCTAAATAAAAGAGGTCTGATTCAGGAAACTGAATGTCGTCTCTAAATGGAAGACGACGAAACTGCGGAACATATTTTATGTGACTGCATGACACTCTGTGCTCTCAGCAGACAACATTTCCAATTTTCGTAAAGTATCCACCAGCGAGAACCTCAACTTCATCAAAAGAGTTGAGCCTTTTCTGCTTATCTTGACTTTGCGGTACAAAAGATCTTTTAGATCGCAGTACCCTCCGCAAATAGCGGGTCAGAACCTGTAAAAAAACGAGGTTCGATTGACTTTAATACTAGGCGCTGATAAAGATAAAGTGGGTTTTATGACGCCTATCGAAATACTCATTTTGACTTTATTACGTAGTAAAATATTGTTTAAGGTGTGCTTTAACTACCTATAATTTTGCGCCAAGTTTAGAGAGTTAAGTTTTTTTTTTATTACAAAACAGCCCTTGACGAGCCTTCCCATAGTATTGCAATTATGTACCTATTGGGCTACTGGTATTTGTAAATTCTGGGTAACTTTCAAATCCACTTCGAAATTCTGGATTCTGTTTTAATTTATTGATTTACAACTAGCGCACATAGTAAATAATTTTATCAATTTTTTTCTCCAATTACAGGGATACCAGCACAGCGAAACCAATGTTTATTGAAAAATTAGTAGATGATCGAAGTGAATCTAGTTTATCCTATTATGAATTTTTGCAACACATACAGACTCAGGTGAAGTAGTACGTTCTAAGCTTAATTAAATAACTAGTGTAATATCAAGTAAACATAAATTATAAACTAACAAAAAAAAAAAAAATAAGGAAACAAAAATAAAGAAGAAAACAATAATTATCTGTTTACGAAGCGAAGCGAAATTTAAGTAGATATGTATGTAAGAAATATTCAAGTGATGTGTAGTAAAGACCGTTTTAAGAAAACAAAACCCTAACCGCTCCTAGGTGTGAAATATTTCCTTTCATATTCACATTTGAAATAATATTTGAATGCAAAAGTCAATGTGTCTTCTCCTCGTTTTCTACTTTGTTCCCTTCCTATGCTAACATTCAAATCCTATAACCAGCGCTCTAATCAAGATTTACAACCAACATTGGCTTTCTAGAAGCAGACACTTGATAAAGTAATATAAATAAAAGGGAAGAGAGAATGTAAGTTTCATGTATAAAAAGTAAAACGAACTAAACACTGATAAAGATTATTTAATTTTGTTTTTAATTACATTGCCAAACAAAAAAGAAATAAATAAATTTATTATTCGATTACGATCGCATGTGGTATGATTGTTCAATTGGCAAGCAATTGGAGGTTATTCTTGTGTTTATTATTATTAACTTTTTTTCTATTTATTTAGGCATACCTATATTATAATTATGTAAATAAGTTTGCTTTATTTTTATACATATGTATATTTATTATTATTATTTTTTTGTTTGGTATATGCATTTGCTTTTATTCAAAATTTTCAATTGTGTCCTTTGGTTAGACAAGTTTCATGCGTGACGACTAAATTGTAATTTGCTCGTAATTATTAGTTTAATTTACTATTGAGTTGTAACTATTATAATCAGGTTGATTAAGGTATAAAATTATAGATATATAAATATATAAATAATAATTATCGATTATATCTACTGTGAAAGAGAAATATCATTTTAAACAATAAAAAGGTTACTCGCTGATGTAAAATGTAGATGTGCTTTATTTTCTGCTGTTTTTCTACGTATAAAATGGCGAAACAAGTTTAATGAGAGCCGGACCGGACATGCATCCAGTGATTGTCAATATAATAGTGATAATAGTATGTGGTAAAAATTCCTAAGTTAGGTGAAAGAATTTAAGGATCTGATATTCAGCGTTTATCTAAACGCTCAACGATATCATGAGGAATGAATACAATGCAGTGTATGTCCTACATTAACATAAGTAATGTTAGTTCAGCTGAATGTGCAAACATATATCATAGTGCGCCCGAAATTACTTGTGGTTTTACGAAAGGCTGTTCTACCATTAACTAAGAAGTTTTATAATCTTCTCGGAAAGGGCGAACCTTTAATTAGTGATGCACCTACTAATCATATCTATCACAGAATCCTTCATACTCGGAATTTTGCTACGAACCCCGAAAGAACTATCACAGAATCCTTCGTTATTTTAAAATAGCTTGATTCTGATCAAACATAAGCTAATTTAGCTAATTGAATTTAAGAAATTAAAGTGAGTATTACTTAAGCTATTTTAATCATTAAACTTATTTTACTGTTATTTTCCTTAAATTCGTTTTGGGCGAAAACTGTTCAGTAAATAAGCATAATTTATTTGTCAATATCGTGCGTATTATAAATTCCGACTAGCATCGATGTTTACACTCTTTAAAGAATATAATTAAATGAACTTATAAAAAATTAAGGAAATCGCTCATAGGCTTGCATTGAGTCTGTTTTACTGATTACCTCTGATTAAAACTGCTGTGATCCCAACAAGATCAAGATCAAGCTGCGAGAGATGCATAACCATAGCACATCATGTATTCATATTGTCGTATCAAATTCGATTCGCTTCACAGTCACATTCCGTCGGCGGGCGTAGCGCAATCTAAAGAAAACACGTAAAATCGACGAAACAAAAAAAAACCATCGTTTAATTTCTAACAAATTCAAGTTCACAGTGTTCTTCCACCATCAGTCGAGAGACGGTTACTCAGTCGATCATACCTCTAATCAATTCAGTTTTTAGCGAAATGACGAGTCTACACATTTTCTTAAGTCTAGTTCTGGTTATTGGCATAGTGATGCCTTTAACTACAGGATATTCAGTACTAGGTTTGGTTTGCCAGCTATCAGTGTGTGTGTGTGTGATTTTAACTATACCCATTGTCCGTTTCAGGAGGACGCAATCAATTCGAAGAAAGTAACTCCAAGTATCAGAGAAATCGCCCGATCTTTGTGTTCTGCGATGAACTCGGAAATCACTTGAACTGCATGTTGCAATGTAAGTCATTGGGTCACTCGAACGGGCACTGTGCAAGCGACTTCCTATGCAATTGTCTGTGATCCGTAACGTAATTTTTTTTTGCATTTTTTTGCACTTTTAATGTGATATTTTTAGTGCAGTAAGAAGGTGTGCGTTTTGTTTGCTGTTATATAAGATACAAATCTAATTACGAAAAACAAATATATTGAATCTTATTTTTGTATTCTGTTGTGACTATACTATATTTTGAATCATGAATTGAATTTTTAAACTGAATATCTTTTACATCCGCCAAAGCTGGTATGCGGGCTTAATTTGTTGCCATTTTCTAGGAACGTGATCCGAAATATAATTAATGTTGTGAGATGTCTGTCTTACCAAAAAAATGAACTTGCTTTAATGGAAATTCTTTTTTATTGTTTTTTTTGTCAGTCTTCACCTGACATAACTTGTTATTTTTAATTTACCTAACTACTTTCAAATATCTAATCTATTGGTAGACGAATGTAGGCCAAGAAAAATGGGCGTAGCCATTGCACAGAAAGTGAGACTAGGCATTTAACCTAGAAGATATGTGAAAAGTTTGTTATAGATACGAGTATGTACCAAAGGTGATGCTTTTGTCACGAGTTTTAAATTAATGGGCCCAATACATATGGAATATGAAAAGCGAAAGCGGAATAATGAAAAAGGCAGAAATGAAGATTCACTCTCATAGTGAAACTGCAGAGAACAAAATTTATCTTTCTTGTTTAGGTGGCACTACAATTGGGGTTACCAGGGTCCTACTTCTTGCAACTGTTTGTGTGTGCGTTGCGTGAACCTAACATTTTTGCACGAATGGAACAAAATTGTTCATAAACAATTTTGAAGCCAGTTGCAGTTTGTATGCTTATCGGGATGTAGAGTTTAACCTTTTGTTATAGGGACAGGAGCAATAGAACTAGTTTACAACTTAATCAACATTACTGCCATCCACAAACTATTGATAATTTATCTAATGAACCAAAAATGTATTTCCTTTTTTCTAAATTTAATTTTATTATCAAAACGGAGCTTGTAAAATTTTGTTAAATTTGTGTAAATGTATGTAGGTATATATTTTTTTAATTTTAACCAATATCACATTTGATTTCAAAGTTTGCTTGAAATTGGTGGTGAATCCAATGTCCAAACATATTGCATGGCTGTAGTTGCCACCAAATTATTTAGCACCGTTAAATCTAAAAAAAAAAAATATACAAATGTATTATAATATGTGCAGAAAATACTTAAACAACTATAATGCTTACCTTCTGTCTTCGCATATTCTTCCAATGTTTGTCGGATATCACTTATAGGCACTGCTGTATTACAATTTGGATAAATCACATTATCCATTTTCATGTTCGACACACAGATCCCCAGAACAGAACCGTTTTCATCAAACATTGGACCACCACTCTGCCCGGCCTGAACACAGCCGTCGGACATTATCGCTCCTGGTGAGCATTTAATAATTCTTCCTTGGAATATTGAGGGATTGAAGTCATTCTTTAGGTGGAAATTGACGAAGAAGGGAAATCCGGCATTGTAAACCATCTGACCTGTCTGTGGTTTGGATGTTGAGAGTTTAACGAAATACTTATTGGGAATAATAGAACGTGGTCTGAGTACTGCTACATCAAATGGTTGATTAAAGTTCGGATTTTTCCAAACTAAATCTGCATCAAAGTTTCCATCTACATTGCGGCAGGTTATTGTTTTGTCGCTCTAATTGAAAGAAAATGAAATAAGATCATTATGCTGCAGAGTTTATTCAAAGGGCTTACTTTGGAGACTACATGAGAACAGGTAAGGATAAAGGACTTATTGTGAATTTTGACCAATGTTCCAGTACCCTGACTATCGTTTCCCATTATGACAACGATACTGCGTTCCCCTAAAAATACAGATACATTTTTTTTAGACGGAAGATTAGTATAAACAGTTATAAAAAAAAACTAAATCGAAAAGGACTATCAAAAAATAAAAACAGCGTTTCCTAGCTAAATAAGTTTCAACTAGAATCTTGCATTATATTGAATACTAGTATTAAGATCTAAATATATTTATAAATATATATCGTGAAATTCTCCGGCATTTGACATGATAGTGCATATTAACGTCGACGTTCTTGGACCCGTTTAATTCTGTAATTGACTCCTTTCGATTGACGATTGCTTTATTTGATAGACTTACATGGCAAATTGGCAATCCTGTTAGCCACTGGAATAGGAGATACCTTGATCCCAATTTTGTTTAAAAAGTCCGTAAAAAGGTATGGAAAGCTGGCAGCTAGTGTTAAATTCACGTTTTTATTTTGTCTCTGGAATGTAGTGCAAATGAGCATCCCGATAAGTCTCCTGTAATTCGAATTATTATCATTAATACCCATTAACAATCGGTTAAGCTACGTTACTCACAGTTTATCATTGAAAACGGCTGCTCCCTCACATCCCATCGGTAATGAATTGGACAAAACAAACAAACATCCATTTGGACTCACTAAATTCGATATTTTCCCAATATTTATGGTTTTGTAAAAGTTTTCCAATCCAAAGGGTGTACAAATCGTTAACACATCGTCTAGCTTTTGTATGGGATACAGGAATCTCAAATAATTTCTTAAATGCGATATGAAACGATCAAAAGATTCCTTTTCATTAGTCTTCCGAAATGATAACACAACAAAACTTGACAAGAGACATTCGTCAACACTAATGTCGTCGCCGTTGGCAAATATCTGTCGAATATACTTTGAGATTTCGGCACAACTGAATACATATAGTATATTTGCGCGATAACGAGTTAAGATTTGGGATCTATTAACCAAACTACGGCGATCAAAGGTGATTTGATAATTCAACGAGTTAAGTAGTTTTGCTTCGTCGGTGTCATTTTCCTTTGCATTAATTAGTTCATTGCTTTTGAGCTTCTCCAGAATACAAGAAGCTATACACTGTTCACCGATTTCTAACGGCCGGATGTATGGCTCCAAAATACTACCGGATGTAAGGATAATTTCGTTGTTGATGATTATCGACGATTTTCTATTATTTGGGTGGTTCGTTATTTCCAGTAAGCCGTGACGGATTTTCAGCACCATCTGGAATGTTAAATATTAATTTGAATAATGTAATCTGCCCTATTTTATTACCCTCACCTTTATTGTCCATTAGTGTTTTCGCTAAGTTGAAAATTTTAATACTAGTGTACAAAGGTTGGTGTTAAATGTATGTAAACAATTTATTTTTCTTGGTGGTGACAGAACAACAAACATCAGGGGTGTTTGATATCAGCCCTAGGGGGCACTGGAAACGCACTGATTTTTATGTCCGCCAGTGCTACACTGAAAACGCACTGAATATGCTGTCCTGCGTTTGTTGTCGACACTGGTTCTTCACTGGATTTACCCCGAGCATTTCGCCAGTGCAAGAAAAAAGGACTGTCAGAACATAAAATCAGCTGATTTGTCATTTGGTTACTTTTCATTGGGTTGGTTTTGCTTATCGTGGTTATGTTTTTTGTGTTCGAATAGATAACTTAATAAAACAACGAACGAAACAAGTGCAAAAATATATGAAAATTATGTTAATGTTAAGTTATCAATTCACGACAGTTGTCAGGGCAAGCTATTTCGTTTGATGAACTGGATGTTGCACAGGGTTTTTGGACAACCATGAAATGACACTATTCAGTACGCCCTAGGGTTGGCGACATCAAACAAACCTGCAAAACATGACGTTTTGGTTTAATTGCTTTCTTTCAACTGAAAGCTTACAAGTAGATGACGCAGTATATGTGAGAAAATGGTTGTAAGTTATGATAAATCATTGCATTCGCTAATCAATTATTTTATTGAATTGAATTGAATTGACAAGAAAATTAGAGGAATTTCCTTCTATTTTTGTTCGCAAATGTTTCAAAAAAATTTAAATTTTGAAAAAATCAAAAAAAAAAAAAAATCCGAATTAATCAGGTATTATAAACAAGTTAGGTAAGGTCGTGCCGCAGAAATAAGAAATTAAGTTTTTAAACAGTCGTTTGGAAGACGCTAAAGAAAAAAAAATCATTTGAATATGATTTGAATTGCCTAACATTTACATTTACCTACAATAGCCAACTTGGCGCTTGATGCGGGTTTGCGAGGGTGGATTAGATGCCAAGTTATAAAACTTTGCTCATTGATCTTATTCAACCCATCATTACCAATCTCTTAATAAAGGCAGCCATAACTTTACTCATACTTACCAAACAAAAAATCGTTTTGAATTTCTGTAAAAGTTTTACATGTTTCATACTCATTCCGGAAGTTCCACTTTAGGGTCAGCCTTTATGCGCTTTATCAACCGCTGTCCAACATTACTGTACAATTCAAAGGGCTAGTGTAGCGTTGCCATCTGTCCGGGTTTTCCCGGACATGTACTCTTTTGGTTTATCTAAATTTTCCGGGTTTTCCTTTTACCAATAGAAAAAAAATCTACATATTAAGTAATGAGTGGTCCCAAAATTCACGCAGGATTTGATTTTTCGCCATTTGTTTTCAACGAAAATAAAAACGGCTGACAGGGTTATTAT
This sequence comes from Brachyopa scutellaris, assembly GCA_949775065.1. Classification (NCBI taxonomy): domain Eukaryota; kingdom Metazoa; phylum Arthropoda; class Insecta; order Diptera; family Syrphidae; genus Brachyopa; species Brachyopa scutellaris. Next base: position 29,488,993 of record OX459115.1, on the reverse strand, counting down.
TATGGAGTGCTACACGAAAGAACAATGCGTTTCCATTGTTGAGCAATATTTTAAAAATAATGAAGGCTTAGCAGCTACTTTTCAAACAAAACATGTTCAGCGATTAGGCTCATGGCTGATGGCTTTGGTAATTGTCAAAATTGTCAAATTTAGGGTGAGGAAAATGCACGAGAGATTATTGGGAAGCAAATGTTTTCGCAACGTGTCACTGTTTGGTGCGGATTCTGAGCTGGAGGCATCATCGGACTGTTCTTTTTTGAAAATGCTGGTCATGCAATAAGAGTTAATGGTGCTCGCTAAGTTTTTGTGCCTAAATTGCAAGATATGGATGTGGATGACATGTGGTTTCAAAAAGACGGTGCCATATGCCGCCGCATACAGCCCGAAAAACAATTCAATTACTGCATGAGTTATTTTCTAATCGTGTAGTTTCCCGTTTTGGTGATCAGAATTGGCTGCACAGATCATGAGATTTGATGCCATTTGACTTTTTTCAGCAAGCCCACGATCACCCTTTCTTTTTTTCTTTAGGTGGCGCTACAGTTCGGGGCGAACTAGGGCCTAGGTTAAGTTAGGTAAGGTTGGGCTATCCCCATTCCCCACATATGGTAGCATTCACTTAAACTAAAGTAGGTCCAATGTGTTGCCACATAAACCGACTCTTATCGAAACTCTTGTAACCATTTTGAGAATTGAATTAATTTCCGTATTTTATTTATATCCATTGAGGAAATATCTTGAAGGTCTATAAAAAAGTATTCTCACAGAATCTTTTTTCTGAAGGAGGGGAGAGCTGGGCAACTGTAGGGCGAGGATTCCTAACCTGCTGGCATGTCTGCCTTTTGCGCAATGACCTGTCAATACGCATGCCGATATGTGCTCTGCAAATTTTTAGCAGGCTGCAAGTTTTACGTTGGTTTAGCTGTAGCCAAATCTGTCCGGCGCAACTACACGTGTCAAGATTACGCCTTCTTTCATTAGCATGTTGTAGAGCTTACGTAGAGATTGTGTTTTATTGTTTCTATTGGTACATGGGGTTCACTTTCCGTGATAAAACTTCCCAGTTTTATACCTTTTCTGGCTAGTTCGTCTACTTCGCAGTTACCTGGTATATCACTATGACCATAGGAAACAGCGTGAGCATGCATCTGCTCGATATCTCGTTTAGAGATGCGCGGCAGTGCCTAACCAATTTTGATCTAATAATTGTTAATTCGAGTGCTTTTATAGCTGCTTGGCTATCGGTGTAAATGAAAACGTCAGGAATAGCCATCACCCATCACCTCCGCTTGGAAGACACTACAGTGATCTGGAAGCCTCAAGGACAAGTTTAGGCTGAGCTGGCCCGCAAAGATATCCGCTCCTATACCATCACCTGTCTTGGACCCATCTGTGTAGATCTCCAATGCTTATTTAGACAGATATTTAATACCAATTCCTGTCGGTTGGGAATATTGGGCCTATATTTTATGTTGAAATCTAGGAGCACAGTCATGTAGTCCATAATTCCTGTATTTAAATTACTTATTGAGAGTATTCTGGCGTGCCCTAAGTTAGAGAACCAGGGCCTACTTCTCACAACCATTTATGTGTGTGCATGTAATATTTTTGCACGAATGGAAGAGACCTACAATTTTTTGCCGACTCCGAACGGCTAGTTGAGAAGGTACTGATGACAAATGAAACTCTTTGAATGCTTCTTAGACATTCGAAAGAGTTGGCGCCGTGAAAAAACTTTTAGGTGTTTTTCCTGGGATTCAAACTGGGCAGTAACGCGTAGTAGTCCAACGCACTTACCACTACACCACGGTTCACACGATCACCCACGAACCAAAGATCCAATTTAGTCCGGGATTTTCATGCTCTTAAACTAGTTTCTTCAAAATATTTTTGGCAACCCTAGGCTAATGCCGTTTGCATTGATAATTTAGCTTGCATTGCTGGCACAAATATATAAATGTACATGTGCTTTTTTTCTTGGTTTGTTGCAATAGGTTCTCTGTATCAAGTCAAGTCTTCACCTGCTACTAAATTCTTATCCAAAAAGTTTGAATTTCTTTACAGCTGCAATAGGTTAATCACCCCTATCGTGGAATCCGCCGGATCGGAGATTCCCTTCACTTGTTCGATTCACTTTCACTTTAGCTTGGTATCGTAGAATCCGTCGGGGAATTTTCCTTACCGACGTGAATGTCGAAAAGGAAGTGTCTCTGTCAAGTGTGATCGTCAATAGTGAAAGAAAGCAAAGTGAATTTGTGTTTTTGATTTGTCCTTTGGTTTTTGAAATACAAAAGAAACATAAATAAAAAATAGTAAAATAAATAATATACCTAGCTCTATCTCTGGATTCGTCAGCTGCAGAACAATCTTTAGAAACAAAAATACGCGCATGCGTAGGTGGAGCAGTGGGACAATTTAACTACCAAATAAACGTGTTTTCACATATATTTGTTCTTTTAAATTTGTTTAAAAACAGTTTAATCCTGCCGGTTTATTAAAAATGTGCAACAAAATAAATCGAATTTTTCATAATACATAAATTGGATTTAACTCGCAGCTCATTTTCAAATTCTCCCAAAGTAAAATAAGCAGCTTGCATACGATTTTTTCTGAGGGAAATCATCAATAAGGTGTTGGAAATAAACATATTTAGGGGGTTAAAGCACTAAATTAATCAAATATTAGTCTTTTATTTAGTGCAAAATACATTTTTTGTAAAGTCTGTTTGTTTAAATTATCAAGTTATCAAGTAAAACAAATCAACAGTATGACATCCGCAACGTTTGAGCTGCGGATGAGAAATGTCATATTTTGTATGGAGAGATCCGATTCGAACGTTTTCCACGATGCCGTGAAACTCATTCTAATTGCCGACAAGGGAATGATTCACTTCGCCGGATTCAATGATACCGATGCTCAAATTACAGTAAACCTTTCCCCCGGCGGATTCCACGATAGGCCTGAATATTCCCAAACTTGTGTTATCTCATTGAACTTATTTTATGCATTTACTTGCACAGAATCTTTATTTCCATAATCTTGTAATTTAAAATTAACAGATCTTTGTATGTTTTATTTTCCTTACAATATTATAATTACCAACTAACGGACAACTATGTACAGTGAAATCTCTCATTAGCGGACATCCTGTTGAGCGGACCACTCACATTAACGGACACCTTTTTGGGGAACCAATTTTTGATTTCCCATACAAAATGCATTCTTATAAACGGACAACTCTCATTACCGGACAAAAAACTCTGGTCCCATGGCTGTCCGCTTAAGAGAGATTTTACTGTATATGTGTTTTCATAGGAGATCAAACGTTACCTGTTTCTATTATATTTCTAACGGCATTCCTGTATGGCATAACCTGTTCATATTGAATTCATTCATAGTTTAAAAAAAGCATCCAGCAGTGGAATATCAAGAACGAAAAATCAGAAACAATCGTGGTATAAGCCAAAAAAAAAAAAAGTAAAACAATCAAACACTTTCGCTTTCGTTCTTAGAATATTTTAATTGTTGTTTCAACAATCAATTTGTCCTATACAAAAAAAAGTATCACTAAAAAAAACTATCGCATAAATTAAAAATTGAACATAAAAATAATTACAATTAAATCAAAACAGAAACAGACAAAAAAAAAAAATACATAAAAGGAAAATTTAAAGAAAGAAACCTAAAATTAAACCAAATTATACATATACAATCATCATTAATTTTACGACTAGATCCAAAGAAATTTAATCATAGTTGCTTTTTTTCTATTTTGTTTACTCTCCCCATCGCATGTAAAAAAGTTGGTAAACGTATTAAAAACAAATATTGCAAAAAAATAGTTTAACAAAGCTATTTTCAAAAACACAAAATGTATAATAACAAAATAATATTTACATCAGCTTCTCGGTCATCTATACTATTTGAATAGTGAATTTGCAAAAATAATTATAAAAAAAAAACAATATTGTATTATAATTTTCAATTTCTGATCAAATTTTAGCGTTTCAAATACATAAATGTAATTGATCAATTCATGCTTGAAATATACAAAATTGTCGAGCAAGGAAGTCTTTCGTTAGAAATTAGAAAAAAAGTAATCTTTTTTTGCAGGTTCGAACATTAATAAATAATTTAATTAAGTTGTGCACGAATATAAACACATTTTCTTTAAGCAACGTTTTTGTTTATACCGAAAGTTTACATTTTCATTAAGTTTATATGTTTACGTTTTATTAATACATATATATATATATTTTTATAGACGTAACAATAATAAATAAATAGATAAATACATGGATTTTTTTTTTTGTTTTTTTTATTTGTATTTCAAACTGTCTTGTAGATTTCTGCTGTCATCATTTTAATAGAAGTCATTTTTAATAGTACAACCACCGCCTTGCTTTTGCGGGGAAGTGGAAAGTTAAAATGTAAATACTTAGTTTATTTCTTTCCAAGCTGGTCACGCCAGTCAACGAATTTTTCCATTTCTTCGTGTAGTTGCAATGCTTCAATGCAAGCCTCGAAGAATTCAGTACCAAAGCAGTTTTGCCTGTAAATTATTGAAAGGAATATATTAAAAAACAATTTAAGCAAAAAATAATATTTCAATCAAAAAACTCTCTTGATTTGCAAAAAATTCCAAAAAAAAACCGACTACAATTTGATGTACAAAAATATTGAGTTCGGTTTTATAGTAGTGTCAAAAAAACAAAATTAATCAAAAAATAATCAAATCGTTTACTTGCACAGGCACGTGCGTACATAAACGTAAATACATTTTGAATACTCACTGCTGGTTGAATGGTTGAAACATGTTTAACATAAATCTAGATAGCTATTTAGGGTGCAACAATAATTGGATGCTTTAATTTAAACTTATCACTAATAAGTCACAAATGACATAGGTACATATGTATGTATATCTATTGACGATCAAAGTCGGAAGCGAATTCTTGGTGAAAACTGTCCAACTATACTTTTATCCTACAGAACGATCTCCATGACTGCGGAAGAAGTTTTGCATTGTTAAGAAGGTCGCAATATGAATAGACTACTTAGAAGAACTATAGATATATATGTATGTATAAGCTGATTGACTAACAAAAACAATGGTAACTCTTTTCCCAAAGTATGTTCATAAGCATTATGTACTCGTATGTGTATTAAGTCAAGGTTTACATTCACGATTTAGTTAAAATGGATACGTGACTGTGACCGCTATCTGTTGAATTTCTTTAATTGACAGTTAAATTACCTAATTCTGATGAAATTCGCCAACAAGGGCAGACACTCCTTAAATAATTCATCAACTTAGTATCTAGTAAACTTTGTCCTCGAAAAATTTCTTTTTTACTTTATAATAAGAAAACTGTAAAACTTAAAATTAGGAAATAAAAAAAAGGTTAACCTAAAAACCACTCAATTAACATGAACATGTAGACAAAATAATCGGTTGCCCATAAATCGCTCATTACTGCAATTATTTTAAAATCGTAAAAATCTTCATATGAACATACATACTTAAGATTTTTAGAAGAAGATTATTGTCGTTTAATCACAATAGGCCATCAATTTAAATGCCGTCATTGGAATTTGCAGTGCTTGGTATTTATTTCACAGTTGGCTGGCACCGAATTACGATATTGAAAATAATAATATTGAAGTTTTCTATTGGGAACTTCACCCCAATTACAGTATGTACATACATACATAATCAAAAAATAACTACAGTCGAATCGGATTATTTGATATCCGCTTATATGAAAAATTCATTATTACCCCGTGTACTTTTGCACAAATTTCATACAAACTATTCGGCTTTATGGACACCCGCTTAAAGCGGAAACACGGTTAACTGCAAAAAACCAAGTCATTAAACATTTATAACATTTTATAGGAAAGGCTCCGCTTAAATGAAAAAATGAAAATGTATCAGAAAAAAAGAAAAAAAGTAATGGAGCTGGCTTTGAATGTATCCATTAATTTTGTCATTTTTTAAGTGAACCTTCGTTACATGGGGGGTCTCCACGAGACATTATTCATGTCTGCGCTCATGTCTGGCTAGGAAAATGTCTAGTGGAGACCACAATCAGCCAGACAGATTTTCTACCCCGCCATCTTTTTTTGGATTTTTGGCCCGACATCTATGTCTGGACATGAGCTGTCACTTTGGTGTCAATTTTTCAATTTCGTTGAAGTTTTCAAGAGAAGAAGCGATATGAAAAGGCAAGGCATGAAATGCCCACCACACAAAATTTGACGTTCGTTCCACCATCTTGTGTTTGTGCTTGCCAGATCGGTCCGACATGAATAATGTGTTCCTGAAGTTCACCTCTCATAATTATTATTATTATTATTATTGAAGGGTGAGATGCACCACGACCTTAAGATCTATTGTGCCCCATACAAATCCTAGACGAAGGAACATCCCTCTCGTCATTATTCCTATTGGAATTGGTTAGAGAGAGCTTCGCTCACACTTAGCCCAGGTGAGAGTTCCATAGGTCACAGCACTTCATCAAGACCAATTTCCATAAGAAATCACAGTAGGAGATTGGGGGCTATGAGTTGTTGATCCTCTGCTGTAATTTGGTATTTACCCAAGCACTTGAATCTTTTCTGTGTTAATGCCCCACATTCCACCAGTATGTGTTCTGGAGTTTCACTGGACTCATCACAAAATCTGCATGAGTCTTCATCTGATAGACCTAGCTTCCTGAGATGTCCACTGAGTTTACAATGCCCCGTTAGAAACGCAGTCAGAATGCGGAGTTGTGTTTGTCAAGGCTGATGCAAGCTTTGAATCTCTTCAGGTTGTAATTACCTAGCAGTTTCTTTGCCTGTCTTAGGCCTCTCATAATGACAGATATCAGTACTGACAGCACATTTTCAGAAATCACAGGTTTAATTATTTACAATGTATATTTATGTAGAAAAGTTTTGATGCAGATTTCTATTATATTTCAAACATTTAACCAGTAGTTCATACCAACACATAAATGCAAAAAATTAAATTATTTAAATATGCATATCTATTAAAAATATACCCAAAATTTATTTAAGTTATATTTTCAAAAAATATATATGCAATCAAAAAAACAAAAGAATATTAAAAAAATAAAAAAATAAAATGAAACATACCAATAAATTGAACTTAAGTCAAAATAAAAAGTAAAATGAGTGCTTGTGTGTGTTGTATATTATGTCCTTGAAATTCTGTAGCCCTCTTAGTTTCAGTTCATCAGCATTGCACTTTTTTTTATTTTGTTTTGTTTAATACGTAGACACGTGTAAAATCCATTATAATCCCCGCTTTCTAATATTCAGCTGCCATAGCATGTGTGGATGCGCTTTCCAGTTATGCCTTTATTTCCCTCTTTACATTTAAAAAAAACTTTACACTATCAAGTAAATTAGTTGTAGTAGTAATAGTAGTAGTAGTTATATCACTTTGTTTTCGCTTTAAATTAATATAAAAATACAAATTGAATTACATAATAAAAAAAATTAAAAAAAAAAAAATAAATTTATATAAATCTAAAAACTATACATAAGTATAAAAATAAATACAGTTTCATTTTGTATATAATACACCCATAGTATTATATAAATTATGTATCTAACAACAATTTAACAAGAATGTAGTTTTTTTGTTTCTTTTTATTTTCACTGAAAATTTTGTATTTCCGTTTCTTTTTCGCTTTTTTTTGTAAGTTTTCACTTTTTTTTGTGTGTTTTAGACACGATGCACTTTAAGAAGATAAATTATAGTTTTTCTTTATTTATTTTTAATTACTAAGTTTTAAACTTTGCACTTAAAACATTACCTATGTATGTTTTTTTTTTTTTTAAGAATGACATATAGTAGGGTTCTCTGTCGTTAATTGAATTATATTTTGTTTTTAAATAAATTAGAGAAAAAAGTCCAGAAGAGAGAATGTGAAAATTAAAATAATAAAAAAAAAAATCGTTTGGATGATTTTTTTTTGTTGTATTTTTATATCAATAAAACTACTAATTATTTTGATTGTGGCGTTGGTGGTGGCGCAGCGCCATTAATTATTTTAACATATTTCTTAAGTAATTCAACTTCGTCGCCCAGATGAAGCGCTTCCACACATGCTTTAAAGTAATCCGTTGTAAAACATTTTTGCCTATATTGACGGAGGTTAAGGAAATGTTTTTAAAATAATTGTTATTTTTTGTTTTAATATAAATCTGTGAATAAAAATAAATTGATGGTTATATTTGCTTTGGTTCCTTCTATAATTGACTGAAATTCTATATTTCCCAAGACGTATACAAATACATATGTATACCGTGTGTAGTTTGTTTTTATTATTCCTAAATTAACAAGCGGAAGTCCATAAATTTTGTGGCGATGCAGACAGAACAATCATTGAGTTTCTTCATCACTTCGTAGATTTGGTTATTAATTTTTGAAGGACGTTTTCACCGTTATTTTTTTTTAAATAAATGTAAACAAATTTTTTATTATAAAGTTTATCATTTTTTACATTTGCCAAAATGTCATGAGTTTTGTTTTTCTTTTATCTTTAAGTAGGCGAACCCATTGCAATATTTCATCTCTGATCAGCAAAAAACGTTTGTCTCTGTGTTATGACTCGAGAGTCGAGACTTATGATTTAATCATTTAGACAAATGTTAACGTCTTGTCTTTTGGCACGTGTGACGTTATTTGACACCGGGTACTTTAGATAAATTATTGAGTGTGACTGAATATTAAAAGAAATTCAAGTACCGAAATTCGCAGGGTAGTTAGACCGTATATTACAAAATATGGATGTGTTTCCAAATTGTTAGTCCTGTTTCGCAGAAATATTTTAATGTCTAAAAGTAAGCGCCGGCCGTGGCATAGTGTGGTATGCTGTCTCGGGTTCAATCCCGGCAAACATCAAAAAGCTTATTCAATATGCCACCTTTGCCGAATGTTTGACAAGCATTCGTGATAAGCTTCTCAACTCGCCGTATGGAGTAGGAAAAAGGGTAGGTCTTTTCCATTCGTGCAAATAGGTATGTATATGTACAAAACGCACACAAAAATGCTTGCGAGGAGCTATGCTCGGTTCTACGTAGGACTGCTAACGCCTAATATTTACTTAAAACTGACGTTAAATTAAAAAATAAATAATCACAGATTCTTTATATACATTCAAATGTAGGTACATAAATGTAAGTATCTCATCATTCAAACAAACTCAAATAAGATAAGAATGATGATGAACACTTTCCAGACTTGGATGCTTTGACGGTATTTTTGTCAGCGATTAGTATGTACTACCGAAACCAAAATTTTGGTTTTACTTTTCAAGACGAAATATACCAAATAATCATACAAGCGTGTGAGGCCAATGACCGCGATGCCCAATACATTTTAAAATACTTATTCGAAAATATTTTATTGTTTTTTCTCAATATGAACATCGAGATTTTGTAAATGAAAGTACCAATTATTCATTGGAAATTCTGTAAACAATTAAAAATAACGTCTGTATGCAAAATTTACATTTTATAACTGACTCACCGGCCATCTATGAATTCACCGGCCTTCTTTCGTCGAAACCATGTATTACGAGTGGATATTTTGAGAAAATCTAAATTCAGAAATTTGCACAAAAAAAAGCAAAAAATAAATCACCTTTAGACAAGCACGTATACATTATGTACATTTTCAATATATGCCAAAATGATTGATTGGTTTGAGTCCGATGGTCTAAATTTCGTTTACTCTTTCTTCAAACACATTGCACGATTCTTTTTTGTCTTTTTTTTTGTTTAATTTTTCTATGGAAATGAGCAAAAATATAAAAATGCGTCGTCACGAAATATCAGGAAATTAGATAGGGCTTTGGACACAGCGACGTTGATTGGGAATACACAATTAGCAATCAATATTAGCGAAGGTTATTGCATTAGTAATATTGCTTTCGAAAATCGGCCAGTGAAGAATTGATCGCTACCCGACTGACTTAAAAGACTAACCTATATAAAAGATAGGCACTGTGTAATCCTATCGAAGCCTAATAAGTGTTCGATAATGATCTAGTTAGAGCATGCACACAGCTGACCAACTTTTTGTTTTATTTTTATAGCATGGACATGTAAATTACTGACATGGCTATTAAAAAGAGTGTTGACAGGCCCAGAACTGTTCATCAGAACTGTCGCTCCACCGGTTCCATTCTATTTTCTATTTGTCATACAAATGTACATTAATGCGTAGGGACTAACAAAAGTTCGCTTAGTTGGTGTCAATTTAATAGTTTTTGAAAAAAAAGGTGTAATTCTGCAGCTTATAATCTAACAATATTTATTTCCAAATTTCAGAACAAAAGGTAAAAATGGAGACGAGAAAGAGAAAAATAGTGACTAAAGCTCGGTTGAAGTTCCACCGCCAGCACAGGAAGAAATTCGCTTTGCCATTCTCTTCGGTAGAGGTGGAGAAATATCGATAGTTATCGGTAGTTGGCTTTAGACTATCGTTTTCGATATACATATATCGATAGTTTTTTCCTCTTAAGGGTAACAATAAAAAAAGTTAAATGCACCATATTAAATATATTTTCTCACCGAGAGAGATTAGATTCCACGTTTTAAAAAAACCCGGTCCAGCTTTTTAGGTTCAGAGTCAGACATCATAAAGTGCATACCTACCTACGTACATATATGTAGATAGAGAGAATTGAGAGAATAACTCGTATTTCTACTTTGCTGACTCATAAAGGGGGGGAGTTAAGAGAAAGACAAATAATAATGCCCCTATTCCTACGCTACTGACTCATAAAATGGGGAAACCCCTTTTTAAGTTAAAGCCATTTTGACAGTCGACTTATTAGATCGGGTTCCTGTGTGAAACTTTAAATATACTTAGTTCGTTAGGTATCGACCATTTAAGGAAATTTTTGAAATTCTATATTTAAATGGCTACCAAAAACAATCGATAGTGGTCAAAAAGTATCGATTGTTTTCGATACTCTTCGGATTTCGACGTAACTCACGCCAGTCAAAATTCTGCACGAATGCCAAAATGCCTACGGAATAAATGCACTATCTCTTGTTACCATTTCAAAGTGGTTTCAAAATTCCAGACTGGCCATTTTTCTGTGGAGGACGAATCTCGTGAAGGTCGACACAAATCCTCGACCGACGATATAAATGTGGCTCTTGTGAAGGCTAAAATTGACGAATATGCCAGGATGACACAGGAGATGATAGCGGATGGCTTGAATGCTATGGCTGTGTCACGAATTTTAAATCATCATGATGGGCTCTAAAAATGTTGAATAAAGAACAAAAAGAGGCTCATGTTCGTTTTGCTCAATATTTCCTGGATGAATTTGAAAATGGAGAGACAAGCTGCTTCAATAAGATCGTTACAGGTGATGAATCTTGGTTTTATAAGTACGAACGGAAAACCAAACAGCAGACCATGATATGGAGACCAGAAGGTGCAAATCCTCCAGTAAGGGCCAAACAACAAAAGTCAGCGACAAAAGTTATGATGTAGATGTACTTCACTAGGGCGAAAATGGTCGCCATCATCCCGCTTAGAACTCATCATACAGTCACTGCTAATTGGTATCTGAATTGCTTACCACAAGTTTTCAAAAAAATTACTAGGACACCAAAGAGCATCTGTGTCGTTACTTTTTGCAGAACAATCATGCGCCTGCGCACACTGTTGAAAAAACCGACAACTTTCTTGCGCTCTCGGAAATCAATGAAATTCGCCCAGCACCTTATTCTCCAGATCTAGCACCGTGTGACATTTGACTGTTTCCGAAAATAAAAAAAGATTTGAGGGGAAAAATCTTCACATCTAATGAAGAAATTATAGGTCTGTTTGGTATCTGTGGAATTTTTAGCTCGCTCTCAAATATTAAAATAATTTGAAAAGTGGGGGAAAATCCTCTCAGCAGTGGAAAATTCGTAAGCAAAGTAAACTAACACGTTTCCGTAAAACCTCCAAATTTGTTTTTGTTTCCACTAACAATGAAAATTATGACATTTCACAATTGTCAGAATGGCTGGTTTGACAGATTCGATGAAACTACGCGGAGAAAAAGACCGCGTAAGTTTGCGTAAGTTTGTGTACGCTCTCAGTGGAGGGGAAATTTTTTGAACTGTAATTTTTTTACGAATATTTGGGGTTAACAAACACGAAATTCGTAAGAATCTTACAAATGTGTACGAATTCGTAGGTTACTAAACAGACCTTATGAATGCAGTCAATGTCAAAATCGAAAAGCTCTAAAAAGACGAATTGGAAAGCTTTTTGAAAGATAGGTCTATCGGCCGAAGAAATGTATTGAAATAAATTGGAAATATGTGTAGAAAATAAAAAAAGAAGCAGATTAAATATCTAAAGTTACAATTATTTTTGTGCTTTATTATTTAATCAACAAAGCGAACTTTTGTTAGTCCCTATGTAGGTACCTTAATAAACTCACACATCTGTTGGTTAGCAATTTATCCGTCACAGAATGACTAACTAACTAAAATAATAAAAGTTGTATATTTAAATTATTACCATGCTTCCTTCAGAACGTGATGATTTTGTAAATGGTTGTATTTTGAATTATGAATTTCACGACGAAGAACCAAAGCAACTTTTTTTTTTCCTATATTCACAGAAATTCTTGGTAAAATCTAATTTATTTTTATTGTCATATGAATGTACATATGTATGTGATTGGTTTTGGAAACTCACTTGCACAATCGATGCACTGTTGTTTCTCGGAACAATTGGTAGCAATCTTCACAGATACGATCCAGCCGGAAGAACATTGATTTATTGTAGACACCTTTGCATTCTAAGTCAAAAAATGTGCTTCTCTTGGACAAACTGTGATTGTGTGGCAGGGTTGCAATAAAGGGGACCAATACTAGAATCAGCACCACAGAGATCTTTAAGTTGCGGGAACACATCTGAAATTAAAATAAACAAAAACTGATTTTATTTCCAAAAACCAAAAAAAAAAAAATAAATTATAAAACACTGAGATACGAATAATTTGTTAAATTTATTTACTGTGCGCTTTTTGTTATTGTATTGTAGTTCGAATTAGTGAATCAGTAATTAAAAAAAAAACCATTAATTCCATTGGGATTAACCATGTGAATAGACTGCAAATTAAACATATGAATCACTTCAATACGGTATACATAGATACATGTACTACATACATACATGTACGATTGATGGAATCGGATGATTAAAATTTCCAACTAAGAGATTTTGCATTGTTTCAATAATAGTGGGAAAATGATCCTATCTTGGATATAATATTTTTGTAAGCAACAAATAGCTGTCTTTAGTCATCACCCCGGAAATGACAACAATTGGCTTAACATTTTTAAACTTTAAAAATCCAGGTTCTCATGAATCATTTCTGCAATTCGCCTGCAGTTTAATATCAAAGCGCATAATCTTATGATGATTATAAAAATATACCTACTGATTCTAGATAAGCACTTTATACCAAGCTTAACAAACATTAATTTCCATTTACAACAAAGTAATCGTTACTGCGGTAGGTGCGCACTGCTGCATTATGCAGGTGCATCATTCAACATTTCTATACGTCAGAAAGACTTATCGCATCCTACATACAGCACTCAATCCTCAGCAACTGTATATCTATAGCTACAGAAATCCGAGCAACAACAAACGACATCGATTTAATTTTAGAATTCTCTGAATGATGCACCTCTACACCCAGGAAGTGGGCCAAGATGCAGTTCGATCACTATTCCAATCCAACTATAGCTTAACCACCACTACAGGATCGCACACAGTGAGCAACCGGTGGTAGCTGTGCGGTGCGGTGGTTCGTTTGTTTGTTGGATACACTTAACCGATAAGAAACACTCATAAAATAAGAATACTATGTACTAGATACATCCATACGTACATATCCTGCGCAGCGGAATAAAAATAGCATAATTTCAAGATCAATCTTATTGCCTATCTAGTGTGTGCAGTGCACCTAGAGAGCGCATATTGTTTCTTCATCTCCAGTTGCTGACTTGTTGGAGATGGTTACATCGGCGACGGAGTCACTCGACGAGATGAAAGAAACCACAGCGCCAATAAGTGAGCCAAGTTTCCCATGGGGGATCATGTTCACCACTACCGCCGGCATCAACCACGTCAAGCAACTTACATTAATTTCCCTCGTTAACAGTTGGAAAGGAAATCGCATTACAGATTTTCATAGCATTACGGTGCATGTGTGGGCTTCCATGTTATGAGTAGGCTCTGCTGCCTTCTTCTTGCACAAATCCACGGACCTCACAACAAAATGATTTGACATACCACCCGATACGGGTGGCGGTGAGTTATAAATAGATGAGAAAACGAAATCGCTCGTGGAATATAAAATGTACAACAACAAAAAACTCCAAGAAAGTCTATTTTTAGAAAACAATAGTCTGAATGAAAATCCATTTCAATAGATCCGGCTTCTCAGAAGGAGAATGAAGGAGCATGGGAAGCGCGCGATCGCGCGAAACAGAGATTTGCTACTGCAAACATGGGGTTCCGTAGTTTTACCAAAGAGTAAAAAGAACCTGTCAAGGCTATAGAGTCTGCAAGAAAAATCGTAGTAGAGACACAGTCGAATCTATGCACCAATTTATCCGTAAAATATTCTCGGATGAAAGTATGCCTAATGAAGGGAACCTTAGCATTGTTTGCCCCATCCATAACGAAGGATACCCTCTGAACTACGCCAACCACAAAGCCATCAGTCCTCTAAGCATCGCCTACAAGATCCTATCTGCCGTGTTGTTGTAAATGCTTTGCAGCCGTTTGTCAACAAGCTAGGTCCGTATCCTTGTGGCTTCAGGCCAGGAAAGTCCACCATTCACACGACGGCAGATCTTGGAATGAACCAAAGAGCTACAAATCGGTACCCACCACCTTTTCATCGGTTTATAGGAGAAGGAGTTCAGCGATATCGACTTAGCTAGAAGATTGAAGGTCCGACGACTAAGATGCCTGGGTCATACAGAGCAGATGCACAACAATAGCCGCGTTTTATCATCACCCATGATCCAGATTGGATCATTGGGGTGTATGCATTACAATAACAATACGAGATCTTGCTTTTCATTTCGATCTATTTTCGTGATCCAAAAATTAGTTCGGCTATTTCTCAGTAGGATGCACTTTCGCTTGTGAATTTTGCTTATCTGTGTCTGCGCTAGAAACCCGTGCTAAATATCTGTGTCTGTGCTAAAGGTTGTGTATAAAAACGGCAACTTCGCACTAAATGTCTGTGTATGCACTAAAAAGGTGTGCAATATAGTCCAGTTTATTTTATTATGCCCGTGATCTGATCCGGATCAGATCAGCATAATAAAACGTGGCTAATGCTGCAACCCGGAAAATCTTCGATTCCATTCCCGATGGACGGTGCAGTAGAGGAAGATCGCGACTTAGGTAGCGGAAGGGGACCTTAACCAACTTAGCGTGCATCCAATTGGAGGCAGCTAGTTAAAGATCGAGCTCACTGCGGACTGCAGCATACATATACGTATATGTATACCCACATTACGTACGTATATTTGTATGTGGAGATCGAGGAGTTTGAACTTTTTTCTCCGCGTGACGTTGCCCAAGTTTTATGTTAATATGTATCCGTTTTTATTTTTAGCTTTAAAATTGGAGGTACATAGAAGGATGGAATTTAAATTTGAATCTGTTAATCAAAAGATACTCGTAGAATTTAAATGATTTAATTGTTAAGAATTTTTTTTTTTTTTAAAGACAAATAGTGTATTATACAATCCGAGCAGGATCGGTTGCAGCTTTTCTGTATGTTTTTCTGTGAACGGTAATGCTGCGGTTAAGCAGCACAATGTGGCTATGGTAAAGCAGAACAATGCCTTCCTCAACCGTTCCAACCACACGATGCGACGTAATATTGGATATAGCATTCCCTTTCACTGCGCTTACAACTCACTTAACATGTATCCAAGTAAAGACATGACCAAGAGTAGCAGCGAGTCGCTATCGAACCAAAAGCACTTTAAGTCATCTGCCCGAGTCAGAGGCAGAGTTGAAGATGAAAAAGGGATGCTCCTACTTACTAAAGGTATAGATATGTACATATGTACGTATAAAGATACTATGATATTATATATTATCGATCGGGTGAAGAAGGATTTCACATCGATTACATCTGGTTAAAGGTGGTCGCACATCGATGATCATATAGAGCCGCAATTCACCGCTGAAATGTTATAATCGTTCGGTGCAATTGATCTGTTTTCTTTACAGTTTGGGCACCATTGCTGTTGCTGGTGCAATAAGAAAATGAAGAAATAAACTCCACATGCACACTGCACAGATGTACATATATGTATATATTACTCTTTTATAAGAAATAACTTGCCTTTGAGGTCTTACGTGCGTAGACTTGAGGACTGTCGACGGACTTTCGATTGAATTTGTTTTATTTTTGTACGCGAATGAATATTTATAAATATTTTTGCCGGGATAATTATATGCTTCGGGATCTCTAAGCAGCACACCTGTTGAGTAAACTTACACGTGATAGCCAGTGTTTTCTTTTTATAAGTTTATATTAAATTTGATGGTTTTAAATAACTGAGGAGGACCTTGCATCAAGAGGACCTTGCATCAACAGGGAGGCAAGCTCAAATTTTTAATCCAACGGTTTTTTTCATTTACAATTTGAACAAAAAAAAAAAAAACAATCTTTTGGTGCATAGCATAACCGAAGCAGTTGCGACGAAAAATAAGGGCGTCATTGCAAAATTTAGATTTGCCACTGTAGTGCGTTTGTTGCAACAAGGCGGCAGATCCGTGCTATTACACTGATTACACTGATTTTTCCATTTATTGTTTAACTCCAAATCCAAGCGTTGATTGATGGTTCGAAATATATATATGTACTAAATAACTCAATAAATTAATTATATACTACGTCCGCTACGTCCAATTTATGGTCGTCATAATTGTCCTAGCAGATCAACAATTGAGCGTCTAGTGGAAAAATTTGAATCCACAGGCACAGTACAAAATTTTCCCGTGCCAGTGGGACAAAGAAGTGCCCGTAGTGTCGAGAATATTGCTGCCGCAATCTTCAGTTGAAGCCCAAATGTGTCTCTCACACGTCGTTCTCAAGCGTTGGGCATCTCTGTGACGTCGTTGTGGCGAATTTTGCGAAAAGATCTTGGCCTACATCCTTACAAGATTAAATTGACGCAAGAACTGAAGCCAATTGGATGATATGTACTTGGAGGACATGTTGTTCCAACAGGACGGCGCCATAAGCCACACAGCGAACGTCACAATCAATTTATTGGAAACCAAGTTTGGAGAACGTGTTATCTCACGAAATGGTTCAGTCGCTTGGCCGCCTCGGTCGTGAGATTTGACGCCGTTAGACTATTTCCTGTGGGGCTACGTCAAGTCTATGGTCTATGCCAACAAGCCAGCGACGATTGATGAGCTTCGTACGAATATCGAACGTGAAATTGCAGCAGTATCGGCCGATTTATGCTTGAAAACCGTCGAAAATTGGGTTCAGCGTCTGGACTTCTGCAAGCGTGCCCGTGGTGGCCGTGCAAAGGAAATCGAGTTCCATACATAATGGCATCGAACGTACTTTCACAGGAATAAAGAATTTCATTGATATCCAAAACCGTTTTTGTTTTATTTAAAAAAAACTCTTGTAGCGCTCTTATTGAAAAACCCTTTAGATCAAAATCTAGAAGCAAATATTTATGTATATCAAAACATTAAAAAATCGCAGCAATTACTAATCTTATTATTTAACCTTAAAACTTGATTAAAAATATGTGAAAATATGCAAATTTGTTCAAAGCTTATCATTTCAAAACATAAATGTAACAATTATTTTTTTAGAGCTATTTTTGATTTCCAACAAAAAGTTAAATTTGGACTTGTCCCTTGTTGATGCAAGGTCCTCAATTGATGAAATTGAATTTAAAACATTTTCTCCCTTTTAATCTTGTTTATAACGGTTTTGACTGTCATTTGAATTGAATTTTAGACAAAAGAAAAGTGAAAATGACATTAGCAACTTAGTTGTTTCAAAATTTGTTATTACTAAATTGGCCAAAAGAAAATACAGTAGGTTCGATAAAAATCAAGTTGTAGTTGACTTCAAGGCAGGTCTAAACCAAAAAAAACTAGCCGAAAAGTACAAAATGGAATCATCGACAATGTAGGATATTAGAAAAATGTTTCAGAGGGGAAAACCGATTGAAACCATTTATTCTTAAGGACGTCCACGAAAAAAAACAGTCCGAACCGACCGGGAAATCTAAAAGATGGTCGTAAAAGACCTTTTATTGTCCTCCAAAACAGATCGTTAGCGAACTTAATCTTTCAATTGAAGCAAGGAACGTACGGAGAGGTTTAAAAGAAGCTGCTTTGTGTCCTTTTCGACCATGTAGAAAGCCTCTACTGACTGCTAAGCATATACAGAAAACGTACCATTTTGTTGTTCTAGTTAGTCCTTGATCAATTTGCTTAGGCTTATCGTTTCTTCGACTGGATTCCGCAATAAACGATTTAAATTGGTCCGAGACTAAATCACTTTTTAAATTTGTCCGAAACTAAGCTCTGATAGTAAGTTTAACTTTATTCCTTTTGATAGAAATATTCATGTTAGATGAAAGAATGGGACACGTCTTCAGCATCAACATTGTCGCCCTATGGTGAAGTATAAAGAAGGTTCGATCATGGTGCGGGGATGTTTTGTTTTGGCTAAGGTTGTGGTCCGCTATATGAAATAAGTGGTATTATAGATCGTTTCCAATGTAGGGATATACTGGAATCCCAAAAGCTACCATTAGCTGAAAATAAGATACCACTGCGTTGGGTCTTGCAACAAGATAATGACCCAAAGCATCTTCTAAAGTTACAAAAGAAGTGGTTTGCGAAGAAAAAAATGATTGTATTAGAATGGTCCTCTCAATCGCCCGATGTGAACCCTATCGAAAAGTTGTGACCATTTTTAAAGGGTAGGTTCAATGAAATGCGCATCCGAAAACTATCTTTATGCGTCATTGAAAAATGAATAATGGAGCATTACAAAAGCTGTAATTGAAAATTTACTGTCGTCGATGCCCCGAGGTAAGAAAAAACCAACGGCTAATGGCAAAATATTAAGTATTTAAGTTTTGCACAGGCATGAAATAGAGTTGAGTTCAATTTTTTGATAAAACATTAAAAATTATCAGAGCAGGACTTCGTTTTTTTCCTTTAATTGTATGCTAATGCAATACGTTTTTTTGTATTATCAAAGAATTTTACGTAGTATCTTCCTGTTCACTAGAATTTACAAAAGAAAATTTTTCAAAAAAAATTCGATATGTTTTGCACAACAATGTATAACCTCCTAAAATGTATATATTGTACAGTGGATTCCGCTTATTTGGGACACTTCGGGTCAAGGCAGATTTCGTCCCATTTAAGCAGTTGCTCCAATAATGCGATGAGACGATCAAGTAAAAAACTAAAATGTTTTGTTCTTTATCATTTGTCCCAGTGAAGGGATAAATATTTTAAATTTTCTTCTTAAATTTTGTATGGGTCTGTTGGAGGTGGAGCACAGTCCATCTTCTACGCCCTTAGTTAACTGGCATAAGTAGCCAAGCCATTCAAATTTAATACAAAATATCTCTAATTTAACATGTCCTTATTTTTTATATACAATTTTTAAATTATGTTTTAATTTTAATACCGACAAATTACCCACTGTACGAGTGTCCCGGTTACTTTTCGGACTGTATTGCTGCTTCTACAAACCGAATACTCTTTTATCAGATATTTTGGGATTTGATTTGATAAAAAAAAACTGTTTCCGATGCCAAACACCTCATGCAATAGACCATCAAGCATACTAATGTATGAGAATTGGTTTGAAAGATTGCCCAAGATACGTACATACACAAATGTACGAGCTTTCTACCAAATTCATTTTTGAGAAGTGTATCTCCCATCGTGTGTCATTGCAATTTAGTTGTATACCCTGCGCAACAGCAGCCACTTAGTCTATCCACTATCTGTACGGACCAGGTGGAGATGGATGGATTTTGTTTTTGCTTGCGTTCAAAATGTATTTTAGCCTCAACTTGATTGACAGTCTAAAGACCTGTGTGTGAAAGCACATACTAAGTCTCACAGTGGTCAAGTGGATATAAGATAATTGTACTTAATTTAAAGCATTTAATCGCCCCATTATAGTCTGCCTACATCAACTACCTGTTTAATGGAAATTGGAATATTATAAAAGAGTAGATGAGAAAAAAAAACTGCGAGTGCGCAATTTGCAGCATAGGGGAAACAACGTGCAATCATATTTTACACGCGCAATTAATGCGCACCCGGTGCACATGCGCACAAAAACACAGACACACCGACAACGACTCCCCATCTAGAGATACCATTATAATGCCTTCCTGAAGCGCGGCCCAGCTCAACTACAGACTTTATACGCAAGCCCTCAACAAGATCTTATCAATTAAGTTTCCACCCAGAATTAACCATCCTGCCCACCATGAAGTTGCAATAACAACTTTTTCCTGAGTCTCCGGGTGTACACGCCACCTGCAGCAACAGCAGCATGTCGCGGTAGTGCTAGTGATAGCCAAATGGGAGCTGCTGCTCTTCTGAACTGTCTGCCTCAGTGTCTGTTTTGGCTCCGTTGGCGGCATGTATCCATTGACCAGTTGTTCGTTGAGAAGATACTCGTCCATACTAGATGGGAGAAGGTAAGCCCGACTTTTTTATTTTTCTTAATGGACTTAAGGAAACTTGATTTCTGATTATTATTTGTTGGCTATTAATAAAGATATTTCAGTTAGCCAAGCTGCCGCTATCTCATCAGTATCAGATCTGATAGGACAGGATGATCTTTCACTTCGGAAGTGAAAAGTCGGTCTCTCTGATTTTTTATTAAGTCATTAGCGGTGCGTACCTACATATTTGTAAAGGCATTAGCCCAACATTATAGCTTAAACTTCACACTAATTATACTTAACTTACAACTAAAAAGCTTGCATTAACTTTTGTTTAATAATATACAATTTTAACCTGTCGCTTGATATGCTTCGGGTTACTTTAACTTTATTATGAGCCGATAACTATAAAGTGGGTTTTATGTCGACTGTAATTAATTATCAAAAAACTAATTTTGACTTTATTATGTACTAAAATAATTTTAAAGTGCACTTTAGCGCCATTCTACTTAGTAGGGGCATGAGTAGTTTTAAATAGTCTACATTACATTCATTTATGTAAAGTATCTTTTTCTCAACTTAATTTACTGTGTGTACATCATACTGGTAGAATATATAAATCTCAATGTCACGCTTTTAGCTGTCAATCTTCCGCCACGATAAACACAAAAACTAATACACACAATAAAGTAAAACTTCGTATTCCCGTTCTTTAACATCATGTGCGGGCTATAGGCCGAATAACCATTGAAATTAGTTTATACGTAATATTATTTAAATAATTTAAAAAAAAAAACACTAGCGAATGCCACTTTCTGGTGAAATGTCACTTATTCAAAATACAAATACAATCCATACTTCTTTTGTGGATTGTATTTGTTGGTACATAGGTAGTTTGCAAACCTTGGGGTGCGATCGCACTGTCTTTGATTCTTTGAACTAAATGACTATGTATGTATTGTAATTATTTTTTAGACATGGACGAAGCCGGGCGGAATAGCTAGTATGTATATAGAAAATGTATAAACAAAACTGGGCGTAAAACTGCACCACATTTTTACTTGTTGTGAATAGAGATTTTTTATGACAAGTTCTCTAGGATTTTCGTGTACATACATATACGGAAATCGTTTGATTACTGACATGCCAATCAATATGACTCAGGATGATTTTCTTGAAAAACCTGCCTGCATTTCAAATCAATCAATCATCCACGTGCATGGGCCATTAAAATGTGCGTGAGCTGACTTTTCATTTTTTTTAAAGCGTTGTTCAATTTGAATCGTTCATTTTTTACTGGACAGCTAAAAATTAATCACAAAGTTTAAATATAAAAAAATAAGCGAAATTGAAAATAGTTAGCAGCATGGAAGCCTCCAAAATGCTATAGTGTAGAAAAGTAGCTTCATCGCCCAGCGGCGTCATTAAAGTTTGGGATAGGTTAGATTAGGAGGGTCGTTTGCAGTGAATGCAATTTCACCCAGAGGCCGTAGAGGTCCATTGTGAATACCCTAGTTGTGAATGTAGAAACATGCATTTAACAAAACCAATTTGATCTTATAATAAATCTCTTAAGGTTTGTAAGCGGTATCTTAGGCAGGTCATCTAGGCAATCAAAGAACCGTGCCCCCATACAAGATAGGCGCCGTTCTTGAAAATCCAGGCAGTGGCATAGGAGGTGTGCTACAGATTCTACTAAGCCCTCATCCATACAGCTTCCATAGAAGTCATTTGTAAGGATGCCGTATCTTCTAGCCTTGTTTCCTACAACACCGACGAGTACATGGATTTGGCTTCTTCTCATATAAAGTAGGGATAATATTTTTTTCTGATCGACTACGAGCCCCAGGTTGCGGGTTATGGCACAATCCCTAGAGTTGCTGTTAGATGTTTAGCTGTGTTGCAAGCCGTTAAGTTCTGTCTGTCAGCTGGAGACAGTCTGTCAGCTGGAGACAGACATATCGGAGCCTTTCCTGGCCAGTTCGTCTGCTGTTTCGTTCCCTTTTGTTGTGTTATTTTCGTATACCCTACCCAGCAGAGTAAACAAATTTGCGGTTTGAAAATCGTGTCTCATGATGATGTCTATGCTTGGTTAGGAATCAAGGAAACGCGAATATTTTAAATGACAACCTTTTAGTTTATATATCTTGAAATCAAATTTTTTGTGAATAGTAATGACTCTGGTGTAGAATTAAATACCGACAACTCTATTTGGATTTAAGAAAACTGTCCAACCAATAATATCCTAGAAACTCAAAACTTACCATCCGATTGAGCTGAAACTTAGACAATATATTTGTTATGAAGCGAGAAGTAGGTACACGTAAATTAAAAGTAAGCTGTTAGCTGTCACCGTGCATTGCTGTAGTAATAACTTTGAGATTTTGGTTTTTATGGCCATCTATCGGGAAACTTGAAAACTTTTGATTTACAAATATTTCTCATTTCATAACAAATATATTTTGTAAGTTTTAGCTCAATCGGATGGTTTTGAAATTTTGGTGTTCCAGCGCCATCTATTGGAAAAATTGAGAACTTTTGATGTACGAACATTTCTCAATTCCGTCAAGTCCGAACCCACCTCGGACTATTACAAATATATTGTGAAAGTTTCAGCTAAATCGTACGGTGAATTTAAAAATATTTGAGTTCCAGCAAACTGGAAATTTTTTGATGTACGAACACTGCGAACGTGGTACGACTTCGTGGTCGCCGTGGCCATGGTGGTTAGTGCGTTGGACTACCACGTTATGCTGCCCGGGTCTAACACCTAAAAGAATTTTTTCACGGTACCACCTCTTTCGAATGCCTGACAAGCATCCAAGAGTATCATTTGTCACGATTGAGCTTCTCAACTCGCCGTTCGGAGTCGGCAAAAAATTGTAGGTCCCTTCCATTCGTGCAAAAAAATATAACACGCACACATGAATGGTTGCGAGAAGCAGGCCCAGGTTCACCCGAGCTGTAGCGCCAACTAAGTAAGTAAGTAAGAACACTTCGAACATCAGAAAAAGTATTGTATATAGTGTAAGTTTCAGCTCAATCGGATGGTTTGTTTATGAGTTCTGAGGTATCAAACGAACAGCTCATTTTTATATATAAAGAAGATAAACATATGTATATTTGTTTTATGTTTTTGTTTTATGTTGCGTTTTTGTTATGTTCTGACACTTTTGTATATCTTTACCGGTCACCCCGCTCCCGCCAGCCGCCCGTGTATTTTCTCACGAAGAGAAGTACATCATTTTGAGTACTTCACGGGCGCTGAATATCTTAGGACGGCCCTGTATGTATCTATACAAAAAGAATTGGTTTTCTTTCTGTTAAATATTAAGTACGAATACAAAGATCAAGTATACCAAATTTACAGTGCAATGTTCTTTCACGTTCATTTCTGCTACGCTATTTGTGAACTGTGCAGATCGAGATGATTCAATTTTACATATGTACGTACTACCTAACATACATGTATGTTTTGCTTTGTTATTTCGTTTAACTGCTTAAGAGGATTAAATGCCTTGCTAATTATCAAAATTATAATCAGCTTACGTTTTTGATATGATCTTACATCAAATATTAAACAAAAATTATTTGGCACTTAAAAGCCAATGTTTACCGTTCGAATAAAAACCATTTTCATAAAAAAGAACAACATCCTCAGCGACGAGGGGGTTGAGTTGTGCGCGTGCTAGCAGTCATCTTTTTCTTAATACTTAATACATGTTCGTATCCATTAATTCGATGTGATAAAACACCCACAAAATCTCAGAATTTATCACTCGGATAAGTGGAATTGGAAAAAAAGAGAAATTATACGCTACCGCCATGGACAGCATTATTCATGCTTGTATAATTGTGAAGTTTCTGACTTCTCAATGGGATTTCCTAATTTATATATGGAGCCATCTGGACAAGTTATCAGATACTATGTATCTGTCCATCCGACTACGTGCGCCAGTCGCGTATAAATATCGTCTCTCAATTCTTAGCTCACAATTTAGAGAGATTGCATAATATCTATCATTACTTATACCCCCTAGATATTGAGTATCTTTGGCCACTACCTACATATATCACATGACAGGGTTTGTTGCGCGTGTGTACACACATATATAACAATTCGATCGGAATCGAATTTAATAGTTTGATAGATTGAATACTGATTCAATCCGGCAATAGTGTCATTGTGGTATGTGTTGTATCTATCACTTAATTTCAACACTTGTTGAGCGCGAAGCTGAATACAAATTGATACTTTACGCCTTGTTTGTCATGGCACTGTTCTGATCAGCAGACAGCTTGTCACCAATCTAATACCACCCAGTGTTAGAACTGATCAGTGTTAGATGATGCTTGGAGGTGGATGAACAATCACACGAAGAACGTAACAGGGTATGTACAGCGTACCACCTTGCCAGTTAATTATTGTTCAACAGCAACAATTGACGCACAGATATTTAAAGAGGTTTTTTTTTTTGGGTGGCCTGGTTACTGTTGCTGTTCGATCATTGACTATTAATTGATCAATATTCACATGCGCATGTTATATCAATTTCTAATTGGAAACACTGTAAACAACTTTTCTATGAGAGACAAATAGCTAGCGTGGATAAATGGTCATTTGGTGAAAATAAAGAGATGACATCATGGCCAGGAAATTTATTAGAAAAAAAAATCAATTCAAATAAAATGGTTATACTTTGATATTCAGAGCGTGTCGGGATAATAAATGTTATCTTGTAATGGTTAAGGTGATGGAAATGAAATGATTACAAGTATGTACATACATTGTGCAACACATAAGCGCGAAATGAATACATATATGGAATTTAAATTATATCCCAGGTAAAATTCTATATTCAAATTTAACCGTAGGATACACGCGCCTTGCCCAACTGACGACTGATGTGATGACTAATACCTCAAACATGTATAATGACCTTAGGTAGGAAAGGCACATTTTGGAGTCCTATAGAGTCTAACAGTATACGATATGATGTCGTATTTAGGTCCTATTGGGCACTGCGACCACACAAACGAACTTAAGCTGGGAATCCACGATACAATCGTTGTACAACCGCGAGTTGTACCGATATCAGTACAACCGTTGTATGTAGCACACACACTATACAATTTGCGTACGATTTTCATACAATGGTGCATGCAACCGCAGGTTTTCGATTCAAAGCGTTCGACCGTGCGATATCGGTACAACCGTTGTGAGCTTGCTTACACACGATAAAACCGTCGCATACAACCGCAAATTGCTTACAACCGTTGTACAACGATTGTATCGTGTATTTCCAGCTTTATAAGTAACGTAAGATAAGTAAGGTTAAATACCTAAGGCATTTGAAATATGGCTATGATATTGGCCTGTATTTAAAAATTATGGAATTACAGCATATCTCCACGGGCACTGGTTCGTAGTGGGGGTAAAGATAAACTTCATTCAAAATATGAATACATCTTAGATCACGAGCACGGATCCCGACCGCAACAAGAAAAAACAAAATATTCTGGTGCAAACCCGCGAAAGAAATCAATAAATTTTAAATAGGACAAAAATCATTTTGATTCCTTTTGACAATCGATAAAAAGTCGTTAGTCTTAAAAATGTCCTGCATCTATTTTTGCAAAAAAAAAAAAAAAAAAAAAAACAAATTGGGCCAGGCCCACCTCGGGCTATAACACTCTCACAGACAACGCCTTGACATCCTTGAATATGTCACTGAACATTTTTGGATTTTTACAGCATTTATTTACATACAGTGCACTCTCAATTTTTGCATTTTTGCAAATGAAAACAGACGTTGTTGCAAAAATTGAATAGATCGAACAGACAACTTAAACACTTTAAATAAAACCTTACGCACCGTTTTCTGAATTATCAAATAAAATTGAGTGTACATTTAGGAATTTTATTCTCATTAAAAAGAAAAGTTGTGCCTTCAAACATATTTTCAGAAACAAATCATTTATACGAAACTTAAATGCAGGTAAATTAATGAGTATGTACATATATGCATTTAAAATAAAATTAAAATTTTGGTTTGCAGTTGTTTTGCAAAAGATCGCTTCGCAGCAGCCTTATCGCGCATTTCCTGGAGTTGCATCATTTCTTCAATGTTGAAGCATTTTATTGCGTCTTCTTATTTTACTTTGGTTTGGGCTTGTCTCAATAATATTCATTTCCGCACTTTCAACAGAAACTTCTTCTTCTTCTCTGGCTTCTTCTACATTTTGCAGATTATCGGAGATCCATTCAGAGATACGAGTATCATCGCTGAAGAAGTGCTCGTCTTGAAACATCTGGTTAAGCATTGTTGTGAAAGGTCTGACTTTCTGATAAAATTATCATTTTAAAGTTTTCACTCACTTTAAAAAATTGGTTTCACTCGGGGATTCACCGTATTTAAAACAAAAAAAAAATCTAGATGCGTTGTTATTGCTATGCTAGACTGCGTCAAGACGATTTATGATGTCGGCAGAAGTTTGCTCTTGCCTGCATCACTGCATGAAGGCTTATACACACAATTTTCGTATGTTGTGAATTTTTTTTGTTCATATTTTTATTTATTGATTTTTTTTTTTTTTTTTTATTTATACGAAATCCATTTATGTAGATTGCAAATACATATAGAGGTTTGCAAAAATTTAGAGTGCACTGTATTTTGAAACTCCAATGACAGACGTCTTGTTTTTGATTAAGATTAGGTTTGTTTGATGTCCGCCCTAGGGCTCACTGAAAACGCACTGAAAATACTGTCTTGCGTTTGATGTCGATACTTGTTCTGCACTGGATTCGCCCTGGATATTTCGCCAGTGCAAGAAAAAAGGGCTGTCAGAACATTAAATTAAATCAATTTGTTTATTTTTCAAAAATGCAAAAATATTCGAAAATTAACAAAATTTGATTTATGTTAAATTTTCAAAGAATGTCAGCTATTTGCGTTCGATGAAATGGGGTTTGCACTGGGTTTCTTGACAACCACGAACATAATTGACACTAGTCAGTATACCCTAGGGCTGGCGACATCAAACAAACCTATTATTAAAAAAAAACTTAACACATCTCATATATTTTGACCCAAAATAAAACCTATGTTTTAAGATATTGATTGCCCATCCCTTTACATCATTCCATTTAAATGTCTATCCAACTCAACTTTAAATCCTTTTTGTCTCAAACATTGAATCCAAATGATTAAATCCTTAACACGTTTTTTTTTAATCAATTCTCAGAATTGCAAAATAGGCGGTGCAAAAAACTCTACCCTCTTCTTATATGTACATATGTATGTAGGTATGATGGCAGCGTGGCTCATACGGCACCATAACTGCCATCTGGGATTTAATTTTATTTATAGATTAATAGCATCATCTAATACTTCGTATTCAACTCCTCCTTCTCCTACCAGTAACTTTAACATCACAGCTTCGTACATCACAGCCCCTTCTTTGGAATAGTATTGATCATTGACACTCGTATATCTGCTAATTGGTTTCAAATTGCGAAATTGATGGTCTTTTATCCTTTGGTATACGCCGGTATTGAAGTTTGTGTGAGTAGTAGTCAGATTGTATATACGTCTGTACATGTTACGAGTATATCTAACAGCGTCGGCAGCTAACGTCAATATAATAAATAAAAAAATAAATAAAAGAAGAATACGACAAAGAAGGGTTGACAGTTCGACTTTTGACGTATGCAATTATACATACATACATATTTGCGATCATTGTCATCGGTAGCAGCATCATCGCATATCGAATGAGATTCAATAAAAAAATAAAGTAGTGTCACTGATTTCTGGGAGCGCCTCGTTCCGTGTGGTACATATATTCGTTTTTCAAGATCACACAAAGCCACATATAACATACAATTAACGTATAGTAACAAAGCGTCAGATAAGGGGAGGAGACACATGACAACTTTGCTTTTCAATGAAAAAGTAAAATACAATTAGGAATTGAAAAAGAATTTAATTCAAAAACATTTTATCGATGAGCCAATAGTCCACTTGGCAAATAATAGGCGTGTTTTTTTCATTACCTACATATAGGCTTAGAAAAAGCTTTCCATGTAAAATGCAATAACAACTAAACCTTTATAGAATTAGTTTAGCCTGGATAGCTATTGCTATCGGGTATTATGATATGAGTTAAGCCGCAATAAAACCAGTGCTTCCAAGTTACTTATATCGAAAAGCGTTGTACAAAATGTCAAAAATTAGCAAACGTCATGTTAATTATGAAAAAATCTCGGCAGAAAAGAATGTCATCAAAGGAGAAAATGGAAATAATCCAAAATAAAAGCTAAATTGAAAAATATTTACAAACTTCATGTTTTTAACTAGCCAAAGCAAAATTAATACTACAACTGAAGTGTCATTTATGTCACTATGATGCCCAATGCTGCCAGATGTCCATTGAGAACTTTAAGACGCGATAATCGTTTTTTTATGCGAACTTTTTCTTAGCCTATATGTAGGTTACAAAAAAACACGCCTAATGATTCAAGCATAGTAGGTACCTAATTGTTTTGACTGTTCGCCAGTGCAACTGTAGCTGTTCGATGGCATTGCTATCATTTCATTTGTTTCTATGAAACATCAAATCACTGGAAAATAAACAATATGTCATGATCTATTATTTTATTTGTCTAATGGTTAAGAGCAATCTGTTGACAAATTCGATGACAGAATACGAATTCTTCGATTTCTTAATATTGGACGAGTTCTCATAGCAAATAAAAAGAGCTTTGACGTAACTGGTCAGAGTTCAGTTAGAAAGAGGCTCGTGCAACCTTAATTAATTTATTTATTTGCTAAATGGAATAAAAATACGCAGAATTATGTATGTAAACATGTGGTTCATTGATTGATATGTAGTAGTTCAATAAATTGAAACGATTGTCATCCGTACAAATCAGTATAAATGACGTTTATTTTGTGTTCAGTGCAAAATGATGTCATAGTTATCTAGATTCTAGACAATTGCTATGGCAATTCTTGATTGCTTAAAAAAAAGACAATGGGTCTATTTTCAATATTTTCAATGATTTTTCCATTATCTAAATATAGAAAAAAAGTACATATTTAATAATCTGGAATAAATTCAAAGCGCAAGTCCCGTAGGAAAGTACGGCTTTTATTTGAATTTAAGGAACCACAAAATGCCTAGATCTAAGTACATAGATAGATATGTATGCATGTATGTATTTATGCTAGAAAATCTTAATATAAAAAAATCTAGTTTCACTGTGTTCGTACACGCTAGTCTCCGAAACCGCCTAACCGATTTCGATGAAGTTTTGTGAATATATGTATGGTTGGTTCCAGCTTGAAAGATAGGATAGTTCTGGACCCGATAGTTGGCGCTGGAATTAAGTTATTAACGAATTCTATATTTACTGACCAAAATGACTCATATTCACAATATCTACTGGTTAAGTGCCAAAAGAGAAATTACAAGCTTCGGACCCGATACGTTTCGCTGGAGTCAAGCTATTTACAATTTCAATCTTTACACTATCGTTAATTTTAAACATGAATTAATTGAGAATGTTTTACTGAATAATTACTTGAATCATAATTGGCTCAGTGAACGTGCTATTTTAGCAGCGAAAAATGTTGATGTTGATGTTGACGAAATAAATTTTCAGGTACAACAGTCGTTGCCATGATTGGATGTCTTTCAAATCAATCGACACTGTCATTGAGGAAAACGAAACGGAAACGAAAATGTTATGGAAGCAACCATTTTGAACGGAAAGTTTAAGGGCAATATCGTTCTGTTGCCACGTATCCCAATGATACCGTCAGAGACTATGTTCTTATTCAAACGGCTTTAATTTCCGGTTCGTTTGGGATTCGCAATGACAGTCAACAAATCATAAGGGCAGATAATGTCCATTTGTGGCCTGGACTTAAAAAACCCATATTTCTTCCATGGCCAATTATACATTGCATGCTCACATGTAGGTAAATTATCGAATCTATTCATATTGCCAAAAGATGAACTGACAAAATAATATTGTTCACCAAATCGCACTACATTAAATTTAAATTCATTACTATAATTTAAAACAACAATATTTTTTGGACTTAATAATCTAATTACATTTAATTTTTATCCATTATCAGTTAACATGACTGGGATACCCATACCATGTATATCATCAATATCAATCAATACTTATTATATTACATTGTACTTTAAATGAAGTACTTAAATTAAAATTGTTATGATATGAAATAGATGTATTCATTGTTAATATGTATATTATGCATAAAATGATACAGTATAACTTGTGAATAGTGGAATGCTTCGGTGCACATTTTTTGTCTACTATTCGCAACATTTCTACTATTCGCCATTTTTTCCACAATCGGCAATCTAATTCCTTTTATTATTTATATTGGAGATCAGAATGTGTACTTGCTGAATGTAGCCGCTGGCAGAACGAGACAGACATGAAAAGAAAGAATTGAAATATCAAAATTCTTGGAAAAGGAAACGAAGCCGACAAAAGTGAATTTTGGCGCGTTCATATCTTGATTTTTCTATTGAAGAATGAATTTGCATGGGGAAAAAACAAAATTCTTTGAAAATTTTTCCAGTATTCAGATTTCGCAGGTTTCCACTATATAAGAGTGAGTTTGTATGAAGAAAATCGAAATTGGCATCCAAAAATGTCCACTATTCAGGTTTCGCAAGATTATCTTATTCGCAGATTCCACTATTCACAAGTTTTACTGTATAGTGACACCAGATGCGTGTTTTTGTACATTCTTCTAATTCACTAATTCATCAATCAAAATACGGTAAAATTCATATTTTCTTAATTTTAACTAAGACATTAAATGTAATTTAGAAATCAAATTCATCGCGCAATGTACAGGAGGGGGCAAAACAACGCCTCCAGCTGGGCCAACTATATTATATATGTAGATTATATAAAAATTAACATTATTTTTAAATACCTAAATACACTCCAAAATCCGTTTAACTTTAGCATTAATATATGTGAAGGTGCTTAACATAATGTACATAGATAATGCTCGTATATGTAATGTATGAACAATTTTCAATTTTTACCAACGTTTTACTAGGACTTTATTGGTTCAGAAACCTCGCTTTATTCAGTAGAACCTATTCTTTTTGCACTCTAAAGTTAAGCTTCGACTTCTTTGAAAGACATTAATTAAGTGCGAGTATTTTTTTGAATATCGTTTTATTTTAATAAATCTACATATGTACATAAATAATTGATTTATCGGGTCATTCTCCGAGCTGGCCAAATATTTTCGTTTCACAAAATGTGCACTTTACTTTGCCATTGTGTATGTACATATGTGTATAGTGAGTGTTCCATTCATAAAATCATATATGTATGTACATGCTCATTTTTCATCATAAATTCTTATTCTGATTTATTTTTTATGGCAAACATATCGACTGCGTTCCATAACAATTTCAATTTTTATTACTCAAAAAGATGCCGACACATTGATTGCAGCTGAGTGCGATTACTTGTCAGGCAATAAACGTTTTAAGAACTCAATTGAATATTGAAAACGCCTTCAAACTTAATAAGTTGGCTGAACTTTGATGGGTGTGTGCACAGTCTGCTTCTCAACACTACTTAACTACATTTTGTTAAATATTACAAAACTTAATATTTTTATTTATTGATTCAAACATATGTATGTGTATAGATATGTACTGCATCTGAATATTTTTGTTTAGTAAAATCAGAGACAATACGACCTGCATACGTACATAACATGTCTACACATACATACGTACGAGTATTTATAATCAGAATGTCACGGTCTGCGCCGAATCTGTCAGAGTTGATAGGGTCTCTAATGCCTATGGACTTTTAAGTAAAAAAAAAGTCCTGTGTAAAAAATTAAGACCAATAGGATAATTTTATAAAATCTTGACTTTCAACATTTACATATTTTCAATTCTTTTTCAAGCTTAAAAAAAGTAGTTAGATTGTAGAATTATATTCGGCTGCATTCAAAACAAAGTACAAAACATTCATTTGAAAAATCTGTGAACAAAAGTGAACAATTATCTTACTCGTCTTAATTTTTTTACACAGGACTGTAGGTAGTTTAAATTGTCAAATATGACAAGTTGAGAAGCAAATTAATGCATAAGTAAATAGTAGTAGACCGTCATAAAAGACACTAAATACAAACTTTTCTAATGTTATTCGTATATATGTACATAAGTAGGTAGATTTTTTTTTTACGTGGGTGGGTGAGTCTATCACAACATAATAATAAACTATCCAGATACGCAGCGATTAATTTAATGCACTTCCATGTGGCTTAGTAATTGAATACCACAATGAAGACGCACCACAATCTGTGAATGTAGCATGTCTTAAAATGCAAAGACACTTAAAAACAACTTCTTCGTAATCCTCTCCCGCTCTCCGCATAATACGTACTACTCAAAATTAAGAAATAGAAAACGTTGTGTTATTTATTTGTTTATTTATTTACCAGCAAGAAGAATTTGATGCGGAAATCTGTTAAATTCATTTTATGCTTTGGTAATACTCGGTCTATTATCGTATCTGGTAGCACACGCTCATCTATCAAAAGAAACAGTTTTTTTTTTTTTCTAAAGTGTGTAGATGGGTATACAAATACGTATTAATAGGTTTTTAAACGGCTGCTAATTACTTACTTTACGACAAAATAAAAACCGTACATTCAAAAGAAGGAAAGGTTTTTTTTAAGTATGCAGGTATACGTTAAACAAATTATTTATTTTTGTAGAAATCAGTTCGAGTTACATAGATATGGATAATGTATGTACATATTATACTTAAAATTAAAATGTTTTTTTTACAAACAACATTTTATGCATATACTATAAGCAAGTAGATGCGACTCCGTTGTACACTTTAATTTTTGATTGAGTACTTCTGCTGTCCTGACCATATTAATCTATTTTTTAAATAACAATAAACAGTATGGCATGCATGATTTTTAAAAATAATTTGCGTAACTGAGCAAATTGTTGTTCGAAAATATTTAATCATTTTGCAGCCATTAATCTTTTTATATCGAAATTTATGACTGGAACATCACATGCCAATGTTATGTTTCACTGCTTTGGAATGTGCAATGCATCTACGAGTAGGTGTAGTGTTTATAGGAAGAATAAAATTAATTTTTGTCTTCTTCGACTCAACGAGTTTGTGAGGACGTAATATGTATGTATTTACATATTTTGTTAAAATTTAATAAACAAATATTGTTAATTATAGTTACTTAAATGCGTAATACGTAGAGATTATGGCTCAGAAATAAATATTAATTGTCTTTTGTTTATAAATACACAATATGTACAGACTCGTACATACATACATAGATACTATTTTATGCATAACTTCTACACAAAATTTACTCGTATTTGATGATTTATTTTGGTATAGTCGTTTCAGGTTGCTGTTTAGGATTTTGTTTTAACTTTTTTTTATTATTATTAACAGGTCTTTTGCGAAAAAAGAAATGGAGTTAAACATTTCTCTCAATGAGGTCGTTATTAGGCACCCAAGTTTTAATTTCAATCTTTTCGCGAAGGTTCAGTGCAGGTAACATATTATTACATGTTTTTACAAGTAGACGGTTGGTTTCCTCATTTTTCACTAACGTAAGCTTCGAAAAAACCCATTCCGTATAAGCATTACTATGCGGCAGTGAGAAAATGTTTGTAACGAATTTGTATAAATTTTAAAATAATTTTGCACGAACGGAAGGGATCTAAAGTTTTTTTTTGCCAACTCCGAACAGCGAGTTGAGAAGCTCGTTGACAAATGATACTCTTCGATTGCTTTTCTGACATTCGAAAGAGGTGGCACCATAAAAAAAAAATGTTTAGGTGTTGGACCCGGGCTGGGATTGAACCCGGGCAGAATGCGTACTAGTCCAGCGCACTAACGGCGGTTTTCATTGGTTTTAATAATACTAATTTCATTTTGCAAAATTCCGTTTTTTTTATAAAATCTTCTGCCTCACTGCCAAAATAAATACTTACAATGGCAATAAATACTTACAACTAAATAGCACCTTTATGAACAACTTTATTCAAACTCATATAATTTTCTTCAAACTAAAACGATAAACATTTTTTTGATATCTGTATGCAAATTGAACGTAACTGCGTATATAACGGTACTTTTAAACCCATTAAACAAACCAAGAGGTGACATGTCATCATTCGAGTAATTGAAGTCGGTGGAGTAGCTGGAAAAATAAATAGCACTTTTTCTTGTTTGTCATTAAAAAACTGATTTTGACCATTTTATTATTGTAAGCTTTATTTTGTTTTGTGTATTCTATCAATCTAAGTAGTTTTGCATAAGTTTAATATTGGGGAGAGGAATTCACTTCTTGGCATAAAAAAGGATGGTAATATTTAACATGTTTAAGACTTAAGGGCCTATTTTGGATATTGCAAAGGACTTGAAGTGTTCCAAAAAATTGTCTATAATGCTATAAGACATGTTAAGGTACACGAGGCATTAAAAAATCTCAAAAGAAAAAAACGGGCTAGAAAAACGACAAAGGTCATGGAAAGAGCAATGGTAGCGGCAGATCGAAGAGACCCATTTTAGACCTCCGCTTATCCGCTACCGCCTAAGCGAGGTTGGACCACATGGATGCATTGCAAGAAGAAACCCACTTGTTGCAGTCAAGCACTTGAGGAAACGTTCGATGTTTGCCAAAGAGCATTTCAATAAACCTCTTCAATTTGAGAAAAATGGTTTGTGGAGCGACGAATCCAAGTTCAATAGACTTGGATCTGATGGGAAAGTGTGCCTTTGTCGCCCAAAAGGTCAAGACATTATTACGAAGTATACGATGAAGACCGTCAAATACGATCCCGGTTACGTTATGGTCTGTGCAGCCTTTGCGGGGCATGGTGGTGGTCCTATAGCTAGAGTATTTGGCAGGAAGGATCAATATCAGTACAAGGCAATATTTTTAAATCATACAGAGCCTAATGCATCCGAAAATTTTGCCATTGGAGGTTTGCCAATGATAATGACCCAACGCATATAGCCAAAACAGTGCAAGTTGAGCTTTAGGATAACCAACTTCTGATTTTTAGTTTGCTATCACAGAGTCCGTACCAAAACCTAATTGAGAATTTGTGGAATAATTTGAACGAAGCTTTAAAACCAAAAAAAAAAAAAAAAATGGAAGCTTGGCATTTCATTCACAAAGTTCGCTGCCAAAAACTTACGGAAATTAGCCAAGAAGACTTGCGGCAGTTTTGGACAACAAAGAATATCCTAATCAATACTGAGACAGTACATAACAGAGACAATTGCACATTAAAATTTAATGCTATCTTTAGATATACCTAGCTCATATCTCATAAAGTTCTAAAATATTGCCATTTTTGAAATAACTGCAATTCTATGAAAAGTCGGAAATTTTGGGTTTTCTGGATAAGTCGTATTAAAGTCGCAGGCCAGTCAAAAAAGTCGCAAATTCTGACTATAGTCGCAGAACGGTAACGCTGACTCGTATCAGTGACTTTCTCTTCTTGATCGCTCACTTTCATGGGAAGTAAATTCATTCCTACTGATATTAGAATAGATAATATTAATCGGCACTTCATCTCGCCTTTAATATGAGTAATTTCAATATTACATGGCAGATGTATGTACATATGTATGTGTATGTCCCTCTTAAATATTAATAGGATCAGTATCAGCCGATTGATTAAAAATGTTACTCGGAAATATTCGATTTGACTCATGGCCTGCAATGCATTTCTTTTCCTAGCTACTTAGGAAAAATGAATGACATCCGATTCTCAGATCTTCAGCCTTATTGCGAAAAGCCCATCCATCATCTCATGGTTGAGTGTGTATCGATGAAAGCCCTACTAACAGAGCGGCCGGCATGTTGCTAACCATTCATTAAGTCAATAAATCCGCAAACACACAGAAGAAAATAATAATTTTCTGGTAAAATGTATAAAATGCGAAAAACTACTTCCTCTCGACGATCGACTTCAACACCCCCTGATGTATAAATCCCATACCAACTGGCTATCAGTTCACACATTTAATTTATAGGATCGGCTCTGCTTTTATAGCGAACCATTTATCATTTGTGTGGCGCACGGACGCGATGTTTATGATGACGATCAACAACCGGATTATACCGCTCAATAATTTTTCTTCTTCCACTGCGTTGTCTTCATAGAGGGAAAATTCACAATTAAAAATGTAAAAACAAAAATTCAAAAAGAAAAAAAAAAAAATGAAAATTTATTGCAAAGTACTCTTTGGAGGGGAATGGTTAAGGAGGGGTGGTTTGAGTGGTCTCTGCTCGATGATTTCACTGAATACAGCGCAAAAAAAAAAAAGGAAAAAACAGACGTCGATGAAAATCTTCTAATTAATTAGGTGTCGGTCGGTCTGACTACGCTGCTCGCACACTAGTACTCACATGTATGTATATGTTCTATAATCGTAAACGCAAAAATACATACACTAGTGATGGGGAAACTTGTTGCACTTGTTTCTGAATATTCCTATGGGGCACCCAGGATCCAATTATTACCGCCTATTAATTTCACTGTGAATATTATTATATGTATTAAAAATGCGCACCTCGCGGATCGGGTGATGTTGTGGTACCAAGCAGTCTAAGGCAGCTTGTGATACAATTTTTATTTTTAATTGGTAAATACGAGTACGTATAGATATAGTGGAAGTAGAGTATCGGCGGAGAGGGTGCGAGTAGACGAGTATGTATCTGTATCTAATATGCATTCATCTACTCAATTAAGAGACTTGTCTATAGAATAAGAGTGTTAGAATAAATAATTATCTGAGCAACAAAAGGCTAACTTGCAATTTTTATCTAGAATTTTCTTTCCATCAAATCCATAGGTTTAATTAAAGTGTTTAACCTGTAAATTACCTTTTATCTCAATCACATTATAGAATCATTCATTATAGGTCTTATAGCCTTTCGTTTGACAGTAAACATGATTTGTTGTTGCGGAAGGACTAGAAAGTCAGTGTCGTAGCTAGGGTCATGAGCGCCCCCTGTCAATATTTGAATTTTGCGCCCCCCAAGACTTATTTTTTAGGAAGAGAAACAACACAATAACTTTGAAAATGTAATTTAAATACGAGTTCGATCATTTAGGCATTTTAACCCTTTGTTAACCGACGGTACTTATAAGTACCACCAACCACCAGTAGTACCAACTTCAAATGAAATCCCTATAGGAACATATTTAGACACTAAGACCGAATAAGACTTTTAAGTATCATATAACCTCAATGAAATTTGTTTTTTATGTATGTTTACCTTATTTTAGCCACAGTCATAACGGTTTTTCTGACAGCATAATATTAGACTTCGAAGAAAGTACATAATTTAAATTGATTTCGAAACTAACTAACAATTCGAAAGCAAGGAATGTCATAGTTAAATAGAAAAAATTTAAATTTTTTTTTTCTTGTTATAACTTAAGTTATAACCTAACGGTACTTTGGAGACTGACCTTCATATTTCGCCCCCATGAGGGTTTCAAATCATCTTTGTATTTTAATGCTAGACCAGCTGTGTCTTCAGTGGAGGTTTCGTGTAACGAAAGTCCTGTTAGGAAACCAAAATCAGAAGCTACGGCAGCTAAACTTTGAAATCTCCGTCCCATTTACTGAATAAGTTGTCTAGAATAAGTAAAGCTGAATTTCAAACTTTTGAAGTGGTTATGGCCGCCCTTTCGTCGAACATTTTTTAACCTTTCGTTTACGCTTTTCAGAAAATTACAGTTCCATCGACAGCTCATTTACTAGATTTTTTTGCTGAATCAGCTCTTTTTGATTTTATTCTGAAATCATTCCAAACATCCACAAAGCAAGTGATGATGAGGTTTATTCGGATACCTGTCTAAAACTCTTCCCGTACGAATATTTTTCGTAGTTTGTCACAGAAGAGAGACCTAACAAGAAGTAAGAAACCTCGCCGCGGCAAATTTCAGCCGATGAAATTTATTTTTTCTATCTTTTGTTGTTCAATGCGTTGCGTTTCTGTAGTTTTTCCACTCTCTGAGAGATTTTGACTCCCACTCTTTGAAATTTGAAGATCTGTGAATTTTGGGGCCGAAATTACGGGAAGACGCCCACGCCCCGGTGTGCCGGAGAGTGGACAAACGATACAATTTTGGTTTGTGTGTAAAGTCTTTTGTTTTATCTTTTATTGTTCGGCACAAATTTTATGTGTTAAGGAAGGTGCGCGCCGTTCCTAATCTGTGAGGGGCCTATCGTAATCAAGTTCAAATTTTTTTTATGTGAGTTACCCTAGCATAATGGGGGCTCTGTAAAGTGCGCCTCTGACAGCCGCCCGCCTGGCCAGCCCCTAGGTACGACGCTGAATGACCCGTATAGGTACTTGGAAAAAAACTTTTCTAATTCTACTTGCAATGCTTAGACAAAATCAATCTCATTAATTAAACACCCGACTTCCGAAGGGAGCCACCTTCTGTTTAACCATTTACATATCTTATTTCTATACAGTGGAGTTGAGGGCGGTGTTATAATAGCACTGATGTGAAATCAGTCGTAATGCAAATGAAAATAACCTCGCCATTGAGATTCCGATTACTTATGTATGTATCTTCGCTGGATTCCGATTACTTATCTTTGAAAATAGAAAACCTACAATCAACAATTTGAAACTTGATAACCGGATCAAAGGAAAGGCTATGTGCCAATTACATAAGTACACAAATTCAAGGATATGTGGGTAGTTAGTATTCTCCTTACTGTTGGTCTGATAGTTTGAATTTAAATTAAAATCACCAACGATTACTTGTATCCTTTGAAAGTAGGGTGCGGGGTGATACATTTTGGAGAGAGGATTTAACAACAAAATAAAATTGTCTTGTTAAGTCATTATTTGCAGCTCACTTAGGAATGTAGAATTCATTATCTTTTTACTCGTATTTCAGAATACTTCATACCATGAGAGACGGTCACAATGCGTGTATGTACTCGTACACGCTATATAATGTATCGCAGTATCTAAAGCGATATGGGCTTGTCGCTTAGGCATTCAGATCACAGGTGCATCGATCATTCAGTATAGCGATGTGGTATCGCAGACCTCAGCCAAAGAGGCTACGGACTACCCTACCTATGCTGAACGCTAAACGAATTTAAAGTGAAACACATGAAGCAGCAAATATACAACAACAGAAACATAAGATAGATAACCTAAACAAAACGTCGTCGTAACGCAATATATGTCTAAAATGCTAAATTTAGACAAACGTGGCTCAGTTGTGGTATTTTCTATATCGTTTAAATGTAATTTACGATCGCAACATGAATGCCTCGATAGCGACGACAACGCTGACTATGACAGGCAGGCAAACAAGCAGCAGCAATACCAATAAAAACACGAAGCGACGACGACAGAGAGTCTGGTGTGGCTGCCAGCGTTACTATATCAAAGTAGCTAGATAAACAGAGGAGGCCTGGCCCCATGTATTAAATGACGGCGGCGGTGGCCCCGCACCCCGACGGGTGGTGGCGATGGTAGCTGGCGGTTGTGAAGGTCCGTTCGTGGTGCTGCTAGTGGTGGTGGTGCTGGTGTCGGATTTGAGGTGCTACATTAAATTGATTGGCGCGCGCACCTTAGCAGTATTTTCAAATGCAGACACAATCGTAGTTGGCAATTTATTGGAATTTTTTTCCACCCAGGGTTTTCCATTTTTCTTCTCTTTTACCGTGAGTCTTTGGCCTGGCTATAGAGCTATGTGTACAAGGTGAGCTTGAAAATGTCCGTTTGTCGTTGCTCGGTTAGACATGTTGGTGCTGCCGCCGCCGGCCGCGCTGTTGCGCTCCCAGCCAGTGAGGCGACTTCGAGTTGTATTGAGAAATAGTAATACCGAAAGCGTTTCGGATGTATTTTGGAGTGCATTCCTGAATTCTATGCATTTGCCTTGGTTATAGTAATTTTGGTATTTTTGTTTTTGCTCTCTTTTCTGAAATTCTACTGCAACTTTGGCGGGACTTTACTCATTTTTTTTTTGTTTGATTCAATTGGAGGATAAGATTGCATCAGCAGTGAAACACTGAAGTAAGACGGTAGGTAAGTAGGAAATTTCTATGATCACGCTTTTCAGTGTAATTGCCTTTAAGTGCTTACAGTAGTGATTGTTGGAGTTTTTGATTTA
Source organism: Brachyopa scutellaris (assembly GCA_949775065.1). Taxonomy (NCBI): domain Eukaryota; kingdom Metazoa; phylum Arthropoda; class Insecta; order Diptera; family Syrphidae; genus Brachyopa; species Brachyopa scutellaris. Next base: position 29,447,977 of record OX459115.1, on the reverse strand, counting down.
GCCAAAGAAATACCGACAGGCGAAATGAGATTTAAACCCCAATCAACGTGTGTGTGCCCATGAACTCGTTTATTGGCCTATTTGAATTGAAACCATTCTTACACGGTTTCTTTGAGGTTGTCGAGAGAATTCTGTTAAACATACATTTATATGTAATTTGTTTTTACTTTGAATGTACGAGCAGAAGTCGGTACGAGTAAGTTAAGAGGTTTTTTTTTGGGTGTGGGGAGATTATTTTTGAATGGGGAAGAGGAGGAATCGTTTCTGGCTTGCGATTTCCTTAATCAATTGACAAAATTGAAAACGGAATAACCTATTACATACATATTTAAAAGAAAAACCAAATGATGCATAAATCCAAGTTATTTTAGATTAAAAAACCACAACCACAAGCCATGTAACACCTCTTTTGGGAGTGTTTTTTCCCTAATTTAAATTCAATTTCAAAATTGGTTACGGTGATCATGATAGAACCACGAAATACCTTGCAGAATAATAATTTATGTTGATGGTGCTTGAGTACCCAGGGGGGGCGTGTAATACCATTCTCGCATATGTTTTGATTTTTTGTTTGTCCACGGTTTTGTTGCGGATAATGTGGAATACTACTCTCCACATACGGAACGCTATTCCACATTACCCTCCAATTTTTAGAACTTCGATTTTCGAGGTGTTTTAAGTTTGCACAAAAAATATCTCTCAAAAATAATTCCGGCTATTTGAAATTAATTTTAGAAATATATAAAATACATTGAATTCGTAGATTTTCTACATGGACTTTGGTTGCAGCGACTAAAAATTAAATGGGTATTCCACAAAACCCGAACTTACTCTACTAGTATTAGTTGAGCATACTGTCAACGTTCATATTAAGTGAAGTAAATATTGGTACAGTCAAACTTCCTTATAGAGAATCCGCACGGGACCAGAAAATCACTTCATTGTATAGAAAATTCGTTATACAGAAATTTTTTTATCAACTTTTATTAATATTAATCAGTATGTTTAGTTTGGATTACACTCTTCCATTTTTCTTCCTCAACTAAATCTTCTAATACAGTTAGAGATTCAAACACATTAGTGGGTACGTTACATCTCATCGCCAGAAAGGTTCGAAATACGTCAACTGATGAAGAAATTAGTCCCAATGTAGGTAACACTTTATCAGCATACGCCAATTCTTTTTCACCGGTCAACTTTTGGGGAATCCCCTAATTATGTCTTACTTTTTTCTCGGTACAAAGATTTATTAATGTGTGAAACAGAAAATTATTTGAAAAATTCGTTATATGGAGATAAGAACACATGAAAGTTCGATTTCCAGCTACAAAATTTGTTCGTTGTAGAGAAAAATTGGCTGTATGGAAATTCGTTATAAGGAGATCAAAATACACTAAAAGTAGAACGAAAAAGCTGCGTACTTGAAAAAAATTCGTAATAGGGAGAGCTTCGTTGTATAGAGGTTCATTATAGGGAAGTTCGACTATATATGCATACACAGATATACCACTGAGCCATAGATGTGTAATGTTGCACTGCTATTCCGCTGTCGCAACAAGCTCTTCAATCAAAGAGCCTTGATATCACACATGATATCAACACATGCTAATCGAATTTTGTCAGTTATCAGTGAGTATCGCAAAAATGCAGATATTCAAGTTAAAGATCTATTCGATGATGCTGACAGACTTTCACAAGCAGTTGGTTCTACCGATGATTACTGGACGGCAACATCATCCGTCATCTGAATTTTTGGATTATTTGAAGAGATCGGTTCTGATTTCATACTTGCATTCATTATTGTCTTCACTTGAAAAACGATTTTCGGATAAGGTTTTTCACTGTTTTCGTTGCATCCATCAAATATGTAGAAAACTAACTTCGAAGACTTAAAATCGAACACACAACTAGACAATTTATACAACGTAAAAGAATTATGTTTTGATTTTTGGAAAGATAAAAAGTTGAATGATGAGCTTCTAAAAAATTTAGAATTATGCCATGTGGTTGAGGAAGCAGATGCATTTTTTCCTTCCGTGAAACTGGCTTAACAAACATCACTTGCTCAGCTCTGTATAACGTGCAGAACTGAAAGATCGTTTAGTAAATTAAGAAGAGTGAAAACTTGGCTGCGCTCAACAATGAGCGAAGATAGACTCAATAGTAAGAAAAAGTATATACATAAGTACACATAAATTTGGACAAAATGTAATCAATTGTATGTTTCAGAGTTGTGAGTGCTAAGCGTTCATCGGGAAATGGCACACGAAAACAAAGCACCATACAAGAGGAAGAACTAAACAAACATTTTTGTCCTATTTTTGCGTGAACATTTTTTTAATAAGTGACAAAGACATCGGTTCTGACGACAAATATGACACTAACATTTCAGACTTAATCAAATTGAAGGTCATAACCAGGGAACGGATTTTGTTGACTTTGCCTTTTTTTGCCTTTTTTTTTACTCATATTGCATTTGTTTGCCTTTTTGGTACTATTAGTCAAAGTAGCCTTGCACTTTCTTCTTAACTATACGATTTATCCTTGCTCACACAAAAGAAATTTAATTGTCCACACGTATGAGAGGGATTTTCTCTCGTATGAACAAGCACAATAACTGCATGCGTTGTTTAGACTAGCGCGCATAAAAAAAATCCCTACACATCAATACAACCCTAAATACATTTGTATCAACTCAGCATACATGCACTTTTTCTTGTGCCGTATATGTGCAACCTCAGGCATAGCTGAAGATGGGATTAACGAAATGGCGCTGCAAACTCTAAATTGGACTCAAATATTAAAGTCAAGGGCGTGACATCTCTTATCTTGGCTCCACTAGGCTCTGCCCATGTTGTAAGGTCCTTCATTTCATTCAAGGCTTTCCTGAAAGATAATCGCAGGCGATTGTTACCAGAGAACTTCAAAATGTTTTCGGTTACAATGTTAGTAATAATGCATAAAAACCTTTATAAATAAATGCCTTTTTCTGCTGTATTACTTTGCCTTTTTTGGCTTTTTTTGGTCAACAAAATCCGAACCCTGGTTATAACATACCTCCTAGCCAACAGTTAATAGAAGATTGACAGCGCAAGCGATACCAGATAAATCGCAAATATAACAAATGCGCGGTGAAATCAAAGCAATCCGCTGTTGGTTAATATACGTAAACCTTGACATCTATTCTCGACTAACGCTGCTGATGCTATTAAAGCTATAACCTTAGCTTAGATAGGTACACAAAGCAAAGGTGACAGATGAGTAAGAAACGGGAAAAACAAGAACATTTATGTGTGTGCACATATATGTATATACAACATGTGAGACATATTCAATTACAATATGCAGTAGTCTTCTCAGTACCCCTGTAATAACAATTCGATGTCGTTCGTTCCAACGCGTTCATTTTCGTTATGAAATACTGAGTCGTCTTGGTCTGAATTATTTTTCATCGTCATTGATTGCATAATTCCAGTTCAGGCACACATTCAGGCAAAGTGAGAGCGAAAAATGCCATTACGGATTTCCGAATTTGCACGTCATCCAGCCTGCAGGGCACCACAGAAGAGAGGCTCAAGCCGCAGCCACCAAATGGATTGGTTTATATGCTCGTAAAGTTAACGTTGTACATTATCGTGGTGTAATTGAAAACGATATTATCGTCGTTAAAATTAATGGAATATTAACTATAAAACGAGCATCATATAAGCTTTCGGGGTACCTAATATGCGGCGAATATCTGTGTGATTTTTTTTTTTTTGGTAGAGGGGTGACTAATGCAGTAATTGCTTGTAAAGGAGATCGCGCTGAAAAGTATCTTACGACTTTAATGAACATAACATATTCATGAATGAAAAATGTGAATATGTTTATGTGGCTGCCATGGAGGATTTCTTTGCATAGATATAAAATACGATCGAGTATACCGAAACGTAAGTGGTTTTCGGTGGGGAAAATGAACTGCTGTCAGTACGCATTTTTATGTTACACATGAAAATGTGCCTTAAAGGTGCAACGAATTTTTCGGAGCGGATGATCTTTTTCGGTGCTTTTTTTTTTGATCGTTTTTGGGTTCTTTTTGCTCATAATGAGGGTCAAATACATAAAATTCAAGATTTTAGTACTCAATTTTAGGAAAACATATGCACGCGCCGAACAAAAAAATAAAAAATAAACCGACATTCCTTTAAATTTTGGCGCATGGTGATGGTGATAGTATGAAAGGCATTATGCTATTGAGTTGCCGCCACTGAAGAGGGGACATGATAATGTGGATATGTCACAGTAGTTCGAAATCATTTCTGCGACGAGTTAAAGGGAAGCAGGCAAGAAAAGAAGAAATACATTTGAGTTTTATATTTTTTCATGGCATTGGCTTTATGTACTACTTACACGTTTTTATGTTCGCCTTTTTCGACAAAATCTTCATTTAAACCGAGAGGAGAGCCTTAGGAGGAAGAAAGGAATTCAGACAGTAGATACGTAATGACATGGAAAAGTTCGCTGACTGGTAAAAATACACATCTGGAAGGAATGTTTTTCCTGGAAAATGAATGAGTGGGTTTATTTTGAATTCACTAGAAGACTTCATGACTCCCTACATTGGCATGAACTGGAGGTGCTAAGTTTTAAGATAAAATAAGGATAGAGCAAAATGGTTACGATTTGTTTCTTTTATAGAAAATAAATAATACCGTTGAACGTTGAAATAGCGGCGCGTCCACTATATCACCGGTTGTCGCCGTAACCGAAACTTTAAACATTCAGAATTAAAATACAGTAATATGTATACGGATATGAGAAAACTCCATATAAGAAAAAAAAAATGCTTAACGCAAATAATTCCCCATGTGTTTTCCTATATTAATCCATCCAAGAAAATATTGATATAAGAAACACGTTTATAAGAAACAAACTGATATAAGAAACTTTTTCCAAACACCAAAATTTATAAATATGTACATATGTACATAGAAAACAAAACGCTTAAAAATAAGAAATGTTTCCCCATAACAATCATTTTTGTTCAAACATCAAATGGGTGTACGTGTAGCCATTTAAACAATTTTTTTTTGTTATCGTCCGCAATAGTGTTTTGTTGTCTTGGATGTTTTTCCAATTGGCGCCAATGTCCAAAACGCAGAGTTTAAAGTAAACATTTTAGGAAAGGTAAATTGTGTAAAAAAAGAGATTTCGAATAAATTCAAAATTTCACAGAGCACTTTATGCAAAATTATCAAACATTTTGGAAACAGAGAAATACAAATTTTTGTTTAAAACTTTTTAAACACAAAAAGAAAGGAAATTGTGCAACACTAAATCAAACGATGCCTATAATGTAGGTTAGGTAGGTAAGTATATGGCATTATAGCGTATCTTGCCGGTCATAAGCAAGCGCGTGTGCGCCGTTTTGTTGACACAGCCTAATTTGGTAGATTATACATAATTATGTGTTTTGGGGATGTACTACTCAAATTCATCTTGTGGAGTTGAGGAATCTTATGAGGTTACAGAGTTCTATGTCGGAAATTTCTGAAACGGCTTTGAAGAAGTATCTGCCGAATGTAAGCTGTATGGCTCTGGCTAGTCCCGGACATTCACAGAAAAAATGAAAAAAGCTCTACTCCGCAGACGAACTATCGCAGCTGTGACAGTGGGAGTTGAATGGAATACTTAACCTACGAGCATGGCCGCGATTGGCCAGTAACCTTAACTTATTGCTACGATTCTGACGATCTTGACTTGTGTCGTGATCTGTAGATTGGGTCTAGGGATCTATTTTTGCAGTAAACGGGCCAAGTCTTCCTTGAAATGAAACATTTGTTGAAGGTCTTCCATATAGAAGTCCTATGGAAGGTTGAACTTCGCCCGCATCTGAGATGTCTGGGGTTAAGCCGCTAACATGCCGGCAAAACAATGGCGAAATGGTTTAATACGGTGCGAAAATAACGGGTTCGATTCTTCTGTAGAAAGCCCAACAGTTTGCCGCATCTACAGTCTGATATGCAGAACTTCCAGGTTCCAGCCAATTTGGGATGGCCATTCGTTTTTTTTTTTGTTTTCATTTCAAATCTAACAAATATTGTCAAAGTTATTCAAAATTCACTATCACACATTTTCAGGACTATCTACGGGGTTAGGAATCTGTATGAGACAAGGAAAAATTATCTTTTATACGATAAGAAAAAAACGGATATAAGAAAAAGATTTTTTGGATTTTTAGATTTTCTTATATCTATATTACTGTACATAAATAAATATTCAGCGTCAGCAGTCCTATGAAGAACCAAGCCTAGCTTTACGCAACCATTTGTGTGTGCGTGTTATGTCGAGATTGAAAGCTTCTCTACTCTTAAATACTTGCCAGACATTCGGAAGAGGTTGTATTGTGAAAAAACTAGCAGAGTAGTTCCACCCACGCGCACTAACCACCAGCCTTAATTCAGAGTATGTATTTTCTTTTAACTGTTCAACGAATTGGATCAAGAATCCCAAACAAATCTTGAATAAAAATTATTTCTGTAGTATAGGTACCATTTGCGGCTCTCACACTTAACCAATCTTAACAAATGAGGTGTCAAAAGAAAGAGAATTTCTTGGACCAGTGACGAATTGCACTTTGACTTTATAAATTTTAACAAAAAATAAAAAACAGATCAAAACAAATATTCCACACAAAATTAACTTCCAAAAGAATAACCACTTCCTGTATGATTTCCATGGGATTTCCATCAGTTGCCAACTGGAAATCATATGGGAAGTTTGGATGTGGGATATGAAGTTTGGGTTTTCTTTTCCGAGAGTTCTTGCACGGGTACACTAGTCTTAAATAAAAATCGAATCTAATTGTCATCATCATCGTAAAACTCGTGTGCTTTATTTTACCACAATCCATCTGACGTATGTATATATGTACATGTATCTAGGAAATACCTCAACACTGCAGGTGTTTTATTTTTTCAAAAGTAAAAATAAGCTTTAAGTTATTTTTAAACATAAAATCATTGTCGATTTAATTGCGAATCTGTGATAAATTCGTTTTCTTTTGAACTGACGGTTTTTTTTCTTGGTCGAGTAGGTATGATTATCCGTAAATTGGTTGAAATTACAATTTTAACCTTAAAAATTGCATAAGCCATAGTTAAGCGTGATCCAGTGGTGTGGAGCTTGCTTTCAAGGTGAAATTAAATTCGCGCTAACACCGTATTTAAAGGCGTGGTTTGGTATACCGTATACCCCGTTTCTTGTAAAACTGACGCAATTATCAAATAAAATTGAGAAAAATTGCAATAAAATTGGTTAAAACTCCAATGAATCATTTTAATTTCTTTTTCCGTTGAATTTACCATCACATATTCACATAACCACCATATCGACATTCAGGTAAGGAAGCAGATAATACAACTGACCTACTCCATATTTTCCAGTTTATTTTCGAATTCAAATTATTGGTGGTGATTGTGGGTCAAAATCCTAAGATCGTGGAATGTAATAATGAAATAATTGGAATGCGGCGGAAGCATGGCATTTGCTTACATTCACCGGATAGTTATTGGAAATCAAAATCATGAGATATTGTTTTTTTTACATCTGCCTCAACCCTGATGGTGGAGTAATCCTATACCTAGAATATATTCCCTTCATTGTATTTGCAGTCATACGATTGCTGGTGTATTTGCATAGGACCAGATATGATACACATACTCGCACAAGAATGGAATTGTTTTCATTATTTACTCGTTGCCAATGTTTATTTAGAATCCATTAAATAAGATTTACTGCCAGTTTGGATAGTATCTTATTTAAAGCTTAAAAGTCTGTGGCGAGTTTCAGAATAACCCTTATTTATGTATTCTGCGAAAGCTAAACCAATATTTTGAGTTCATCTTTTAAAGGTTAAATTATGCAGATGGGTGCCCTGTGGCTAATCAGTTACCTGCTCAGATTGACCAACGTAGTGGCAGTTAGTACAGAGCGCTGGCTAATAGAGGACCATGCAGCCAAACTAGCGATCCCTTACAACAGTTTCTGCCATAGCTGCAAGGATGAAAATAAAAAAGAGTCGGTTATTCACTTTCTGTGCAAATGTCCAGCTCTAGCAAGAGCCAGGCAATGCATAGGTACTGAGCCAACTCTTCTTCGACGACCTTAAAGAGATATCCGGGAAAAGTATTGGTGAGCTAATCCTCTTCTCAAACTCCACAGGGTGGACATAAATATCTGAATATTGAATAAATGTGTCACCTGAGGTCGGCTTTTCCTTCCATCGAAACCACCACTTCTAGTTACCTATGTATCAACATACCTAAACCAACGTTTAGTTTCTTTGTGGCTATTTTGGATTTTACCCTGGAACATACGAATAGACCGCTGACGTAGAAGATTTTTAAGCTCATTTAGATGTGGCCTACATCTACTTACTAGGTTAGGTTAGGTAGCAGTGGCTGTCGGTAACTATTATCAACACACTTAGGCCCATAGAGGCCCATTGTGATACCAAGGATCTTAGGGATATTTATCCCCGCTACTTATGAGAATCATTTGGAGTTTTAAATAAAGCGAAAAAGGCTTCCCACGTCTTTTTGTGCTAGGTCACTGAGTTCGTCGAAGAAGTATTCTCCTAGGTGTAGTTTTTTGCTACGGAAAAGAGCTGGGAATGAACAGAGGAGATGTTTTGGGCTCTCTTCCAATTCATCGTCTCTGCAACTTCTGCAGAAGTCATTTGAAATGATGCCAAGCCTAGTTGCATGCTTACCTATAACGCAGTGTCCTGTAATGACACCGATAGCCGTACTTATATGTAGTCTTTTTAGGGACAGAAGGTAGTTAGAGCGCTTTAGATCTAGTCTACGCCAGATTTATTAGGTGGCAACGCTGGTGGTTCCACCTTCCCATCTAGCGTTGGTTTTATTGACTGTGTCAAGTTTGAGTGTTAGCTTATTGTAAAGTGAGGAAGTGAGGGAGATACCTATATTCTTCTTATCGGGTAGAATAGGCATTTTTGTTCCTATTTTAGTGAGCTCGTCAGCCTTACCATTCCCTGAAATGTCTCTGTATCCGGTATCCCGGCACCTAGCAAGGGTGAATATTAAACTGCTTATCCATCTCTATAAGAGATGAACGACAGTTGGAGGTGGTCCTAGAAGTGGATGAGACTGATTCCAGAGATTTCAAGGCTGCCTGACTATCCGAGAAAATGCTAATATCGCTAGTGGATATTGCATTCCTCTTGATTCAGAACAGTGCTTCCGAAGTCGCCATATTTTCCGGGACGCGTAAAGACAGATTAAGTTTTAATCTGTCTGAGAAAACACCTCCTCCTACACCATCAATGGTTTTAAAGCCATTAGTGTAGAAGTGTATCGACTTGTCTGTTGTAGCTCCTAATTCATCCCAGAAGGACCTATTAGGAATAGTGACCTTAAAGTTTTTGTCGGAATTGGGCTTCGGCACAGTATAGTCTATGTTTTAGGGGATAGTTAAGTGATCTAATATTGTGGAGTGACCAGTGTAGTTACTTGACCACTTGACCACCACTAGATACTCTACTTACTAGCTTCGATCTTATTACCGTCCCTAGGTGCTGGCTGGCTGCCTGAGTGATCTTTACAAACTTCTATTAAAAGATTGGCGATAGAAGATATCGGCTATACACGTCAGATAATTTACAAACAAAAAAGTAAAGCTCTACTGTGTAGAAATATGCATGTTTTTTATTCGATCTTTAGCGGATTACATACATATGCGTGCATATACATGTACATAATCTGATTGTGTTCAATAGCAAGTGTGTCTGCATTTTACAAACATTTCGAATTAGCCCAGCCCCAGACACCACCCGTCTAGAACGTACTTCATGTGTCAATTCATTCAAGACGACTCAATTAATTTCGGTATTGCGTTCACGTTTCTTGGCACACTGTACTCGTAGTGTTTCAAAAACGTTGCAGTTATTTTAACGAATTCAAATACACATGGCAGCATTTGTTTGTAAATATGTGGGCACACGATCAGGTCGATATTTTCTAAAAATACTTTCAATCATTCTGTAAGACACATTCTCTGGGCTGTTCCGTTCACGTAGATATCAAAGTAAACATTTAACAAAATCTTCCCGTATTCTACATTCTTTACTTGTTCATCCAGTTTTTATATTTTTTATTCTTTAATGTTTTCAAGTTCATTAACAAGACCCTGTTGAGAGGATTGAGGGGGTAGTAGTTGCACAATTAGCACTTTACGACTCGGAGGTGATAGACTCTCTCGACTGAACAGGTGTGGTGCAGAAATTGTATTTTAATTTTCAATTAGTCAACTGTATCCGGAATTTAGAAGAATTATGTGATAGGTATATACACAATTTTGCGGTATATTTGAACAGTGATATCTGGTTGTTTTTTTTTCATGAGATACTACATGAAAATGTTTATTTAATTTAGGATTTCGGTGAAAGAGTGTTTATCAGCGGTAAAACTAGCGAAAATTGGATGGTTGTTTAATTAATTTTTTTGGAAAAGTTCTCTCCAAACATTGATGTCACCATCTAGTATAGAGTATGAGCTGACTTGGTTTCTACCATGCGCACTCGCGTTCCACTCTTCTAATTTCTGCTCTGACCTGCCACAATTTCCTTTAGATTCTAATTTCTACCGTGTATAGCTTTAATATTATTGATATCGTTTTAATTGCCATTAAACCGGTGCTAGTTTAACTAGAGGATAATTCTTTATTTGACAGTATGTATAATTGATTAGATTTTAAATTCTGTGTAATGAAATTAGTCATTAAAGAGGACCGTTTTTAAAAAATTATTAATGTGCACTGGTGATCACGTGGGGTTGGTTGACTTCAAAATTCCTTTTAGCTAAGCGCTGCTAATTAGTATACAAAAAAAAGAAACAAAATGAATGATGGTAAAGCAAACGCTGATAGCTATTTAGTGAAAGATTATAATCTTTTTTGTTTACTGAAACTTTACACGTATGCACATATGTATGTTATGTGCTGATTATGGGCTTTACGAAAGCAAAGAAGGTAATCTAAAGGACTTAAGAGTTATTATAAATTTTTAAGCAGTCTTATTCTTTGTGACTTACTTTAATAGGAGATGAGTCCTTCTGCTATGTAGCTACATATTTCCAGACGTACCACAAATCACAGAAGCCAGAAGTATGTATATAAATATTTGGTGAAACGATAGATATCTAAATATAAAATACAGTGGACTCTCACAAATTAGAATTCTCAGAAATTCAAATCTTCCAGAAATTAGAGCCTGAGGTTTTAATGCATTGATTGCTTTAAAATTAGAACTTGAGGTTCTTATTTCTGAGCGATTTTTTTTAGTTTTGTGAATCCCAATTTTTGCATTTATTTCAAGGTAAAAATAAAAAGGGGAATTCCACAAATTATCTGGTGATTCCCTTCGCGTTTTTTTTGTCATACTCGTGTATGATAGCGAATGCCGATATAAAGAATGATCGCTTTTTTCCAACGCATTAGTGTCTCTATATAGCGAACGAAAAAAAAATCGATATTCGATATAACGAATGTTGTTACAATATCTGTGTACATTCTTTGAAAAACAAATGAGACAAGTTTACTTAAGAAATACATATGTATATGTTTAGGAAACGGCCCATGGAAAAATGTGGGTGTTGTACATGCCAGCGAATGTAACACTCTTAATCCAATCAATGGACCAGAAAAATGCCATTCGCTTTTTATTACTGAGCAAAATCGGAAGTTCAGGTAAACGCATAACAAATGCTCTAAGGGAGCTAAATCCTTATGAAGCTATTTCCCTAATTGCATTGGCAGGGCAAAAAATATCAGCAGTTGTGCTTAGCAAGTGCTGGAAAAATATGCTCACTCTAAGCCCCGAAACAGAGTTTGAACATCTTTCAGTTCTACGACGCAAAAAAGAGACTCTTGTTCAAAGAATGTTCCCATTGAAATATAATATGTATTAAAATGTTATGAATTAGAAACAATATTTATACATTTATTTAATGTACTAAGCGCCCTTATACGTTGAATCCCGATAATACCCTCAGATTTACTCATTCAATTTAAAAGGCTACAATTTCCGTGCTTTGCCATGACAATTAATAAAGCTCAAGGCCAATCGTTTAAAGCTATTGGGGTAGACCTTCGGGAAAGTATTTTCTCTCATGGGCAACTATACGTGGCGTTTTCGCGTGTTGGTTCAAGATTTTATCAATATCTACTTCTACCGGATAATAAGAAGACTCTAAATGTCGTGAAGACTCTAAATGTCGTGTCAACCAAGGGTAGTCTTCATCAGAGCCTAAGTAATCTCAAAAAACTACAACATGATACAAAATTCAAAGAACGAAAGGATGCACTAAGCACACATAAGCAGACATAGTATTATGTACATACATCGAATTTTTATTTCTTAGAAATTAATTTAAAGTTCATGCAATCTGGTTCATGTAATGGCCCAGATGTTTGTTTGCGAGTGCGAGCGAAACAAGCCGAGCACGGGTCAGCTAGTAATTTGCAAAAAGAGCGAAATGTTCTCAACTACGCATATGGCCAATCTTTTGGCCTTCCTTAACGATATCGTTGTACCAAATTCAATCAAAATCCAAAAAAAAAAAAAAAACATGCAAACATTACTGACTATATGTTAACCAAAAATTACATAATTACATATTACCTAATAAAATAGATGATGTGGTTTCACTCTTTATTTTACTATTTAAGTGAATTAATAATAACACGTCCAGAAATTGGAGCATTTCGGAGATCTTAATTACCTTAGCCAGTGGTTCTAATTTCTAAGTGACCACTGTACATATTTCCTGTGCAAATTGGTTAATAACAGCTTAACACCGAATCAATAATATGTTATTTGATGATAAATGAAGTTTGTTTTTTTAATTTAAATTTGTTTTAATAACTTGGTGACAAAAAAAGATTTTCACTTCAACTTATTAATTTTTAATGTTTTATTATACGTTAATTAGTTTAATAAATGAAGCGTTAGGTAATGTTTATCTTTGATTTTTTTTTCTCGAATAATACGTAGTTACAAAAATTAGGTATGCTTGCGCCCGTAAATGGCGCTAAGGCTATCCACCAATGAAATGGGCATTATACAAAATAATCTCTGTAACCATTGTTACTTGTGGTTGTGGCAATAATCTCTCATCTCTTAAAAATATGTAAACTCTCCCGTTGACGAGACTAAGTGCTCTGCAACTTCTATACGAAAATTACGTAAGATCTATTTTCTCATCCGAGACAAGGTTGCTAGGTTAAGCCATAACATAAGTAGTAAGAGTTTTTAATATTTCCTAAAGTTATGAGAAAACTAAAGTAAAGATATTATAAAGTATGTACAATTGTATGTACATACAGTGAACTTTCGATAATTCGAACCTCTATAATTCGAAAACCTCTATAAATAGAAGCTCTATGAGGGTTCCATGAGAAAACCTCTGTTAAACGAAGAAATCCTATGAAATTTTGTCCCTTTCGTTAATTCGAATTAACTCTACAATTCGAAGTCGATTTTTTTTGTTTTTCTCAACTGTTTGTTGAAATGCGTATGTGACGAAAGTAGGCCATGAAAACCAAATGTTTAAGAGATGTCTTTGCTCGTGTATACATTCAACATTCATTATTGTATGAACATATAATTAAATATTAAACATAAAAGTAATACAAATTATGCTTAGCGTACAATATTTCTCTGTCAACAAGGAAAACAGCACAGTTCGTTTCTTACAGTTGGAGCAAAGGAGCATATTATGTCAAAAGATTACGGAAACACTCTACTTATGCTGTTCTTCCATTCGAATATTTTCGGCAAAATTACCAATTTCGTTTTTTTCTCAGCAACTCAGCAACCGTTAGAGATAATGATAATGTTAGATTGACATAAGTCGACCTATGCTGTTTTTCCTTGTTTCCATAGATTTATATTTCGAAGATTTTCCTTGGTCCGGTGAAATTTTAAGTGAAATAAATGCTAAGGGGCTGACTACTGTGCCACTCCCTATACAAATACAATCTTCAATATGATTGAGCATGCAACCTCGATGTCTGCAAACCTCGATATTTGCAACATAACATACATAAATGGATTTTCTCTTTCAATACAAAAAAATCTTGATTTATATTTATAGGTTTGAGATTTGATTTTCGCAACATACAAATTTTGTGTTTTACTATCCAATGTTGCAGGCAAGAGCGAAGTGCTGCCGACATCATAAATCATTTTACTACGTGTCGATAACGCTCCCTATCATCCAAAAGACTTGATCACTGAAATTGAAGGTCTTAGTCTTAATAATGTGTTTTCCTGCAAACTGATCCAAATTATGGATCATAACGTAATAAGGTTGACTAAACTCTACTACAAAAAACGTTTGTTGTGCCATTTTGTTTCTTCTTGCAATTATGAAGAAGCACTGAATTTAAAACATGTCATTTGTTTTTTGCAACAAACGCTTGGAAAGAGTTAATAGTAACCAATTAACGTGATTGTTAATAATGAATTGCTTATGAAACCGTGTGGTTTTGATTGAACGCGAATGTCATGGAAATCCGAGTATACTCGAACAATCCGGCTCCAAGGACCAGGAAGAAGTGAAAAATGAAAGAGACAATAGTAGGTAGTACAATTTGATTTTTGCAATATGTTAACTCGTTCAGTGACAATTAGTCCCACTTTAGGTGGTCCCACAAGATTTGAGGTGAATATCGGCGAACAAATCGAATACAATTGCTAACTGTAGGAACAAGGTAATTAGAGCTCCTGATCCTTTGCTTCTAATTCGGGATAGAATTAACTTCACAACAATACTTAACCAGACGTTTCCAGTCGAGAACTTGGGCAGCGATGACATCTCTGAATGGATCTCCAAGAATCTGCAAAACGTAGAAGCACGAGACGAGGACATTTTTGTTGACAGCGCGGAAATGGATATTCTTGGTAAACAACCCAAAAGTAAAATTTGAAGACGCAATAAAATGCTTCATCACTTGCTTGCAGTGGGCAGAAGAAAATGACCTCAACATTGAAGAAATGATGCAATTGCAGAAAATGTACGATAAGACTGTTTCGAAGTGATCTTCTGCATAACAATTGCAAACCAAAATTTATTTTTTTTTAAATTAGGCTGTATATAAATACATACATATATGTACAGTGTACAATATAACTGCATAGCTTTACTTTTTAATATTATAAAAATAAAATTCTTAAATGTACAAGCAATTTTATTCTTATAACTCAGAGAATAGCGTGTAAGCCTTTTTAAAGTGTTTTAATTTGTGATCGATTTTTGCAACAATGTCTGTTCCCATTATTTGCAAAAATAGAGATTGTGTATAGAATTCATTAACTAAATAACTAAATGAAGCCTTGACTTTGACGTTGGTTTTGAGAAAGAAAAAGTCATATAAGCAGATAGAGCGCAATTCCAATATTATGACTATGTTGACAGTTATGTACGTATATTCAACTAGTATAGGCACATAAATATAAAAAAAAATCCATTAAGTTTAATTTAAATTTGATACCGTTTACTATACATATTATATTCAGTATAGGTGTATGTAGGTAAATCGAAAAGCATAAGCGTAGTTATTTTATTTTATTTACCTTGGAAATTATATAAAACTACAATTTTAACAGACATGATTAAATATTTACGTATAGCAGAAATAGATAAAATTTTACTTACATTTAGAGAAAATTTCATGTGTATAATTGTTAAGTAGTAATCCAGCGTTTTAAGAAATTAAAATTATTAAGCTTATCGTTCCTTCTCCAATTATTATATGTATATTATGTACGAGTAAGTATAATTTTTGTATTATTTATTGTTGCCTAATATTATGATAAAATTAAGTACATCAGTACAGTCGTAGTTTAAGTATATCTTTGTTGCAAATCGTATTTATGTTCGTATCCTTTTTTTAAAAAAAAAAGAATTGTATCACTATTTCTGTTTCACATTAACATACATATATTAAAATCTATATTTCGATCACATTCACGTTCGGCTTTTCTATTTTTACTTTATTACATACATTTTGTAAAAAAATAAAATAATGTTGACACTATAAGACAAAAAATAAATAAATAAATTTTCGAAAATAAATTGTATGAAAAGGAAAATAAATAAATAATTATTTATTATTTAAGAAATTTTGTATGTTCAGTAATTAGAGCTGTTAATCCTTTAAATGTGTGTATAACATAAGTATCATTGCGCGGCGGGGAAGTTGGAAGTATTTTGTGTGTAAAAAAATCTGAGCTAAATACCTGTATAGTAACTAAATTAGCAATCAAATTGCAAAAAGATGTAAAATTTGATAGGAAGCGAGATTAAGTAGGTACACAGTAAATCGGTATGCAATGACATAAAAAAATAAACCGTGCAAGAGAAAACAATTCCCAAAAGATAACGATTAACAATAATCAGAAGGTGTAACTATTAAAAGCAGTGTGTTGCGTATGCCTGTCTTCAATCAAAATTTATTGCAAACGGAAGTTATCACTAAATACAAAAAAAAAAAAAAAAAAAACCAAGCCAGAGCATCGTAGTGAACCGGGAATAAATGCTGCAAGCAAAGGGTTGCAGTGTTCTTAGTTTATTTTATTTGTTTGTATAAAACGCATGTACACACTTTTAAAATTATGCACTGTAATTCCAATAGATGCACTTATGTAGATACTAAAAGCATCTTGTATTTTTGTTAAATAACTTTTCTGTTCTCAGTTCGCACAGATCGTGCAGCAATAATATACGACGATCGTCGACGGAATAAAACTAAACCAACCAACCAACCTCACCACCACCAACAACTTGATCCCCTGTTGGATATTGCCGCAACGCCCGCAACTGCAACTGCAATGCAATGTGTTGTGGCTGATGCAAGAGAAAAAATTATCTCTCTATCTAGATACACGTTCTAGTAAAGTTTGTTGGTTTAGTGAGTACACACTTAACAGTTACCGCTTACAGAGGGACGACACTCAGACAATCGTTTACAATCGAATTAACTGGGGAAAGTTATATTTGTTTATTTAATTTAATTATGTACTTTTAATGCAATGCAACCGCCACAAAAGTTAGTCTTTCCATCTATATTAGGAAAACAATGCTTGCGATCAGACAGACATAAACTCTCAAGCTCCACTGTAATTGAAATCTTTTTTTTTTCTTTTTCCTTTAGGAACACTTTTGCATTTCCCTTTTTTCTATTTCTTTATTTTTTACACACAACACACTTATGGGATACCCGAAAAAAAAAACTCAGACACGAGTGCATTTATCGCACTTTCTCAAGGGTCATAGGAACACAATTATTCATGTGTATAAGAGCCCAACGAGTAGCTCACCATCAAGTATCCAGACAGATTTTGAACACACATGCTATTTCTTAATTCGAATGGTAAGAGTATATTTTCGGTTTACTTTGATATTTTTTCTTAAGAAAATTTCCTTAAGAAAAACGCGCGCTTTTCATTCACAAAAGTGCCGCGTGATAAAAAATCACTATGAGATACTTTACAGTGCACACATTCGGAAACAGATGAACATTAAAAAAAAAAAAACACTTTCAAGACTCAGAATCGTTCAAAGAGATGCTTACTTGTTGCTTCTTATTTAAGGACTAAACAGAAAATTATTGAAACGAATGTATTTGAAGAGTATATCCCCACTACATAGTTATGAATGAAATAAGAAAAAAAAAATACATGAAAACGAAGCGAATTTGTGAAATCACACTCTGGCGCTGGCCTGGCCTGGCGGTAGCGAACTGCCAGCAACACTCTACACCACAAGCAACATTCATCTGCTGTCCAAAGCAACACATAAAATCTGTCTGTTGTGTATCTTGTATCTGTCGTTTTCTGTTCACACTCTTTTGGTTGCATAGACGCACAAGAGCAAGAGACACTCTGCCTTCAATTCTTCATTTGATTGACTCTGAGATACAATATGTTGCGCAGCCAAAGAATATTGAGTTCAAATTGATTTGTTGAATTTTGTTGAGTGAAATTGTGCATTGGGGGGACTTTTGAGATACATATGTATCTAAAAGGAGATGTACATTTTTGTGAAATGATCTTGGACCTTGGAGCATGCACAATTGGATGGTAAAGTTTTGTTTTTCTGTTATGTTCGAGTCCGCTCTTACATTTAAGAGAAATTCTTAGAAAAAAGAGCAGCACACATACACACCTGCACAAGCACAACAGGTACTCAGAATCGAACAAGTGAATGGATGAAGGTGGATTTCGGTTTTTTCTTTTATTTGATTAATGAGGTTATTAATCAGTTTCAGTGTAGAGTTGCCAGATTAAAATACTTTTTTTTTATTTTAAAAAAGGATTTGGGTGTTTTTTAAGTTTTGTAATTTTCATTTCAATTTATTCAATTTGAATTAACGTTACAATGTTGATTAAAGATATTCGAAGTCTAAATTTCGTATCTGCAGAAGATTGCATGGCAAGTTTTAAACACAGAATTTGAAAGCGTTGTTCACAATTGTAACACAATTCTGTAATTTTTGGTCCATACGTCAAATAAATCTTAGAAGTTTTTTAGACTTGACTATTCTAATTATAAAACACGGATGTGTCTACATTTATGTACATATACATATGTTATACATAAATATTTTATGAGTAGATGCTCCAATTGGAAGAATTGGGTTTTGTCCAGTACATAAGTAATCAATGACAAGTGACCACAGTAGGGGTGAGAGTACACCTCCTTGTGGTCAGCCTTTAACAGCTGAGACTGTGACTATACACTCACTTGCCACCAAAGAGCAAATCTTTGGACCAATTTGTTGTGTTGGAAGAGATGTTATTGCTACCCGCCAAAAATGTTTGCCTTATAGATTAAGACGTTCAATTAGATATCAGAGTACGCCTGTACATTGTGTATGTCGTGCATGGGACAGACTCCGTCCTGACGATCGTAGTACATACTTCAAATAGATAGGCCATTAAAATTTGTTAGTTAGTATATTGTTTACCTACAATATATACTTGGTATGCCAAATATACTTGGTAAGGATCAGAAGCACTCATATATCGATTAATATGTTCATATATATGTATGTACTATACATACATAAATTACATATGTGCTCCTGATCATACATGGGCGGTTTTAATTTACCTATCAATGTCCGGGTGATTTAATCATCTGCGTATAATATGCGCATATTTTTATGTGACATTAAATTTTCTCTAAGTTCTAAGTAGTACCTATTCACTCTTTAACTGTGAGTTAGTAAACTATTTTCATCTGTTGGGTGATCCACTTAGAAGACTTTAATTACACAAGATCATGGTTAAAGGTAACACATTCAACTCCGTTGCTTACGCATGAGCCCGAAGTTGTAACAATGATTTAGCTCAAAGTACATACATAATGTACACATGTATACATACGTATCTGACCAAAATATAATAATTTAACTTAGGCATTGACGTTCACAATTCTGCAAGTTCTATCTAAGCACAACATTAAAGCTCTTGTTTAACCTCTACGGAGTATTCATTTTCGAGAGTTTGAGCCATAAGTGCAATAAATTTCTGAGGGAAATACATACATAAACAAATTTGTAAGAGCAGTCTTCTGAAAAGGCTTTGTCAATGGGGATAAAATGTATATTAAAGGGGGCAATCCCTTTAGAACGCTTCAAAATAACTCATTTTTTAACATTGTTTTTAAATGTGATAAAATAATTGAATCATTTTGAAGTTTTAACATAATTTTACTCGAACTATGAAAATATAAAAACATTTTTTTTTTTCACAAAATGGCGGCTCAGTTCAATTTCTCTTCAGGTGTCTTTGACGCGAGGTGTAGAAGTGCTGTATTTATCAGTCTTTCTCTATTTATCTTTTTACCACAAAAAAAATTATTTCCGACATATGTATGCATAGGAAGGATAAGCCTATGAAATCAGAAAAAAGTATAAAATTAGAAATAAGGTACGCTCTTTAATAAAATGTTTTTTCGACCTTTCTCATCCTCAAAAAGTAGTTTCTTTAAATGAAATCTTTAAAGCTTTAGGTTTATCCTTCCGGTAATGATATAGAGAAAAGCCTCACAAAATTTCAGCCAACATCTAGTAAAAAAAAATATTAATTTTAAAGATTTTACAACCACCACAATGATTCAGCGAAATGTTCACCTATGCATATAACCAAAGATCATGTGCTTATTAGAGAGAGATATATATGTAAAAGGTGGGCAAGTTGGGGATTTTTGTTATTATTAAAACGAGCTAATTACTGTGATGATTAATCTTGCGGAGTTTTTTTTTTTGTCTTTGAGAAGTTTCTTAATATGAATGACTAACATATTTACCTGACGTCAAAGAAACGCGATCAGAACAATTAGCGAACGACTTTACTCTTGTCTCCATTTACCTCTGAGTTTCACCATATTTTCCATATATTACAGGTGACAGCTTATGCTGTACATTTCCACAAAATATTCCATCCCCATAAGTGATCCACTTTTCCATTGTTATGGTGTCATAGTGGAAAACAATTGAAAATGTTGCAATGAAAAATAATGATTAATACGTCACAGAGTTATATTTGCAGAGTCATCTAAACAAAAATTTAATTACAGCTGATCCGATATGCATACATGTTTCTATATCTTACTTTCCCTATATAAGCGAAATGACTGAAGTATCTGGAACTATTAATTAATTTAAAATGTAAGTGTAATTATCGTCATTTCGTTGATGTTCTTTTGACGTTTATGTGCCGCTGTTTAGCAGTTAATATTAATGGACTGTAATAAATAATAAGTATAACTATTATAGTCCAGATGATTGATGGTTGGTTGGTTTGGTTGGTTTATGAGGGTGAGGATTACTCCTCTTCACGTAGGCCGCAAGTCGGGCCCGTTGTGCTCCCCTCTGGAACTGAGCTGAGAAAGAAGGGGTTGGGGTGTGTGTTAGTGAAAGGGGTAGAGTAGTGGAATGGAAAAGGTTGGAAGGAATATAAGAATTCAAGAAAAATGCTCTGTGTGTCGTGTAAACTCCAGTGTTTTCGAGAAATCGATAGATCTGAGCGATGTCAGCCCGGGTAGGATGTGTCTTCCCAGGTATTTATGTCTTATTGAACATAGAGCAGGACAATCGCAGAGGAAGTGTTTTATACTTTCGTCTTCTTCTTCGCAACCCGGGCAGGTGCTGTGCTGCACTAGTCCCAGTCGGTTGGCATGTTTATTTAAGTTGATGTGTCCCGTATATAAGCCAATCAACAGTTTAATTTGTGCTCTGCCCAAATTCAGTACTTTCCTAGCCCGCAGTGGATTTGGAAATTCCATAATTTCTTTGGCAGCCTTGCATGTTTGGATCTGACTCCACATATGTGCGTGGCGTTTTGCAAAAGACAGGCTATAGGCAGTTTTCACTGCTTGTACCGCCGTACCAATAGTATTTACTGTGAGGTTTTCTACGTCTTCCGCCCCCGCTCTTGCCAGTTCGTCTGCCCTTTCGTTCCCCGGTATATTGTTGTGGCCAGGTACCCAGAGCAGATTTACCGTGCAGGATCTTGCAAGGGTGTTGAGTTTTTCTTTGCATTCCTTCACTAATTTGGAATTTGTTAGTGGGTTCGCAAGTGCTTTAAGTGTAGCCTGACTGTCCGAGCAGATGTGTATGCAAGTGTCCCTGGTATCGGCATTGACGAGTTCGTCTACGCCCCTGAGAATTGCAAAGACTTCTGCCTGGAAAACAGTCACCGAGGGTTCTAAATGAATGGATATATTTATCGGAGGATCTGGACAGTGTACACCAGCTCCCGATTCTCCGTTAATGTGTGATCCATCCGTGTATAATACAATGCCTTCTACTTCGGCAAACACTGTGCCTTGTCGCCATTTTTCACGGCTAGGGAATTCGACTGAATAGTCGGTCTTAAAGATGTATTCTTTCTCTATGAGATCGCTTGGATTGCTGACAAGTCCAGAGGATTCTGATGATTGATAGTTAAAACTTAAAAATTTATTCTGTACCTAATGGTGTTATTACGCGCTCAAACTAAGTTTCAGGATTTATAACCTTAGCTGCACAAACGTAACCTAAATGTCATTAAATATAGGCTAACATTTTTAAATTTGTAACTAACAATAAAATAAGGTTGGCTTTGTAAATTTGGAAAATGACAAAATTATTTCAAACCATTTGACGAGAGTGCTGTTACAAATTAAATTAGTGTGTACGTCATGAAGTAAAAATGGCAAATCGAAGAGTCTAGTTATTATAATGATAAAGTAGAGTAGATGGTCGAAAATTAAAAAAAAAATTTGTTGGCGAATTCTAATTTTCAAAAGTTTCCAATTTCTAAGCGTTTTTATTTAAACAGAGGAAATCACAATATTAACCCATATTCTTTCTTACTTACTTAGTTGGCGCTACAGCTCGAGGTGAACCTGGGCCTGCTTCTCGCAACCATTTGTGTGTGCGCGTAATATTTTTGCACGAATGGAAGGGACCTACAGTTTTCTGTCGACTCCGAACGGCGAGTTGGGAAGCTTTACATGACAAATGATACTCTTGAATGCTTGTCAGGCATTCGGAAGAGGTGGGCACTGTGAAAAACTTTTTAGGTGTTTGCGGCGGGATTCGAACCCAAAACCGCTGGCTCAGTAGTCCGACGCACTAACCACTTACGCTACGGTGGCCAGAAAAAGTCGAACATGGTTGACTGTGTTTACCATTTCTTTGCTAAAAACTTAGCCACTTTAATGTTAACATATCCCAGCAAAAAAAAATTAACTTCAACACAATACGTAAACCCTACTGGACTTTTGGGCTATAATAATTTTTTAGCTTTAAAATTGGAATATTGTTTTCAAATTTCCAAGCTGTTAACGTAACCTGAAATTGTATTCTAATTTCCAAGCAATTCTAATTTCCAAGAGTTCTAATTATCGATCTTCACCTGTAATTAAATCCAAACGGATTCAAACGTGATGATTTCGCCTAAAAATATTACCCAATTGTTTATGTCATTGTGCTTTGTTAAAATAAATGGATTTGTTAGCATGCAGTTAAAGTTGTGGTTGTTCTCAACCCTTAAATGCATGATTTTTCAGAACTTGAAAAAAAAACTGTCCTGATTGTCTATTGACTTTAAAAACACATTTTCATCAAAATTTTTGAATTTTTGCAAATTGTATTGTTATAATTTGCTAAAATATAGCGGGTTCCATATATGGCAAATCATGCATTTAGGCATCATAAAATTAAAACTTGAATTTGATTGATTTACAAAAGTGTTAATTATGTTAGTTATGTATGTACATTTTATTTTTAATTATAATTTGATTTAGCTTTTATTACATTATGTAGGTTAATAGTAATTTTGTAAAAAGTAATTTTGATAGAAATCACAGGTTTTTGGTTAAAAATGATAACCGACACGCGAATGCGTTTTTTTTTTTTTTGAAAATTCTAACGGGACCCAAATTCTAGTTCTAATGTCCCAAATGTGGGACTCGATACATTAACATCAATTTTTTGCTTACATGTCAATATATCGCCAAAAGAGTTTAACAATGTCCGCTTAAACCAGTGGTTCCCAACCGGTTGGGCATGCCTCCCTCCCATGTAACGGGAAGGCGTGGACACAATTTAAATTGTAAAATTTGATGCAAAGAGTACAAGTAAAAATGTTGAAGTCTTCAAGTCTTCA
Source organism: Brachyopa scutellaris (assembly GCA_949775065.1). NCBI lineage: Eukaryota > Metazoa > Arthropoda > Insecta > Diptera > Syrphidae > Brachyopa > Brachyopa scutellaris. Next base: position 29,424,249 of record OX459115.1, on the reverse strand, counting down.
CACTACAGTTTGTAGAAATCTCCACATTCTCTTCCTATTTGCTTAGAGCGGGAAATAATGCTAAAGGCTGCAAAACATTTGCTAATCCATGTTTGGTGCTCATTTTAACAACTTATTTATGCGAGCAACGATTTTCAGCTCTTCTCCGCATTAAAAACAAGCAGAGAAACAGACTTGATACTTCAGCTGACATGAGAATTGCACTGACGAAAATTGTACCCAGAATCTCAGAACCGGTGAAGAAGATGCAAGATCAGAAGTCGCATTGAACATCTGGATCGCATAAAAATCACCTGTTCTACATCACTTAAAAATAAGTAGATGTAATGAATAAAAATACGTTTTTCAACGTGAATACAAGAATATATAAAATATTTGATGTATTAAATATACATAGTAATATTTATTCGACTGGCATGAGACTTTCTAATTTGCCACTGGTATAAATGGACACCATGCTGTCGGGTCACTTTATATTGTTTTCCTAATAATTTCTATGTATTTGATTACTGTATTTGATTATATGATAATTTTTACTATTCTGTGGTGTTTATCATGAGTACTGGGCATACATACATATGTATAAGAGCCTTGGTATTACAGTGGGCCTCTGGAGGCCTAAGTATGGTGGTACTCAAACTACCGGCAGCCACTACTACCTTACCTAACCTAACTGTTTCGAAAATTGTGGAAGAATTGGTTGACATGATATCTTTATGCTCTTTCTCCAATCAATGATTACAATGACGAGCATTAACGTTATGTTTATCATTTGGGGCCTTTTGATGAAGTTCAACCTGTTCGGCAGCGTGTTGGTGAGTTCCTATCAATATGAGGATGAGCGCCTGGCAAACAAAACCTTAGACTTATTGTTGAAATGGGCGGCATAGATTTTCGAAGAAATTAGATACCACACACCAGGTGTAATCCAAGCTGGAATATATTGTAAAAACAAATTGTTAGTCAATTCCATCAGGCCACGCATCTTTATTATGTGAGTCGCCCTTTTTCAAGCTCTTCTGTCACAACAGCCTTTTTGGAATCAGTAGGTATGTAGGTACTGGGACACACTTACTTATATGCTGCAAAATGAAATTAAAATAAGTACTCGTATATTTGCAATGACTTCTCTGCATAGTGTCCGTTTAAGGGGGTACCAACAGACGTCCAGAATTTTAATAAAATCGCTACTTTTTTTTCTACAGATTATTATTCTCTACAGTTTTAGGCATATTTATGTGAAAGCCGATTGTAAACATTCCCCATAGATCCAAAGTTATTATAGAAGTGTGACGGCCCGACAAGAGCCCGAATCGCGCAGCTGGCCTTTGTTTGAGGCAGCTTTTTTCGGAGTCCTTCATACTGTGAGTTCTTTTGTTATCCTAAATGTATGTATAGGGACATTTATAAAGCATGGGGAGATTATATTTAGGTTTCTGAAGTGAAGGTTAGTTGTATTTGATCGTTCAAAGTGAGCTGCGCGTAATCTCGAGCGGAACGCACTTGAAACTTTAAACGCGTTTTTCTCAAAACGACATGATATCTTATACAGTATTTAATATTTTTTGATGCATTTTTTTTTTAATATTCGAAATTGTTTTCTCTATAGTGTGTCGAGCCGGATTTTTGATATTTTGAAATATAGTTAAAGGGACATTTTTGACACAAAATGCACACTTTTTTTTTAAACTGCCGTCAATTGCCAACTTTTTCGAATTTCAAAAATCTTGCTCGACAGACTATAACTACAACTTAACTTTACAAGAATTTTTTTACATTTTGTAGATCCATCAACATTTTAAAGAGAAATGAACTTATGAACTATGAACTTTTTTTTCATAGTGCCTTGCAAAACGTGATTTTTTGTATTTTAATTTTTGTAAAAAAAAATTTAAATAATTTTTTTTATAAAGTGCGTAAAAGTTATTTTTATTAATTTCTTTCGTTATTCTTTCTAAAAACAGTTTTCTTTTGGTGCATGTTTCGCGCCGCTGGACGTATGTACCCCCTTAAACCGAAACCAGCCATTAAAAAAAAAACAAAATGTTCTGAGTTCGCGGTTTTTCTTTTAAGTAAAGAGTGTTTTACTACAAATAAACGACAAAAAGTAAAAAAAAATATGTTTAAATTAACTTCATGCACTAATGGGTTAAAAGCGATCAAATTTTGCCGGGTTTTTTTTAAGGATTTATTGACCTTGTGGTTTTGATTTAAATTATCATTCCTCTGACCACAATCAAAGTTTTAAAAAGTTGTTGTTCTTATTTACGAAATTCAATCAATCAGGGCTGGATTTGAAGAAGGATACATTGGATAAGAGCACCTGGGCCCCTTTAAGGTTAGGCTATTCCATGATGATATCTCATTAATTTTGCGAATTAACCTAACCACAAGAATGTTTTAATTATTGAAGATTACATAGAACGATATCGAGATTGGATTGGGCTTGCTCACGTAAAGCTGCAATAAAATACTCTACGACTTTTACTATTCTATGAGTAGCGGAGATACTAAATTTAGATACAGAAATTCCAATGCTTCAAAACGGATGTACATGTAGTGACTTTCATTCATGTCATATGTACATATGTACATACGTACATACTTATATCTGCTTTCATATAGTAAATTAATTCAACAATCTTCTGATAAGACTTAAAAATCAAAAAAGCAAGTTTCTTTCTTTTTACATTATCTCTAGCCATTTTAAAAATCGAGAGACGAGATATACAAACAAACGGGCTTAGGTAGCAGTGGCTGCCGGAAGTTCGATTACCGGCGCGCGCACAAAGGCCAATAGAGGGCCCATTGTTATAACCAAAGATAATAAACGGGATTACTGAAGAACAAATAGTTTATTCAGTTTATTCCCAATTAGGAAAAAAAATTAAAAGTGTAAGCTTCAAAATATCTCACAAATGCCCATTTTTACGGTGCGAGCTTAGGTGTCGTTTCAAGGAAAAACTCAGGAGTAACACGAATTGCGTTTTCGCAGTGCGGGTTTAACGATAAAATCGACTTAAATAGTGGTTTAACTTAATCCACCGACTTCATTGGCCTAAGTGTCAATCCAGAGAGTACATAGTTGCCGTGGCATTGCGATTTTCATTTTATGCAAGTAGAGGGATGATTCTGCCGATACAGCTGATACGTTGATTAGTTGGCCACCTGCGGCGCAAAAATGATTGGCAAACTTATACTGGTGGCCAACTATAAGGGTGAGTATTTTTTTGTTGTTGTGTTTAAAATAAAAATAAAAGATCTATATAGATCCCAAAATATGGACCAAAATCCATCACATAGGTACTACTACTAGCCTGGCAGTATGCTGAAAGCAAAACGTCTGGGACCTAGATTTTCGTTATCAGTGAATTTTTTCTGAATTTTTGATAGTACAATCGAGCTGTCAAATGGTTAAGCATTAAGAAGTGTCACTGTGGTAATTGTTTTTAAGCGTTTTCCGAAATTACACTCCATTAAATTTCTTAAAGTCTCTTAAGTTGCGCATAAACACCGTGTTTTCACCGGACTCATTAAAAAAATCCAATCAAAATATTATAATAGTAAGTTTTTATCGATAAAAATTTCCTTTTATTTGCGCGCTCAGTACCTGTCAAAATGACTGATTCTCACCGTGAAACAAGATTTACCTCCAAAAACGCTAAATTGCCAAATTCACCTGCCATCGTAAACAAAGATGATAAATCTAAACCATCAGACCTGCGTATCATGAAACAAATCGATGAACTTAAATCTGAACTTAAATCATACATAAAAGATACGTGCGACAGTTTATCTGAAAAACTTGATAAGATTGTCTCTGAGTTCAACAGCCGCCTCGATGATGTCAACAGAAGTGTTTCGGCACTTACGGTGCGTATTGAAGTTCTTGAGCAAACCTCCGACTCCACTCCATCATATCAATTGGGAAACCAAATATCTGTGCTCGAAAGCAAAATTGACGCGATGGAACGTGAAAAATTATCTGCCGACGCTGTCTTGCATGGTGTCCCAAAGTGTGATAACGAAGATCTCCGTAGCATGTTTGATGTCCTTTGCTCTTCAATAAACTGTACACCAGCACCTACTCCTCGGGACATCTTTAGGACGAAACCAAAAGGTAATGATGTAAATTCAGCGATAATAATAAAATTCGCATCTCCGGTGGACAAGATCGCCTTACTTAAATCTGCAAACAAAACATTTAAAACTACACGTAAACCGCTTTGTTTACACAATCTTGGATTGGAATCTGACAGACCGATATACATAAACGAAAGTCTAACATCAACCAATTTCGCTATTTATCGGAAAGCTTTCCTTTTAAAACGTCACGGTCAGCTGTTTTCTGTTTTCACCCGCAACGGAAAAGTTTATGTGCGGCGAACACCTAATGGGAGAGCTTTTTTAATTGAGTGCTGCCAACGCTTAGATTCACTTGCTGCTGCCACTGATCAACAATAGTTTTAAAGTTGAATATGTTTGTTATTATATTACTTAAGCTGCTCTTTGTAACTTTTTCCACATTTCTTTACATTCTAGCCTTCTTATCATTTAACTGTACTATTTTATTACTTATTTATTTCTTTTTCAGTTTCCATAATTTGCTCTATATATTTTCATCCGGTGTGTCATTGGCCTTTTTATGTAGGAGGAACAAAAATTTAAAATTAATAATTTTCCCATATGTCTAACATAAGTGTGCATTCCGAAAGAGGCAGTGGTACGAGCAATAATGTGCGCATATTGCTTGACATATTTTGCAAACAACGCGATGGGCTGCGTGTATGCCACATAAATGCTCAAAGTCTTTTTAAAAAAATTGATGAATTCAGAAATTTGTTTGTTGGTTCTAGTGTTGATGTTATATGTGTATCCGAAACTTGGTTCGATATTGAAATAGCTGATCATATCTATTCACTGAAAGGTTACAAAATTTTCCGGGCGGACAGACAACATAGGAGAGGGGGTGGTGTTGCTATTTATGTACGTAACAGTATTGTAGCTAAGATTGTCAGCAGTTCTCATGGATCGAGCCAAATTGAATATTGCCTTATTGAAATCATAACCAAAAAAACTAAATGTCTTGTTGGAGTTGTTTATCGACCGTATAATAACATTGATATGACTCCTATATTTCATGAATTGGAGACCCGCTCTGGCTCTTTTTCAAATGTCATTATCTGTGGCGATTTCAACTGTAACGTCTTCAACCAGGAATGCTCTAACACGTTCATAGAAACAATGCAATCGATGGATTTACACCTCGTTAATAAAATTGTTCCAACTCATTTTACCAGTAGCACCAATACCTTAATTGACCTTTTCTTCACCAGTGAGCTGGAGACGGTTTATTTTGGTCAAACCTCTGCTCCAGCCTTCTCAAAACATGACCTCATATTTATAACTTTTCCTACTGCTTGCAATAGAGATAACATAAAGTTCACCTACAGGAACTTCAAGGCCATAAATTCTGAGCTCCTAGAGCAAGATTTGCATTATGTCGATTGGCAGCCAATTTATCGAGAATCTCTGCCTGAGAACCAAGTTAACTATTTTCAAGAAACAGTTTCCCAGCTATTTGAATCACATGTTCCTCTTATAACAAAAACACATAAGAGCTCATCAATTCCTTGGTTTTCTGTTGAAGTCCAGGAACTAATTAATAAACGCGATGTCGCCTACGCCAAATGGAAACGCTTCAAGCTCGAAGAGTTTCATAACATTTTTCGCCAAATGAGAAATTTAGTTAACCTGAAAATCAAAGTAGCTAAACGAATTTTTTACCAAAACATATTTAATATCAAACTGCCCGCGAAAACCCTATGGCGAAATTTAAGAGAGGTGGGAATCGGGCGAAAAATTGGTGCTGAGATGGATGAATTGGACCCAAATCAGCTTAATAGGCAATTTATTAATGCTCAAACAATAGGTGCTACTAATCGCTCATTCAATCAAGCCAGCAGTATTGTTTATAGTGATTCCTTTGAGTTTTATCGAATCGAGCAAACTGATGTAGTCGAGGCTATCCTACAAATCAAATCGAAGGCTTCGGGGCTCGATAAAATTCATCCATGCTTTATAAAACTCATATTGCCACATATCCTTCCAGTTTTAACCCATATTTTTAATACGGTCCTAACCACATCGTCCTTTCCAAGTGCTTGGAAGTTAGCTAAAATTATCCCAATCTTGAAAAAGAAATCATCCGCTAACTCGCCTGCTGAGTACCGACCAATTGCTATACTTCCATTCTTATCCAAGGTTTTTGAAAAATTAGTTCATCGTCAAATTTCAACTTTTCTTTTACACAAAAAGTTACTCTGTCCCAATCAGTCTGGGTTCAGGCGTAATCATAGCTGCACAACGGCGCTACTCAAAGTAACTGATGATATTAGGATAGCTTTGGATGATGACATGGTAACTTTTCTCACTCTTCTTGACTTTTCCAAAGCGTTTGATACTGTGGACCACACTCTACTCGTATCAAAACTAAGAACAATGTATTTTTTCTCTCCCTCAGCCTCAAATTTAATTTTTAACTATCTGCATGGCAGAAAACAAGCGGTTGTGGTTAAAAACATGACTTCTGAACAAATAGAATCCACTGCAGGGGTTCCGCAAGGTTCTATATTAGGGCCTTTACTCTTCACCCTATTTATCAACGACCTTCCAAGCGTAGTACATAATTCAACAGTGCACCTGTATGCGGATGATGTACAATTGTATCATAGTTGCAAACGGATTTCTGTCGAACATGCAGTATGCAAAATTAATGACGACCTCCAAAGAATATTAAACTGGTCATCTGAAAACTTTTTGACGCTAAATCCCAGTAAATCCAATTGTATGATAATATATAGACGTGACTTATCTGTTGAACATTTGCCAACCATTCGACTTGGTAATTCGCCCATCAAACACGTGAATAAAGTTAAAAATCTTGGCTTATGGTTCGGCTGCTCACTAGATTGGAATATTCACATCTCCACTGTAATAGGTAGAATTTATGGATCTCTCAGAAATCTATCTTTGTCGCAGAATTTCACTCCCTTGAATACAAGGTTGATGCTGGCGAGATCTCTACTCATTCCCAACATAACATATGGCTGTGAAATTTACTATGGCACTAATGCAGCTATCAAAAGAAAATTAAATGTTGCATTCAATAATATCACCAGATACGTCTTTGGTTTACGTCCCTTTGATCACATCTCGGCATTTCGTAAAAGATACTCGGATGTACATTAGATGAGTATATTGACTTTTGTACGCTAAAGCTTCTGCACAAAACTATAACCACCAAACAACCATCTTACTTATTTAGCAAGCTAATTTTTTCGCAGTCAAATCGGTCTTTGAGCTTGATACCTCCGCGTGTTTCATATCTTGTTTCGGAGCGACAGTTTTTTGTCCGTGCTATTCGTCTCTGGAATGCGCTCCCTCTTGCCATAAAAAGACACAATGATAGACCTAACTTTGAAAAAATTTTATTTAATCACCTCACAGGTAGAACGAGTAGTACAGGCATCTAGGTATGAAGGCTTATTCTAAAATTGCAATTTTTTTTTTTTTTTTTCTTCTCTTTCCTTATTTTTTTTATTTTTATTTTTTCATGTACATATATGTATTTGTTCACTTTTCACTTCTATTTAATTTTTTCCATTCATTTTAATTTTTAAATAATGAATTGCAATAGCAGATTCATCTCACATTTATAGAGTAAAGATATAGTGCTTAGTATCTATTATAAATGTTGTTAAATTGAATTAATAAATATACAAATATAAATATATACAAAATATATCATTTATGTGGTTATACCCTCGGGACAAAAATCTGAAAAAAAAAGTTTTTAGCCATCTATATATAGCCATGGCTGAAAAAAAAATACGCTGGCAGACGATTGAATTGGATATCACGACGCTAATACCTTTCCAAAGATACCCATATATTTTGGTTATACATCCACTCCCAAAATTTGCTGTCGGCTCTTGGTCTATAACTATACCCTTGGCCAACTTTCGCAGGTTATATAATATGAGAGATGATTTAAAGTTTTCTAATTTGCGGCCAAGTTCCAAGAAACAACATATAAAGTTAGTTTAAGGACTTTTTGCATGGGCTTTTCTGGGTGCAGTAAAATATTGACCAACTTAGCCCGGTGGCCAACTAGACAGGTTTTACTGCATTCGCTAGAGACTTCAATTGGGTAGGTATATGTTTCATCAGGATGCTGACAGAGGAAGGGAAGGGGTGCGCAATTTATTTTGTTTTCATCAGCATACTTCTGATTCGTTGTTTTTTGAATTAAAAATTAATTAATTGAATAATTTTTTTTATTTCGAACTATGTAGCGAATATATGGTTGCCATAGCCGTAGTGGTAAGTGCGTTGGACTACCAAGCAATGCTTCCCGGGTTCAACTCCTGGCCGGTCTAATACATAAAAGATTTTTTCACGATGCCACCTCTTTCGAATGTCTGACAAGCATCAAAGAGTATCATTTGTCACGATTGAGCTTCTCAACTCGCCGTTCGGAGTCGGCAAAAAACTGTAGGTCCCTTCCATTCGTGCAAAAATATAACACGCACACAAAAAAGGTTGCGAGAAGCAGGCCGCGGTTCACCTCGAGTTTTAGCGCCAACTAAGTAAGTAAGTATGTAGCTCTTCGTCTTTTTTTCTCCTGATTTTCATTGTTTTTTTTTTTTAAAAAAGTACTTGATACTTGACAAGGAAATAAAAATCAAATTTCGTTTGACATTTCGTGTTCATTCACAATGACTTTTTTCCATAATGACACTCAATCCATGACCTACCTAAACTGTTGACCGTGAAAACGAAAACTTCTTAAGTCACATATCAGCAAAAACAAAAGGATTCGTGCACAGAAAGCATTTACGAGTACTTATTATTATGTAGTTCGCAGTTTGTAGTTAATATTGTTTCACATTAAATAAGTATTTAAATACAAAGTTTACTTTGTTTGTTTGAGTACCAAATTAATCAAAATTTTGATGCAGTAATAGTCAGTTATAGGTACTTATACACCATAGACGGATCTGCAGTGTGTATCTGCAGTGTGTATCAACTTTTACGTTGATGTAACACATTTTCATATTACTTACAATCGTATTTATCGAATGAGATCGCAACTTGTCTTTCCATAATACAACGCATAATGCTTACATAAGTTTTAACTAAAGCAATAGAAAGTATAAAAACCCCTCCAAGCCACCTACTATGTACACACACAGTCTTTCGCAGTGCATTCCATCTAAACATTTATTCCCTGTTTTGGTCTACATCCGACAAGTGAAACTGAATCACTGGAAAGGAATTGTATGCACACCGGTAATCATTTTCCACTTTTGTTATTACGAATAATCTGATTGATGTAATTATCTGCTGAGTGGTAAAGACCTTGGTACCGTAGGCGGCCCGCAAACCACCTGTGAATAAAAATAGAAAACCGCACGTTGTCGCGTCGTCAACTGTACAAGGGGAGGAAATTTTCCACTTTTAGATAAACAAATTCTTTCGTATAAGAACGCTGCTTACTACCGAAAGACCCGCGCCTGGACAATCAGTAAATTGAATAATAGTAATGAATGACATTTGTAATGCAATCATCTTGGAACATAGCAGCCTAGTCAAGCCGTATGTCGCATATCTATATATATATAATATGCATCTATGGATTGTTCATTCGAGTATAAGGCCGGACAAGCTTTTCATTCACTATGTACGGGTGGAAAATTACGTAGCTGTCAACAGCTTGTTGTTTTATACACGCATTTATTGACTAATCGGAACGTTTTCTTTGCGTAACTGTAAATGTGGATTTGCAGATATCACTAAACGTTAACGATTATAAATATACGAATGAGAATAATAATTTGTATGGTTTTGAATAGGTCTTCAGGTTGCAATTATTAAGATTGTATGTTTTAATCGATTAACTTTTAACACGGTGTGGACTGGACACGGATAGTGTTAAGGGTGGGGTGGGATGTATGTACATATGTATGTAAATGTACATATGTATTTACAAATTCGTAGAAGCCAAAAGGTCTAAAGTAAGTACTCAAAGTATCGTGCGTTTTATAGGCAATGGGTTATTCTTAAACCTGTAAGCTGATAAATGTAATTGCTATTCTTTAAGGTTGTGTGGAAGTACAATAGAAAGGAATCAGTTAGCAACGAAAATGATAAAATGACTAATCCGGATGTTGGTCTAGACTAAACTCTAAATAAACAGCCAGTATTGGTTGCACCAGCGGAACAAAATTAATTATTAATTTATTGGTAAAATTCGAAATTTCCGCGCGAAACAATGCAGTATCGATGAATCGAGCACGCATGCGTTGGACGTCGTGTGACGTGTCAGTGAACAGACACTGCCATCCGCACCGCATGTGTATCTATGAGTCTTGCTTTCACCTAGGTACCACCTCATACCAATAACATCATCTCATTCTTTTCAGAATTTTACAAGAAAAACTAGCGGACTCGGCGAACTTCGTCTCGCGCCAATTTAACGCCTTCAGATAAACTCCAGAGTGATAACAAAACACAGGTAGTTCAAATTTCAATGTGATTTATTTGAATGGAATCAAAATCAGTAGAGAGCGATATGATAAATAATGTTTTTGTTTTCCGGCGCAAAAACAAACAACGAAGACGGTTTGCCAACACGCGAACAGGCAACGTACAGCTGACCGTGCGAAAAACAGGGAAATCCGAGATTAGTCCCACAGACTTACAACGATTGGGCTGGGGAACTGAATCCGCTTGAATTGGAATGGAAGATTAGTTGGAATAATCGGAATTCATGGGATAAGGACATCCTCTCCTTTGAATTCGCCCTTGATGATCGTTGCTTGCATCACATTGTTCATCAGTTTCTTGACGGACAACCGCGTACCGTTGCACAATTTCAGATGATTCAGATTCCGCGACATGATTATGATCAATCCCACCTTCAGCTGTAAATTATGCGGCGGATTTCCTGGCACATCAATCGAGTTCAAAAATTCCGTCGGATAGACGGTCGCTTCATTCTCGTCGGTCACGCTGTCAACGGATTTGTACGAATGCAGTTCTCCGGCGATTTGATTTTGAATAATAAAATTCAAGCTATCGACGCCCTTATTCTTCGCTGCTAGTATTGCCCGTTCACTAATCCGGGGAATACTTTGGTGATGAGTTCCTCCTTCGACGATGTGAACTCGCAAAAATTTGCCGGGAATGATATCAATCCAGTCGAAACATCAACAGGAATTTGGCCATTGCTAAGCGCCAGCAGTTGTCTCGAGAATTCAGCAGCCGATGGGTCGCTCTGCAATGCGACTCACATGTTCGTGTTCAATTTCAACTTCTTGACATGCCGCCACAAAGACGACGCATTAAGTTCAACCGCAGCAGTAGATTTCGGGATGACGGGAAGCGTTTGACGACATACGACTATCCGGAATCAGTGTAATAATACGCAAAACTCGAATCAATTGCAGCAAGAAAAATAGCACATTTGCTCAATAGAAAATGTCAATGCGAAAAGAATACCTGTCGAATTGCGCAATGCGAATAATGCCATCTATCGAGTCGTTGCATTGATCGCAGCACAGCGCCATCTATTATTTATCTCGTTAGCTTCTCCACCCAAAATGCACGCAAAACGTCTTTTATCACAATGAATTTCACACTTATCCGAAATTTTCCAAGCTTCACAACGAATTTTCCACCTTTACATCAAATCATGCGATAAAATGCAAAATTTCGTTGAAAACAAATTCTAACTTTTCGCGTTTTTCCGGGATTTTCCGAGTTTTCCACTAAGAATTTTTTATTTTTCCATTCGAAAAGCCATTCTAGAACAATTGCACACAAAATTCCATACATTTCGATTTTTCCAATTTTCCGACTTTTCCGGAGGGTTTTCCCAAAATTTGCTTTCGTAAAAACCTTCTCCTGGCAATTACGAACAACTGAAAAAAAATTGTTAACCAAATCGGCCCAGCCGTTCTCAATTGATGAATTACTATACATTTTTTTACACCAATTTTATGTATATATAAAGAAGAGAGAATAGATAGAATATGCAAAGCGCTGTAACTGCTCTAGCTACAAACTGAACTTAGTTGTGTACGACTTAAGCCAAGTAGCAGTAATACGAAATACAGTTAAAACAATAAAATTCTTTCGAGAATCGGCCCTTCGTCGAAAATGCGTACCAAATATACCAATGCTCTGTAAAATCCGTTGGTCCCAGAATTATAGAAGTAAGTATCTCTATATCCCCAGTATATCCCGGTGGTCTTGGCACTTTTAAAACTGTCAAAAGGTAACAGGGCAACCAGAAAATCTGCTTTTCAATTGCATTGCGAAGCTACAAATTCTGAATCTATTGTTAGTGTTTGCCTAATAGCAAAATATTACGCACTGCTGCAACCGGTAGTAACTGCCAGAACACAATGGAAAGTCGCAGCAGCACGTTCGAAAGTTGAAGTTGACTCAACTTATGTACGCTTCAGCATATCTGTTCATACTACGGCTGCAACTTCGCATTTTGTTCGCGCTATAGGGTTTACGGGCATTTTAACTTTGACAGCGCTACATACTTTAGCTGCAGCTTCACCATTGTGTAAAGGCTGTGGAAAAGTATAGACTTGTTTCAGTATGCAATCCATACCAAAAGAATAACAACTGACACCTTGAGAGAACACCGTGAAAATGCCGATGTTCAAAGCGAAAATTTGATAGTCGAAGGAGAGTCAACCACCGACGATCTTGAAATAGATTTTAGAATGCCACGGATTACAAGTCGGCCGATACATCGTGCAAATCCTGCGGCATATTGATGATTCCTTACCTCTACTTTAGGTAACGCTACAGCTCTGGATAAACCTTGGCCTGCTTCTCGCAACCATTTGTGTGTGCGTGCTATATTTTTTCACGAATGGAAGGAACCTACAGTTTTTTGCCGACTCCAAATGGCGAGTTGAGGGGCCTATTGACAAATTATACTCTTTGATTGCTTGTCAGACATTCGAAAGAGGTAGTACCGTGAAACAACTTTTAGGTGTTGGACCCGGGCTGGTATTGAACCCGGGCAGCATTGCGCACTTACCATTACACCACAGTTCCCTAACTAGATTCTTTATGTCTCTAGAGCAGCACTTTCCTGAGAGCGTTTTACCTCTGTATTGAATACTTAAATTGCAGCCGCACGCTTCAAAGGCCTTACGAAGACATTTTGAAAACAATTTGGAACCTCCTTGTAATTAGTACAATTTAAGTGGTTTTCTAAGTGAGGCTGAACTGTGGCATAACATGTGGGAGCAAAAAATGTGGCACAGAGCGAACTGAAGGAAATGGATTTAGTTGCGCTAGTTAAAGAAACACAAGTGTTCTATGCCGCCATAAGACAGGCGCTTTCTATTTCACTTACACAGCCTTGCACAACATGCACTATCGAAAGGTCATTGAGTACATTACGCAGAGTAAAAACTTGGTTGCGGTCAACAATGAGAGAAAACCGGCTTGTCGGCATCTCTCATTGTTGCATAAGAAGAGGATTTCTCGAAGCACACAATGAATTTGAAAACGAAGTTTTAGCTAGATTTAGCCAGAACCCTCGCAGGTAATTATTGAAATAAGGTCAGTAAATAAAAAGATTTTTAAATTCCTACTATATTGAGTTCATTTACTTCTGCCCCACTCAAAAAAAAAAAGAAAAATGCTTGGTACGCCCATGATCGGAACTCAAAGTTTATGGCGCTAATTTAAAATTTGCACAGTGGGATAACTCAAGGAAGAAGTGGGCTTTGCTTCAAAACTTTCAACAACAGCTGAACAGATTAAGATTCCTCATCATATTAGGAAGAGATTCAAATATTGTTTAACTTATATACGGGCGGAGTGCAATGTGCCGTTTTGGTGACTTTGTCACTATATCTAGTGGAATTTTCACTCAGTTAGTGACAAAAAAATTAACATGTCACTAGATTTTTGTGGCAAGCAAAAATATATTTCTTTTTTAATATTAAGGCCCTGGTGCTGTCAAATCCCTGACATACGAGTTTAATTACCTTTGTGGCCACAAGCACGTTCATGGGAATGACGGTCCTTTCTAGCAAGTCAAGTCGATTTTGTTTGGAGTTGGAAGAAGAAGTGTAGTTTGTATCGAGAATTCCTTCTGTTTTCCACTTACTTAAAATCTAACTGTCTCGCTGGACAAGACTTTTTAGTTTTAATTCCATAAACATGCAGCCCTCCATAAGCTTTATTTAACTTTATTTTTGTTAAGTTGTTCTTCGTTTGTCTAACTATAATAAAAATTAAAATAAAAAAGAGAAAAAGTATTTTTTATTTTATTTTTTCTGCTACTTTTTTTTCTGGTGACTTGTCTTCAAAATTTCAGCAAATCTAGTGACTTTTGGATGTTGGCTTAGTGACTTTTTATTTCAGCCTGCGGCAACACTGGCGGAGTGTATTCAATGTTAAAAATGGCTTTCTATAAGGCAGAGCGAATGTTAGCTTTATTAATTGCAGCCAACTCGATAGGAGTAAATAAAAAATGTACATCTTTTTAGAATCTATCATTTTCTAGTTTCAATGTAGGTCTGGGCTTATGTCCATTAAAAAAAATTATTTGAGCATTGAAGATACACTTAATGCTGGTTTCCCCGATCACATCAACCCACTGCAAGATTGCGTTAAGGAAGTCACACGACACCGCGTCCACTTTACTACATCCGCCAAACCAACTGGAGCTATCGGGGCTGTCTCCGACTCCAATTGCCAACTAACAACGCACATTTTTCAATGCCAACACTGTACGATATATGTACACGCCACCAACTATGAAACACAACAAATACTAAAATGTGATTACACCGCCGCCGCCATAGTGTCTAGATTGCATCTACGTAAGAGTTCTCCAGCGTGTAGGTATTTATGTATGTATGTGTGGAGATACTCTTCAGAAGGCCTACTTACATATATTCAAGTTGTTGTTGTAAATTTTTGACAATCTCATTCTATGCGGACAGGAAGGCCTTGTAACAATTCACTGTGTAATATCCAATCAAGTGTCTCCCCGCTGGAGCTGGCTGGCAGTGTCAATAAACTAAATTTAGGCCAACCCGGATTGTTCTCGATCAAATTGAATTGAAGCCGAAAATGTTGTCAAAAAATAAAACTGTTTCCCTTATAGGGGTGCAATTGAATTTCAAATTGATCTCCATTTTCATTTCATTCCTAGAGGAAGTAACAAAAAAAAAATAAAAAATTCTTACCTTAAGCACTTTTATTTTCCCTTCGCCAATTAATGTTAATTTTATTGGGGGATTGACAAAGGTGACCCAATATGTATGTTTATGTTAAATAAGTTAAATGGTTAAATCCACCAAAAAGTAATATACAATCTATGTGAGTACATGTGCAAGTGTGAGTGCATTGCTTGCGATAGCAAAATAATTCAAATCCTCTCTGCACGACTTAATTTTCTCCATTTTGTATGAATTTTCGTTAAATCTTTATTTGTTCGATGATCCGGATACATATAGATACTTTTCGTATCGTTCACTCCACTATATATGTAACTACCCTAGCTACAAAGGGCTAATAGCAGCACAGCTACAGCACAAACACAGATATCATCGCAATTCGCTTGAAAAGCAAGTAGTAGGTATCCGGAGTGCAACATACATAAATTTACACGCACATTTTACCATCTAATTGCATTTGTTTAACACCATCATCCGCGGTATCATAAAGCATATAATGCAGAGTGAGCAAATAACCGAGCGAGTTTTATTTAATTTTAAGAGTAACTTTTTGTTACGGATAATAATTCACTGCAATTTGCGATCAAATTGTATCGCCGGCCGTCGCTTTTTATTTTCGTTCCAGATGAGGAAGCAGACGGGAGAACTAACTACGGTAATGGAATGGTTCGGTCACACGATAATTTCGATAAAAAAAAAACACAAATAAAACCACTAAAACAATGAGAGTGCGTAAATATTTGAATTTAATTTTCCGACAGTTATTTTGGATTTGGGTTTTTTTTTTCTTATTTTTTATTTCAAGCGAATATGGTATGTGGACAACCGAATAAGAAGTGTTAAAAACCAGGAGACGCGCTCAAAGCCCAGCCCATGAATGCATAAACAAACCAACTAAATACGAATTTGTTGTGTGTGGGGCTTCCATGCGGAGTCTGATTCACAAATTGAATATATCCCCCATTGAAAAATTTAAATTGTGCGTAACAGTAGCGTGTTAGTTTACAGTTTTACTTGTGATTAAGCTTCGTTTTAGTTTGTATTCATGGTAGGTATATTATTTCCGAAGAATTTAAATATACATACATATGTAGGTAGGTGCATACATAGATTGGTCTCCAGGAAAATAAGTTTAATTAGTAGATTCAGACAATAATGAAAGTGGTACCTACAATATATTCGGTTTGTTTTTGTTTTTATAAAAAAAAAAGTAGTTGGACTAAACTACGCATGCTGTCTCGGGTTCGAACACAGCAAAACACCAAAAAGTTTTTTTATGGTACCACCTCATCCGAACGTCTGACAAGCATTCAAGGGTATCATTTGTCGTGAGGAGCTCCTTAACTCGCCGTTCGGAGTCGGCGAAAAACTGTAGATAGGGCCAGAACTGGGTTTGCTTTACGCAGCCAAATCTTCAAAAATCGCAGCCTAATATCGTTGCTCAGAAATTAGCCCAAATATCGTTGAAAATAAAATTCGACTCTTGCTCTGCATTATAGTATGTATATATTTTTTATTTAAGTACTAGCTGACCCAGCAAACTTTGTTCCGCCTAAAATTGATTAAATTTTTTAGTGTCACTTTCAATGAATGAAACTCTTTTGGAATGAAATTGAATCCAATGCACTTTATTTACACGGAAAATGGATATCACAGCATTGCAATGTTGACAAATGACATTCAATAGTCCAATATTAACGAACGGAAGATCATTGCATGCGAGTGTGGAATCATAACGAAATGCAGCTCGATTTAAATTGAAAGGTGGCGCACGTGTCCTTCACTATTCACGTCGATTGAGGTTGCGTTGATCTTGATCATCAGTTGCAAGACTTTTACTAAACGATCTGCTTCCATATGATGGGCTCTTTCTTTTTGCAAAAACGCACCACGCATGTTAGTTATATGTAAATGGGCTTATTCATTGTGGTGCTGTCCATTCACACATAGATTAGCCACCCGTCTCGGATTTTTATTCCGAGCTCCAATGTTTGATCGTCTTATCGACAGAATTATTACACTTACACAGAAGAGTCCTGAATGAAAAATGTCATAACCGGCAATCAATTGCATTAAATACGAATTGGTCGTTAACAAAATACAGTTTTGAAATTCGTTCACCAGAAAATTAATGAATAATTTAAATTGTCAAACCGCAGAAAAACAGTGGATGAATAAAGGGAATCTGTGTTGATGCAATTCCAAATTCGTGTTTACCTGGTTCCAACGAATCCAACGAAAAATTCCCCATACAAATCGATTAATGCTCAGCCGAGTTATGTATGTGTGTACGAACAGACACCAATTTTTGTTTACATAATAAAATATATAGAAGAAAATAAGGAAACTGTATAACAACAAAAAATTCATAAATTTTTTGACTTAAGTCATGGGTAAATTAATGTACATTTTGTGGGCAGATTAATAAATCACAAATTAGTAACCATCACTGCTGTTGTATCTGTATGTATATATGTACATATCGTCGTCCCAGAATTGGTTTGATCACACTGGTCCTGGTCCCGGGACATTCTGATATCCCGGGAAACGATAACGCTGATGCTCTAGCTAGAGCTGGATCAGCGACCCCTTTTATCGGTCCTCAGCCTGTTATTGGCTGTAGTTCAGCTTATTATAAAAACAGCTTCTTGTACTGCTACGACTACAACACTATAACCATTGGCACGAGCTTAGGTCATGCCGATAGGCCAAAATGTAAGTAGACGAGCCAATGGCAAACGGAACTAAGTTTCTGTTACACCTTAGCAAAAATGACTTTAAAATCCTCATAGGACTGGCCACTGGGCTCACTCCCTTAAATGAGCGTCTGAACAAAATTGGAATCAGAAGCTCGGGCCTTTGCGAGATGTGCCTGGAAGAAGACGAGACAGCTGAGCACTTCATTACCGAGTGTCCGGCCTTTGCTCGGATCAGAAAGGCCACTCTAGGCAGCTATGTACATACGTCCTACGGGACGTTGATCTACTGGAGCTCAATCTTGCCCTATTGCTTCGCTTTGCGAAAGCGACGGGCAGATTTAGATCGATGTACAGCTCAGCAGCAAATCGCTAACCCAGCGAATGGGGTGGTACTTCACCAAAATACAATGGGCCTTCAGGTCTACGTGCTTGTTGTTTCTATGGGATAACCCCCTTTTAAATAAAATGCAATACAATTTGAATTACTTTGAGTTCTTCTTTCTTTCTCCGTATTCATACTTGTCAAGAGTTTGACCAGGTGGAGCGGACAATGAATTTCTACGTTTTTTAAGTATTTATCTATTGCCGCATGAACGCAATCCACTGCTTGAAGAGTGTCCCGGCTCAGAAAATCTTTGGACAACCATGTCCACATCGCAACGTTTTAAAAGCACTCGCCGAATATCAACACAACTGTAATGGAGGTGGTACAAACCAATACTGAAACTTTTTTCGCGATCAGTGTCCCATTTACATAGGTTTTCTTTAACACAAGTACACGTAAGGCAAACCAATTCGCAACATTTTTGATATTTACTGTATCTTTGGCGTCGTGATATGCACGTGGGACAAAACAATTCTCACGAAAAAAATTACGGAAAATTGTATGGGAAATTTGTCCCAAACGCCAAAAAATGGTTTATGGTACAAACCAGTTCTACAAAACGTTGATTTCAGTGGATATGGGACAAAATCGAAGTTGGATATCTTGGGATTGGAAAGACATAGTGCAATTCCGATCACAGATTTGGAAAGAGCATAATAAAGTATCGTAGAAACTGTTCCTAACTCAAAAACCACAAAAGTGGCGTATGTAACAAAACAATTCTCAGGCGACGATATGTAATATTCATCGTCATCATTACCACTAAACTCCATTCGCGCATACCTGCCTGAAATAAATTTGTTAATGATTTCCGAATTCCGATGTTCTCCGTCGACAATCTGTTTCGGGATTTGGTCCTTATTGAATTTATAAACGAAAACGATCGATGTAGTACAGCATTGCTCACTGGAAGTGTTAATAACTAGATAGCGAACAAAATTAAGTCTTTAAAAAGTAGGCACTTCAAGTCAGTCAAAATTAGATTGATCACTTTATTCGCTTACTACGTCATACGTGCAATGAAAATATCGTTTAGATAATTCTATTGTTTACAGCTATAGCTTTCTGCGTATGTCTCATAACATTAGAATTCATGATGTATACGTTGATGTTAGCAATTCTAAAATTTCAGAAAGATGCTCCCGTTTTGTAGATACCCATTCCCGACCGTCACAATTTTCTCTGAGACAGTAATTAAAAAAAAACCTACAAAACAAGCGTTAATGAACTAAAAAGTAAAAAATAAATTTTTCCAATTCACCAATATGTGACTATTAATTCGAGGTAAAATTTGTCTAAATGATGACGAGTTCTAATTAAACAGTAATAGTGCCACAAAATGTGTTCTGCTAATTCTTCGTCCTCGGTGCACATCGTGTATGTTTTGTCTTGTGCCTGAGCGCCCCAAGTTTAAATTAACCCTTAACCACCTAGCATATATTTCACAGATCCCGACGTACTTTCCAAATGTGTTAGTTTATAAGTATAAAATAGGAAATGTTGACTACTTAACCCTTAGCTACCTAGCAGCTATTATTGTCACACTAATTAAGTAGTCACTACATTAAGTAGTCCACATTTCTTACTTTATACTTATAAACTAACATATTGGGAAAATTCGTCGGGGTCTGTGAGACGTATGCTAGGTGGTTAAGGGTTAATAGTTAAATATTGGTGACTCGGAAAAAAAATAATTTTTTTACTTTAGTTCATTAACGCTTGTTTTTAAAAAAAAACGTTTTTTTATCTATGTATTTATTTTCTACTTTTAAGTATGTATCTGAATTTTTTTAACAAATGCACCGTATGGCTTGGGTGGGTTTGATGTGAGAAAGTTTAACTCAGACTATTTGCGATTCTACTCGTCAAACCCTTTCATTCAATACTCATGTCATGGCGGTTGTTAAGAAAAAAGTTATTCGTCATCTTGAGGCGTCCACCATATTGAATTTGGAAGGACATCACTTAACTAATCTACATATATCTACTTGTCAACCGCTTTTATTTGATACCTATATTAAAAAGATTGTGAATATAATGATAATCGATCATATTAGGATGTCCGCCATATTAAATTTACAACGTCATCAAATATACTATATTGTATTGTCACTAATAAAAAAAATAAATATTTGGCTTCAGCACTCCTAGGTAGAACCAAGCCTAGCTTCCCGCAACCATTTGTGTGTGCGCGTTATATTTTTGCACGAATGGAAGGGACCCTACAGTTTTCTGCCGTCTCCGAACGGCGAGTTGGGAAGCTTTACATGATAAATGATACTCTTGAATGCTTGTCAGGCATTCGGAAGAGGTGGGCACTGTGAAAAACTTTTTAGGTGTTTGCGGCGGGATCCGAACCCAAGACCGCTGACTCAGTAGTCCGACGCACTAACCACTTGCGCTACGGTGCCCACACTAATACACGTGTGCATTTTAGCACTTTGGGATATCTGGAAGTGGGTGTAAAATCGATTCCCAGATTTAGCCCTCACAGAAAGTGAAGTTAATACATATTAAGTTTGTTAAAACATTGATTCCATTAAAAGTTCCATATATCTAGTGTAGTTTATAATCATTGATTGAAACTTCTATTGAATACTTCACTACGTGATGGACATCATAGCTAACGGTCCAATTTTTTTTATTTTTTAATGAAATAAATTATTTGAAGATAATATAGCATCTAAAGTGATTCTGCGTACTAAATAATATATTTCGTTGCGTTGTTTACCTGTGGGGGGCGGATATTGTGGTATGTATCAGATTCGATACTACGGACGCTAGGGCTACATTTTGAGCTTAAATACGAGATGTAATGTATATTACGAAAGAAGAACTATTGTTAAAATGAAAACATACCTACCTAAAATATTTTTATAAAAAAATAAAGTTGTTGCCACTCTTAGCACTTAATTTAACAATTTATTTGAAATTGGGTGTGGTGACTCTTAAAAAAAGAAATACAAAAAAAAGTTAAAATATAATTATTTTACATAAGACATATAAAAATTGAATTGAATTGAAAGTTAACATATCAAGAAAACATCAGATAGAACCATTAACTAAGAATTCGATACTATTATTATCAAGACTAAGGAGCAAGTATTTTACTTGTTTAATAAATACCGAATGAGAAATTTGCATTCCGATAGATTGAGGGAGTTTATTAAATATCCTACACGATGAAACACTATAGAAATTTCGAAATGCAGTTGTTCGAAATACCGGTACAGACACTCTGCTCAAAAAATTTCCACGTATACTGTAATTATCAATTATTCTAAAATTTAGATTACCTGATCTTCTAAAGAAAATTTTTAAAACTTTATAGCATACAAGTGCCGTACTGAAAGAATTTTCAAATTCCTTAGTTTACCACATATTTTCTTTAGAACACTTTTTTGCAAAACTAATAGAGGCTGAATTTTGTTATAATATGTACCTTCCCAACAAGAAATTCCATATTGAAGTTTTGAATTAAAATGAATTAACAAATAACATTTTAAAATAATTTCTGGTGTTTGTCGAATCTGCTTTTATGACACGACCAACTGTCAAATTGTTGGTATTATTTGAATTTTAATATGAAATTGCATATTCTTAGGCAGGCTTCTGTTAAATATGATACAATGGCCAGTTAAGATAAAATATGAAGTTTTTCGAATTTAAATGTTTTTTATTATTATGTATTAATATAAGGGTTTTAAAAAGTTATACAAGACTCAATGTAAAATTGTCTTTTAAAAGTTGACGTAAGCTTTGTGCAAAAGAATAAACGGTACAGTTTATACATACTTATTTACCTATCTATCCCAAACTAAAAAATGGCATCATAGATACCTAGGTACTTAGTAATAGTTGCATACATATACAGTGGACTCTTGGTAACTTGAACATATACAGTCAGCGTCAAAAGCGAGTAGACAAGAATGCATACATTAATAACATTCACTTTTCTTATAAAAACAAAAAAGATACAAAATATTGAAAAACGATTAAACAAAGTTCATGTGTAACAAGAAGTTCATAGAAAACAACAACAATTTTTTTTTTTTCATATTAATGTTAAATAGTCCATACATAAATTATAGGAAAAGTGAATATTAACAATGTATGCATTGTTGTCTACTCACTTTTGACGCTTACTGTACATTATTTACGATAACTTGAACAATCCAATAAATTGAACATACTATTCTTCCCCTATAGGTATTCTAAAAGTTGAACATTCATTAAAACATCTTGAAGAAATTTTATATCACAGCCAAAATTGTCTCAAATTTGGATCTTCGCTTTGCACCTATGTTGGTACAAATATTAACGGTTTTCGTAAAGGCGAATACCATAGCATTTGTTTGGTATCTTTTTTGAAAGTTCTTATTCATTTGCCAAATGTTCCAGTAGGAAACTTGAACAACCCAATAACTTGAAGGGCCCTGGTTTTGTACATGTTCCAGCTAACGAAAGACCACTGTACATATGTAGGGCAGGTAGGTAGGTAGAAGTAGTGGTTTCGATGGTAGAAAACCCAAATAGCGCGTAGAGGGATACCATAACCTCAAGTTACCCTTTTATTCGAATGTTATGTTGAGATATTTATATCCACCGCCACCCTGTGGAGTTTAGGAAGAGGACTAGCTCACCAATCCTTTTCCCGGATATCTCTTTAAGGTAGTACCAATACCAATATGTACAAATATTGTGTACTCAACATTTGGAGGGTGTATTTCAACTGCTCAAATAAGCTGAGCTTTGGTTCACATTAATTTCAATCAATGATATTGATAAACAGCTTAAAGTACAGGATACAAGAGTGGATCTGAAAGTCGATGTTGGGTCGAAGACGGCCGAAATTAAGAGTACATAGTGAAATATATTTTAGTGAATTTGGTCCTTTTACCAACCAAGTCAATAGTGCTTTGTAGATATACAATTATTACTTTGAGCTCCTATGACTTAAATTCCCATTCAAAGTTATCAAGTTGAGTTGCCGCTTGAACTCAAATCAAAGGAATGTTCAATACGTGCTGTTAAAAAAGAAAAGAAAAACTGATACTTAATGACAGTATTCGCACAAGCGTTCTATATAGAGTGCCTGTACGGTTCGCTGAAATCAGTTGCGCGCCGTTACTATATGCCTTAGTATAGTGCACATATGTACACATACATAGGTATGTATATAATTATCAGGTTTAAGGCTACGTACAACTTAATAGTTCACAAATTACATTATGGTTACATTTTAATTTAAAGTCATGTGAGTAGTTTATGAGTATGTATACACATCGCATGTCGCAGAAAAAAAAGGAAAAAACATCAAAGCGGCGGTTTGCCGCCATTAGCATAATTTGAAATTGGATTTTAACTTAATATACCTCACCTTTGCGATACTCAGTCACAGGAACTAATCGATAGCATGTGAGTCTCAAATGTCAGTTATCTCAATTCAAAAGGTTTTGCATTTCTCTTGTCTATTTTTAAACTTATTCTGCGGTTACACTTAGTTGCAATGAACTCTGGATTGATTTCCTGGTGTGTCAGATGACTTAACCTCCACAGCGTGACTTTCATTTATGTGTATGTACGTACAATGTACATGCATATGTTCGACCGCTGCCACCGAGCAGAAACAAAACAATCATAATAATCATTCTAAGCAGGCCTTGTTAATCAAGAGCAACGCTGAAGAGAGCGACAGTTGATTGGAATAACTTTGTAGTTAGGGTAATAACGGGTAATTATCGGCGCGATCACAGCGGTATTCCTCATAATTTCGTTTTAAATCTTACACCTATGTGCTAATTTGTACTCAATTCATTTTTCGTTGTGTTGTTATATTTTTTTTTTTGTTTGCGACTGAATTATCTTTATCTTTAATCCACAAACAGTCTTGGCTATAGATTATATCTACATCATTACCATTACCATGCATTTTGGAAAATTTCCACTCATATGCGAGTGCCTACCGCTGAGATATTTGAAAGAAAAATTGACAGGGACGCAGGCTGATATGTAACATATAACGAAAGTGTCATAAATATGTACATTTTCGTGGTTACTCGCAAAGAATACAAATTCACACGCTTCGATTCATTGGCCATAACCGTTTCCCTTTCCTGTATTCCGCGATGAAATAAATAAGAACATCTGGAATATAAATCACCTTTGTGTTAGAAGAATATGGTCATATTATAAGCTCTTTAAAGAGTTCTCTTGAATTTACACTTGATTTAAAAATGATATTTAAATTTTAACTGAATTGATTTCCAATTGGATTAGGTTTGTGACCTCTTCTTTTCTTAAGGTGGCGCTAGAGTGAGGTGTGCTTCTCGTAACCATGTGTGTGTGTTATAATTTTGCACAAATGGAAGGGACCTACTCGCCTCTAAACGGCGAGTTGAAAAGCTCATCGTGACAGATAAAATTCTCGAATGCTTGTCAGACAGTCGAAAAAATGACACCTTGAGAAAACCCCGAAAGCATGCGTAGTAGTCCAACGCAATACCTACTACGCCACGGTGCGTATAACGTATCTTTGAGACATATGTACATACGAGTGTAATGTATGTATGTACAATACTGGTATATAGTTCTGAAACTCCACAACCATTGTTCGGTCGTTCGTCAAGTATAAAATAAATGACAAACTGGTAAAATTCCATAGATTACGAGTTGATGCCACAGTCGGGTTGGGGCCACAATCCCGAAAACCGAAATCCCGAAAATTCAGAATCCCGAAAATCCAAAATCCCGAATACCCAATATCCTGAAAAATTACATAAAATGCAAAATTTGCGCAACTTTTTCATTTTATATGATTTCGTTTTCGGGACTTTTTTAAATGGGAAGTAGACAAGCATTTCCCGTTGGCGTAAGTATTGTAATTTTTTACAATTCGCAATGTGCATTCAGATGTGTTGATCTCATTCAGTGTGATAGCAAATAGATTAGATTTTATATAAATATGTATGTAGTTACAGTTAATTGAAATAAGCCAGTGAATATCATTATATCAAGTGAGTTTTAATTGCATTTACATATCTGCATACCTTTATAAATAACTAGCTGACCCGGCGAACTTCGTACCGCCTCAAAATTAATAAATGTTGTGTCAACTTATAAGCTGAATTAAACTCAGTTTTTTTTGGTAAAATAAATAGTCAAAATGAATTCATTTCTTTAAAGGTACAAAAATCAACAAAAAAAATGTCTGTCTGTATGTCTGTTTGTCTATCTATCTATCTATATACATATCTGTCTGTTTATCTATCTGTCTGTCTGTCTATCTATCTACCTGTCTGTCTGTCTGTATGTCTGTCTGCCTGTCTATCTGTCTATATGTCTGTCTGCCTGTCTATCTGTCTGTTTGTCTGTCTATCTGTTCGTTCACTAATGCAATCGAGATTTGGTGATGAGTTCCTCCATGGATGATGTGAACTCACAAAAATATGCCAAGCGCCAGCAGTTGTCTCGAGAATTCATCATGGGTCATTCTGCAATGCGACACTCATGTTCGTGGTCAATTTCAACTTCTTGACATGCCGCCACAAAGACGAAGATTTCAGGTATGCATTAAGTTCATCGGCAGCAGTAGATTTGGGGATGACGGGAAGCGTTTGATGAAAATCTCCGGAGAGCAGTATCATAGCCCCACCAAATCGTCTCGTGTACGTCGTCCAAGGTTTGATCGTCTAAATAGAAGGCATTAGTCAAGCAAATAACTCTCCCTAAAAAACGACAAAGTAGTTTTTGGCTAGTCCTATTCAAAAGAAAACTTATTTTTTGAAAAAGTGATCTAATTGTTAAATATCGCATTAAATTTCAATTGATCGAATCAATTGCAGCAAGAAAAATAGCACATTTGCTCAATAGAAAGTGCGAAAGGGATACCTATCAAATTGTACACAGCCTAAGTCAACGTATGACGCCATCTATCGGGTTGTGGCATTAATCGCAGCACAGCGCCATCTATTATTTATCTCGGTTACTTTTCCACCCAAAATGCACGCAAAACGTCTTTTATCACAATGAATTTCACAATTATCCGAAATTTTCCAAGCTTCACAACGAATTTCCCATGCGATAAAATGCAAAATTACGTCGAAAAAAAAAAATTCAAATTGTTTCGCGTCTTTCCGGGATTTTCCGAGTTTTCCACTAAGAATTTTATATTTTTCCAATCAAAAAGCCATTCCAGAACAATTGCACATAAAATTCCATACATTTAGATTTTTCCAATTTCCTTACTTTTTCGTAGGGTTTTTTCCAAAATATTCTTTCTTAAAAACCTTATCCTGGTAATTACGAACAACTGAAAAAATTTGAGCGAATTCGGCCCAGCCGTTCTCAATTGATGAATTACTATACATTTTTCACACCATTTTTATATACAGTGGACGTCCAGTATAACGAATGATATAATGTTTGAGGTCATTCACTATATCGAGCCGGTTCGTTATATCGATCGATTTTTTATACTTTTTGTAGAAGAAGTCATTAAAAAATATGTTTATTTAGACGTTTTTATTTAATGTTAAATTGAATAGATGATGGTCCTGCCATTTCAGTTTACAAATTTTGTAAATTATTTTGAAAAAAAAAATCACCGATAAAACTTTGTTTTACTGCAAAGTTTTTTTCTTAAAGTCGTCTCAACGTGAACCTGTCTGTCATATCGGCATTGACTTGTTGTCCCCATCACATCAGCTAAGCAACTGGCTGCTTAAGCATGCTTTATTGGAGCTCCAAGAATACTGATACCGTCACCTAACTCATCTTCGCTTTCAGATTTTAGTTCAACAGTGTCATCGTATGCTTGTTCTTGTAAATTGATTTCAGTATTGTTCTAAGTTTCTAGGTCTGTGTTGGTAGCACGTTGCTGAGCGAAAAAGATGCGAAGTAAATTTCGAAAGTGATTAATATAAATGAAGTGGGTTACCTTCGGAAAAACACGGTTAACAAGACTTAAAGTACCCTGCATTGCCCAAAACTTCGTCATCTTGCCGTAATAATGAAAGTGGAATTTCATCCTCCTGAGTCTGTAACCAAAATATTTTTCCAACATTTTTGAAGTATTAGACTCGAGAGTTTATTCCATTCTCGGTCCATAAGGACAATAGCATCAAAGAGTTTGAATTCTCTTAGCGCAGTAGTGATGTTTAGAGTAGCCAAAAGTAACCGTATTCAAACAAGTAGGCGATAAGTGGAAGAAGAAGACAATCAACATGGTACACTGGTCCCTCGCTTTGTGCGACTTCTCTTTGCGCGGTTTCACATTTGCGCGAAATGCATTTGCCCACATTTGCTAACATTTCATTTTTCAGGTACGCAACACCCTAAATTACATGAAATTCATACTTCGCTTTGCGCGGTTTCACTCTGCGCGATTTAGCATTGCGCGAGACTTTTCATTCCCCTAACCCCCGCGCAAAGCGAGGGACCAGTGTATAATTGTTTACTCATTGGGTATGTGGACATGCAAACGCAGAGAAAAAAAAAACTGAAAAACACTATCGTATGGAAACAAGAACAGATGCGCAATTAGTATGTATGTTCGCTATATCGGATAGCAAATCGTGACCACCGTTCGCTATATAGAGATACTAATGTAAATCTGAAAAGCGTTCGTTGTATCGAAAATTCGCTATATCGCTTATTCGTTATACTGGACGTCCACTGTATATAGATAACTTCAAATAGAACAAAGCAGAACAGAAAATAACAACGTGGCACCGGCACCCGCGGTGGCTTATTCACTTATTCACGTTCATATTCACTGATTGCTCTTTTTTTTTAAAGGTGAAGAGCAAATCCGTGTGAAAACATGTATGTATACCGAAAATAATTAAATACCGAAATTATTAAAGAAAACAAAATTTAAAAAAATTACGCGAAACGTAACGAGCGTTATAAAATGAGTTTTTTTTTTAAAGGGAACTGTGCTCAATATGCA
This sequence comes from Brachyopa scutellaris, assembly GCA_949775065.1. Taxonomy (NCBI): domain Eukaryota; kingdom Metazoa; phylum Arthropoda; class Insecta; order Diptera; family Syrphidae; genus Brachyopa; species Brachyopa scutellaris. Next base: position 29,395,923 of record OX459115.1, on the reverse strand, counting down.
CTTGTATTAGATATTGCTTTGTCATAGATCGTTTCTTGAATATTTTTTTTTATCAAAAGACCTGAACTGTTTTGTTATGTTTTATTTATTTGAAGTTTATTATTTTGTTTAAATTTGTTAAACAAATTTCCTTCTAATTTTTTTTCCTACAAAAATTTTTATTTTCACTTTCGGGATTTTGAATTTTCGGCACATTTTATTTTCGGGATTTTGGATCTTCGGGATTGTGGATGTTCGATTTTGGGTTTTCGGGATTTCAGCGCTTTCAGGATTATGTTTTTTGGGATTCTGTCCGACCCCGTCACAGTCACTGTCACGGTATTGTGGACATAGAATATACATCATGTAAAATAATATGATTGTGGTCAAGAGTCATGGGCTATAGTGATGCTCATCAAAGTCGCAAATTGAAGTACATACGTACATATGTAGTTTTGTATTTGAAAACTTACAAATCTTATTTGGAAAAGTTACATTAAGTTAAGTTTTCTTATTTTATTTCTATTTGCAATTTCGATGAAACAATACATTCAAATATTCCCTCACTGTTCACTGTTTATTCACGTTTTTAAACTTCTTTATACAAAAAATTCACTTAATTTTCCACCTACCTTAAATGCAGTCCAATTCGAAAGCAGCTCAATAAAACCCACAAAAGGCTCTCGTTTGTATCTGCTCCCTAGAGTCTCGAAGGCACTAAAAGCCGGTGGGTTCTGAAAAAATATCCTTTTTCTTAGATTTACACTCAAAGTGAACAGTGAGAAATATGCAATAGATATTTCTTCTTAACTTGTTGATAATTCAAAACGAAATAGTTTCAAAGACAATCCGTTTCTGGCTTTTATACCTAGATATATGTGTGTATAACCTCGATGTAGAGATAGATCCCCATACTCTCAGCACTAGCCAATGAAATTATTATCTTCCAATCATGCAACAAATCGCAAAACCTACTTGAAGCCACCCATTAAACACCCCACAATCGTCTTTATGGCTTTCATCCTTTTATCTGCCAGATGATAGTGTGTGTTCGTGCAATTGAGTAATTCGCATGAAACAGCCAGCAATACTAGACCCAGTCGAATCGTTTCAAAGTTTGGGTTTGAGTGGCCTCACAATTGATACATACATAAGTACGCGATTGTCAACCACTCGATGAATAGATGTCACATCGCTCTCCAGCACACGGCTGGTGGTAAATTACAGTCCTACTTTGATAACAACGAATAGTCCGTGGTTATGGGCGCTTATAATTTTCTCGAGAAAACACATCACACATCCTTGTCATTTGGGCTAATGGTGTCAATTCGGTGCTCCTTGTGCGAATATTACTCGATGATGTACTCATCAATCGAAATACGTATTTCGGAATTACACAGATGTACAAGTATGTAACTACAACTTGAAGCTAACTGCAGTGCGGCGTTGCGTTGGTCTGTAATTATTCGCTATGAATGAGGAACGGTTGGTGTTGACATGTCAAGGTTTCTTTTTTTTTTTTCTTTTGTATGATGCAGGTGTATGTCTATTTTAAAATTGTATTGATTCACGTGGCTTCCCACCATTGGAGATTAAAATAATTAACTAAAGAGTAAACTAAATCTTCTCTTAAAGGCGTCTAAGAATTCTGTCACACAGCTAGTATGTGAATATTTGAAAAGCATTGTCAAGGATTAACTTTGTGTGTAGTATGCGTTTATAACATTGTAGATTTTTATATAATACATATGTATATGCATTGGTACTCACAACAGAATAATAACGACCAACCTAATTGCTAAGTTTAGTTTTAGTAGCTCTGATATCTGTGCCAATGAAATCCAATCGTTGCGAAATAAGATTTCTTAGATGAATGGGTATTTTGCATAACCTACTAGTTGTGAACTTGTATCTGCAAGCACAAATGCAATTACACTATAAAGTTGTTATCTGATGATTTCTTAGGTAAATTTACACTTTTCACTTTGGAAGTGCGCCATTTGGCCAAAAATTAATATATCGAAAAAATCCTACGTACTTCTATAGACAATGTATTTTTCAAGATATATTCAAAATTTCAAGTAAATCGGTTGAAAATTGTCTGAGTTATGTTTCCGGCCGTGGACCCTTAAAAAAACGGAGACGTCATCGAAAAACGCTGCGCAGCCGCCATTTTAAAATGAATCGCTTCAAAAATTGATATGTGTCATTGATATGTGTAATAAATGCTCTTTATTAAAATCTCGATTTCTTTTGTTGTACCTATTTCTGAAAAAAAAAAATCAGAAAAAAGCCAATTTTTTCGACCTCTAGTGTGGCCTAACCCCTTAAGGGAATAAACTATGATTTATCAATATTAGAATAAACTAAAACAATCAAAAATATGCGGAGGATACTATTAGAGTTGAACATATCCACATCGGTTATTCGGTCTTCCTGCATCTGACTATAATTCAGTTATAACTTCGCCTGACCTCAAGATATGAACCGTTTATTACATTTTTGGTTATGTGCCTGTTAGGCAGAAGCCTCTCAATGTTTAATGGTGGAACATTCTTCCTTCCTTCTTATATACCTATATGTTTGTACACTACATACATAATGTATCTATCTAATCACTTAAAAGAACTGCTCACATATGTATGTATGTAGGTACATACAGGGGTGGCAAGCTAATTAGCACACCCATTGAAATGTTTCTTTCTGGCGACAAAATGCATTAAGAAAGTTCATTAACACATTCCAAATACAAATATTTAGTTTTATTTGAACACATTATTATATTTGACGGAAAATAAAAAACAAAAATAGAAAATGTAACTATAATTTCGAGAAAAAAAAGACAATGATCAAGATCAATGCTTTATGGTCGTGTTATTACGTGAGTCTGAAAAATAGTGAGAACAACTTAAATGTAATTTAAATGTGATTTTGGTTATTCAGATTAACTTAATATTTGGTTGGGTATCCTTTCTGAACAATAACGGCAGCATATCTCCTAATTAATGACGCCATTAGGTAAGCACAGACTTCAGGAGGAAATTTGTACCATTCTTCCCGAAAAGTGGTCCATAACGCGTTTGCCGTTGTTGGTTTTAATGCCATTACACGTGGTTTGACGATGACCCATAAATTTTCTATTGGATTGATATCCGGGCTTTGTGGGGCCAAGTCAGAACGATAATATCGTTTGCATCAAACCACTCCTTAACTGTGCGGGACGTATGGCATGAGGCATTGTCTTGCTGAAACACAATTTACCGATGTGTTGCAAGTGGAAAATCATCATAAAAATGTACCAAATTGTTGGCCAATATGCTCTGGTACATAAGTCCATCCATTTTTCGTTTAACTTAGACTATTGGCCCAACAGTATTCGCGGTAAAGTAGCACGATAACATCACGCTGCCACCTCCATACTTAACCGACTTCGTAGTGTACTTTGGGTCCAAATCCTTGTTGTGAGGATTTCGTACGTAGGTTCTGCCATCAGTTCCATACAGATTAAATTTGGATTCATCACTCCAGATGACAGAATTCCAGAGAAACTGACTTTTGTAGATATGGCATTTTCCGAAATCCAGCCGTTGTCTTCGTTTAGACTATGAAACCTTCGGTTTTTTGAGACTCTGGCATCCTCGAAGATTATTTTGCAAAAGCCGAGCTCTAACAGTCCTAGCTGCTATATTCACACAGCAATTTTGGTGCATTTGAGCTCTTATTTCCATTAAAGAGGCGAAGGGGTGCCGAAGGGTATGTCTGACTATCGGACTATTCTCATGTCTTTAGGTCTTTTTTGACCTGGATTGTTTCTGATTTGCAAAAATCCCACGTAAATGGTAATGCTTAAGTGCATTCTGTCCTTTTTTTGTGACAGACCGATTAATCTTGCAATTTCGGATATGTTCTGCTCTTTTTGGTGCAAATTCGGAATCGGATCTCTTTCTGCCTTCATTGAACTCTGTTTTTTCCCATAATTATTTTCAAATCTTAAAAAAACAATGAACACCTAAGGGAGATTCGAAAAAAATAGCTCTGATCACAGAATTGGAATTTTTTCAGTGAAAACTTACTTGAATGCAGTAGCGGCGTTAGGGTAGGGCGCGGTTGGGCGACCGCGCAGGGCGCCTGACATGAAGGAGCGCCGATCCAGTTGCATATTGTGACTTGTTGCATTTTCGGCAGCGGCCACACGTAAGAGTCTTAAATTCCCTAAATCTGGTAACAAAATCATAAAGATTGCAACACTGGAACGCGAGTACTGATATACATTTACTGGGAATCCCCGTCAATAGACAGACCTCATTATTTATCCCTTTTGGCATTGTATTAAAAAACAGAGTATTATTTTCAAATTATTAAGAAGTGGGACACAGCTCATTGCACTGGTGCACTTGAAAATAATTCAAATCCGTCATATTGTTTGGAAATTCAGAGGCTGTTCACATTGTTTCCAGCTTCCGATCAGTTATTTTATACAATAAAAAACGCAGTGAAATACGTTGGGGAGCAAGAATAAGCAGTGTTAAAGCAGTCCATCAATGGACATGGATCTCGATAAATGCACAGAAGTGTTTAAAAAATACTGCACATTCTTGGAAGAGTATAGAAAGACAGGCTTTAAAAGCGCAATTTTAACAGCGAAGAAATTAACTGAAGAACGTAAAATTGAACTTGTATTTAAGCCACAATAAGAATGCGATATGTTAATGCCAAGCTGGTAAAACTGCCTGCGATGAGCCTCCAGAAAATAAATTTGAAGTTAGATTTTTCAACTGTCTATTGGACACTACCTTAAATTAACTCAGTCAATGATTTGAACAGTTGAATTAATACTACGAATCTTCGTCCTTTTTGTATAACATAAAAAAGATTCCAGAAAAACCAGACCTTCTCAAACTCTGTGATGATCTCCAACTAAAATTGAATGTAGGCTCGAAATCAGTTATAAATGAACTAATATTCCGATCTGGGATCGACAATATCTCAATCTAGAATCTACAGTCCTGTGTAAAAAATTAAGACCAGTAGCAAGATTTTATGATATATTTACTTTTGACTTTATTTTATTTTTAATTCTTTTCCAAACTCAAAAAAATAAATTATAGACATAATATATATATTCCGCTGTATTCATTTAAAAACTTTTGTCACTTTAATATAAAACCTTAATTAGTAAAAAATAAAAACACAAATACTCTCCTGTGTAAGATATTAAGACCACATTAACCTCTGAAATAGTAACCTTTGGCTCGAATGCAGTCATTGACTCTTCGATGAAGAGAATTCACTAAATTGTATAAGGCTTCATTTGGAATGTTGTTCCACTCCTGTATTAAAGTTGTTTTAAGTTCACTGATATTCTGTGGTCGCATTTTTGCGACCCTATCTCCTAACATCTTCCAAACATTTTCAATGATGTTGAAGTCAGGACTGCAGGCGGGCCAAGGGAGAATATTGACGTTATTTTCATTCAGAAATGCTAAAGTTCTTCTGGCGGTATGAGGACGTGCATTATCTTGTTGAAATATAGAGCCCCTTAGGGGCATTTCATCTTCAAGAAATGGCAGCATATTCCTTTGCAAAATGTCCATATACGCATCTTGGTTAACTGTGCCTGAAATAATTTCCAAATTTGTGAGACCATACCACGAAATACCACCCCACACTGTGACTTTTCCTCCACCACCTTGTTGACGTTGTTGAACACATGACGGAAGGTACTGCTCCGAGGGAAGTCGTCGTACTTTAACTCGACCATTCGGAAAAAGTTGAAAGCAACTTTCGTCAGAAAACAAAACATTTTTCCAACTTTCTGTAGTCCAATTTTTTCTATTTTTACACCACGACAACCTTTCCTTGGCATGTCTTTTTGTTAAAAAACACTTCCTGATTGCTGGTCGAGCCCGTAGGTTTTCTTGACACAGGATTCTGCGTATGTGAGATGGTGATATTTCCGTACCAGTTTTATTTCGAATTTCGACGGCTAACTCTGCACTGTTTGCTACTCTGTTGTTTTTTACTGTTCGAATTAATGCTCTTTTAACACGTTGAGTAACTGTCTTTTTTCTGCCGGAATTCTCTCTATTTGAAACAGAACCGCATATGTTGTTTCTTTCAACTGTTTGATGTACACAAGTTTTGCTTATTGCTAATTGGTCCGCTATTTCTCGCTCACTTAATCCATTATTATGGAGTGCAATAACCTACGGATATAAAATGTTACACACAATATTATTTTATGATTTATCTGCATTTGATTTACCTGCCATAAAGTTATTGTATCAACAGATTTCTTTCCCATATTATTGTTTATCGTTTTTTCAATTAAAATGAATAAACTAGTGTATACTCACCAATGAATGACAAAGAACTGATGAGTGATGATTGATCTTCTGTAACGTACAGATATAGTAACGGTGATCTTAAATTGCTACAGTAGTGTAATTCGCATTAGTCTCTCTTACATATTTTTTGATTTGTTCGCTTATTCCCACATACAGATTAAGTGGTCTTAATATTTTACACAGGAGAGTATTTGTGTTTTTATTTTTTACTAATTAAGGTTTTATATTAAAGTGACAAAAGTTTTTAAATCAATACAGCGGAATATATATATTATGTCTACAATTTATTTTTTTGAGTTTGGAAAAGAATTAAAAATAAAATAAAGTCAAAAGTAAATATATCATAAAATCTTGCTACTGGTCTTAATTTTTTACACAGGACTGTAGATTGACAAAATTGGCAGCTTTGTCAATCGAAAATGAAATTAATGAAAACATAGACTTCGGTGTAATATGTAAGGGAGTTTTTTTTTAAATACATAAATGGTTATTATTTCATTGTTTCCCTTGTTTTTTTCTTTTCACATGGGTTTGTATAGCAGGTAGGGGGTGCCGTAGAAATTTCGCCCAGGGCGCTGGTAGTGCTAAAACCGGCACTGCTTGAATGCTTGGGTGTGCTAATTAAAATGCCACAGTAAAACACAAACACTTACGGTAAATCTTATATAGCACGGAATCGTATTGCAAAACGATATATTTTTTTCTCGATTAAGTTTTGTCATTGATGTACGTATTAAACTCTTAAGCATTTGTTCGCTTATAAGTAAAAGAAATTGCAGAAAAAAACATAAGTTTGAATTTTCATAGGGGTGTGTTAATTAGCTTGCCAGCGCTGTATATGTACAACCACTGCTTGCAAGGAATTTTCTAAAGGGTGTTCGAAAGTTCCCACAAGATTTGATTTTGTAGTGCTACCAAGAAAAAAAGTATGACAGTTGACAAGTTAGTGTTATTAAAAATTAGGTCTGTTCCCGTACCTGTCCAAAACTACGAAAATCTGTCAAATCCTGTTCTCGTATGATGATTTTTCGTAGTTTTTCACAGAAGAGAGAGCTAAGAGAGACTAAGAAATTTCCCCATGCTGTGAATTTTAGCCCATGAAATTTCTTAGGGCAGCTTTATGAAAACTGTCAAATCTGGAAAATGTCATACATTTTTCATTTTTTGCTGTTCAATGTGTTTTTGTACTTTTGCACACTTTTACGCTCTCTGAAAGATGTTCTCTCTGAAAGTGAAGTGGTTTGGTTAGTGCGTTGGAATACTGCGCAATGCTGTGCCCGGTTTCAATCCCAGCAAACACCTAAAAGTTTTTTTTTCACGGTTCCACCTCTTTCGAATGTCTAACAAGCATTCAAAGAGTATCATTATTTGTCATGAGGAACTCTCAACTCGCCGTACACAGTCGTCAAAAAACTGTATGTTCCTTCTATTCGTACAAAAATATAACAAGCACACACAAACGGTTGTGAGCAGCAGGCCCTGGTTCACCCCGAACTGTAGCGAACCTAAGGAAAGAAAGAAGAAAGATGTTTGCCCCCACTCCTTAAAATTTGAGAATCTGTGAATTTTGGTGCAGGAAGTACGGGAACTGACCTAATATTCTACCACGGTTCGCAATCAAAGTTATCTTCAGCGATGAGAATCGTTTCGTCTTGATAGCTTTGCTAGTCGTCAAAATTGTCGAATTTGAGGTTCAGAAAATCCACAAGTGATTGTTAAGAAACAATAATGCATTCACAACTGCCATCGGATCATTCTTCTTTGAAAATGCGGCAGGTCAGGCAAGAACAGTTAATGGCGCTCGCTATCCCGACCTGATAATCCAGTTTTCATGTGGACATGTGTATACATATGTCATACAGCCCGAAAATCAACCAGAAATGTCTTTGATAAACGAGCTGGCAGATATATCCTCTGTCTCTAGGTAGAATTTGTCTAAATGATGACAGCTAGTGTTTTGTTGATTCTTCGTTCTCGTTGCACATCGTGCATGTGTTGTCTTGTGCCTGAGCGTCCCAAGCTTTTGCGATACGGGTGATTCGCAAAAGAGTTCGCTTCATATCGAACGTTCGATTCGCTAACCAAAATCATATCATATCATATCATACCAATATATAAATCTCAATGTTCTCAATTCTCACAAAAACGAATGCACACAATTAAGTAAAACTTCGTATTCCAGTTCATTAACATCCTGTGCATATTATTGGCCGATTTTTAAATTAATTTATTCGCAATATTATTTAAATTAATGCAAAAATAAAAACAATAACATATGCCACTTTTTTGCGAAATGTCACTTATTCAAACTACAAATACTTACAATCCACACTTGTGAATTGTATATATTGGTAGATTGCAAACCTTGGGGTGCGTTCCCACTTTTTGATTCTTCGAACTAAATGACAATGTATGTATCGATAAACACAAAAACTAATACGCACAATGAAGTAAAACTTCATATTCCTGTCCTTTAATATCCTATGCGTATTATAGGCCAATTTTTAAATTAAGTTATGCGCAATATTATTTAAATTATGTAATTCAAAAACAGCAACATTAACGAATGCCACTTGCTGGCGAAATATCACTTATTCAAAACACAAACGCAATCCACACTTCTTTTGTGGATTGTATTTGTTGGTAGTTTGCAAACCCTGGGTGCGATCGCACTGTCTTTGATTTTCCAACTAAATGACAATGTATTTATTGTAAGTAACACTTTATTTTTTAGATACTGGCGAAGCCGGGCGGGACGGCTAGTAAGTTAATGATGGTTTTTATTTGTTCCGGGGAAGATAACGAACAAAAAAATTGCCTGGGAAGACTTCTTTACTCGGTGCGCTTTGCAATGGACTCCATTGGTGCAATAATCACAAATAATAATTTTGGAAGATTCCTTGAGATTGTGTTAAATATTTTCAAAAACAGTAATCTTCGTCTTCTGTGTATAATCATTTTTCTCCAGCATTGATAGCATTGATACTGATACTGATATTTTGAATTTGCACCATTCAGTAAATTTAAAACTACCCAATTTGAAACAGACAGCAAACTCAACATGGAGGTCAACTGTTTTGACGGAAGCTCAATCCGAAAATTTGCGGTCGTGGACACAGCTGAGGTATCGAGCTGCAAACAGAGAGAGATGGAAGGACCTGGTTGTCGCCCTATGCTCCAGGAGGATTTAAAGTGTTGCTGCGATAGCAGCTCCCGGAACAAAAGAAGAAGAAGAAAACTCAGAAGCTTTAACACACATTTTAGAAGAGCATCAGTATATGTACCTATACATTTATGAATGCAATTTATACAAATGTTTGAATACTGCACCAATACACATTTTGAGCTCAATCGGTACATACCGATACATACAAACAATCTTTGATTTTTATAGATATACCCCCCTGTTCTGCATTCCACTTTTAGTGAAGTCAACCACCAAAAGTGGAATTGGATGTTCTGCATTCCGAACGAAACTATAAATTGTGGATTGTATGTTCGAAAGTGAATATTTTGGTGTTCTACATTCCACTCAAGATGACAGCTCTAAATTGGTGTGCTACATTCCGAAAATCCTGTGATTTTAGTGAATTGAATTCACTTGAGATTCTTGACGTGAAATTAATTCACATGCCGTTGTAAATTGAATTAATTAATTAATTTGTTGATCAGAATCATTTTGAGAAATATGAGTAGAATAATAAGACTTTCCATTAGTGTATTAAAATAAGTCCTTTATTTAATATAGTACAACACAAAAATTAGAGGCAAGAGAGTATTCTCTTGAATTACATGAAAGAAAATCAAGATTTTCCAAGATCAAGATTTCTCTGACTCCACTTCTCGCAGGATATCAACAAATATCTTCTTACTCACTCTAAAACCGTTTTTAATAAGGCAAAAATCATTAAATAAATTATTTTTCTTCAGTTGTCTAACTTCTGCTAACAATGCTTCGGGAAGATCCAGAATGTTAGATTTATCTCGCAAAATCTTCCAGCGAATTCTCTCCATTCGGTTTTCTTCGCGGTTTTCACCAATCATTTAAAAATTTTCTTTTCCATTTTTTCCATTTTTTTAATAAAATATATTTTTTCTTAAATGTTTAATTCACTTGCACAAAACAAAAACCAAGAACTGAAAATCTCCAATGATTTTGAAATTATTTGACAGCTGTGTTTGACATTTCAAACAAATGAATTCGAACTGGATTCCATAAATTCGAAATCACTCGGCATGCAGAACACTGAATTCCATTCCGAGTGAATTTCAATTTCGGTTTCAATCCACTTTCACTCGAAATGCAGAACAGGGGGGATAGAAGAAGATAAAATAAAACAGAACATTATTTTAATTTACTTGATACTTATTTATGTATTTCTTTTTGTACATAACATATTTCTTAAACTGAATAATTCAACAATGTAGTAGATAATAATTAAAGTTTGTTAATACTTTGTTATAATAAGTATGTAATAATATAATCTTGACAATATCATTCAGTCGAACATTTTATCAACAATCTTTACTTTAAAAAAAAAAAAAAAATTGATTCAAATAAAAAATTATGATATTATTTATACCTTCTTTATAAAACTCACTGAAATCAAATTAAAGTTAAAATGGCGAACAGATTGTTTAACCTACACCCTGTATGTATCTAAGACAAAAAGAAAATTATTCCAAGCTTTCGAAATCTAAACTTTGATTTGATGTTAGTGAGAATGAAAACCTCGGACTTTTCATAATTTATCATCATGTCAATGGGCTGCACAGAGAAGCAGAAAAAAAGTGTTAAGACCTCCAAATAGATCAAAATTTATAAATTTATCAATCAATCCAACATTTCATATCAATAGTTACATAAATATATATTTTTACCCTATGTTCAAAGGTACGGTTATTTAGTTACATACAAATTAAAAGATAAAATAATATTTTCAGTTTGAAATTAATTCCCGTCCAAGCATTGATTCACATGATCCTGAGCAAGACTTAGGGTCGTGAAAGAGCGTCCACATACTGGACACTTGAATTTCATCGGATGTTTAATCTATTGATAGAGAGACAGAGCGAAAGAGAGAGAGAGAGAGAGAGAGAGTAGAATGGATGTCATTTACATATAAAAACAAAATAACTATCTTACTGGATTCGTTGATCTTGGCGATGGAGATGGCGCTGCTTGAGTACTCGTCGTTGGAAGCGCTTCCGTTGCGGACATTACTTGTCGGGCGTGCATCTCGTAACTGCAAATGGCAGAAAGACAGCTGATTAAAATACACAACTACCACACATAACTTAAACTTACTTCCTCTGCGCATCTTCGATGAGTTTGTGATTATTTTTCTGTAGCTCTTGTAATTCTGAAATCAACTCACGTTTTTCTTTGGCTAAATTTTCCCGTGCCTCTTGCTCAATTTTGCAGTCCCGTCTGTTTAGTTCCACTTGGTGACGCAATACATCAACATCAACCATTAAGGCTTTGCGTGCGTTCTCAGACACAATGAACATCTCACTCTTTTCCACGTCACTAGCTTTGAGGAAGTTTATATCAGCTTGCGCTTTCCGTAGCAGTTCTTCGGCAGCGACCAGATTAACTTTCAGACAGTTAATTTCGTTAATATAATGGGATTGCTGAGAAGCAAACAATTTAGATTGATTTAACGCTTTAACGATTGGAGAATTTATGTTATTTACCATGTCTTTTATTTCTAAATTTTCAGCAACAATTTCAGACATCTTTTCTTCAAGGCTAACTTTTTGCTCTTTCATTGCAGAGACATAATTTGTTCTTTCCTTGGATTGTGTTGTATCGGTTGAATTTTTGGGAATATATTCGAAAGATGCCTTGTTATTAAGAAAAAATAAAAATATTAATTAAATCCGTGAATATACAGGGTGTCCCAGTTAAGAGATATAGGTAATCCTTTGAGTGGAGATTCCTAGAGGTTGGCGAACAAAAAGTCGTATGACAGAGGGGCTCTGATTTGGAGGTAATACTCACCCCAATTCTCAATGTCGTATTTGTGAGTCGTATACGAGCATAACTGTATTTTGTTATATATTTGTAATTACAAAATGCGACTAGTCGTATACGACTCACAAATACGACATTGAGAATTGGGGTGACTAATAACTTGGAGGGGGGTGAAAATAGACCGCCCCCCCTTAAGATTTTTTGTTCGCCAGAACTCCAAGAATCTCAAATTAAAGGGTTATACCACTTAACTCAGACACCCTATATAAAGTGGCTGGAATTATTAGTTACATTTTGTTGCTGTTCAAGTTTTTGAATTTGGGCGCGCATGTTATCTATTTGAGCAGACTTCTCGGAGAGACTTTTAATGGATTCCTCATGGTCTCTGCGTCTTTCTTCCTCATGGATATTTAATTGTTCTACTGTAGTTTCCAGATCTAGGGTACGTAGGAATTTAGATATTTTTAATAATTATAATATTCTTAAGTACACTTACCTCTCCTGAGCTGCATATTTTCATTACGATACTGAAATAAAGCAAGAAATGAAAAAACGTTTAGTTTGTTATGTATATTCACAGTCCGGATAGTCAACTATGCGGAGTGTTGCTGCGCATGGCTACCGATGAGCAATTCGAGAAATACACACGGCGACCAATGATGTAGTTTTTATTCATTTTGAGGAAATAATTCGATTTTTGATCTCACGGCGTTCAATAAATTAGGTCAGAAACAGGTACTTAATAATTTGGTCTAATTTGAGAACAAAATGATGATTATCACAATAAAAAAAATAGATGGGCTCAGCAATCCTATTCCAAAGTCGCCAATAATTTTATATTCTATTTCCATCCCCTATTTTCGGAATTTAGCTGTCCCGGGTGTCCACAATAAAAAAGAAAAATAGAGCCCTAAATGGTGACTGTATTATGGTATTAGTCACCACAATAGTGAACATAATTCAGCTACCTACCTACTTGTTTCCCGATGCAAATACTTTTGAAGAGATAACAGTTATAAAACAGCTGAAAATGTCAAAGCCCATCGACTTAAGTGAGTTTTTTAATTTAGGGTTAAATATAAGGTTAAACCAAAGAATATATAATAACCAAGAAGACGCATCTCATACAAATTTTTGTTCTGAACATTTTTGTATGGCGGGTCCTAATATCACGAGCACGACCCGCTCTCTTAGATTACTTATTTAAGGAGCTTTTTTCGCTCATGCTGCTTCTCTTATGACACAGAAAAAGAATTTACTGTGGAAATGTGTAAAGTAGAAACCGGTTTCTTCAATTTTGTGCATATGAAAAGGGCCAGAACACTTCATGATTTTTCGATAAACTTTGATTTCGTTTCAAATTGTTTTATCGTGATTCGCGATTCCAGGTGGTCAGTCCGACAGTTTGATGTGTGGGCAGATTAATGCCTTTGTATCGCATGTAAAAAGTTGAGAAAATGATCAGCAGGACTAAGTTGGACCAGCACGCTCTGTAGTGGATGGTCCGTTTAGGTTTTTTTTTGCATGGTGGGGTTGAAAATAAGAATTTTATTTTCTTCCCTTGCTGTTTACTTTTGATATTTTGTGGCTCAGTATGTATGTGTGCGAGTATAGAATCTTGGTATTTTTGAATGTATTGCTAATATGATTAGTACACTTAATAGGAATCGACAATCGGCATTCATTGACCCAATGTAGACTATGCGTTGATTACGTCAATTAAAACAGGTGCCTTTAGTTGTCGCTAAGGTTATTATGTGAAATTGCAATTATGAAATGGCATGCATCCATAGAAAACCATTCAGGTGTTACGCTCTTGCAAGTATCTCTGTTTTTATATTCCTGATTTCTGGCTGTGAGGAAAAAATTGAGTCGAATACTAAAATATGTTTTTTGGTTATCTCAAAGAACTCTTCCGATGGGGCATTCAAATTACCAAAATCAGTATTTCGGTTATAATTTTCTGGAATATGAAAAACTGAAAAAATGAAATGAATTGGCTTGCTTTGCTTTCAATACATGTGACTGTATAAGTATTGTGTGGTTTATCACGTGGTACATAACATATAATGCATTTCGAGTGAAAGTGGATTGAAACCGAAATTGAAATTCACTCGGAATGGATTTCAGTGTTCTGCATTCCGAGTGATTTCGAATTTTTGGAATCCACTTCGAATTCATTTGTTTGAAATGTCAAACACAGCTGTCAAATCATTTCAAAATCATTGGAGATTTTAAGTTCCTGGTTTTTGTTTCGTGCAAAAGTGAATCAAACATTTAAGAAAAAATATATTTGATTAAAAATATGGATTCAATTTTGTTTTAAATGATTGTTGAAAACCGCGATGAAAACCGAATGGAGAGAGTTCGCAGGAACATTATGCTAGATAAATCTAACATTCTATATCTTCCCGAAGCGTTGTAAGCCGAAGTTAGACAACTGAAGAAAAATTATTTATTTAATGATTTTTGTTATTTTTTAAAACAGTGTAAAGGTGAGCAACACTCCGTTTTTTTGGCAGAAGGATGTTATCAAAAGTCAGTGGGAGAGTATTTTAATCTTCGCCTATATCCACAGTCAGCAAAGTTCTCGGCGAGATGTTAAACATTTTGCAACACAAGTTGTGGTCGAAGTGGACTGAACTGGAAAGTACGCAGCTGAAAGAAAAAACGATGTTTGAATAATGAGGAATTCCGGGGACTATAGATTGCTTGGATTGTACAAGCATTCACCTTCGCCCATTAAAAAAATATAATGTTTTATTTTGTTAATAAAATTTTGGTAATAAAAATTGTTACTACAATTTCTTGTCGTTTTCCATCCAGTCGTTGGAAGACCTACACTCTTCAATCGTTGTTCTTTCTAACTCAGTCCACAAATTCTTAGTATACGCTTTGTCCTGTTTAACAAAATCTTGATTTTCCATGTAATTCAAGAGAATACTCTCTTGCCTCTAATTTTTGCGTTACACTATATTAAACAAACGAATTATTTTAATACACTAATAGAAAGTCTTATTATTCTACTCACATTTTTCAAAATGTTTCTGATCATCAAACTAATTAATTAATTCACTTAACAACGGAATGTGAATTCAATTCACGTCAAGAAACTCAAGTGAATTAAATTCACTAAAATCACAGGATTTTCGGAATGCAGAACACGAATTTACAGCTGTCATCTTGAGTGGAATGCAGAACACCAAAATATTCACTTTCGAACATACAATCCACAATTCATAATTCCGTTCGGAATGCAGAACACCCAATTCCACTTTTGGTGGTTGAATCCACTAAAAGTGGAATGCAGAACAGGGGGGTTTGATCGCCGCTGAGCCTACCAAATGTCAAGAGAAAAACTTTTTTGTCTTGCCTCTCAGTCTCAATTTTTCTTTGGTTCTCTTACGTTGCGAAAGAGCTGGGGTCGAATTACCACATACGTGACTGAATAATACGTGACTGAATACTGTCGATTTCGCATGACCGCTTACGTGAACGAGTGACAAGTAGCGAATTTTGGTATTCTGTCATCAGTGAACGAGTCATTTTTTATTCGATAGGGTTGTTTGTGACGGATGGAAGTTTTTTTGGAGGGAAAATGTAAGAATGTTTTTTGTTTTGTTTTTTTATGTGTTTTAATTATTTAATATGTATTTTAGGTCGAACATTAATAAAATAAACACTTCCCAAAAAGAGATTTTGGCAGGTTTCATGAGCCGACACCCGGATCTTGCCAAAAACGTTCTTTCGTGCTCCCAGGGGAAAGCCACTTTCACAATCATCTTCTGATTCCGAAGACGAGAAATTTAGCACAAATTCCATTTTTAAGCGAAGATTAAATAATAAAAACACCGATCTTATAAACAAAATTATCACTTTTGACATATGTCAGTCACTTCAAATCAAGTGTAGTAGAATGTTACTAGTACAATTTCGAACGTGCACTCGATACGTGACCTTTCTTATGTGATCATCCCAATAAAGATACTCGATCACTCGTTAACGTATGGATTTCGTTCACTCGTTAACTGATGTCGTAATTCGACCCCTGGTTCATTTTCGATGAAATGTTGGTGGCAGATAATACTTCTTGGTTATTATATATTCTTTGGTTAAACCTACACGAAGAATCTATCTATATAATTAAATCGCTAGCGCAAGAGCTTGTGATTCCTCCAGAGTTTATTTCTGCACCGAGTTCAATGATTCTAACACTGATCGAAAGCTTTTCCACTGAACTTTGAACAATTCGGAAAAAGTGCATATGAGTAAACGCTTGTAGGGTTTCTACATGCGAGATTTCTCGCACTGGTCCACTAGTTTCTATTTATTGTGACAGAGCATTTCACGCAATGAGCACCGTGGTGTAGTGGTAAGTGCGTTGGACTATTACGCAATGCTTTCCGGGTTCAATTTCAGCAACCACGGTACCACCTCTTTCGAATGTTTGACCAGCATTCAAAGAGTATCAATTGTAATGCGGAGCTTCTCAACTCGCCGTTCGAAGTCGGCAAAAAAGTGTAGGTCCCTTCCATTCGTGCAAAAATATAACACGAATACGCATACGGTGCGGGAACCAGGCCCTGGTTCACCTCGAAATGTAGCGCCACCTAAAGAAGAAAGAAAAAGAAGACAATTTCACTCACATACCTGCACTTTGTCATCGTAGTGTGCCTTACGAACAGAAAGTCGGTTTACTTGAAAGAATTATACGAAACTCACAAGCCAACACACAAGGAACGATCTTTCTAAAGTTCGTTCAACTACTTGCATACGCCGACGACATTGATGTCATTGGTAGAACACAGCGAGCTGTCACCGGTTTGCGTTTGCGAGCATAGAAATGGAAGCGGCTAAAATGGGTTTAGCGGTAAACGAGGGCAAAACAAAGTATGTACATATATACTATGCTGTCAACGAGAAGGGACAGTCAACATCGACGAATTGGACAGAACTTCACAATAGACAGCTACAACTTTGAGGTAGTAAAGGACTTTGTCTACCTCGGCTCTGCTATCGCTTGCTACTGCCAATCGCTGTTTCTTTGGGCTAAGAAGGCAATTCAGTAGTAAAACCCTTTCCCGATCGACTTGATATATGGAGCTGAAGCCTGAACTTTATCGAAAGCAGATGAAGATATCCTTGGTCGCTTCGAGAAAAATCCTCCATAAGATATTCGGTCTCGTTTGCGTTGTGGGGTTATAGAGGAAAAGGTTCAACCACGAACTGTACAGCGATATCGACATGGTCAAAAAACTGTGCATCGGGCGTTTACGATGGCTAGAACATGTAGAGCGTATGGACATCAACGCTCCGGCTTGGAGAATATTCGATTCTAACCCGGAGGTTAGCTATTATAAAGCGACATGACAGCGACAAAAATATTGTGAAATTCCATTTGTACTATTATAACTTCATCTGCGCAGAAACAAAACATTCAATCGGTATTTATTAAACCAGATACGAACATACACATACTAATGGCGTAGATAACGCATTGTGCCACTAGAACTCAGCAGTGTTTGCGTCCAAATTTAGACTAGCGTGATAACGTTGCTTCGTGTCAATTTATAAAAAAAATTCTAAACAAATCAAACGTCTTTTACTATAATATCATAAAGCCAATAATTTTGTATTTACATACCTTTGCTATATCAGATTCAGACCGTCGCTCATCTTCGATTTTCTTGATAACTTGCATCCATTTAGTATAGAGGTCGTACATGGTTCTGTTTCCACACACCAGTTGTTCTACAATATAACCAAATTTATTTAAGTACCTACTTACGGATGAATTTTGGTAACATACTCTTTAACTCTTGGTACTCAAACATCATGCTGTGCAGTTTAACCACCTCTTCGGGACAGTTGGCCATTGAACAAAAACTCGGAAATTGTGAGTAAACAGTGGCCTTGAGAACATCTGAATTAATTTCGCCAAGAATAAAGCTTGTCGCTAGTGATCCCTCAGTAGAGGGAATGCTGGGAGCAGGTTGCTTTATTGAGCTCGTAGTGATAACCTCGGAGTTCGATAATGGTTCGTCAGTAACTTTTTCCATTGCAGCAGAGCTTGTCGCTGGTGATCCGTTAGTAGAGGGAATACTGGCAACAGGTTGCCTTATTGAGCTCGAAGTGATAAGCTCGGAGTTAAGTTTTTCCACCGCAGCACCGACGCTATCAGCTCTATGTTCCTGATCTCCATTTGTTCCATTTGTGTCCATTGCTGCAGGAGCCTCATCTCCATTGCTAACGACACTGTATTGACTTGTATTTGAAGACGATAGAGATGTCAGCTGGCTACTTGTGACTCCATTTATCTTCACTGATTCATTGAGCTGTGATACTGTTTTGTTAGTGGTAATATCTGTCCGAAGCGAATACTCGATATCAAGGGACGAATTTGGTGATGTACCCAATATAACAAAAGAATCCTCATCAGACATTGTAAAATAAAATGATTTGTTTCTCTTGATAAATAAGTAATCACCGAAAGCTATCAAATGCGTAAAACAACGCACAAGTCAATTCGGCCTCAATTGTGACACTAAAAGCAAAATTTAATTAGTTAAAATGACTCATATTGATTACATTTTAATATTTGAGCGTACATATTTCTTGCAAGTAAACAATTTGTGAAATACGTCAATGCAGAGCACACTTGTAGACAAATATGAAATTAAATCTAATATTTTCCCATTTTTCCAAAGCCTCCAGATTTAGGAAAAAAGACACTACCTACCAGCTGCGAGCTGCGACTGCACAACAGGAATGACAGAAACAAGTAATTTACATAAGTTTCATATAGTGCTCTCAAAAGTAGAGGGCGGTGCGATTGATTAGAAGTAGGTAGACGATTTTACAATTGCGAAACAAAGGGGTAGGACTTTCTTTTAAAGAAATAAACAACAACATAAGTGGTATAGCATATTTGAAAAGTTGTACAGCTTTATTAAAGTGATATGGTGTAAGTGATATTACATTGCGCAAATAATTTTGCCATTGACTGTTTATTGTTTCCGCATTAGAGTTGCCTGGAAATGGCATTTGTTCGCAATATTTATAAAAAAGTACGATAAATACTATACACGCATCTTCTCCACAATGCAATGGAAATAAGGACGAATTGAAAAAACAGTCGACATTTTTTTATATTTGACTTTCGGTACAAACCATCTGTATGACCTTTCTGAGACAGACGCTCCTCTACGTAATACTTCGCATTGTTGAATTTGTTGTCCAGATCAAGTACACGGTATACCTATGCGCTACATGGGGTCTCCACGAGACATTATTCATGTCTGCGCTCATGTCTGGCTACGAAAACGTCTAGTGGAGACCTCAATCAGCCAGACAGATTTTCTACCCCGCTATCTACGTCTGGATTTTTGGCTCGAGACCTATGTCTGGACATGAGCTGTCACTTTGGCGGAAATTTTTCAATTTCGTTGTAGTTTTGAAGAGAAGTGATATGAAAAGGCAAGACATGAAATGCCCACCACACAAAATTTGACGTTAATTCCGCCTTGTTGCTTTTGGACTTGCCAGATAATGTCTCGTGGAGACGCAGTGTAATACAAAACAAATATGAAAACGTCGTCTTTTCTTGTAGGTATGTATATCCATATGAAAAAAGCCGATATAAGAAACACGCCAATGAGAAATATTTGGATACTAGTGGACCAGTGCGAGAAATCTCGAATGTACAAACCCTACAACCGTTTATGATATACGAATGACAAAAAAAAAGATAACGTAGGTATAGGTAATAATGTTTTTTCGTAACAACTTTACCTATACGGTCTTTTTAAAATTGTTTATAATGATGAACAAAGTTCAGTTGATAAGCTTTCGATCACTGTTAGAACCATTGAAATCGGTGCAGAAATAAACTCTCAGGAGGAATCACAACCTCTTGCGATAGCAATTTAATTATATAGATAGATAGATAGATAGATAGAAAGATAAGAAACGAACTTTCATTAACCAAATCTACTATGTACCTACCTACATAAAAAAAAATCCCACGCGTAATCGCAATCCACACGTTTTCACTTGTTCGTTATTTTGCTATTTCGCTTAATTTCCTTTCGTTGCGCGCAGTTGTCTTAAAAATGACCAAAGAATTTAATTGGACGAACAAAAATTATGTTATGTATGCAAATTTGTATAATAAATACCTTGCATATATGTAGCCTCCAAATCTACTATTTTAGGCAACTTTAACAACTAAAGTACTATTTCTTCATAGAAACTTACAGAGAGTGTTAACCACTTCAACAGCGAAAGAATAAATAAAAGAAAACTGTGAAATTACTTGCTTGGCAAAGTCAACATATACTTATATGTATAATAGCAAGCACCTCACCAAATAAAAACTCAAAACAAGAGTCATGATCATCAATGTGTGCATTGAGACTAACAGGGGAATCCCCTAATATGAACACTTGCAAACAAACGTTTGCTTTAATTTGATAAAGAAAAACGAAATGTATTGCACTTTATCTTTTCCACACGTGGTCCAATTGCACCGATAAGAGATAACTACATATATAAGGCAACGCATGGTGATGGCATGGAAGTGGTCGCGAAACCATTAGAAGGTGTTCCGATTACAGAGGAAAATTTTCATATGAAGAAGCAGTGAACGCATGAAATGCGGTATGTATGTATTCACTTTTTGTTAGATTACTTAACTTATATGTACATACATATGTAAATGGTTCGCATTTGCTTGACGACCTAATGGTTAGCGTTCGAATTGTACTATGTACATTCCTGACAAACATCATTTGTAATTGTGATAAGATTTCGAGCTGTAAACATGGCGGCGGGTGTTTTACTTTGGGTGGGTACGAAATCGCGACTTATAAAGTCCCGAATTTGTATTTCGTGAATATGCGGTAATTTTTTTTTTTTGTTTACATGAAATCTTATCCCTTCCCGGAAGTGTTTTCTAAGACGCCTAAAATATCAAAAAAAAAAAAAAAAACAAGAACTTAACACAACATACTATGAAATGAAAACCGAGACACTAAACACAACACGGTATGAATATGAAATACAGTAAAACTTGTGAATAGTGGAATCTGCGAATAAAAGAATCCTGCGAAACCTGGATAGTGGACATTTATTGATGCCAATTTTGATTTTCTTCACACAAACTCACTCTTATATAAAAGAAACCTGCGAAATCTGAATACTGGAAAATTTTTCAATGAATTTTGTTTTTTTCTCATGCAAATTCACTCTTTAATAGCAGAATCAAGATATGAATGCGCAAAAATTCTCTAACATTTTGTCGGCTTCGCTTTCTTTTCCGAGATTTTTGACATTTGAATTGTTTCTTTTCGTGTGTGTCTCATTCTGCTAGCGGCTACATTCAACAAGTATACATTCTGAAATATGATATCAAAGTTGATCGCAAAATAATAAAAGAAATAAGATTGCCGATAGTGGAAAAAATTGCGAATAGTGGAAATGTTGCGCATAGTGGAAAAAAATGTGCACCGGAGCATTCCACTATTCGCAAGTTTTACTGTACTTGCAAGAATTGTTTGGTTAAGTGCACCACATGAGAATCGAAAAGAGCTATTCTTTTATGTGTATACGATCATCACAGGACAAAATAATAATTATTGTTCTGTAGATAAGGTATACACTATTACATGTGAATCAAGAAGAACAGCTCTTTTCGATTCTCACGTGGTGCACTTAAACAAATCATTTTCCTGAATAATTCGTATCAGCGTTGCCGCTGGTAAAATTTAAAAAGAGTCCAAAAAGGTGTCCGGACTCAAAAATAAGAGTCCACATACACAATTCGAATAAGATATTTGCATTGATCCAAGGAAAAAAAAAACTTCTTTAAAATTCATAAAAAAATACTACTTTTACTACACATTTATTAATAAAAGCGTCAAATTCATAAAAAACAACAGACAATAACTAATGTCGATTTCGAATGGGCAAAAAAAGTACTTTTTTATCTAGAGCAATTTTTAGCTGTCTAGTACAATTTTCATTTTCCAACTGACCAAAAAAGCACTTTTTTTTTTGCTCAAGATCAATTTTTGTGAATCTTGGATTCAACTCGAGATTTACACCTACTTGCACTAACAACAAAACAGATCAATTTCGTTCTCCATTCAGCCCGAAAAATCTGAAATCTGAGAGCGGAATCTGAAAAGCCCAATGGAAAACGACATCGAATCGAAGAAAGAAAAAGGAGTCAAATTTCAGTACCGGAATGTATGAAAAAGCGACCAAAGATTTAATTTGTTACTTTGTTGAGAGTGCTTTTAAACGTTGCAGTTGCTGCGCTGCGACTATCGCTGTTTCTCTTTTGTTTTCTTTTCGCCAAACAGAGGTACTTTTAAACGTTGCACTTGCAACTCTTCATGCAACTTCATTTGACTCTTTTTTGACATTCCTTTTCATTTCATGTTCGCGAGTGAAAATGTTGGTTGTCGTCTAGTACCTATATACATCTTGTTTTGTGTTGTTGCAATGCGCATTAGCAATTAATTATTTGGGCAAAATAGATACGGATATTAGGCGTGTTTTTTTTTTCAAATCTATATAGGCTTAGCGGAAAATGAGAAAAAAAACGCTGAACAGTGACTTGGCAGGACTATGCTAATTGACGTTTGACAGTTTCACATCGGCATTGTTTTCATTGAAAGTAAGGCCGGTAGTTATCAAGCGCTCATTAATAAGTTGGTGGACAGAATTTTTTTTCGTCAAATTTAATTCAATTAAATAGTAAAATAAGGAATATGTTCACTTAATTCATTATAATTTTCTTTTCTTTGTCGGATAAATTCGTATTTTTTTCTTTTCTACCCATTTTAAAATTAACAGAAATAATTTCAATTTGAAATGACAGCAGAGTTCGGTTGATAGCTACCGGCCTTCATATTTCTCCCTCACTTTCATTGTCATATTTGACATTTCGATAACTATCGACAAAAAACAGTTTGGTAGCACAGTTTTCTATCCAGGCTAAGCACCTAAGACTGGATAATTATCCAGGTTTCGTAAGCCTATATAGGCTTAGTTGTTAGTGTAATTAACATGGAAAAAATGTTCTAAGCCTATATAGTTTTGAAAAAAACACGCCTATTGTTGTGACCACATAAAACAATTTTTTGCTCCAAAAAGTACGCTTAACCGAAAAAATTAAATGAAAAGGAATGTCAAAAAAGAGTCAAATGAAAATGCATGAAAAGTTGCAACGTTTAAAAGTACCTCTGTTTGGGGAAAAGAAAACAAAATAGAAACAGCGATAGTCGCAGCGCAGGAATTGCAATGTTTAAAAGCCGTCAAACAGAATAAAATATATATTATATATATTTGGCTTCAGCAGTCCTAGGTAGAACCAAGCCTAGCTTCCCGCAACCATTTGTGTGTGCGCGTTATATTTTTGCACGAATGGAAGGTACCTATAGTTTTCTGCCGTCTCCGAACGCCGCGTTGGGAAGCTTTACTTGACAAATGATACTCTTGAATGCTTGTCAGGCATTCAGAAGAGGTGGGCACTGTAAAAAACTTTTTAGGTGTTTGCGGCGGGATTCGAACCCAAGACCGCTGGCTCAGTAGTCCGACGCACTAACCACTTGCGCTACGGTGCCCGGAATACCAATTTAAAACTCTGGGATTATCAAAATATTTTTCATTTCTAAAAATTCTTTTCAACATTCAATATTTCCACTCACAGCCTTTTTTAATTCTTCGACAACAACCACGCCGCTTGAATTATTATCAGAACTGAAAAATCCTCCAGATTAGACAGCCATGCTTTCACATAGTTAGATATGTAAGACAGACCAAACCACAAAAATATCAAAACAATTTTTAAACCTTCCAATATGTCTGTCCGACCATCGTTTCTTGCCTTCACATTATCAGGATTTGATTCGAACAGACCTAGTCTGGCAGATATGTTGGATTGTGTCTACCCGCTTATGGATACATTACATACGAGTATATCTGTTATTTTCAGTTGATATGTTCATGTCTTCTATAATTTAATGCTAGCATTCAGTGGTTGTAAATTATTATCGACTGAAAATATTTAGATAACGCAGAAATAAAAAAAAAATTAATTTGACGGTTTTTATTGAAATATTGGAAAAGCGTCCACGATTTTCAAAAAGCGTCCATTTTAGCTAATTATCACGAAATGGTGTCCAGTTGTCCCGATCGATCGCTAAAAGCGTCCAAATGGACACCTTAGCGTCCCAACGGCAACGCTGATTCGTATTCGTAGTGGGTTTCGGTAAATTCCTTGGTTTTCTTCATGGGCGACTGCGAAGTGGCGAATTCACACTGTAAAATGAATGTTAAATACTTTCTTTTATTTCCCTTTTTTTGTTTCCATGTGTATAATTCTTTCTCATAACAGTTCAAGGGAAATATACATACATAGGTAGGTATAACATATGTACATATCCTACATACACGTTAGATATCAGAAAACAAAAAATTAGTACCTACATATTTAATTGGAAATTTAATAAAGCAAAATTAAAAATTAATGCCCTAATTAAACCTTAGGTAGATAAAATCCTATTTATCTATTCTTAAATGCTAATAAAAATGCTGGCGCTAAATAAATGCGACAGATTTCTATCAACTTATGTACCTACATACCTACATTGCAAGCAATTTTTTTGTCTTATAGTCTAAACACAATGCAAATGAAATTGGAAGATGAAAGACAGTGGAATATGTACGAGTATATAGAGGGCATGCGCATGCTGCCCCTATACACCCCTCATGCTAGAGATCACTCTTGGATTGGTGGTAGATGCGAGTTTTGGTATAAGCAAAGTTGATTTACAGTGGACTCTCGTTAATTTGAACACGTACGAAACCAGTGCCGTTCAAGTTATTGGATTGTTCAAGTTACTGGATCAAAACAAATTCAGTATACCTAATAATGTTTTTTTTTAATAAATAATAAGGCATACATTTGTTTTTAAGACAACTTTGAAAAAAGAATTGTTATTTTAAATTGTTTGGCCTTATGCAGTACGTTTTGCAAAGTAAATTCTGGAAAACTCTGGACAACTGTCAGTTCCGAGAATATTCGTTCGTTTTGTTTTATTGAATAGTTCAATTGATTCCTTATTTGTAAAACTATTTTGTACGATAACGACATCAACAAGATTAAACTTTTTGATTCAAGCCGCACTAGCTTGTCACAAGAAATTCTATGGGATTTCCCTTTATGAAGTAGGTGTAAAGCGAAGAATCGAATTTAAAACGGTTTTGGTTGTCACACAAAATTTGTTCAAGTTAAAGAGATTTTCATTTCTTAATTGTTCAACTTATAGAGTTCTTAAAAACTGTTCGTTCAAGTTATAGAATACCCATAAGGAAAAATAGCATGTTCAAGTTATTGGATTGTTCAAGCTATTGGATGTTCAAATTACCGAAAGTCCACTGTATATGCAAAATGTTAAATTAAATTTAAATTTTAATATAAATACAGTTACATTTAGCAAATAGCGCGAATTTCTACAGTTTTAAATGAAATTACATGCATTTATCTAATGAAAATCAAAAACTTTCAAAAACAAAAAGATAAGATAAGAATATTTTTATTGCAGAATATCTTAAAATACATACAAACATTTTTTTAGCGCAGTGTGCATAGTGAAAACCTCAGCTCTTAAATGCCAGCTAAAATTCAGTGGAGACTTTGGAATGCTGCCATGACGTATTGGTTTATCTATGCAACAGGCCATTTAACGAGGAATCACCGTACCTACCACTCACATAAAATCCGAAACGTAATTTTATCTTTCGTTTAGCTAGGATTAATTTAGTTTAGCGCGGACACTGTACTATTTTTTCTTTGAAAACAAAATAAGCACTCACGTATTCACGTCATACATTACATAAGACACATTTTACTTGAATATGTAGTATGTTTATATTAATCATCTTTAAAAAAAAAAAAATCAAAAACAAATGAGACTGAGACCATAAAAACGTAACAAAAATTATTAACAGGATTAAACTAACTTGAGACACACTTACGCTTAGACACTGTTCGAAGAAACAAAAAGATATTTCTCGATAGAACTGATACTGATTACTGACTACTGGCAAAACCACACAACGATCAGACCACTCTCAAAATATTAAAGTGAAAGCATAGACGATCTCCGCAATCGTATACAGCAACAGCACCAGCATAAAAAAAATACGTCTTTATAAAAAATATGTATATATCCAGCTTTGTGGGGATTCCCCTTTTACTATGTACAAAAAAACGCCCAAAACACATTTTCAAATTGAATGTTTGCCTAAAAGTATGATGTGTCAATTTATGCAGAAATACACTCGTATATCAACTTAAAATCGATTTTTTTTGTTGCATATGTTCCTGAGCTTTCCGATTCGCTGAACGACCTCAAATTAATAAATAATAAACCTGGATTTTTAGTCAATAGATTCTGTCTAAAATCTTACTTCAAAGCAATGGAAAAACATATATATGAACATGCATACAAACATACATATGTACATGTGTATACATACTACATGTGTGTAAAATGTCATAAGCTGATAAAATCCTCGAGATTACGTACCAAATAAAAATGAACTTTCAGTCGTATTTTGACCCCGGCATTTTGTATGATCATTGTATGTAGGTATGTAGTTGGAAATAATAATTAATTCACAACCTGTCACTTGGCTGTGTTTTAATATCGATTCCGGTTCCGATTTTTTTTTTTAAATAGGGTATTGTCGAAGAGTTTACAGACTTGGAAAAATGAAAAGTTTGTGAAATTGCTTACATTGGGCCTAGAAACATAGTTTTGATTTAATTTGTAAGAAGTTTAAAAGATTTAATTGCAAACAGCTATGTTCGGGTAAGGAAACTCGGTTAAACTTAGGTTTGTCGAACAGTCCAAAACCACGAGCTAACTTCAATTTTAATTTGCAAAACTCATGAAATATTATAAATTAAACCACTAATATCATAAAAAACACAGTTGAAAGTTCTTACGTGATTATTTTAGCTTAAAACCAACTTTTCCCAAACGCTCACTGAAACTTAAAAAAAAAAAACAGATTCGATCGCATTTATTGAAACCCATTAGCAAATTCAGAATTTTGTTGACATATGATACATTTTTATGAATGTGAAAGGGAATACACAGGCATAAGTATAAATGTGCTGTGATGAAAAGCAGAAACTGTAAATTAACGATACTATAACGACTTTCGTCAAAAGTGCTCGGGAACTGGGGATGTTTGGGAATAGGCGACTCTACCCTATGCTTATAAAATACATCTTAAATGTCCAGTTTTTGGCCAATATTTATCTATTTTATATAGACATAGGTAAATATTTGTATTGGAAAAACCTACCTACAGCGTTTTTATGGAAATACATTATGTACATATTATGTATCTACATATGTTGACTCCAGGTTGATTCAATGCACAAATTAAGCAAACAAAATTGAATTGTGTTTTTAATAGGTATTGTATAATAATAACAGCTTCCCTTTAGAGTTTTGGTTATTAGGGGAGGGTGGGACAAAGTTGACACTTTTTCTGTAGATGCCGAATAAGGGGATAGAGACACCAATTCAATTCAAGTCATACTTCCGAGCAACCGATGTCGAGGTTTATGTTTTGCTTAAAATATCTTCAAGAGCCTTTTTAAGTAGTTATTGTTTTGTCGATATAACGTAACATATCAACGAATCTTTCTGAAAATGTTATCGAATTTTTAATCCCGTCACTATTATAACATACTAAAATGCAACATGGGGAACTGTCGATTTTTGTTGAAGCTTTCGTCGAAAGTGCCTCATGCTCAGTTTTCAAAAAAAAAGTAATTTTAATTAATTTTCTACAAAAGTTATAAAAATAACTATACATGTTTATATCGAAAAACTTAAATGATAACAAACAGAAACGCTTGATAATGACAACCTAAGGAATGCAGTAAGAAACAATAAGATATCACTTATCTCGTGCACCAGATAATTTACACTAAATCACTTAAAAAAATTAAAAATTGGGATAACCATCACAACATTTGAACAAGAGCTGCCACAGACCGTGTGCGGTCTGAAAGAACAGTAGACTACGGAAAATAAATTATTAATTTGTAGTCTCTTTTATTTTGTTATGGCTTACAATTTAAGCATGGCTCACCTTTCACATTTGTCCAATTCACGTACAGTGGTGGAAATTCGATTATGAACTTTGCCCACCGAAAAGCCGAAATTCCATCTAAAGCACCTTGGTGCCAAACTTGTGCTCCAAAGCACATTCAGAGCATCTGACGATATTCCATGCAATGAACCGTTACCTTACAAGAGCATTCTCATTCATTGTTATTACACCGCGTCTCCACGAGACATATTTCTGTCAAAACTACATCTTGACTAGAAACAGGTTTTTTTTTTTGTTTTTCTTCGCTGGGCAAATTATGTCAAAATATTTCATTCTACAAGATGGCGTCGAGAAAGAAAGAACGCGCAATTCTCGCTTTGAAAGCAGTGAAATACTCTACGGAAATACCATAGAATGAAAATCTACCTACCCAACCAGCATCTTCACTCTACGGAAATACCGAAGAATGAAAATCTACCTACCAAACCAACTCAGCGCGACATGTTCACTCTACCGAAATACCAACCGAATGAAAATCTACCTGCCAAAGGGCTAAATGTCAGAGAAAAATCTGGATTTCAGTTCGCCGAGAAGACAAAACTGAAATGCTGACATCGCGGATATGTTTTTGAACATGTCTGCAAATTAGGGGTCTCCACGAGACATTTGTATGTTAAGTCGAAGAACATGCCTTGAAAAATGTCTCGTGGAGACGCGGTATTAAGCTCATTGGAATTTATTGAGAAGGTCATAGTGGCTAGATACACGATCATTTCCATACCGATTGTGTCCAGTGAGACCGATAGGATTTATTGTGAGTTAAAACGAGAAGGGTTGATTTCAACAAAAAACGCTTCCCTTTTTAACTCACATAAAATCTTCCTGTCTCACTAGACACAACCGGTATGGGAATGATCGTGTAGCCAGCCACATAGAAAATAGTGCATTTCTGGTGGAAGTTCCATTTATGAACAGTTGCGTTGTTTTTGCTGCTGCGGGGAAAATGCTCGAACAATTTTGCATGTCCTTTCACCAAATTGTTATAAAACAAAAATTTAATAAATAAGCATTAAAAATAAAGTAAAACTTGAGACAATTAGAAATGGGAACAGGGTTTGTCCTTGAGGGAAATAAGTCGTCAAATCAACAGGTCTGTTGGAGTCATGTGTAATTACGTAAGACTTGGTGAAAATTACGGTCAAACAAATTCGACAACAACAGAACAACTGTAGTTCGTGAAAAGAAGAGTTTCTTGCAGGAAATTTCTTATTCCAATAGGATAACGCGCCAGTCCACAACGCAAGGTCCGTAAAAGAATGGTTTTCGTAAAACAATATTGAGGTAATAAAGTGGCCGCCTCGAAGTCCAGACCTTAACGCTTAACCCCATCGAAAATTTGCGGGAGATTCTTACATGTAAGATTTCCTCACTTGGCAGACAGTTCCACCACGTCAATCAGCTTAAAGAAGCTATCCGAGAGGCTTGGTCGTCAATCAGCCCTGATGAGCTTAAAAGCCTTACTACTGAAACTGCTAGAAAATAGAGGAGGCCCCACTCGTTATTAAGATTTCTTTTTTTAAATTTCAGCCATATTTAAAAAAAAGGGAAAACCTTAATGTGTTCAATTTCAATATCGAATTTCCTATAATTTTTCATAGTTTTAAGACTCCTCTTTCTTACCACTGATGTCCACTGGCAATAATTCATTGCGAGAAATATGTCAAGCAATTGAAATTTCCAATGGAGACCGCAGATTTCTAAAATTAATTTATTTTATGGAATCAATTTCTACTTTTACTTTTTGCAATCTCTGTGGAAATAAATCCTAAAATAAATTTGACAACAACTGCCAATTTGATTTTATTTCATTCAAACATGACTGATTGGCGAATTTCGCAAATAAAAGCTCTGGAATTAATCAACTGTTTTAAACAAAATGAGTGTTTGTGGAATTACAAAACCCATTTATATAAACGGAACAATTTAAAAAGAAAGTCATGGGAAGAAATTGCAAGCCAATGTGTCGAGGGCGTGAAAAAAAAAAATTAAATGTTTGCAAGCGGTACAAGGCAGAGAAAAAAAAGTGGATTTTTGTAAAAAAAAAATCGGGTAGTGGAACAGATGATGTTTACCAGTTTACCGTCATAGTTTTGAGAAAAACTACCAGCTATTTCGGGCTCATAAGTAACGATTGGAAAAGCAAGTCCTGGGAAGAAATGACTTTTGTAATTCCACAAACACTAATTTTGTTTACAACAATGAATAAATAAAGATTTATAATTTAATGCAATGAGGGATTTTTTTTTTTTATCCACTGATATGGAACAATATTTTTGGTAATCATGAGATATGCTTAACCATTCGGTGACGGTAGATGGCATCTAAAAGCAAATGATTAAATATTTCATCTTCCCACAATATCTCTTTGAGCAAAGTGTTTTCCAAATCATGCAACTGTCTTTTATGGATAAGTTGGATTAACACAAAAACGATGCGTTCTTTTTTTCCCAGATTTTTGGATTTTCTCTAGTTTTTGCAAAGCCATCACGGCAAGAATTAGTAGTCGTTGTTCCCTCGTATACGAAATGTTTGCAAATGAAATTTCCTGACAGAATTTGCCCACCCAATGAAAAAATAAAAATTTCTGAAATGATGTCTGACATTATGTCGGAAAAAAATATGTCTCGTGGAGACTCGGCATTAAACTTTTATTTTAGAAGTTTTTATTTGTTTTATTTATTACTACGCTTTTATGTACCTATGTACACATAAAATTTTTAAAAAATATTTTCATTTTCTTAGAATCAAAAAAAAAAAAAAATTATGTTCATAATCGAATTTCCACTACTGTATGCATGTTCTTAGGTATGTACAAAGAAAGTGAAATCTTCTATAAATACTGTCTACGGTATTTCTCGTTTGTAAGTCATGTTATGAAAAACAAATGTGTTTCAGGGAATTTCCCCTTTAACGATAATTAACCAACATGTAAAAAAAAATTCTTTGTATTTAAAATGTGTAATTTTAAGTCGTGCGAAAAAAAGAACTAACAATTATATATGTACATACATATAGAAAGAATACTTAAATAAATCTTTGGTATACTTTCTAAATAGTTTAATACGAATTCACTAAATCTGCGGTGGCCCCTTAACCTTTTTAGAAACAGCAACACGATACCGAAAGACTGGTCTAAATATGTTAACTTCTGCTAATTCCAAGTCGTCGGGGTTTTCATCGAAACCGACATCAGATGATATGTTTTCTAACAACATCAGCACGGCATTAGAATCTTCCACAAGTGGGCGTGTTAGCAGTTCAACTTTTAGGTCTTCTCCACGATTTAAATTATTGCTTTCGAATTCACTTTGCGGATATCCGTTAGCGATGTCACAAATCATTACCACATAAAATGACAAAATCAGTTTCTGGAAAAAGAAATAGAATTTTTTGTTTTACTCATTTGTGATCGAACAATTAAGTACAGACAAAAACTTACAATTAATATCGGTAGCATATTGTGAACAACAGTACCCTGTCGGCTTATGGTTGAATTTGTTGAAATATTCGTAGTGCAATTTGCTTTTATAGATACTTACGAGTATGTAGATCAAAAGTCACTCGTGATTGCATGCCAATTAGACTAGAAAAGCGCTGCGGATTAGCACCCGGTTGTAAATTGGTAGAATGCTCTCTTAAAATATTGCAATAATTAACAAATTATTTAGAGTTCTGCAGTTCTGTGCCTAAGTAATTTTCTTTTTTCTATGTAAAGCATTCGGAGGTTCATAGTTTCGCTCTAGATTTACAGATTGTTGTCCCCAATTAAGCTAGATATTTGCACATTTCAGTTTGGACTGGTACAGTTAAACAAACTGTGTACATAATATGTAAGTTACAACTTGAAAATATGGTCATAGGCTACGACGTTTGATAATCGCACAAGTGAATCCGTCAGGTGGTGCGAAATGGATGTCATCGGTTATTTCAGAATAAACTTGTGGTGAATGACATAAAAGTTGTCACTTTTGTCATAGGTATTATATGTAGTTTGTTTGTTCTTTGGTTATCAAGTTATTTAATATTAAAATGCACAGAGTGCAATGACTAATCGTTTGTATATCGTTTATGGGGTGGGGGTGTAGTTCAATGAGTACATACGTTATTTGAATTGAGTATTGTTTTTAGTCATACGATTGATGTTTCAGAACTGATATAGCACGCAGAACTCGCTGGTTTTAAATTCTAGGTGCGTGTCCAGTTGGGAGCACTTTCGCTAGCAAACTCTCGAGAGTTACTCTTAAGTAGCTTTCCATTTGAGAAAAGAGTGACATTTTTGAGATTTACTATCGAGACTCGAGAGTTGTTCGTGAGATATCTGAAAGTAAATTTGCGTATAGTACCTACTCTCATACCCGTGTCCACCTAACTCTAGTTATTGGTTGAGAGCAGTCATCATGAAAACGGAAAGCTGCAGCAGCGGTTGTTATTGATATTGCTATAAAAGGGCAAAATAAGTCTAAAAAAAAAAAACAAAAACTTGCTGGGTTAAACCATATTTATTTATGTATTTATATTTCCAGAAAAAAAAATTATCAAATTCAACATTATATAATTTTTTTGACAATAATTTAAGCACAATTCATTTCCTCACAGCTAGCTGTTCTCAGAATACGAATTATGTTTGAATAGTGCGAGTTGATCGCCGAGAATAGCACAATGTATGTCCACTAACAAACAGCTCTCAAAAAGTTGGAAAGTTGAGAGTTGCGAATCAATTTCTTATTTTTAGTTAAAATTTGTCTAATCTTTGTAAAGCTCTTCATTCAAAATTTTAATAAATTAATAATTTTCTATAAAAAAGTTCCAATAAAAAATGAATATTTATACATACAACGCCTACAGGAAAAACCAAATAGTTTTGCGGATAAATCGATTGATTTTGTAAAAAAATTGTGAACAATGAAAGCATTATTACAATACCAATACATTGATACTTTTTGAGGTTTCTTATACGTTGGGCAGTAATATCAAACTCCGATGAAACGCGACAGGTAAGTGTGTGTTTAGTGGTTCTTGCCGTAGATAATATTTGGGAACATTTCTAGAAGCAACCATTGCATATTTTTAAGAGTTAACACCATCACGCCAAAGATGTTTACACACTAATTACAAGCTTAGGAGATGGGCTCATTCCTTTTTAGTGTCCCGTACACAAATTGGCGAACGGAACACTTATGGAATCACATCGGTGTCTGCCTGTGTTTGTCTCAGGCGTTTTTCTCAGAGACTAAGTGGCCCAAATACATTTTAATTTGTTCATTTATTGTAATAAGAAATATTTTACAAGACAATATTTTACACACGATAGATTATCTTAAAATTAAGTATCTCTCTTTATATTTACTGTGTTTTTTAAAGTTACTTTACAATACAAAATAAATAAATAAAATACTTAAACATAGTAACAACAATAAAGCAGCAAGGATATAGCAAAATTAATTTTTAAAAGATGTTTATATTTATATGTGCGTGTACATCTATATTATATACAAAGTTCTTTGCAATACAAAATAAATAAATAAATAAAGAAATAAAATACCTAAACATTGTAACAACAATAAAGCAATAAAGAAATAGCAAAATTAATTTTTTAAGAAATGTTTATATTTATTTAAAAGTGTCCTAAATCCTAGCTCGATAAAAGTGAAGGCAGTCTCCTCCGAAATACGCTTGGTGACCCAGTTCTCTGCAATTCTGGCGGAAGTCTATTCCACAATCGAATTACAGTAACAAGGTAAGATCGCTCTCCAATGGTGTGCAAGAAACAATACAGAAGTTTTGGGTTGTATAGAAAATTAAACAAAAAAAAAAGGTCTGTTTCCAATGGGTGGCCTATCGCATCATTTTTTTTTAATACCTAAACTAATTCACCAAAAAATTCTTCATGATTGAAAAATTCCTTCTTTTATCAAAGAAAGGTTTTTTTTTAATAAAATAGCTTTGTGATTTTTGTGAGCATCATCATATTAACTATTAATCGAGCTTCATGAAGTTTCACTTCTATTGCCTAGCTTTCTAGGCTGACCATTTTTGTATTTGTTTATTTATTTATTTATTTAATTACCTATTTATTTTTATATTAATTCTTTTATTTATCTACCCTTTATACTATTCTCTGTTTTTTTTTTCTTGTAGTATATACTAATTTCGTTAAATTTATATATACCAAGAGCGACCATCTTCTCTCCACCCTAGACCTCCACCACCCCCTCTCGCTCTTTCTTTTTCATATGAACACGACAACATTATCGTTGATTCCGAGAACTCCCTTTCTTTCAACTTTCGTAAAGCTGACTTCATTCAACTCAATAACTTAATCAATAGCATAAACTTCAATCTCTTTCTGAATAATAATATCCCCATTGACATTGCTCTCAATTTCTTCTACACAGCCATCTTTGACTGTCTTCTCAAACCCGTCCCTTATGTGCCTCGAAAAAACTGCTCGTCTTCTCCTCCATGGTATAATAATGAACTGCGTACTCCTCGCAATAGTAGAAACAAACTATGAAAAACTTACCTGAGATCCAGATCTGAATCCGATTATGCTTACTACCAGCAAGCTTACTCCCGCTTTTCCTTCCTTTGCAAATCCCTGTATCTCGAATATCTGGATAAAATGCAACTGAGCCTAATCACAGATCCTAGGCGTTTCTACCAATTTATTAATGTCAAGAGAAAAGGTTGAACTATAATAGTCGAAAGCAATCGGAAGCTAGTGTCAAAATCCTACGTTAAGATTCTGTGGTGAATATACATTTTTAATGGATTAACATATACTAATATTCGTTCATTTTCATTTTAATATTTTTGTTTGGCAATACCATGAAGTATACAATACGTTTAAAATTCATTTTTTGATTCATCTCTCTCAATTGTCATCCTTCTGATGAAATAGCGACGCCTTTTAACTTTTCAACTATTAAAACCTAAAAACAACTGTGTATCTTTATTTAATAAAAACATAATTTAAGTAATACTTTTAGTGTTGTGTTTTATTGGTGTTACGAAACACTAAATTGGTGACCCCGACAAACGAACACCAGTAGTTTTAAGGTAATTATTGCACCGAATCTGCAATGATTGAAACGCAGAACAACGAAAATAAAGACTCTACGTCCACGGGCTCTGGCGCCACAGCCATGAACATCGGCCCAATTGTGAACCGTGTAGCTGTTAAGGTTCCACCTTTTTGGCCTGATCATGCGGAAATTTGGCTAGCACAAGTCGAGGCACAGTTTAATGTTGCCGGAATAACAAGCGATGCATCCAAATTCAACACCGTAGTTGCTGCAATAGAATCGAATGTTCTGGTCCAAATATCTGACGCAATCCTTAATCCGCCTGAAAAAGATAAGTATGTCAATTTAAAGAAGTGTATTGTAGAACGTTTCTGTGAGAGCGAATTAAAAAAAAACACAGAAATTACTATCTGACATCGATTTGGGTGACAAACGACCAACACAATTGTTAAATGAGTTGAGCGCTCTTGGTAAGAACAAAATAACCAAGGATTTTTTAAAGTCATTATGGCTGCAACGATTGCCAATACAAGTGCGAGCCATATTACAAGCATCTGACGCTGATCTATCCGAACTAGCAAAATTGGCAGACAAAATTATGGAAGTTGGTGAGTTTCACAATTTAGCTGTCGTTTCGAATGTGCAACCATCAATCTCAGGTAACACTGAAATAGACAAGCGTCTAGGGCGTATTGAACAACAAATAAACAGCTTAATAAAAAACAATAGCAACTTCAAACGCTTATCCCGTTCAGTTTCTTCTAGACGTCAAAAATCCCGTGATCACTCCAACGTGTCAATACATGCCGACGAAGAACTCTGCTGGTATCATCAAAAATTCGGACAAAACGCTCGCAAGTGTCGTGATCCGTGTGCTTATCGAAAAAATACGCCAAAAAAACTAACTACGTCCTCCGATCAAGCGGGCGGATCTGAAGACAATTATCGGATAGCCCGCCTAGTTATTAACGATAGCATTTCAAGACAACGATATTTGATAGATACTGGTGCGGATCTTTCCGTGCTACCAGCCCATAACACCATTAAGCGAAGAACAACAAAATCAACTCAGCTGTTCGCAGCCAACGGCACACCGATACAAACATACGGCGAAAAGCGAATAACACTCTCGTTGGGATTAAGACGAAATTTCACCTGGACGTTCCTACTGGCTGACGTCAGCTGTGCTATTATTGGATCCGATTTTTTAAAACATTTCGATCTGTTAGTCGACATTAAGGAAGGCCAACTTATCGACCGAATGACAATGCTCAAATCAAAAGGAAAAAACACCTTATGTAATGTTGTACAAATAGTGGCATACGATACGCACGAACGTTACGCACAATTACTACATGAGTTCAAAGACCTCGCTACAATTAACGCCAACAAGAAACCGACCGACTCTAAAGTAACGCATCATATTACTACAAAGGGGCCTCCGACATATGCACGTGCTCGTCGCCTTCCCACCGATAAACTACAAGCGGCAAAAAAAGAGTTTGAATATCTGTTGGAAAAAGGCATCTGCAGACCCTCGAAAAGCAACTGGGCCAGTCCGTTGCATTTAGCAAGAAAAACGAACGGAGAGTGGCGGGCATGTGGTGATTATCGTGCGTTGAATGATATCACAGTACCCGACAGATATCCGATACCATATTTACACGACGTCACCAGTATCTTATATCGCAAAAAAGTTTTTTCCACGATCGATTTACAGCGAGCATACCACCAAATTCCGATGGAACCGTGCGACATTCACAAATCAGCTATTATCACTCCATTTGGCTTATTTGAATTTCTCTATATGACATTTGGTTTGAGAAATGCGGCTCAAACGTTCCAGCGTCATATAAATGAAGTATTGAAAGGTCTCGATTTTATCTTCGTTTATATTGATGATATCCTCATCGCATCGGAATCGGTAGAAGAGCATGTAAAACACATCCGCATCGTATGTTGTCGTCTTCGTCAAGCACACCTGGCTATCAATTTTAATAAATGTCAATTCGGAAAACGAGAACTAACTTTTTTGGGCCACACAATCAGTTCAGATGGATTAAAACCGCCAGAAGATAAAGTAAAAACAATACGAAATTTTCCACAACCGAAAGTCGCAAAAAATTTAAGGAAATTTCTAGGAATGCTGAATTTTTATCGTCCGTTTATTCCGCATGCCACGAAAAATCAACATATATTACAACGATTGGTCAATGGCAACAAAAAGAATGACAACAGTGTTGTAAATTGGACACCCGAGGCTGAGATCGCTTTCGTTGCTTGCAAGGACGATCTCGCAAATGCAACGCTATTGAACTATATGGCACCAGAAGCACAAATAACACTCACGACTGATGCTTCGGACGATGCTGTAGGCGCTGTTCTTCACCAGATCATCAAGGACCAAATTCAACCACTCGGATTCTACTCAAAAAAGTTTACACCTGCGCAGAAAAATTACAGCGCGTATGATCGAGAATTAACAGCCGTATACCAGGCAATTCAACATTTTAAATACGCACTCGAGGGCAGAGAGTTTATGGTTTTCACAGACCATAAACCACTCATTTTCGCGTTTAAGCAGAAAAGTGAGAAAGCATCGCCACGAAGAGCTCGACAACTTGATTTAATAAGTCAGTATACAACCGACATTCGTCATTTACCAGGATCAGACAACGACATTGCAGACTTACTCTCACGCATTAATACTGTACAAAAAGAAATAATTAGTTTCGATGAGATGGCCACACAACAACAAACAGATCCAGAACTGCAGACTCTTTTAAGCGAAGGTAACGATAAATCGATAAAGTTATCAAAACTATCCATTCCAGATTCGACGTATGAGATTTTCTGCCACGTTCTGCGAGACAAAATAAGACCATATGTACCGAAGTGTTTTCGTCAAACAGTGATTCATAAACTTCACTCTTTATCACACCCCGGTATCAGAGCAACAAAACAACTGGTAGCTGATCACTATGTCTGGCCTTCGATGTCCACAGATGTAGCTGCATTTGTCCGTTCATGTATTCCGTGTCAGAAAGCAAAAATACATCGACACACGAAATCACCTTTAAGCGACTATGCGTCCATCGATGTCCGTTTCGAGCACATAAATATCGACATTGTCGGACCGCTGCCAACTTCAAATGGATTTCGGTACTGTCTGACATGCATTGACCGATATACAAGATGGCCAGTGGCGATTCCGCTAATAGACATAACAGCGCAAAGTGTGGCAAGTGCACTAATCAGCGGTTGGATATCTACGTTTGGTATCCCCTTACGAATTACTACGGATTTGGGTCGTCCATTCGAATCGGCTATTTTTCAAGAATTAACGCAAATACTCGGCATCAAACATTTACGCACAACACCGTACCACCCACAGTCTAATGGGATTATAGAACGTTGGCATCGAACATTAAAGGCCGCCATCAAGTGTTCGGAGACGAATTGTTGGAGTTCAGCGCTTCCACTAGTGCTCTTGGGAATGCGATCAACCATTAAGAGCGACATCGGTTTAAGTCCGGCAGAGATGGTATACGGAGCGCCGCTACGAATCCCTGGTGAGTTCCTTATGCCGCGAAAAAGCAAAACCAGCCAAACCGAGTTCGTGGAATTACTTCGAAAATCAATGCTCGAGTTACCAATGACGAAACCAGTACGACACGGGATGGAACGATATTGTGTGCAGCCAGCATTAAGAGACGCCAAATACGTGTTTATCAGGACCGATCGTGTAAAAACGCCTTTGGAATTCAACTACGAAGGTCCGTTTGAAGTAATATCCAAATCTGAAAAATACTTCGTTTTAAAAATAAATCAGCGAGTGACAAAAATATCGATCGATCGTTTAAAGGCCGCATACATATTCGACGATACAACAACACCAACAGCAATACCTCAACAGGAAACCAGTAAAGAACAAAAGAACGACATCGCTTCGAAAAATATTACTACATCAAATGATGCAAAACAAAAACAATCGAAAACCGACAACGAGCCACAAACAAAGAAGACATCATCTGGAAGACATGTTAGATTTCCTCTTAAATATCGTTAGTCGATAACTAGGTGGGGGATATTGTGGTGAATATACATTTTTAATGGATTAACATATACTAATATTCGTTCATTTTCATTTTAATATTTTTGTTTGGCAATACCATGAAGTATACAATACGTTTAAAATTCATTTTTTGATTCATCTCTCTCAATTGTCATCCTTCTGATGAAATAGCGACGCCTTTTAACTTTTCAACTATTAAAACCTAAAAACAACTGTGTATCTTTATTTAATAAAAACATAATTTAAGTAATACTTTTAGTGTTGTGTTTTATTGGTGTTACGAAACACTAAAATTCCTTCCGAAATGTCAATTGCTTAAGTTGCCCATAATAGAAGAATGCGAACGGAAGCGATTGTCACTGGCGATTGTCAGATTCTAGTCGTTTTGCCCGTGATTTGTTTGTTGTTTTGCAAAATAACTAGTGAAATCGAAAAAAATTACTACCTAACAAAATAAAAATGAGCGCTTTTTTCGTAAATTAATTTGTTTCCATTAACAAAGCAAATCGTAGTCCTATGTCGTTTTTTTATGCTCGACGTACATATATGTGTAATGCATTGTGCTACATACTTGCAAATGTATACATAACAGTATGTAAATGAAATTTAGGAACAAAAATTATAATGCTATCAATTGCGAAAAGCAAATAAACCAACATTTCTTTATTTCCAAAATTCCAATTTTACATTTACACAGCTGTTACAGGCAAATGTCAAATTTTCGTACGAAAGAGCGAATGGATTCGCTCCTTTCGTAAGTGAGCAAAAGTGGACGAAAACTTAACGAATCGAAGCGAAAAGCTATTATGGTTGTACAATACAAATTCCCTGTGTTCGCACAGTTTCGTACGTGGTCGTACGAACCCATTCGACTATTATAGTTCAGCCTAAAGTCCGATGGCTTCCCTTCCACTCTAAAATTATTTAACACATCATCTTCAGACCCTAAAGCAATCGCCAACCTATTTGCGTCCTTTTTCAGCCAATCGTATAGTGACCACGTATACGAACCGGACCTTGACTTTTTCAGTTATCTGAATAGCTGCCAACAAACCTCCTTAGTCTCAATTGACATTAGGACCGATATGGTACGCGAAAAGATTAATAGTCTCAAGGACGACTTCTCCCCCGGTCCCGATGGCTTGCCTGCCATAATTCTCAAAAAATGTGTAAATGCTGGTGTCAGCCCCTTACAACTCTATTTCGACTCTCACTCTCTCAAGCCGTTTTCCCAAAGTTATGGAAGGACTCCTTTCCACCTATCCACAAAAAAGGTAGGAAAAATGACATATCAAACTACCGACTCATAGCTAAACTCTCTTCTGTCCCCAAGCTCTTCGAAAGCATTATCTACGACTCACTGTATTTTCATTGTAAATCCATATTTTCTCCTCAACAGCACGGTTTTTTAAAGGGTAGATCCACAACGACTAACTTAACCGAATTCGTTTCTAAAACGCTTCAAGCACTTGAGGAAGGTAAAGAAGTGGATGTCATTACTACCGACTACAGTAAGGCGTTTGATAAAATCTGGCACCTAACTATTTACTTTAAACTTAAAGCCCTCGGTTTTCCACCATTTTTCATTTCATGGCTGAGATCGTACCTAGAGGAACGCCAGTATAGGGTTCTCTTCAGATTTTCAGTCTCGGTCCCCATCAAGGCCACCTCAGGTGTTCCTCAAGGGAGCCATCTCGGTCCAATGATCTTTGTTTTAACAATAAATGATGTTGGTCATTTCATCAAACACTCCGATCTGTCCATTTATGCGGATGATATGAAAATCATTAAGGTAATATCTACACCCACCGATTCACTTTTACTCCAACACGACCTTAATTCATTCTATACATGGTGCGACAAGAACTTTTTAGAACTAAACATCGGTAAATGTCAATCCATAACCTTCTCCCGCAAACGCCTCCCCCCACCCCCCCCCCCCCCCCCCCCCCAGAACCTATTACTTTCGTAATGAGCCTGTTGCCTCAGTGTTCTCCATACGCGACCTTGGTATTATTTGTGACAGGGAGCTTAACTTCCGCTCTCACATTGATCATATAATACACAGGGCCAATTCTTCTCTTGGTTTCATCAAACGCTGGTCCAAAGAATTCTCGAACCCTTACGTTACAAAATCTCTTTACATAACCTTTGTCAGACCGCTCCTTGAATACGCCTCCCAAGTTTGGTCGCCATTTCATATAACTCACTCCCTGAGAATCGAAGCTGTGCAGCGCAGGTTTATCCGTTTTGCCTTACGCGGTCTCCCTTGGGCCGACACCTATATCTTACCGCCGTACGAAGACCGGCTAAAATTACTTAACTTGCAAACCCTTGCAAACCCTTGCAAAACATACTCTTCGTCCACCAACTATTAATAGGTACAATCGATTCCCCCGCACTACTAGAAATGATTTCCCTCTACACCAACCCGCGAAACCTTAGGTCTATCCCACTCTTCGGTCTTCCTCTCCACCGCACCAACTATGGCCATTTCGAACCAATCTCAAGAATGGTACGTCTGGCCAATAACTCACACAACACCGTTGACTTTCATACCAGTATGTATATCCTCCCTTAGAAATTCTCTCTACACCCCTCCGCCCTAAGTGTTAGTATAAGTTTCCCTTTTCTGTAAATTTGTAATTGTTAGTTCTAAGTCTTAGTTTAAGTTTCGTAGTTTGTTTAAGTTTGTTTAAGTTTGCTTGTACTAAGCTAAATAAATAAATTTAAAATTGTACCTCTAAGCGAATCAGCGAGTATCCTTATACGTTAGCACGTGAGTAATATCGAAATTTCAATTGACGTAGAAATATTTTATTTTTTTATTACGATTGCTACTACAAATAATTAGTATCAATTAAATGCTTCACATTTTTCACATATTTTTATTGTTCTCTTAAATTCTTCTTCTTTTTTATCAGTCTCTAAAAGAGATACGCGCGTCAATAGCAAATAAATCAAAAGATGGCCGCACGCTTATCAAATAAAAAAAAAAAATAAATAATAATTGTTTCTATTTTGGATCCGTCCAGAATAATTAGCAGATTTAACCAAAAAAAAAAAAAAATAAATAAATGGGATGAAGATAGTTCGTGACACATTCATTTAATGAGAAATTCGCAACACCCAATATCTACCGTCTCACCTGCTCAAAGTTTCTTGTTGTTCTTGAGTACAGTTTCGCATCTTTGAAACTTAGTTATTTTTATATGCAATTAAAATGTATGTATATACAATATATTCTTTTTTCTTCGTGTAATCCATCAACGCCTTACAATGTCCTGATTTATCTATCTTTAGCAACTTTGTCGTTCAATTCGACACCAAGTCTCACATCAAACTGAATTTGATCAGTCAGCGAAAAGTATACCGAAGATAACATCCAATTACCACCACAATGGTGAGATGAATAGTATCTGTACATAAATATGTAGTATGTAGATATGGTTTGAATCAACGAAGAGGTTATTGGTTCATGCCTTTTGTGTTTGTATACAAACTCAAGACTTATAAGTGATAAACATTTACACAATGTACACTACCGTATGTGAAATGGTAGCAAAAAGTTTGTGTATCTCTGTTTGAATGTTTTTTTTTTTAAATTCCAATAATAAAAAAAGATACGGTGCAAGGCAGTGATCATATTTTTCATGTTGTGATTGACGTCAGAAGGGTGATGAGAAAAGCCGAAAATTAACAAATTTGTGTTAAAGATTATATAGTCTAATGGTGCAGATTTTACAATTACGTATTATTTATTTTACAATTACGTACTACCTCGGTAATTCGGACTATTGGAGACATACCCTAATTCGAGCCACGGAGGTTTATGAATTGCTGGATACTTTTTTCGCAGTCAATATTTCGGATAAAAAAGCAGAGTAAAACGGTTTTTAGTAGTACATAGAATACAAAAACTAGTGGTGCTTTTGTGGACGGTTCATGTTTGTCTGACAAAAATGCTTGAAATGTAATTTGAAAACGTAACTACGAAGCCAGTTGACACAAAAATGCTAACTGCGCGCAAACCTTCAATGTTGCTGTCTCAAAAAAAAAAAATAACTCACAACCTACTGAACTGGAATCGACACGACTTAATCGTAAAAATGTTTTTCCCTAATATTTTGGAAAAATACTATTTACTCTGTTACTGTAAAAGCACTTAGCTAAGAAACGACGGCAGAGATTACAGAGTACCAATTTGGCAAATGTTCGAATTACAAGACCCCTATTGTAAAAAAAATTGGTGTTCGAATTCTCGAGTGTTCGAATTAGCGAGGTAGTTACTTACTTACTTACTTAGGTGGCGCTACAATCCGGGGTGAACCAAGGCCTCAACCAACAACCTCTTCCAGCTAGCCCGGTCCTAAGCTAGCCGTCTGCAGTTGCGCACGTCAAGTTGGCTAAGGTCTTGTTCTACTTGTGCGCGCCACCTTAGGCG
The DNA here is from genome assembly GCA_949775065.1 of Brachyopa scutellaris. Taxonomy (NCBI): domain Eukaryota; kingdom Metazoa; phylum Arthropoda; class Insecta; order Diptera; family Syrphidae; genus Brachyopa; species Brachyopa scutellaris. The sequence continues at coordinate 29,351,870 of OX459115.1, read as the reverse complement.
AGATCGTCCTCTGCTGCGCTGACCCTCTGGGTAAGAGTCGAATATTCTCCGAGCCGGAGAGTTGATGTCCATACACTCTACATGTCCTAGCCATCTTAAACGCCCAATGTGCAGTTTTTTGACCAGGTTGATGTCGCTATTCAGCTTGTACAGTTTGTGGTTGAATCTTCTCCTCAAGAACCCGTCAACGCAAACGGGACCGAATATCTTACGAAGGATTTTTCTCTCAAGCGACCAAGGATATCATCATCCGCTTTCGATAAAGTCCATGTTTCAGCTCCATATAGCAAGACTGGGATGATAAGGGTCTTATATAGAGTCTCCTTAGTCGATCGAGAAAGGACTTTACTGCTCAATTGCCTTCTTAGCCCAAAGAAACAGCGGTTGGCAAGAGTAATCCTTGGTAGTTCCTACTGAATTTTTTCTTTTATAAGTTTGTGTAATGATTCGAGTGTTCCAGTTAGGGTATGCCTAACCTAACCTAACCTATCACAAAATAGCTGAGCTTTTGACACACAGCACTACATCACCTTATCTCTAAAATGTAGGTGACAAAAGAGATACATACTTGTAGCACATACTTTCATACTATATATCGGCATATATGTATGTATATTTAATAGTGGAAACCTCCACATTTTTAGTTCTCCAGCCTTAGCGACAGAATAAGAATACCTGGCATAGGAGTGCTTGTTTGTTGGTATCCTTTTCTATAAATGGATCCTGTCCCAAGGCTGATACTGCGACCTAAAAGATCTATTGTATCAAAAGATATTAATTAGGCCAAATAACCTTTCTAATAAAGGCAACCATGTCCTTGATTGACGCATTTTTTAACACATTGACTGCCAACTACGAGTATACTCGTAGTGAGGCGCCTGGTTCAGTACGCCACCTGTCTTAAAAGACATTTATGTTAGCTCCCTTGATGCCTGCAGGTGGCGTGGACCTCAGCTTGAAACACGCTGGGGAATGATCCATGAGGGACGGATATTCTGGTATTAGGCTAAAAGATCCCAGCACCAAAACTAGAGGCCATTTTCGATCCATCAGTGTACCATACTACACATTTTGGGCCTAAGGTGAATTTCGAATTTTCTGCCAAAGCACTATTTACTTATCATAAAATCAGCGACGGTGCAAAGCATGTCCTGATCAGGAATATTCTTTATGTATAATGTTTAGGTGACTCGTAAGATTACCTGTTTTGTACTTACGAATAAGTTGTAGTTTAATAGCACTTATAGCGGCTAACCTCGTAATGAAGATCTGTATTGGCGATATGTCAATTATAGCTTCTAGAGCTGCTGAAGGGCAGGTGCATATGACACCGGTTATACCACAAGACACACCATCCGTTGAAGCTTATTGAACTTCTTGGCTGTAGTCCTTTCGAGAACTTTAGGCCACCAGACTCCGTATGAAATTATGGGTCTGACCATCGTGGTATACAACCAATGTATAATTTTAGGGTTGAGACCCCATGCTTTACCATGAGATCTTTTTGTTATCCTAATTCTAAACAAAATCATACTAATGACGCTCTTACCTGTCAGTCTGACGATTCGATAAACACAAAAACTAATGCACACAATGTAGTAAAACTTGGTATGCCAGTTCATTAACATCCTGTGGTATTATAGGCCGATTTTTAAATTAATTTATTCGCAATATTATTTAAATTAATGCACAAATAAAAACACTCTAACAAATGCCACTTTCTTGTGAAATGTCACTTATTCAAACTACAAATACTTACAATCCACACATGTGGATTGCATATATTGGTAGATTGCAAACCTTGGGGTTCGTTCGCACTGTCTTTGATTCCTCGAACTAAATGACAATGTATGTATTGTAAGTAACACTATATTTTTTAGACACGGGCGAAGCCGGGCGGGACAGCTAGTAGTTATATATATATGTATGTATCACACATGTATCACATTATAAAATTAAAAAAATATTACAAAAACTTGCTATAAATTTTAAGCAAGGGATTCCGAAAACTTCCCATTTGACACACTTGCACGTTCATGATATTGAATAATTCATTTCAAAGCGCTGCTGCCTTAAATTTAAAACTATCTAACCTGTTTGCATATAATTTCCCCCTCATGAATGCATCGTATACAAACTTCTAATATATGTATGTGTGTACTTTAGAGAGCGTTACCATTTAAACCATCACGTTGTATGGACATTTTGTGCGTAATATGTATGGACATGTTTTTTTTTTTGCTACTGAATCAATATATCCGACAATATTTTATTTGCTTATTAATTTTTTTTCTTATTATATCGATACTTATACTCTATACTATACTTACTATAAATGAAATTATGGGAAATTAACGGTGGCTTGCCAATTTTTTTTCTGTTTGAATAATATCAGATTTTTCCCTAACCTTTCTTCGGGTTGTCTTCTTTTCATCGTCATTTCAGTTTCTCCGTCTGATTTGATTATTTTGTTTTTTCTGCAAAACTTTCTACAGAGCTACTGGTAGCTAGCCAGAGTGAGCTATTTAAAAATCAAGAATTTTTAGCAGCAGTTAATTCCATTTGGTTGTGAGGAAACTTAACCTTTAATTGCTTTATAAATTCCGAAGCAGAGTACGAGTAGTATTCAATATTGGAAAACTAGAAAACACAATAATGTTATTTGATTTACAATTCACATTGACAGATTGTCTGTCAAAATATTCCATTTTTTGGCATCGTAATTGGCTTGAAGAATTCTAGTTTTACACCGAATTGTGATAACGCTCAATAATGTTATGCAATAGATTTATTTCCATGCCCATCACGACTATTGTAGTAGAAGTGATCTTCTTGATACCATAACAAGATGTAAGTACATATTTACTTACTTAAATACTAATTTTACAAAAGTTCACAATAATAGCATTGGCTGTGTCACGTGGTATCAATAAAGTTACTAACACTAATACAGTAAAAGCTCCCATAAGCGGATACTTATGGTACCCCAATTTTTGTCCGGTTAAGAGAAAAAAATTAAAAAAAACTTGTTTTAAGAACAAATCTCTGCTAAAGCGCGAACGAATAATTTTTCTTTATTCAAAACCACTTCAAAACCACTTTAATTTTTAGGGTTCCGTACCCATATGGTAATATGGAACCATTATAAGTTCCCTTGAACCAAAGATTCAAAAAATATTTCTCAACTTTTTCCGTTGGAAACTTTGGGAGCTATTGACAAAAATGTGTGAAAAAATACCATACCAAAAGTACCCTCGCCTCATCTTCGAAACTACTGAAGTTAAAAATATGAAAACATCACAGTTTGTGAGTGTTTAGCTAAATATTTAAACAAAACTAAAGCAAATCACACAAGTTGCATAGTTTTTGGGAAATTCACGTCGAAAAATTCAATATCTCAACCGATTAACTCGTTAACTACTGGATCGATTTTGATGAAACTATAACTTTCGATAAATAATTCCTTATAAGGAGTATTATTGATATTCCAAAATTGAACTATAATATCAACAAAAAAAAAAAAAAAATTAAAAAATAAAATAAATGAACAAATATATAAATAAGAAAAAAAAAAGTGATTTTGCTGAGACTCGAACCTCCAACTCCAGTGATCCTGCGCATGTTTTTGGCAGTGATTTAAGAAACTAGAACACTGCATACAAATCTGTTTCAAAAAAATATAATGCATGTACATATGTAATATGTATGTATGTACATTTATGTACTTGTACATGTTATGTTACGTATGTATGTATTTAGAAACATCGCAGTAAAAGTATGCTGTATTTCACATTATTTTTAGCTATCACAAACAAATTTGTTTCCAAATTAGTTAGACGTTTTTTTCATTCTTTATTATGATCTTTTGATTTTCGTTAATATAATAAGAAATAAGACTACGGAACCCTTTAAGCGCGAGTCTGACTCTCACTTGGCCGATTTTTTTTTTTTTTTTTTTTTTCAAATAAAGCGTTGTTGACTCCTACAGCCTGTTACTGTTTTTTTCTGTTCTGAACACAATAAACTCACAACGACAACGACCAAAAATTGATATATCCGGTTGTTCGAGCTTCGAACCTGGTTACTTGAGATTTTGCATGGATTTGCTTGTATATTAAGAAAAATAAAAACTGTACTAAAAACGAACCATCTGGCATCTTTCTGTTTCTACTGTTTATATTCATACAAAAGATATCCTTTATTTCATTAATGCGTCCGTTTAGGAGAGACTGCCATAAAGAGAAATGTGCACGTCCGTTTAAGAGAGTGTCCGATTATAGGACGCATGTTGAAATGAAAGAAAAAAGTTGATTCCCAAAAATGAGTCCGTTTAAGGGAATTGTCCGCTCATCGGAGCCGTCCACACTGTATTACTATTTCAAAAAATAAAATAAAAATTATGTCTATGTGATATATGTATATTTAATTATTTTTAATGCAAACCCGCTGGGTTTACCACGATATCTCAAAAAATAAAATCTCGGAAAAAAGAATCTCGAAAAAAAAACCAAAACCTCGAAAAAAAATCTCGAATTGATATTAATTTTTGAGACAATGGTAACAATCTCAAAATTGTCTCAAAAATTAATATCAATTCTAAATTGATTTGTATAGAAAAGTGTTTGATTCACTGTTCATGCATGCAAATGAGTTTACTCAATACAAAGAGTTTTTCTAAAATCTGATCGATGTGGACATGGTTTTACAAAAAAAAATTATATAAACTAATAAATTTGCCTTCCTTTGGGTCTGAACAAGCACAACTAAGCTTACCAAGAACACAAAATATAGTTGATGCTAAAAGTTTTGAGGGGCATTGCCTACAACTTGAGTTTCAAAAATTTGAATAATATCAATGCATTAATAATGTTCATACATTTTTTGAGTAAGTAGATTTTACACAATGTAATTTGCAGAATTATTCCTTGTATATAGTAAAAACAGTACCTACCTACTACAGTAAATTTGGAAAAAAAAAAAAAATTTTCTGCTGCAAAAAGTTTGTTAAATTCTTATTATTTTCAAAAAAGTTACAGAATTTACATTTTGGACCCGTTTTTTTCAAGATTTGTTTTCGAGATAAAGTCTTTCGAGATATTTGTACTTTCTAGATTTTGTCCATTCGAGATTCTCGTTTTCGAGATTTATTAAATAAATTTTCGAGATTTTTTTCGTTCGAGATTTTAGTCGTTCGGGACTACGTGGTGATCCCAAACCCGCTTTGCTTTTACGGACTCTGTTTCTATTCTGTAAATATTTATTTGTCGAAATAAAAATGCCTCAGAATTGATGCATTCATTCAAAGGCTACATATCCATATATATAATTAAAAAATTTATACAGACAATATGTATTTAATTTAAAAATCTTCGCATTAAAAACCAAGGCTGCAATGAAGTTGTTTGCGTTGCTCTGTATTTTTAGCTTTCAGCCATGAAACATTTAACTTCACCCCGATCAAGATGGGTACGCCTGAAAAAGTTGACCAAAGTCACGTTCACGTTCATGTCATATTTTTCTTCCCATGTTAGCTTGTCGATTAATATCAATAAATTTCCATATATACGCATATAATACACATAAATATTTATTTTTTTAACAAATCAATTTTTTTTTGTTGGAATACATATTTATACAAGTGCTGCTATTCTAAACTAGTTAGTGTTCACTCAAAAAATTTCATGGACTAACAATCTTATCATTCCAATGTGTTAATTTATTGAAATGCAACAACATATTTACGCTACGCGTACGATTAGAAGAAAAGAGAACAATTTCTACTTCGTGTTTTGACTCATTGCTTATAATAGGGGCAAACATCTAAATATTTACATTAAAGAATGCAAATATTGATCAAAAATTTTGTCAATAAGAAATTATTTTGGAAATTTAAATTACTTTCGATTTTTGATGGCTTTGAATTTTTGAATTAAGTTTTACTCCCAAGGTCAAAGGGAATAGTTAAAGTGATTTCGATACAATTCTAATGGAACCGTTTTTTTTCTCGAGGCTGAAAATGTTCCTGTAACTACAATGTTTCCACAAAAAAACTGCTAAATTCTAGATTATTGCTGCCAAGTCATTATTATGTCAGTATGATAATATGTAAATATTTTCGGTTTTAGGTAAATGAAAAAAAAAAAAAAAATTAAAATTGCTGTTAATTATATTTTTCCTTGGCCTATTTTGGTGTTTATCTTTGTAAAGAATATTCTAAATGTTTTCGTATACTGCAAGGATTTATTAATTTACAACTTTAGTATATTTTCATTCAGATATGTACGTACTTACATCAATATATGATGTGATTCGATGTGGTGATAATCACGTAGTAGATAAAATATAATGACTTACGTTTTTAATGGTTGTGTTAAATTGTTTATGATTTCATCTTTAAAACCACGTGAAGGCATGATCCACTGTCATAAAGACCTTTGACGTCTTTAAGATGTAATAATTTGATTTGATATAGGTAATTATATGATATCGTAATAAATCAGGCGTATGGTAGTAATATTTAGACATTTAATAATATAGATACATAAAAATAAAGTGGTAATGACCAGTTGTTAGGCATAAAAAGTTGACATAGTAAAAGTCTTTATTTCATATGCCCTTTGAACATTGATTGATTGAATTGATTTTATAATTTGTGTTATTAATAGTAAAAAGTGGATTATAGAATTATTAAAATTCATTAAAGAGGTTTATTTTGGCATATACGGCCATATTTATATTTTCTGTTTTCATGTTTGAATCAAGACAAATAATAAAGACTATGTTTCGGTTGAGCAAAGTTACAAAATAATATTTTTTTTTTTACAAAATGATTTGATGAATGAAACTTTCCAATCATATGTTTATATTATTTCTGTAGTATAGGTACCGTTTGCGGCGCTCACACTTAACCAATCTTAAAAAATGAGGTGTCAAAAGAAAGAGAATTTCCTGGAGCAGTGACGAATTGCACTTTTACTTTATAAATTTTAACAATTTAAGAAATCTATCAAAACATATATTCTACCCAAAATGAACTCCTAAGAGAATAAACCCACCTGTCAACTGATGGAAATAAATTTATGGGAATTCATGAGAATCACATGGGAAATATTTGTTGCTTTAAGAGTTAATTTTTAGTTGGTATATTTGCTTTTGATGCAAGTTATAGTTTAGTTTTAGTATCAACCAAAATGAAGTTTAAAAAAAAAAAAACAAACACTTTCTTATGTTGAGTGTGTATGTTGGATGGAAAGTTTGGATTTTGGGGGTTGGATTTTCTCTTGCGCGAGTTCTCGCACGGGCACACTAATTAATCATTTATTTAGCCATTTTAAATTTCCCAATTTGTAACAAGATTAACAAAGAGTCTAATTATTTGGACTTGATTTGCTTTTAAGAAAACTCTATAACCGTTTGATAAGGTTGTGTACCAAATTGATCATCTAATCCAGAAAAGTAAGGAAATTATTTTTATTGTTTTAATACTCATTAACTTATGTTTAGTTCTTCAATACGAGCACGAAGAAGTCTTTTCCATCAAGCAACCACAGTCCAAAGCAGATTAAGTGTGGGGTAGATTTTTGTTTTAAATGAGTAACCGCCGGCCGTCTGATGCAATGTGAACGAGCGTATTTTGATTCAATAGAAATGACATATTAAGTTCAGAAAAAAAAATTACTTTTTTGGTTAAATTTCTCGAAGATACTAATTATTCGTTCATTCGAAAACTATACCTCACATCACAGTAATTTCGAAGAAAAGTGTCGTTATTTTTAAATGAAAATAAACGAAAGCGTACACACTTTTTTGTTTGCTTCAATAAATTAAAACGTATTTAGTCATCGGATTCAGCCGCCCAATGTTTATCAAAAAAATTAAACCAATAGCTTTGCTATCAAATGTATCGTAAACAAATTAATACACACACAAACACACACTCCTATCGCTCGATCTTTTGCATCAACTTCCTACATCTGTACTATACCTGCCTAATGGCTACGTTATCAAGACAACTAATTAGAGCCTTTTTCAGTGAGTCAATCTCTCTCTCTGAATGTTTCGATACTATGAAGAGTAAAATGAGATGAAAGATACAGAAAAAAAAATCACAACACGTGAAATAAAGCGTAAATCGTTTTGTGAAATTCGTTCGATCCGCGACTATATAAGGAAATGGTTCTTAGTGAAATGGTATCACATTTGAATCGAAAGTATTCAGCAGTGGAGGACAGATCAAAAAACAATTGCTGTTCAAGTTTAAATATTATAATAAAGGAAACAACTTATCAATATCAATATGAATATAATGGTAAGTATCTCTTGGGCTCAAGCTATATTTATCTAGATTATGTACAATTAGATTGAACCAATTTACTAAACATAATTTACTTCCTTTCTTACAGTTTCATTGCACACTCATACTCTTTGCACTGGCATGCAATTTGATAATATCATCAGCATATCCGGAGACATACTCAATTGACAGATTCGATAGAGATGCCCGGGACTATGGTGACACCCAAAGTGACTACAATTACAGAAACAGCCGACTAAGGAGAGCGCAATACATTAGCGATGATGACTACTATGGCTACTATCCATATGAATCGTATAATACACCAATACGTCGAGAAGATACAGATGAAGTTGATAGAGCATATAAATACACCCCACTTGTTCGTTATAAGTCCACACGCACTAAGCGCAAGAAGTTGTTCGTTCCCAATCTTTGGGGCTAAAGTCAACTCTACAGATGATCCTTACTCCGATATCTTGTTTAGAAATGAGAGTTTAGACTGATGAATTTGTATATATGTATATTAACTACCATGTATTTATTAAAAATGTTAATATTAAACTTACGTACCTCTATGCCATTTTATAAATCAACTATTAAAATATTATATTATTCATAAAAATCACTTTGTTCTTATTTAAAAAAAAAATTATTAATCCCTTTAGATCAAAGTCGTGAACCCATCTTTTTAAGTGAATCCAATAGATTGTGCTGAAAAGTATGCTACGCATATGGAATAGGTTGGTAAGAGAAGAAGAAAATATAAAAGTGTCTTACTAGATAGCGCAGTAAATAGATGGAATGGGATGAAAAATTAAATTACGTATACGCCTTGCAAGCCACGAAGTCAAACTTCAGGAATTATTGGCTGACCTCTGTCCTTTTGTAATACATATTAACATGATTAAACTTAATTCATAATTATTTTGAGTTAAATAACAGCTAAATATCCAGACAGGGGTTTGTACAATTTTTTTTTGTATTAACCAAATTAAGCTCAGTTTTACAAAACAAACTCGGGATATCAATAAAAAAAAAAACAGTTAACTGTGTTTAGGTTATAAGACATTTACTAAAAAATCAAAATTACTAAGTGGTAATTACTGCCTTCAAATGGTTATGCCCAAACTTGTTAATTAATAACAGACCGTTCAAAAATAACGTTCAAAAACCGTTAAAAACATCACAAATTCACATACATGCATATACGTACATAAGTGTGAGTATGGATGTACATACATACATACCTTAAACATACATATGTATGTAGGCATGAATTTATCACATATTCAGTTTAATCCAGTTCAGTAAGCAGGAATTGACGTATACGAGCATGGTGTCTAAATCAATATAAAAATATCTAAAATATCCAAGGTCACCGAAAAATGATTTAACAGCTTCTGTCAAAATTTCCACTAACTTATACATGCAAGTACGTTTTACATAGGCTAACAACAAGAATCATGACAGGCTTAGCATCACCATCTGGAGCTACTACTTGAATTCAGAACTCTTGTTTGATAATTTTATGTCAGTAGATTTCCTTATGGTGCCGCCACCGCCATTCTCATTAACAGCTCATTGTTAATTCATGCTTACGTTATACTACAGGCCACTCACCAGCTAGAATCTTCGGTCTACTACAAACTGTGGTGTGGACTACCTGCTTAGTGCTTAATTATTTATTGTCAAATTACATACTTACATATTTCTTTATTCTTTCTCATTTTCTTTATTTAAGTTATTTGTTTGTTAACAAATAAAGCGAGTTTTTTAAGTCAGGCATAATAACGACTCTATTAGTTTTGCAATGATTATTTTTTATTTTTGTTTATTTATTTGTCCACCTATTATCACAGATAAAAATAAATAATTATCTTTGCTATTATTATATAATCATTAAAGTTTTAATTTTTCTTCATAACCACGTGGAAATTATGGCAACTTTCCAGCAAGGAAGTTTAAATCCAAAAAGCCGGTTTTTATGGAATTGGCTTTCTGAGCTTGGCTAGTAAGTGTTGGTTGGTAAGTGCAAGGAGACCAAATTCATCACCATTCGTTTTGAAGATACAAATGAAGAGTAAAGACAAAAGCATGGTTGGGACAAGTTAACACGCCACACATCGTTCACGCGCCATTCGAATGGACAACGAATCGGCACGAGTCGCTGACTCAACACCAGGGACGTGCCGAGATGTTCTAAGCAGGGTGTTCTTTTTTTTTTTTTGTTAGATAATAACGTCTATTCTCAGTTTTCTCCAGGACCACGACGAGGACGTAAAGTAAACAAGGCCAACAAAATAATTTATTAAGAACGGGGCAACCACACAATCAAAATTTTCCTTCATAGTTAAAAATTTTAATTTCCACCTTACAAATCAAATCCGTTAGAGACGGTGTTGGCCTTCCAGAACTAATTATTTCCAGTTTTTCTTCCGAATTTAATTGCGAATATGGTTTCTCCAATCATTTCTCAATAGCGCATCGACAGGTCATATTTTTCTCTTATATACTTTGGCTTAAAAGAACGACATGCACATCCTACTACTGCCAAAATGCGAATGAACAATGAATAGTAGGCGTGTTTTTTTTTTTTTTTTGTAACCCGTATAGACTTCGAAAAAGATTTCAGAGTAAAAATAAGACTGGATAATTATCCAGGCTGTATTTAACATGGTAAACATGCTGCTGAAACATGTTTAGCCTATATAGGCTTGCAAAAAAAAAATACGACTAGTGTTGTGTTGCTTTTTGCTTTCGCTTCAGTCGATATGGAGAATGGAGTTCTACAAATATAGAGCACCAGCGTTGCCACTTCAAAAAAAGAGGCGCGCAGTAGATCATTAAAAAAAATGCAGTAGAATGGATCTTTCCGCAGTAGAATTTTTATTACAAAAAACAAAGATCAATTGCTTAAACTATAATAACAAATGTATTTTTGAACGAGTAGGTAATAAAACTTAATCTTAAAAGTCTTTAATTAATCACTTTAATGGTTTTCTATAAACTTTCCATCAATAAAACTAAAGTTTTGAAAATACATACTCTAAAATCCCAGGAGAGTCTGATGGTGTCCAGGAACCATTGCTGACATTATTCATTTCCATACAAAAAAAAGTGCGTAAGACTCTCGCGTGTTAGAAGTGAAACTTGTTTTAAATCCAATAGGGCATTGTTGAGTTACGCCTGTGTGATGACAGAAAATTTGATTTTCTGCCAGTTCGATCTCGAATTCTCAGCTCCTATAATTAATGGAGTAGTCTGAGTACATGTAGTCGCCGTGGCCGTGGTGGTTAGTTCGTTGGACTAGTACGCAATGCTGCCCGGGTTAAATCCCACCTTAAGAGTTTTCTTCACGGTGCCACCTCTTTCGAATGTCTGACAAGCATTAAAGAGTATCATTTGTCACGATTGAGCTTCTCAACTCGCCGTTCGGAGTCGGCAAAAAACTGTAGGTCCGTTCCATTCGTGCAAAAATATAACACTGTGTGTGGTTGCGAGAAACAGGCCCAGGTTCACCTAGAGATGTAGCGCCAACTAAGTAAGTAAGTAAGTCTGAGTACGCCCATAAATTCCGCCACTAAATCTGTTTAGTGATTCTCGAGATAAGCGTGTTCATATAGAAAGGCACATTTTTGGGACTTCCTTTTATATTATGTATAGATTTGACTGCCTGTTGACGTTGGAGAGGGGAAAGTGTTTCACTTTTGCGTCTGATTCAGGCAAATTTGCGCTACCGCGGCTAAAGAAGTTTCACTTCAAAAATTAAATTCTCAAAAGTACTTACGTTAAGTTTGTTTCGTAGTTCATTTTTTACTTGGCTTACAATTGAAAACTTTCGCTCTGCAACAGCACTACTATAGGGAGGTGAACACAAAATCAACATATACTCGCAAGGTTCGACATATAATTTTTCTCCCAGAGCGTTTTTTGTATCGAGTAAATTAAACCAAAATATTGAACAATCTAAAGCATCACAGTATTTACATAAAAGGTCTTCGTTCCCTAGTAAAGACCTCCACTGACGTTAGTTTAGCAGAAAACGAGAACACAACAGAAACATAGACAGAGACAGAGATTTGCTTCATGAATGAAAGCAGACAACTTATTTGATATGTCAAAAGAGAATGTTGCCAAGATCACAATAAGTTGGTGGCTTCGTTCAGACGTTCATTACACCGGTTATTTTAATGCATGGTTTTTGTACAGCTGTCCAAGAGAAGGTTTATCAAACAAAAAAGTGCAGTAGATTGGATTTAGTGGCAGCAGATTTATTTTTTGCGAAAAGTGCAGTAGATCTACTGCTATTGCAGCAAAGTGGCAACGCTGTAAAGAGCACATCGAAATCGAACAAAAACTAATATCAAGAGAAGAGAATCGAACACAATTCAACCAAACCAACGTTAACATGCGAAATAAAACAGAATATGAAAAGCAAAGGCAACATCATACCCACAGCTAACATCACCATTGCTAAAGAAAAGGGTAGAAATGTGTTGCATCGATCCTGGGTGCGCAGTTCTCTGGAGAACCCAAATTCATGTTTTTGTATAGACGATTGTTGGGATTTTTTTTTATATGGATATTTCCGTTGGGTTGGTGCGCTAGTAAATGGAGAACAACCGGGCGAGTCGACATCAAACTGAATTTGTTTTGTTGGTATGGATAGGTTGATAAAGCTTTGAAAGTATGTATGACGGCGCGCGCCGTTCGATATACTTACGAAAAGAGGAGAATATTTTGTTCGACGTCAATTTGTATTGAATGGTTTATATACATTTTGGTCTTGGGATTTTGACTGCAGTGTTTGGTTTGGTTGATTTGGCTATGACGCGATGGTGCGGCACAACAAAGTGAACAGAAGTGCATGTTAAAGCAGTATTTTTAATTGAACATTTTTGAATTGCAACTCAACTAGATATTAGGCGTGTTTTTTTTCAAATCTATATAGGCTAAACATGATTCCGCAACATGTTTTCAATGTAAAATACAACAAAACCTTAGCCTGGATAATTATCCAGTCTTATTTTTGTATGGAAAGCTTTTTCGAAATCTATATAGGTTTGAAAAAAAAAACAAATAAATTTTTCATAAAGATGGATTTCGTTGGGGTGTGCGGAGAACACCTGCGCACCTTAGAATAAACGTCACTGCCCAACACATCATGATTATTCAGGTGCGAATCTGTTCCCACAGTGCAAGTACGGAGGAATCATGTTGCAGATGCACCGAACCGGATGCGCGTGTGGAACCGACGGGCAACTTGCTGACTCGACAACATGAACCACTGGAGCGTCGAATGATTGAAGCGGGTTAAGGTATTTTTAAGTTAGTTCTAAGTAGAACCTGGTTACGTGTGGTAGTGATTAGAAAATATACGATTCAAATAGATTAATACGGAGTTTTATTTAAAAGCGAACGAGTTGGACCAACCTCAGGTTGGTGTTCGGTTTTTTTTGGAAAGAGTCCTAAAGGACATCTTTAACTTGCGCCCGAGCAGGGACCGGCCTAAAAATCGCTCCATTTTTTTCATCGGTCAATTTGTTGCAAGTCCTTACATATAGGACGTGAATTGGAACGCTTAATCTAAGTGTACGTCCCTGTACCCGTGAGAACACAGTTGACTAATCCAATCTCATAGCAACACATTCCGGCATACCCATGGGAACATGCTCGGAGATTGACCAGATAAATGGACCGATTGTGAAGTCATTCGTGCCATGAGTAGGTTGCCAACAATCTCAACGTTGGCGACTAAAAGGGAAAAACACGAACCTTCCAAGGCCGGTGCCCAATAAGAAATATAAAACGGTTTACGGTTTTTATTCGATTTCAGATCCCCGAACAATCCTTGACATTTAAAAAGAAGAAATTTATTTAACTATGAGAAACCTCCTTATGTGAGTGATTGTGAGAAAAGTTGAAAAAAGGAAAAAAGAAAAGAAAAAAGAATAAGTGCAAAAGGCTTTCCTTTCTTAAGTGTAACTTGCCATCCGTTTTTCAAAAATAATTTAGAGAAAATAAAAGTGTAAACTGTGCAAGAAAATTGTGAAATAATCGTGATTAAATTGTGCAACGAATTTAGAAAAATTGTGCGTAATTGTGCCCTCTGAAGGTGTGTGCCAAATTACAAAGATAAGTTTTAACAAACCACGCTTCCAAATCCAGGTGAAAGTTTTTATTTCCATATATATTAAGGAATAAATAATAAAGATGGATGCAATGACAAAGTCGGTAACTGAGCTGACAGCTGCCATAAATACAATCATAGCTCAGCTGAAAGGGTTTGAGCATCGTATCAAATCACTTGAAAATATCCAGGCGCAAGCATCTGAATCCGCATCTGACGAGAGTCGTGTTCCACTTGTCGCGCCACGGAATGAGGCAGATTTGAAGGATGTCAGTAGGTTGCCCGATTGTGTGAAGGAGTTACAGGTTTTCGATGGTAATCCTACGCAGTATGTATCGTGGGTGCATGCTGTGGAGGGAATCTTGAGAGACTACGATATAGTAAAAGTGAAGCCAATTTACAGGGCTATCCTTCAGCACATTCGCGGCAAGGTTAGGGGTTCCGCGGACGCTGCTCTCGTATCGTATAATTTATTTGATTGCGAATGGCAAGAAGTAAAACAATGCCATTCTCTGCACTACGCAGACAAGCGCGACATGAGAACGTTAGAACATCAACTAAATCAGCTGTCGCAAAAGAATAGTAAATTAGACGAATTTTACGCAGCGGTCAACCATCAGCTGTCGCTGATGATTAACAAACTCAAAACCGAATCCTTTGTTCAGGAAACGGTTAGTTTTTTTTTTTTTTTTTTTTTTTTTTTTTTTTTCCCGAGGGTAGGTGAAAATCTTCCATAGACACTATGAGAATAGCAAGCGCGTGCTCATAGTAGTGTCAGATTCTTACTGACCAAAAACACCTCCCTTCGATATAAATTTGTTAGATACTGCAACTAAGTTATACTACTTATCAAGCAATTTTTCTATCACGAAATATAAACGTTTGGCAGGTTACTTTCCAATGAAAGATCCTGCATATTCCGCAATTTAGATGCGGTTAATCCTTATCTCGCCAAGTCGAAAGGTTTTGTCCTTTGTAGTCGGCGCAATAAATTGCTCTCATCCAAAATAAGTAGGACTGTATTATTAACATGTCCGATTAGTCGGTTTCTATGTTTTCGCGCGAAGCTTCTAGTTTCAGCTTCGATTGTCGGAATTCCGAGATCCCTGTGGATATCGTCGTTTCTAGCATACCACGGTGCTTGGACAATTTCTCTAAGTACCTTATTTTGAAAGGTCTGTAAAATATTGGCATTTGTTTTCTTGGTACAACCCCAAAGTTGTATACCGTAGGACCACACCGGCTTTAGCACTTGCTTGTATAAAAGCAGTTTGTTCTCGGTACTGAGGTGGGAATGTTTCCCGATCAGCCAGTACATTTCTCTATATTTGATTTCTAATTCTTTACGTTTCATTTTCACGTGCGAATTCCACTTCAGCTTTGCGTCAAGTGTCATTCCCAGGTATTTGGCTTCATTTGCAATAGGAAACGGTTAGTGCCCTGGTAGAAACCTATAGAAATAGGGTTCTCGACGTCTTTGTCCGCGGCCTTAACGGCGATTTATCTAAAATGCTGATTATACAAAAGCCAAAAACTCTACCAGAGGCTTAATTTGCATGTTTAGAGATCCAGAATCTCAACTATCGTAATCATTCTATCCATTCCGCTACCGGATCGAATACGATAACTGCACCGGTGAACCAAACATTTAAAACCGAAATGAAACCAGCCTTGCCATCTAAGAGATTTATACCTATGTATTTGAACATGTTTGGACAGCAGCCAGGCTACTCCCCCCCTCGCGATAACGGCCCTCCCCCGAGGCTCGGACCGAAACCCAGCGAGAGAATGGAAGTAGATAGGTCAACCCAATCTCGGCAGGTAAATTATATGAATCGCTCCAGGGGCAACACTCCGTTCAAACGTCAGGTTAGGTCCGACGTCTATCCCAATAAACAGCAGAGGCTGTACAATGTGGAGGTAGTTGACGAGCAGTCAGAAGAAACCTACCATGATGTCGCAGGTGACGCTATAGGCGATGAGGTAAATTTTGTGACAAACGCCTCGAACGCAGCTATAGGGGTAGTTCTCTCCCAAGGCGAATTGGGGAAAGACAAACCGATCGCATATATCTCTCGTTACCTCAACAAAACCGAGGAGAACTATGCAACAAACGAGAAAGAAATGTTAGCAATTGTTTGGGCCCTGGACAATCTTCGTTCTTATCTATATGGGGCAAAGAAAATTCGTGTGTACACAGATCACCAGCCCCTCACATTTGCTCTGGGCAATCGCAATTATAACGCCAAACTGAAACGCTGGAAAGCCAGGATAGAGGAGTACAGCTGTGAATTGATTTATCGACCAGGTAAATCAAATGTCGTAGCCGATGCTCTTTCTAGACTAAAAATCAAAGGAAACCACTTGACCGACTCAGCGCGTACTGAGGCGGAAAGCCAAGTGGACGTACTTAAGAACAAATCCTCAACGGAAATAGCTACTGGGCGTAGATCCTCAACGGATACAGCACATTCGGTGACAGACACAGTCACAGAGCACGGATCCTCTACGGAAACAACCAGAGATGATGATGGTTCCACTGATACGGCGAGTGAGACTGTCCACAGTGCAACACAGGACGCCACGGATCTCATTCCACACGTCGAAGCCCCACTTAACGTCTTCAGGAACCAGATCATCATCAAGCTGGGAAAAGGCCTAGACATATATGAAGAACCGCATCCTGGTTATTCTAGGCATTATGTAGCTGCTGAGAGTCTAGACAAAACAAAATTGATCAACATCCTCAAAACACAATTGAAACCTTATGTTATAAATGGAATAAAAATTCCCGAATCCCATATAGGATTGTTGCAAGAGATTTATGTAGAGAATTTGAAAAAATATAAGATAAGAATTACCCAGAGAATCGTGGAGGATGTCAGAAATGAAGATAGTATATAGGAACTAATAAGTAAAGAACACAGAAGAGCCCATAGAAATGCCAGAGAGAATAAAGAACAACTATTAGAAAATTACTATTTCCCTGGAATGAACAGCCGTATCACGAAATATACAAGAACATGCGAAGTGTGCTTAGAAAACAAATATGACAGACATCCGGCAACTCCGGAGGTTCAACCCACTCCTGTACCATCATATCCATGCGAAGTGCTACACATGGATATCATGGAAATACAGGGGGAAAAGTTTATTACCTGCCTGGACAAATTCTCAAAGTTCGCCAAACTGTTTCATATTAAAAATAAATCATCCCTCCACTTACGAGAAAAACTCATTAAAATCCTGCATTATTTCACTGTACCAAGGGTACTGGTCACTGACAATGAACGGAGCTTCCTTAGCCCGATCATGGTTAATTTTATCAGGATGCTAGGTATTAGAATGTATCTCACACCCGTGAACCGCAGCGAGGTAAACGGCCAGGTAGAAAGATTTCATTCTACAATATTAGAAATTTACCGATGCCTGAAGGCTGAGTACAAAGATTTGAGGTTAAAAGAAATTCTAAATATCGCTGTAGACCGGTATAATAACACAGTCCATTCCGTGATAAAAAGGAAACCGACTGATGTTTTTTTCAATAGAACCAATAGGATTAACTTTCAGAACTTACTAAATTTTAGATCAAGGGTTAATAACGACCTCAGGGGGAAAATCGAAAAGAGGCAGGAAGCGTGTAACAAATGGCGAAACAAAAAGAAATCGGCACCTAAGATTTTTAAAAAAGGGGCCACTATCTACACTCACTTTAAAAGGATACAGGGCAAGCATAAGCCCTTGTTCCGGAAAGAAATCATTGCAAAAAACAATAAGGTAACGGTGGTAACAACCACGGGGCGGAAGATACATAAAGCCCACATCAAAAACGTGTAAGATCACATATATGCGAAACGCACACATTTATATTATATCATTAGAATTATAGCACAGCACACATACAATGCACAAAATAAATAAAAAAAAGGGGGGATGGCACAAGCACAAATCAGCACTTCTTTGACTGAAATTAATGAATAAATTAACTAACTAATGAGTAATGAATAAGGTAGATGAGAACTTAGGAAAATACGGACAAGAGTTAAATTATTACATTGATATTTTCAATAAAATATTAGAATTATTACCTTCCGTAAAAATATTAGAACGGTACATGAAGCGTCAAACGAATAATTCAATCACAAGAATCTTTAAAAATACGTATTAGAACTTGAGAAACATCATGTATAAATGAAACTACATCATGTATAAATAAAACTGTTACATTTGTATGGTATAGACACAAAAACTTCTGTAGAATTTTAGCTTAGTATATGTCAAGTACTGTAATAAAACTTTTTATTAATAATTTAAGATTAACCAGACTAATGTAAAGAATCGTAATACCAAGTATCGTAGCAAAGTCTTTTAACTAATAGATTGAGTAGAATATATTATTGCAAGGAATTGTAACTGTAACTCATATTAATTTCAATTATTCATATAAAAAGTAAGAATACAAATAACCGCTTCATGTATATTATGAATTACACAGTTTTCTGCTGGCAACGGCTGCGCAAGGATACCAGATATTCAGCTATCGAGCACCTACTGTCCCAATCAAAGAGGGCAAGGGTTGGATAATAGATGGACATTTCAAGTTCGTGTACGTCGTAGACTTGGAACAGTTTCAGCACCTGATGGAAGCAAATGGGGCAAATCACTGAACGATAATGTGAAGGAACATGAGAAGAAGACTACAATCGAATACCACTTACTACGGATGAACGATAAGTTGAAGTTACTCAAAGGCAAGCCAGAAAGAAGGGCGAGGTCAATAGACTGGTTGGGTTCTGCCTGGAAATGGATAGCAGGTAGCCCCCATGCGGCAGACTGGAACAACATTCTCCGGAGCGAGCAACAGATAGTGAACAACAACAACCACCAATATAAAATTAACAGCAACCTCTTTAACGTCATCAGAGATATCTCAAAGAAAACTAACTGGATGATCGACCAATACAAAAA
The DNA here is from genome assembly GCA_949775065.1 of Brachyopa scutellaris. Lineage (NCBI taxonomy): Eukaryota > Metazoa > Arthropoda > Insecta > Diptera > Syrphidae > Brachyopa > Brachyopa scutellaris. The sequence goes on along the minus strand of OX459115.1, from coordinate 29,332,476 downwards.
TGGAATTTAGACGTCTAACGTGAGCGACTATGTGCAGGATCTCCTAAATAGCGTCCTGATTGTCAAGGAGGAAATAGACGAAATAGTTCGCGCCTGCCAGGTGGCGAAAAGCGGGCTCATCAATACCAATCTCCTCAACAGAGAGGAAATCAACAGAATCATCAGCGAAATCGAGACGCTACCGTACGCAAACGAAATCCAGGCCGTAGAATATGGATCCCCATCTATCTATACTAACGGCTCACTCCTGCTCTACACCCTCTCGATACCGAAAGTAAGAAATGAGGAGTTTTAACCTTCTTTTGACAAGACCATCAATCATCAACGGAGCCCAGATCGACTTAGATTTCCGCAGGATGCTTGTGAATTTTAAGGAAACCTTTGGCATTGTGGGAAATTGTTTTTCAATCAATAATTCAACGATATGCGACGAAAAATCACTGAGGAAACTTGAGGAGAATGACTGTATAGCAAAATTACTGAAGGGAGGCGACACGACATGCACCTTTCGACGAAATAGTGAGGAGATAAGCGAACTCATCAACGCGGACACGATTTTCCTAACAAATTTAGCAGGACAATTGATCTCCAGGAATTCCTCAATACATCTCAATGGCACTTACGTTATCCGGTTGAACAACGAGGCAATACAGCTGAAAAACAAAACATATTCTAGCTTGTCGACTACAAACCTGCAACCCCTGCCCCCTGTTCTGACGGATATCACGAGCCGAAGTCAGAAAATAGACCTAGAACACGTACATGGAATAAGTTTTATGAACATAAAACGACTGAGCGATCTGGGCCAAAGGATCGAAATTTCCTCATTTACGGACGGTTCCATCATCATCATAGGCGTGGTCATCGTCTGGATACTATGGCGCAAAATTAGCCTGGACCCCAAGATCCCACCTATAAGCATGCCAAACGAAGCACCCGAACCAGTTGCTGAGGAAAGACAACTAAGAGTTCCTCGACCACGCTTAATCCAAATTTGGTCCTCTAGCTCTGACATCGTCGGCAATCTACGGGACGTAGATCTTTGAGGGGGGAAGGATTAACACGCCACACATCGTTCACGCGCCATTCGAATGGACAACGAATCGGCGCGAGTCGCTGACTCAACACATCATGATTATTCAGGTGCGAATCTGTTCCCACAGTGCAAGTACGGAGGAATCATGTTGCAGATGCACCGAACCGGATGCGCGTGTGGAACCGACGGGCAACTTGCTGACTCGACAACATGAACCACTGGAGCGTCGAATGATTGGAGCAGGTTAAGGTATTTTTAAGTTAGTTCTAAGTAGAACTTGGTTACGTGTGGTAGCGATTAGAAAATATACGATTCAAATAGATTAATACGGAGTTTTATTTAAAAGCGAACGAGTTGGACCAACCTCAGGTTGGTGTTCGGTTTTTTTTGAAAGAGTCCTAAAGGACATCTTTAACTGGACATCATTAAGTTGACTGATACTACAATAATGATACAAGGAGGCTTGCAAATATGTTCAGTAGACAACAGCATTGTGATGTACGTATTGTAATATGTACTCCTGAGTGGGTTTACTACTATATAGCGTTCGCTTTGATGAAAGCTTATTCTGTATCGAAATATTTAAACACAAATCTTTTTCTTAGAATTTCACCCTTTATTCAGCACTTATCGCTACTTTGTTCGATAATCATATTACAATTCACTTTAGCAGTCTTCTATCGCTTTTACAATCCTTTTATCATTACAATTCAATCACTTTATTATCTCCCAATCGCTTTACTATTTAATCTCTTTCCAATCACTTTTTAATCACTATTCGCACGTATCACTTCAAATCCAACTCGTGACTTAATCCGCCTCCTGGTTTTGGTGTTCTATTTACACTCAAACCAATTGCCGCCGAATATTCTAGGCGAGAACCTTCTAGACTTGGAACTATCCACTGTGGAACATTCTTCATCCTGGAATGCTGAAATCTTTAAATGAGTTCCATACTGGAACTCCAGATTATTATTTACTACCTGTATGTATATTCCTCAATTGTTTTCAGAACTACTATCGAACATTACTGTACCAATATGACTTAAAAAAAAACTATTTTATACACAAACCAGTATCGGAATCTGTTATACACAAAAAATATAGCAAACACACAACCAGTGGCTTTCAAATGAAGTATGGTGTATTCACGGTTACATAAAGCGCTGTGAGTCTGAACTTTATAATCTATAGAGTTCGTCCCCGAACCGGAAGTCGTGTGTATGTAAGTATTTTGTGATTACAGCTTAGAGGTAAAAGAAAGCTAATAAAAGAACGAGTGCAGTGGATGATTGATATTTACTCGAATGTATATTATGTATATGTACATACATAGATAGACTAACAAGGTCAACCTATTCTTAAAGAGATACCAAAAACTATAGTGACCAGATTTTTTTGAAGTCAATGCGGGACACATTTTTAGAATGGAAACTAGATTTTTTTAAACTTCATGCCTATACGTATATATTAATTTTTTAATTAGTTAATATAAATTATTCTAAATAACAGTTTATACCACTTTTTAAATCTATGTAAAATAAGGTATGTATATGAATATGGCAGTCTCATTCGGTTTCACTGATTTTTTGTTTAAATCAAATAACATTTGATCAATAATTTATATTTGTATGAAATAATAGAAAATAAAAATTCAAAATATATTTCAGTCTAACCCCCCTGTTCTGCATCATTTTTAGTGAATTCAACCACCAAAAGTGGAATTGGGTGTTCTGCATTCCGAAGGAAATTATGAATTGTGGATTGTATGTTCGAAAGTGAATATTTTGGTGTTCTGCATTCCACTCAAGATGACAGCAGCTGTAAATTCGTGTTCCGCATTCCGAAAATCCTGTGATTTTAGTGAATTGAATTCACCCGAGTTTCTTGACGTGAATTGAATTCACATGCCGTTGTAAAGTGAATTAAATAATTGATTTGATGATCATAATCATTTTGAAAAATATAAGTAGAATAACAAGACTTTCCATTAGTGTATTAAAATAATTTGTTTGTTTAATATAAAGACAAGAGAGTATTCTCTTGAATTACATGGAAGAAAATCAAGACTTTGTTAAACAGGACACAGCGTATACTAAGGATTTGTGGACGGAGTTAGAACAACGATTGAAGAGTGAAGGTCTTCCAACGACTGGATGGAAAACAATAAGAAATTGTAGTTAACAATTTTTATCAACAAAATAAAACATTATATTTTTTTAATAAATCCAAGCAATCTATAATCCCCGAAATCACTAATTATTTTAAACATATTTTTTTCTTTCAGCTGCGAACTTTCCATTCTATCCACTTCGACTACAACTTGTATTGCAAAATGTTTTACATCTCGCCGAGAACTTTGCTTTCCCACTGACTTTTGATAACATCCTTCAGCTAATAAATCGGACTGTGCTCCGAGTTTGAGTGTGAGAGGAATTGAAGTTGGTACCATCTCTGACACCACTTCTCGCAGGATATCAACAAATATTTCCTTACTCACCTTTAAACTGTTTTTTGAGTCCACAGTTTATTTATCATCGAAAAAATTCTTTCTGTAGACGCATTTATACCTGGTAGATTTAGAATGTACTCAAAAAAATAGACTAAATGATTAATCAATTTCCGGTCAATCGACCAATCAGAGACTGTTAACTAAAATCCGGAATGTGCCCATTGGCATTTCAGGTTCCACATGGGCATTACTTGAATAGCTACTAGTAGTGCGATTTGATTATTTGTTTTCATTTCAATTCAATTCAATTCAATTTTGTGGATTTTTGCGGGACTTATCTGTTAATGCGGGAAATTTTGCGGGACATTTGATGATGCGGGACAGCTATGCCTAATGCGGGACTGTCCCGCAAAATCCGGGACGTCTGGTCACTATACCAAAAACATTTAGGTTGGTTCGAAAGGGAGGGGCGGATGGAACCCTACAAGTGGTAACTTTACTTACGTACAAAAATATATACATACGTATGTACGTACATTATGTAAGTGTATATACATAAGTAATCTATGATTCAGTCCTGTTAAAATGAAAACATATTATGTACAGTAAAAGCCCTTTAATTCGCAATTCTTGAATTCGGAAAACTCGTTTATTCTGAAAAAAAAAAATTCGAATAAAAGAGATTTTCCGAATAAATGAGTCGGTTTTCCAATTTTTTTATGTAAAAATTAAGTCAAATTAGCAAAAATTAAATAACGCAATGATTGAACACGTATAGGTAGCAAATACATAGATCCTAAATATGTAGAAATCGGAATAAATCATCAAAATGTCTATTGGGGGAGTCCCGGCAATTCACATTTAGAAGTCGGGAAAAACCATAAAAAAAATTGTATTGGGGGAATCCCGGTTATCCATATTTAGATGTTGTTTGGGAAAACACCAGTACAGTGTAAGTTGGCGATAAATGTAAATCGTAGTCCTTAAGCACAAAGTTTTTCATTTCTTGCATTTTTGTGAGATACGTTTCTATAGTTTTTGTAAGTTTTAAGTTACAAAAATGAATTATAATTAATTGTATTAATTGCAATCTTTTGTGTTAGTAAAATAATTTTTCGTTTAAGATTCTTGCATTTTTTCATCAATAGGACCGCATTTCAGTGCATTAAAAAAAGATCTCTCATTAATTCGGAAAATTCGTTTATTCGGACTGGCCTACTCCCCAACCAATCCGAATTAACGAGCTTTTACTGTATAGATATACAAATACATGTTATGTACACTATTTTCTCCCTTCATTTTACATGATATTATTCTATGTTAGAATTTGTTTTTCCTTTGAGCACTAGAGACGGCCTCAAACTTTTGACCTGCGGTGTATGTAAGAGCACTTACTTACTTAGTTGGCGCTACAGCTCGAGGTGAACCTAGGCCTGCTTCTCACAACCATTTGTGTGTGCGTGTTAGTTTTGCACGAATGGAAGGAACCTACAATTTTTTGCCGACTCCGAACGGCGAGTTGAGAAGCTCAATCGTGACAAATGATACTCTTTGATGCTTGTCAGACATTCGAAAGAGGTGGTACCGTGAAAAAAACTCTTAAGGTGTTAGACCCGGTCTGGAATTGAACCCGAGCAGCATTGCGTAGTAGTCCAACGCACTAACCACCACGGCCACGGCCACGGCGACGGTATGTAAGAGCATGCATGTTATATTACTTTACATGGCGTCGTCGTGCAGAACCAATACAATAAGTTACACACAAAAATATGCCTTAAAATATAATGAATGTGAAAATCTGTCCAATTTCACTTCATCCTAAAGGTATACAACATAAATACTTCGAAATAGGTAAAAAATTCTATAAATGTTCAGCAATGCGAGACGTGAAAGTGGTTTAAGTGCTTGCTGATTACTTTTCACGACGCTTCTTTGAGAATTTAAATTCCGATAGTCATTAAAATTATTTAATACTTAACATTAATACGTACTTAATACTTGATAGTTTTAGATACTTTTTCTGGCAGAATTTGGGACTTTATTATCTTTATTTTATACAATACTTGTTAGGTGTTTTTATATTACAATATAGTTTAACACTAAGCAAAGGACTGCGCTTCTGATATCGCCATAATTATAAAGAAAAATTACAACAAATGCGACAATATTTTATTTCTATTTATAAATAAATGCATTAATTCGTTTAGAATTAATGAATTCAAGGCGGTGGCGCTTTTGAAGTATCAACCTGCTGAAAATATCTTCCTGGATCAATGAATGTGTCAAATTAAATGAATGAACCCTTTTCACACACGTACTTAGAGTCATGCTTACTTAACACTCAATCAACACAAAAAGATTCCAATTTCGTTGGAAATTTTTCATCACAGCGGTTATTGATCTTTGATTCCAGTTAAGGTATTATCAACTAAAAAAGTTCAAATCCATTTCGATCCGACTTAAAGTGAAACTGCTTCATTTTCGTTTATATTTTTATGGATCACCAAAATATATTGATGACAAAAAAAAATATTTTAACATAATTGAAGGATACATGTGTACATACAATTATTATTCCTTATTAATCATTAAATCCAATCAGATTTGGTAGTAGAAAATTCGCATTTTCAATAAGTTTATTACAGAATATTATGTTTACTTAATAGCGTTTGTCAAATTATATACAGTAAAAGTCGTTTATAACGACGGTGGTGGGACCGAGCAAATGTTGTAGTTATAACCGGCGTGGCGGCGCACAGTGGGGCAGAATACCTAAAAAATTGGCAATAAATCAAAAATGTAAACTCTCTCTTAGTTTTACTTTTGAATACACCAATACCCCGGTTTGCATCGTTTCGAAGTTGTGTCGTTTAAAAATGACCGTGATTTCGAAGCTGCGTCATTTTTCTTTCAGTTTGCGTCGTTCACAAAATTTTGTGGTTTTGAAGGTGCGTCGATGTGCTTTTGGTTGGCGTTTTTGTTGTTACTTTAATTTATTTATTGTTATATTTTTTTTTTGTGAAAACGGGATTCCCCAACTTATTTCACGGGGATTGGAAATATTTTCTGATAATAATGCTGACGAAAACCGTAGTTTAAAAGTTACAAAAGTTGTGATAGACGCTATCAGTTGTTACAAAGAAATTTACTTGGAGAAAAAGGCAGTGGAAATTCAACAAACTATGGACCAATTTCTTAAAAAAAAGTCAACACGGCAGCCAAATCAGTCGACAGTAACGTCCTTTGAAATGTTTGGTGTGCAAACAATTTCTGAAATCTTTTAGATTATTAAAATTTTTGGTATGCAGCCATCAAACTCGGGTATGTGATAAGCTAAAAAACTGTGAAAGAACATTTAGTTGTAAACTAGGGTACTATTAATCGTACCAGATCTAAGTGAATCTAATGTAGGGATTTTTTGTTTTAGTAAATATTTTTGAAATTTGGTAAAAGAAGTTATGTACCAAAGCCGCCCAAACCTTAGTTTTTTGTTTTTTGATTCTTTATTTATTGTACTTTGACAAACAGTTAAAATGGGGTACTACTGTTTGTAACTCTTGTTGCACGATTTTTTTTAAAGTTTTATTGTTCTTATCTTTTTATCTTAAGGAATAAGTTCCAATACTTTATTTATTACTCGAAATAACTGAAAAATCGAACACGATATTTCGATAATAGAAGTTTAAATAAAATACTGTCTCATTTTAAGTCCCAGTATGAATTTCGTTGGATTAAAGCACAAAGACAACTCGATTTGTTTTTAAAAACCAACAGTAATTGGCTTGAGCCTTCTGTTTTATTTCTCCGTTGCCCGAGCAAAAACTTGGCCGACAAAGCACTTCTTTCGAAACTTGTGCAGAAAAAACTAAAATAATGATTAGAGATCGATGCGGTCTGTAGCAGACAAGCCTGAGCCCAGATTTGGTAAATCTAAAGACGGAAATACAACCAGACGTTTCTTTCAAAATCCATAGTTTATGTAGAGCTTATCCAGTGGCTTTGAAAATCATGTCGAGAAGTTATGAAAATTTTCACATGATATGGCCAGATATTATGTTGATAAGTATCGCTGTTATAATATGTCGCCCACGCTCCACAAATACTTCATTCATTGACCAGAAATAGTATCGCATGCTTTATGACCCATTGGCCTACTGACAGAGGAAGCCCAAGAAGCACGAAACAAGGGCTAAAAAAATATCTCGAACATGTTTCGCAAAAATCTAGTCGTGAGAAACCTAATATGGATGTTCTTAACTCTTTTTTAATAAGCTCCGATCCAATAATCATCAGCAAGAGGATACTACCCAACAAAAAACTTCAATACCTACCCGAGGAAGCAATGGATTTGCTGAAAGTTTCACCAGCCCAACAAAGTAGTGATGATGAAGAAGATGATAATACTGAAGAAGAAAATGTCAATATATTGATAATATTAATAAATCGATCCTGTACAAAAATGTAATGGGCGTTATCATCAGGCGAAATTTCAGGCTCCTAGCTTTATCAGTTGATTTAATACCGACTTTAAGGCCCACTGTCCCTCTGTGCGGCGGTCGTTATATCCGACTGTCCCCTATTATTATTCAGAGAAATATTATTAACACACACAGACAATCACTTATTTTAAAACTAGTCGGTCGGGGGGCAGACGTTGTCCTGCCCTTTCCTGTATGTTACGCGATGAGTTATTGTATGTTGTAAATATGAGTCCATTTGGTCAATAAATATAGAATTTGATAATACCTTGACTACAGCGCCACCTATCGGGTCCAGATTTTGTGGTTTTCTCTCTTAGCACCAAACCAACATATGTTCTGAATATGAGTTCATTTGGTCAATAAATATAGAATTTGTTAATGACTTGACTTTAGCGCCACATATCGATTTTTTTTCCGTTAGAACCTCATTCGGACTATAACGAACATTTGAAAAAAACGAGCCAAATCGGTCTAGCCGTTCTCAAGTTATGCGGTTACCAACGATCATCATTTCATTTTTATTATATACAGTACGCCCTCGGTAAAAGCAACCCTCGATAAACGCAATACCTCGGTCAAAGCAACACCCAAATTTTTACCATTAGTGACCCAGTAATTGCACCTTTCCAAAAAATTGTGACTCAGTAAACGCAACTTTCCATACATGATCTCTTATTTCGTTTTATATTTGTTTCTATTTTTTGGTGTTTGGTTTTACTATAACTGGGCAGTTATTTTACAGTTACTTCTCTCAGAAATAAATATACATATTGTTTTTCTTTACTTTTACGACGAACATTATTCTTTTATTTTTCATACTCTTTTGTGACTCGGTTATTGGAACAACCTCAATTAACGCAACTGCTCGAATTTTTATCAGTTGCTTTTACCGAGGGCGTACTGTATAAAGATTATGTACATGTTCACGCCAAACTCCTGTGTTATTACACTATTTTTTACATCTAACTCCAAACGGAAGATAATCGCTGCATTTCTCTATGCAAAAAAGTCATTACGTTTTCCAGTACTCATGGTTGCATATGAAAATCAAAACAATAAAGAGCGTTGTAAGTGACTTTTACTGTATTTGCTTTCCGATCGAAGCGAGTTCTACTGTATGTAGCAGTTATCGTCACTACTGCTTTCCTTCAAAGAAAATGTGTTTAGTAGTAGTTTAAATACATACTCGTACACATGTATTTCTGTATTTATTTGAAATTCATTATGTCTTGCATTTAAGTATCTACATATACATACAGTCAACAAATAAAAATAAGCCAAAGACAAGGTTATGAAATAATATAAATAAAATTAATTTTTTATCATACGTGTTTGCAAATTTGAAATGAAAATTTTAATCGCTTTCTGAAAACAAAGGAAAACAGTTACGCTTTTATAAACGAACTTGTTATAAATTTGCTCCTCTAATTATGCTAATATGAAAGAGCTGCAATCTTCAAAGAAAATTTATATTCGTTTTATTTTATTCTAATTATTTATTAAAGTGTTTATTAAATATTGTTTACTTTCTTTATTTATCTACTGACGTATGCTTTACAGTTTATAGGCGTTTATTGATCTGTTATTGTGTAAAATAAGCTCGGTAAAGTAAGATGTGTTGTTCGTCTTTATTAAACGCGATTTCGTAATTTATCTGAGCATTCTAGATAAAACGATCAGCAATCATAAATGAGTTCACTATTTAAACAATCACCGAATCATTAGAAACGTTGTGTGAAGTTAGTCAACCCTATTTTCCTAGGAAAATATGCAAGTGCTTCTTCCGGTGGATTTAAACCAGGAATTACATATATTACTCATAAAATATACATTGATTCATTGTGAGGTCAGACAAGAAATTAAATGATGTCGATTGATTAGCAGATACAATGTAAACGTATTTAACACCTTTAGAGCCTGATATCGCCTTATACCGCAATGAGTCAGCAACTGAAATGCACAGTAGCATATAAGTTAAGGTAAGAAAATGTTGACATGTCACCAAAGGGTATCACCAAAGAGTACACTAAAGGTGTCAGAGGCTTGGTTGAAAGTTCAGTAGCATCTATCTATCTATCTATATAATTAAATCGCTGGCGCAAGAGCTTGTGATTCCTCCTGAGAGATTATTTCTGGACCGATTTCAATGATTCTAAAACTGATCGAAAGCTTATCAACTCACGGGTATAGGGCTTCTACATGCGAGATTCCTCGCACCGGTACACTAGTTTCAATTAAATATCTTATTTGAAGTTCTACATATACGATTCATTCATACCAAATATGGACACGTTAAGACTCGTCACGTCATCACATTCAAAACGTCATTCGTACGTCATGTGATTTCACACTTAATTTATAATTAACGTATTAGTTTTAAAACATCATTTTCACAGAGAACTGTTCGAGAAATTAATTGTTTGAAAGAGCTTATCAAATTAATTTATGCGAAGTCGTGCCAAGTGTTTTACATTAGTTATGGTTTTGTACCTGTGCACCTTTTGGGGATTGGCACCGATAAATATTGGCACGACCTACTCTCAGACAGTATGGCAGCATTAGCCATCGGTTATCATTAATATAAAAATGCAAATTATGAGAAAATTGATCTTAGCTTAAGAGATGCAGTGTTTAGTACGCCATTGCAGTTTATCAACAACAAAGCAAAGGTTGTACACTTCGCAATGGCTTTTGTCTGTTTTATATTAACCAGTTACTTTGGCATACATTGATTTGCCGGAACTTGTTTGTAGTGTATCACCAAATAGTGTAAAATATGCGTACCATCAGCAGATCTGAAATGGCAGCTAGAGATCAAATAAGCCACGGGAGGTTATTTCGATCGAAGGTTTCTTGCAAATATTATACAAAATTGCGCAGTTAGAATGTTTATGAATTTGTTTTGTTTTTATTTCAAAATTTAAATTTTTTCAAAAAATTATTTCGATCAACATGATATTTGGCACTTTAGACACTGCGAGGAGAAGAAGGCTTTTGTTGTGACCTTTTCACGAATACAAACTTGGGTTAAGCTCCGCTTTTTATTTATATTTTCTACAATAGAGTCGATAGGTATAACTTTTAAACCTTTAAACAGAGACTGAGGCAATTTATGATCTAAAAAAAAAAAGAATAATTTAGAAATGTTTATTTATCATGTTTGGTCTAAAACGCCATTTAGAAACTGAAAGGATTCAATACCATTTTTTGAAACATTTCAATTTTGGTTAGTGTTACTTTCAGCCCCGTTCTTGGAGTTGGGTTGTAACAACATCCGGAGTAAAAAGTAACAACCATTGTAATTGGATTAGTTTTTGCTATTTAATTTTAATTTTTATTTTTTATAAAACTTTTATTAAATCAAAATGAAAAACAGGGTGAACAAAAATAGATAAATAGGAGATTCATTAAATTTGGAATTTTCAATAAATTAATCAGATGACTCATCTGATATTGTTCTTGAATATCTAAATCCTGGAAAAAAAACTACAAAATAGTAGACGAATAAAAATATTAGAATGTCAGTGGTAGGTTGTAACGTAGTACAACCTGCCCCCCCAGGGTTTTGTTACTTTTAGCCCCTACCCCAGAAATTAACAATAGAGGCACATCAACAAAAAAAACTAAAGCTTTACTTTTGAAACAACTACATCCACATACGGCTAAGATACGAAGGTATTCAAAAAATTATAACAAGTTACTGTGCCCCTCAAATTCGAAAAAATATACCAAAAAAAAAACGGAGAACACAAAAAGTAACAAATCTATTGATTTTGGCACCTGCATACACAATTTGCTCTTGCGACAACTGGGGTACTACTGAGTTTTATTTTCTTGTAGAATATGTAAATTCAAACACTTCTGTGTATTAGATTCTATGATACGGCTACTTTATTTTTAGCTGTTACAACCTACCCCTGTTACAAACAGCCCTAGTCACCCCTACATATTTTTTTGGTTTATTTTGAAAACAATTCCGTTAACAAATGCAAACTTTTTTGTAATAGATAATAAAATAAATTGGATATAGACAATGTTTGCGAAATTCATTTTTTTACTAAAAAGCAATAAGCAAAATAAATATTTTAAGAAAATTCAAAGCACAAATACATAGTAAAAAAAAAAAAGTTAATTTAATATTTGATATACCCACCTCTAGCCCTGCTAACAGCTTTTATTCTGCAAGGCATGGATGTTATTAACTTTTGGAAATAATCTAGGGTTATATCATTTTCCCAAGCTCCATTATTGCAAATTTAAATTCTACCCTACTTCTCGAAGTTCGGTGTTCAATTTTCTTATTAAGAATTGCCCAGCAATTGTCAATTGGGTTAAGGTCGGGGTTTTTCCTAGTGGATCAAGAGTTCTGAGTTCGACTTCGTTTACGAAATTCTTTATATTCGATTAAAAAAAATGAAGACATCAACACCAAACTTTTGTTTTTGATAGATTAAATGTTCAGTGCTATCAAAATAATTAAACTAACCTTCCGAACCCGATGACATAGCACAGAGTCTACCTGAAAAATAAGGTCACCATTACTGGAATAACCGGCCTATCGAAGGAATGAGAAGCTCTTTAATAATATTAAAAAAGCTTTTTTCATTCATCAATCTATTAACAAAGGCTCAGTTACAAGCTTCGTAATAGCTTTTGCAGCCCCAGAGCATGAAACTAACTCTGACACAAATAAACGACTTTTTTTGAAACATTGTGTACACTGGCATGGCTACATCCAACTCTTTCAGCAATAGCCCTTAAAGATAAAGATTCGTTATGTAAGGCGTGAATCACACATCACATCATATTGCCCAGAATTTAAGTTTGACCGTATTTCCTTAAATCTGAACAGGAAATAAGACAAATCATCATGCTTGTGAGTGATAATGGAAACATTTTCCTTACGTGAATTAGGAGAGACTGACCACTTTTTAGATCTTTAGAAAATGTTTACTTTTATCACTACGCAGAGTGGTTCCACCGTATGCCGAAAGTCAGGAAATTCATTGTAAAAAAGTTCACCCAAAACCATTTAAGCTAGCTGGGAACAAGCTAAAGTTAATATTAATGATAAAAAAATGATCCGTTAAGTCAAAATCGCTTGATTTTCATCTCCAAAGTGAACGCATTGCAAGCCCATCACATTTGAGTTTTAGTGCTCTGCAAGTAAGCGTCACTTGATTTTCTTTTTTTCATCTATTCTCGTCAATGCAAATACAGTGGTGGTTCAATATAACGAATGATATAATGTCCAGTTGCATTCGCTATATTGAGAAATTCGTAATATCGAACACATTTTCCTTGTACGAAACATTAAATAAATGTACAAATACTGTTTCTAATTCATAACACGTTAATTAATTTATTCATAAGGTCAACAAAACAAGTTTAAAGGTAGAAAAAAAAGTAAAAGAAACTAAAACAAAATTAATTAATTTCCATTTATTTTCCAAAAAGCAATCGGCAATAAGGACATGCTTTTGCAAACGTTCAACGTAGAAATTTGTAGCTATTTCCCGTTGACTTATTAGAACAAGTTTTTCAGAACTTCCAACGTTGTTCTATTAGGCTCAGTTAATACACTCTCAACGGCCTCGAGTGGGCTAATACGCGTATCTTCTTGAAGAAACATATCATTTTTTTCTTCAAGATTCCAAATCCTCCGCTTAGCTTAACTAAGTGAATGGTTGGATCAAGGAGTTACCTTCGGTTGCATGTACAACACCCAAATTTTCCATCGACCGTTTCCTAAATATTATTGTATTTCTTAGGTAAATTTGTCGCTTTCTATTGTAGCAACATTCGTTATATCGAATATCATTTTTTTTGTTCGTTCGCTATATAGAGCCGATAATGCATTTGAAAAAAGTGTACATTATATCGATCATTCGTTATATCGGCATTCGTTATACTGGACCACCACTGTAATTGTTTTTAGAATGCGTCTATTAGTAGAAGGTAAGACTTTCGTTCTATATTTTTCTTTAGGTATGATATGTGTAACTGTACAAGTTTGCTTGAGTATAAAAAATCTGATTTGCAAACTTTTTCGCCTGATTTTTCTAATAGCCTGCATTTAGTTTGATGGAGGACACGGCATGCAAGGTAATGCTCGTTTTTGAATTATTCTTGTGAATAAATTAACTTTATACTAGGAAAACCGTAAGTACCAGGTAAAATCTTGGTATGGTGAATTTGTAGGTGACGTTATGGCGCACAAAAGTGATATTAATAAAAAGAAATGAATAGCATAAAATCCCGAGATAAATGCGATTTTCACAAAAAATGGTTTAAAAAACTTAGAACAAATCTGTGTTTGAAGAACAATATCTCATAAATGAAAGTACGCATGATAATATTTTTTTTACTGTGATAGGCATTAATCAATTATCTATGAAACGCGCCTACCTTGACTGCTCTTAGTTTAAGACAATTGAAGTTATAATTGAATAACTGTTGGTACCTACTTCTCTGAAGGAACTTTTTTAAACACCCTGTAGCTCAGTGGGTGCTCAAGATAGACACCCTTCCCGTACGATTTTTTTATATGAAAACTATGAATAATAAACCAAAGAATCAAATCCCAACATATCTGTATCCAAAACCGGTACACCCTGTATACCGTACCGTACCGTACCGCATCGTACCGTTATCTCGAAAACGTCACTTGATAGAGCAAAACGGATTGCAGATTCGGAATCAGCTTCCCAGCTACTCTAAAATAAATTGATTTTGGTTATTTTTTAATGAGCAAGTACTTATGACCCCCTTTGTTCGAGAGTGGAACCACTGTGCTATGCTGTGACAAGTGTGGCTTGTCCGAATTCGACTCGTATAATGAAGTATTCTACCGGTGCAGATTTCAATAGTTCTACAAATTAAGATACAGTATGTGTATTATAAAATAGCGCAAGCTTCAATGAACATTTTGGTGTGTGTTAACTTAAGTGGTAAAATAGTAACAGTTCAGTATTCAAAATTATAAATTATTTCATTGATGAAAAAAGAAAATAAGTAGTCTAAAAATACAATATTAAAAAAAGAATCGATAAGGGACACAAATTTTACAAATTTTATCATCTTCATCAACGAAGTGTTTCCAAATATTGCTTGAGTCTCATCCTGAATAGCGTTATTAATCGAACAGAAATGAGAAATGAATTCCATACAGCGACATTAGTATCAGGAGGTTACACTATCTGACAGAGCGCAGCTGACGATCTTATTATAAAGGTACGCCGGATACAAATGGATACAAAACCTTGTGAGACTTGGAGTGGTAAACAAAGTTTCATTGATTAAATTAAGTAGTGTAATAATTCCTAATTTTCCTTAAATTATACTACGATGGTAGTTTAGTCCGTTGCAAAAGTTTTACACTGATAGATCAACAGAGAAAGCGACAGAAACCTATGCAGTAATAAAATAAAAAAAATTATTTCCTATAGAAGATTTATGTATTTCGTAAAATAGTAATTTAAAAAAAAATTCGAGAAGCGGAGAAAAATTCAAGTCCATATTATTTATTGCTGAATTCTATTTACTTGTGAGAACAAACTACGGATTTCATAATAATAAACGCAAGAAACACAATTATTGCCTTTTTTTTATTTATTACAGGGAAAAAATCAAAATGTTTTGTTTTCCCAAAATATTAGCGGCATTATTTACTGTGACAAAACAAAGTTGGTAAATATGTGTTTTGTATTAACGTAAAAATATTTATTAGCATATAATTCCTCCGTGATACAGATATTAATGGTCTCATTTATCTAGTGTCATTGATGTGTTGACGTATCTATTAACTTATTTTAAAGTATCTTAGTTTCGACAGGCAAGTTATAAACTTAAGTTCTGCGCAGATTAGATATTTAGAATTATTTGTTGATATGTTAAATTTGTTTGCACGTTTGACATGATTATTAAGTTCTTAAAAAATAAATAATAAATGAGTTGCTGTTGGGTTAAATTTTATAAGAGAATAACATAAATTACTTTGGTGAATGGTACGAATCGAATTAACTTAGCAGTTTTTAGTTTTACTATTTTGTTTTGTTGATTATTAAAGAATGTATTCCTTTATCATTATCATGTTTCTCTTTCAACTTCTATTTGTATTGCCTTAATCCATTTGATATAATGAACTGACTCCAATGATGTTCTTTTTTAACTTTTTGTTTTGTTTTCCCTTTTGAGTCAAGAGAATATCAAAGTTTCAACTTAATTCAAAATAACCCTTCCTTCTAAGATTCATTCATCGAATACCTACACTACTGCTGCTGCAGTATAGAGAAGCCTTGGGATACAATGCCCATGATTTTAAGTGATGAACTCAATGTCAACTTTCCTTTCCCATTCATTGAATATAGAACCAACGACAAATTCTGGGACGACTATTGATGCTATATTTTTCCGAAATTTAGATACCTTATGATCGCAAGTTTTAATTGCACAAATCAATGAATGGAATGAACTGAACAAGGTTAAATAAATCAAATAAAAAATTCAGAGATAATGCTTTTTTCATAAACTTTATTCTACGATTATAATCATTGGCGCAAATTCATAGTCAGATAAAGCCAACATTAACCGTAGAAAGATAATCATATTTTGATGTATAAAATGATACTCATGTATAAAATTAACTCACAGGGTTGTGAGTATTTCGAAATTGATGAGACTGAACTCAACGACACTTAAGTTTTCTGCTCTGGATACTGGAGATCCCGTGATTCATAATAATTAGCAAAATAGCGGATATTTCGCTCGCGAATGAGTCATTTTGACGTAGATTATCTTTCCAGGTTCGGGGTCAAAAGAATCTGTTCACCTACATAACCTTAAATGTATTTTTTGCTATTCAGTCACCCTATAGTCGACTTTAAACTTATAGCCGGCTCGAATTTTAAAATGAGTCAAACGTCAATAAGAGCGCTACAAAAGTGTGGATATCAATGAAATTCTTTATTCCTGTGAAAGTACGTTCGATGCCATTATGTATGGAACTCGATTTCTTTTGCATGGCCACCACGGGCACGCTTGCAGAAGTCCAGACGCTGAACCCAATTTTCGACGGTTTTCAAGCATAAATCGGCCGATACTGCTGCAATTTCACGTTCGATATTCGTACGAAGTTTATCAATCGTCGCTGGCTTGTTGGCATAGCATAGACCATAGACTTGACGTAGCCCCACAGGAAATAGTCTAACGGCGTCAAATCGCACGACCGAGGCGGCCAAGTGACTGGACCATTTCGTGAGATAACACGTTCTCCAAACTTGGTTTCCAATAAATTAATTGTGACATTCGCTGTGTGGCTTGTGGCGCCGTCCTGTTGGAACCACATGTCCTCCAAGTCCATATCATCCAATTGGGGCCAAAAATATTCGGTTATCATTGAACGGTAGCGATTCCCATTCACAGTAACGTGACGGTCTTGATCATCACGGAAGAAGTACGGCCCAATGACGCCGCCGGCCCATAAACCACACCAAACCGTAATTTTTTCGGGATGCAATGATGACTCATGGAGTACGTGTGGATTGCTGCCTGACCAATACCGCATATTTTGTTTATTGACGAAGCCATTCAGCCAGAAATGAGCCTCATCGCTGAATATGATTTTTCGATGAAAATCCGAATCATTTTCCAGTTGTTGCTCAGCCCAATTCACGAACATACGACGCTTCTGGTGGTCAAGCGGCTTCAGTTCTTGCATCAATTTAATCTTGTAAGGATGTAGGCCAAGATCTTATCGCAAAATTCGCCACAACGACGTCACAGAGATGCCCAACTGAAGCCTCAGCGGCAGCAATATTCTCGACACTACGGGCACTTCTTTGTCTCACTGGCACGGAAACATTTTGTACTGTGCCTGTGGATTCAAATTTTTCCACTAGACGCTCAATTGTTGATCTGCTAGGACGATTATGACGACCATAAATTGGACGTAGCGCTCTTAACGTTGAGGCCACTGACTCCGAATTTCGGTAGTAAATTTTAATAATTTCATCATCAAATGGCAAACCTTACTGAAGAGAAATGTCAAAAGAGCGGCAAGAAATATGGCGTCGTTTGCTGTCCCTGTCGCTCTACTTTTGTAGCGTGCCTGTTGAAAAACCCTGTATAATATTTTGACGTTTGGATTTGTTTATTGAAATCACTTTACAAAAACACACCAACACAGTCGATACGAGCTAATATACAGGCAAAAATTTGTTTATGAATAACGAAAAGTTATAGCCGGCTTTTTTTTATCTAGTGCCGGCTGTAACTGTAACTAAAGTCGGCTATAGGCACTATTCATAGGCTGACTATGAATTTGCGCCATTGTCATTATTAAATTGCTTTTGTCGCCCATCAGCACATGTATATCCATCTTATGATATAGTGTACACTGTACATGCCGAGAAGTGATTAAGAATTAAATAAAGCGGTTTATTTAATTCTAACAAACATTTTTTCGGGTTAAATGATTCATTTTTCTGTCATTTAACAGTTCGAAATTATAATTATCCTTGCATATGCACGAAGTTAATAAGTTTTATTTCTGTCGCGTTAAGTTTTTACACACGAGTTTTATTTTAACTCACTGTTCACAGTATGGAGGGATAATAAAAAATAGTTCCATTTCTGTTGTTGGTTCTCTGATTCACGACTGTGTACCAAATTTCATCGAGATATACAATTGTGAAAGGTGTCGGGCCGTGACACGCAGACGGACGGATAGGTCGCAACTATAAGTGCTCCTAGCACTCTACTGAACCCTAAGATTGCAAGATTGCAGGAAATCTTGTAACATTTTAGAACGAATCAAAAGTGCGAACTGACTTAACGGGATGCGTGCGTGTATTATTGACGTGTCCTTCTCCTTATAAATACTTTACGCAACTGCAGAAGCTCATGATTTTTAAATTGCCCTGGTTTTTGTCAAATCATTTTCCAATTAGAAATATTTCGCATTTGGAATACGACTTACCTGGTAAGCATTTTATGGTAATGCTTGTTATTAGAATTGATATTAAAATGTACGATTTTTTAGTCAATTTAACAAACTTAAAATTATCTATACTTTAGAATATGATGGCGTAACTGTCCATTGTCATATGAAATACTGATGAAACTGCCAAACTGGTAACAATGGCTGAACTTTGGCAAATATTCGCACTTCCATGTGAGGTGACAATTTATCGGATGACTAACTTATCCTCTCATTGGTTGGCATATTCTCCTTCATTTTACTTTGATTTTCTCGAGATCAAAAGTCGTGATTTGATTCAAATACATATATGAGCTTGTAGACAACTTACATAAATAATGATATCTGATAGCACTGTCATTAATTAACAAGATTTCAAAGTGTGTTATGGAAAGTTTTATTCAGGAAACTTAAAATAGATTTCACAGTAATTAATTAATGAGACGCGACATATATTATATGTTATACCTACATACATAGAGTCCGCATACAACGCGCATGTTCCACTATGATATTGTTCTATTATTTCTACTTATGTCCTCGTAGGCTAGATTAAACAAAGTTCACAAAAATCGTTTATTTTGAAACTCTATTGCAGTGTACATACATACCTATACTTACAAATGTATACTTACTCTAAACTCTAAACTATTACAGATTGCTGTATAAATCCATTAGCCTATAGCCGTTAGTGCCTGCGAGTCTTTTCTCTTCTATGACGATTGGATACCTCCAGTTGACTCGAAACTGCATAAGTATGTTTAAACTGTTAAGACGACACACGTACATAGATAGAATTCATCTCACCAAAAACTATGGTACATATATTAGAGCTTACATATTTCTAATAATTTTATAAAACAAAATAAGCTTATTGAGTATTAGACTGATATGAATAAAATACATATGCTATATGTACGTATACATGTCATAGCTTCTTAAAGTAAACAAGTTCTGGGGCATCTAATTTAAAATTTAATAACTAAAAATACTGCATAATGAACAAAAATTTAATCTATTGTAGTTGCTTAATTTGTTTACGTAAACCGAACATTTGAATCCGCTTATTTCCAAATTTCTATTTGTATGTACATATGTACATATATACCATGAGTGTGCATGTTACGCCATCTGACGTAAAACAATTGAGCTTATTATCATATGTTCATTTGGGGTTTTCAATTAAATAAATTGACGAGCTTTTGACGGAAGTAACTATGCTGATTTGTGATATGCACTGTTCTTAGCCCAAAAACTGAATCAGGATTAAAATCTTAGAACTAATGTCAATGTAAAAAAAATATGAAAAGTAACTATTTTCCTGAAAAAGATATTCCATGGTATTTAGATTATTAAAATAAGACTTCAAACATGATTATTTGCATGATTAATTGCAATTAGCAGCAAATTATCATTGCAAAACCACCGCAAGGGGTTGTTGGTTGAAGCCTTGGCCCACCCCGAACTGTAGCGCCACCTAAGTAAATAAGAAAACCATCGCAATTAAACAACTAAAAAGAAATCCTAACCTGACTTTAACCAAATTAGACGTTAAGATTTTTGTTAGTATACGAGTACACCCCAAACCAAGGTTGGCAAGCCAATTAATTTATATCTATTCATCACTAGCTGTAACCCGATGCGCTTCGCTCCACCTATCTTTTTTTTAAAATTTGCCCGCGCACATAGTTATTTGGGTATGATAGAAAGGAAGTACATAGTAGAAAACAATCTCTATCTGTCTGTCTGTCTATCTATCTATCTATCTATCTATCTATCTATCTATCTATCTATCTATTTATCTATCTATCTATCTATCTATCTATCTATCTACCTATCTATATATCTATCTGTCATGTCCTGTTTTTCTGTCTATCTGTCTGTCTGTTTGTCTGTCTGTCTGTCTGTCTATCTGTCCATCTGTCTGCCTGTCTGTCTATCTATCTGTCTATCTGCCTGTCTGTCTGTCTGTCTGTCTGTCTATCTGTCTGTCTGTCTATCTGCCTGTCTGTCTGTCTATCTGTCTGTCTGTCTGTCTGTCTGTCTGTCTGTCTGTCTGTCTGTCTGTCTGTCTGTTTGTCTGTCTGTCTGTCTGTCTATCTATCTGTCTGTCTTTCTGTTTATATTAATTGACCAAAATGATTCACATTTCACCTGAAATTAAATTTTGTATGACAGGTACCGAAACTACCGGTTGTTGAGTAACCGCACTGATGCTATGTTGTTTTCAATATTAAGAAAATTGTACGCTTAAAATTTTACCAAAATCGGTTGGGTAGTTTCCGAGTCTATAAAAGGTACATTCATTTTTATGGTATATAAATGTAGATCTAATAACTTGACTCCAGCGCCACGTAACGGGTCCAGATTTTATAATTTTCTCTTTTGGCACTGAACCAACATATATTTTGAATATGATCATTTTTGGTCCATAAATATAGAATTTGTTAATAACTTGACTCCAGCGCCACCTAGCGGAATGAAATATACTTAACAAAGAACTCTCATGCTTACCAAGCATACACAAAAAATTTCATAAAAATCGGTCAAGCCGTTTCGGAGGAGTTCGATTACAAACACCGTGACATGAGATTTTTATATATTACATTATTTGGAAGTTCATCAAACAGATTAAATTTTTGGATGGCATACCTACTCGTATTTTGTTAACTTTTCCCGAACTATTTCGAATCTATCTATATTTAAATATGCATATATACATACATACATACATATGAAAGAAAACTCGTATATATTGAATGTATCCATGTATGGCAGAGATATTCATAAGCTTGTTCGCTCCACGTGCTTACTAAATATGCAAAACGGAACTCGTCAAATCTTTGATAACCTTGTTCTTTTATGAAAGTTCTAAGAATTTAATTATCTACGATTTCCTCTCAATGCGCTCTTATTAATTATTATTTCTTATCAATATTAATAACAACTAATCACAATGCCAATAGCTTACCTACCTATGTACGTCATAGATCCGCACCCAAATCAAATGTTAATAGGACTTCCACGGAATGATCAACTTTCATTATAAGTTCATAAACCTAATGGAACTTTTTCCGTTATTGGTTTGAAAAAAATTCCATAACGTACTGCAACATATTAAATTAATCTCACAAAAAATAATCACCACAAATCAAATGGCCAACGATAGATACAATTCCATTAATTCCCATCCAATTAAGTTTGAATTAGCAAAAGACAATGGAGTGAAAAAAATATAAACAAACTCTTTACCGTGTCCAACTTCAAGTCATACAAATTAGCACCCGTCAAACCAAGCGAAACCATAACTTCTGCGCGATGCAGCATCATATTTAACCAACACTTGTATCTCAATCTACAAAACTGAACATCATTATCACGTATACATCTGACGTTTGCCATCACTCTCGGTCTCGTCTCGTCATCATCGTGCGAAATTTGAAAACCCGTTTCACCTATCTCCTCTCTCACCATCGCCAGATGATGATAAACTAGCGATAAGCGCCCGATGGTCCAATTTTTCATATAAATTCGAATATGTCATCGTGATTCTTGACAGTAATGAATAAATATTTGCCAAGCAAACACAACTTGAAGTGAACACTAAAAGAGTAAAGCAAACAGAATAAAATAACTTTTGAACTTTGACATAACTTTCGTTGCATTTATTTGGAATAACATTTTTCGATTTTGGATTTCCTAAAACATACATTAACCGCAACAACAACAACAAAAACATGGGATCGTTATTTAAAGTGAGTGTAGTTCTCTTATATACATTTTACAAGAAGTGTTAAATATTTTAAAATTCAAAAAGCGTCAAGGATAATTTGTTTTCTTGTTAAACCATTCGTTTTTTTTTAATTCAGTGAATTGAAATTGTTTCTCATACATACATATACCATCAGAAAAATTAAAAATTCCGTCAGTGATTTGTTTTGCAAGTAAATTCTTTTTTTTTGTTTTGTCTACGCAAATAGATTCTCAATAGTTTGTTGTGTGTAAAATATCTAATACCTACTGAAGATGTAATAAAGCTTCAATGTCATCATAAATATATAATAAAGATGTTAACGCATGTGTATTGCTCAATTTATTTTCTAGTAGACTCATTAATGTTCTTGCTAATTGTTGAGACCTTAATTTCAAATCTGATTAATCTGAGGAATAAAAAGCGAACAACAAAAATAGTGTTTTGAAATCATGGAACTGTCTGAAATACAAAATTATTATAATTAGCACTTTTAGCATAGCTAGATCAATCGCAACAAAATACATCTGCGTTCCATAAATCTCTAACTACCCGTAAATGTTTCTTATCCTATCCTGTGGAAAAAAGCTAATGTATAAGAATATATTCAATTGTTTTTCTTACTTGCAGTCAAACGTCTTTATCTTTATATATAGAAATGAGCTGTTCGTTTGATACCTCAGAACTCATAAACTAACCATCCGATTGAGCTGATACTTACACAGTATTCTTTTTCTGATGTTTGAAGTGTTCGTACATCAAAAAATTTCAAGTTTTCCGCTAGATGGCGCTGGAACTCAAACATTTTTAAACTCACCGTACGATTAAGCTGAAACTTACACAATATATTCTTTGCGATTGTCAGGCTATCGCCCGTTTTCGTAAGAAATGTTTAGGGAATTACTTCTTTAATACATTGGAGGAGGCTGGCCTAGCAGGCCACAATCAAATTCTAAAATTTTGCAGGGAAATCAAATGTTTCGATGGAAGTGTTTCGGTTTAGGTGCAATCATACGATGGTCCCATTATGGTGCCTACCTAACCTAACTTACACAATATATATGTAATGAATTGAGAAATGTTCGTACATCAACAGTTCTCAAGTTTTCCGATAGATGGCGCGGGAACACGAACATTTCAAAACCATCCGATTGAGCTGAAACTTACAGAATATTTTTGTTATGAAGTGAGAAATACATATTTGTAAATCAAAAGTTTTCAAGTTTTCCGATAGGTGCCAATGAAAACCAAAATTTCAAAATTATTACTACAGCAATGCACGGTGACAGCTAACAGCTAACTTTTGATTTACGTGCACTTCTCGCTTCATAACAAATATAATATTGTCTAGGTTTCAGCTCAATCGGATGATAAGTTTTTGAGTTTCTAGGAGTTTATTGTTTGGACAGTTTTCTTAGATCCAAATAGAGTTGTCGGCATTTAACTCTCCACCAGAGTTTACTATTCACAAAAAGTCACTCGAAAAAATTTCATTACATTTATGACATAAACACTGTTTTCAATGCGTGTAGCGAAGCGCACCGGGTAACTACTAGTGTATTATAATGAGTGACTCATTTTTTATTATTCCCAGAGCATTAAAATTTTGTTTCCTTCCCAATTTTCTGACTGATTTGTCTTTTCTGATTCACTTTTGAGTTAGAATCGATATAATTTCCCATTTAACTTAAGCAGGGTGCAATTGACTTCAATATGCATACCTAACCTACTATACTTAAATATATTCGGCCCACTTTTGACACTTGTTTATTGACAGCCACACTTTTATTGCCTATTATTAGTTCTGTTCCCGTACCTGTTAAATCCTGTTCTCGTACGAAAATATTCGTAGAGAGTGTTAACACGAGAGTCAGAAATTTCCCCAAGCTACGTATTTTAGCCCAATAAATTTCTTTGGGCAGCATTATACCGACTGTCAAATTTTTCAAATGTCATAACAGACAGGCATTATAGGTCGGTTCCCGTACTTTCTGCATAAAAATTCATAGATTCTCAAAGTTCAAGGAGTGGGGGTAAGAATCTGTCAGAGAGAGGAAAAAGTGTGCAAAAGTACAGGAACGGATTTAACACAAAAAAATGGAAAATGTATGACATCTGACGGAATTGACAATTGGCTTAATGCTGTCCAAAGCAGCCCAAAGAAATAACTTGGGCTAAATTCAGTACCATGGGGAAATTTCTTACTCTCTGGTTAGCGCTCTCTTCTGTCGAAAGCTACGAAAAATCTTCGTACGGGAACTGATTTCGGCTGTTTTCGGCAGTTTTAGACAGAACGGGAACATACATACCTATTAGGTCTGTTTGGTAACTGTTAATTTAACGTAAAATTACTTACAACTGCCAAAAATCATGAGAAGAGAGAGCCAAATGAGAGTGTCAAAAAATGTCCCCTCTTGTGAAATCGTGCTACACATTTTTCATGGAGTGACCGAGGGAGATCTAACAAACAGGCATCTGACAATTTGTGAAATGTCAATCACTATTCGGTAGCGAAATAAAAGAAAATTAGTTTTTCGTGAAAATATTTAATAGTTAAAAAAGATGAAGAGAGGATTTTCCCCATTTTTCAAATTTGACATGTGTTTGATCACAACAAGCTACCAAACAGACCTATTTGTTTTATTGACATATCTACTATTTCCTAAAACTACTAAACCGTTATAATGCTTTCAACAAATCTCACCTTCGGGTGAGATCAACTCTTAGGAAAATATTCGTTGCACATTCAACAAACTTCCATTTTTAATATCTGCTTTGTGCCAAGCATAATGAAGATCAAATATGTAGTTATCATCGTTTTTCGTTGGTATTTGGCATTCCAAGTACCAAACACAACCGTTGCGCTGCTTGGCGACATTTCAATCTCAGATATTATCAGACAGCATCGTAAAACAAAAATCTCAGCATCTCCACATGACCTTCTTGAAGAAAAAAAAAAACGCTTAAAGTTGTTGAGCTTGTTCCATGATGTCAGTCGTATTATGGTTTTCCAAAGCAGATATGATGTAGGTACTCATTAAATCATAACCCTTACCCAAGATGATGCAACGCCACAAACCATAAATAAACTTAAATGCAAACTCTCTGTACTTGGAAGGGGGAAAATATTATTTTAAATGCTTCTCTGTAGTTCTCCACTGAACTGAACTGAACTTGAAAATCCATGGAAAAATATATGTGCCTACACACATTTGACACCCAAAACAAGTTTAAGGTGTTTTAGTTCAAGCTGTTAACTTAAACTAAACTGGATGAGTGTTTTTCGAGAGAAAAAAAAAAAACACTTTCGTTAGGTAGTTAAGATTGAATTCCGTTTTGGATTTGAATTGTTTGTAACTTCTTTTTTTTAAATATCGATGGATACAATTAAATTTAGAACCGGATCTACATACATATATTGAAAAGAAGTAAAAAATAAATTTGTTGACAGCTCTGCGCCGGCTTTCTTAATGTAAGCTTTGTATTTTAATTGATTAATTTCTTGATGAATTAAATAAATTAGATTGAATTTAAAGAAAAATATAATATTTTAACATCATTTGAAGTTTGAGCCTAAACAATTATGCAGAATACTTTATTTATGCAAGTTTAGGTATTTATAAAAACATAGTGGAAATAATATTAATTATCATAATCAAACTGGTTTTTCAGATTAATGTTAGAGATAAACGGCTGAAATATTTAAGCTAGTCATAAAATGAAGTTGATATAAATGTCAAAGTGCCAAATTAAAGTTTATAAAGTAATTTTTATTTTGTGAAAAAACTATACAATTATTCTTACGATTGTTTTGAAAGTAATCTATTATATGTATGTATGTTTGTTCGTACCATATGCGAAGGCGCATCGCTCATTCGATTGTGATGAAACTTTTGTGAGTTGTTGTGCGCATACCGGGGAACATCATAGGATAAAAAGGTGGCGCTGGAGTCAAGTAATTAACAACTTCTATATTTGTGGACCAAAATGACTCATATTCAAAATATATTTTGGTTTAGTGCCTTAAAAGAATATTAAAAAATATGGACCCGATAGGTGGGGCTGGAGTCAACATATTATAACTTCTATATTTATTGACCAACAGGACTCATATTTACAATTTGATGATTTAGCATCGGCTCACTTTAAGGTAGAGTGCTAAACGAAAGAGCAACGCATTTTCATTCTTGCGCAACATTGTAAAAATAATAAACGTTTGACAGCTTTTTCAAACAAAATCATCTTCAGGGATGATGTTGATAACTTTTAATCGTCAAAATTATCTAATTTGGGGTTCAGAAAACCCGCGAGTGATTGCTGAGAAACGAATGCATCCGCACTATGGAGGCATTATCAGTACCATTCTTCCTTGAAAATGCGTCTGGTCAGGAGGCGGTAACAGTTAATGGCACTCGCTATCGCCACATGGCCATTTGTTGATGGTCTAATTTTCCGTAAGATTCTTCGGTTTTTTTTTGAATTCTAAGGCTTATGCCAGCAAGCCCACGACCAACCACGCCTTGAAGGAGTAAATTACGCGCTGTATAAACAAAATTCAGACATCTTTATGCCAAAACAGTCATGGACAATTTCAACAAAAGCACAGCGAAACCGTGAAAGCCATTTATCATATAACCTTACACTATAATTTTTCTATATAATAAAAAATGAAATGCTTTTCGTCCTGTTGTCAAGTTATAAACAAATTCTATATTTATTGACCAAAATGATAAATATTCACAACTTATGTTGGTTTGGTGCCTCTCTTGGCACAATTACTTATTTACAATAACAAAATATTGACCCGATAGGTGACGCTGGAGTCAAGTTATTAACAATTTCTATAGTGTTGTTGTATTGGAGCAATGATTCGGTGGGACAATCATTATAGTATTAGTTTGTGATTCAGATAGACCGCGATTAAGACCAGCATATGGTATGAGTTCAATGCTTGCCTGAAAGTCTAACATCTTTGGCATTATGTACACCGAATTACCAACTGCCAACATTCAGAACAACTTTTGGATATAGGAAAAGGAACAGTACCACCACAAAATATATGAGGTATTCAGGTATTACATTTCCATAAAATGTTCGTGTCATAGTGTCATCTATAGGGAACAATCACTTAGTTCAGTTTACAAAGAAACTCTAGAAATGTTTACATTTTTTTTTAACTAAATGGAAATTGAAATTGAAAAACAGAAGAGCAGTGATTACTTCCTATCATACTTCTTCCTTTCTATTATACGATGAGTAACGTCTTGGGCGCGGGCAACAGGTAGTGATTAAATAAAAAAAACAAACATCACAATATCCGAATGTTGGATCACTAAAACAATATTTACAAGTTTCGATTGTATCTAATTAACAATGAATTCATTTATTATTAATTCTTTTCATCAATAAACAATTGCATGTATGTTTAAGTGCTTTTAATATACACGACTCAGTTTTCCCATTCAGTACCTATTCGTATGGTATACATTTATGATTTCAATTTTGATTAGAATGTCTTCAAATTTCCAAAGAAATATATTATATACAGTAAACCCTCGTATAATGCGGCACTTTCACAACGCGGATTCGCTATATCGCGATTTATGAATTGCGGTAAACCCTCCGGGTACGGAACGCGGTACTTCTAAAATGCGGTTTCGTTATAACGCGATTCCCAGTCTTTTCTAACGCGAAAAATGTGTGTCGCATTCCTGTATTTCGGGGAATTCCCTTTCAACACATTCACGTGTTTGACAGATACAAACGTATTAACATAAAACACAAACCAATGATTGGATTGGCTGCTAATTTGGAGAATTACTTCGCAGGTATTGACGAATTTCGGACGAGTATGGTTCTCTAGCTCCATATTCGTCCGCCCAGCAAACTAGTATAACGGATTTATTTTTTTAAATTAAAAATCATGTCCAATACCTATGTATGAAACATTAATTTAAATTTGCAATAAATATAACTTTCTTCTTTTTTAAATTGTTAGCATAATTATTTTTATCTTTTTTGTAGCATTGTCGTCTTAAAACTATAGTTCAGCAAGTTTTCTAAAAGCAATGTAACAAATTTAGTTCATTTTTTTTCTGTGGAGAACGTAACCCCAGTTTTAGTATGTGGCCCAAATATCGTGCTACGCGATTTTATGTAACGAGCTGTTTCTCGGGAACCTAACTACCGCGTTATACGAGTGTTTACTGTACTATATTTTTACCGCTATCATCGTTGAAGTTTCAAAAGCTGACATATCGTTTGTTATGTTATTATTGCGACTCGAAAATATTTTTACCCAGCCCGATGTTTAAGAAGTCCTAATCAAGTGCTGATGGTCTCATATGAAATTCATTGCACATACATAGCTTACACCTGTAAAGACTACATATATTTGGTATTCAAATTGAATACTCTAGTATGTACTGGCAAGTTTTGCATTGAATATGAACTTGTAGCTTGTCACTTAACAAAATGGTGTTCTTCTTATTTGGTGGTGTTGTTTTGCACCTAGCTAATTACAAATTATGTCTATTTATGTCAATGTCAAAAATATTGTCCATATTTGTATATGAATAAAATCTATAAAATGGCATTCCAAAGTTAGTTGAAATTCATATATCACGATGAGTGCTATGAACTACAATCATAGTCCAGTTATTAAGAGAAAGCTAACGATGAAAGTTTAGCCAAAATTATTTCACTGGGTTTCGCGATCAATGTCTACCTCTTTATAATGTTATGGATGTAGGTTTTTTTATATTCATCCTTCTGTGGTAGGTAACTAAAATTGACATCATTGCTTCATCGTTTATATTGAACAAAAGAAAACGAATATATATTATGGTTAATATTGTATACTATACACAAGCAATACATGCATGCATGACATGATACATTCTGAAATACTAATTTCATAAAATATCTGACAACTGCTGACTTTCGCCTCGAATAATAATTTATTTAATTTGTCTTCACGATGGAATAATATAATAGCATAATTAATTTTTTGATTTAATTGCCTGGCGTTGTATGTGAGCTCTTGCCACCTCAGTTAATAGGTGTCTACTTATTGATAGCTCTATTCATTTGATAGACAGATCTGTTGATATTTAAACATGGAATTTATGAACAACAACGAACCGCACCTCTTTAAATGGTGTCTGGCTAAGCATAGTAATGCTGGCATTCACAAATTGCCAAACATTTTTCATTAATCAATAATTAATAAATTAATTATGATTAGTTTTGACTGACGAATGACGATTAGTAAAACAGTTTATATTTAGGTTGGAAGAGATATCAAAAGTGTCAAGTTAACTTGTTTTTGTAATACGTCACATTATTTGTCATCCTGTGGAAGTCTTCTGGCTTGAATACACTTACCCCTGCTGTACATCTGTCGAAAATAAAATTATAACAATACCAGATGGATTTAGTGCTTCAGATCCGCTGGTTAATTATTTCTTTCAATTGACACCTTTTAATGAAATACCAAACGCTAACATCTCACATCAATTAAAGCAATAATAAATCATTTCCTAAGAGACGTCAAGTGGCGACAAATATCATCAAGTATTTCGCGACATTCAAGTTCTGCAACATGACACCTGTGAAAATGAATTTCAAATATTGACCAATTATTTTGGAATTTTTTTTGGCGCCTTTCCTAAAATTTTAAATGTAAACATATGTATATAGTATATGTAAATAAACATTGCAAGATAGGATTTTCCATTAGAATACGAGTATGTACAAGTACATAGGAAAACAAAATAATAATTGATTAACAAATCGGTTTCTTTCTGTATTTGGTTGAACTGATTTAAAATCATAAGAAGTATTTGAACCCTTACGGACCTCTACAGATATTTCTAGATTCTGGCTTCTTTGTATACGCGTTTGATATTTATAATTTCGAGTGTTAATCTTCCAAAACCCCTCTTGCATGCAGCATCATTGCGTTCATACTATTCAATAAGTTCGTAGTGGAAACTATCTGCAGCATCTGAATGTTTTTCTGAATGACAATTAGCAAACGTATGCTTATTTAAGTTTTATTAAGTTACCCTGAGAAATATTGAACCAACTAGTAGTAGTATTATCAGGATGTTGACAGTCTCATAAGTTGATTATTGACATTAACACTTTTACCTCATTTAACCATGGAATCTGAGACATACTCGTACATATGTTTTTCGTCTGTTTATCAGGTTTTGCAAATTGTTGATCAAGTTCAAATCTCTTCCCCACTTATTGATAAATCTTCCTCAATTATTAATTTGTATTAATGTTCCTCAGAGTTTCAGATATTGATATCACAATCTACATCGGCAGTCAGGCCGCGCTCTGAACACTAGAATCATAATTATATAGTTAAATCGGTAATTGTAGAATGTTGTCGCTCTGCGCTCAAAACCCTAAGCAGACATATCATGGTTAAATTATGTTGAGTATCAGGACACTCGGGTGTAGAAGGAAATTAACTCGCAGGTGAGCTAGCAGGAAAGGGGGGAAAGGGGGCACTGCATATAACCGAGATGGTGAACTTAGCACCACCATCATGTGGCATCAGGTCAAAAATAAAGAATACTATCAATAGTATGGCAGGCTATAGATGGTCAGGAATAGAGGGACATTAGGTGTCCAAGGCTCTTTGGCCGGCCTTAGATCACGAATAGACTAAGTAATATTTGGACTGAATAGGGCAAAGTGAAGAACTTTAATAGGAATACTTTCCAAACATTGTCTCCTGAGGAAGCATGCCAAAAGAATGGGATATTCTTGTTCGGACGAATGCAGATACACATATCATTTCTGAATATCATGCCATTGCTCGTTCGCGCAAAATGGTTTTAGGGAGTTACTTTTTTTGGTAAATTGGAAGAGGAACTGGTCACAATCACAATTTTAAAATTTTTCAGAGAAATCAAATGTTTAAATTAGAGGGAAGTGTTTCGGTTTAGGTACAATCAATAGATCGTTCCAGGGGATCGTGATGGGCTCAAACAAATGCAAACAAATGCCAATGACATTTCGATTATTGCCTAGAGCAGGGGTTCCCAATCTTTTTTATACTGCGACTCCCTTTACAGGCTGTTACCATTTTCCGACACGCTACTAAAAGAAGATACCTGCTTTTTGCTCTAGCAGACATTAAGATTACTTTATTTATTATTTAATTAAATGAAACTCCAAAGATTATAGAATTTTAATAACTGCTATTTATTAGAAAATATAATAGTGCGATCAATGAGAAGGATGAGCTTGCCTTTCTGAGCATAGCTTCTCCAATCGGGGCTTAAGTTTTGAAATCGCTACTCTCATTTCTTTTTCTAAATTGATTTGTGGCCTTAATTTCGAATTTTCACAAGTATGACGTAGCAAACGGTAAAAGGATCTTCAAATCTGTAGTACTGAGATGAGGATATTCTTCGGATACATTGCTCCAAAATTGAAATAGTTTGTCTTTGTTGAATTGTAGTTTAAGGCCCTTATCACAAGATAGTTCTAGCAGTTGTTCTTTCTCGACTATTGAAAGTTCTGATGGGGGTGGGGTCGATTGGAATTAATCCCTAATCCAGTCGTATTGATCCAGATTCTTTGGAAAATATTTATCAAAATGGGTGCCTATTGTCGATAAGTGATAGATTAATATCAATTGCAATTTCGGACTCAGATCTTAAACAGATTTTTCTTGCAGGAAGTCTTCCAAAACAGGAAAACAGTCAGTATTTCCTTGCTCCTCTTCTATTTTTCTTCCGTCTCGCGACGTACAGTTAGAGAACCCCTGGCCTAGAGAATTCATCAACAATGTAATTCAAAGCATACAGTCATAATAAAATTGATCATAAAAGTTATAAACTTGGCAAATAAGTTTATAACTTTCCAGCAACTTCACTGACTTGGGGATGTTTATTTTGATTTTGAAATAATAAGTAAACAAATGTTTTAAGTTATCAACAATCTGTGTTAATCAGACTTTTATAGTCACTTTAAGACTACCGATTCCATTTCCTTAAAATCTTCGTCTAAAAAGATACGCAACATTTTTACCGCATCACTCATAGAAACAGATTAGCAAATTTTATGATGCTTACCGGCTAACATTGAACAAATTTCTGCTGAACTTTAAACATAGGCTCTCCTAAAATTTGCATAGAATATTATACTTCAAAGTTGAACGGAACATCATCGTCTCAATCGACGTTGAGATTCACAAATGAATATTTAAGCCGAATGCCTATTGGAACCGGCATTTTCCATAGTCACTTCCCTTTTCGGCAAAATTTACGTAATGATTATATGATTTGATTTAGCTAACTAGTTTGTATCTTTGTTATTTTTTTTTTTCTGTTATAAAATTCTTAAATCGTTATATAAGAAACCAGGTTTTTATTCACGTTCACGGCTGATAATGAACTTAACCTTGACCTTAAATTGACGAAATCAATCACATCAAACCATTTGATAAGTTCTAAATAATTGTTTATCGTTAAACATGGTTAGCACAAGCTTCTTTAATACGCATGAATTGAATATAGGTGTAAGCTAAATATAGCTCGTCGACGGCAGATAAAAAGAGCTGCTAAACCTGACCAATTTAACTGGTCTGCGTCGCGCTTCTCCGTTGGGATTGCTCTATTATTGTATTTATCGCGTGATCAAATAAATTAAGTGTAAACAAACAATTAAATGTCAACGCTAATGCCAAGAACAAGTTAAGCCCAAGCAACACCCCACCGGATAATAAGATTTATTTTCAAAATTAATTATAAAAGTTGCATAGCATTGTTAGCATTTAGTTGATGTAATCGATACATCCATTCAGCCATCGAGTATTATTTAATACAAGTAATAATTCAAATTCGACACAACAGACTATAATCCTACAAAAGATCGCAGAGCAGAGCAGTACCGGTTTTCACTAATCTTTGGGTTAATTAATGATAATTTATCTGTTGAGTCTTGTTTTGGTTTTTTGTTGGTCGATTTTTTTGGAGCGTGTACTTAGATTAAGACCTTCGCAACGTATTTCCTATATATTTTGGTTAATTTTGCTAATTCAATTATGATTGCAATAAAACACTATTTTTTGTTGGTCTAATTAATTCTAACCAAATAGTTTTCTTTTCTTTCATTTTGCAGATTTTCGCCATTTGTATCCTGCCAATTGTCACCTGCCAATACCAATTCAGTCAACAGCAGCAACAACAGCAGCAGCAGCAGCAGCAAGTACAGCCGGAACAACATGACTTTTTAGATATCAAATCACCGGAGTTCTTTACATATACACCATCGCCACTGCAACAGCCCGATAGCCTACGCAGCCGTCCGTATTTTGACTTTTTGAGTACCCTTTACCGTCACGATCAGGGTAAGAATGCGCTATTCACCCAGTACCCCAAGTCAAAGCGGGAGGCTGTATTTATAGGCCAAGACCAAGCTTATGCCAGAATTAACAGTGACATCGTAGACCATCGTCAAAAGCGTGATGTAGAGCTGTCGCCTGTTTTAGCTGCCATTCAAGACGACTCGGTGGCCCCTAGTCAAGCTCGCATTGCCAAGCGTGCTGTAGTCTTTCGGCCACTCTTTGTGTATAGACAGCAACAAGTCAAGAAACAAAAGCTGCAAGAGCAAAGAAGACGTTACTAGTTTAGTTTGGCTGTCCTTAAAACGTACTCTGTGGTATCGATAGTGTAGCGCGAGGATGCGATTCATTTGTGTACAGTAGATTGTTTGTTGTCTCATTTTTGTTGTCATGGTTTTCTTTGTTTTGCAAGGAAACCCATTTACTCATCATTAATAGATATAAATAAGCGCGTATTTTATTTAAAAATAAAGGTAGTCCTACATAGTCTTATATCTAGATATATGTGCATACATATGTATGATATTGTATGTAAAAAAAAAACGAAACACAGGAATTTGTTTTTTTACTTTTTTGAAAACTATATAATTTTTATTTAACTTCATGACTTACTCGTAAATTAATTTAATGCAAACCAAATTATACATTTAAGAAAGAAAAAAACAAACGCAAATATTGTTATAATGTAAATAAAATTTAAAGCAAGAAAAGTGGTTTATAAATTAAAAAGCTGCTCAACATTTTTTTAAAAACTAAACCAGTTCAATATGTGAGTAAATCAAATTATGTTTTTTAAATAGTTTGCTTCAAGCCCGAGTTCATTGACCACTAAAAGACTTCAACTATATTTCACATGCAAACTGTCAAAACCTGAAAGCAGTTGCATGGCCAAGAATTTTTGAACAGCCGTACATACATGTGTGAGAACCCCAGTAACCATCAATTCTACATCGACTAACAAGGCATTAGATAAATCTGTTAATTAGTAATCTATCAATGATATTGATATTGCATTTGTGGACACATTAAACCTATAATATCTAGAAGTAGAGGCTCAATGTGAAACCGCTTCTGAACGTTCCGACGTTTGCGAAAAAACTGTCGAAGGGGCAGGGGAAACTTCGCTGGAGTACTTTTTGGAAACTGAAAATAAATGTTTAAACCTGCGGGCGGGGGATACTGTCGTCGGCAAATAACTGTATTGAATTAGATGTGGGTTACAGAAAGTCATTTATAAAGATAAGATAAGAGTCGGAAACAAAACTCGGCCCTGGGGACAGCAGTATTTATTTGGTGAATAGCAGGCATGAAACCTTCCAAGCCACTTGGCTATAATCTATCGAAGAAGAGATTAATCGCAGCCTGATTTCATCAAATGTCTTTGAAACATCAGGCGTAGCAATTTCGCACTGAAAAGACGAATTCCACGGCGGATCTATGAAAGTCATATTGCCGGTCATTGAAAAGCTTTCGTGATTCAAGATATTTCATAAGATGACACAATATGATGACGAACAAAAAGATTCGTATTTTTTGGGAACGGGCTAAATAAATGATTTTTGTTTTTTGCAGGCATACCCAAACTGAAGCACTCAGATTCGAACACTGGTCCATTATACTACCAGACAAAGAACCCTATTTAAATTGATGCTTTTTTTCGCCGTTCAGAGAAAGGCGAGTAGGGACTTAGCAAGGAGCTTAAGTTAGCCGGAGTTAACCTGCAATCTCATCCGGGCAAATGCAGGATCACATAGGAATTGTTCCACAGTGTCGTCGCCTTCTCCACAGGAGGCACAGAGAGGGATAACATTTAAACCAAGCACCTTCAAGTGTTTGGCAAAAGAACGCCAGAATGTCAGAATGCCAGAATGTGGCTAAGTGACAGCGGATTTTATTGAGGAAGACCTTAAGCATAACCTGGGTATAACAACAGACGCAAATATTTCACCTCTTCTACATATAATTTAATACATAATCCGCAGCTATTATGATAGCATACATTTCCGACGTATATTGTCCAAAGTAGCTTACTATCAAGGATTACTCCTAGGCTTGCTTGGAGAGTTATATTGTTGCGAATTTTATCACTGGATGTATCACCTTGGCAACTAAGATTTCCGGGAGTATCGTATACTAACTAGCAGGGCTGGCTTCGAAGATTTTGAAAAAGTCGCAAAAAAAGGGGATTTGCATAGAAAAAGGGGCAATACTAACCTGTCTACAAATGACACAAAAAAAACGCAAAACTAGTTAAATTCACATTTATTAAAATAATTGTATGTATCATAACGGACATATTATTTAATGGGTTGAACCCATAAATATAACAAAAAAATTCTTTCATCAGTCTTAAAAAATCTTACGAATAAAATAACTACATATGTGGACTTTTGGCTTTTATTTATTTGTGACCTTGTCTCTATATTTTTTTAGAAGCTCCCAATCTGGCACCCAATCTTCTAAATTTTGATCCGATAGTAAATTTAGAGCCGAATGTTTGGATTGGCAAGTACTCACTTTAAGAGCATTTGTGAGCTTGTTTTTCATGAGGCTTAATTTTGAAAAAAAATCTTTCCGCACTTGCACTGCTGTGCGGAAGTGTAAAAATTTGTGTCACAAAATTGAATAAATCTGGAAACATATACTCATCAAGATGATTTTTTAAATGACCAATTTTAAACCAAAATTGTTCAATGTTGACTATTTGAAATTATTTTTCAAACGACTTTTCTTTTGCTTTATGTTCTAAAACTTTCAGTTCCTCAACAACCTTTTCGGGTTCACTTATTAAATTATTAAATGCAAAAACAAGGTCAAAATATAAGATCTCTTCCCCTGACTTAATTACAAAAGGGTCTAAGAACTTTAACACAGATAATCGTTTATATTTTATATCTATACGTAAAATTATTTCAGTTAGTAACTAGACCAGCGGATCTATGAATGTTGAGATATTTGAGTACTATTACTAAAGTACGAGTGCGAAAGTGAGTTTGTCCCATGTATAGTTTTACGCTTTTAGGTACACTTGGCACAGATGGAGGGACAGCGCAATCTGGAAACGTAAAATTGGCTGGCAAATGATCTGCAGCAAGTAGATCGGCCTTATCTAAAAAGCAAACAACTGAAATGTTCTTTTAAATAAGCGTTGGGACTAACGACGAAGACTGCTTCTTAATCTTTGTTACGGATGTCCAGAAATTGGTACTTCCTTTGAAACGTTGTAGTAAATTTTGCTTAATTTTTGGGTAATTTCGGCTTGCTAATAGGTCCTTATCAACTCAAGTCGTCCCATGGGTTTTCTTTACGTGTTTTACATGTTTTGGAAATACAGAAACGCCATTCCAATGAAAATTGAGCTTGTGGTTATGTCAGAGTCATTAACAAGGAAATATAACGACTACCGTTCTTATGTGATTTTTCTTTAATTACTTACTTACTTTACTTACTTACTTAGGTGGCGCTACAGTTCGGGGTGAACCAAGGCCTCAACCATCAACCTCTTCCAGCTAGCCCGGTCCTTAGCTAGCCGTCCAATTCGTCGATGTTGGGTGTCCCTTTTTGTTGACAGCATATATTTTGTTTTGCCCTCGTCTACCGCTAAACCCACGAACGCACCGGTGACAGCTCGCTGTGTTCTACCAATGATGTCAATATCGTCGGCGTATGCAAGTAGTTGAACGGACTTTTGAAAGATCGTTCCTTGTGTGTTGGCTTGTGAGTTACGAACAATTCTTTCAAGTATGATGTTGAAGAAGTCGTATGACAGCGCGTCACCTTGTCTGAATCCTTTTTTGACATCGAAGGTCTCGGTGAGGTCATTACCGACCTTGATGGAGCAGCGAGCTTTCTCCATCGTCATCCTGCACAGATGGATGAGTTTGGCAGGGATGTCAAAACTAGACATGGCTCTATACAGTTCATCCCTCCATATGCTGTCATAGGCGGCCTTGAAATCGATGAACAGGTGGTGGGTATCGACTTGGACTTCTTGGGTTTTTTCCAGGATCTGTCTGAGTGTGAAAATTTGGTCTATGGTGGACTTTCCTGGCCTGAAACCGCACTGATAGGGGCCGATCAGGTTGTTGACGAAAGGCTTCAGG
Organism: Brachyopa scutellaris; assembly: GCA_949775065.1. NCBI lineage: Eukaryota > Metazoa > Arthropoda > Insecta > Diptera > Syrphidae > Brachyopa > Brachyopa scutellaris. The sequence continues at coordinate 29,294,304 of OX459115.1, read as the reverse complement.
CGTTCACACAGTATGGCAGAGAGGATCTTGTAGGCGATATTGAGGATACTGATGCCTCTGTAATTGGAGCAGTTGAGGGGGTCTCCTTTCTTGTGGACCGGACAGACGATGCTGAGATTCAATTCATCTGGCATACTTTCATCTGACCAAACCTTGGAGATGAGTTGGTTACTTGAAGTAATTTCTTTGGTTTTAAAAACTTCCACCCATTTTGAAAATGAATCAATAACTATGAGAAACTGAAAGTTGTTAATTGGACCAGCGAAATCCACATGAATTCTTGACCAAGGTGTATCGGTCGGCAGCCAGGGGAACAAAAACCCTTTTTTTGGACTAGGTTGACTAGTCTTACACGAAACACAACTCGATATTAAAGTTTCAATACATCGATCCAATTTAGGCCACCACACGTAGGAACGCGCTAAAGCTTTAGTCTTAACGATTCCTAAATGAGAACGATGTAACTCCCTTAACACCATATTACGTAATTTAGCGGGGACAATTACTCTGTAACCCCATAAGACACAGCCGTACTCGACCGAAAGTTCCCCTTCCCTGTTTCGAAAAGGACTGAAATCCTGGCCTTCTAACGATTTTAAACGATTCGTTTGAATTGCCTCGCTTAATCTGGATAAGATAGGGTCGCGCCTAGTTTCCTTTGCTATCACTTTAAAATTTAAGTTCAATTCATTATTGTTGTTAATATAATGAACATAACAACAATCTTTGTGATCTCCGTCCCACTCCTGTTGAGGCAATCTAGACAGATGGTCAGCTGGATTCATTGATCCTTTAATGTAGCGCATAGTATAATTGAAACCGGATAATAAAGGGTGATTTTTTAGCTGGTTTGGTTTTGGCAACACTGGTTTTGACAGCTGACGTGTGTTTAGTACCTTGTGTCACTGTCAAACAGCTTCAGTTTGGTTTGCAATTTAACCATGGATCGTCTTACAAATGAACAACGCTTGCAAATTATTGAATTTTACTATCAAAATTCGTGCTCGGTTCGAAATGTTCATCGCGCGCTGCTTCCATTTTATGATCGGCATTCTCGACCTTCTGAGCAGTCTATTCGGAAGATTGTGACCAAATTTCGCACCAAATTTACTTTGTTGGACATTAAACCACCAACACGTTTACGTACTGTGCGTAGTGAAGAAAATATTGCGGCCGTATCAGCTAGTGTGACAGAAGACCGCGAAATGTCGATTCGGCGCCGTTCCCAGCAGTTAGGCCTTTGTTACAGCACTACGTGGAAAATTTTGCGGAAGGATTTGGGCGTAAATCCTTTTAAGATACAGCTGGTGCAAGAACTAAAGCCAGCCGACCTACCACAACGGCGCAATTGCGAGGCGAGTTTGGTGAACAGTTAATTTCACGTTTCGGGCCGGTCAATTGGCCGCCTAGATCGTGCGATTTGACACCATTAGATTATTTTTTGTGGGGGTATGTCAAGGCTAATATCTATAGGGACAAGCCCGCTTCGATTGACTGGAAGCCAACATCCATGCATTCATTCGTGAGATACCGGCCGATATGTGTGAAAGAGTATGCCAAAATTGGACTCAGCGGATGGGCTACCTGAGACGCAGCCGCGGTCAACATTTGCATGAAATTATCTTTAAACATTAAATTGCAAGGTTCAAACTATCGATTCAAATAAATATTTCATTCATTTTTTCGAATTTTTTGTGTTTTTTTTTTTAAAAAAAGTTCTCAACCTCTTAAAAAATCACCCTTTATGAATGCCCATCTTTGCACCCGCGCCGCTGCCATAAGTGGCAAGCCTTTGCTTTCCCCAAAGATAGCTAAAAGTGGTTTGTGGTCCGACTCTAAAATAAAGTGGTTACCCAATAGATACTATCGAAGTTTAGTAACACTAAAAACTATAGCTAACGCCTCTTTTTGAATGGTGCTGTAGTTTTTCTCGGCCTTACTCAGCGCACGCGAAACAACCATATATATGTGACAAAATACCTGCTACAGCCACATTCGAAGCATCGGTTGTTAAAACTAGTTGCAGCCTAGGATCGAAATGAACCAACGTTTGGTCCGAAGTAACTTCACGTTTCAAAAGCTCATAAGCGTCTTGACATGGTTTTGTCCATTTAAATTTGACCTCCTTTCGAAGCAACTCATAAAACGGAGCCATCTTATGTGCGAAATTATCGATGAATTTTGAATAATAATTCAACATTCCAACAAAAGCTCTTAGTTCCGATACGTTTTGTGGTACGGGAGCTTCTAAAACAGCTGAAACTTTGTTTTTGTTCTTGCTCAACCCGTTTCGGTCAATAACAAACCCTAAGTAAGAGACCTTATCCTTAAAGAACTCACATTTGCCTGCGTTAAGCCGTAGACCTACCGATTTCAGTTTCGTCAACACTAGTTCTAGAGTTCTTGCATGCTCATGCCAATTTTTTCCCGTAATAATTATATCGTCTAAATAGTTAACTACATTAGGAATACCCCGTAAAACATTCTCAATGGTTTTCTGAAATATAGCCGCGGCAGGCTTGACACCAAACGGTAACCGCGTCATTTTGAAAATACCCATATGAGTACTCCAAGCACACAACAACTGAGAAGCTTCATCTAAAACTAATTGATTGTAAGCATTGGACAAGTCTAATTTCGAAAATAATTCTCCTTGTAACGACGAAAACAACTCGTCAATACGAGGTAAAGGGTATTTAGTATCCATAAGATACTTATTTATGGTAGATTTATAATCTCCGCAAATCCGAAGTTCACCATTAGGCTTGACTATGGGCACCAACGGCGTACCCCAGTCGGAATTATCGACTTGAACCAAAACCCCTTTTTCTACTAAATCGTTCAATTGGTTTTCAATCTTAGGTCGCCATGCCAACGGCACGGGTCGGGGCTTACAAAAGATGGGTTTAACACACTCGGTTAAATCTAACCTCACAGTGCTACCGGTGTAAGCACCTAAATCTTTTTTAAACACCTCACTAAATCGTTCCAAAATGCTTAGTACGTACGCGTCAATGTTTTCTATTGTATTAATTCGCGAGAGACCGATACCAAATAAAGACATAAAATCACGCCCCAAAATTGGTGGGCCACTAGTATTAGTAACAACTAACCTCACTTTTCGTACTTGGTCTCGAAATCCAATCGTTGCATAAAACTCGCCAACTACTTCGATACAATCCCCGTTGTACGTGCAGAATCTATCCAGGCACGGTTTTAACTTTGAGCCGTCACAATGCTTGCCGAATAATTTTTTAGGCACCAATGAACCAGCTGCACCAGTGTCCAAAACAAAATCAAGGAACACCTTGTTGACTTTCACCGTCAGCATAAATGGAGCATGTGGGATGTGAACAGACGCCTGGCCGAATACACTGTAAATAGAAAAATCAGAATCACTACCATTGTTACAATTATTGTTATTATCAAATTGAACACCACTAAGCTTTGATACATCTACTACATTTATCTGTTTACTGGCGCAGACGCTAGCCAAATGTCCAATTCGGTTGCATTTATGACACTTGCTATTTTTATATTTGCACTTGTCGCTCACGTGGTTCTTCCACCCGCAATGTGTGCATCTCGTTCTCGCCTTTTGCTTGTTGCTGCTATCTGGTGATTGCTTTCTGCTACCCACTGCTGCTGCCGTTGCCCATGTGCCGTTACCATTGCTGCCGTTTGTAGCTCCCCGTTGCCTTCTTTGCAGATAGTTAACCTCACTTTCTTGATAAGGATTTCTCTGTGCGAACACTTTTGCTTCTGCCGTTAAAGCCTTTTTTAACGCACTAGCCAAGGTTAAGTTTTCCTCTTCCTCGCACAATCGTTCGAAAATTTTTCCTTCACAGCCGATAACGAATTTGTTTAAAATGAAAGCGTCTAACTGTGCTCCAAACTTGCAGTCCATTGCCAACTTCTTTAAGCGGGCGTACCACGTGGAAACAGATTCGACTTCCAATTTCCTGGCCTCGAAAAATTTCCTTCGCTCACGGAAAATTATAATTGGGGGTGAATACTGTTGTTCCAATAACTGGCACAGATCGTCGTATTTCTTTGTCGACGGCAAAGCCGGATCGCACAATTCTCTTAACAAACCACATGCTTCCAAGCCGACTGTTTTCAGCAAAACTGAAGTTTTTACTCGATCGTCTTCACAGGCCAATTCCACAAAATGTGAATCCAGGACTTCTTTCCAGTTACGCCACTTGTCCATACCTGGCCTGAACTCTCGTACTGCCGTAGCCATCGAAACGTTTGCGAAACTGCTCTCGTTGTGGGTCATCCCTTTTCTTCTTTATATTTTAGTTTTAATTTTTAAAGTTTTTTTTTTTTTTTGTGTTTTTTTTTTTTTTTTATTTTACTTTACCCTCGTCGCCAATACGATGTTTTAGGTTTGAAGTCAGGAAACGAACTCTTTTATTTTCTTATTTCTTTTTCATTTACACTTCATACATATAAAGATTAACATTTGCTATAACTAAACTTAATTTACGCTAATGGTTAGCAGATGGCGCAATACCACACTCACTACCAAGTCATCTCCAGCTGCTTTAAATAGCTCTGCGGGTAGACCGTCAGATCCAGCAGCTTTGCTGGACTTTAGCTTGAATATTGCTATCCGCACTTCGTTTTGATCAGGTGGATGGGGGTTTTGGCTATCATCATCTAAATTGAACGGTACATTTTGCCAAACAGCGGAGTATTTGTCTTCGTCACCATTATACAGTCTGTAGTCTTTCCATATGCTCAGCACCGACTGCGTTTCCACTACGATATTTCCATCCGCGTCTCTACAGGTTTCTGTACAGGATTTGTTTTGCTTATTACCCTCTGGTAAAACTTCCGTACATTGTTCCTGGAGTATCATCTCTGAATATCCTCGAATGCACGCTTCTCGTGCTCTTTCTTTTTCCATCTTAGAAGCCGATGTTCTTCCCGTCTCTTCTGCTCATAGAGCATGCGAGCAGATCTAGTCCTTCTTTGCAGCGCCGCTTTATACGCTTGTTGTTTTTCCGCGTTAGCTAGTCTGCACTCTTCATCGAACCAGGGGTTTCGTGGAGGTGGACGTGTGAAACCCAGCACATCATTCGCGGCACTTATGAAGGCTTGCTGGCAGTGTTGCCACTGGTCTTCTGTACTAGCTTTTGCTGCGGTAGGCCTCGTAGCGAGAGATCGGGATATGCGTTCTCTGTAGGCTCTGGCGGTGTCTTGCGATTGTAGCTTTTCGACATTATACTTTCTCACAGTATTTCGTTGTTGTGGCGTTGTGGATATCCGCATTCGTACCTTGGCTACAACAAGGTAGTGGTCCGAGCCAATGTTGGCCGTCCGGAAGGTTTGGACATCCAGGATACTGGAGGCGTGTTGGGTTTCGATCGCAATGTGGTCGATTTGGTTGATAGTTAGTCGATCCGGAGACCGCCATATCCCCTTATGGATATTGAGATGAGGAAACCGAGTGCTTACTATACTGACACTTCGCCCCGCAGCAAAGTCAATTAGCCTTAGTCCGTTCTCGGACGTGGTGTCGTGTAGGCTTTGCCTTCCAACCGTCCTACCAAAGATGTCCTCTCTTCCTATCTTGGCGTTAAAATCGCCCAATACCAATGCCAATATTGTCATAAGATGCTCGCTCACGTGCCGAAAGCTCAAGACTTCTTGCCTAAGTCTGCCGCGTATGACAAATCCGCATCCGAATAAGCGCTGTCTATTTTCGTATAGCCATCACCGTAGTAGATGTCGCAGTTTCTCATTCTTGTTCTGCCTTCCCGGACAAGCTGGCTTCCACACGTGGTCAAAACAAAACTACGAGTCCGATACGGCTGAAATTATGACAGTAGCCGTCTAAGAGAATGTACTAGAAACTAGACGATAGTAAATCTCCCGCGATACTGGCACCATCGGGCGGTGAGGCTAAATACTTATCGGACCGCCCACGTATGTACATATTTGCCATGTTCCAAAGGAATGTCTTCTCAGAGTAGGTGTTACTAGTATCTATCTATTATGAAGGCCCCCAACTTAACCTCAATAACGCTAAGAGATGAAATAGTCAAAATCAGCAACATCTTACAAGTTCAGCTTATGATACAGTTCAGTTATTTTATTTGTAATACAGTCAAACTTCCCTATAGCGAATCCGAACGGGACCAGAAAATCACTTCGTTATATAGAAAATTCGTTATACAGAAACTAGGAATTTTTTTTTATCAACTTTTATTAGTAATCAAATCAGTAATTTTAGTTTGGATTATACTCTTCCATTTTTCTTCCTCAACAAAATCTTCTAATATACGTGGGCACCGTAGCGCAAGTAGTTAGTGCGTCGGACTACTGAGCCAGCGGTCTTGGGTTCGAATCCCGCCGCAAACACCTAAAAAGTTTTTTTCACAGTGCCTACCTCTTTCGAATGCCTGACAAGCATTCAAGAGTATCATCTGTCATGTAAAAGCTTCCCAACTCGCCGTTCGGAGACGGCAGAAAACTGTAGGTCCCTTCCATTCGTGCAAAAAATATAACGCGCACACACAAATGGTTGCGGGAAGTTAGGCTTGGTTCTACCTAGGACTGCTAAAGCCAAATATTTATTTTTATTTTATACATTTAGAGAATCAAACACATTAGTCGGTACGCCGTACGCTACTCCTCATCGCCAGAAATTTTCGAAGGCTGCGACACTCTCAATTTGTTCACTGAACACAGGCAACTGCTGCCAAAATTGATGCTGATCGCTGATGGGACTTTTTCCTTTTTTTCTGTTGTTACTTTTGGGGAATCCCCTAATTATGTATTACTTTTTTCTCGGTACAAAGTTTTATTAATGTGCGAAACAGAAAATTATTTGAAAAATTCGTTATATGGAGATAAACACGGGTTCGATTTCAAGCTACAAAATTTATTCGTTGTAGAGAAATTCGCTGTATGGAAATTCGTTATAAGGCGATCAAAACACACTAAAAGTAGAACGAAAAAGCTGCGTACTTGAAAAAAATTCGTAATGGGGAGAGCTTCGTTGTATAGAAGTTCGTTTTAGGGCAGTTCGACTGTATATGTACATAGCTACGTATACTGGTAACGCTCCATTTCCTACAGTTTATTAAAAAAATTTTGCATGTGACTGTAAAAAATTGAAGATACGTTTCTTAATATAACGCGTTAACATTGCATACTTTTAGATGTTTGTATGCAAATAGCGCTCGAACCATTTTCTTAAGCCACCACTATATTCTATTTTCATTTTGCTTTGAGGAACTGATGCTTTCCCCAGAAGAACTTCAGCAAACTTAAAGAGAAGTAATCATATCATTATTTTAGAAGCCATGATAGTTCTGTGCAAAAACTCCATATTTAGTGAATTCCGTTTGAATTGAAAGACAACAATAAAAATATTTGTTGAAAAAGAAACTAAATTATTTATTTGTAAAAATGTGGTGAACAATCTTACAATGGAATGCTTGCTAAAACGATTTAAATAACGCAATGAATTACACAATTATAGGCATACAGGTGAACTTAAGTAGTAGCATTTTTCAAATATTAATTTGGAACACTGTAAGTATTGTGAGGCACTTCGACTGCAGTGTCAGTGCCAGATGCTTATTTGACATCCTGATGATCTATGGCTACATAGGCCTCTTGATTGGCAGTTGGCACAGTGTAGTATTGGTATTGGCTGCTGACCTCTCCTTCTGGCAGAAGGCTTACGCTATAAATTGGTACAATCATTAATAAAAACAACTCAAACTGTATTTTGCACTTATTTACCTGTAACCATTGGAGTATGTTTGAGGAACATCTAGTGCATCCTTATAGGTGCTAACAATTGAGCTACTGAACTGTGCATTTGGCTGTACGACTTCGTAGTGACTTTCACTGACAGGAATTGAAATAATATCGACAACTTCTGTTTGAGGTACTGTTGCAGCAACTGAAGCCACGGTGGGCAATATAGCTGCAGCTGCAGCTGCGGGTAGGGTTGCTACTGCTGCGGGAATAGCTGCTACTGCTGCAGCTTTTTTCGAAGCCAGGCTCAAAACTTTAGTTGCTTTAGCTACTTTGAGTGCGGCTAGTGATTTTACAGCTCCAATCTTAAGTAATGCTGCCTTTTTTCCAAGAATAAATGGCAGTTTAGCGGCAGTTTTGATTGCTGCCCATTTCTTGAAAGCAGCTAATTTGATTTTTGCGGCAACGCTTTTAGCTATTCCAACTTTAGCAGCGACTAACGGAACTTTAACAGCAGCTACAGCTGCAGCTGCCTTCTTCGCATGAATGGGTGTTCCTTGGGATTGTTTAAGGTACACTGCAAGGACAATCTACACGGGAATAGGAAATTGTATTAATTTTATAAATTTTAAATATAATTCAAAAACCAATAAACACTTACCAGAAAGACTAAAGCAAACTTGCACTTGAACATCTTGGATAGGTGAGTGTTTACAAATTTTCTACGGTAATGTCGATAAGCAAAGAGACACAATGCAACTGATATCATTTTTAGCACTCATTCGAGTTTTTATAGAAAGAAAACAAAGTATGCAAAGTGCATTCCATTACTATTGGGCCTCAAACCTAATTGAAAACTAATGAAGTCTTGCGACAATACATAATTTACCTTTCGGCTAATTGAATTCATTATGTGAATCCTCAAATACCTCAATGCTGATGAGTAAGCCAATTATTTGTAAGTTTGGCCCTTTTTGATGTATGCCTTTTGTTTGAATGCGGAAACTAATGATTTCTCTTTTCCTTTTTGCACTTAGTGGGATCGAATTTGGCAGACTTTGAGAGAATTCATTTACTTATACATATGTAGATATAATATGTACATATGTAACAAATTAATCATGTCTACGGCGCTTCTGACCCGCCAGTTGCGGAGGGCACTGCGACCTATAAGATGTTTTGTACTGGTTTACGGGACCAGAAGAGGTTCCATTCTTTTGATGAAATTGAGGATCTCTCTGGTGGAGACTTTAAGAATTACCCCAAGAGTTCAAGTTTCTCAATGGAAATGTTGTCTTTTTAGGGCATATGATGCCATGCAGTCATATAGAATATGTTCCGTAGTTTCGTCGTCTTCTCTGCAGAGACGACATTCAGTTACCCGAATGAGACCTATTTTGTTTAGACTATATCGAAGATGGCAATGCACTATTAGAAATCCCACTAATCTCTTGATATCGTTCCTACGGCTCCATGTAAAATCGCCCAAAATGCAAAAATGTCACATTGCCCAACATTTTTGGGCGATTCAACACTATGACAAATCGCCCAAAAATTAAAAAATGTCAAAACGCCTAAGAAAGTGTCAGAACTCATGCTTTCGATCGCCCAAAAATCTTTGTGGGCGATTTAACATTTTTAATTTTTGGGCTATTTAGCATTATGTCAAATCGCCCAAAGTGCAACTACAGTAACGGTCACAGCAGAATGCTGTTTTTTCTTCATATTATGATTATGAAATGAAATATATGAAACATATGTATTACCTACATATATTAGCGCGTGAAGCGGAGTGGTTACCGTTTCGCACCGTGTTTCGCGCCACTTCTTCTCGCGGACCGGCGCGGCGCTTAAGCGACGCCGCGCCCCCAACCGCTCCCGCTCGTTTGTTTCCCCCTAGATTGTAAGTGGAGCCTGACTTTTTGTTTTAATATATCCATTTCTTCAATCCTTCATTTCGGATTAAAGCTCTTTTTCTTTTCATTACTTACTTCAGATCGGGCCATTACATTTCTCAGTTTTTAAAATACAATGGTGTACTTGGACGGATCCCCTATACTCATACATATGTTGGTTTTTATCGGATTCCGATAAAACGCCCATTTCTTCTTTGGGTGATTTGACATTTTTATTTTTTGGTCAATCTGTCATTTTGTTAAATCGCTCAAAAATGTTGGGCAATGTGACATTTTTCAGATTTGGGTGATTTGGTTTTGGGTGATATGACACAGATCCACCTTAAAAAAGCCGAAACACAAACTCGCCTGAAATCACTTTTTTGGGTGTTTTGACATTATGCCAAATCGCCCAAAACATAAAAATGTCTAATCGCCCATTTTTTTTTTTGGGCGATTTGACATTTTTTTTTATTTTTTGCATTTTGAGCGATTTGACACTGAGCCCCTTCCTACTTACTGAGGAGTATGTTTGTTATGGATTTATTATTGAAGGATTTAATGGCTCTCTTATAGCCTGACAAAGATCCTCCCAGTGGGAGATAGACATCTTGTTTCTCCAACTTTTGAGTTTTAAGTTTATAGCTGAGTGCGGACTATTGCAAAATTGCTTAGGACCGGTAAAGGAGTCAGCCGAACCTTTTTTTATTCTCAATGGTCGTGTGATTAATTTGATCCCGGCGCATTGCACTTGAGATACCAGACCACCATGTTGCCTCTTGTTCAATGAGCCATCCCGAGGCTGAGATGCTCTAACGACGCCAAGAAAATCAGGTGATCGAATTGATAGGATGTCATGCGCACAAAGTTCTGATATAATGTTGGCTCTTCTTGCCTCAATTCACGGTACAATTTTGCGCAAAACCACGCCACTTCCAAACGCTGCGCCGCTTCCGTTCTAATTGGCCGCCTTGGTCGTTGTCATCTCTGCTTTCGAAGACATAAATGGCCAATATTACAGTAATAATATTTTCGTCTGCGTCCATTTTATCAACTTTGGGACAACTTGTGTTCATATCGTGTGAACACCTTTCATACGCCGTATGAACATATGAGCATATGAAGCGAAAATTAACACATATGTATGTGACCATATCGTCTGAACGTAGCCTTAGCCATTTCATGAATAGGTCCCGAATAAAACATTTTTCGTTTGTACGAGTTAAGCGCCTGTCCCGATAAAGCGATTTCCCAATAAAGCAGAATCCACTGTTCACATATTTATGTAGGTATTTAATATTACAAAACATGTACCGACAGAGAAACTGAAAGAAAGAGTCCACAAATGCATTTAAGAGCTCACGTTTTAGATTATATGTGCAAATTGAAGAGAAACTCAACTAAATATGGTCCAGCGAAGGCCAGATACATATCAGGTGGTAGCTACACTGAAAACAAATTAATCAAGAACATGTATACAGAATGAAATATTGCATCATCTTTTCGATTTCTGCAATGCGTGTTGGTGCGGTGCCATCCTGACTCGGCAGTTAACCATAGTTGATTCATTATCGTCACAGTCGATATTTTCATGAATGAATTTTTCAATTATGATGATAATTATAAATTATTCTGCGTACAACGAATTATTCTGCTACCTTGGTCCAGCACAGATTTTTAGCCTCACAAAAAAAAATAATAATATAAATTTCGATTCTGATTATGACTTGTTATGAATTTTAATTTTCGGTATGTTTCGAAATGTCGCGTCGGATGTTGATTTAATTTTGACCAAGACACAATTTTCTTAATCGTTCTGACTTTCACGGTAAATAAGAATTAATTATAATCTCCATAAGAATAAGCGGTTTTGAATAATAGCCTAATCAGAATAGCGATAATGACAAGCGTCAGTCCAATGGCAATTATCTGTCCCAAAAGCTAGCGAGGTGAGATTCTAATCATCGAATAGCTCTAGCGTTGACCCACAACAGATACAGTTTGCCCGCGAAATTGTTTGTTTTTCAAGACTTTGTTTGTTTTGTTTTTCTAGCTAGGCTCTTTGGGGGTGCCAAACTTTCCAAATGGTAGCAATTCTTCATAAAAGTAACGAAGGTTATCGTGGGCTATGCGTGTCCAGAGCGTTAGGCGTCCTTTGTGCGTAACTTGTCAGTTCTACCACTGACATCGCGAAATCAATAATAATGCGATTAATTTGATATTTTGCTGCTCTGTTGTTTTTTCACAGTCCGGGATCAAATGTTTAACATTCGAGATGCATAACATCTTAATCAATAGCAGATTTGTTCTATTTTGCACCAGTGGGCTTGGTATAAAAGCAGTTGCATGCAGTTAATGTAATTTAGTACAGATTTGATCATCGATTTAATAGAAACTCTCAGAAAATGAATAACATTCTTGTGAGTAGTACAACTTGCAATTAGTCATCGAATTATTATCGAATTAATCACTATTTATAGATCTTTTGTGGGTGGTTGGCTTTGGCTGTTATTGTTCCAGCTTTCGCATATGGTGGTGATTACCAGAACTCTATTGGCACAGGAGGCCATGGTGGAGGTGCAGGTCAGGGAGGCTATGGAAGCCAAGGAGGTGGACAGGGAGTTCACAGCACTTTACCTGGATTTGGTGGAAATGGTCAAGGTACTCATGGAAGCCAAGGAGGATCCGGATTTGGAGGTGGTCAGGGTGGCTATGACAGCCAAAGAGGTGGTTTTGGAGGTGGTCAGGGTACCCATGGAAGCCAAGGTGGATCCGGATTTGGAGGAGGTCAGGGTGGCCATGAAAGCCAAAGAGGTGGCTTAGGAGGTGGTCAGGGTAGCCATGGAAGCCAAGGTGGATCCGGATTTGGAGGAGGTCAGGGTGGCCATGAAAGTCAAAGAGGTGGTTTAGGAGGTGGTCAGGGAGTCCACACCACTTTGCCTGGATTTGGTGGAAGTGGTCAAGGTTCCCATGGAAACCAAGGTGGATCCGGATTTGGAGGTGGTCAGGGTGGTCACAGTCGGACACAGTCGCACGGTTCCGGAGCAGGATTTAGGCCTGGCCATGGCAATGCATGTGGACCCGGTGGATGTGGAAGCAGTGGACACAACGCTGCTGGACACGGTGGCTATAAGACACATGGCTATTAATAGTTTTGTATAATTTTTTTGTAATTATGGATTTTGACTGACTTGCTACTATAAACATAAACTTTCTGAAAATTCATAAAGTGGACTTTTAATTTGTTTCCATATTTTTAATACAAACTGCCTTTAATAATAAAAATGTACATACAAACAAAACAGATAATACAGTAAAACCTCTCTAATAAGGACACTGATGGGACCGAATCTTTCCTGTCCCGATTAGGAGGTGTCCCAATTATGGAAGTTGGTATAAAAAATATAGAAAAATACAACTACTTATGAAAAAACTGCTATTTTCCAGCCAACTAATAAACCCCAAACAATCATTAAAAATCCTGAAAGAAATTCAACGCGTGCATACGATAAAGTTTAAAAAATGTATTGTATCGACACAAAAACATCTGCAACTGCACTGTACCCACTTCCTAATATTTAATGAAAATAAATAAAACGTTGCTCTGTTGTTTTTTGTCTCCGATATATGGAGTCACCTTTCTGTAAAAATACTACGGTTTGAGAATTTGTAGAATGAGATGCAGCTGCGAACATTTAGTAAATGGAATTTTACTGTCCTGATTAGAGAAGTCACAATTGCTTTTTTTCGAGTCTAGGGTCCCAATTGAGAGGTTCAGCTCGAATTGTCTCGATTAGAAAAGTCATATTTCCTGACCTCTTTAATAAAATGTCCCAATTCGGAGGTTTGGCTGAATTATGGAGGTTCTAGGAAAGTTAAATTGAGTGTCCCAATTGAGAGGTGTCCCGATTACAGAGGGTATAATGTATGAAAACTTTGAGAGTTGGCAAATGGGTTGTCCCGATTGGGAGGTCGTCCCGATTACGGAGTGTCCCAATTAGGAGGTTTTACTGTATTTATATTTGAGGTTTTTGCTCCTTATACTTTTATTAAACGTGAAAGTCACACTAAGATTTCTATTCTCCTTGTAATAAATGGGACGAAAGAGAGAGAAAGCTGTAAGATATACCTGTGTTCCTGTGTATGCTCAATGATTCCATTGATTCCGGTGTTCGGACTTCAGAGACGTCGCGTCGTGGAATTTGCTACAAGGCCACAGATTTATAGAGGAATAATTTATAATTCAATATTTGTTTTAATTTTTCCTATTTAACATACATATGTAATAATAATGAAAGGAATATCAGCTGTGAAATAAAAAAAAATGCAAAAGAAACTTTATGTTTAGTAAGATTATGTCTATTAAATCATCGTCGCTCATGAAACATAAACAACGGCGCGTTAAATATTTCGTAAGACATTATCCCTTGCCAAGCAAAAAATTAATACAAGTCAAGTTGATTACGAAAATTATCTCCCTAATATTGTTTAAATTTATATTTATGTATACGTCAATTCCGGAGCTTCATATGAATATACATATGTACCCAAGAGAACAAAATAAATAAAAATTCGAATTTCGTTGATAAGATTTACAAAAAACTATTGTATATCAAGAAGAAGAAGAATAAGAACCTAGAAGATACTATTTTTTGTATAAAAGCCACGTTTTGCAAAATTCATCATATAGTACAAGCTAGTTTGCACCCAAACATCACCTATAGTACAGTCTTATTACTTCTTAAAAAAAAACAAAACTCAAAATGAAATTTTTGGTAAACTGCAATTTTTAGTTTCGATTTAAGTTGTCAATTTTTAAATATGTATTTGTGAAATCTTTTTTAGGCAATTTTCGTTACCATCCTCCTTATCGCTCTTGCTGCTGCTCAAAGAGGACAACAAGGCGGTCATGGTGGACAACAAGGCTTTGGTCAACAAGGTGGACAACACGGTGGAGGTAGACAGGGTGGACAAAGTGGATTTGGTGGTGGCCAGCAAGGTCACGGACAACAAGGATTCGGTGGCGGTCGTGGACAGCAGGGTGGTGGTCATGGGCAACAAGGACATGGAGGACGACATTAATAATTGTTTGTGAGGTTCTCTAAGAGTCTTAAAAGATAACTTGAATCATGAAGTTAAAACAAATAAAACAAACCCAAATAGTTTAGAAAAATTGTGGATTTTATTTTTTGGTTGAATAGCGTTTCGGGATCCTGTGGTATTGAGAGAATTATTTCCAATTGATATTTATATTATTAGAATATTGGTATTAGTTCCTAGCCATGACTATAAATAAGTTTTTGAAATAAAAAACCAACAGAACATAAAATTTTATTGAAATCTCCGTAAATTACTTATACATATCGTCGGCCTTATGCGAAAACCACTACACTTTTTGGTGAAAATTACTTTTTATGAAGATGCCACTCACTCACTTAGAATCGAAGCTGTGCAGCGCAGATCTACTATCCGTTTTGCCTTATGTGGTCTCACTTGGGTCCGTCCACAAATACAGTTCTGTGTAGAAAAATTAAGACCATTAGGATAATTTTATAAAATATTGATTTTCAACTTTAACATATTTTTAATTCTTTTTCAAACTTAAAAAATGTAATTAGATCGTAGACTTATATTCGGCTGCATAAATTTAAAGTCCATTTTCAACTTAAGTGCGAAACCTTCATCTTGAAAAAATAAGAAAAAAAGTGAACAATCCTACTGGTCTTAATTTTTTACACAGGACTGTATACCTATCTACTCTCCTGCGAAGATCGGCTAAGATTGATTAAATTGCAAGCCCTTGCAAAACCTCGCGAAGAAGCTGACACACTCTTCGTGCAACAATTATCATTAATAGGTATGATGGATTCTTCGCACTTCTAGAAATGAATGATTTAGGATGCAATCCAGATATTCTCAATCGGAATGAGGTCTGGGCTGTAGGGAGGCCAGCTTAGCACACCAATACTATTTTCTTTAAAGTACTTTTTAACCGAAAAAATTCAAAAAATACTTAGCTACTTTTCAGTTATAGAAGTTGTAGCTTTTTAGCTATAAATTAATCTTTCATTTGCAAAACAAAAACAAGTTCATATTTAAAATTTTGGCTGTATGACAAAGAGCATTGTCCAGTTGAAAAATTAACCCGTAGATAGACTGCTGCATTGACTTTCGATTCTAAAGAGGCCATTCTACTGTCTCCATCTTCAGAGAAGCATCCCCAGACCATCACACTTTCAGTTTTGCATGCATCTGTAAAAGGCATTCAGAGCTCCTTTGGTTATCTTTGCACAAGAATCCTCCCATCTCCAACATGCAGCTAGAACTTGGATTTGTTGGAAAAGATGACATTGTTCCACATGTCTTGAATCCAAGTAAGATGGTTCTCAGCCGAAATTAATCGTTTTTCTCTGACTCTTATTGAAAGATCCGGCTTCAGTACTTGCTTGAGTGCTCTAAGTCCAGCTTTTATGACCCTTTTTCTCACTGAGCCTGCTGAAAATATTTTTCGTGAAGCTCAAAGTAAATCATTTTTAATGACCACTGAAGTCTTGAACCGATGCCGACGGCTTTGGAGCACAAGAAAATGATCTTTCACTGAGGTCGTCTTTTCTTGACCTCTCTGAGCCTTACCTTCTGCTGGTAGTCACAGTCTCGCGATATTTTTTAAACTCCATGGCACAGTTTATTGAGCAACATTAAATCTTTCAGAAATCTGACGAGTTGTAGAATATAGACGTGACAGACACAAAATACATTATTAGATTTGCATTCGGAACTGATTCCTAATTACATCATAATTACATCGACTTTTCTTCACTAATTGATCGATTTTTTCTACAAAATTTTTTGAACGGCACTGTATGTAATAATAACGAAGAAAACTCAGCTGTGAAATAAAGAACACACAAGAGAAACTCTTGCGGTTAGCAATATTATGTCTTTCAAATCTTCGTCGCTCAAGAAACATAGACAACGGCGCGTTAAATATTTCGTAAGACATTATCCCTTGCCAAGCAAAAAATTAATACAAGTCAAGTTGATTACGAAAATAATCTCCCTAATATTGTTTAAATTTATATTTATGTATACATCAATAAAATAAATAAAATTTCGAATTTCGTTGATAAGATTTACAAAAAACTATTTCAAGAGCATTAAACACTCACACCAATGTCAACAAGCCAATATTCTCTTACGTTCTGATTAAGAACCTAAAAGATACTATTTTCTGTATAAAAGCCGCGTTTTGCAAAATTCATCATTTAGTACAAGCTAGTTTGCACCCAAACATCACCTATAGTACAGTCTTATTACTTCTTAAAAAAACAAAACTCAAAATGAAATTCTTGGTAAATTTTTGATTTTGATTTATTCTCAAATTTTTAAATATTTGTGAAATCCTTTTTAGGCAATTTTCGTAACCATCCTCCTTATCGCTCTTGCCGCTGCACAGAGGGGACAACAAGGCGGTTATGGTGGACAACAAGGCTTTGGTCAACAAGGTGGACAGCACGGTGGTGGTAGACAGGGTGGACAAAGTGGATTTGGTGGTGGCCAGCAAGGTCACGGCCAGCAAGGTCACGGACAACAAGGATTCGGTAGTGGTCGTGGACAGCAAGGTGGTGGTCATGGGCAACAAGGGCATGGACAACGACATTATTAGGTTCTTTGAGAATCTTAAAAGATTAACTGAATCATGAAGTTAAAACAAATAAAACAAAACCAAATAGTTTAGAAAATTCGTGGATTTTATTTTTTGGTTGAATAGCGTTCTAGGATTCTGTGGTATTAAGAGAATTATTTCCAATTGATATTTGGTTTATTAGAAAATCGGTATAAGTTCCTAGCCATGACTATAAATCAGTTTCTAGCTACGAAATAAATAGACAAGAAAAGGAAAAATTTAAATAAATTCCTGCATATTAAAATAAAATCACGGATGAGTAACAAATATTTCGGACTACTATAGAGTCGTTTGGGGAAACAGTGCGTAGCGGGTAAGAGTACGCAGTGCCATTTTACCCATCTGTGAAAGAATCAGCAGAAATCGCTGAATGAAAAAATGTGTGCTTCACTAACCGCCAATGAAGAACAACTTCTACGAAAATTTTCCAATTAACAGTTCAAAGAAAAACAACAAGAAAAAAAAGCCGGAATTTGTTAAAAAAAAAACGTAAATTTTTTAAAGTGTGTCAGGAAAGCGTGGTAACTCGATACTCCGACATACTACTTATGCGGCATAAACAGTGTGTTTAATCTATGAAACAATTTTAGTGGGTTAAATTATTCATTCTTAGATTTTCAATACAATGAAAAAAAAAGTAGCGTCTAGGGAAAGAGTGCGCAGTATTTAATTTTTTATATGCTGATTAAAATACAATTAGGATAATAACAACCTTCTGTCGTAAGATGCAACGAGCACATCATAGTCGCAGATGGTAGGTTGTAGCTCTATCTTTCTGTGTTTGTTTTTCCTGAAAAATGCCTCGAATCTGTTAAAGACAAAGACAAAAGCAAATCTGCGAGGCTAGGGACCTAATTTCAAAAGGAAGCAGCCCATGGAAGGCTGCCGAAGCACAGCTTCAAACTGTTTAGTTTACGAAAACTGTGACTTTAAATGGTTGCGCACCTTAACCCATACCTCGGCGCACTCTTACCCTGACTTCGGGGCAAGAGTGCGCAACTTGACTTACTTTGGTTTCTTAATCGAAACATATCAACAATTAAAAAAAAAACATAACATTTTTTTGTATAAGTTTGTTCCTAAAATATAGAGCTACCAAATAATAGGCTCTTTTGTTTGTTATGTGTTGTAAATTTTCCAGAATTTAAGCCCGAAGTCCAAAATGCGGACTCTTACCCCGAACGACTATACATAAAATCGTTCCACCCTTCTTCCTCTTTAGTTACAGTTACAAGTTACGCCATATAATTTGAATAAGTTGCTTTATCAGTGCCAGTGACTTTAATCAAAATCCAAAGGTCTTGTCCAAAACTGAAAAACATCACACTTACTCGCTAAATCTGAGTTCTTAACTTTTAGAAAAGTGTTTAGTGCAATCTTAATTTGATATGTTACAAGAAATCGTGCAAATTTTAATTTACCTACTAGCTGTTATATCCGCTCCGCTGCGCATTCAAAAATATTCTCTTTGTTTGTAGATATGTGTATTTGTAATAAATTGTCTACTGAAAGGAGTCCTTGTCCTTGCACCTTAAAAGTTGGCATAAATCCTTGCTTCACAATTTGCTTAGCACCAAATGAAGTATTTTGAAAAGAATTATTATAGGATCGTATAGACTGAATGAATTGCTTGGATAAAGGATTTTCCATGGACTGTTAAAGAAAAATGTGACGCAGGTGGGTTAGCAATTTCTTCCAATCTAAGTTTTCCCGCTTTCTTAAATATTACAGTACGTACTTTACCGCCAAAACGTCAAAACATAAAACACATACAGGGGTGGCAAGCTAATTAGCACACCCATTGAAATTTTTCTTTCTGGCGACAAAATGCATTAAAAAAAGTTCATTAAAGCATTCCAACTACAAATATTTAGTTTTATTTGAATACATTATTATATTTTACGAAAAATAAAAAACAAAAATAGAAAATGTAGCTATAATTTCGAGAAAAAAAAGACAATGATCAAGAACAATGCTTTATGGACGTGTTATTATATGATGCAGCTGCTCTCTAAAATGATACTTTGAGAGTCTGAAAAACAGTGAGAACAACTTAAAAGTAATTTAAATGTGATTTTGGCTATTCAGATTTACTTAATAATTGATTGGGTATCCTTTCTGAACAACAACGGCAGCATATCTCCTGCTTAATGACGTTATTGGGTCAGCACAGACTTCAGGAGGAATTTTGTACCATTCTTCCCGAAAAGTGGTCTATAACGCGTTTGCCGTAGTTGGTTGTAATGCCATTACATGTCGTTTGAAGATGACCCATACATTTTCTATTGGATTGATATCCGGGCTTTGTGGGGCCAAGTCAGAACGGTAACATCGTATGCATCAAACCACTCCTTAACTGTGCGGGACGTATGGCATGGGGCATTGTCTTGCTGAAACACAATTTGCCGATGTGTTGCAAGTGGAAAATCATCAAAGAAATGTACCAAATTGTTGGCCAATATGCTCTGGTACATAAGCCCATCCATTTTTCGTTTAACTTGGACTATTGGCCCAACAGTATTCGCGGTAAAGCAGCACCATAACATCACGCTGCCACCTCCATACCTAACCGACTTCGTAGTGTACTTTGGGTCCAAATCCTTGTTGTGAGGATATCTTACGTAGGTTCTGTCATCGGTTTCATACAGATTAAATTTGGATTCATCACTCCAGATGACAGATTTCCCAAGAAACTGAGTATCGAAGATATGGCATTTTCCGAAATCCAGCCGTTGTCTTCGATTAGACTATGAAACCTTCGGTTTTTTGAGACTCTGGCATCCTCGAAGATTATTTTGCAAAAGTCGAGCTCTGACAGTCCTAGCTGATATATTCACACAGCAATTTCGGTGCATTTGAGCTCTTATTTCCATTAAAGTGGCGAAGGGGTGCCTAAGGGCATGTCTGACTATCGAACTATTCTCATGTTTTTTAGGTCTTTTTTGACCTGGATTGTTTCTGATTTGCAAAAATCCCACGTTAATGGTAATGCTTAAGTGCATTCTGTACTTTTTTTTAAGTGAAAAGCCGATTAATCTTGCAATTTCGGATATGTTCTGCTCTTTTTGGTGCAAATTCGGAATATGACTTCTATCTGCCTTAATTGAACTCTTTTTTTCCCATATTTATTCTCAAATCTTAAAAAAACAATGAACAACTGAGGGAGACTCGAAAAAAATTAGGTCTGATCACAGAATTGGAATTTTTTCAGTAAAAACTTACTTGAATGCTTGGGTGTGCTAATTAAAATGCCACAGTAAAACACAAACACTTACGGTAAATCTTATATAACACGGAATCGTATTGCAAAACGATATATTTTTTTCTCGATTAAGTTTTGTCATTGATGTACGTATTAAACTCTTAAGCATTTGTTCGCTTATAAGTGAAAGAAATTGCAGAAAAAAACATAAGTTTGAATTTTCATTGGGGTGTGCTAATTAGCTTGCCAGCGCTGTATATCTGTATCTGTTGCAAGCCCTGCATTTACTTATTATAAAAAAAATGCATTCTTTATCCAGCTATTGAATTAGAGATGATCGAACAATAACAATACATACATACATGTACCGCATACACGCATGGGAAGCGCTCCTCCGAGAAGGTATTTGGAAGCAATGAATTTTTAGGAAAACATTCTATGCGATGTATAAGTGATGCATTGAGAAGCAATCACTGAGATGTGCTTCCGAAAAAATATTTTTAAAAGTGTGGATTGCTTCCCTCTGCGGACCTGCTAATGTAAAAAGGATATGGAAGAGGATACGGAGTGTCATGCCTTCTAACCTTCCAAGGAATCGCTTCAGCATGCATGATTGTATGCTTCCATTTCCCGCTGGGTTATCTCACAGAAAATGTACAGAGAAGATATACTTGTATGTATATCAAAATCTTTGTTGTGAAATAATCTAAACAAATTTGTAAATTTTATTTTAAAACGTTATTTGAGAACTAAGATAGAGCGAGATAAATGCCCAAAAGTAAAATATAAACTTTTCTTTTTCACATTTAGAAGTTTTTTTATTGAAATATGTATATTGATTTTTTTTGATCCATTTTATAGATTTAATACAACCAGAATCGATTGCAAAAAAACGCATTCAAATCCGTTCAGTAGTTTTTTTTGTTTTTGCGTACTACATACATACTTTGCATACTTTTTTTAGACTTAATTTTATAAAAGTAGCGATTTATCCATCTGTCTCGAAAGCTGCAGTACGTACAAATGTATGTTTGTGTTATCAATGGACTCTGGCCAAATGCCAGCAGGTTGTATTCAAAACTCTGATGTGATTTTCGTTTTAGAAAGTTAATCAAGCGTTCTTGATGACTATTATAAAAGGCTTAAACGTGTCTGCAGGCACTCATTCACATAAATTTCGGCATTTATTGAGTCAGTAGTGGTGAATGTTTGGCTTCTGAGCCCTCAAGAACAAATTGCTTGCCAAACCAGGTATTTTTTTTTTGGAAATTTTGCTTTTGGTTGGGCTCGAAACCTTACTTTAAATCTTCCCCTACTTTGGACAGTACAAAATGCCTGCGCTGGAAGGTGTTCAAAATCAGCAAAAACATATGTTTCATTATCCATTACGGTGCATGGAAATTTGGTCAAACATATTGATTAGGTTTGCCCGTTGTTTTGCATCCAATTTTTTTTGCGGTCCGATCTAGAACTTTTTGGACTTTGTTTTCAAGCTCGTAAATTTTTTCACTTTGTGAACTTAAAAATTCGAACGAAGTAGACTGCTAAATTCGCCAAATTTCGGTCAGAAATGTTCGGATTTGCCTTTTAATCTTGTCCTTTAGCTTAAAATTGAATTGATGCAGTTTTATTGGCATAGGTATACCTTACCTTATTTCTGAGATCACCTTAAAGGAAGAAGTTCAAGTGTATCACATTGCATGATCAATTGACACCGCTATTTCGCGTCGCGTGAACGTTTCGTGCAATAAAGTTATTGTTGAATTGGTTGTTTGGCATTTGGCATCGTCTCTCATGGTGAGGTATACCTTTTATGTGTGCATTCATTAAAATTACGATGAAGAGACAAACATGAGCAGCACCCTTTTAAAATGAAAAACCAACAGAATATAAAATTTGATTGACATCTTCATGAATTACTTACGAAAACGTCTTTAGTTTTCGGTAAAAATGATATTTTAATGCCATCTTATAGGAAATCTGCAAGCGCATCAGTACAGAAAAACTCGTACGTCTCTTAATTAGCTAATATTAAATTTTATATAACTCGTAACTCCACTGCAGCTCAAGCTCAGTAGAACATTCTTCGTTACGAGTAACGTGGTTTTCTTATGAAGCCGACGATATGTAAAATGTACATCATGTAGGTACATCTTGTCAATTTTGAGATAAATAAATTTGGACGAACATACGAATATTAAAGTATGTATATTCGCTTGTCTGGGTTTTGGAGTACAATAGAAAATGAATGAACTAACCAAGAACTAATGAAAAGTGCCACTCTTATCTTTGGTGAACTCAAAACATCTTTGAATCAAAAAATGCATTGAAGCTTAAATCTCACTATCAAGGAAAAAATGAAGGTAAATAAATCAAACAAGCTCGTAGACATAAAAAAATCCACAGCAAGCACATCTTAAGTGCAGGAAGGTCATTGTCAAGCTGTTGAAACGTTCAAAACTGATTAGAAAATTATGTGCAATACAACAATAAAAATTATTTGTTTTGAAATACCTGCATAATATGTCTAAAAAAAATAAATGGTCTCATTCACGATGTGTCCGTATTTCGGTCTTCATTCGCAGAATTGTTTATTGTTGCAACAACCATATGAAGGTCAAATTATATTTATCAGCAGGAGTCTTTGTATAAAAGTGGAATAAGGTTTTTTTTAGCAAGGCAGTTGAAAATCATCATTCACAGTCTTTGCACATCACTCTAAGACTAAGAAATTATATAATGGCAAAATTATTATTGGTAATTGTTGGGTTTTTATAAATAAAATAAATAAAATAACCGATTCTGTTTTCAATAAAGATTGTCTTCGCTGCGCTCTTGGTGTGCGCTCTTGCGTTACCAAATGGCTTTCGCAGTGACGGAACGCCAGTTGGATATCCCCTTGAAACTGATCCAGATGGCCAACGAAGAATTGGTGGACATGTACTGCCAAGGACTGGTGTACATGGGCAGCAGGAACATCAGCCTGGGGTTGGACATAACCAACATGGACGACATTATTGATTTAAAATAAAATTGCAAAAGTCATAAACTTTTTGGGCATTATGTTGATGTAAAAAAGTGTTTTTTTTTTTAAGTGAAGGTCTAAGCTTTAAATTCTTGCTTAGGTTGTATACCTACTTTCTTCGTTAGAATAAGGTGAATGTGTCTACGTAACTTAAACACTCTAGTATTGGTACAACATGCAACGGATACTCGAGTATTGTGATTGAACTCATAGCATAACTCTATATATTTTTGAAGTGGAACTTCTTTAGCCGCGGTAGAATCAGACGAAAAAGTGAAACGCTTCCGCTTCTCCAACTTCAACAGGCAGTAAAATAAACTCTAAAAAAAAAATACACATACATATCGAGCCACAAAATATCAAAAGTACAAGCAAGCGACGAAAAGAACAACAAAACAAGCGAAGAAAATAAAACTCTTATTTTCATTTTTTCAACCCCACCATGCAAACATTGGGCCACCGCACACGAGATGATTTTTGCCGGCAGAAAATTGGTTTTGTAGGTGAAGTAAGGCGGTAAGAATCGACTTAAAATCTTCTACCGAGTTTGAGCATTCAAAATATTTTGCTCCGAAAAAATACTACCACAGTGAAAAGGGCTTTATGTATAAGTATACAATTTCTTCTGCCGGTATTTCATACAAAAATTTTATATGAGATGCGACTTTTTGGGTTTGTATATTCTTTGGTTTTATTCCTAAAGATATGAAGAATAAATAACGGCGTTTTTAATTCAAACCTTAAAATTCAGCTTGCAATACACTTTTGAATATTTCGATAATACACATTGCAATACACATTGCAATACCAGTGCAATGCACCTTTGAATTTTTGAAGGGAAAATTTGCCTGGGTCAGACGAAAAGTGAAACGCTTCTCCTTCTCCAACTTCAATAGGCAGTAAAATCTATACATAGTATAAAAGAAAGTCCCCAAAATGTGGCTAATCTCGAGAACCACTCAACGGATTTAGATGCGGTTTCCACTTTTGGAAATAGTGGGTATATTCTGAGTACTCTTTTACTTATAGGAACTGAGAATTCGAGATCGAAGTGGAAGAAAATCAAATTTTCTGTCATTACTCAGAACTAACTCAACAATGCTTTATTGGATTTAAAACAAGTTTCATTTCTAACGCGCGAAAGTCTCACTTTTATAATCTCACAATTATAATGGCCTCACATTTTCACTTCTTATGCATTTAAACTGGACTGAAACTCTCTTTCCCGCTTTCAAAGATGTTTGGATGTTTGTTGATTTTTAGAATTCTGCAAAATTTCATTTTTCAGACTTAAGGCGCCTAGTGACAAACAACAGAAACAGCGTTGCTCGCTCATCTACAAAAACCTGGAACAGATCTTCAGGCTGACGAGAAAAACATGGCTACCTCAGTTTATCTATAATTTTTTCCTCTTCGCCGACTGAAACCTTTTTTTTCCATTTCTCCCTCTTGTCAACGCAAAATGAAACCAAATAGCCAATTACGGAACAACTTTAAATTCAGAAACAAAAATCATGGCTACTACGATAATATTGGCACTTCTGTTGCTGGCAGAAACAGAAAGAACTCATCTTGACTTGTTTCTGTTCTGTCCCCAGACCGCATTTTTCTGTCGCTAAATTCTGTTGCTACAAAAAAAAAATATTCTGTTGCTAATTCTGTTTCAGTTGCAAATGTATGGGATTCTGCTTCTGTTCCTGTTTCTAATGTTTGTCACTAGGCACCTTAACACAAATTCCAGCAAATACATACCTTGGTATACTATATATCATTAATACTTTTACTAAGGTACCTAACTGTGGTGTAGTGGTTAGTGCGTTGGACTACTACGCAATGCTGCCCAGGTTCAATCCCAGCCCGGGTCCAACACCTAAAAGTTTTTTCACCGTGCCACCTCTTTTGAATGCCTGACAAGCAATCAAAGTGTATAATTTGTCAACGAGCTTTTCAACTCGCTGTTCGGAGTCGGCAAACAACTGTATGTCTCCTCCATTCGTGCAAAAATATAACAAGCACACACAAATGGTTGCGAGAAGCAGGCTCAGATTCACCTCGAGCTGTAGCGCCATCTAAAGTTAAGTAATGCTTATTGATCAATGACAATTATGTGTGAAAGATAATATCAGCTAAATGGTAACCACGGCATCGGCGGCATTATATCAATTCATTTGTCAGAATTTAGGATGACATCCTGGTATAATTGCTCCTCTATTCCATCAATATGCCTTATTATCTTGTCCTTAAGCTATCAATTTTTTTCTTTTTTTTTATAATCTACACACGCTAAAGGGGATATAAATACCCTTATAATGTTTACACACAGCGCGAGCACATGAAGGACAAGAACGAGAGACATACAGATCGACGTAGTGATAGGAAACTCAGATGGTAGGTTTCAACTTACTCAATGGGTGGTGCCCAGTATAACTGGAGAGATTATTGAAAGTTATGCCATTGCTTATGATTCACAGAAGTTTTTTTTCCAGATGTTTCCTATTATTAGTTGGTGCGATCAATTTCTTCAGCCATACCACCATCCTACTGCCAGTGTTATGCCTTCGCAGTAAGTTTTTGGTATTAGCTTCTGAAACTGATTAACTTATTTTTATTTCGTGAGAAATAAATGTTTCGGACATCTGGATTTGAACCGTGAACCTTCAGCGTGATAAGCGACGACGACTACCACTACGCCACGGCCACCCACCTGATGCTGGTTTATTGGCATAGACCTTACTTTTGATATAACCTTAAAGAAATAAGCCCCAGTGGCCAATTGACATCGATGTATTGGTTGTGTGGCATGTGGCACTGTCTCTCATGGTGAGATACCTATTGGCCTATCCTTTATGTATGAATGTATTTATTAACAAATCGATGGAAGAACAACATCTTTTTTTTTTAATTTAATTTAATTTATTATTGAAAACATTCATGGTACAAAAAGATGAGTCTTATAATAACTTGTACATGCTTTTTTGTGGTTTTGTGCTTAAAAGTAACATAGTATTTAATTAAATTCAAAAGTAAATAAAACAATAATATACAATTTATTTGAATAAGGGATAGATAAACAGCAAAGTAGTATGAACAAAAAAGAAGAAAAAGTAAGAGAGATAGAAGGACGTCAATGCATTAGAAATTCTCTGCGTAGTGTTCAAAAACATTTTTAGCGTACGTGCTGGCATCATATGAACGCCTTATGTGCAGGGGTAGCATATTCCAAAGTTTAACCGCATATACAAAAAATTGTCGTGAGGTAGTCAAATATTTATATCTTGGTGTAATTAATTGTAAAGATCTTTGGGTTCTCGCCATTTTGGTTTTATCAAATAAGTATTCCGGCGTTTTGGTGGTAATAATTTTATGCAGGAAGAGAATAGTTCGATATTTCAGTAGAGCAGTTAGTGAACAGCCGGTAATTTTTATGGCATAGCCGGAAATATGCTCATGCCTGTTTATGTCGAGAATGTATCTTGCACAACTATTGTATCTTATTGAAATTAAAAACAAACAGAACATAAAATTTGATTGAAATCTCCATAAATTACTTGTACATACATATCGTCGGCCTTACACGAAAACCACTCCACTTTTTGGTGAAAATGACTTTTTATGAAGATGCCTGCTAAGTTTGTTCACCATTTCACGCCACTCACTCTCTTAGAATCGAAGCTGTGCAGCTCAGATTTATCCATTTTGTCTTACGCGGTCGACAATTATATCTTACCCTCCCGCGAATGTCGTGAAGAATCTGACATATTCTTCGTGTAACAATTATTATTAATAGGTACGATTGATTCCCCGCACTCCTAGAAATCATTTCCCTTCACACCAACCCACGTACATAATCTTAGCTCTGTATCGCTCTTTCGTGTTCCTCACCACGGCACCAACTTCGACCATTTCGACCCAATTTACAGAATGTTACGTGTTGCCAACAACGCACAGAGCACCCTTGACTTTCATTATATGGATATCCCCCCCTAGAAATTCTTTCTACACCTCTTCGTCTTAAGTGCTAGTTTAAGTTTCCCTCTCCTCTTCATAACCTCTTCCCTTAGAAATTAGTTTAAATTTCTTATGCCCGGTTTCACAGTGGGAGCTCAAGTCGTAGCTCAGCTAAGTAAAACGCAAAGCTTAAGTTTTGGCTTAAGTTTTTCGGGTCTCACAGTCATTTAAAATGATTGGCTTAGCTAAGTCACAGATTTAATGTCATTGTGAACTATTTATGAAAAAACTGATTATAAACTGATTAAATATCAAACTAAATTTGATTTTCATTTCCGTGTCAAGTGATTTAAAAAAAAAAAACAATAAGAATCTGGAGAAAATAAGAAGAAGCATACAATATTTCCAGGAAAAAAAAATTCAAATATACGTTTGTAGGTACATAATATGTACATATGTATGTATTCAAATATCCTTGGTATGGTTCTTAATTTACCATCGTTGAGTACCAAAGTAAATAAAATCAATCCAAAAGAATCAAAAATAATGCAAAAACAATGCAAAGAGTGCAAAAGAATACAAGAGAGTGCAAAATAATGCAAATGAATGCAGAAGAATCCAAAGCATTCAATTAAAGTCATAAGTGATTGCATTCAATTGAATGGTGGAAAAAAAGAATGCAATCTTCTGATTGCTTCATGAATGGTGATTATATTCTTTTTTTTTTTTTAAGTCTCAACATGAAGTGAATGAATGCAATCAAAAAAATGAATTCATGGAATGCTTTTGAAAGAATGCATTTCACAATGATTGCATTCTTCTACAACTCTGCCACCGGTTGAATAAAACCTCAGTGCTATCAGAAGCATGCACTCTGGAGTAGTGCCTATATGCAAAAAAATGTATTTAAAAAAACAACAAATTTGTATAATATATTTTTTGTTTTGTTACCGTTAGTTCAACGTTAGACTCTTTTTGGTCCAGGACACAAATCGCAAATTGCTTTGACATTCGAAATCCTGTGAAGAAATCAACTTCATCCCACCGATGTCGAATATTTGTTTCCCTTCTCACGTGAACCACAAAATTATTAAATAATTTTCAGAATCACTTATACTTAGGTATTGTCTTGGTCTGAATGTATTTCCATATTGAAATACAATAATAATTAATAAAAAAGAATGTCATCCAAATCATAAATAAAAAAATAAATAAATAAATAAGCCAATACTTAAGCTACTAAAATCGGGGGCTTAAGTTATATCAGTACTTAAGTGGGGTTTAGCTCTTAAGCCAGCATTTTGAAACATCAAAATGATTTAAGTCGTAGCATAAGCTCCAATTGAGGCTTAAGCTCTCACTGTGAAATCGGGCATTAATGTTAGTTTAAAGTCTTAGTTTAAGTTTCTTAGTTAGTTTAAGTCGTCTTTGCTTGTATTAATTAAATAAATTAATTAATCCCCTCTTTGTTCCCGGACATATAAATTGTTTCAGATATTGCTATGTTTGTTTCAAATTCTTATAAAACCTGCGTTAAGAATGGTAAATGTAAGTTTAAATGTTTTTTATTAAGTTTTGTAAGCTCTTTATTGTTGTTTAAAAAATCGGTTACTGCACGTTATCAGTAGATAACTAAGTAAATCACAGACGAAAATTGTATTTTTTTTTCAATAACTATTATTTAAAATATTGTGATACAAAGAAAAAAAAATTGTTTTATCATTTGAACAAAAATCTAATTTTTTTCGTTAATTGTTCACCGAACAAATAAATCACTCCGAATTTATTAATTTCGACGCATTCACAACTGATCGAGACGTTTTATTTTATCGTTTAAGAATGAATTTCAGTTCCTAGAAATCAACTTGGTTTCATCACAAAACCAATAGGAAAAAAGTGAAAATGTATTTAGTATGTGATTTCAAAGTGAAACCAATAGGAAACAAAGGGTTAAAGGACATTTAGGTATACTGGTCGTCAAATGGACTAGTGGCTACAGCTTAGAGTGCGATGTATGATGTATGAATGAACCAACAGCTAAAGAAAGGTGCCAGCCTTATCGTTGCTGAACTCAGAACTTCTTTGAATCAAAAATATGTATATGTATATTGAAGCCTAGATCTCACTATCAAATTTTAACACATTTTAACACAAGTAAATAAATAAAACAAATTCGTAAACATAAAAAAAACAATCAACGGCATAGAACCTCTTAAGTGTAGGTCATTGTCAGGCTTTTGAAACGTTGAATCCAAAACTGATAACAAAATTATGTGCGATTACAACAATAGAAATTGTTTGTTATGAAATTCCTGGAAAATATGTGTAAAAAAAAGAAATGGTCTCGGTTCCGCTGTGCCCGAGTTCCAGTGTTCGTTCGCAGAATTGTTTATTGTTGCAACAACCGTATGAAGTTCAAATTATATTTATCAGCTTGAGTCTTTGTATAAAAGTGGAATAAGGTTCTTTTAGCAGAGCAGTACAAAATCACCATTCAAAGTCTTTGCACATCACTCTAAGACTAACAAATTATAATTATAATGGCAAAATTATTGGTAATTATTACGTTTTTATTTTTCTTTGCTTTGCTAAACAAATAAAATAACGGTTTCTGTTTTTAAAAAAGATTGTCTTCGCTGCGTTCTTGGTGTGCGCTCTTGCGTTACCAGATGGCTTTGGTAATGGAGGATACGGCGGTGGTCAATTGGGACACGGTGGACATGGTCAACAAGGCTACGGATTGAACCAACATAGTGGACATGGTAATTTAGGATATGATGGCCATGGACAACAAGGATATGGTGGTGGACACGGACAGTCAGGCTTTGGTGGACATGGACAGCAAGGTTATGGTGGACATGGGCAGCAGGGTCATCATGGTGCATCTGGACATAACCAACATGGTGGCGGACATGGGCGACATTATTGATTTATAATAAAATTGCAAAAATAATAAGCTATGTGAGCATAATGTAGATGTAATAAAAAGGGTTTTTTTTTGTGAAGGTACAAGCTTTAAATTTTTGCTTATTTCTTATTTCTCTACGTATCTTAAACGGTCTCGTATTAAGTTGCAAGTATTTTGTCCTTATTGAACTTTTGTGATCCGCTGTATACATATGTGGGCACCGTAGCGCAAGTGGTTAGTGCGTCGGACTACTGAGCCAGCTTGGGTTCGAATCCCGCCGCAAACACCTAAAAGTTTTTCACAGTGCCCACCTCTTTCGAATGTCTGACAAGCATCAAAGAGTATCATTTGTCACGATTGAGCTTCTCAACTCGCCGTTCGGAGTCGGCAAAAAACTGTAGGTCCCTTCCATTCGTGCAAAAATATAACACGCACACACAAATGGTTGCGAGAAGCAGGCCCAGGTTCAACTCGAGCTGTAGCGCCAACTAAGTAAGTAAGTATACATATTTGACAATTCGTTCCAGCACTGTGCGTAGATGTGCTAAAGAAGCAAATTTAAAGACATATCGAGAAGTGAAGTTGTTGACTTTAAACCACCGTCAAAAGGGTAAGGCTTGTGCAGTATTCGTGAATTTTGCACGTTTCCTAAAATTCAGGTTGTAATTTCCGCTTAAATACGCTAACAATGAAGACTGTTTTATAGCGATGGGAGCAAATTCAATGTTCTTTCTTCGGACAGCTTCGCCTACGTACGACGAGAATCTAGTACTGGCTATAAGCGGCAACACGCTCGAGCTACTTTGAAGTACGGAAGCGGGAAGAGGTCCTACCATGGTGTGGGTTTGTTTTCGGGTCAAGGATGTGGTCTTCTACATCAGATTACTGGTATGTATAATGGATCGTTTTGGCTACAAAAATCATTTTGAAAACAGTCATGTTTCCATGTGCTGAGAAAGAGATGCCGTTTTTATGGAGGTTCCGACATGACATACATAGTCAAAGTTTTCATGAAAGTGTTCTTCTTTCTTTAGGTGACGCTAAAGTTTGGGGTGAACCAGGGCCTGCTTCTCGCAACCATTTGTGTGTGCGTGTAATATTTTTGCACGAATGGAAGGTTATTGGACCAATCATTGAAAAAAAGGAAAACTTGCAAATGTTTTGCACAGCGTTTTATAATATTTGTGTATATTTTTAAAAAAATTTAAATTAATGAATGCATTTTTCAATACTTTATATTCTGAAACTTTCGCTATACATAAATGAGTTTTTCAAAATACATAAAAAAAAGTTTAACAGTGTTGCTTTTGTGTACAACTGAAATCAAAATTGAAAAAAAAAAAATTGCAAATGTCTTGCACAAGACTGTATGTAACATGCATCTTGTAATATAAAGTTTAATGTTGACGTACATCACGGTTACTAAACTCAACTTATCTGATTGAACTATGTATATACAGTTCGTTTCATAATGATAAGGTCAGTTTGAAAATTGCAGAATTTTTAGTTTTTTTTTTTGCGTAACTGTTTTGTGTGTTAATAACGGTACTTGTATGAGCAAAAATAGCAAACACAGTGAAGTTTTGTCATTCTGTGTCCATCAGTTCAAAAGAAAAGAGCGAAAAACTGATTAGAGTGCATTTTTAACGTTTCAAAATTATAAGGTCAGTGTAGAAAAAACGGAATAAGGTAAGTTTTGTCCTGTTTTTTTTTCGTTTTAGTTTTTTTTATTTTGTTATTGAAATTTAAGGATTATGGGACGAGGAAAAGCTCTTTCAAACTTTGAGCTAGGGCAAGTTGATGCATTTGTGGCAGAAAACATTAGTTTGAGGGAAATTGCTCGAAGACTAAAAAGATCGCTTTGTGTGGTACAGAATTACGTCAACGACAAGGAAAATTACGACGTTAAAAGAAGTTCTGGACGCCCAAAAATACTTTCAGAGCGAGACATTTGCAGAATCTCGGGGTCAATTTCAAATTCTGTGAAGAGTTGCAACGGTGTTAAACGCGAAATTTGCCTAAATGCTTCAAAGTCGACAATTTGGCGAGCGATATCTTCAGTTCCCCATATTGCCCGACAAAAAATGAAGTCGGTACCACGACTGAACAAGAACCATATAAAAAATCGTTTGGAGTTTGCGAAAAACAACATGGGTACAAATTGGTCCAAGGTAGGACGAAAACTATTCTTTGATTTAAAGACAAAAAATGATTTAATTTCATTGCAGATCATTTTTTCTGATGAAAAAAAATTTAACTTGGATGGACCGGATGGGTTCAATGGATATTGGAGGGATTTGAGAAAGGAGCCGCGCTATTTCTCTAAAAGAAATTTTGGTGGTGGATCTCTGATGGTGTGGGGAGGCTTTACAGCGCTGAGAAGTGTATCCCTAGCTTTTCCTTCCATGCGGATGAACAGTCTGGAATATCAGGATGTTCTCTCGGAACATTTGCTTCCATTTATGGAGACCCATGCTGATGTTCAATTCGTTTTTCAGCAGGATAATGCGAGAATACACACCAGCCGCAGTACAAAAGCATGGTTTTCCAACCACAACATTAGAGTTCTAGACTGGCCAGCGTGTTTTCCTGACTTAAATCCCATCGAAAACCTATGGGGTATCTTGGTTCGAGATGTTTGTAAGGAAAACCGCCAATTTCAAACAGTTGGGCAGCTAAAAGAAGCAGTTTTACAGGCCTGGCAAGGCGTGAGCCTCTCAACGCTTACCAACTTGGTTAATTCTATGGAAAACCGAATTTATGAAGTTATCAGAAAAAATGGAAAACAAATAAATTATTAAAATGCTAAATACCACTTAATTTGCTACTTTTTTTTCACTGACCTTATAATTTTGAAACGTTAAAAATGCACTTTAAGCAGTTTTTCGCTCCTTTCTTTTGAACTGATGGACACAGAATGACAAAACTTCACTGTGTTTGCTATTTTTGCTCATACAAGTACCGTTATTAACACACAAAACAGTTACGCAAAAAAAAACAAAAAATTCTGCAATTTTCAAACTGACCTTATCATTATGAAACGAACTGTATGTAATAGAAGGGGAAGGGCATAGCTCTGGTGCTAGGTGCGATATACATACGTACATGTTTCTATACTCAGATTTTTTCTTAGTAAGTACTTCTCTTACTCCAAAAAAAAGTGCAACATGAGTTGCATATTAGTTACCACGTTCAAAAATTTGTTAAACAATATAAAATGAGAACTACACTATACATAAGAGTATGTGTAGCTGCAGGTTTTTAATATGGGCACACAATTTTTACTGCCACAACTTTGACATATGAAGCACCGAATTACATGACAGTATGTTTGTATGAATAGATATGTATGTATATTTTTAGGCGCAATGAGTTTCTCATACATATATGTACTTGTGTGTTATATGCGATTGGCATAATATGTAATTATGTAATTATGTCTATTAAGCGATGTGTAAGGCGTCACAGAGACTCAATTGCATGGTTTGACTTGGCTTCAGCCCAAAAGCAGATAGAGATTTAGACTTTATTTTAAATGATGTTCCTTATCCACTTTTTGGTATACGACTGGACTACATTACATATGTGTAGCTTTCTAAGCTTGCAGAAACGCCTTTACTTGGGGGAAAGCACTTGATAAGAAAAGCCATCTCTCCAATTTCAACAAAGTCCAGAGGGCAAAGTGCATAGGGATCTTAGGTTCACTATCAACAACACCCACAGCTGTTGTTATGCTGTTGCAGTATTACACTGATAACGCTGCCTTAAGATTTTTATTAGGGTGCACAAGCATTGTTTGCTTTGCGAGATTCTGTTTGAGGGTCTGAAAAGCAAGTTCGCAGTCCTTTGACATGCCATTTCGGTCGTTTTTTATTTGGTCGTTCTTATACAATGGCTTTCCTTTTATAGAATTGATTGGAATTAAACGATTGTAAAAGTTTGTCCAACCAAGACGTTTGTTTTTTTTTGACTGAGGTAGGTTAGGGAAAAGTGTTGATTGCATTCCAATGAAAGGAGATGGTTTAGGTCCATCTTTTGAAATTGTATAGCTTCGAGGTACTTTAAAATATTAAAAGTACACTACATAATGTACCCGTGCGAGAACTTTCGCAAGAGAAAATGCGACCCCCAAAATCCAAACTTCCTTCTTTTTTAATTTGTTTAAAGTCAAAGTACAATTCGTCAGGGCTCCAGGAAATTCTCTTTCTTTTGACACCTCATTTGCTAAGATTGGTTAAGTGTGAGTCCCGCAAATGGTACCTATACTACAGAAATAATATATATGATGATGATAATACCGTGAGCTTCTTGTCCGCTGAATAAAATTCGCAGATAAATTCGTCGTCGAGGTCGCCATCACTTTAATCGCCCGCAAGGAAAGCTGCAAAAGGATCAACATCATCGTTGCACTCAGGTGGAGCGCCTATAGAAGTCGTGGCAAAGTTGCAGGAAATAAGAAATGAAGGAACGAAAGAGGCGTACGAAGCTTTCGTCAGATGTCGACATGTGCGTGTATACCTTGACAACGATTGATAATTCTGGTGCATGAACTACTGTTCAAACATAAACAGTAAATATCTCCTTGCGACTGGTCTGGGCGGCTGGTTTTAGGTGTGTTTCGTTGGTTGTGGTTGTATTGCCTTATTTTGCTCCAGATAAGTAGTAGTAGTTAAGATGTATTCATTAATTTTTGACTTAAAAGCTAACTTACAAAATTCATATAAGAAGAAAATGGAATAACAGTTTTCATTCTTTAACTTAATAGTTAGTGGTGATGGTGAATGACACATTAATAATTTTTCACATTCAATTAACATGGGGTTAAAATCACTGATTGTTTTACTTAGTAATAATATATATACTAGAAATAAAGAAATTAGAATTTCAAAAGAAAACAAAATATTTAAACGCAACAATTCATAAATAATATACATATGTGTGCAATTGATTAGTGCGTCGGACTACTACGCAATGCTGCCCGGGTTCGAATCCCGCCGCAAACACCTGAAAGTTTTTCACAGTGCCCACCTCTTTCGAATATCTGACAAGCATCAAAGAGTATCATTAGTCACGATTGAGCTTCTCAACTCGCCGTTCGGAGTCGGCAAAAAATTGTAGGTCCCTTCCATTCGTGCAAAAATATAACACGCACACACAAATGGTTGCGAGAAGCAGGCCCAGGTTCACCTCGAGCTGTAGCGCCAACTAAGTAAGTAAAATGTGGAAAAAGCAGCTGAAAGTTAAATGGAAGAAAATAAACATATTTTGGCCTAAATATCCAACCGCCACAAAACTTTACAACTGATGTTACACATTGTCAAGTCATAGTAAAAAAAGAAATTTACAATAAGATATATATGTATTGTATATATATTGTATAGGTAGTAAAAAAAGGAAATGACGTAGCTCCGAAGGGGAGGGGACGCCGGAGGCTTCTGCGATCACCCCACACGCACTGTGTTTCGTTACTAAACATATACTTGGAGAATGTCTGTAACGATTTTCCGGATTTATATTTTTCCAGTCCATCTGCTTCTTCTTGCACCTACAATTGATCACTATGATTGTGATCGATGAATTTTTTCGCTTTTGAGAGGCGTGAGAGCCTGTGTTCTCACTATTTTGCATCAATATTGCATTGCAATTGTTAACGTAGCATATGTAAAAGACATTGTTCTTGTAGCAATATTTTTTTTATATATGGACTTGTTTGCTATTCTTCTGCTGGCCAGAAATCACTTCATATAGAAAACTTTCCGTCTTTATGGTTATATTTTTGTTTATCAAAATGTCACTGTCACTCTAAAAACTTAAAAAGAACTAGGTTTTAAGTTATTAATCTATCAGGACACACCACGCCGAAGAATGACATAGATAACTGTTAACTTGCAACAACTGATTTGAATACAGTTTGCATTTTCAGAAAAGAAAAAAAAAAAGAAATAATATTTCAGTTTTTTTTTTGTGTTTTTCCCATTTCAGTAAATGAAAAAAACGCCCGAAAACTTTTTGAAAAAGGGTCGGACATTTTGGAAACATTGCCAGACTTTGTATAGAAAATTTTCTGGCGTTTTTTCCAAAAAATATTCTGGCATAATTTCCTCCGACGTAAATTATTTCTGAGCTGTAATTTTTTTCATATGTACATATACATATTTGCACGAATGGATGCCACTTAGAGATTTATTGCCTACATAGTACTCGTTCATTATATTAAAATTATTATTAAAATTAATTACAACATCTATAGTTTTCATTTTGGAAAGTACTTTTGGCTCCCGCAAAGACCTTGAAGTTTCGAAGAAATTGAAGAAATAGGCTATTGGCGTGTAACCAGTTAAACTAGGTTCAAATAAAGTAAATATATTAAATTTTAAAATATTTATCAACTAACAAAAAGATTTAAGAAAAAAACATATTTTTACAATTTCCTATTCTCCCCACCGTTAAACGTATTGTGCCCAACAGTATGGGTATTGAATATAAAAATATGTAATATAGATGTTTTTTCATTTTATTTCCAAATAAACTTTATGTTTATTAATTTTAAGTAATTTGATTAGCAAAAACAAAGCAATGGGCGAACATAGCACTGAAAACCGTTTTTTACGAAACTTCAACTAATTTGAGGGAGCCAAAAATACATTAAACTTGGAACTTTTGTCACATATTCTAACACTTAGGATCCCAATGCAACTTTTGAGAGGTATAAGATTAAAAAAAAACAACATTTTTTTTGCCATATTAAATGACACACCCTATCGTACAATTGTACATGCTCTTCCAGACTAATTCACCATATCATTGTGTACTTATCAGTGGTCCATGAAAAATAATTGCTTTTTCGGTAAAAGAGGAGATCGTTCATATAAACCAACAATGGTTATTATTTGGAGTCTGCTTTTAAATTTTTGATCTGACTCTAAGAGATTAATCAAAATATGTACAGAATATACTCGTATTAAAAATAAAACAAGTTCAGAAAGTTATCATTCGCTGGGGTATCCATCAACTCTATTGTAGCTTTAATTGCACTCAAAATATCAACAAATCAATTAGGTTTTTCCATAGCACTCTTTGCCCATTGGCACACGTAATAATAATACTTTTAAAAATATAAGTGCTTCTTAACACAGGGTACAGCTTCAATGATAACAGAGCAGAAAAAATCTGCACGTATAAATACAGCTGTTCCTTTAATCATATTCACAGTAGACGAAAATCATTTATAACAAAAAAAAAAATGGCACACTCAATTTATTTTAATTTTGTATGTATACTCGTACTTCTATCATCACTAGTTTCGGCCACAGACAAAATAAAGGAAGGGAGCGTTAATCATCATAATCACAAATTATATACCACAGGTTCTGATCCTGTTCCGGGTGAATCAGACGAGTCTAAATATGTAATTATTGTACCGATAACCGATACCAATGTGCCTGATTGTGAAGTAGAACCAGAACGTATGTGTATTTAATAATTTATTTATATTGTGAATATAATATACATATTACATATGTATATTGAAAACATTTACATACATATATCTGTATGCATGTACACACATTGGATATTATAATACGTGTTAAATAAAAAAATATGTATAGGTTTAAAATGTTGTCGTAAATAAACTGCTTATTAAATAAAATTAGATAATTTATATAGGTATACAATATTATACATTGTGTTTTTTTATTTAATCTAATACAGTGAACTCTCTCATAACCGGACACTGACGGTACCGAGAAATTTGTCCGGTTATGAGAGGTGTCCGGTTATGAGAAGTGTTCGGTTATAGGGTAAACAATTAATTGACATCAACGATACACAATTAATAGACATATGGTAAGTGAATTCATTTTTATGTGATAAATACAAATTACCGAAAAATTCATATTTCTGTCTTGAAATTACAGAAATAATTTCAAGCTGGAAATTACACATATATACATATGTACACTTAACATACAAACTTATTTAAAACGGGCAACGGGATTTATAAATGCACATAGCGGACAAGACGCCATATGCCCTCATTGGTTAAGGAAATTAGCGTGTCATGATTGCATACGCCGTCAAAGAATTTTAGGTATGTTAGGACAAGACGGGATACCCCGACGAGAAATACAGTTTCTATACTTCCATATTCCGGCATTATTTTATTCTACCAGAGACAAATTTTCACTTCACTGTGACCAGCGGAATCATTTTTATCTTTATACAAAATTTGCAAAAAATAATATAAAATATCTCTCAAAATGTCAGAGATATGCGTGTGTCATTCTAGCGTTCTCCACCGAAAATTATGTGTCCGCGAGACCGCGAACGTGATAATAACGCAAAAGCACACTCCACAGTTTACATTTTTGTTTCGTTTCTTTGCAAAGTGCTAAGAAGAGGACAACAAAACAAAAACAAAAAAAAGTATGTAAATAATTTGCCATACATAGATGTGTTTTTTCCAGTTAAGAGAGAGCGACATTCTATGGCGGTTACGAAAATTGGTGTCCGTGTCCGGTTATGAGGGAGTCCGGTTATTGGAGAGTTTTTTATATGAAAAATCGAGTTTTAATTTCGTTCTTTGAAATCTGTCCGGTTATAAGAGGTGTCCGGTTATGAGAGGTGTCCGTAAGGAGAGAGTATACTGTATATAAAAATCTCATGTCACGGTGTTTGTAGTCGAACTCCTCCGAAACGGCTCGACCGATTTTTATGAAATTGTTTGTGTATATTTGGTTAGCATAAGAGTTCTTTGTTAAGTATATTTCATCCTGCTAGGTGGCGCTGGAGTCAAGTTACTAACAACTTCTATATTTACGGACCAAAAATGCTCATATTCAAAATATATGTTGGTTCAGTGCCAAAAGAGAAATTTGTAAAATCTGGACCCGCTTCGTTACACTGGAGTCAAGTTATTTGATCTTCATTTATATACCATAAAAATGAATGTATGTATGTTTGCCTTCTACGCAGTCCCCTATCTACTCACGATGGGTATCAGAAATACTTACACCGTTTCTGGGATGAAGTGCATATTTTTAAGAATGATTTTCATGTATTGCGTATTTTTAGAAGGGCCTTAGTTGATAAAGCTTGGTTCGCACTAAAAATGGGCTAGCCAAATGTGTTCCGATGACGAATGTGTCCCGTTTATCATACTTAGCATGAACAAGTCGGAAAGACTGAGTAATAGAAAAATACATGTATTATAGAATTTCGATATAACTTCTAGTTCTTAGGATAGGGTAAGCACTTGATGCCGGCACGTTGAAGTTGGTATTCCATCATGAAACATTACTGTTAATTCGCACTTAGACAGACTAACGAAAACGAACATTCACCATTGTTTGTTATTGTAAAAACATGATTGTTTACATTGGAATAATCAAAAAAAAAATATATTGTATACCTACACATACCACCTATATTTATAAAATTCAAATGAAATCAAGTTCAGTATGCTATCGCAATATTTTTTTCTTCAAAATGCTAGGCTTTCCCCGTTGCGCCTTTTGCCCCCTATACATTTTAAATAATTCTGCGTTAAAGCTGGACTGATAACAATGTACTCTACATTATGAACATTGTACAATCTCCATGTATAAATACAACTGCACCTTTGATTATATTTGCAGTAGCAAATTATCATTTAAATAAGCCAGGAGCAAAACAAAATGTCACATCCTATATATTTTACGGTTTTGTGCGCACTCGCACTACTAGCGCCGCTAGTGCTTGCCACCCATAAAGATTGTGGACATGGACATCATAGACATAATCACGACCATGTCCATGATCATAAAAATCACCATCATCATCGTAGTCGCCATCACCACCATGAACCAAAGAACGAGCAACCAAACACAAACGTTACTTCAAAGACATCAGATGATATCGATCAGCAAGTTAGTTTGTCATCAGGTGGTATGAACACTAATGAGAACGAAGCAGTTGATGAGACTTCTCGTGGAGGAGTAACCACCGATGCTAAAGTTGAAGAAGATTTTAATGCAGTCGATATAAGGACTAGTGGCGGAAACACTGTAGATGCTGACGACCAGGTACATCATCATGAAAAACCTGATAGCAAACACCAAATGGAACATGGATATGAAGAGAAAAATGAACATGTAAAGAACTTATACAGACCTAAATAAAATTATTTTTTTTATTTCTACTTCTCTACTTCTTTTTAATTTTTTTCTTACTTCCACATTACTGCGCATCTGGTAAAAGTATAACTGAACAGATAAAGGCGATTTTTTCAAGTATGTATTTGGAAACGCTGATCTTTTAATCTTTAAATTAGCAAATGTATACGAATTGTTTCCCCGTAAGCTGAATATCAAATTTTTGGTTTGGTATTAGTTTTTATATACAATACAAAAAAGACTTTATATTCGGCAGTGACACGACGCGACGTTACTGATTTCAATAACACAGCGATGCAACAGGATGATGTAAAGGTACATTATATCGTACTAGTATATATCTGAATTTGTTTTCAGTATTTTGCTATACATATACATATTTTTAACAGATCAACGAATGAACCAGTCACTTTTATTGTACAGATGATATTGTGGGCGACAGTAATTTGTTACATTGGCCAATTATTCATTACTGCACAAGCCAAAAGAAAATAACGAATGCACACTGCCATTTCGGCCCACTCTACATACTCTAGTTTCTAGTACATACGTACATTATGTAGAATCATAATGGTATACATATGTAAGTACATGGCAGATAAAGAAAAAACCCAGAAAACTTCTACAAAAAGAAGCCAGAAGCAGCGTTGCCGCTAAAAAAAAAAAAAAAACAACGTGCCCCATCCGCTGAAATACCGTGCCATTTTAAGGGAAAGCGTGCCTAATCAAAAAAATTACACGTTTTTCTATTTCTTTAAAATTTCAAATAGGTTTCTCATTTTAGCAAACGTCTTTTACAAAATTGTTGGGAATCGTTTTCTCTAAATATTTAAACCCTTCTGTACATTTAGTGCCGAAAAAAATATCACTATAGGTACGTACTGGCTTAAAATTTTGGGTTTAATAGCAAATATCATCATTATAAATTAACGTAATCTTTGTTAAGTGAGAACATTTCTTTTAATAGTCATCTCTACGTACTACTATCCCTATATTCATCTCTCGTTAGATCGCTCCTGGAGTATGCAGATGTTATTTGGAGTCCTGCAGTTAAACTTCACTCTGATAGGCTTGAAAAGATTCAAAGACGATTCACAAAATATATATTTTAGCAAATGCGATGGGGTTTTTGTCCCGGTTATAAAGCTGGATGTCTATTGTTTGGAATAAAATCGCTAGAATCCAGGCGTGCTATCCATGGCGGTGAGGGATTTATTGTATTACCACATAAAGAGTCCATCGCTTACCAATTAATCTACCCGCTAGGTCTCTTAGAGCGAGCTTTTAATTATTTCAAAAATCACACAGAACAAATTATGGCTATAATGAACCCTTATCAAGATCTGTTAGGTATTTTAATGAAGTGTCCTTGAAGATTGATATGTTATATTTAACTCGAGGAAAATTTAAATCTGAAATTTTGTACTTATTTTTAGTGTAATCTACATTATGTATATATGTACGTATACTTAAATTGTTGTAAGTCTGTTAGCTGTAATATCGCTTGTAGATAAATAAATAAACAAAAAAGAATAAAATAAAAATACAGCACAGATTTGTCAAAAACAGCAGATCAAAATAGAACAGAAAATTATAGCCATATGTTTTTTGTCAAAGATGACAACTTCACTGTCGATTATTGTACTTAATATTTTCCAAATTATTTATTACATTTTAAAATAACTAAACCTTTTTCCGATTGAATCTCGATTTCTTCAAGTTGGTAAACCCAAATCTCATCAAAACGCTTTTCACTTCAAGTAAAAAAAATCAAATATGCAATATCAAAGGTGATTTTGACATTCCTCACAAATCTGTTCTATCTCAAGAGTAGGTGCAGAAAAGCTGTCCAGCTCAAAGTCATTGGACACAAAGCAGATCAATCTCGGACAGAAAGTTTTCTCATTGAACACGAAAACATTGTAGGTACTTTTCTGTTCTTTTCTGTCCAGAACAGTCTCATTGAACAGTTTTATAATCTTCTTTTAAATTATTTTTTCAGATTAAGTGCATTCATGCTATAATTTTGAACAACCGCGTCCGATTCTATTGATGATTAGTTAAACCGTGCTTATACTTTCAAATTTATATCTTATGAGTTTTAGTTCCAGTCAAATATTGAAAATAAGAAAAACGTGCCAGCATTTATATTTTCGTGCCTGCGTGCCTAAAAGAAATTAACGTGTCAAAAAGGCACGATCGTGCCACATCGGCAACGCTGGCCAGAATCCAGCATACCTCACCCAGCCTATGTAAACATGGCCAGACGACACAAAAGTAATACATACATATAATATTGGTTTCAAAAGAAACAACAGAACATGGTACATACACTGGTCCCTCGCTTTTTTGCGGGGGTTAGGGGCATGAAGAGGCTCGCGCAAAGCGAAACCGCGCAAAGCGAAGTATGAAT
The DNA here is from genome assembly GCA_949775065.1 of Brachyopa scutellaris. NCBI lineage: Eukaryota > Metazoa > Arthropoda > Insecta > Diptera > Syrphidae > Brachyopa > Brachyopa scutellaris. The sequence goes on along the minus strand of OX459115.1, from coordinate 29,251,350 downwards.
TTCATGTAATTTAGGGTGTTGCGTTCCTGAAAAATGAAATGTAAGCATTTATTTAAGTCGCATACATCGAATTTCGGTAGGCAAATGCATTTCGCGTAAAAGTGAAACCGCGCAGAAAGAAGTTGTGCAAAGGGAGGGACCAGTGTACTTACATATTTTCAGCCGCTAATTTGTTTGTCTTCGCCTACACAAAATTATAAATTTAAAATTATTCACACTGGCGGGCCTAAGACTATGCACATCGAATTGAAATCTCTGCAATTAATTGTACTTTTAGCCTATAACTATGCAACATTATAATTCTGGAGAAGGCGCTAGTGCTTGTATACTGTACAGTACACATTATGTTTGTACATATGTCCATACATTAAATTGCATCTACTGTAAAAAAAAAAATAAGATGAAATTTCAACTAGTGACTGGAGCTGGTGCTACCACTGCAATGGGTTAACTCTTGAGACTATTGAAATTCAATCAATATAGGTAAACATGCCTGAATAGTGTTGTCAGAAAAAAACCCAAGTTTAACAATTAAAAAACAAAATTTACACGTGTTATAATGTCTCGCTAATCCGATTCACCCTTTTATTCCCAGTTTGTATTTGACTGTCCGAACCTTCTCAATTTTTGTATTCTACAATCCGAATTCCACAAAAATATTCTACGAATGTAGATAGCTTTTACTGTAATTTTGTTTATGTATAATTGTTTAGTCGTTAGTTGCCTTTTTGGAGATTTAAATCTAAGCACCATAAACACTAGATACACGTACACATTTTCATTGTTTTGTTTTTGCCGGTTAAACATGTGCTCAGACATTTACTCAAGGCAATAGGTAGTTCTTATTTGTCTTATCAATTTCCATTGTAATTACTTAGATTTATTCTTAAATGGCCAATAAGTCGAAGCATACAACACGAACATTATTCTGTATCTACTCATTAATCTGAATAATTCGATAATCCGAATACCTACCCCATTGCAATAATTGATTCGGATTAACGAGACATTACTGTATTTAATTAAAAAAAAACATAGTTTAAAATCAACATACTTTTATAACAATTTATTTTAACAAAACACATCACAAAAATAAATAAAATCATGTTATAGATCTATGAAACAAAACGCATACAAAATGAATTTCAAATAGTAAAATTTTACAAAAAAAAAGCTAAGACGTAAATAAGAAGGGATTATCAGCTAGGTATAATATTCCCACATATATGTACATAATTATGTATATGTGTGTGTATTTATACAGTGATTATATTGTTTGTATTGATATACTTTTAATAAAAATTTACATATTCACACAATTTCTAATGGTTGTCATTGCAGTGAAATAAAACCGAATGTATATTTCTTTATTTAAATAACGGATTTACTCTGAACATCATCGTTTAGTTTCGTACTTTTTGGTAAGTGTTTTCCTTCGTCGGGTTTTAGTTTTTTTTAACTTAATCTTTTATTTACAACTTTTTAGTTTCAGAAAAAACGTAGAGTGTAAGTAGGCCAGCTCATATTTGATACTCATATTAGGGCGTACAGATAACGCTCATCCACCATCTTGGTGCGTCCGCCATATTGAATTTCAAATGACGTCACCTAGCTTATCGTATTCTAATTGTCAAATCTTTCAGATTGATACCCATATTAAGGAGGTAGTAAAGATAACGGTATATTGGATTGGTATATATAACGGATATTTATTTTGAGTGCCGTCATAGCGTATCGTATTCTACTCACCAAGCCCTTTCATTTGATGCCACTATCAAGGCGGTCGTAAAGGAAAAAAAGTAATCGGCCATCTTGCTTTGTGCGCCCGCCATATTGAATTTTTATGTGACGTCACATAGCCTAGGACACTCTCCGGATCAAGACGAATCTAACGACACCTTATTTGTTGAAATCGGTCCCATAGCTTAGGCTGCACCAGGTGACATCCTTACATACAAACATACAAACAAACATACAAACCCAGCCTGTTAAAATCGTAACCCTTCTTTTTGCCCAATCAGGTAAAAAACGGATTTAATTATGATCTAGAAATTTTAATTATTAAAACAGTAAATCATTTACAGAAGATTTGTATAAACAAAGTATGTAATACAAATGATGAATAACAGAATTCATATTCTTTTTTTAAAAATATTTTTTTCAATCATATATGTAATTAGTTTTAGAAAATCCCAAATTGTATGCAAAAACCCATCGCCACCCACCCAAAGACGAAAAACTAATACAAACTGGCGAAATCCCACGATCTGACAAACCCGACTTGATACAATTAAAAATTCTTTGTTATTTGTAATCATCAGAATAAATTTTGCACATCACAGCCTTTCATATTCATTAAGTAAAGCCGATAAATATTTGAAAAATAGATCTTTCACGCCGTAATGTAGTTACACTACACATAAAACATAAGTATATGTCACTGCTGTTACTAACTAATAATTTAAATCCAACATTTTATTCTTCAACATTTTCAGGCAGCTCCGAAACTGCTTTATTGATTCCAATAAGTCTATTCCATATGTGATCTCTATAAAAAAAAATATAAAGTAGCAGTACTACGTAAACGCTTTGTGTAAAAGTACTCAAGTCTAGTTATACACTTTGTGATCCGTCTCTTCCATTTATTTGACGCAAAACTTTCAAAAGGCAAAAATATAACTAGCACATAAGAAAAAGGGTTGTCTAAAGTCGTGTTGTACTTTCCACGAGTTAACTTGTAATCTGCCTTGATATGAATACGTTTCGTCATAGTTCTTTTCCAACTTGCTACGACTAGCTATTAACAGAGAACGCAGCAATTAAACTGGCCACAAGGTCATAAAGATACTCTTCAAAGTTGCTGGTGAAATTGTAGCGGTAGGAAGAATATAAAATCCGTTGATAATACATTACCCACGGTGTGTACGCCACGCCACGTATAAATATAAAAGCCCATGGGTAAAGAAAGTTCTAAATTAGTTCCACATTAGACATATTCGTGAACGTACGCGTCCGAGATAACACCGCATTTAATAAGAGTAGATATCCAAAGAAGCTGACAATGTATAAATTGGTGAGTGAAACTACGCCTACGACCATTTGGATATTCCCGGCTCCGACTACCTAACTGATATCGATAGATTAATTTCCGCTTACTTTGATCAAGTGATGGGGGAATACAAAAATTAATTGAATAATCTTATCATTTACGTAAAACAGATTATATTTTCGGCATTGATAGCTTGCGCCTTTGCCTCCTGGACACCATCCAATGGACATAAAACACAACACCAAGGGCCACATCAGTCAATTGCCAGTCATGATGCGGCAATAGGTCATAGCAAACATGCCGCTACTGGAATAAGTCATGGTCGTGTTTCGACCCATGGACAGTTGGAATCTGTTCACCATGGAGGTGGTACGAGGTTCCCCAATAAGGAGTTTCGAAGGACTAAAAAGCTACAACACAATAAACGACTTGAAGGCAGTAAGGGAAAGAATCGCTTACGTCGAGTTCATTCACGTAAACATTATCGGCACTAAAGAGTGAGTGATGCGTGAAGCTTTGTAGTACTCCGGTATTTTTTTGTTTCATTTATGCACGTCCGACAAAGAAAATAAAGCGAATCGTTTCTACGAAAGACTTGTGTCCTATAGAAAGCTGTATTTTATTATCTTCATAATTTCATAAGTTCTGCTTGTGGTTGTTGCTTATATTAAACACACCATGACATCGATCTTCTTCTCCGTTGCTGTTATTAAATACTCGTATTCAAAAAAATAGAATGAGTAAATGATTAGAAATATGAAAAGATCCATTAACCTTATGAATACAACCTTAATGGGCTGCTTACCACTCTGTTCAAAAAGTTCCCGGAATAGTGAACAATTTAAATTTCAATTCTAGCATCATAATGATATTTGTGAAAGAATCAGCGTTGTGGCTTTGAAAAAGGTGGTGTCATATCACACTTCGTATGGGAATATGATGCTGCATGAAGGAACTTTTAATTTCCAATTGAAACTGGCTGAGTATTGGCAAATAATAAGAATTAATAGCTGAAATATGTCACATTCCAAGGATTACTACTGTACTTTTTTGTTTTTTTGTAAATACTTCTTTAGCGACGAACAGTGTGCAATTTTGCCAAGGCGAGCAAAATTGATTTTTCGAAATACTAAATTTGTTTACAAACACTTGATATTCTATTAACAAAATAGTTCTTCTATAAAGCCCAAAAATAATTTCTTGAAATAATCGTGTTGGAGCAACGGTATACTATCTCGAAGTTGACGTTAAATGCTATGCATAAATTCACAAGCAACAAATGCTAATCAATCGCTGCATTTCATTTGACAAATGCATTTGATTTGTGATATCTAGCGTTTTAAATTTTATTGTATTATTTTGTTCAGTTCATATACATTGTGTAACGGGTCTTACTTCTTCTAAATCATTATATTTAAATCGCTAGAGCAAGAGATTGTGATTCCTCCTGACAGTTTATTCCTGCGACGATTTCAATGATTCATACACTGATCGAAAGCTCATCACCTGAACTTTGTTCATCAATATAAACACTTTTGAAAAAACCCATATGAGTAAAGTTATTACGAAAAAAACAGTATTACCTATACTTACGGGTATAGGGTATCTACATGCGAGAATCCTCGCACCAGTACACTAGTAATATATTAATAGTCAGTATTACCCTGTTGAATATGTGAGTAAATTATAGCGAAAGAAATAATAGCTTCGAAATTTTAACTAGAGTTTATCTTTATTGTACAGCAGAATATAACAATCAGGGGATATAGTATAGCTGGACATTTTAGCTATCTAAGAAGCACAAAACATTTTGCGAAAATTTCCGAAAGAATAAGTAGTGAAAATAATTGTAAATGGCTCTGAAATTTCATATCAGTTCATTTTCGATGTTTGGTGTACAAACTCGAGCTCCAATAGATTCAATGCCAATGCCATCATTTATAATGTTTTGCGAGCTTTGGACAATTAACCACTACCCTATGAAGCATCAGAAAGCATTAAAATTACGAGTACAATAAGAGGTGTGTGTCAACAAATTGAAGTAAAATCGGTCGCTTTTTGGAGTACTATTCTTCTTGGCTTCAGAGAAACATTCAGTATTCAAATATTGTGACTGATACATACCTAGTTCTTCTCACAATTGTTCAAAATATAAACTTGGAAGGCTACAAATGTAGTTTGATACTTGTAATTGTTATTGATCTAAGAAACGAAAAGACATTCTCCAAAACAGAAGTCAAGAAAACTGTTTTCGGCCACCGAAATAAAACTACGAAACTAGAGGAAAAAAGATCCGGCTGTGATTTAAAATGAACTGTCTGTTTCTTCTCCTAAAAGGGGAACGAGCTTAAAATTAGCCCACGAGTCATTTTGCCGGAAGCCAGCAGAATTATCTGCAGATCAAGAGCTTGCCTTAATAGTTGATGCTAATCTCTCAACGCATCAATATAAAATCGTGCGCCTACCAGCCAGAACTTAAAATTGTAATTTCTATCCTTACTTATACTTACTATTCCTATTCTTGCTTACTTACGTACGTACTTCAGTTATCTGTAAATCTGTTACACGTATATTATTTTGCTTCTATGTACAGTTTCGTTAATATATTTTTAATTGTTTAAACTTGTTTCATTAACAAAAAGAAGTGTTTAAATTATGTCGGTATAAAGTTATAACTAGAAAAAGTAACAAAAGTTTTATTATATTAATTACACCCGCAATAATTTTGCTCGACTAGATTGCCAAAATTGCACACTGTGCGACGTGTTGAAAATATGTTGCGTTACGATAAATGTGTTACTATAAATGTGTTACGATAAAGGGAAAATGATTCATTACAGGGGAAATATGTATATAGAAAACATCAGACAGACAGTCTGTTTCTTGTTTTTCTGGAGAAATCGCTTAAATGCATTTAAGTTTTCTTTTGCGGATTGTGCTCTATATTGAAGGTTTATTTGCGAGAGGTAAATGTTGGGTGCGGAAACGAATAGTGGGTACGGAAACGAGTAGTGAGTATTTTTTTTTTGTCCTTAGCTTATATCTTTTTTTATATCAATATAATCGAAAAAAATTCACTCTACAATATTTTAAAATTTCATCAAAATTGAGGTGATGTGCACTTTGAACACAATTATCTTTTTTCGTTCAACAAATTATTTTGTTTTTGAAACAGCAAATGGTTACCCTACGGATATTACTTTCCGATCTGCGGTGATTTGTCATGCATACTTTGGTAACCCAGTGAGAGCTTAACAGAGGGACATTTTTATGAAAGCTATTGCAACCAGAATGAGAGGCAAACGTCCGATCTTCCCTGTACTGACAACTTTTGTGGAACAGAGTATAATTCTTGTGACCATTTGCTGGTTCGGTTTACTGCAGTATCGACAGCATTTAGAAGGTCACTTACATAAGCAATGAATCAACATAAAAAGAGTAATCAATAATTATTAAAACGATGAATCTCTAATTCCTTTTCGAAAATTCCTTAAAATTCTATCAACCAAATTAATTGAAGTACATTATGTTCCTTATATTTTGAACCGTCATTGTTATTCCTACTGTTGTAAGTAATAATAAGTCCTTAACACAAACATACATACGTATGTAGATTTGTATATATGTATTTCCAACTAACCTATGAAGGTAGTACATTATAAACTCTGTCTATCCAGCTCAAAAGTAAATAAACTCACGTTTTCCATTTGTTCGTGTCCTTGGGAAAACTTTTAATTGTAAATCATATACTCGGAACCAATTTATGGAACCTTTTACAATTCTTTTTATTCTTTTCTCCTTCTGGCTTATGAAGACAGTCATTAAAATTCAGAATTAAAAATATCTTCTACCATAGATCACTTTATCTACCATCAGCCCTTTCCTGAGAAACTGCGTAATGGCCTGCAGCCATAAAATTATTCGCTCTTGTGCGTGCATTATATTGCTATACAACGTCAGCATTTGCGAACGCAAATAAAATACACACATACAAATAGCGGTATATTTATATATATAATTGTTTATGAATACAAATATGTACCTACAACTATTCGCACGTTCACTTTAAGTGTTGTGGACGCGCTTAAGTAACAACTCTTCGTTGATTGCGATAAGATGACTGCTACCAAGTTCAATGTCTGGAGTGGATTAGTCATTGTTAATCTTTGTAGTTCGCACATTGTCGTGCGATTTAAGCAATGTTCTGCTTGGATACAGCACATGAGATGAAACGAATTGGGGGATACCCTACCTAAATTAATTTGGTCATCCCATTTGAAATACAAAAAAATCGAATGTTCTTATATCATCTCATTCCTACTTCTTTAGTAAACTGGACGAGGTAGGCCAAATCAACCATATACTCATTCTAATATTTTGCAGGGTAATAAAATGCTTTGAGGGAATTACTTACTTACTTAGTTGGCGCTACAGCTCGAGGTGAACCTGGGCCTGCTTCTCGCAACCATTTGTGTGTGCGTGTTATATTTTTGCACGGATGGAAGGGACCTACAGTTTTTAGCCGACTCCGAACGGCGAGTTGAGAAGCTCAATCGTGACAAATGATACTCTTTGATGCTTGTCAGGCATTCGAAAGAGGTGGTACCGTGAAAAAACTCTTTTAGGTGTTAGACCCGGCCAGGAGTTGAACCCGGGCAGTATTGTGTGGTAGTCCAACGCACTAAACACCACGACCACGGCGGTCAAATTGCCATCCTTGCAAGATTTTTTAGGGGATCGTGATGGGCTTACTCTGGTGCCTAGTGTTTTCGGATGGCTCAGCCTCTCAACCTAACCTGACCTACTCGTATAAACATCATCTCATCATCATAAATACCTATTGTTTCCCTTCCAAACGTAACATATGAGCTGTCAAAAGACGAATTACACTTTCACTTTATAAATATTTATTATTGATTTGTTGACCAAACGATTCCAAGCTTTATGACCACTTCACTTTCTCGTTCTTGCACGGGTACGCTAATGTAAATTATTTCTTACTATTTATACAAACCAGTTCACAGGATAGGTGCTAACTATGGCAGTATAGCAGAATGGTACAATAGATCTTTTAGGTTGCGGTACCCTCCGCAACTGGCGGGTGAGAACCCCTTAAAAATAAAAAATAAAAAATGGCAGTAGCAGCAGCATCATTATACATTATGTATGTACTATAATATATGTATTTACTTACTTTGATTCTAAAAAGATGATCCTGAACGGAAAACCGATGTATTTGAAGTCGATAAAGTAAAACTCGACAAGTATCTTAATACTAAGGAACATTAATCAAATAAACAAGACCGTGTCAGTTAGGAAACAATTCCTATCTTTAAAAATAATACTTTGCAGGAACTATATTAACTACTTAGCAGCTGCCGGGTTACGAAAAAGAGAAGAAAGCATTCAACACTTGCTCTGCGAATATCCCAATTTATGCGCTAAAAGACACAAATACCTAAGAACACAAGTCCTGCCTGGACAGAACTCGTTTAAATCAAAACGAGGTCCCTTAATTTCACGTGACAGAGCGTTCCAGGAATGAATAGACCCCTGATAATAGCGTAAAGGATACAGTAGTTGCCACCCATAAGGAAATTTTGACTTTAAACAATCGTAGCTTTGTTATTTTTAACGCGATTTTAATATGTTATATGTTTATATATTGCTTAAAGAATTTTCTTTATACGAAAAATTTACTTTTTCGAGTTAAAGGGTTGCAATTAGCAATTAAATGAATTATAAAAAATGTCTCTTAAAAACTACAGTAGTTGGCACTTTACGGAACTACAGTTGTTGGCACCCAAAAATAATGATCAAATAATAACTAGCTACTGATTTATTAAACTGCATTTAGTGCTCCTTTATTTGAGATTAATAAAACTGAAATGCGATACTTTGATAAGTTATTATTTAAATAATATAAAAAAGTATAAATATAAAATTTTAAATACATAGGTAACGAAAATTAAATAAAATCAATTGTATTTAACAAATAAGAAAAATGCGATTTTGAACACAAAAAAATAGTAAATAAATTAGTAAAATATAATTCAGTTAACAATTGTTTTTGTGTATTTAACAACTAACTTAAAGACTTTTAAGGAACATAGCTAAAACAAATTTATTGCAAAATTATTTTTAAAAAAATGTAGGCAAAGACTTACTAGAACATGTCTTACATGTAAATATTGGGATATGCGCGTGGTTATTTTTTTTCAAGCATTCAATGTGGTACTCTTTGCGGCAGCTGGAACATCGTATACCACAATTGTCTTGTCCAAGCAGTCATAAACTTCGTGCAAGTAAAGCACATCTCGAAAGAGCTAGTTGAAGCCGATCCTCATCATAACTTTTCTTCTGTTTAGGTATTTTCAAAAATCTAAAACAAATAACAGTAATTGGAATATTTAAACTTAAATTATCAATAATTTATATATTGCCATTTGAAATAACTTAAGTTTTTATTCTTATTTCGAGAATTTGAGAAAAATCCTATCCTTACCCATTTGGAAGTGCTTATTGAAATTCACAAAATTTTATACTAAAAAAAATTGAACTGATAGGTTTTTACACTTTGATTTATGAACATGGACTGAAGTCACCCTTTAATATAGAAACTGCAGGAAAATGTTACAAATTTATTACATTTCTGGGAACAAAAAATTCTTCCTCAAAAGAAGTAACTGGAACAGAGAAAATCGCTATTGAACAGAGTGGTGCCAACTACTGTATCCAAAAAAAAGTGTGTCAACTACTGTATCCGTTACGCTAGCCCTTACCCGAGAAAACTCCTTAACAATTTTTTTTCTGATGAGATCATAACGAGCCCGAGTCGATGCCTACATTAAGAGATGGATGCTCTTCTCTTCAACTAATTGTTTTCTATGGTACTACTAACGTAGCAAATACAGCACACCCTATGCCTATGGAATGAGCAAGCACGCACGAATACAATGACAAGTTTAAAAAAATGAAAATTGATTTGCGTTGGACTTTTTTTTGTTAAGGGGATTTTTTCCAGATCGTGTATTTACTTGTTCTTTTATAACCTTAAGCGAATTAATATAAACCTTAAAAAAGACAAATAAGTATTATTAGAATCTAGTATCCATGTAAACAAAGGGTAATGTTCGTATGTGTGTCCGCTATAGAGTTATGAAATAAACATTGAACAATGTTCAAAAAGTTCCCGGAATAGCCAACGTGTGGCGCTCGACTGATTTGAATTTGAATTTAAACACTAGCATGACATTTGTGAAAGGAACAACGTTGTGTTTTTGAACAAGATGGTGTAATCGCACATGGCTCTAAAACCAATGATGGTTTAGGAGGGGCTGTTTTCTCAGACAGATTAAGACCTAATCTCTCCTTTCGCCTACCTGATCACTGCAGCGTGTTTCAAGCGGAAGTTATGGCGATTTCGGAAGCACTTTCCTGGATCAAGAGGAATTTAATATCCACTACCGATACTAGCATTTTCTCGGATATTCAGGCGGCGTTGAAATCTCTGGAATCAGCCTCATCTACTTCTTATCGAGATGGCTAAGCAGTTTATTATTCACCTATGCTGGTTGCCGGGACACAGAGACATTCCAAGGAATTTGTAAAGCTGACGAGCTCACTAAACTAGAAACAACAATACCTATTCTACCCGATGGGAAGCCATTTCGCTTTATTCGAAGCTCCAAATAGTTCTCGTGACTCATAAGTAGCGCTGATAAATATCCTTGGTATCACAATGGGCCTCTATGGGCCTAAGTGTGCTGGTACTAGTTACCGCCAATCTCTGTTTTGAATTAAATCGGATAGGCACTGCTGTGGTCGTTATATTGTTTATTCATAGATAGATAGATAGATAGATAGAATTTCATTCTTCTCGGAACAATTGCCGGAAGGTACCTATCCATGGTAGATACCATGGATTAGGCTCTGTGGAAACCTCCTGCTACTGCGTTTCAGAGAAAAACAAGATGATATATTAGTATTTTAAATACTCTATAGACAAAACGGCACATATCAATACATTTTTTATTCTGTCATTATGACCGACGTTGAAAACAAATGTTTATAAATAAAAAACACTCACATGGAAAATAAACGAAAACACATAACATAAAGTTATTATCACAAGGCTATATAGTATTATTTTTAACAAAATCTACACATTTTTTTTTAAATATTCTAATGTTTGCTTCTGTTTTTATGTTACTAGGTAGTGAATTAAATAGATTAAGCCCTTTATACAAAAATGTATTTTGGCCTCGTGCTGATCTCTGGAAGCTGACCCTGAAGTCATCAGCATTGCGTAATTGGTACGGCTGTACCTCTTCCACTCTCCTGATGGGACGTGTTAAGACGTCTGGTGCATCTCCATACTTAAGTTTGTGTACAGCCATTAGGGTATTTAATTTTAGTCTTTGCCTAATGCTTAGCCACTTAAGGGTTTCTAGCATCCATTTGATGGATGTGTATCTGTTGCATTTTAAAATTATTCGCATTGCTTTATTTTGCAGCTTTTGTATTCTATCCATTTGTCCGAGGTTGCAGCATGTGTATAATATCGTCGCACAGTACTCAAAATGTGGTTTAATTATGGTATTATATACTATTATCGATGTAGAATCATTCATTCTCTTTCTGATTTGTTTGAAAAAAACAATTTTTTTCCCGATTTTTTTACATATGCACTCGATATGTTCATTGAAGTCTAGGTTTTTGTCTATAATGATTCCTAGATATTTGATACTGTTTACGTTCTCTATAGTTTTTCCGTTAATTTCGATGCTTGTTTCACTGTTTATGTTTAGTCCCATTAATTTTGTTTTTTGCTCATTAAGCTTTAATTTGTTCATTTTGAGCCACTTAAGAAGATGTTCAAGGTCATTATTCAGTTTGCTTTTACATTCTTCCTCATCTCTTCCTTCAGCATACACTAGTGTATCGTCTGCGTATAGTACGATTTTGCATTGTTTTACCATCTTCGGCATGTCATTTATGTATATTATGAACAGAAGTGCTCCTAGTATTGAACCTTGAGGTACTCCTATTTCTACTGTGGCACTGTCCGATATTTTGTTATTCACTTTTGTTCGTTGCGTTCTATTTGTTAAAAATGTCTTAAACCATCTATGCTCTTTATCTTGTATACCATAATTATATAATTTTTTTAAAAGTATTGTGCGGTCGATGGTCTCAAATGCCCTTTTAAAGTCTAGGAACATTCATATTAAATTTATAGTTCTGCAGGAAAAACTATTATAGGTGACTGGTTATACAGGGGTGAGGAGGTGCAGGTTTTGGACATAAAGTAAAAAAAAACTACTCTTGTGATGTTTCCCCAGCGGACATTCACTTTTTACGTAGTCTGGAGTCATGTTGCCTCTAGAAAGTCGTTCGGAACCGAACAGCTCATAATAGCCTTTGAAGTCAAATGTTCAGAACTTCTTCTAAAGGAATATTTGACCTTGAATCACGCCAGTAGAGTGTCATAGGTAAATGCCAACGGATGAAAGTACAAATTAAAACAAAATATTATTGGCTACTCAATTTTGTTGCCACATGAGTCGATTCTTATCGAAACTCTTAGGACCATTTTGAAAGTTGGATAATCTTCCTATTCTTCCATATGTGGGTGGCCGTGGCGTAGTGGTAGTCGTTGTCGCTTGTCACGCTGGAGGTTTCGGTTCAAATCCAGATGTCGCCGAAACATTTATTTCTCACGAAATAAAAAAAATTGATCAGTTTTCAGAAGCTAATATCAAAACCTACTGCGAAGGCATAACACTGGCAATAGGATGATGGTATGGCTGAAGGAATTGATCGCACAAACTAATATGTAATAGGAAATACCTGGAAAAAACTTCTGTGAATCATAAGCAATGGCATAACTTTCAATAATACACAACTCTCCGGTTATCCTGGACACAACCCATAGAGTTGGTTGAAACCTAACTAAACCTAAGTTTTATATCACTACGTCGATCTGTCTGTCTCTCGTTCTTGTCCTTCATGTGCTCGCGCTGTGTGTAAACATTAAAAGGGTATTCATATCCCCTTTAGCGTGTGTAGATTATTTAAAAAAAAAATATTCTATTGACATCTGTTGATATCTTGTAGGTCTCTAAAGAAATATTCTCCCAAAATCTTTTTTCTTAAGGAGGAGAGCGCTGGGCACACGTCTCTACTACCTGATGTCTGTCAGTCGAGTGCTCAGTGCTAGTTATTTATTGAAACATCAATTTTCTAAGTTGAATTTATAAAATAGTGCTGCCAGGTACTACAGAAGTGATAGCGGGATACTTGCTCTTCCTCATCCATGCAGCATGTCCATACCACACATAGAGTGCCTATATTTGCTCTACAGTTTTGCGCTGATTAAGCTGCTTGCCGTGATTCACATATCAAGGTAACTCCATTTTTCATTAGCCTGTTGCAGTGCTTGCCTGAAGATTATGTGCCTTATCGTTTATATTACTACATGGGGTTCACTTTCTGTGGTGAATTTCTCCAGTTTTGTACCTTTTCTGGCTAGTTTGTCTGCTTCAGAGTAACCTGGTATATTACTTTTATCAGGATTCCAGCATAGAGTGAGCATGCATCTGCTCGATATCTCGTTTAGAGATGCGCGACAGTGCCTAACCAATTTTGATCTTATAATTTGTAATTTGAGTGCTTTAATTGCAGCTTGGATATCGTTGTTTATGAAAATGTCGCGATTATATGTGCATCGACAAGACAACCGCTCCTATACATCACCTGTCTTAGATCCATCCGTGTTGATCCATACTAAATATTTAGTCTATTTCTCAGTTCTAAATTGTTCAAAATTTTCCCAATACAATATTGATGGTTGAAGAATATTAATCTTCTATTTTGTACTATGTATGTATGTGACTGCTGACCTGCAGGTTTTGTTTCCAAGTGGGTCCAAAAATGATTACGTATCATTTTGAAATTCGATGCTGTTTACATTATGACTGATTGCAGCTTTCGATAAATCACTACCATGACTTATTCTAAACAATCTTCCAGTAAAGTTATGCAATCCGCTAATTGAATAGAAGTACAAAATGTAGAAAAGTAAGATACTATTTTCTAACTCTATTTAAAGTCTTTAGATTATTCCTGCAAATAACAGATAACCTGAATCATTCTCATAATGACTGGAATATTAAACTTATTATTTCTTAACTTCTTTTTACGGGACTACAACCTTTCATTAGAAAGTCCCATCTAATCGGTATATTTGTCCATACAATTTGCCAACCGTCTTTCTGATTGGCCATCGAAGTATGTATATCACGTGCTACTCTTTTAATTGTTACAGTACAGCGTCAAATGCGATGCTAATAAATTTAGACACAGCATGAATTTATAATCCCAGCCAAATACTGTTTGTTTTACGGCTTATAAAGCCTTCAGCAGTTAGCAGTAAAATTTACGAAAGTTAAATGGAAGAGCGTTAATTTTTTTAATTTTATTTTTTATTGAATTGACTCATTCATATGTAATTTTAGCGCAGATCAGGCATTTTGTTACCAGTAGTATCTAGGATATCCCCAGGCACGGTATCCGCTGTATCCTCCGCCATAGCCCCATCCTCCGTTTCCTCCATATCCTCCGTATCCACCATAACCTCCATATCCATAGCCTCGGCCATATCCAGTGGTTGGATAAAATCCAAAGCCAAAGGTTTCCGCTCCCTTGAGATCAGTTCCTTCACTGCCTTCACCACCTTCCAAATCTATTTTCGGTGCCCCATTTCCTTGTCCACCTGCACGCTATGCAAACAGGTTATTAACATTCCTCTTCTTTTGATATATTATTCCCAACTTACCAGAGCTTTGGTGGCTTCCTCAGCAGCAGGATATGCAACTGCTGCTACAGCAAGGACTACAACAAGGGCAATAAACTGCAAGTAATAAAAAAATACACACACAAACAGATTTAGTTATCACTATTTCCCTCCTTTCTATTAAGACCGCAATTACACACCTTAATCATGATTTGCAGTTCGTTTTTTTGCCACTAATTAGCACTAATGTCTCGATATAGATGGAGGTAGGGATCCAACACTTGATATTATTTAGGCGATGATAATCAAATAACTTCTCGAAGTGAACTGATCTTAGCAGAAGCACCAGTGGATCTTTTATACCTGTCCAGCGTGTCCAGAAAAGTGATGCAGGGCATGGACAATGAGAACACAGAAAGTTCTACAAACACTGATGACCAAGAGAATCTGCGTCATCGTGTAAGCAGAGATGGGGGCTGGAGCCGTGCGTCGTTCATGTGAATGTAAAATACAGATAAATGTGCTAGATGAATTTGTATTTTTTGTTTGTTTGTTTTTTGCACTTGGGATGAAATTTAACCTTGGTCGCGGTCAGCAAAATTAATTGTGTATTGTGTGACAGGTGAAATATTTTAAAACTAAAAAACATATTTAGCGATTGCAATTAGATTAGTTGTAATTAAAACATTGTCATCTAGGTACCGATTGTACAACAAAATATTACTAGCTGTAATGATAAAAAGCAAACAAAATTATTCTAATTGTAACAATCGAACTCCTATGACCAGTTTGTGTGAATGCTAATGCATGCTGATACATGCTCATTCATCGGCAGGTTGCCACAACAAAAAAGTTCATTATCGTATCCTATTCATAAGAAACAAATGTAATAAAATGTATGCTTTCATTCCACTCTTTTTCAGTGGATTGCCGACTACCGAACTAATCGTTATCAATTCGTAAAGATTGGGTTTGAAAATTTTTTTAAAATAATTAACCATTCTGTGATACCACAGGGCACCCATCTTGCACCTCTGTTGTTCCTGCTTTTTGCATTAATAATCTACCTCAGTGATTAAGTAGTTAAATTGTTTAATGTATGCTAACAACGTGAAGATATTTAAGGCAATCAATTCCATGGCTGACTGTTTTGATTTGCAAAGAGATGCCAATAATTTAAATGTATGGTGCTGCACAAACTCCTTGCACCTGAATATAAACAAATGAGCCTTAACTACTTTCTCCAGGTCTGTAATGCCTGTTATCTTTGGTTACGAGCTACAACTTTGGGTAGTCAGCCAAAAGGATTTAGGTGTAATCTTTGAATCACATTTATTCTTTAGTATTCATTTTGATTATATAATATCAAGAGCTAATGCAATGTGGAGATTTTTATTTGGGAATTCTTCTAATTTTTAAGATCCTTATACACTAAAATCCGTTCGTCCAATTCTGGAATATTGCTGCGTAGTATGGTCTCCCCTTTTCAACAACGAACTGCAGCGTATTAAAAAAAATTCAAAAAAGATTCACGAGATATGCGATTCAAAAATTGAATTGGTCCGTTCCTTAACCGTCATATAATAGCTGGTGTGCATTAATTAGTTTAAAGCTTCTATCATACATTTGCAAGAGATGTCATTATGGTACATATCGACTGTGCTCCTCTTTTAGCCCTATTTGGTATTTATGCTCCTTCTAGAGCTCTTAGACCTGATTGGATTTTTTTTTATATTCCTCGGCACGTAACATACTATGGTCGCAACGAACCTGCATAAATGTTTAAACATTACGCAAATGTAATCGATCTCGATTTCAACAGAAATAAATTTAAATGTATTATTCGGGAAGCCAATAATTAAACTTCTAATATTTTTTATTTGTATTATAATTTAGGTATTTTTCTTTGTAGTCTAAGAAACTTTGTTACTTATATAGGTAAATAAATAAATAATGCGACTAAGGCTGTCAGCGGCCTTCACCCCCATTGAAATAAAGCTAAGGCTTGTTAAGATCCTGCTGTGCCAACTACGCTAACAAGCTAACAACTTTGGACGAGCTCGAAGCCAATATTCGAGACGCTATTGCCGTAATAACGCCGTACATATTGGAATATCGGACCGAGCCATCAAATGTTAGACAGGCGACCGCTTGAAGCACTGCCAGCGAAGCAGAAGGGGCCATTTAAATAATGTGCTATTACACACATAATGGCATGAATGTAGCTTCAAAATAAAGTCACAATTTATATCTCACACCTTTGTTGCTTAATTAACATTTTTTCTCCTATCGTTCTTATCTGGTCACCCTATACTACATTGAAATTGAAATATTTCTATTCGTTAAGTCCTTAATAATTAAATGATTCAATGATCGAAAGGAGCACTGAAAACGTACTTCATTTATGTATGTATATGTACCGCGCATCATGTATGAAGGTATGTGCACATTCACAATACAGTTTGCTTACACACTTCAAATTACTTCCATCATTATAATTAAAAAATTAAACCTTACAATCAGTGTCAATAATCTTAAAGTAAAAACCAAAACCCATACTCATATCCAGAGAAAATTGAACTTATAAATTACAATGAACTTTCTCAGCCATGAACATACATGCACATGTGTGTGTATTTCGAGTAAACTCACGATTAATGACAAATGAGTAATTAGTGTTCACAAATTTATTTCAAGTGCATTTCAAAAGTGCTGGGATTTTAAAAGATTGGCTTAAATAAACGATTATGCAGACAATGGCCTTTCGACTTGGCTTAGAATAAACTCCAGATTATATACATATGTACATACATTAGTTGAGCCGGCTCCAGTTGACTTAGCAGTGTAGTTTTATTGTTTTAACTGCCAAAGACAAAAATATGAAGTTTTGAAAGATAAATTAGTAATAACTGAATCAGAAATTGGGTCTCTAGACCCAAATCTATTCATTTCTAGGCTTAAGCCCGACACTTCTGTAGATGACAAAGTTATTCATTTACTATCTAAAAGTTTAATATTTAGCGGAGAAAATAAACAAGTCGGATAGTTTTGCATCTTTATTTAAAATAGTTTCCCCTACTTCGATTGTTGCTTCACGTGGCAAAAATGACATCTAGCATCTCAATCCTCTTATGAAATAATTTACTTATCATTCATCTAGGTTATGGTTAGGCTGCCTGCAAAACTTTAGAATGAGTCTACCTCCTCCAGATTACTAAAGAAGTAGCTACCTTAAATGTTCCTACGACAGCGTGCTACACCCTGACATTCGCGATATATTATTGGTGTATCTGCAAATATCCGTGTCTGTGAGTCCGAGCGCGTTGGCATGTTTGCCCAAGAGGCAGTGCACAGATAATATTCTTGTAGCTATTTTAATTTGTGCCCTGCTGAGTCTAAGAATTTCATTAGTTCTTTTACGATTCAATGCCGGCCAGAATGCCTTAGAAACCTTATGTCCTATCATGTTGGACCATCTTCTATGGTCAGCATTTTTTGTAAAACCTTAGATTTAATGCCGCATAATGGTGGAGCAACCTCTACCGCTTCGGGCAGTGGCAGTTCCCCTCATTTCCTTGCCAACTCATCGGTAAACTCGTTGCGTTCTATATTAGAGTAACCAGGCACCCTACATAGTCTCACATGGTTCTGTGTGCACTAACATCAGCACTAAATGATAAGCCTGTTTGTGGTTGTTTCTTGTACTATGCACACCACGCCACAGATATGATAGTGCTTTTCACAACAACCTCGTAGACCTATCTTTCAATATACTGTGGCATCAAACCAGATTCCTTGAGTTAGCGGTTTGATGCTGAGCAAAGCAAAGCTTATTTATTGGGCGAGATCGAGCTCAAGTAGATCTTCATCTCGAAGAATGTAGTTGCCTCCCTATGGTGGCCTTTCTGATCTGAGCAAAGGCTGGACATAAACGTAAATACATTAAGATATGATTTGTTTATTTTCCAAAATGGAATAGATAGCAAACTTCTTAAAAATGGAAAGCACCTTCTAGCAAATATTTCCTAATTTCTTAGACTAATCGACATGTGAGCAACTAAAACTAAATAAATAAATGTATAGCTATTTGCTACGAATTTCCAAAAAGGGGATGCTTTCGAGTTTGATTAACACGCCCTTGCAAAGTAGCGCGTCGGTCACAGAATTGTGACTACAGAAGATACGCATTTGAGAATTCAGATACACTTAGTCATCGTGTATAGGTATGTACAAATAGTATGTATGTTGGTAGGTATGTACATAGCTTGGATATGGGGAGGCATCAATTCGCGATAACTGACTAATCGGGTATGATCATAGATTACTTGTGTTGTGAAATAATTAAATACGAGTAAGTAATAAAACACAAAACAATTTGTTTCCTCGTTGGCTGAGAGCTGGATCACGTAAGAAAGTTTAGTTTGTTTGCTTCTTGTAAAGTTTATACTAAAACATTATAATATATGTATAAGACAGGTACTCAGATATACATACATACATATGTGCATAGATACGAGTATACTTCGTCAACACTCTATCAAAACGTCGTTCTTCATTTATTGAATGAAACGCAAAATGCTGGAGGGAATCCACCGATTAACACTTTTCCAATTCACGTACACATTTTTACACTGTCATCCTAAAAAAATACGCATATTTAACTTCTCAATTTATCTAAGCGTCGGTAAAACGTAATAGCAAATCTTTTTGGAATTACATTAATTCAAAAAGAAATACCTCAGGTTTACCTAATGTAATTCAATTCGGAAATGTGAGTTCAACGGATTTGAAAAGCACTTGTGACTTATTTGCTGACTTTTTTGAGTCAGTATACAATGATTCACGGGTTCAATTAAATGATAATCATTACGCTATGATTCCTGATGTTTTGGACATTGGTGTATTGCAATTCTCGGATGATGATGTAATTATCGCGCTTAAAAAATTAAATCTTAATAGCAACCCAGGCCCTGATAGTATACCCGCGGTAATATTAAAAAAATGTTTATTATCCGTTTTTCATCCTCTTAAAATTATTTTCACCAGTCTGGTGATTTCCTTAATGATTGGAAATATTCTTTTATAATTCCTATTTTCAAATGTGGTCTAAGGCAAAAGGTGGAAAACTATCGACCTATATCCAAGCTTTCGGCAATACCCAAATTATTTGAGAGTATTGTTAAGGAAAAACTCTTTTTCGCGGTAAAAGAGATTATTTCAAATAATCAACATGGCTTCGTTCGTGGTAGATCATGTACCACTAACTTAGCTTTGTTATGTAATTATATTTTTGACAGTTTTGAACAACGTTTACAAGTTGATGTACTCTACACAGACTTCACCAAAGCCTTTGATAGGGTACATCATACCCTACTTTTAGCCAAACTTGAATCGTTGGGTTTTCTTTCATTAGTGCTAAAATGGTTCTTTAATTACTTAACTAATAGAAGGCAAATGGTAAAGGTCGATGGTTGGACTTCTCGTGTAATTGAAGTAACGTCGGGCGTTCCACAAGGTAGTTATTTGGGCCCGTTGCTATTTATTTTATTTATCAATGATGTTCACGAAATATTAAAATTCTGTAAGGTTTTGACATTCGCGGATGATTTAAAATTATTTTCTCGTGTAAATAATGTTACTGATTGTATTCGTTTGCAATCAGACATTAATAGATTATCGGAATGGTGTAATCATAATGCCCTGGAACTTAATATTTCAAAATGTAAACTTTTTTCGGCTTATCGAATTGCCATTCCACTTTTTCATAATTATTGTATAAACGATCTTCGACTTCAACGATTGGATGAAGTGAAGGATCTAGGGGTCATGTTTGATAATAAACTAAACTTTATCTTGCATTATGATTATGCCATTGCCAAGTCTAACTCTTTGTTGGGCTTTCTAAAGCGTAATAGTAAATACTTTCGAGATGTACATAGCCTTAAAGTTATCTACTGCTCGTTAGTCAGACCTTATTTAGAATATGCTATTCACGAACTCAGATTGGAAAGAGTTCAAAAAAACTTCACGAGATATGCGGTTCGTAAATTAAATATGTTTGATGTGCTTCCTAATTATGATAGAAGGTGCCAATTAATTGGTTTGCAAACCTTAAGTTTCAGACGCAACGCAACTTCCATCATGTTTATTCGCGATATTATTAATTTTCATATTATTTCACCAGAATTGGTTTTTCTATTAAATATATATGCTCCCCAAAGGTCTCTGCGGGTTAGAAGCTTGTTTTTTCCAGAAAGGCATAGAACCAATTATGGTACTAATGAGCCTATTACAAGGTGCATAAGCACTTACAATGAGCTGTGCAATGAAGTTGATTTTTGCTTATCACGAGCAGAATTTAGAAAACGCGTTTTTTCATTGGTGTTTGATTAACTTAATATTGTTTATTTGAAGTAGTCTATAAGATTGAAAATCGGTAGATGATCCTTGGTCGCGCAACAAACAACAGTTGTGTTAAGCGATACTGAGAGTGTACACTACAGAACGTAGTGTTCTGTGTGCTCTGTGATGGAAAACTAAAAAGAGGGGTCAAACTCCATCTTCAATAATAGCCGTGATCCATTGAGACTGTGCAAGTACTCGCCAATATGTAGGTATATAAGTACATAGACATATCAGTGATAAGACACTTCACGTGAATTTACTTAATAAATGTCCACCAGCCAGGAAAATCAATTTGGTTTCTTGATCTGCCGGCTCATTGACCCCTAATCCCGATGTATCCTGGAATCCGAAAGAGTTTCAGATTTTTTTTTTCGTTTTATAATCTTGTCGCGAATTTGATTGATGTGGGGTATGAGGTTTTTTTATGATACACAGACGAATATCAAAATAAAATTACGTTTTAAAAAACACTTCATTCGTCACAAGCACAAGTATTGAAGACATTCATAGTCGTTCGACAAAACAATGCCCCTACTAAACCATCCTGCGGATTTATTGCTTACACTAAAAGGATATTATTTGCTACTGTATGAAATTAAAACCGCACGCAGAAAACAATTGATTTCGATATAAATATTTTAGTTAGCAATCCCGAAAATCCCCGGATTTGGACATCATAATCCCGGAATTCAGGATCTCGGGATTACAATCTCTGCATGCAAATCATAGTCTTTTCGATATAAAAACGGCCTTGCTTGCTATCAACGCCTCAAAAATGGTCTGGGACAGCCAGTTACTCCTAATTAGTACATCCAAGTTCATACTTACCTTTGATTTTTGCATAATAAAGATAGCAGTTCTATTCCAGACTCTTTAATACAGTGGACTCTCCCTTAGTCGAATTTTCACGGGATACCAAGATTTGTTCGAGTTAGAGAGAGTTTTGGAAAAATTCGAGTAATAGAGAGAAACATTTATTTTTGTTTTAAAACGTTTGTTTAATAAAAAAAAGGTAATTGTGCATTATGTACTTACAAAAAAGTTATCAAAAAAATACAACTTATGTAACTTACATTTTTTTTAATTGATCTAGCTACAAACATGAACATTAAGACTGCATCAGCTCTGTTGAACTGCCTAGAATCAACTGAATTTGAAATTTCAGTTCTAATCCTACTAAAACAAGTTCTTTTTATATACATATGTACATACATATGCTGATAGATCTATTGAAAAACCTGTTTTGAATGCAACCAACAACACAAGACAAGACACAAGTTGCGTTGCAACTTTTTAAAAATTGCATCTTTTTATGCAGATACCAAGAATAGGAATAGGAAGAAACACGACGAGCCGAGGATGATGGCACATGCGATGCCACACATATATTTAGGGTATTGGAGTGTGGTACTTGATGGTTACCAGTTATATGTACGTATGTATGTACATATGTATATACTCAAATACGAATTCCGAAGGGTAATGTATTTTTATTTTGTTTTGTGCTAAACAAAATTCGACTTAAGGGATGAAAAAAGAGGCCAAGAATCGAGAAAATGTGTGCGAGTTAGAGAGAGTTCCGACTTAGAGGGAGTGGGAGAGAGGGAGAATGCTAAGATATGGCGAAAAAGTGCGAGTTAGAGAGAAATTCGACTTATGGAGAGTTCGACTTATGGAGAGTCCACTGTATTTATTTTATAAAAAAAGAATTTTCATATTGGGATTAAATATTGGGATTTATAAATTATTCTTCTCAAAGTCGACATTTTACCCACTCCGTCTATAGTTAGTAACGTATTCTAGAACTTCGACGAATTCAATATTCAAATCTCAACGTTTTGGTGATTTCATCATGGCGTCGATGTTCGATATACTCCATCTATCGAGCAATGTCGATAAGTATTCACGGCCATCTGTCGACAAGTAGCATGACGTTAGCAGCAAATTGAAAGTGAAACACTTGTCGCCGTGGTTAATTTCTTGGTTGACATATGAATTCGCCCGAAGGTAAACCGTACCGTTTCAACACATTCTCAATTGTTTCTGTTTGATAGAAATATTTTGCCGTCCCAATTCCGGTGTATTAAACCTGTCAATTGCTCTCTTCAGAAACCCACCCATTTTGACTGACAAAACCAACACATGCCCACTCAACAAAAAGCGCAAAAACAAAACGCACAAATTCCAATTCGCTTACGGCGTGTGTGTGTGTATATGCGTGGTGTAGTGGCGGCGGCCTAGCTGTGTGCTGTGTCTGTCCGTCTGGTTGGGGCCGCTGTCAAAAGTTTCTTTCCCCGCGTTCGGAACGGTTGAGTCTATTTTCTTTTCGTGCGCTGTACACGGGGTTCGGTCGTCAGCATTCTTGCGTTCGATTTTATTTAAAAATTTGCTTTATTTTCTTCCTCTTTATTTCTTACGATAATTTCTGTGGCGAAATACAAATAATTTTATGCATTTACGTGAAATTTCTCTTATCAAGTGAAACTCGAAATTTTGTCGATCGTTCTGTGCAATATACCCCGTTTTTGAGTTATTCCTTTGGCTCTTTCTGTTCAAATTAAATGTGAGTGCAGAGTGTGAAGAAGAATGAACCGCATAATATTCTTGGAAATCCTGTGTGAAAAAGGAAAAAAAAACATTCCAACGATTAAAAATGAAATTTCTCTCTTGGCCGTCGTCGCTTCGCTGGTGCAATTCGTGTGTGTGTTTGTGTATAGAAATCAAAAAAATCACTGCGACTCGCTCGCACACACGTAATTGTGAAGTGTGAGTGAGCAGCAAATGTATATTTGCGGTGGCAAAAGTGACGTGTGTTGTGTGTTATATGAGTCCAACACCCAAAAAAGGGAATAAAAAATTTCCTGGCGATCGTAGAGTTGGTTAGTGATTGTTTTTTTTGTCGACCCTAACTTGTATGTGGATAAATGGATCTAATCCTGGAACAGGATCGGCCCCCATGATGGAGCTGGTGGGGACATTTCTCATTCTGTGTAAAGGATCGATCATCTCGAGTTCCACCGGCTTTCCTCCAAAGGGGGAGGAGGAACTTTGCCGCTGAATTGCGTTGAGGTTATGTGCATGCAATGGTGGAACAGGGACACATCCATCCATCGTTTATAGTTATAAATAAACATCTCAATTTTTTTTTATCTTTTTTAATCGGTTGGTTTTTGATTTTCTTCTCATGGTGTATCTGGCTGGTTTAGAAGAATTATTGCTGCTTTCTTACGAAAATAAACTCAAACGTGGGCGGAACTGGGTCTCTCTTTTTCTGACGTTTTATGTGTTTTCTATGGCCAAACACGCATTTGTCGTGGCAAGAGGTGTAATTTTAATAATCGAAAATCGAATACCAAATAGAGTCGAAGTTATGGAGTACGAATTGGCTTGGTTGGTGCCTTGGTGGTAAGTGGTAACCTCTGGCGGACGCCCACGTTGGTTAGAGGAATACCTAATTTGGTGAACCAGACCACTGGCAGTTATCTGGCAAAGTGGTTCTCACTGCGGTCAATTTGAGCGGCAAAGATTGATTGGCAAATATTTGCTAATAAACAATAAGATACGTGTATTTAACACAAACAAAAGTTTGGTAGATAAAATGTTTAGGTTTTAGGATTGCGGTTTGACTGAACTGTAAACTTGGCTTTGACAAAAGCAAATAGGAAATATGTAAATAAAATAGATTTGACTACCAGAAAAATGCATATTTATGTATATGCATATGTAGGTACATTTGTACTTACATTTGGAGCAATAAAATTGTTGAGTTGAGTTACTTTGCAAAAGACAAGTTCAAATATAAAAAGTCGATATTTCTCTTAGACGATCTTAACACACCTCGGTGATCTGCGGCAGGCTGACTGAAATTGCAATTGTAGGTATATTGTTGCACAATTAATAATACTAATACATATTATGTAATTAATAGTCTTTTCAGAAACTTTAATTCTTAATTACATACTTTGTACAAAATCGGATATAACAAAGTGGAAGGGTCAGCGGAATTTGTTCGTTCTAGATTTATTTGTTTTGAACAGCAAACAGATGTGATGATAATTACATATCTGTAATTTTTTTTGTCGACTTTTTTCGGATTATGAATTCTTTTTCTACTTTAATTTCTATGTTACTGGCCGAACACAATGGTGACGCTGTAGTGGTAGTAGAAAGTTGAAGTTGGCTGAACTTTGCGCTTCACCATACAATTCATACTACAGCATCAGCTTCGCATTGTATTCGTGCTATAGGATTTACGTGTATTTTAATTTTGACAGCGCTGCCTACTTCCACTACAGCGTCACCATTGTGTTCGGCCAGTTAGAAAGAATATCTTTACATCCTAGGTTAAAAATATCAGTCAACAAAGCGAACGATTTCAATATGGCTTATTTCGTCAAAATATACACAGCATGAATTCATCACTGCCATTGTAATACGATGTTACGATGCCGATGCTTTAATTTTGGAACCACCTGTCCTGTTTGTCAATCAGTTTGGTTTTATCGATAAAAAGGTCTTATGAAATTGTGTATAGGTACATTGTTTTCTAAAAAAAAAAAAAGAAAATATTAAAATATCAAATAATTTCACTTAGCATACTTAGAATAAAAATATCACAATAAATTCTGATGCGCTGTTTGCGCAGCAGTTTCGTTTATGATGCATTTTGTGATTATAGGCCATATAATAATAAAGAATTTTATGCAATCCTTTGTTATAAGTAGAGATGTAACGGATACTAATTCAGCCGGATACATTCGTATTTTATCCAGAAAAAAGATTCAAATAAATTTGAAAAAAAAGAACTCGGTCATCCCGTTAGCTGGATGCACAATAGATGAATAAAATGAAATGTACAGTAAACCAATTTTACTGGTCAAACGTAGTCTCGGAAATTTAGTGAACATAATCGGAACACTTGCCAGAGACTCTTCGGAAGCAAGCATCGTTTACGAAAAAAACGGTAATCGCTGATTACCTTTCAATGCAGAAAAACTTGTTTTAATCCAACATAGTTTGCCCTTCGTAAACTTTCAGTACAAGGACTATCCGGCAATCAGTCGGATACCAAGAGACTATTCGGCGATTTGCAGGATAACAACAAAGGGCCGGATAACGGATACTAACCGGATATCCGTTACATATCTAGTAATAAGCGAAAAATTATTGAAGTTTCTATTAAAAATATTCGATAATAAGCCGATTTCTTTATAAGCGATATACAGTCTGTGCATCTTCTATGTGTCTCGATCGAGAAATAACCTATATTTTATGTATGTATGTATACGATACCCGATGTCTTTATAACCGATTTTTACTGTAATAGTTTTTTCAAGAAATTACATCTATGAATTTAGGAGGCCATTTTACACTAGAAAACAGATAGCTTGTGTTATTTTGGTCGCTGTTCATTCATCTCGCATGTGAATAACTTCCATAGGCCACCAATAGCCATGCAGCCCAAATGATGATACTACCGCGTTCAAACTTGACTGTGGGTACTAGGTACTCAATCTGGGTCATACTCTTATCCCTTCCTTCTGCAAACAAAGACAGCGTTAAGGTGGCACAGCGCCATCTTATGCGAGGTCGTCCTCTTCTGCGCTGACCCTCCGGTTTAGAATCGAATATTTTCCGAGACGGAGCGTAAATGCCCATACGCTCTACATGTCCTAGCCATCTTAAACCCCCAATGCACAGTTTTCTGACCAGGTTGATGTTGCTGCACAGCTCGTATAGTTCATGGTTGAATCTTCTCCTTCAAAACCCGTCAACGGAAACGGGACCGAATATCTTACGAAGGATTTGTGTCTTAAAGCGACCAAGGATATCTTCATCCGCGTTCGATAAAGTCCTTGCTTTAGCTCCATATAGCAATACTGGGATAATAAGGGTCTTATATAGAGTCTCCTTAGTTGATCGGAAAAGGGTACTAAACTTTATTTTGCATTATGATTATGTAATTGCCAAGTCTAACTCTTTGTTGGGCTTTTTTAAGCGTAATAGTAAATACTTTCGAGATGTACATAGCCTTAAAGTTATCTACTGCTCGTTAGTCAGACCTTATTTAGAATATTCATCCGTTATTTGGGATTCACCATATGCTATTCACGAGCTCGGATTGGAAAGAGTTCAAAAAAAGTTCACGAGATACGTAATGTGCTTCCTAATTATGGTAGAAGGTGCAAATTAATTGGTTTGCAAACCTTAAGTTTCAGACGCAATGCACCTTCTATCATGTTTATTCGCGATATTATTAATTTTCATATTTTTTCAACAGAATTGTTTTTTCTATTAAATATGTATGCTCCCCAAAGGTCTCTGCGAGTTAGAAGCTTTTTTAACCAATTATGGTACTAATGAGCCTATTACCAGCTGCATAAGGACATTCAATGAACTATTCAACGAAATTGATTGTTGCTTATCACGCGCTGAATTTAGTAGCTGATTGACTTCTGGTTAATTTATTTTTGTTTGTCTTAAGTAGTCTGTAAGATTGAAAATCGGTAGATGATCCTAAGTCCCGCAACAAACAACAGTTGTGTAAAGCGATACTGAGAGTCTACTTTAGAGAACGTAGTGTTCTGTGTGCTCTGTGATGGAAAAAAATGGTCCTTAGAGTGAGTTATGATTCCTTCAGTCAATTCATTCAAATCGGTTTTTTTCGAGTCAGTACTCGATGTTCGTGTCATACTCTACTCATTTTTATCTCCGGTGGATAAATATGTATGTGTATGTCGATTCAATTATCTAAAGTGAACGTAGAAGTCTTCGCGGTTGATTCAAGACTTCAGTTTCCACTACATACATATGTATATCCACTGCACTAAAAGCTTAATAAATTTGAGAAAGTCGACTCCCAATTTGACTCAATATACATAAGTACCTAATATATCATCCGGTAACGATTCGATTCTTTAATACCTATTCCCATTGATAATAATGTGGAAAATACTTTTTTTTTTGAATAAGATTAATGAATTGCTGAAAGGTAATCTATTCAAAGTACCTAACTCACACGGCAAATGGCTGGGATTTTGTTAAACTACTTACATGATTTGAAAAAGATTAGAGCGAAAAATATTCATATGTACAATGTACATGTATGTATATACATATACGTACGATGTACATATACATTTATGTATGTACATTGTCTGTGGCTTACATCAGAGAAGGGGATTGAAGAAATCCCTTGGATAACAGCTGCCTATTTCCGTTTTATATAGATAGTTTTTTATTATATATGTATATACATTCATACATATGTTTGTACATATGTACATGTACAGGTACATCGGTGTAACTATTCCGTATTAATTCTGCAAATACGTTATATGTCTAGGCCCAAAATATGTAGTAGGTACCTTCTTCCCACAGCTTGTTGAAAATCCTGTTTTTCGAGCAACTCCCTAAGAGCGGTCAATGGTTAAACGTCTAGTGCAATTTCCAGAATGCACCTTTCCTAAAATTTAGAATTTTAGAATTATAAAATAAATAAATATACGGCGTCAGCAGTCCTATACAGAACCAAGCCTAGCTTCTCGCAACCATTTGTGTGTGCGTGTTATATTTTTGCACGAATGGAAGGGACCTACAGTTTTTTGCCGACTCCGAACGGCGAGTTGAGAAGCTTCTCATGACAAATGATACTCTTTGATTGCTTGTCAGACATTCGAAAGAGGTGGCAACCGTGAAAAACTCTTTTAGAAAATATGTTATATGTATAGTAATTTTTATTTTATTTTATTTCCTAATAAACTTTATGTTTATTGACTTTAAAGAATTTGTTTAGCAAAAATTAACACTAAGCCATATCCGAGCAAAAAAATATTGCCGTACTAAATGACCCCCTACTATACAGTCTACAGCATGAATGAATTTTAGCGCTTTTCTTTTCAATGTACTTGCGCGCACAGAATTGAAAAACGAATAAGAAAACAGTTGTGCGACAAATACGCAATCATTATTTTATATGCTTAAGGATAGACCATAAGGTATAGAGTTGTATGTGGTCCAGTTTGAATAGAACGCATAGAGAATACAAGTACGTATACATTTTTCGCAATGTATGTATGCGGTTTAGGATCCCAGCGGGAAATGAAGTGCTTCAGAAGGACTTTATAAGCACATACGATTATGCTCGGCGTACATATTTGAAAACACTGACGCGTTTTATAAAATTAGAACTCTTTTATGTAACTTTATTCATGTAACATAATTATTTATAACTAGCTGTCAGCTGACAGTACCTACCGTTGGTGGGAAAGAATTTCCAGTCCCAAAAACAAAGAGCTTTTGTACTGGTACTCGTGAGATATGGGATTTAGCATTGCCATGTATTAGTATCGTTCCATGCCATTGCATGCACTGTTTATGTCGATTTCATTATGATTGGTTCAGCGGTTTAGGCACGAAAATGTTTTATTAATAACTTGACTCCAGCGCCGCCTAGCGAGCGATATTTCCACCTATGTCCTTTTCCAGGTCCCAGATTATCTCTACCAAATTTCATTATGATTGATTCAGCGGTTTAGGCGTGAAAAGGTTTTGTTAATAACTTGACTCCAGCGCGGTTTTTTCGCCTATGTTCTTCCTCAGGTCCGAGACTATCTCTCTGCCAAATTACATTACAATTGTTTCAACGGTTCAGACGTGAAAAGGTTTTGTTAATAACTTGACTCCAGCGCCCCCTAGCGAGCGGTGTTTCTGCCTATGTTCTTCTCCAGGTCCCAGACTATCTCTCTGCCAAATTACATTACAATTGGTTTAGCGGCTTAGGCGTGAAAAGGTTTTGTTAATAACTTGACGCCAGCACCAACTAGCAGGCGGATTTCCCACCTATGTTCTTCCCCAGGTCCCAGACTATCTCTCTGCCAAATTACATTATAATTGGTTCAGCGGTTTAGGCGTGAAAAGGTAATAGACAGGCAGAGTTACTTTCGCATTTACAGTTAGGTGCAAAACTGTTTCAATGTTGCAGATATAGCTGCATTTATATACACAATTTTTTGTTTACATAAATCAAAACAAACTGCGCACCACTTCTAGATTGCTGGATGTTTGTAGTGTTCAGAAACATATACTACAGAACCCATATGAATCTTGTCTGAGTTACAGTTACTTTTTACATTGAAACAGTTTTGCACCGATTTTGCAGGCGTTCATTCTCTCATTCGTAATTAGCCGTTCTTAGCAATCGAACGTTGAACAAACTACTCAATTATTATTATTTATCTATTAGAAATACTGTGTAATCAGGTAAACAAAAAAACAAAATAGAAAAATTAAAATAATCAAAATTAAAACAACCCTTTTAGTAGCAGGTAAATACAATGAGGCCCCTCCCACTAAATGTGCGTCTGCAAGCTGAAAAATTATTGAGGGAAGGAAAAACTATGGGGTTTGTGGCCACAGAGTTGAACATAAGCAAAGCAAGTGTCAGCAGATTGAAAAAGAAACGGTGCTCCAATATAAAAAACTCAAAGGGTGGTAGGCCAAAAAAACTTTCCGACCAGGATGAGCGATGCCTTTCCAGATACGTCTTAACCCAAAGCGTAAAAAGTGCTGCAGAAGCGACGAAAGAACTGGAAAAGGCTACGGGGAAAAGAGTAAGCCGATGGACAGCCTATCGCACGCTTCATAAGCAGAAACTTGAAGCGTTTGAAAAGAAGAAAAAACCTGCGCTTTCAAAGAAAAATGTAAAGGCAAGACTATCCTTTGTCAAAAAATATGAGAGCTGGTCGGAAATGGACTGGAGTAAGGTAGTTTGGTCTGATGAGACAAAAATCAACCGATATTGCACGGATGGAAGGTCTTGGGCCTGGAGAAGACATGGAGAATCATTGAAGCCAAGTCATGTAAAGCAGACTGTGAAACATGGTGGAGGTTCTATCATGTTGTGGGGTTGCTTTACCGCTTCTGGTGTGGGTGAATTATGTCTTGTAGATGGTATTATGGACAAAAATATGTATAAAAACATCCTTAGACAACATCTCTTAAAAACAGTCCGATCTTTGCCAATTCCCCCAGAAGATATAGTCTTCCAGCACGATCGGGACCCCAAACATATGGCGAAAACGGTTCAGGAATGGCTTGGAAATCAATCGTTCTCCGTCTTAGATTGGCCCGCCCAAAGCCCAGACCTGAATCCCATAGAGAACCTGTGGTCATACCTCAAGTCCGCCCTCAATAAGGAGTATACATCCCCACCGTCATCTCTAGCCGTTTTGTGGGAGAGGGTCAACGAGCAGTGGACTAAAATCCCCGCCAGCTATTGCCAGACACTCTCTAGCAGCATACCACGCCGCATCAAGGCAACAAAGAAAGCTAAGGGGTTGTGGACGAAGTATTAAACTCTGACTTTCAACGGACAATTTTTTTGGTGCAAAACCGTTTCAGTAATATTAAGACACAAAACCTGTAAAAACCCCACTTTTGTGAATTTTTTTTTATGTTATAAATCCAGTGAATTATGTATTAATAAATGTTATTTTCGTTTTAAATAAGTTGCATTTATTTTTAAATACAAGTGCAAAATAGTTCTTAGCAGGTACTATTGAAACAGTTTTGCACCTAACTGTATAATATTAGTGTGATTAGTGTGATCACACAAAAAAAACAAAAACAAAATAACAATTTTGGAAGCCAAAATTTTCATTTTCGACTGACCCTAAACAGTAAAAATTAGTGGATTGTAACTAGACTAATTAGAATTATCTTATTGTACACATATTTGTCGAAAGTTAAACTTTGTTAAAACTAAACCACTGAACAACTCTTAATGACTGAAATAATGTTACAGCATTTTTCCTTTATTCTTCGCAATTTGTACCAAGTGCTTCCCAAAAGCTTCGTTATAGTATGGGCTTGGGCAGTAAGCCCACTCACTGTATAGAAATGCTTCCTATAGGCTTTTTAAGGGCCACCCTAGAAATTTTCGAAAAATTGATTTTTTTTTAATTGTACCCTAAAGACCTCAAAAATGATATCCCAAAAGATTATGGTTCCGAGAAATCGGAATTCCACGTACTTCTATAGATAATGTATTTTTCAAGATATATTCAAAATTTCAAGTAAATCGGTTGAAAATTGTCTGAGTTATGTTTCCGGCCGTGGACCCTTAAAAAAACGGAGACGTCATCGAAAAAACGCTGCATAGCCGCCATTTTGAAATTATTAAATTGTATACAGTCATTGATATGTATAATAAATACTCTTTATTATAATCTCGATTTCTTTTGTGGTATTTCTGAAAAAAAAATCGTATGAAAGCCTATTTTTTCACCCTCTAGGGTGGCCTAACCCCTTAAGGATCTTATTGAAAGCAGTCCTTCATTCGATGAATATTTTGTACTAGGTTCTTTCAGGAAGCTTCTTAGAGTTATAAAGAGTAAGCGCTTATTCTCTGCATACTTGGGTAGCGCTTACTATTTTTCTATATTATTTCTTTAGTGTAGGTATCAGTTGCGGCTCTCGCACTTAACCAATCTTAACATATGAGGTGTCAAAAGAAATAGAGTTTCCTGGAGCAGTGACGAATTGTACTTTC
The DNA here is from genome assembly GCA_949775065.1 of Brachyopa scutellaris. Classification (NCBI taxonomy): domain Eukaryota; kingdom Metazoa; phylum Arthropoda; class Insecta; order Diptera; family Syrphidae; genus Brachyopa; species Brachyopa scutellaris. Next base: position 29,218,548 of record OX459115.1, on the reverse strand, counting down.
ACTTTATAAATTTTAACAAATTAAAAAAACAAATCAAAACAAATATTCTGCCCAAAAATTAACTCACAAAAGAATAAACACTTCCCGTGTGATTTCCATCTGTCAACTGATGGAAATGAATTCATTTTGGTTGATATATTTGCTATTTTCGAATAATATGGAAAATACTTGTTGCTTTAAGAGTTCACAAAAAAAAACTCCTATATGGTTTCCATGGGTTGGCCCGGGGGCAGACGTTGTCCTGCCCTTTCCTGTATGTTGCGCGATGAGTTACATAATATGTATGTTGTGAATATGAGTCATTTTGGTCAGCAAATATAGAATTTGCTAATAACTTGACTACAACGCCACCTATCGGGTCCAGATCTCTCTTAGCACCAAACCAACATATGTTCTGAATATGAGTCCATTTAGTCAATAAATATAGAATTTGTTAACACTTTTGCGGACAAATGATTTTCGTTGGGGAACGAATGACACACGCATGTCTCGGCATTTTAAATGATATTTTATTTAAGATAAAAAAATTTGTATAAAGATAAAAATGATTCCGCAGGTCACAGTGAAGTGAAAATTTGTTTCCGGTTCGACAAAAAATGCTGGAATATGGAAGTATACTGTATTTCTCGTCGGGGTATCCCGTTTTGTTCTAACAAACTTAGAATTCTTTGACGGCATATGCCGTCATGACCCGCTACTTTCCGCAACCATTGACGGCATATGCCGTCTTGTCCGCGAACGTGTTAATAACTTGACTTCAGCGCCACCTATCAAATTGTTCTTTCCGTTAGAATCTCATTCGGACTAAAACGAAGATTTGAAAAAAATGAGCAAAATCGGTCTAACCGTTCTCCAGTTATGCGGTTACCAACGATCATCATTTCATTTTTATTGTATAGATTTTATAGTAATTTCAAACTTAAAATAAAAAACCTTTTTTTATATTCCTGGATAAAAATGAGATCAAAAACACCACACGTCAAATGTTAAAATGCAAGAAAATCAAATGATATTTCATAATACTTTTCCGAAGCGTTTAGATAAGTTATTTGAAAAAAAAAAATCCTAAATGAAGGTCAGAACAACATCAACATAGTGCTATGCACCTACATAGTATGCATAATGTTCATACGAGTATAACGTACCCATAATATATTTACATTGTTTTTGAACTTATGACTACCTCTTGCCAACAGTATAAGTTCTACATACTCGATGACAAAACATTTCGTTTAGCTGAATATATTTCTACCTTCAATTTCAGATTACGTATCATTGAAAGCACTAAAAACAAAAAAAGGTTCTTTAAAAAAAATAGATTACGAATATACGAGTATTATACTGCTTTGAAAGAAAATTGCTTTAACGCAAACATGCAGCTCGAAACCGTATTGGGAGTGTCAAACCCGATCATAAATTAATAGCCGAAGATAACATGTTTGCTTCACAGTGAAACTAGCAAAATTGATTCACACCTTCGAAAAGTATTATAGGTATACATATATACCTACATTTTATGGGAAATACTTTTTTGTTATCGTTGGAAATTTGTTAGAACAAATGAAAAAAGAGTTATGCTCTCTGATAAGCTACACAATCGAAGGAAGATATGTATTATATCTCCGTTCATATTGATTAGCTTTAGCCATAAACAGCTATGTATAAAGGGTAAAAATAATAATCTTGCTAATAGAGCAGTACACACCTACATTATTCTGGTGTTGCTAATGATCTCATACTTTGCATTTATTAATAGTTTCGTTAATAAATTGAAATTGGAAAGATTTATTCTTTCAAAGAACGAGCACAAGGGATGTGTCAAAAGTATGGAAATGCGATATCAGTGTTTTGGTATGCGGGCATGGAGTTTTCTATAAATAATCACGAAATGTATAATTAAACACGCGATTTATTCAATAAACATCAAAGATATATAACTAGGTAGGTATTTAAGCAGCAGGCAGCTGATGCCATTCATAATTTGTTTATACAGTGATCTCTCTAATAACCGGACACTGAAGGTACCGAAAAATCTGTCCGGTTATGAGAGGAGTCCGGTTATGGGAAAACATCTTATTTTATAAAGAAATTAATTTATACGAGTATGTGATAAACACAAATTTTTGTACATGCTTGTTATTTATTTACTCATATCAATTATTTTTCTATTTATTTACATATTTACTATTTATTTACGTTTTTATTTATATATTTATTTATTTATTTATTCATTTATATACCTATCTATTTATTTATTTTTATTTATTTATTTATTTATTTATTTATTTATTTATTCATTTATTTATTTATTTATTTATTTATTCATTTATTTATATTTTAGTTATTATTTTTTGTTCGACTATTTATTATTTGTTCACTTATTTATTTATTTATATTTTTATATATATTTATTTATTTATTTATGTAATTATCAATTTAATTTTATATCTACCTACACGTTTGTACCTATACACATTGCTACCCACTAAAGTTTGTTAGTTATTATTAATGCTAATATACACTACCTGCTACTTATTAATCATGGACTCTTGAAACATTATTTTATCCACTTCACTTATTCAATTTAAATGTAGGTTTTTTGTTATAATTTTTCCTTCGAGTAATCAAGTTAAAATACAAGCGCTTGAAATAAATGTACAATTTTTCAGTAGTAAGATAAAATTTAGTTATCGTATCTCTGTGCAAGCTGTGCATAACCAAGAAATGTAAATGTTTAATTATAAATGGAAAAATAAATATCTATCTATCTAAATTACGCAAATTACCGAAGAATACTAAATTCTGTGTATGGCACAGAATCCGACATATCTGACAGACCTAGTAGGATAGATGTCTAACAGACCGATCTTTGCAAGTAGATATGAAAGATGTCGGGCGTACCTACTGAGAGCAGCACTTATGATTGATACAATTTTAGAAGGAACAAAATAAAGAAAAAGGAAGCAAATTTGTGTACAGGAATGGGTGAAACAATTATGTTAATTTGCCAACAGAATAACAATTATTAAATTCTCCACGCGATTCAGATTTTTTATATTTCCAATTTTTTTTTTCCAAATTTCAAAATTTCCAAACAACCACACTTCTTGAAATACATTTCAGAAATGAAATTTGCTCTAGGTCGGACAGACAAGCGTTCACATTATCAGATATGTCCGCGTGACCACAAAAATATCAAATAAAAATAAAACCATCCGCAATGTCTGTCCGACCGACGTTTCTGGCGTTCACATTGTCAGATTTGCTCGAACAAACCAAGTCTGTCAGATATGTCGGATCGTTTGTACCCCCCTAATCAAGCTTAAAATTGCACATATACCTTCTAACATACACTTAACATACAAACCTATTTAAAAAATTCAACGGGATTTATAAATGCACATAGTTGTTGGATAATAACGCAAAGGCACACTCCACAGTTTACATTTTTGTTTCGTTTCTTTGCAAAGTGTAAAGAAAAAGAAAACAAAATAAAGTGCAAAGGCACAGTAAAGCGTGGAGGGGAAGAGTAATGATATGGACTTTGTTTTTAGCGTTTAGACTTGAACTATTTCATAAAAAAAAAAATTAATGGATCGATTTGTCTACAGAGACATCTTAAATGAGCAAATGTTACCATACGCCGAATGAAACATGCCATTTCGATGAGTGTTTTAGCACCACAATGACCCAAAGCATTCATCGAAAGTGGTCAAAGAGTGGTTATCAACCAATGGGATACAAGTTTTGGAGTGGCCGCCCCGATCCCCGGACTTGAATCCCATTGAAAATCTATTTGGCATCTTAGAGCGTAGAGTTGGGACTCAGCGCTTCAAAAATAGGGATTAGCTTATGACATGTTTGAAAATGGAATGGAAATTAATACCAGCGTCCACAATTAAAAACCAAATTGAATCTAAGCCCCGTAGATAAGCGAAGGTAATCAGAAATAAGGGTTATCACAATGAATATTAAAAGTTGCTTAGGTTTCGAACAGCTGTATTTTGAGATGAATTTGTATTTGATGTTTTATTTATTTTGGATGAATTTATTTTGGATTTTTGTTTTTACTATATCTATCCCAGTACTTTCTGTAGTAAATAAAAATTATCTTATTTTTATTAAAAAGAATTAATACATAAATATTCGACTTTGAATAATTCAGAGGAAAAAGTTGCTTAGGTTTCGAACAATATTGTATGTTAAAAGTTTGCCATATGTAGATGTGTTTTGTCCATTTAAGAGAGAGCGACATTCTATTGCGGATACGAAAATTGGTGTCGGTGTCCGGTTATGGGAGATTTTTTTATATGAAAAATCGTGTATTTATTTCCGTTCTTTGAAATCTATCCGGTTATGAGAGGTGTCCGTAAGGAGAGAGTACACTGTATACCTATTTTAAAACGAAAAAAAAATGACAAAAATGCCGCTGTCATTTTTTTATTTGCCATAAACTTGCATTATGCTCATTTGAAAGTGTTTACATCGAACTTTTCGGATGGGTGTTAATATTTTTTTAAATAGTGGAATGTATGTACATATGTATATGTATGTCAAGACCGCGTATAGTATGGAGGAGCTTTATGGAGCCAATTTTCCAATACATACATTAAATCGCGTATTATGACTGACGATTGAAAACATATTCTGTTAAGTCAAGATCGGAAAAAGCAGCGTCAAAGGCTACAGCACAACTAGATGTGAAGTAGCTTTTTACTTTATTAAGATATATCGGCAGGACGAATTCATCTGATTATGTTAACAAAGAGAAATTTCCACTATTTCGAGAAATATACCTTTAGGTCATTTATTTCTTCCAAGAACATAGCAAGTAGACCTAAATAGAATTTATGCTTAATAGACTAAGATGGAAACTCAGTTCATGCCATGTCGATAGGTACCTGGTATTAACAGGAGAAGGCATGAATTGCAAATTCTATCTGCAGATTTATTCATACTTACATATGTACACTCCTTCCTCTAACATATGTAGATAGGTACATATGTACATACATATGTTACGTTCATAATGCATTTGAAACACCTGCTCTATTTATATTTTTCAATATGAGTCGTCACCGATTACAAGTAAAAAGCAGCAACCCAATATTGTTACTAATCGTATATTTCTATGAACAATAATTATAAAAAAAACATCAAACAATGATTCATTACCCTCTTGGGCCCAAGTAAGATTACTTAATCACATGTGTGTCTCGTTAGGTAACCCTAACATTGCCATATAATTCGCGCCACACAATGCGTAACCTTTCCAATTGGAGCCACATCCACATTGTTGCTTCTTCTGTTTATTCAATTTAAACATCTGTTGATCATCATTCGGAAATGGGATTGACAGTGCGAGGAGAACCTGTCCAGGAATGTTTCGTGCACCATGAACTAAAGTGGAATCCATACAGAGCGGCACCTGTTGCTCACGAATGGAACTGAGTGCAATAAAATATTCGTCAGAAAACTGTTTTTTTTTTTTTTTTTTTTTTTTAATTCAAAAACAAAAGATAAATGATTGATTTGCTAAGCTATCGCATTTGACATTTAACTACGTAAGTGAAGTAAAGATGTGTTTCAGGGTGTGTATGTTCATACAAATTCACCAAACGTGACAGATATCAGATTGAGATATTAGGCGAATTTCTGTGCACAATTACAAGATTACTTAAAAGATGTCTGGCAAATGGAATGTGTTTTCCAGTAGGAAATACTGTTATTGATATGTACTGAGAAAAACGCAACTCAAACGAGACGTTTCATTTGCCGGGAGAAGGCAACAAATCAATTCTCGTTTTGCTTTACACTAGATCACCAAGGGGGCTTTTCTTGTTTGGTTATGGTCTGTACACATTGGCTCTTGAAGGTTGTCGTTGTTAATTAACGTAATTAGCAGAGAATGTTAGATAAACACTGAAAATAGTGATTTAAAAATGTTAATATCAAATAGCAGATCAAATGTAGTATGTTCAGGTTATCAACAAGTTTTGATAGTGATCGAGGAACTTATTAACTAATAGTTTTATTTATCTTAGAACCTTTTTTAAGAAAGATTTGAAAACGTCAGCCGTGAAATATTCAAGTGCTTCTACATATTTTAATTTTCGGGGGTCATTCTTTTTCTATCTCTTTCATTTCAATGCACTTTGTTATCATATGTTCTCTGAAATGCTACAATTTCATTTACACAATCACATTTTTTGTGAATTGCAGTTATGACTTCCGTTTTTGTTTTTTTTTTTACTGACACTCTTAACGCCATATTTTCGATTTCAATTGTGCCGTTTACGGAAGCCAGTTGTTTTTTTTAATTTATTTTACTTAGCATGATTTTTTTTTAAATGCCACATCGAAATTCCTCAACCAAATTTGACCAGTAGAAAGTTTTGTTTACTGTTTATTTTTTTTTTTTTTGCTATGAAAACTAACGATATGTTATGGTTTTAAATTTTGCACAACTGCATAATGACATGGCGCCGGTAAGGTCATGAGATTTTCGTTTTACACGTGATGATAGTCAAGAATTGGCGCTGTGAAGTTTGGTAATGAAAAACTGTTAACTGCAAACTGTGTTTTTTTTTGTTTTTTTTTTTTTAGTTAAAGCGATGACCTTTCCAATGTGTATGTCAGCATTTGGATTTAACCAGAACCAAACTAAAAACAAAACAAGTTTATCCAGCGGTTATTTTAAATTAACATGCAAAACCCATAAATCATATGCAAACTATGATATTTTTGGACAACACTGAAACCATATTATTACCTAATTTATGTTTATTCATTATTTATTTCTTTTGTTGTTGAGTACTTGTTATGTTTCTTTGGCTTGTTTATTTTGATAAGATCAATGGGGGGGGGGTAGATTTTCATACATATTGTTATTGTATTTATGTATGCTATTGCTTTTGCATTTACACACATATGCTTCGCACAGCGCAGTAAACTGGGTTTCTATATAAGTCTACTTTAAGACAACAATGATAATTACTCTTGTGAAAGTCATTATTGAAAAAAAAGTGGTATACAAAGAAACAAGAGTTACTTTTCCACTACTCTAATGTACCTTACCGCGGTTTAGACTGTTGTATCGATCCATACTAAGATCCGTTTAGTTTTGGGGTCAATGCTCTATGCCTGCCTTTGTCAATAAAATCAAAATATTTATTGTTCTAATAACAATAGAAAATGGCTGAAACCGAATTATTATTACCAGATGCTATGATACTCTAGAACTAGATGGACTCTGACTAATGAGTTACCACTACAATTTAAAAAAAATAATAACAAAAAAAATTATGCAAATATAAATATTGTTTTGTGTCAAATATAAATAAATACAAATTTCAATATTTTCGAGAAAAAATTACCACATGTTAGGTACATGTATGTATTTTTGAAACCCATCCTTTGCCAAAATCTTAACCACAAAACCGAATCCAGATGGCAATTAAAAGTTTAACGAACTAATCATAATAATTACATGCTAATGATGATGTACACACAACAAATTTAATGGCACACTCAGCTGGCTTGTTAAGGCGTGACATCGAATTAACGACGACATCGGTTTTATTCGACACCAGCGTCATGACGATAATTTGTTTCCTCTTCATATTTATATATCTGCTGCAGCGTGTGAACGCGGCCAATGCGGTGGTAAAGCGGGAAGTGGCTTGTCATTTTGTGGCTTTCTTATGTTCGTTTATGATAGACTAATTCGATTCAATCAAAGGGCAGAGAATTATAATTCTTCACCCGATGAATGAAAGCAGCTTTATTTTGACCGCAAACATGTACATATAAACACAAACATATGTTGTATGTATATAACATACGTGCGTATATAAACATACATTTATGCGGAATAGTGGTTTTTATATTTACCTATATGTACGTACATATACATACATATGTATGTACATAGATAAAGTTCGACATAAAATTGACATTTATAGTGACACACTTTTCCAGTCGCGTCGATCGATGCCGATGATAAGCAGTTACCTGAGAGGGAGCACACTTGTTACTTCGTGGCGGTCTGATGAACAATGAACTTTATGTGAATGTGATTTTGCGGCGCGGATTTGCATTGTAAGTTAATACCGTTCTATGGTATGTGCACCTCACACTTGACATTATACAATGGATTATTGAACTTGATGTTGGAGGGAGATATACTCGTATGTATGTACATATGTATGTATGCATACAGGTAAGGTAGGCAATATCTTATATTTTCTTTTTCAATAATGGCGCCAAAAATTGCGATATACCCGAAATTCACGCAAACATTTTAAACGTTTTTTGATTGTTTTTTGATGCATGTAGTGTAGTTTCCTCCATCCGACTGAATACAAGCTTATGCTCGTTTTCAAATGGTTCTTGTAACTAAATTAACTTTATACCTGAACACTAAAAGCCCCAAGTAAAAACTTTGTGTGGTGAATTCGTAGATAACATTATGGCGCACAAAAATAATAATAATAAAACAAAATTATGAGCACACTGTCCCGAGATACAGTGGCTCTCACGACTAATCGGACACTGAAAAGGAAAATGTTTTATGTCCATTTTCTCAAACAAATTTGTGAGGAATTTTACAATTTATGTATATATTATTTCATTTATTAATACAAATTTATTTTATAAGAAAAAAAAAAAGACATTTCAACTAAACTGTTAAAAAAACACAAGAAAAACGAAAACAACATGGCAATATTACTCCTCACGCATAATCGGACAGTATTTGTGTTTGTTTAATTCTCTGTAATTTAACGGAAATTCAACGTTTGGAAGGAGAGTGCTGAATGATTAAAGTGTTTTAACTAAAATCTATAATTTTTTGTGAGATGTTGTCTAATAGGGATCAACATGGTCCCAAGAGGACTTCAGACATCAGTTGATATAAGGAAAATGCTTTATCACATCACGACAGTGGTAAATCTGTTCGCCAAATTGCTGAAATTGTGCACAGAAGTCATTTATCAGTGCACGACAGCATTTCGTGATTTAAAAATAAAAATAGAGTGCACAATGTGACCAGAAAAGGACAAGAACCAATTTAAATGACAACGATGAGAGGCTTTTAGTTAGTAAAGTCAACGAAGATCTTTGCTTAGCCTCGCAATCTCTTCACTTTTTCGTTAAGGAGAAAAGAAACAAGAAAGTAAGTACCGAAACAGTACGTCGAGTTCTGAGAGAGCACGATTTTAACGGCCGAGTAGCTGGAGAAAAACCGTTCTTTAGTGAAAAAATAGAAAATAACGTTTTAAGTTTACTAAAGACAATTTGAAACAGGATATGACGTTTCGGAATATAGGGTAAAGTTAAATTATTTTAGTACTATTTCTAGTATTATACATTAATACATTTAAAAATACAGATTTGGTTCACGGACGAAACAAATTTAACCTCAAATGTTCATATGGGAAAATGTATGTGTGGAGCAAAATCAACCAAGAACTCTCACGTTAACATACACGAGCCACTGTCAAACATAGCGGGGGCTCGGTCATGGTCTGGAGGTACATGGCGAGTTCAGGTGTGGGGAAGCCTTCATTTCATTGAAGAAAAAAAGTCCGCATGGGCTACATCAGAGTGTTGAAGCAAAACCTAAACGAAAGTGTCGTTAAGCTTGGAATCAACGACGACTTCATATTCTACCAAGACACCGACTCAAAGCACACAACGTACACAGCGAGATCATGGGTTTTGTGTCATTACCCCAAGGTCACGAAAACTCCTGTGCAGTCTCCAGATTTGAACGTTATTGAGCACTTATGGGACGAATAAGGCCGTCGAGTAGCTTTGAAGAGGTTCAGTAACATTTAGCAATTGAAAACGGGACTTCAAGACGAATGGCAGAAAATAACAAGCGAAATATGCTCAAGTCTTGTTTCTTCAATGCCTCGATACATTGAGGAAGTAATTAAGACAAAAGGGTATGTCACAAAGTACTAACTGCTAAGTGTCTGATTATGCGTGAGGAGTGAAATTGCCATGTTGTTTTCCTTTTTTCTTGTGTTTTTTTTACCGTTTAGTTGAATTGCCTTTCTTTTCTTATAAAATAAATTTGTATTAATAAACGAAATAATATATACATAAATTGTTAAATTCTTCACAAATTTGTTTGAGGAAATGGACATCCAACATTTTCCTTTTCAGTGTCCGATTAGTCGTGAGAGCCACTGTATATGAGATTTTAACAAAAAAAATTTAAAAATTTTGCGTTTAAAGACCAATATCTCAAAAACGAAAGTAAGGATGGTAGTAGTTTTTTACTGTGATAAACACTAATCAATCGTCTAGGAACTTTTGTTGCTCTAGGTTTAATAGACTAGAAGTTATAATTGAATCACCTACATATTTATGTACATATGTACATACATATGTATACCTACATACCTCTCTGAAGAAACTTTTTTAAACACCCTATAGCTAAGTGGGTTGTTGGCACCGTGGTGTGTAGTGGAAAGTGCGTTGGACTACTATGCAATGCTGCCCGGGTGCCCCGAGCTTGTATAGTCCGTTCCAAATCACGGTGGATTTTTTCGCGCATGTTTTCTCTTTGCCAGCGATCCTCTCTTGTGTACACAAAAAACCGACAATCGTCAACGACTACTTGAATGTGATTGGTCGATTAGGGGTGGTTTTTAGTGAAAATGTAAGAAGTTGCCATTTGTGAAAACCCAGTGTAGAGAGAATGCGTGAAGTATGGATTATTTTTTTTTTTTCAGTGAACATGGTAATGACTATTTCATGTACAGTGTTTACTTTTCAGTGATGCTATTGAAAAAGAAAGAATGGAAAGGAAAGAATGTTGGTATTGCCCATAGGAAATTGACGTGTATAACGTGTAAGTAAAAATCCATAGGATAAAATACGAAAGGCAATGGAGAAAGTTCAGCCGCTTCGTATTTGCCATTTACAGGCAACAACAGAGAACAAATATTTCGTTGCTCTCTCTGCACACATTTTCTTGTCCACCGTGATTTGGAACGGCCTATAGCGCCATCTAAAGTAAAGTAAAGCTAAGTGGGTTTTGAAAATAGACATGAACCAATGAATCAGCTCCCAAAGTATCTGTATCCCAAACCGGAGCACTCTGTATATGGCGTAAAGACTTACCCACATTTTGGAAGTAGATTCAACCGAACTAGTTATCTATTTGCATCGGGGCTAACTTGTCGGATCAAACCTTTTAAAATTGTAGATAGATATAGATTGTCTTACAGGGAGATTGGAAATTTCACCTGCTTAAGTGTACGGTAGATTAATAGGGGGTCGGTCTTCCACATCATAATGCACTAACAACAAGTTTTCGATTCCTAAGATGATGGCAAGTTTACATTTAAGAACCATGATCCGTGTTTGTTGGTTTTAGTTAAACTCCCTTATTGTAACCAGCACTGTGCTAAATGTGGTAAGCACAAGGTCTTTTTTTTACATCTTCATCTAATCTTCATCATCTGAAGACGATTGCTAGAGCGAAAGTATTCAGTCAGTTGAATGAATATAAAGTCAAAGGTTTTGGCCCGCTCTCATTAGAGCAATATTATTTTGACCCATGCAAGTTTATTTTCTAAGAAAACCTCGTCCAAAAAATTTCATTAACAAGTACATAGTATGTAGGTAGGCACCTCAAAAGAAAATATAAAAAAGGTCAACGAAACTCATAATGTATACACACAAACGCACGGTCTCTTGTAATCCGCTCACGTTCAACCGTCTACAAAACAAACCAACAGTGTTCCAGTTCCGAACTTAAAACGATTTCCAATAGAAAACACCAAACACAACACGCGAAGGGCTGAAATTGTGTCATCAAATGTGTTCTCATGCCCCTCAGCAATTTTCATGCATGCCACATGAAGCGTTGCACCAGATACTCATCATACAATATACATACACAGAAAGTGGTTAAATAGCGCGATCTATGTTGTCAATCAACTTGCCCGCCAGATCTTATGCTAATCATATTAAGTGGCTCTAGTTCCAGTTATGTATTTGCCTGCAATGTGTTCAGAATAAATGAAATACCGCGCCAAGAGAGTGTCATGTGAATGTTACAAATAAAATGACTCACACAAAAGTTTCCAGAGAATATGTTGCGATAAACCGGGACAGCCGCCACCCAAACATGTGGTATCATATCTCTATAATTTAATTTATTTTCTTTTCTTTTTTTTAGTTTGAGGACAATTTGAGAATCAGACAGATCCGAATCAAAAATCCAAAATGTCATTTCGTGTTGTACGAAGTTCAAAATTTCGTCACGTCTATGGTCAGGCACTGAAACGTGAGCAGTGCTATGATAACATTCGTGTATCAAAAAGCAGTTGGGATTCAACTTTCTGCGCTGTAAATCCGAAATTTTTGGCCATCATTGTGGAGTCTGCCGGTGGCGGAGCGTTTATTGTCCTGCCACACAATAAAGTAAGTATTGAAATTAAATTAAATAGTATATACATGTATCTAAGTATGTATAAATATTAAATTACATATGTACTGTTTGAGGTAAGCTTTTAAAGATATTTTGTTTTCGGATTAAGGTGTTAGCTGCTGCTACAATGAGTCACATTACATACTTGGCTTCGGCTGCGTCAGACGGAATGCACAAAAGTCAAAATAAAGAAAAATGTTGCCTTTCTGCCGTCGCACAAAGAATACATAATTATTTATTGTCTCTCCACTTAAACTAACAACGATTTTTTTTTTGGCAACAGTCACTACAGATGGCAATTGTATTCGCCTCTGACGTAGTTGAAATATTCTTCTTCTGTTTTGTTTATGATTTAAACAGAGACGAAAGAACACCTTTATGCCATAAAATGATATTTACGAGTATGTAGGCATCTACGAGAATAATTACTTTTTTTTATTGTGAATTCCTTTGTCTTTTGTTTTAAATTTAACAGAATAACGCTGTTTTTTTTTATTCTGATTTTTGAATAATATTTACTCGTACAAATGGACATTTAAAAACAATTAAAAATAATTTTACGAAATTTCTTCGCTGACTAAATATCAGCTTCCCATTCAATTTGTATAAAATCTGGAATGAAAGGTATAGAATTCCAATTCTTAAATTAATTTAATAGTTATGCTTTAGATTTTTGTGTGGTCGACAGTTTAGAGTCTTCAGGAATTTGCAACCTCATCGAATGGAATATCCGTTCCCAGTTTTTTTTTAAATTCTTATCATTCATATCCCTTTGTTATTTCATCATTATTGGACCTGTAGACTTTTAACATAATTTGCATCAATTTCTAATGAAACTCAAGATTTTTATTATTGATCAATAAAAATAACAACATCTTTAACATATTTTATATGTTCATCTCAGATAACGTAGTTTCCTTAATGTTAACACAACTTAATATACGATTTTAATGTTTCATTCAAGACGGCGCACAGTGGTCGATTTTGTGTCGCTAGCTGGACTTGAATCTTAAATGAACGTTTTTTAATTCTTTTAAAGCAAAATTTATTTAATTATGATTCTAACAACATACCTAATGCTTCACAGGTGGCAAGGATTTATTTTTTATTTTTTTTTTTGAAGATACCTTTTATCACTTATATAATAAATAGCCCAGTCGAATTAGATCAAAAGAGGGGCTGACACGAAAGCAATTCCGCGCAGCAATTTTCTTTCGGAAATTGTTGGGGGGGCTCACTGGGCGCTTACATTTTGGTTATTTGGAATTAAATTTCCTACAGTTTTGATCCTTATCAATTTTTCCCCAGGATCGATATTTTTCGATTTAGACCCGAAAAGAGGGGTAATAACAACTTCGGTAATAACCATTTTTCGTGTAAAATCGAAAATAAACGAGTTCTTCGATAAAAAAAAAACTGTACGGCAATTGAGATTCTTTGCAAAGCCAAGACTCTTTAAATTTCAAGAACACATGCAGTATAATGCACCATTGCCGCCCACTTTTGGAAAATTAGTGATACAAACGTTTCGGCGTAAGTTACGCATTTAGTATGCTGTTCATCACTTTTGTTTATGCCCAATATGGAAAGCATTGGATGCACATACTACAACTTTATTCGCTCAATCAGAAATGAAAGATTTAAAAAATCTGTCATCACGCATATAGAGTAAGATATTTCTCTTCTAGTAATAAAAAGCGGTCTGTTGGAAGAGCATTGGTACCTTTAAAAAATGAAAAAAAAACTTTATAGCGGGTCTTGACACGTAATTTATACACTAAATTAAAGTGTAATACTGGATCTTGACGGCAAAATAACTTTGGTAATTGATTGATTTGGTTATCACTAAAGTGATGAATATAAAACGTCTTTTTTATAATATAATTTTTATAACTATTTCAATTTATTTTTTTGTTTTGTATAGTACTTATAATGAGGAGTTTGGGACATATTTCAGTTTTTATATAGATCTTTAAAATTGGTAAAAGCTTGCACTTACAATGACGCAGTCAATTTTTAACTGAAACAGATAAAATCAATCTGAACTTAAGTTGCAACTTTGTGGAGCATGTACCGTTACAAAATCAAGTATTGGGAACATTTCTTGGTTTGAACATGTCATTTGTATAATGCTCTCTAGATAAAACGGTAAAAAAATTAAAAAAACGAGTTTGATTTTTAAATCGGCCACTGTGCGGCGGCGATTTCCATTTATTTTAATATTACCCATTATAATATGAAATTAATTCTAAAAATACGTATATAGTATAATGTATGTTCATAAAGTGGACGTCCAGTTTAACGAATACCCGATTTTACGAATTTCCTATATTGCGAATTGTGCACTAAAAAGCCGTTCGGTTTAACACGAATGCTTCACAATTTCTAGTTAAAAACAAAATAATTTGTCATTGTTGTGCATTTATCCCTACTTCTGTTATTTTGTTTATATGAATTAATTTCTCTTTTCTTATAATAAATATGTATATTGGTGGGAAAAAACGACGTTCGATTGAACGAATATTTCGATTTAACGAAAGGCTGTGCATTATACAATTCGTTATATTCGATGTCCACTGTATGTACATTGTACATTATGTATTTACTGCTATGAATGTTATAAATATGTATGTATATTCTCAGTATTTAGCTAAATGCATATGCTTTAGCTAACACATATTTACATATACATACATACAACTAATTGCACATACTTTAAATTTAAAAACACTTCACAAATCAGTTTAATTATTTTTGTAAAGCCACTTTCCGGCTATGCTTAATCAGTCAAAAACTAAAACCTGACAAACAAATAAGAGTACTATTGGTATATGTACATCTTATATACAAAATATGTGTCCGATTGTATGTACGAATGCATATAAAATAAGCGAGAACCCTTACCTACACTCGTTCGCCCTCTGTGTTGTGTGAAAATTGTTACCTCAACAATTGGATCCTGGCCAATATGAAAATCTATTTAAGTCTCGCAAAAAAGAAACCGAAACAAAAACAAATAAATAAATTATGGAAATTTTAAAAATAGGTCGGCTGGCGAGATCAATGTGTTCAGTAGTTCGTTGGGAGGCTAAAATCTCAGTTCTCGACTCTTTCTATCTAGTGAGAATCCGACAGTGTGGTCCTCTTTAAAAAAAAATTCCCGCTTTTACACACTTACTTATAGTTGACTCGTTAAGTTTTATAATTAGAAAATTATTCACTATTTCACATGAGCTGCAGGCATTCAATGAAACGGCGATACCCTCACTAAAAGATCTTATTTTGAATCCCATTTTAGGATATTTTCCGAGCGTTTTATTTGTGTTTAGCGTTTACACTGTTGCGTTGAATCGTCGTTTTTATTTGGGCTGATGGTGGTGGATAATTTGTCGCAGCCACAGTGTCGCAGATTCTATAGACGATCCTCGCTCCAGTTTTGCGAAATTTTGTTCTAAAATTGGAAATATTTTTCGATTCATGATTCACCTATAATTTGTTGAGCGATGCGCTCGGAAGGACATTGCAGTAGCGTTTTTGTTTTTTTGGGAATTTAGGTTGTGAGTAGGTGTGGGGCAAGAATTATTTTTATAATTTATTACGCGGCTTATAGCGTGTAATTAATATTTATGTGCAGTCAGGCGCACAATAAATTCAATTTTGAAAGGTCATGTTAAGATAATGGAAATTTTTGAAGATTGTTTATTTATAGACATTTTAATAAGAAAGAGCTGATGCCACTGAAAGAGTAAACAAAATATAAATTTACTAATATGGAAATAAGACATTTTTCTTCTCATCATACATATTTCGAAATTTTCCGAAAATCGAAAAAGGCTACAAAGTTAAAAAAAACCGCATTGCTAGAGTTTTATTTCGAAAACTCTGGAATGGATGACTTGCATTAAGCAAAGTGTGTTCGAAATTTTATCTATGTATATAGGTACATACATACGTACATACATATGTACAATTATTGAACGTATTAGCAGTATTAGTTAACATTACTGGGTTGTTTTTGTACAATTTACTTTAAACATCTTTTTGTAAGTCAAATTAGTGTAATAATGGGAAGAGGTGTGCATTGTACTGCAGAAAAAAGAACAGTTATATCCCTTAACTGATGTCGTGAAAAAAATTAACGCGTCTATAGTCGCTACGGTGCCCAAATGGGAAAAAGCCAGCTGAAATAATCAAGTGCTATAGGAAAATAGTCTATAATCTAACTCAGCTTATTCAAGTAAACCCAGCAAATAAAAATAAAAATCGCGACCCGAAACCAAAAAAAAACGACTCCTTCGGCTGATAAAGCCATTGTCCGCAAATGCAACAAAGATCCCTTCAAGTCATCTCAGCAAATATTCAATGTAATTTTATTCCATTCACGAAGAATTTGATGTTAATATATCGAGCCGATTAATTAGAAGAAGATTAAACAAAGCTAAGCTATTTGGACGAATGAGCAGAAAAAAACCACTCCTATAAATAAAGAATATTAGGCAGCGTTTAACCTTTGCAAGAGCGCATAGAGATAAGGACTTACAATTTTGGAAAAAAAGTTGTGTGGAGCGACGAAACCAAGATAAATAGAATTGGGCCAGATGGCAGAACGATTGTTCACCGTCCAAGAGGCCAAGCTTTAAACCCCAGATACACCCAAAAAAAAAAAAACTGTTAAGCACGGTGGGGCAATCTAATGGTTTGTGGTGCTTTTTCCTGGCACGAAGTAGGACCTCTTACGAAAATAAAAGGCAAAATGGACAGGTAACAGTATCTAGATATCTTGAATGAAGCCCTATACTTTTGAGTCTATGCCATTAAATTGGATTTTTATGCATGATAATGATCCGAAGCATTCGGCCAAATTAGTAAAGGAGTGGTTTTTCAAAGAAAATATTTCTGTTTTGGATTGGCCAGCACAAAGTTCGGACCTTAACTCTATAGATTATAGAAAAATTTGTGGAATGATGTTAAGGTAAAGATCGGGCAAAAAAACTACAAAAATAACGACTAGCTGGCATTAAGGAAGCTTGGTACTCTATCCCAAAGGAAAGATGTCAGAAGCTTGTTGAGAGTATGGGACGGAGGTGTCAGACGGTAATGGATATTTCTGGCATTGTATTTATCGGCATTAAAACATTTTTAGTATCTGGAAGCTTGACTTAAACCGAGGAATTTTTGTATATGCATACATATATGCTCAGTTATGATATTCTCATTCTACATACTACGTATCACAATCTTACTTTGCCCTGCACACATACCTTCTTTAACATTTCGTAGCAGCGCTGAACAATCCCAGGCTTAATTAAGTAAGATTCGATTGCATTTGGTTTTTCGCTTCCAGTACATTCACGTTTAGTCGTAGTCGGGAACATAGCATTGCTATAAGGAAGAAACATATCGTTTTGCTTTTAAGAAAGCAAATAATAATGAATTAACTTTTTGTCTTAACATGAAATTACATAGTATGAAAGTACATAGTATGTACATACTCGTATATAAATTTAAAATGTTCTTATTTTTAGGTCGGTCGCATTGCAGCCGATCATCCCTTGGTAGGTGGTCACAAGGGTCCTGTATTGGATATTGCATGGTGTCCACATAACGATAATGTTATCGCATCCGGATCCGAAGATTGTGTGGTAAAAGTATGGCAGATTCCCGATGGTGGTTTGTCAAGGACACTTACCGATCCCGTGGTTGATCTTGTCTTCCATCAAAGAAGAGTCGGTCTCGTACTCTGGCATCCGTCCGCATTAAATGTACTCCTAACAGCCGGTTCTGATAATCAAGTAAGTAGATAATTTGATTTTGCCATCCCTTCACACAATCCCTAAAACTAAATTCAGGTTGTCATTTGGAATGTCGGTACTGGTGATATACTCCTACACATAGATAGCCATCCGGATATCGTTTACAGTGCCTGCTTTAATTGGGATGGTTCCAAATTAGTTACGACATGTAAGGATAAGAAAATACGTATAATCGATCCACGTACCGGTGAAGTGGATAGTGAAGCTGTCTGCCATGAAGGATCAAAAGCAACACGTGCGCTCTTCCTGCGGCATGGTCTAATCTTCACCACGGGTTTCAATCGATCATCAGAACGTCAATACTCATTGAGAGCACCCGATGCCTTAAGTGAACCCATAGTGATGGTTGAACTGGATACGTCCAACGGTGTAATGTTCCCTCTGTATGATCCTGATACGAATTTAATTTACCTCTGTGGTAAAGGTGATTCGGTCATACGTTACTTTGAGGTAAGCTGGAGAATTTTTAACTAGTTTTGTAATATCTAAAAACGTTTGTTTCTGTCACAGATAACACCAGAACCACCATTTGTACATTATATTAATACGTTTCAAACGCCAGATCCTCAGCGTGGTATTGGCATGATGCCAAAACGCGGATGTGATGTAACCACCTGCGAAATATCAAAATTCTATCGTCTCAACAATAATGGTTTGTGCCAAGTCATATCCATGACAGTTCCAAGGAAATCGGATTTGTTCCAAGAGGATTTGTACCCAGATACGTTATCAGATGATGCCGCGATAACAGCTGAAGAATGGGTAGCCGGACAAGATGCTGATCCACTGGTCTTTTCTCTTAAAGTGAGTATCAGAGTAAATGTTGTAAGCGTGAATTTTATATGAACTTGAATACTTGTTTTGACGCAACTGCATACATTGACACTACGGTCCCTTAAAAGTGAAAGTTATAGTAAGCTGTAATTCATGTCAAATTAGCAATGGTTGTTATAAGCAATTCATTTCCTGAGCAGCAATCGTACTGTGTGCTGATGTTTCAGGTAACACTTAAAAATATGCAGTTGACATTCGTGGACATGTGATGATCTCCTCGGTATTATAAAACGTGAAAACTATTCACGTTGAACATTGCCATCGTCACAACGAGCAATTGAAGTAATAGACATCAAATGTCAAATTATGTTCCATGGTCATTATTGTCCGGAATAATAAAGATACATATATATGCCAGTAAAAGCTGGCTAGACTGTCATCACCACAAAACCTTGTCTGCTGCACATGGGCGTTATTGACTGTTCCCGATGTTTTAGAGAAGTTCCTAACTTAAAATTTCGTTAATACCTACATGTATGATTAAAATTGCGTCAATGGGTATTCAATTCTGGGTATTTTATTTATGTACATTTGAAAAACTAAACAAAGTCCAAAGTGTGTTTTAAATTTTTGCAAACTAAAAAAACTGCTCAAATATGCAATTTTATTCTAAAGATGCATGTCTTCGAAAGTGTGAAGCAAGCATTTATTTTCATAAATGTTTCCAAAAATTAATTAACACCAAGAGTTAGTTTGCCATATGCTTGGCCATGCTTGTCTGATAGAACGCAGTTATTAATCGCACGTCGTGTGTGTGTGTCCATGTATAAAACCCAAAAGAACAGTTACTAAAAATTCTAAAATAGGATCGTGTATCTATCGTACAGGGAGGTTACAAATCAGGGACCAAATCACTCTCTGTGTCGTCAAAAAAGGCCAATATCCTCAACAAAAGTTCCCCAAAAACTGGTGGCGGCGGTGGTGTCTCAAAGGGTGTTGACCTATCGATAGGTCACTCGAACGCTTCTAACAACAACGAGAGTGGACCTGTTAGTGGAATAAGTGTAAGTCTAATAAACCTTTTAATTACATATAAAGTGGTACATAAATGAAATCTAATCGATAGGAAAAGGACCTCCGTGACATAACCGATGAAATTCGTAAACTCAAAGCAATCATCGTCAAGCACGAGAATCGAATTCGTGCTCTAGAGGCTGCATTCAAAGCGCAAGAAGAAGACGTAGCGGATGCCGCCCCATCCAACAAGTCAGGTGCTTCGTCCGCGAACAATAGTGATTCAAAGGCGACGGCGCACGACAGCTCAACATCAAGCAAGGATAATGATAAAAGTGCCAACGATAGTCACACAAAGTTAGCACCTGACGATGTGTAAATTACCCATAACTACCCCTACCACCTATATCTATTATTATTTTTTTAAATATAAAAAATTTAACAAGAAATAATTGTTTTATATATACATATTTAAAAAACAAAAATTAATTTTATGTTTTTTAAATAGTTTTTTTTTTTATACAAAATATTTTATTTTTTAAAATGTCTTTCTTATTGAGAAACAAATGTTTTTACTAATAAACAAAATGATTTTTAATTAAAGTATAAAGCTAATAAGTTAAATGCCACGGCAATCAGATATTATTGTATTTTAAAACTCAAACTAATGTAAAAGTCGGTTCGTAGATGAAAATAATGTTCTATATTTTAAATCTAAAGTATCGAATTGCCTTTTACTATATATATTTTTTTAGTAAATTGCTGTAAGAAGTGAATATGAATTATATTTTGTTACTATAAAGCAGTCATTGCTTTAGCATTCACTATAGAAATCGGTTGTTATAAAAAAAGTATGTAGAATGCAAAAGAATGCTTGCGGATATGATCTTTTTGGACCTAAGTCGGAGTTCTTTTATGACAGATTAACCTACATATGTATGTATAATTACTCCTGTTACTAGTCACGAAATGCTTTCCCATACTTAAACAGTAATACTCAGAGTGACACAATCAAAATTGTCATAATTGAAATCTGATATTCACCCGACATCACTGGTCTCCGTTATAAAATATATCTGACTTGCGGATGAATACATATGCATACATAGATGAACCTTGTCTTGTTTGGTCTCTCTAATCTAATGTATCATGAGTAATTGGGTTCATATATCATTCGCTCATTCGCAGTCAATGTTATTCTAATTCCGAGTAAGTCACCACTTAAAGTTTTGATAGTTGTCGTAAAGAGTTAAATATTCTGAAATAACAACATTCATTTGTTAACTTGTGTAAAATGCTGTAAGTGAATATGAACTGTATGACTGCTTTATCATTCACTATAGAATACAGTTGTTAAGGAATGGTGGAATCCGCCTTACAGATATATGTATAGAAAAAAAGCTAAAACAATTAATAACCTATATACTACGCCAAATTAACATGCATTAAGTACCAAACTGTTGATTTTTTTTTATTATATTTTTTTTTTAATTGATAACACAAGTGAGAGAGGAGCCAACGAATTAGGCTTAATTTAATAATTATAACTTCATGCTTACTAAGTTCTTTATTTGTTTCTGTGTAACAATCAACTGAAAATAGAGAAACGCATACATAATGCAGATTTGTTATAAATTGTAAAACACAATATTGTTTTGTTATCAGTTGAAATGTTTTCTATTTAACTTATTATGTACGTTGTAAAATTTATAAAGAAACCTGAGAAAAAAAAACTACATACATACATACAAACATATAAAGTATTGTATTGAAAAAGAGATTATGTAATTGAATTTTCTTTTATTTTAGTTCTACCTTTGTTATTTTTTGTTTCCACCATAACATGCTTAGACTTCTCCTGTTTATACTAGAGGTTTTTTGTTTTGTTTTAATTTTATTATTAAACATAAATGATTCTTTTTAGTATATTATTTTCTATATTATTTTATTTTTTAATTTTATTATTTTGTTTTGTGTCATTAATAAAAAAAAATACTGCTCATCATCTTTTAATTATTATTTCGTTTTTTATTTTTTGTTTAATCTCTAATAAAATAGATATGGTCTGAAGAATGAATACCTACCTAACTTACGTACATATGTATGTATCAGGTCGTTTCATGTTAAGTTGCCGATTTTTATGTGGAAGGTTAAAAAACGATATTTCAAAAATTGAAATAGTTTATTCCAAAAAATAATCTCCGATTACATCTGAGACATTTTTCCAAAGGTTCCACCAAAGCAAAAATGCCTCTTTTGAAAAATCTTTTCGGGCTAAGAAGTCCTTAAAGTCCTGTTTTATGGCATCTGGGCTTATGTACTGTTCCTTTTGGAGGTAATTGCCCAAACTTTGGAAAAGGTGGTAATCGGTCGGGGGTATGTCCAGTGAGTAAGGCGGAAGAGGCAAAACTTCATTACCCAACTCCACCAGCTTCAGCAACATCGACTGTGCGGTATGTGGTCTTGCGTTGTTATGCAGCAGCATGGGACCATGCCTATTTACCAGTGACGGCTATTTTTGGAGCAATTTGTTGTTCATTTTGTCGATTTCTCTACAGTACGACTTGGCGGTGATTGTTTCTCCGCGTTTGAGGAAGGATTAATGACATTCTCTGGTCTACCCCTTGGCAAATTTTCAAGCTGCGGCTGCTTTCATGTTGTTTTTTAAATGAAAAACGAAAATTGCCCTTAACTTTGTTGGTGAAAGCAATTTCCATGTAAGAAAAAAAGTCAACTCAATGAGCTTACAGCGTAAAATAATTTTTACCGCTAGAAAGATTAAGCTGCACTCTTTTAATAGATTTAAGTTATTATACTAAACTAATTTTTTATTATACGTTAATAGTGCTTATTATTTGTTTCGGGAGAAATAATGCACAAAAAAGTTGGCTGGGAAAACTTCTTGTCTACGTGCGTTTAGCAATGGAATCCAAATTCTTGTCTGCAAATTCCACCCGCCGTTTTCTTTGCCTTTTGGTTACTAAAGGCTTCTTGCGTGAAATTCCTCCACGAAGGCCAACCTCAACTAAACGACGCGCTATACTTCGTTTGAATATTGTGTCATTTGCTCCACTAGAAATTTTGCGCATAACATTGGCAGCACTTGTTTTGGGATATGCTTTTGCACGCCTTACGATCTTACGGTCTATTTGCTGTGATGTCATTCGTGGGCGTTTCTGGCGTTGGATGTTCTGGATGGTTTTATATTTTCGATGATGGTTTAGCGGATTGAAAACAATTTTTTAGAGCACCCTAGGTGCATTGCTATTTTTCGATGTGAGATATCTATTGAACTCAATTCTAAAATGGCCTTTCGCGTAGCTGAGGTAGAACTTTTTGCCTTTCCGATACCTGTAGCTATATTTTTTCCTAAAAATTTTAGGTAAGAAATTTTGCTGAAAGGTCTTTAAATTTGAACTTACCAGCAAAAAACTTGGTAACTGAAATAGATGAAATTTTCACATCAATTTTCAGCGTTTCTAATTAGCTGACCACACAAGCTAACCCCCAATATTAACTGTATGGGAATTTCCATGGGAAAAATGCAGCTATGGTCCTGCTATATTATATCACGTGAAGAAATAAGAAGAGGAGGACAAGATGATCGAAGATCGCAAACAGAAAACTCAGTAGCGTTTCTAATTAGTTGACAACCGCTGTACATATTTATCGCATTTTGACCAAATTTTGACTTATACTCCTTCTACCGCGCAGTATGGATATGGTATTAATTTAATTTTATAAATTAATTAATTTTTATGTGATAAACACAAATTACCTAAAAATACTCAAGCGTAAAATTATACTTAACATACAAACCTATTTGAAAAATGCAACGGGATTTATAAATGCACATTATGTAGTTGTTGAATAACACGTTCGCGGACAAGACAGCATATGCCGTCAATGGTTGAGGAAGTTAGCGGGTCATGACAATTTTAGGTAGGTATGTTAGGACAGGATGGGATACACTGACGAGAAATACAGTAAACTTCCAAATTCCGGCATTATTTGTCCTACCAGAGACAAATGTTCACTTCACTGTAACCAGCTGAATCATTTTTATCTTCGCAAAATTCGCGCAAAATGATAATATCTCGCAAAATCATGTGTCCGCGAACGTGATAATAACGCAAAAGCACACTCCACAGTTTACATTTTTGTTTCGTTTCTTTGCAGAGTGAACAAAACAAAAAGAAAATAAAGTATGTAAAAAGTTTGACATACATAGATGTGTTTTGTCCGTGTCCGGTTATGGGAGGGTTTTTTTTTATATGAAAAATTGTTTACATTTATAAACTCGACCATAAATATATTCAGATTAGGCAGAGTAATAAAATAATGAGCACATAGCTCATAGTTTTCTTAGGGTTCCTCTCCATTATGGAGGTTGGCAATCATCACGGTAAGTATTTCTTTGTTTTATACTCTATATATTTCTGCTATCGAAAGATCAGTCAGTCTGTGTATTCCAACACTTCTTCGTTCTATTCTACCCTGCCGGATGACTTAAGTAGGTTGAACCTTTCATTACTTGAAACCATATTTTCCTTTTAATGATAGTCACAAGATCTTTCTTACTTTGTCAATCCAAGGGATGCTGAGTATTTCCAAAGAATCCAGCCTTCTTATTTCACTTCAGTGTAGAGTCCATGTTTCTGCTTCATATAAGAGCGCAGACTAAACGTAACTTTTAATTAATTTTGCTTTAAATAATAAGTTATCTCTTCTATTAAGTGAAAGTCTTTTCAGTTTTGCAGGAAGCTACTTTGATTTGATTTTCGTTGCTGTTTATTATAGTACCCAAATATCTAAATAGACATTGCATCTTTAAATCTGTTCCGCGTTCGTATTAAAAATTAAGGAAGATAAGATGCAACTTTGTCTTACCGACTTTCGATTATTCTTTGCTCGTTTCTCTATATGTTTTTATTATGGTTCCGTAGAGTACTCGGAACCTTATAGTTTCGTCCGTCTGCCTGTTTGGTCATATATCACGGCCCTGGTGAAATTCGGTATACAGACGTTAGCCGGTTACCCAACAACTGAAATGGGACATGAACAAATATTTTTTGCACACCCTCATTTTTTGTACATACATCTCGGAATACAGTGAAACCTTGGTAAGTTGGCCGCCTGTGGTGCAAGAGTTTTTGGTCAACTTATAAGGGTGTGTATTTTTGTTTAAATAAAAATAAAAGATCGATGAAACAAGAACAAACATTTCGTTATTTACCGCTATGTCTAGAATTATAGACGTTTTGTTTAGTGGTTAAGCGAAAATTTGGAACAAAACTCATCCCATCCTACCACTGGCCAACTTCCGCAGGTTATTTAACATGAGATATAAGAAAAAGTATGAACATTTGTGACCAAGTTCCAAAATAGGCAAGGTATTTTCAGGAACATTTGTATGGAATTTTCTTGGTGCAGTAAAACATTGTCCAAATTACAAAGGTGAGAGTTAGAACCAAGTGTTCATAACGGTTAGATCATAATATGTACATATTTGGCAACCTTTTTCTAAATGTTGTTCTCTGTCGTGAATAGTTCCTAAACCATAGCTACCCCTGCCTCATTTTATTCTCTTTTCTCAAAGTTCCCGCTTTAGTATTTAAATCTCCAACTATGATTTAAAATTCTTTAATAGCCGATTCCTCACACTTACTTGTTGGTGCATTTGCCCGATTTCTTCTTCTAGTTTCATAATCATAACTCTGATATGCAGGATACAAGGATACTCATATTACTGGTTAGCTTCTCTTTTCTGTAATTAGCAGACCGTTTCAATCAGAACAAGAGTTTATGACCATTTTTAACTAACTCGCCACCCCCGCTTTCATTGCACATCAGCTATTCCGAGAATATCGGTTCTTAATCTTTCTAATTTATTTATTCTGCTTGATATAAAGCTTTGAACGCTCCACATTCCTATATTGTTCTAAGAGAGTGTAAATTAACCATTACAGCAACCTGAACATTAGAAAACCATTTTGTGGCAACAACTTTTGCTATGCTGCACCTTACTAACAGAACTAAGTTGTTCACAAGAATAGTTATTTTTGCTTACAGAATGAACGGTAGTAGGAACAAAATAATATCTAAGTGGTTCAGAATTTGTACCACCATCGCGAATTAGAATAAAGAACGGTGGTTCAAATTTTGAAGCAGCTGCGCTATAAGAGTTAAAATTAACATATGTTTTGAAAACTATTTACTTAGTATCATATGTACATATGTATGTCCATGTACATATACAATGAACAAATGAACATATGTTTTGAAAACTATTTACTTAGAATCATATGTACATATGTATGTCCATGTACATATACATATGTGGTTATTTTTTTCTTTATTTGGTGTTGAACAAAGTATTTTTTTATCATTCCAAAATAAAAATGTTTGACAATAATTTTTCCGGATTTACAATATTAAAATACACTATTGACTAACGCCTATCTATCTTTAAAAACGCTTTATAACATCTCTTTAAATATAAAATAATCTGAAATAAAAAATATATATATTCCATTTATTAACGAACAAATACGTATGCAACTGAGCTACTCGATATTAAACTCAAAAAATCAAAACTACATACCAGTGAAGTCATAATAAATTATATACCTTTGTATAAATATGTATTAGCTAATGTGTAAGCTCATGCCTTTATTACCCTCCTTTTTCTTACGATAAGAAAATGTCCAAAACATTCAAGTAAATAATACAATTTTTATACATTTTAACAATATTATAAGCAAAATACAATATTCTCTTGTAACTATGTAATTATTATTTAACGAACAAAAAAATTAAATTAAATTGTTTTAAGCAAACTTACTTGTATACCATTACAAACTGAAAACCTAATCAAAACAGCTAAGTCTGCGTGAATATTTAAGAATTTAAAACAAATTTTGAAAAAATTGCATGCTCTATCGAGCCCATCGTTTTTTATATACATACATAAATACATATACATATGTATATAAATATAAATAGCTAAGTCAAATTTACATACATATACAAAAATAAATGTAATACTATTAATATTTTGAGGAATAAAATAAAAATATTAAACAAATTAGAAAAAAAGACATTGAATCGTTAAGTCAGCTTTGTCTTTTTAGTGTCTTCATTCTTTTTTTTTTTTTTTTTTTTTTTTTTTTTTTTTTGTATAATTTTTTGTGTATAATTATGTTCATAGATTATATACATAGGTACATCACACTAATCATACTAATATTATAAATGCGAAAGTGCTCTGTCTGTCTGTCTGTCATTCTATTACCTTATCACGCCTAAGCCGCTGAACCAATTGTAATGTAATTTGGCACAGAAATAGCCTGAGACCTTGGGAAGGAAAACTGCCTGCTAGGTGGCGCAAGAGTCAAGTTATTAACAAAACCTGAACCAATTGTAATGTAATTTGACAAAAAGGTAGTCTGGGACCTGAGGAAGGACATACATATGTAGGTGAAAAAACCCCCTGCTAGGTGGCGCTAGAGTGAAGTTATTAACAAACTG
Source organism: Brachyopa scutellaris (assembly GCA_949775065.1). NCBI lineage: Eukaryota > Metazoa > Arthropoda > Insecta > Diptera > Syrphidae > Brachyopa > Brachyopa scutellaris. The sequence continues at coordinate 29,190,966 of OX459115.1, read as the reverse complement.
AATCAATTATAATGTAATTTGGCAAAGAGATAGTCTGAGACCTGAGGAAGGACATAGGTGAAAAAACCGCCCGGTAGATGTCGTTGGAGTCAAGTTATTAGCACAACTTGTTCACGCCTAAGCCGCTGAACCAATCACACTAATATTATAAATGCGAAAGTAAATCTGTCTATCGGTCTGTCTGTTACCTTTTCACGTCTAAACCCCTGAACCAATCATAATGTAATTTGGTATAGAGATAATCTGGGACCTGAGGAAGGACATGGGCAAACAAACTGCCCGCAAGGAGTCAAGTCATTAACAACTTCTATAGTTAATTGACCAAAATAACTCATATTCACAATTGATCTTGGTATAGTGCCAAAAGAAAAAATTACTAAATCTGGACCCGATCGGTAGCGCTGGAGTTAAGTTATTAACAACTTCTATATTAATTGAATAAAATGGCTCATTGCCTAATAAGTAACGCGTCTGTGGCGCGGGCGAAGCCGGGCGGGATAGCTAGTACCTTATAAAACCCTTTATATTTTAGAGGTTAGGTTATGGGTGACGGCTAAGCCTCACATAAAACAGCGTTGGCCCATAGTAATAAAATGTGGCATTAAGATAGCAATATAGGTATGTACATATGTACATACAATATACAGGTGTACGCCAGGTTACATTGCTGAAAATGTCGACTTTCATTAATTCAACTAAAATTCTGTACAGAGAAAAAAAATATAAATTACGTTTTAGCCGCATTCTGTTTTGCTTGTATCTTTGTTTCGATTTTGTTGGAAAATAAGTAGTATACATATGTTCATTATGTTAAAATAATAGATAATAATTAAAAGAAAAAATCAACATGTACACAAATATTACACTTTTCGATCTTTATTGCAATAATAACAACAGTGACTTTGTATAACACTGACTACTTTTAATTACTAACACCATGCGCCTTCCGCAGACCTTCATACAGCTTCTTCTTCTCATCGTTTACCTCCTTAAATGTCTGAATGGCCAGTTCAAGTTGTACCTTTTTCAAAGCATGTTGCTTTATAAAATTCTCAATCAATCCTAGGCAAATATCATCTGCTTCAAAATCATCTCGTGACTTGCCAATCGCAGATCTGATCTCCTCATGAATATCATCAGAAGTTGTTTGGTATGATTTTCGTAGTTCACTTAAAATGTCAGCCGACTGTGGTATGGCTTCGAGTTTCTGTAGAATGCTTTCGTCATATTGGATTTTGTGCAGCTTGTACAAGATAACGATAAGTTCAACACCGTTACGTAGATAATCGCGTTTAATGATGTCGTAGAGTAGATCATCGATTTGCTTGTGCCAAGCCAGGAAGAAAACCATCGGTCCAAAGTGTCGTGTGGAACGAATATCGTCGAATTTCTTATGTTCATTGATGTGGGAATAGACTTTGGCCGAAATTTCATGGAAGTCCTTTTCAAATGGTTCGTATTGTACGCACAATCGATCTAAGATGAATTCGTATTTGAATTCATCAAGGCAACGTTGAAGATTTTTGTCTTCAAACATTCGTGGAGTACGGATTTTACGACCATTGAGTGGAAAAAACGTTTGGATCACGCGTTTGGTGACATCCATTGGTGCGTACTCTAATGTACCATCTGTCTGACGAACAATGACTTTCCGATCAGACTGTCGTATTCCGTATGTGATGTCAGCGATAACGTATTTTGAATCAGAGAAAGACTTCAGGGCGGGGTCCTGGGATATGATTTTCTGTCTGTCTTCTTTTACCTGAAAATGTATGTACATGGTGAATTTTATAGAACAAACACAAATTTGAAAACAGGTAGGCGATTAATATGTACATATTTTAAAATGGTCTGTAACCGAAGAAAATAACAAGGAATTTTAGTTTTCGTTGTTCTTATCAGCACCTCTTATTACTAACAGCATACATTACGGCTGAGTTCCAAAACATCAAAAAAATGCGCATCATCACTGCCAATGTTATGCGATGGTACGATGCTTTCATTTTGCAATTTTTGACTTTTTGGAACGGTTTGTTCTGTTTAACAACCATTTCATTTCATCAATAAAAATGTATAAGAAATTCTGTCCATTTTTCCTGAAAATGTTTCAAAAAGATATCAAAATAACAAATAACTAAGCTTAAAACAAACCTGGTGGTTTCTTTTTTATTTTGGTTTGTTGGAATAAGAGAAAAAATTCCTCAAATCACAACGCATCACGATGAACTATGATGCGTTGTTTGCTTTTGTTTGCGCAGTGGTTGCTTTTATGATGCGTTTTGGAACGCGATACATTGCATCACTGCTATATATTGACGATATGGAACGCTTGACTTTGCAGTACTGCGGAAGAACTGCGTTTTGGAACTCAGCCTATGTTAGCCGTTAAGAATTGATGGCTGGATGTTGTAAACATAGGGTAGCCACAGATTGGCTTTGACCAGGCAATTCCTAGCATTATTAGCACATTAATTATGCTTATTTGATCTCCAAGTGGTTGCCATCGGATATTTTAAACGAATTTACATACGTATATCAGATTTCGGCAAGGAGATACGCTATCGTGATTTTTTCAATCGAGCTCTTGGTTTGGAAAACTGGAAACACAGTACCCCCGATCAAAACAGAGTTTAGTGTCTCAGGACTTATGTATTGGGAGCCCGTTAAGTAAGCATTAAGAATTCCTATAGTCAGTTTTAAATCCGTACACCGATTCAATAATTGAATCCTAAGTTGTCAAAACTTACCATAACAACTGGAGGCATTTGTAAATTATTTTCTGCATCATCAACGATTCTCCTAAATTCAGTTTCCAATTGTTCAGTGGTCAAGAATCTGGAAATTAATCCTATAAGCTACATTGTTAAGCAGTTAGCCAGATATTTACTTACTTATATTCAATTGTGTTGTCTGGAACAGATCGTTTACGAAAAACTTTTTCTAGACTAACTCTAGTCAGTGATTTTAATAGATCCTGTATCACTGGGTTTGTGAAATCGGCAGTAGGATCCCTTTCTGTGAATAGTATTCAGTTAGAACGCAAGTATACTTATGTGGTAATAACCTAAAACTCACCATACCGAAGGGTCGCAATTGTGCTGCATTTGAGTGATAGATTTAGAGGAGTTCTGTTGGCATCTAAACACAACGTCTTTCTCAGGATTGCATTACGTAAATTAATCACGATCGACATTACTTTTATTGAATATTACAAACCTAGATAAGTATAAAAAGAAATCTTTCTTCACCAGTATATTATTTTGACAGCTGCTCCGGCTGCTTTCAAAGTTATATTCGAGAGTCGAAGTTTTTGGTTAGGACGTGTGTTCATAAATAGAAAACACAAAAACGGATAGTAAAACAAAAAAATTTGTTTTGTCAAATTTTGCAAAGTGGGGGTGAAATGCTCTCAAAGATAAGAAAACTATGAAAGAGTAAACGAACGCGTTGAAAAACAAAAAGTGAAAAATGTATGTTATTTGACAGATTTGACAGTTTTACTATGTTAGCCCAGACATTTCTGGTGCTAAAACTCGTAATTTCTTACTCTCTCGTGAGCACTCTCTTTTGCGAAAACTACGAAATTTTTGCGTATACAAACGGGTTTTCGTGACTGTAAATTTTCGTAGTTTTGGGAGCATACGCGAACGGACCGACGCAATGCAAATTTTTTAGCCTAAAGCTGGAAATACACGATACAATCGTTGTACAACCGCGGGTTGTACCAATTTCGGTACAACCGTTGTTAGTAGCACACACACTATACAATCTGCGTGCGATTTCCATACAACGGCGCATCCAACCGCAGGTTTTCGAATCAAAGCGTACAACCGTGCGATATCGGTACAACCGTCGTAAGCTAGCTAACACACGATACAATCGTCGCATACAACCGTTGTACAACGATTGTATCGTGTATTTGCTGCTTAAGTCAATATTGTCAATTGCAGTTTGTAGGCTTATTAATTTGTACAACCAAAAAGTGCTAAATGGTTTCACCCTGTAGAAAAAAATCGGTATTAATTGAAGTTTTTTTTATAACCCACACCCCATAGAAAGTAGAGTCTCGAAACTCTACACTTGTTTTCCTCCGCAACTTTAAGCATCTGTCAAAAATTTGTCATCCTCGTCAGCCAGCTAAATTTATTATTCGTGGTTTTGTTGTTTCTTTGCCGATTTTCTAGTGTTTTGCATAAACGAGCGTCATTCCTTCTCTTACAACCGGAAATATGAGTGGGGTCCACAGAGAGGCGATTCAAAAGCAAATCCATCAGGATTGGGCGAATCGTGAGTATATTGAAGTAATAACTGCCAGCATCAAACGAATCACCGACTTCCTAAATTCATTTGGTAAGTAAACCAAGCAGAAAGCCCAGCTAATAAGGATACATTTGTATATGCAATTGCTATTTTCAGACATGTCATGTCGATCCCGCTTGGCTGTATTAAACGAGAAGCTAACCACCCTCGAGCGGCGCATTGACTACCTTGAAGCATGTGTTACTCAGGGGGAAACACTCACATAGAACTTTAATAACATAAAATGAGTAAACGACACAACATTTCTTTTATAAGACAGCGAGAGACTATTTTTATTTTAAATACTTTATTCCAAGGAAAACAAAATGTATTCTTCTTTTGTAACTATCAAGTATGTATCTTATGAAAGCCGATTTCATTTTGTCCTTTTTTGATTTTTTGTTTAAGAAAAAGGAATTCACATTATGCATTAGTTATATTTAATAAAATTTTAAAGGAGTAGCATTCTGCATTCAATTTTTTGGGTTTGCATTGTTTTGTCCTTCATCCATTTCCAAGTGTTTAAGCAGACGATATAAGCCGACAGCTTCTTTGGTGTGACTGAAACCGACGCAAAAGGCCTGCACCTCAATAAAAAGATCCTGCGTAAGAAAGATGTTAGTCTTTTTTAAAGTTCTGAAAGCGGAAATCTTATGGTAATACCTTCACATTGATGATCTTATTGCGTATTAAGCTCTGGAGAAAGACGCACACTAAACGAACCAATCTGGTTTGCATATACTTATCCTTTACTGTCTCACAAGTAGAGATGCAATTGCTAATATAGAGATGGACGAATTCGGTTGGTAGATCGACTGACGTTGTAAGTCTACCAAGGAAAAGTGAACATAATTCATTTAGTTACATAGATATGTTCGGCAAGAGAAACTTACCTATTCACGACCTCCATTGAGTGCAAGGTAATCTCCATATTAACCAGGACATTAAGATACTCAGTGATCTGCATAGAGTCCATTAATTTCAGTAGAATTTCGATGGAAATAATGGGATTGTTTTCAACCAGTTGAGGTAGCTGTAAACAGAATATTTTAGAAATTAGAATGGTGTTTTAATATAATAAGAATCACATTGAAACAAACACGAATAAAAAAATATAAAAAAAATAATATAATAATATAACTAAAAATAATAACAATTGATTATAGTCGCGGTCGTGGTGGTTAGTGCGTTGGATTACTACGCATGCTGCCCGGGTTCAATCCCAGCAAAACGCTTAAAAGATTTTTAACGGTACCACCTCTTTCGAATGTCTAACAACCCAGCAGGAAAATACGGAATGTATTACTTGGAGAATCGAATACATAATTAGTTATTAAAGGTGAGAAATATAATGCATTCCAAAAGAATCGACGTGGTAATACCATATAATAATAAAGCACATTGTTTACCACCTAGATTCCCATATCTGCAGAAAATGTAATGTAGTGTTTTTTGAATTTAACGATTTTTTGGTTACAGTTGTCTGTCGGCGCCTTCATGTCGCCTCAAATTTTGCGTTTTTATTTAAAAACGCATGAATAACTCATTGTGTGTTGCAACGCGAGACAGTAAAGAGTGTAGTATAAAATAAGGAAAATGTATTCTAAACGGCATTGGCGAAGACTATTAGCCAAAAAAAGACTTTGTGCAAGTGAACTGTTAAAAGAAAATATATGTATTAATAGTAATTGTGCAGAAGAAAGTTCTATTTCCCAAGAAGTAAGTTGTGTAGAAAGTGCTGAAACTGAAGAAAGTTTTATTGATAAAATAAAAAATTGGGCAGTGAACTATAATGTTTCGAGAAATTGTTTCGACGATTTATTAAAAATTTTAACAACAGAAAATATTACTGTGCCTGTGTCGTCTAAAAGCATAATAAAAGCTCAAACTTGTGTACTTAGAACAGTGTCACCAGGATCATATCTACATATAGGTCTAAAAAAACAATTATTGAAGGGATAAAAGGAAAATCATCATTTAAAGCTTTCGAAAACTTAAACCAGGCAATGTATGGTACGTACACCTTTTAATTGTTCACATATTTTATTTCTCCATTATATTAACATATGTCTATTTTCAATTGCAGAGGTCCTAAAACGTGAAGGATACACCCAGAAAGAATATGCCACCGAGATTAAAAAGGCATTTCACCTTATAAAAGTACGGCAGTTAAAAAAAATCCACTTTGATAAGAAAAAAGCAAAATGAGTTGAGCTGTTTTTTTTTTAGTTTTGATTTTGAATTAGTTACGTTGAGTTTGATTTTGATTAATAATATGTTTTTGTGTTTTAAATCCTATTTACTTTTATTCTTGTTTTTTTGTTGTTTGATAATAAAATATTTAAAATAAACTGTCTATTTTTCATTTAAAGCTGGATAAATTCTATAATTTATGTCGGAGAAATGAATTATATAACTAATTATTAATGCATTTATTATATAATACATTACAAAGAATGAATTATATAATGCATTCTTAGAACACTTTCAGGTAATCGATTCTTTTCCTAGGACATAGTCTGTGTTAAGAATAATGCATTCTGGAATCAATATTCTATACTAGCGATTGATTCCCCTTTCGATTCCAATAGATTACCTTTTCCTGCTGGGAAGCAATCAAAGAGTATCATTTGTCGTGAGGACCTTCTCAACTCGCCGTTTGGAATAGGCAAAAAAACTGTAGGTCCCTTCCATTTCGTGGAAAAAATAACACGCACACACAAATAGTTGCGAGAAGCTAGGCTTGGTTCTGCATACGACTGCTGACGCCGTATATCTTAAAGCAATTATAACTGGCGTCGACTGAATTTTTTAGAAAGAAGGGTACCAGAATAATATCCCATTTACTGAAGAATGATGAGTTTTTTTTGTTCCATGTTAATGACGCAGAGAATTAAGCGTACGTACTCTGTATATTCAGCGTACAAATCGTAATTGTGCATTTTTGCTTCAAAGTTGAGACAAAGTTCAATTGATTGTTTAATTCAGTTTTAGCTTTAGCTATGCTATTTGTCTTATCACCTGAGCTCATATGAGCTATCAATGTACATAAGAACAAAGTAGAAACGATGACGAAAAACTAGTGAAAGAAACTGAGTAAGAGACAAAATTGTTCAAGAGGGGTCATAAGTGTCATAAGGACTACCGTAGCCTTCTGAGAGGTTGTTTTTATTTCTGAGTTGAAATTAAATTGTAAAGCATGAGTAGGTTTAAGTTCATTGGTCAACAGCACATCCAACCGTTGTTGATGCGTCAGTACCTTGATAAAAAAAGGGGTACATGTAGGTGCTGTGAAAGTACCTACCCTATCATTAACAACTCGCTTTGTTCTTCTTCCGATGATGTCATTTCGTCGAATTTCAACAAATCGATACGTTAAGTAAAGAAAAGCTAAGTTAGCAATTTACATATGCGCGTTCCGAATATAACTAATAAATTGAAGAAGACAAAACGTCTGTAGGTAAAATAAAGTAAAACATAATAATTTAAATTCGATATAAGATAAAAGCACGTGTTCAGAAACGTCAGAAAATGTTCCATATTCCCGACAATTCCCAAAGTAACAACAGAAATAGATTCAAATTAGTCACCCATTGGAATTCAATCAGCAATACACAATTTTTATTTTGTTTACCACTCACCTTAGCTGGGGTCAATCCAATTTGGTACACTAAATTCGGATCTCTTTTCAAGTCATCCAACAACAATTGCTGATCAGGAAGACTAAGAGCTTGCGTGAGTGCGCGTTCAATCAGCCGCTTGGCATGTGCTCCAATATCATTTGTCGAGTCAAACATCGGTTTGTGGTACGACGGTACAGTCAAGTCGAACCACACTACCTCGTCCTCAAAGTTCATCAGTGGTGGGGCAACGGAATACATTTGCGGCATTAGTGTGTTGTTGAGTGGGCTAACATCGGTCAGGGTCAGGCCCTCCATCATTTCGCGCACCGTGGATTCATTTCCAGGATTTGGTACACCAGCTGCTGCACAGTTCATCACACCCGAACGTGCAGCAGCTGGAATCTCTCGCTGTCGGTCACATGACTGCGATTTGAAAAATGAAAGGTCCAGGGTGGTGGGAAATATCTCTGATTTGAAAATGTGTCCAGGGGTTTGTTTGCCAAGCTGCAACAATAAATTTGAGGTTAGTCATGAAAAAACAAAGACATTTCAATTTACATCCGCTGTTCCATTAGCCAGTAGATGAACAATGAAATTTCTCTCAATCTGTCGTCCGGCGCTCATGTCCTTGTTGTGCAGTTGGGCGAGCAGGAACTCCGAAAACGGGCTCTCTTCTTGCCCGTCCGAATGAAAGAGATCATAGATTATATAGAACGCACTGATACGTTGTAGAATACCCGGCAAGTCGCCATGACGTATCAGCAGGGTTAGGAGGGTACCCACTGTTGCAATTGAGACAAAAAAATATCACAATTAACTGCGTGAACTACGCACAAGCATACATACACCAAAAATAAACAGAGAAAAAAACAAACATATAGGCCGTACTTACCGCTTAAGTAGTTGCCGTGATTAAAGCGCTGCTGTACGACCGCTGAAATCAACTCGAATGGCTGGTGCTCAATGTTTTTGTTCATCAGCAATCTGGAATTTGTTTTTTTTTTTTATTTGTACAGAATGTATGTATTGTGGAATCAGAATTTGGCGATCGGCGATCGATTTATTTCGGTGGGATTGTTATTTACTTACTCGTATAGGTAAACATAATCTTGCACAGCGTTCGACATTTTCCTGTGTTTAGGATAATTACCGCGGCACTTGTTTACCAAATAAACGAAAAATCAAAACACACGAAAAAATGAAAATATTATTGAACGGGGTTGACAGCCAATGAGGAAGGCAGCTGGCAAATATCTACAAATGACAGATCACGCGGTATGGCACAAAACGATACTCGATGTGTCAGTCAGACGTAAGGTCGAGTGTTCGAATGTATTTTATAAATTATGGCAAGTTTTTTTTAAAGGCGTAAAAATACATTTTAGAACTGCAAAATGTTAAATAAAATATTATTCATTTTAAATTGTCTATTTTATAGCAAGGTGCCTTAAAATATTTAGAAACAAATTGAAACACAACACAACTCAACCAGCAGAGAAATAATGAACACATACTTATGTAAATAGGTAGGATTCGTAGTTTCTTAAATAAACACATATAAATCGTAATCTTTCATTTAAATTCTTACTAGTATAAGGCAAAGTCTCTGTCGGTTGTCAGATTTCGTTTGGGATCGAGGATCTCAAGAACTACCGAACAGATTTAAGGATTCTTTTGATATACGATTATTATTTTCTCAGAAAAGTTTTATTCATCAGCTTTGAATGAGACCAATTTTTAGTTTAGAGTTTCAGGGGCTTTAAAAAAATCAATTTAAAACAAACGGATATGATATCGAACATGACGCTGATTACACGACTCTTTTTTCGTTCGTCTCGTCTTTCGTCTTTTTGACAGATTGGGGGAGGGGCATAGAAACGAGAAGGGAATGAAGTAACGAAAGCAGGAATTAAAATTCATGGATGTTTTAATTTGGTTTCAGTTTTATCTCTGGTGACTGAAAGTAATTTACTAATTGTATAAGATTTTGTCAAAGATTTTCTGTAAACAAATTTTATTTCCAGGAATTTTTAAAATGCGAAAGATACGCCAAATCAGTTCTATCTGAAAAAAGAGTAGAAATCATTGATATTTTGTGAAACCAAAAAAAAAAATCAGTAACGGTAAAATTCGGAATTGGTACAATTTAAGCTCATCGGATAGTTTACACTTTAGGAACATTTTATACTATAATTGGGACAAAATTATATTTGGCCCAATATGGAGGCCCTCTTATATCGGGACACCTCCAATTTGGTTTGCATTCGCTTGGTCCCCTGGAGTGCCCCAATTAGGGGGCATGTGAATCTTAAAATCTGCTAAAAGAAGAAAATTAAATGAGGGTATTCAGTTTTGTTTGAAATGGAACATACTCTGTGGAGATGCAATGCGTTCACTCAAATACATTTTCGCTTGCACTAGGTGGACGAGTTCGTACTCAATTACTAAAGCGGGGTACACACCATCATACAAAAGTGTCACTCAAAACTGATATCAATTTTGCATTATGAAACGAGCGTACAGACTATGTGTTTTGTATGACACCCAAATCATCGTTGTTGGATGACGAAATTTGTATACATACAATCGAACAAAAACAAAGATGGCCGCTAAGTGTCACTCAGTAGCGAAAAAATTCGTGAGCATCATTTTTGAATGTCACCCCGAATTTCAAGCGCACACATTGGGCGCATTCCGAAAGTTAGATAATCTAATCTAAGTTTCGGAACGGCCCGGCGACAAAATAATTTAGTCGACAGTTCAAATGTCAAAAACGTAGTTTACTTTTTATTTTCGCTCTGAAATTGTTTGGAGAATTGTGATTGCAGCACAAAAAATTAATTTTGTAAAGAAAATAACAACAAAAACAAACTTCCAAATATTAATTGACGACTTAGGGGATTAACGATTTGCAGAGTTCGTCGACGTCAATCAATTGGCTCGTTATTTTTTTTTAAATCTATATAGACTAAACATGTTTTCGCAACATGTTTTCAATGTAAAATACAAGAAAACCTCAGCCTGGATAATTACCCAGTCTTATTTTTACTTGGAAAGCTTTTTCGAAGTCTAAATAGATTTGAAAAAAAACGCGCCTTTTGTAACAAGCAAACAACAGCCACGCAAGACATTCAAACAAATCAGTCAGCTGTTTTCGACGTTTAGTCTAGAATTTCTTGACTAAAATCCAGTCCCCGACCTCAATGAAAGTAGACTTGATGTTCTGTCAATTTTTCGGGCTCTCGACCAATCAGAGCCCGTAAACTACTTGCATTTGCAAGTATCTAGGTTTTGGAATGTTCCCATTATCAGTTTTGCGTGTTATCACTCAAAATTGACACTCTTGGATGATGGTGTGCACCCCGCTTAAGGTTGGCATGATTCAAACTTTTTAAATTCACTCCATTATTGACTGACAATTCTTGATTCGTACGTATTTTTTGGTTTAACGGGCTCCCGATCCCGACCCATGAAGAGTATTTGCCTGAGACATGGCAGCCTTCTTCGATCCCGGGAACGCTGCTTCCAGTTGTCTAGCTCTAGAGTCTAGACCAAGCGCTCTGGCATCCACGATAGCTTGATCCTTAAAACGGAGGTTCGGTCTTCCTTGTATTTTTTTGTATACTTTTAAAAAAAATGCTACCGAAACGAGATAGTTTTATTGTATTTTACATTGAAAACACGTTCCTGAAACATGTCTATAAGTTTAAGAAAAAACACGCATATTATTCACAGTTTCTCATACAAAATTTTAGTTCCCTTTGAGTTGTTTAAGTACAGTAGTCCCTCGATAATGTGAACTAATTAAAACAAGGCGTTTTCGGATTTTAAAGGGATTCACATTACTGGAACTTTTTTTCAGTACTTACTAAATTGATTTTTTAATTATTCTTACACCATGCCTTTGCTTAATTTGTACACCTTACCTTGACTAGCTTTAAAATTTCGAGCTTCCTTAAATTGCAAGTTGAAGTGGTTTGCTTTTCGGCAGAGAGTAAATCTGTTGAAACTGGAACGTTTTTCATTGCCTTTTTAGCCACTCGAACAATGCATTTTCTATTTTTAGGCATTTTGGATTTCCTTAGCGTCTTCCTTTTCACTGGTCCAGATTCGGTTTGTTTGAAATGGTCCAACAGCTTCTTCGAATTTAATTTTATTCCTGTAATCGTTGACCATACTTTTCAGCTAATGCAAATCCAGGATGTCCAGAACCTAGTTCGCGTAAAATGTTGCACTTATCTTTAATCGATAAAAATCGATGCAATTTTTGTTTAGATGCAATTAGGTACCAATTGAGCTTATTTTACAAACAAACCGAAAAAAGAAACACGAACCACACAAGACACAACTAACTGAAAAAATATAACCACGAACTGATCATATAACATCCATACCTACACAAATGGCCAAATCGATTTTTTGTTATTTGTTGTGAAAACAATTAATTTCGGAATAAACATTCAATGGATAATTTACATAAAGTGATATTAAATCATAATATAGTGGATTATTTCTGTGAAACATCATTTAGTAATTGAAATTATATAATTTTCGTACACGGCAGTCTGTTAAATGTTCTACAAATCGCTTTAAGCGCCATCTTGCCATGAGATATTTCAACATTCCTAGCCAGCTGCTTTTGGCTGCGGATAAAATCAAGAGTTGTAGCCAGCTGGTTGTTGTATTTGTTTGACGTGTGAAATTTGACTTTGGTAGCAACTACTGGCTAGCTACGTTTCAAAAAAACACGGCTATTATCGAGAGACTACTGTATATGCCTCGCAAAAATTTGGAACTTATCTATGACGCAAAATGGGGTCTAGTTCTAAACTGGCCTGCTCTATTATAAGAAGTGTATTGTTTAAATGCTAACAAATGCTTACAATGTGAGTGGTGTAAAATCTTGGAAAAAATTTGAAGTTTAAAATCGATTGTCGTTATATTTTTTTTATTTATTTCAAATTATCATATTAGGTGCAACATGTTTTCCTGTTATCGAAATAAGCATCCTTATTATATTTCGCAAGAGAAGATCAAAACAAATAAATCTACACACAAAATTTAATCCGACCACTTAAATATCTGATAATCATATGTACATAATGTACATACATATGTATGTAGGGGAACCTGGGGACACTTGATCCCTTGGGAGACTTGATCACTGGCTATTATATCGATGTGGGAATTTTTTTTTTGTACTGCTCATTGGCAACACCCTATTTACCGTTGGTTGGAAACGACAAATATTAATTTACAACTCGCGCGCACATAGCAGTATTGTTGTTGTCAAATTGTTTTTTCATAAGTATTTTAACTGTTTTTTTTTTATCATACATAGGTATTGATAAATAATACGAGTTATTTCGGAAAATAATCGAAAATAGGTTCATTTAGGTAAGTCTAAGAAGGTTTGTTTTTAAAAAAAATATCGATACGTATTAGAAAAATTTTCAATAGAAAATTATGACTTATGAATTATTGATCCCTACAATGTAGGGGAGACTTGTTCCCGGGATATTGTGCTTCAATAAGCACAATATTTCGTAGTTTTTTGAAAATTTACGCTTTACGATGAAAAAGTTTAAATGTGGGGACAGAATCTATATGGAACATTGACGAGACTAGGCTAACTATGGACTGCAGTCCACTGGTAGAGTGGTTGCTACCAGTGGTCGCCGTGGCCGTGATAGTTAGTGCTTTGGACTACTACGAAATGCTGATCAGATTCAACTCCTGGCCGGGTCTAACACCTAAAAGAGTTTTTTCACGATGCCATCTCTTTCAAATGTCTGACAAGCATCAAAGAGTATCATTTGTCACGATTGAGCTTCTCAACTCGCTGTTCGGAGTCGGCAAAAAACTGTAGGTCCCTTTCATTCGTGCAAAAATATAACACGCACACACAAATGGTTGCGAGAAGCAGGCCCAGGTTCAACTCGAGCTGTAGCGCCAACTAAGTAAGTAAGTAAGGTTGCTACCAAGGGGAAGAAACAAGTAAACAAAATGACGTCAGTCGAGCGCGGTGAACTCGAAACTGCATGCCGTGCTATACCTAAACGCAATGGGGAACTATCTTCCACCTTTTATGATCTTCCTACATAAAAATTGGCAGGACCGTATGCTGTATCCTTCCATAATTAAGTCTACCCTAAGCCCGGATCAAGTCTCCCTGAATAGGCGACACTTGGATAGTTTTAGAAAAACGGCAAAAAATAGTAAAATATTTTATCTTACATACTTTCTGAATTAAACTGTACAATATGACGAACAATTAAATTATTGCGTTTAAATAAAAAGGCAATTAATGTTTTACTTTTTCAGATATTTGAAAAAATAAAAAGGGGGATCAAGTGTCCACAGGTTCCCATACATCCAACTACTTTAGTATATAATTTCATCTTATGTTCTAAATTCATGTTCACCTACATATTTATGAGTAATATCGTAACCGATAAGGTTTCGTAATCAAGCAAGTAGTATTCATTGGATCATATTACGCAGGATCGTAAAATAGGAGTAAGTGATGTTCAATAAAGTTTTAAGAACTTCTAACGTCATTGGATGAAAGTTTCCCATGGTCAGCTAGAAATCATATATAGTCATGTAATAGTATTTCCAAAATCCTTGCCAAACTTACACAAATCGGCTTTTGCGCTCTTTGCATTATTAGCTTTAAGGTCATTCGTGTTTTTCCATTGTATTCGTACCAATTTGTATCATAGGCTGCATCGGCTACTCCGAGACTCTTGAAAAATAGTTAAGATACAGATCATTATTATCATCATTATATAAATAGGTGAAGGTAAAACAGTTCAACCCCTTTTTAACTGCCTTAAAAAAAACATATTGGCTTAATTTTTTTTGTTGGAAAAGTTGTAAAGAGGGGCAAATGCAGTGTGTAATTTTTTTTCCAATATGTTGTGTCAAAGCCAGGTAAAAATCAGGTAAAAAAATAAATATTAATATGTGCGTTTCTGTCACAGAATTGGTCGAATGTCGACCAATTGCGATGCAAGTAATTATAAATTAAGAATTTCTCTTACTTCAAAATACATGCTATTAGCATAGAAATAGATGACAGCTAGTTGGGCGAAAATCATCATGATATAAGGCAACATTATCATTTGTTCGTAGACTGTCTTCAGCTAGAAGCACACAATGTTGATATTTTAAGCATAGAACCAGAATTTTTGAATAAGAAACATACAAGAAAGTTTCAAAACGTTCATAAATACGTTAAAATTTTATATTGTTCCAACTTTGGGAATGCATCTTTGTGTCTTTGACATATATTAATACATTCATGGTGTAAAGTTTATTGACGTTTTGAAACTTAGTTAAGCAATTTTACTTACGATAATTAGTAGAAACAACAAAACACACAATAATGTGCCAAAAAGTACAAATTCCAGTGCGTACACGTAGGTTGCTAAATTATTTATTCTGCCAATATAGCTGAAACAAAACATTAAAGTTTGTAATGAGTTGTTAACAAAATGCAGAAAAATATAAACACAACAAGACAAGAAGAATCATATCTATCTAAAACATATTCAGTGTGGGTATCGCCAGTGGCGAATAATCCCTAAAGCAAACTAGGCGCGAGGTTACAAGGGGCGCCTGCCGGAAGTTTTTAACAAGGAGACACGCGCGAAACTTTTGAAATTAAAAAGATCGTTCAATTCTAGAGATTCCGAATCGTGTCTTACCTTCTTGATGTTTACTACACCGCCTGTACATACATATACGTATATAACTATACCAAAGTATGCAACACCCTCGGACACACACTGCTCAGCTCGAGCAGATGCTTGGAAAAGTATGAAGGAATCATTATCAGAAATGTACAATGCTTTGAAAGCTTTCGAGAGCAATCCTGAGCAGAAGCGTTCTGCTGTTTGTGAAGCTAAAGGCATACGGTTGAAATTAGAACGACTAGAAACTGCTTACATAATAGTGGGGGGGTTTTATTTTGGTTCATGTCAACAAAACCAACAAAAAATTACAGTCCGTTGATATTGATATTGGTACAGTTATAAAAATGTATTTCAGCGGAACGGGAAAACTTTAATAAATACAAACAGCAAGCCTTAGAACTTTTATTAGTCAAGGAATATGAGAAGGACACACAGAGGATTCGAAAGAAGAATCTGCGGAAGATATTACTCCTTTATTATCTCGTCGGAAACATTTAAAGTGACATGTTTTATCTAGATATTATAGATAGACTTGTGGCTGAACTTCAAAAGAGAAGAGAAACGTACAGCATTTTAAAAAGTAAATTTTCGTTTCTAAGCAATTTGGTTGATTTGAACTTTGAAGAAGTTGAGTATAAAGCATGCATGTTGGCAACAATATATTCCTATTATTTAGAAAAGTGCTTAGTTGATGAATGCATCCATCTTCGCTTTTATTTAACAACTTTAGCTCGAGAGGGAGTACTGCCTCGAACAACTAGCGCAATTTTAAAGATTATAAGAAAATAAGAACTTGAGACAATCGACCCCAATATAGATATAGCCTTAAGCATGTGCGTGTCGACGGCAGAGTAAAAAATTATCTTCGAGCGACCATGGCTGGAAAAAGATTAAATTCTTTGGCAATACTAAACATCGAATCTGACTTAATGCTTTCTTTAAACTAAGATGATATTATTGATTATTTTGAAAGCCAAAAATGTAGACTCAGACATTTAAAAAAATGTTTAACACTTTCTGTCAAGTTAATAATAAATATGTACACATATGAACTAACATATTTGTACTAACATTTAAAAGTCTAGTTTTGTTTTTTATCATATTTTAATATTTTTTAGGCTGGCTGCCAGAAGGGCGCCGATGAGATACTTTGCCTAGGGCGCTCTTATCATTTAATCCGCCACTGGGTATCGCTGCCAACAGGATAGGTTCCAAATCCATCAGTGAGTAGGTATACTATTCATATAATAGGAAAAGGGGATCGCAAATGAAATTAATGAATTAATGACTACCCATCTTAAAGCATTGGGCAATCCATTCAGAACACGGACATATGTATATAGCTTAAAACTTGGAAATTGCAAGAAAAAAGGTCTGTGAGTTCAAATTTTAGATTTCTTATTCATTTCAAATATTTAGTCTTGTTGCGTTGTATAAAATAAAATGCTCACTCTGAAATCGTATTGTGAAAGTTTACACATTGAATTAACTTTTTTGTCAGATTCGCCGTCGGTATTATATTCAGACCACGCAACTCCTTCTGCAGTACTTTGCACATAAAAATGTTAAAAAATAGCAATGCAATGATTAAATTACTAAATGACATGAACATGCTGGAGCCAAGCGGGAGCAAGAGAAACTGTAGGGGATAGATGATTTCAAAAAAAGGTGTTTCCAATTTCCTTTCATCGTAGAACGGTAGGTACATATCAAAGATGAGTTCTGCAATGAAAAAAACAACAACAAACAAACTATCGTATTAATTTATCCTTTGTATATGTATAGGTACCTAAAAAAAACAATAATTAATTAAAAGATACCTCTTCGACGTTCCATAACTGAACTGACTAACATTCCGATGCATGAGAATATCCCAAGAAGGAAATTAAAATAGGCAACATTTCTTGCAGACCTTGTAGTATCCTTTAACATATCCTTCGTTAATTTATCTCCATTTTTCTAAATAAACTACATTAGTCTCTTATGTACATAGGAGGAAAAACCATAGTTCTCCTGTCGAATACCATAATGTCCATGTACATAGAGTTGATCTCCGATAGGAATGCATTCATTTGGTTTCGATTCCGTATCAAGACATACACTCGTACATTCGCAGCAAGCCACAACACCATCATAAATAAGGTAACCACCTGCTTTGTTAGTTCATTTTCCGATACAACCAAATAAGTTATTTGCAAAATATTGAAAATCGTAGTGCATGTGAGATAAATATAACATCTCCAATGGACGTCAATGGCAAATGCCAAAAATTTTAAAATTTTAGCTGTAATCGAATACAGCGGAAGGTTTTCTAGTTTTTCTGACATTGTTATGAGCGATCTAAAGTAAAACTAAAATTTATTTTACAGCTACCAATTTCTTATATCATTCCGTCCACCACTGAAGGATTGACGGAAATTAATTTGTTTTGCCCGTAAAAACAAACATAATTCGATTTTAATTGATAGTGATTAATTTGAATGTTTTTCATTTACAAGTTGGAATGTGCAACAATTATTATTCAACTTAATTTATAATAAGGACTCGATGACAGTTTTTCGGTAATTGTATCTATTGAATTATGAATTAGATAGAAGGACAGTTGTAGATGGTACAGTTTTGGAATGGAATCCATTAAACAAACAATAATTAACTCCAAAATACATATGTAGGTAATTTGATAATTTGTTTCCATACCCAAATTGATGCCAGCTGAGATAAGGGCAAACAAAGAGAAGTTAAAGGCAAAAGTCGGATTACTATCATAGTCTTGATGATGACCGTTATTTTTTTTATTATTGAAGGGTGAGATGCACCGCGACCTTAAGATCTATTGTGCCCCCTAGACATCCCTCTCGTCATTATTCCTATTGGAATTGGTTAGAGAGAGCTGTCTCACATCTAGCCCAGGTGAGAATTCCATAGGTCACAGCACTTCATCCAATCGCAGTAGGAGATTGGGTGCTATGAGTTTTATATCCTCTGCTTTAATTTGGTATTTCCCCAAGAACTTGAATCTTTTCTGGGTTAATGCCCCGCATTCCAGTATGTGTTCTGGAGTTTCACTGGACTCTTTGCCAAATCTGCACGAGTCTTCATCTGATAGATCTAGCTTTCTGAGATGTCCCCTGAGTTTACAAATTCCCGTTAGGAACGAAATCAGGATGCGGAGTTTGTTTTTGTCAATGCTGATGCAAGCTTTGAATCCCTTCAGGTTGAAATTACCCAGCAGTTTCTTCGCCTGTCTTAGACCCTGGGTTTTTGTCTAGGACTTAGTCCTGTTTGTCTTCTCCAGTGATCGGAGCTCCTCTTTTATGGTGTGTTCCGTTATACCGCGGTAGGGTTCAGGGCCCACAAATGGTGTGGCAGCCGTTTGTGTTGCACAAGGTCAGAAGTCTGAGGGTAGTTATATCTTAAAAATGTTCGTTCCGGGTACGAGCGTCTAAAACTCGAGAACCGCTTGACTGATTGACACCAAACTTGGACAATAACTGTATTTTATTAACCGTATTTTATTATCGCCAATGATCCATAAAGATAATTGGTTTTTATGTATTATAACAACAATACGTGATCTAGCTTTTTTGTGCTCGTTAGACCGACCGGCTTAGTTTCGATGACCTTTCATCTTGGATACTATTTTGCATATCATCACAGTGCCCGAAAATTGATGATATGTCCAGCAAGCTATTTTTGGAACGAGAACTAGGCTATCAAAAAGTTCTATTAATTGTGCATGTTAACTAGAACTAGAGAATTAAAACTTATATTCTGGTTTTGATTAAATAATGGCTATGCTTGCTAAGGCCTAAATGAAAAAGTGTCTATTAGTGTTAAATGATGAATCAGTTGTCAACTGAACAAACTTTCTTTACTAATTTTGCAAATTTCAAATAGTAAAATAAAAAGATCCCACCAAGCTATGAAAATAATGTGTCACACAGCCAGTATTGATCACTAGTAGTGTTCATGTTCATCTGTACATTAGCACCATAAGCACTAATTGCGGATGAACTCATGAAGTAGTTAAAACCGATCACCTGGATTATTAAACCAGTAAATGAAATACAAATTTATCAAATCATTCACTGAGCGAACGGTAGGTTCATGATTTCAATTATTTCATCAATGCAACTTAAAACGTTTACTAATGTAAGCTATACGAGAATAACATGATCCACTGGAAATGACTATAAACTTTGCATTTGGTTATTTATAGTGACTATGCGGTTCTTCGAGGGTAAATGATAAGCACATACATATTTAAGGAGTCGTTCGTTAAATCAGTCTATAAAAATAAAAATAAATATTTGGCTTCAGCAGTCCTAGTTAGAACCAAGCCTAGCTTCCCGCAACCATTTGTGTGTGCGCGTTATATTTTTGCACGAATGGAAGGGACCTACAGTTTTCTGCCGTCTCCGAACGGCGAGTTGGGAAGCTTTACATGACAAATGATACTCTTGAATGCTTGTCAGGCATTCGGAAGAGGTGGACACTGTGAAAAACTTTTTAGGTGTTTGCGGCGGGATAAATCAGTCTATAGATATGTATATACCTAGGTACATATCGTAAGTATTCATACTTTATCACATCCGCTTTAAATAGAACTAGTATTGCCTGTGGTCGAAATTCGACCAATTGTGTGAAAACAACGCACGTATTAATATTTTTTATTTTACCTGGCTTAGACACAACATATTGGAAAAAAATTACATACTGCGCGCCGCCCCTATTCAAAACCTTTCCAACAACAAAAATAATCAAGCGAATATATTGTGTTTAAGGCAGTTAAAAAGGGGATGAACTGTTTTGTCTTCGCCTATTTATATAATGACTAGCTGATGTACCCGCTTCGCAGCGCATACAAAAATATTTCCTTTGTATGTATTTATATTTGTAATCAATTGTCTACTGGAAAGAAACTTCCAGCTAAATGGTACACTTGACCTTGCTCCTTAAAAATTGGCATAAATCCTTGCCCCACAATTCGCTTAGCACCAAATGAAGCCATTTGAAATGCATTATTATAGCATCGTATAGACGTATAGTCAGTGTTTTTCAATCTGTTCAAAAAGTGACACCCTTGAGCACATGCTCGTAGAACAACTTAGGGTCCCCCTTTGAAATTGAACTAAAAAAAAAATTGCAAATTTGCAAACTTGCACTGCAAATAATATTGTAACGTTGGGGGTCTAGTTAAATGTCGCTATAGGATGCGCCCTACAGTACTCATTATTAACATAACGGTAATTATATTGCGCATTCGTCATGTTGTACATCACAATACGAAAAATTGCGTTTTGGATCACTTCTCTACAAAAAATGGTGTTTGAATCGAGAGACAAAACACTGAATGTTGGTGCTTATATCCCTAAGAGAAACCTTACAAAACCGGCTTATAAGCTACTTTCCCGACGAATTTGAATTCGAGAATTCGCGAAGGTGGATACTACTATTATAAATCATTTTCCTGATCCATACCTTCAGCTGACCTTAACATGTAAGTTAAGGAAAAACTTATTGAGCTTTCTGCGGACAGAATGCTGAAAATGGAGTTTCAATCCCTGAGGATAGACTTTCTCTGGATGAAAAGAAGGAACGAGTACCTAGATCTTGCAAGAGAAGCTCTCAGGTTATAAGTATCGTTTGCTACATCCTACCATCTTGAGCTTACGTTTTCTTTAATGCTGAATACAAAGACTAAGGCCAGAAACAGAGTGAAACCGGAAGACGACTTAATTGTTTGCGTTTCCAAAATATCTCCACGGTTTGACAAATTAATCAGTAAAAAACAAGCCCACCCCTCTCATTTATATTAATAAAACAACAATAAGGATCAAAAAACTGAACTTCATGTATTTATTTCTGTTTTCACGAAGTTCTCGACCCCCTAACATTTGCTTTGCGACCCACACTTTAAAAAATACTGGACTAAATAAGTTGCTTGGATAAAGAATTTTCCATAGATATTAAAGAGAAAAGTGGCTCAAGTGGGTTAGAAATTGTTTCCATACTATTTTTCTGCTTCAGCAACACTGTATCTATGTACATAAAAAAAAAATGGCAACCAAATTTATCCATTTATTAAATTAGAGATGATCGATCAATTACAATACATACCTTTATATTAGTACGAGGCAATCCCAATCAGGTATACGTATAGGTTTAGGGGGTGGTGGGCACCTTGATACTATTTTCGTTGGGACTCAAAAAACAGGCAGCATATTGACAATAGTAGCAAATTAAAATATTTAATATGTTCAGTGTCATTCTTACTAGCTTATATCAGACGAATTTACTCTTAGATTCATTCACAAAAAATTGTAGGACCTGCCCCACTCACGGGGTACATTGATCCATGTCGGGGGCATTTTGATTCACAGCCTATTAATCAGTATTTCTTGAAAAACCTCAATTAATAAATCAAGTTTTTATTATTTTTATAACATAAACATATTACTACAACCAGTATTTAAGTATTTGGTAATTCATTAAGGTTTAAATTAGTTTTAATTTGAAATAAATGCTTTCACTTTTTAGATACATAAATCACATAAACAAAAGAACTCAAAACAAAAATTAGAATATTGAGTATAAAATAAGCAGTCTTCTAATTGTCATAATCAGTTTTTATGTAGATAACTGTGATTAGCACTTTTGATATTTAGGTATTAAATCAACGTTTATTTTATTGTCAAATATATACTTACATAGAAATGTTACAAGGAGCCAAATTTATCTTAAAATTAAGGAGAGAATCTGTTCTGCGGGTGCCTTTCTTGACTATCAGGTTTGGTGACTTCAGGATTATGTCAGAAATGTTAACAGAACCCTTATCCTTAATATCAGGGAATACAAAAGTTCCAGTTGGTCTATTCTTCAAGAAAGATGCGTGAAAATCATTTCCTCCACTCTGTTCTATTATTAATATAATTTACCCAACAAATTGGTTAAAAGATCGCTTCTTTTTTGAGTTGATTACCTTTAGTATAAGATAACATAATCCCCTTCCTGAAGATCACTAACTACAGGTGGCGTAGTAGTTATGTGGGGCACATTGATACGCATCAAACTACCCCGAGGTCATGTGCTCCAACCGACTTTACAGAAAATAAATATTAAATGCGGTTAAACCGAACGTTTAATAATGAAATTTTACGTAAATGTCAAATTATGAAGGACATATACTCAACACTGGGCACCGTAGCGCAAGTGGTTAGTGCGTCGGACTACTGAGCCAGCGGTCTTGGGTTCGAATCCCACCGCAAACACCTAAAAAGTTTTTCACAGTGTCCACCTCTTCCGAATGCCTGACAAGCATTCAAGAGTATCATTTGTCATGTAAAGCTTCCCAACTCGCCGTTCGGAGACGGCAGAAAAACTGTAAGTCCCTTCCATTCGTGCAAAAATATAACGCGCACACACAAATGGTTGCGGGAAGCTAGGCTTGGTTCTTCCTAGGACTGCTGAAGCCAAAATATATATATATACTCAACACATTACTACATATGAAATTGTTAGCACAAAAATGCTGACGGTGGCAAAAGGTCTCCACTGATCGTTGTCGCGAAAGCATACAAACAATATTTTTTTATGTTTTTCACTTTTCTCACAGAAAATGTACAAAGATGATATTTGTATGTATCAAAATCTCTGTTATGAAATAGTCTAAACAAATATGTAAAATTTATTTTAATACGTTATTTAACAACTAATATAGAGCGATATAAATGCCCAAAAGTCGAATGTAAATTTTTCTTTTTCTCATTTAGAAGTTTTTTATTGAAATACAGTGGAAGTCGCTTATAACGACGGTGAAGGGACCGAGCAAACGTGGTCGTTATAACAGGCGGTCGTTATATCCGACTGCCCTCCATAAGTATTCAGAGAAAACTTAAAAGCATTCACAGACAAAATAAATTTATTATTTTTAAATTATGAAGGACATTATATAGAGTTCATAAATAAATTTTTTTTTTTTTTGAAGTGTAACAAAATAAAATCAAAAAACTCCTTACTAATATCCGACTTTTTAATGACGATGCGTTAACTCAAATAAATACACAAAACACTACAACTAAGATCAGCTATCCTGGCGATAGTAATAATATGCAACAGATACACAGCTGCACAATGTAGAACGACCATCATCGGCGCGCGGCGCAAACAAAAACTAAAAAATTGTGTAAAATCACTAGAATTAACGCACATACATACATATGCATATATGTACGTGAATGGGTATGTAATTATTTGTGAATTTTCTTTCACTTCGTCGTTATATGTAAGTGACGAAATCGATTCTTTCTTCTCGAAAATTAGTCGTTATTTCCGATTCGTCGTTATATACGACGACATTATATCCGACGGTAGAATAGCTTAAAATATAAGGAAACTAACCAACTGAAAGGAAAATGGTCGTTATAACCGACTTGTCGTAATAAGCGAGGTCGTTATAAGCGACTTCCACTGTATATTGATTTTTTTTATCCATTTTTATCCAACCAGATTCGAATGCAAAAACCGCATTCAAATCCGTTAAAGTGCATTTGTATACTGCAATTCTGGCTGAATTCATTAGCCTGCAATCTAAGTCATACTTCATCAGTGTAAATGAGAATTCTATTAAAAATTAAGGCTTTAAAGTCCATAGGGTGTTGCGCTACTCTGATACCGTTCATACATACTGATACTTGATATTATGATGATTGGATTATTTTTTACCAACGAAACAAAAATAGAACGTCTTCAATCTTGAATTTCAAAAATTAATAACTTGCCAAAAGCGTCATTAAAACTGATTAGGATTAGTTACTACAATACCAATCTACACTGACAAAAAAACGATATTTTCAGTGAAACATCAACCAATTGCTTAATCTCGTATTTACTTGAATGACACATTTTTTTCAAATGGCTGGTTAATGGTTCATACATTGGGAGTTCAGTAAACAATAATTATCCAGTTTATTTTCCAAGGTCGAAGCATACAAATAAAACCACCTGGAATTGATTCAGCTTTACTCATTCTGCGAAATGGTTCGCTCTGGTGCACAGAAGACTCAATTCACACCCCGTACCTACTTTCATCTCGGTGGGAAATTTTTATTGTCATATGTTTAAGATTAAAGTAAAAAAAATTCCTTGCATTAGATTTTGTGTTGAAAATGTAGTTTTGTTCTGTAATGTACCTAATTTACGAAGCATAAAATGCATTAAAATAAAACCATCCGTGCACTTGCATTCCCGCTTATGTAATCATTTTTTAACAGAACGTTGTACGCTAAACATTTTATATTATTTAAATCGCCATTATGTATCAAACGATATCATCGTTTGATACTCGTAGAACGATGGAATAATGCTAAACTAATGTTACATAGAGTGATAGAGTTATTTGTTATAAAGCGTTCAAAAGGGGAAAACATAGTCTTCATCTTATTCAGTTGTTCTGTTCATCTTATAGGTCAGGTACCCTATTATTTATAATAACGTACAAATTGTGGAGTAAAAGTTGTCAGAAAAAAAATATTGTTCTATATATTATTCTCTGAGTTTATCTCGCTTAACTAATATGGCACTGGCGAAAGACTAATGGGGGAAAGAAAGTACAATTCGTTTATATTTATTTGTCATCATCCCAACCTCATCCCAACCTACACCGCTGCTATGTTTTTTGGAAGAACTTGCAAAATAGCATTTCAAACACCTTAGTATAAGGCCAATGCAACACGGGCTCCTTATTCTATGAGTATATAGAAAACCAATAGAACTGTACACATGAGCGTCCTGATCAAAAAGGCGTCGGTGCGGTCGCACAAACTATTTTAGCCAGCGACTTCCCTCCATAACGTGCAAACTGTAGAATAATTGGGCGCGCAGACAAATAGGCACGCGACCATTTTAAAGCTCGTGTGTCATTAGCCTAAGAGTACACTTTTTTGTATTCATTTTAGCTTTACGAGTAAACCACTAGGAACAGTAGAAATCAGTCATAAAACGTGTCAGGACTCAATTCAATAAACATTTTTGTTGATTTTAGAATTTATGTAGAATTCCTATAAAAACTGAGGGAATGCACAAAAATTGGGTATAATTTAGTCTAAACAAGTTTTTCCAATTTGGTTTGTCTTTCACAACATTGTACATATTATGTAACTCAACATCTGTATGTTTCCAAACACAAGCTTTATGTACATAAGTAGCAAATCCAAATTAAGCTTCCTGATTTTGAAATCCACTATTATGCTCATAATGGATAGCGTATCTTCTTTTTTTTTTTTTTTTTTTTAGATGGCGCTACAGTTCAGGGTGAACCAAGCCCTACTTCTCGCAACCATTTGTGTGTGGTGTTATATTTTCACGCGAATGGAAGGGACCTACAGGCTTTTGCTGACTCCGAACGGCGAGTTGAGAAGCTCTACATGACAAAAGATACTCTTTAAATGATTGTCAGATATTCAAAAGAGGTAGCACAGTGAAAAAACTGTTAATGTGTTTTACTGGTATTGAACCCGGGCAGCATTGCGTAGTAGTCCAAAGCACTTACCACTACACTACGGTGCTGATTTAGGTGTTTTTTTTTTTAGTTGGTCCAATCATATTTCGACACTGAGGCAATATTTGCGTTCTTCTACCCGTAGCTTTTATCATCTTGAATAATTTTGTGAAGACAAAACTTTAAGAACAACCTTTATTGGGATATTGTATTCTAAACTCCAATATGGTACTTATAAGCTGCTTGGGAGGCGCCATCAATTCAAAAAATTACTCTCTGGTCGTTTTCCAAAATTTATTATAAGGAAGATCTGCGGTAAAGAACGTTTAACCCACTCTATAGAACTTTGAGGTCTTTAAAAATTCTGCGTGTTAGACATCCTTACGATTTTAAAGTCTCCAAAATTTTAATGAATGATGGCTATATAGCCAGAGCCAGATCACTTACGCCCGTACTCAGCGAAGCAGTCTAGACAATTATGTAAAATTTCGAACTTTCCGTACCACCCACTTTAGAGACTTCTACTCTATTGTGTAGCTATCCAATGCAATAGGTCTTTATATACATGTTTGAAAAAGTTAAAATGTTGCTTCTTGAATTCAAAGTTAAGTTTTACTGCCCTATATTACAATACTTAGTACTAATCTAAAAAATAGATTGATTACATTACATACTGCTTGTTTTCAAAAATACTTTAGCTTTTTTTTTTCTTAGTATGTCATAATGAATTTCAAGAAGATATCGACTATATTTTGTGCACGCCACATAAATCCTGAATTGTTATCTATAAATTGGCAACTATAAAATTTTCAATTCCTAAGTAGTCTTATTCTTATTAGAGACTTTAACTTCACTAGCTTCCTCTTCGTAAATAGGATATTTTAATTGCCGAAAGTCATTAAAAAAAACAATATTTTGGTTTACTATTTCTTCCAATCATTCCAGCAATAATTGCCAATAAATTACTGCAGAGGCAAATTAAATGTATACTATCGGAGTCTGATAAGACAACAAAAACATCCATCCAAACATACTTCGAAAAAAGATATTTCATTATACTGATAGGGATAAATATACAAATATACGTACATAAGGAACATATGAATGTAAATATCGTTGAAAGGCCTTTGTTGTTAATTTGACAAAATATTTGCGAATACGGATTGTGAAACGGTTTGACATAGTAAACAATAAATTGCTACTGTCATCCGTCAATCAATGGCAACAAAAATATCTGGTTGACATAGAAGCGCCACAAACACTGCGTATATTGATTTTATGATGCGTCAGTGATAACAGGGTTAGTATGGGTATGGGGAATTGCCCCATAATTGAAAATACCTTTTTTACGGTTCGTTGGGGAGAATTTGACTAGTTGACGGAACTGTGTACTTAACCATAATATATTCGCAGATATCATATCCTTTTTTTAATAAATGTGAAGAGTAGTTTATTGTTATTGGCTGAATGGCAATAATCTAGCAGGATGTTATTGAAATATATCTAAAATGAATATCACTCATTTTACACGCACGAGTATCTTCAAGTTGTGTATTAATTGAATTTGCAAAGCCTTTTGGCAAGTATTCTTGCCCAAAAAAGAAGATCTGTGCTGAGTGTTGATACGCATATTATATGGACTAATTAAGAGCCAATAGAAATATCTATGAATAAGTGGGCTAAGCCGGTTGCTGGTGAAGTTAAGACTGAAAAATACTCATAACTCGTAAATTTTCAAAGTAGAATGGTAAAACTAGCAATATGAGTTCTTAATATTTTAATGAGAGCTTGTAGATACGTATGTATGTTTAGTGATGGCAGTATTAAAGTTAAAAATATAGTGGGTGTCTAAAATCTAGTAAAATTACTATAAAAATCCAAATATACGCATTCATGTGAGGTTGTTTGATCGCGTTAGTTTGGATGATGCCAAATACATTGATTTGCTACAACTATAGTCATGCCTGGCCTGCTATTACGTCAATTGATAACCAGAAGACAGCTAACCCGCATTTTATTCGTTCATAAGAGGCCATCTTATTAAAATGGGATTTTCCATTAATCCGCTCATATTAACAAATAAATAAATACCTATACTTACAATCTACATAATAAAGTTCTCAAGAAAGGTACAATGTCAATAGGTGTAAACACTATCTTCATGATAAGAAGACAGTAATTTATGGAAACTTGTGTTATTGATTGATAATCTTAAATAACAGTCTTAATTTTTGTTTCCATGCTAGCAGTTATGGTTTTAAGATTCTCCTGATAATACGGTTAACATTTTTTATCTTGCATTTTTTTTGTTTAATTTTTGTGTCCAAATTTCGCGATGCCTATGTACATATACATATAGTGTACTCTCTCCTTACGGATACCTCTTATTACCGGACAGATTTCAAAGAACCGAAATAAATACACGATTTTTCATATAAAAAACCAAAATCCCTGCGCCGCCACTTAAAATAAATCAAAATGAATGGGCAAGGGAAGATAAAGAAAAAGCGGATATTTTTGCCGGCCATTTGGAAGAAACCTTTAAACCGAACGTTGGTCAAGTGGTTCATGACAACATCAACATCACAAGGATGGTAGTTCCACCATCTGACGATTTAACGCGCAGATCTGCGACGCTTAGAGAACTCGAACGTGAGATCGCGAAACTAAAACCCAAGAAAGCTCCTGGTTATGATTTGATCACCGGAGAAATTCTCAAAGCCTTACCTAGAAAAGCATTAATTAAGCTTCTCCATATTATAAATGCTGCACACAGATTAAAACACGTGCCGAGCCAATGGAAAGTTGCGTAAGTCATAATGGTTTTAAAACCAGGAAAACCGTCATATGAAGTAAAATCATACAGACCAATATCGCTTCTTCCCGTCATATCCAAAATTTTCGAGAGGATATTGCTAAGGCGTCTCCAACCGGTTATAGAAGAAAATAATCTAATACCTGACCACCAGTTTGGGTTCAGAAGTAAGCATTCGACGATTGACCAGGTGCATAGAATTACTAACGTAATCGAAAAAGCACTAGAAGAAAAAAAGATATGCTCAACCGTATTTCTTGGCGTCTCGCAAGCCTTTGATTAGGTGTGGCACGATGGCTTGAAATGCAAACTACGACAAGTACTTCCCGCAAACCTATACGAGATTTTGAATTCATATCTCGGGAATAGACTCTTCCGTGTTAGAAATGGAAACGAATACTCAGAGCTCAAAGAAATTTCGGCCGGCGTACCGCAAGGAAGCGTTCTGGGGCCGCTTCTCTATCTGTTATATACTCGTGATATACCGAAAGAAGATGGCACTATCCTTGCTACGTTTGCCGACGACACCGCTATCCTAGCGGTAGGTAAAACAATCGAGGAAATGACTGCCAAACTGCAAAACGCATTGAATAAAGTAAATGAATGGACGAGGGACTGGCGGATCGCCCTTAACGGAACTAAATCTGTTCACGTGAATTTCACTTATAGAAAAATTAATGACTTGCCAATTTTTATAAATTTGGCCCGAATTCCCATTGCAAATGAAGCCAAATACCTGGGAATGACACTTGACGCAAAGCTGAAGTGGAATTCGCACGTGAAAATGAAACGTAAAGAATTAGAAATCAAATATAGAGAAATGTACTGGTTAATCGGGAAACATTCCCACCTCAGTACCGAGAACAAACTGCTTTTATACAAGCAAGTGCTAAAGCCGGTGTGGACCTACGGTATACAACTTTGGGGTTGTACCAAGAAAACAAATGCCAATATTTTACAGACCTTTCAAAATAAAGTGCTAAGAGAAATTGTCCAAGCACCGTGGTATGCTAGAAACGACGATATCCACAGGGATCTCGGAATTCCGACAATCGAAGCTGAAACTAGAAGCTTCGCGCGAAAACATAGAAACCGACTAATCGGACATGTTAATAATACAGTCCTACTTATTTTGGATGAGAGCAATTTATTGCGCCGACTACAAAGAACAAAACCTTTCGACTTGGCGAGATAAGGATTAACCGCGTCTAAATTGCGGAACATGCGGGATCTTTCATTGGAAAGTAACCTGCCAAACGTTTATATTTCGTGATAGAAAAATTGCTTGATAAGTAGTATAACTTAGTTGCAGTATCTAACAAATTTATATCGAAGGGTGGTGTTTTTGGTCAGTAAGAATCTGACACTACTATGAGCACGCGCTTGCTATTCTCATAGTGTCTATGGAAGATTTTCACCTACCCTCGGAAAAAAAAAAAAAAAAAAAAAAAATATAAAAAACTCTCTCATAACCGGACACGGACACCAATTTTCGTAGCCACAATAGAATGTCGCTCTCTCTTAAACGGACAAAACACATCTACGTATGGCAAACTTTTTACATACTTTATTTTGTATTTGTTTTGTTCTCCTCGTCTTTACACTTTGCAAAGAAACGAATCAAACATGTAAACTGTGGAGTGTGCCGTTGCGTCATTATGACGTTCGCGGACACATGATTTTCGGTGGGGAACCTTAGAATGACACACATATGAGAGATATTTTATATTATTTTGTGCGAATTTTATATAAAGATAAAAATGATTCCGCTGGTTACAGTGAAGTGAAAATTTGTCTCTGGTAGGACAAATAATTCCGGAATATGGAAGTTTACTGTAATTCTCGTCAGAGTTCCCGTCTTGTCCTAACATATCTGAAATTGTCATGACCCGGTTATTTCCTCAACCATTGACGGCATATGTTGTCTTCTCCGCGCACGTGTTGTCCAACAATTATGTGCATTTTTAAATCCCATTGCATTTTTAAATAGGTTTGTATGTTAAGTGCATGCATGTATGCATGCGTCATTTTATGCTAGATTGTCATAGACAAAAATTAGTATTTTTTTGGTAATTTGTGTTTATGACATAAAAATAAATTCCTTTATAAAATAAAATGAATACCACATGTCTATTGTGTTTCTTTTTTAAAGAACGTCAATTTATTTTTTTCTCCCTGACCGGACACTTCTCATAACCGGACAAATTCGCAAATTCTCGGTGCCGTCAGTGTCCGGTTACGAGAGAGTTCACTGTATACATATGTGTATGCCATATACGTATGACAGGATTAATCTGTTTGTTGTTTTTAGCTTTCTCATAATGTTTTCATAAAAATAAGCCAATCTGCAAAGATTCTGGGCAGATATAAGTTCCCACCCTCATGAAAATTTAGAAGCTATTTAGATATGAAAACAAATGCGATTTTTATTAAAACAATAACCACATGCATGTTTTTTCTATACATATACAAACTTCAGACTTTTGTTGGGATGAATACACAATACAAGAATTTAAATTATTCTTAGTCTTTACTATTCAAGACACGCTTCAATATATAAAATGTATTAAATAGGTAATAAATATTATTAGCTACTTCAGAGACACTTCAAAGAACGGCTAGTCTTTATTACGGCCATCACACAAGATGTTGTCACACGATTACTCAAAAAGCATTTTTGATAGTTTTTCTTAGAACTCATTTAGCTAGTTGATAATATTACTAAAATATATACTTACTTACATATGTATGTACACTAACAAGATATGCGAAAGAAAGAATGCAATAGATTACATACCAACAACCCAAAAGCAAAGTAGCAAATATTGCGCATCCATAGCAGCAACTTCCTATCGTTTTTAGGACCTCGACTTGACATATTTTTCATTGGCTTCGCAAACAAAACTTACTTCAAAAATTTGTTCTCGTACATATTCTTAGAAAATTCCTTTTTTTCCACTAGTTAAGAAATAACAAACATGTTAAAAAAAAACTCACTCAACAGCAAACTCCAAAATAAAAAATATTGTACGTATTTCCATCTGCCCACATAGCAAGCAGGCAACAAGCTAAAGTCAACCAGCATTCTTTACGCTTGACAATTTGTTTACCACCGACTTTTAGTATCTTGAAGTCACTTCTGTCAGTCAGTCGCGCGTTCCACCTGTCCGCATAACCACCGCATCCATAGCACTCAAGCAAACAAAGTCATAACGAAACCGATACTTGTATACACCCGCTAAAAGTTGCTGATTTAACGACGACATGTATTTCAAAGTTGTCCTCAAAAAATGATTTTATCGCGCAGCATGTAGTGAAGAGTTAGATTGGGCTAAATTGGTTAGTTTTCTCCTCTTGTGTTACAATCGAAAACGATTGTCTACCACCTAGTAGTGGAAATATTATCAATGCAAAGATTTATTCGTTATCTTATCATTGAAAGTTGAGTGATTGCTATCTTTTATTGGATCGCATTGGTCATTAATGTGAGGAGGTATCTTGCGCGAGCACCATTCCACAGAAACAGTGTACGATCATCGTCGGTAAAATACGCAGCGGTTACTACCGCAATAGAAATACTAATCGATCGCAAAGCTTAATACCCGATTGAAGTTATTTATGTATACTAATTTTAGTTCGTGAAGACTTGTTCGGAAAGCTAAGAAAAATGTGCCTTAATATGTATTTAGGAGTCATTTGTGCTGTTTTTCTGTTTAGTGGTACATACGGAGTTTTAAAATTATTAAAATTATTTTTTAAATGGTTATTTATTTGTAGTGCCACTTGCAAGTTGTCTCACGAATACAACATCAACGACGGTAAATTCAACTGCCGTAGATGATGTACAACGACCTCAACTTAGTACTTTGGATAAATATCTACAAACACAACGATCTTTTGTAATTGTAAATGCCGGAAATGATAGTGATACACTTGAAGAAAGTTCTGCCGTACAAAATATCACATCAGAGAACTATCCACAACCGTATCCTGTTACGAAACTTTTAGAACATCGGTAAGTACAATAACAATATCTTAGACACTAAGGACTACTCACTTGTGAGCTAGAAGTATCTTAATACTCCCCTTTGAGTGCAAGACTGTAGAGATTCGATTGAAGTATTATATTCTATTATAAAATGTGTGTATATTTTATAAATGCTTTTAAAGAAATCAGGTTTGTAGTTTTAATTAAGAGCTTAAGATGTCAGTCGTCATATCACTCTTGATTTAACTAGATTGGTTTATTAAACTAGATTAGTTCGCTAAATAGAAAATGATGTAAACCACTCTGGTGCTGCAGTTTTGTCAAGAATTGCGCAGTCTCCAACAAAGGCCTAAAATATTTTTTACTTATTCATTCAGTGGAAAAGTATGCCTTTATACGAGTAGCACATAATTGAGAAGTTTTAAAAAAAAGTCAGGACTTATCCGCAGGATTGAACAGACTTTTTCTGGTATGGTAAGCTTTTCTGAGTAACTCGTAGGGGACAGTTTAAAATGAGAGTTATGTTTACTTGATTCAATTTTATGACAAAGCCGTATGCTGCACCAAATGTAAAGCGTGTCTCGACATAAAACAGACAAAACAAACTCGGACAGAATCCCGAAAACAAAAATCCCGAGTGCCCAAAATCTCGAAAATTCGAAATCCCGAAAACCCAAAATCCTGTAAATCCAAATTATCGAAAATCCTGAAAATCCAAAATCCCGAAAGTGAAAATAAAGATTTGTTTGTAGGAACAAAAATTAGAAGACAACTTATTTAACATATTAAATAAAAATAACAAACTTCAAATAAATAAAACATAACAAAACAGTTCAAGTCTTATTGACAAAAAACATTTAAGAAAGATCTATATATGAGAAAGCAGTATCTAGTACAAGTTCACATCGAACGCAATTTCCATTAAAAACTTATTTCAGAACGCTCGTTATATTTCGCGTAAATATTTTAAAAATCTGTAAATGTAAATTTTTATTTATTTTATATTAATAACGGAACGTTTTCTTATTCTTTGGTTTTCACCGAAAATTATTATTAAATTAAATTATTTTCACACGGATTTGTTCTTCATCTAAAATAGCGATCAATATACGCTAATGTGTGAAACTAAAATCAATTAGCTGAAACTAAAATCGAATCTATCAGCTATAACACCCAATGAGATCAACTTAACTGAATGCATATTGCGAATTGTAGAATATTACAAACGTTTGTCTAATTTCCCTTTAAAAAAAAGTTCCGAAAACGAAATCCCGAAAAATTATATAAAATTAAAAATTTGCGCAAATTTTGCATTTTATATTATTTTTCGAGATTTCGTTTTTGAGATTTCTTTTCGGGATTTTGTATTTTCGGGATTTTGGATTTTCGGGATTCTGGATTTTCGGGATTTTGGATTTTGAGTTTTCCGGATTTTGGTTTTCGGGATTGTGACCCCAACCCATATAAATACATAAAATTCTTCAACATTTTTAATTTTTTTTAAAGTCCAATAATTCACATTAGTTTAGGTTAAAAGGGCTGATGAGAATGATAACATCCCCATCACACTTAGGTCTATGTGGACCCATTGTGATACCCATATTGTTTTCCCGCCCGTGGTATTAATTTCTAGGTTTCAACCATCCAGACGCCCTGGCAAATTCAAGTATGACCGATGGTGATCCATCCGATAGCTCATCGATGTCCTCGAAAAAGAATTTGCCTAAGGTTTTATTTCTAAGTTGGCAGAGGCCAGGGCAGTGACAGAGGAAATGGGCTGTGTTTTCATGAGCCTCTTCATCACCACACACTCTGCAGATGTCATCATCATTCAGGCGTAGTTTCATGTGGTATCTTAGCAGATTGTGGCCAGTTAGTACACCTATCAGCATCGACAGCGATGTCCTATCTTTCTGTAGGAGTTTTCTTGTTCTTGTTTTGTTGTACTCCGGCCACAGTCTTCTTGATACGTCGCAGGTGGTTAATGATTTCCGGCTGTTAATTGCTTCACTTAGTGTTTTTTTGTTCAATTTTGGTCTTGAAGTTACAGAGTGGAGGTTTAACCATGCCATCTGCTTGGTCTATGTCTAGGGCCGAGCCCCTTCTGGCTAATTCATCTGCAGCTTCATTGCCTGGTATGCCGCTGTGACCAGGCACCCAGCAGAGTTTTACGTTGTGCTGCGTGCCAGGAAAATTCAGTAGTTCACATTAGAACTGAAATAATATTTCATTCATATAGCCATCGCGGCATCGTTGACAAGTGCGTACCCTTTTGAATATGTCTCGGAATAAAAGCGAAACGGCCCGATGATCTATACTACTCCTACCCCAATCCTAATACATACATATGATACACTTGAACTTGACTAAACTTTCACCTTAGAGTAAAAATGTTCTATTGTGTAATTATTGTTGGTTTTATTCTCTTTAAATATCTCAAAACTCAATTTTAATAAAGTAAAATTGCCAAGTATTGGTGTTTGTTAGAAAGTCTTAACATTGTTTATATTTTCTAAATATAACCACAAAACTAGGGCAAGTTATTATTTAATACAATAGCATATACTTCAAGGTAACTTGATAACACTTAAGTAGAAAACAGGAAGCGTTTTGGGTATTAAATACCATTGTCGACACTTGATGAAGTGTCTTTATTTATTTAATCAATCTATAATATACAAATGTGCATAGCTAGTTTCCGAAATTTGATTCATTCTTAACACTTGAAATTTAAAGTGATTAAATTAATTATAACTGTGTACGAAAGTAATTTTGTTGTTGATATCTAAGTATCTGGATTATATCCGATTTTGTTGATTTGTATTTTAGTAACTCAGCAAGTAATTATTGGTTAGGGTTTAGAACCCCTTGGAAATGAAAAGGGTAAAAATACAAAATACAAACAAACTTATTTATTTCTTGGTTCGTCCAAATTTGTCATAACACGTTGCTGTGCTACTCCAATCTCATTTGTTCGTATATCTGCTAGTTGATTTTTTGGATCTGTATTACCGTAATGGGGTTTAGTACTTGGGGTTCCTGGTTTTGAACGCTGTACTCTGTAGTCCACCCTGCAGTAAAATCAGCAAGGGAATAACATTATGCGGAAACGTTGACATTTCTACAACGCTATAATATATTATTTTATTTATTTATTTATTTATTTATTTAATATTTAACTAATTAACATCATTCATAATAGACTTAACAACGTCTTTAAGCTATAAATGAGAGTCTATGCAATTCAATTCAAAATACAGAATAAACAATCGAATTATAATTTAACTTAAGTAGAGTAAAAAAAAAACAGTTGAGAAAATTATTATGCGTACTATATCTGTAATGTATCTATGTATAACTGAGGTGTATCTAACAGTTTAATGTTCATAATTAGCCAGATGCCAAAAAAGAGTCTCCCCATATTACCTATTTTAAGAACTATAAAAGCACAAAGAACGCTCTTTTCTTGCTTTAAAAGTAAATTTGTGTGTACGTTTACCTTGTAAATGTATTTTAGGATTACTTATTGGGCCTTTTATTTGGTCAGTATATATATTTTCATTAAATGTAGGGGATACTTGTGCTAATACTGTATTACTATATATTTTTATAATGTTTGCTATTATTACAGATACGTTTTAGTGCAAAAAAGTATTGGAATAAAATTCGAGTTATTAGCTGCAATCAGTTAAATAAATAATTAAAGTAATCTTTTTGTATTTCTTTTTTATTTATTAGGTTAGGTTAGGTAGCAGTGGCTGCCGGTGACAAGTACCAGCACACTTAGGCCTATAGAGGTCCATTAAGATACCAAGGATCTTGGGGATAATTACCCCGCTACTCAAGAGAACCATTGGGAGCTTTGTACAAAGCGAAGAAGGCTTCCTACATATTTAAGTGTTAGATCACTTAGATCATCGAAGAAGTATTCTCCTAGGTGAAGTTTATTTATTATGTTCACACAAATCTATAAAAAACAGATTCATTGAAGTTTCTTGAAATTAACTAGCAATTGTTCATATATTGTATTGGAATTCATAAAATTCATTCTGATTAGTGTTTAGTCTTTGAATAGAAGTATTGATTAACGATAAGCCTCGGTAATTATCTTCCTGTAAATATGAACAACAAAAAAAAAACGATCTATATTAAACTTTCTTAGGTAATAAGGCTCTCTGGATATTCTTAGTCTTCCGAGTGGAACTTGAAAATTTTGTATATATTAGGATCTGAGTTCTCTGCCTTTTATCTTACTTAGTGTCAACCCACACTGAATAGAACAAAACTGTGTTAGACAAACAAAACTTTTTTTTTATGTTCTTCCAAATTTAAATACAGACATAAGGCATTTTCGTTTTGTTGGTTTCTGTTCTATTCGGTGTGAGTTCAACCTTACATTTTTCTTCATTTTGTGAATTGATAATAAAAAAAAAAAATGGAAAAATAAAATGGATTATTCAATTTGAAGAAAATGTATTTAGTGCTGTTGTATATATCACAGCAGATATCTTCATTCATCTTCTATCTATAAAAATCAAACAATGTTTGTATGTATGCTACGGACACCGAACCGATTGAGCTAAAATATTTGGGGAAATCTGTGTTGTCCTGAGAGTGTTTCTGTGGAGTTTGGTCAAAATCGGTCTGCTAGGAGCTGAGCATGTGTCAGAAAGGGGGTAAGAAGAAATTTTTTTGTCATTTCACAGCTCCTAACTCCACAATGGCTTATCGGATTGAAGAACACAAAAAAAACAAATTGATGAATTTAGTAAATGTTCCACTGATTCATTTGAGCTTTAAATCATTCTTCTGCGTTATCTTGAAGATGAACTATGTTCACAACGGTTCATGAAATCATCGCCAACAATTTTCCATCAGTGGAGACCGCAGCCAACAGTCATCTCATGCAGGATGCAGCAGTGGGTGACGTCATAGTCTGGGTAATGTGTATGCGGGTTTAATTCGGCGTCGACTATCTTTGTTCCATTTACACGCATATGTCAGGAAGAGTGAAATATTCAACGATGAGCTCTATGTATTGTAAGTAACACTATATTTTTTAGACACAGGCGAAGCCGGGCGGGACAGCTAGTTTTTCATAAAGCGTATAGCAACGCACGCAGGGTATCCGCTAGTTTGCTTATAAAATTAAAACTATACATATATTTGAAACCCAATTCTAAATACAATAAATGGTCATCGAATTTTACAACTAGATGAAAATAATATTTGATATAATTATCGCGTTAAAAAAACATTGTTTATTGTACGCGTACCTACATACGAGAACGAGTACATACGAGTATAGTGGCATTATTAGTTGTTGTTCCTTAATGTCATGCATCCATTCGATTTCAACGATTTTCGTGTGGGTTTAATTTTATGTTGCTTCCACTGTAATGTGTGTAATGTATGCAAACATTTTTAATAATTAAATTGATATGATAACTTCAAGTGCGCAATTATTAAAAAAAATATTGTTACAATTCAAATTCGCCCACAGTGTATAAAGGAGCCAGGTTCATATCTATCCGGGATGGTTGGAATGGTAAAAGATATAATTTTACGTAGCATTTTTTATTGGTATTGATTATCATCTAACTTATTAGTTGAGCACCGATGAAAACGCATTATACGGCAGTATATGGTTTATACTCAATCAACTCAATGAAGTAGCATTGCTTCGCCGCCACATGACATTGTGATGTGTTTCGAATTTTTAATATCACTTGAAGCTTGATAAGCGAAAATTAAAGGCAATAGGTTTTCAAACAACCATGTTGTAGGCGGTGCTATAAAGAGATCAATTTCAAACTTCAAAACAATCTTAGGATTAAGTTTGCATTCGAGTATGAATTTAGTAAATACAATATTATTAAGTTGTGCTAAAAAGTTCATCAACACCATTATTATCCAACAAAAACTACCGGTTTTCTTTTTTAAACTTGAATTTTGCATCGAAATTCATTTGTTGCCATATTTGGGTCATCGTTAATGTTCGCTTAACAAGTTATTTTTGTTGTGTTCCATTGATTTCTTTAGTGTGTGTTAGATGGCACCATTTTCTTATTTCATTTTGTTGTGCTCACTTGGTTCGCAATGCAGCGTGGAATGTTTTAAATAGTGTTTACTGATGTTCTGGGATATGTTTCTTATTTTTTGGTTTAACCTTTTTGTTGTGCACAATTAAGTATTTCATGTATAAAGTGATATCCAGCTTAGTACGCCCCATCAATACTAAAACAATTATAGACTCTTTTCATGGCATCGAGTCTTATTTAAAAAAAAAAATAACCATGTTTAAATTTATAATAAAAATTGGCAATAATTATCGCTATAATCAACGCCGCCGTGCCGTGCGTCGCCTGTCTACCTCTGCTCTGCCCTCACATCAAAAAATGACACTTTATCTGAAATCAAACGAAGGATTACTCTTACAAATTGCCGTTTCTTTGAGCTAAGAAGACAATTAAGTAGTAAATGAGACCCCTCCCGATCAACTCAGGCGACTCTATATAAGACCCTTATCATCCCAGTCTCGCTACATATATATGTATATGGAGCTGAAGCTTTGTTAGATATACGGTCCCGTTGGCATTGACGGATTTTGGAACAGCGTACAGTGACATCGACCTAGTCAAAAAACTGCGCACTGAACGTTTGAGATGTCTACGATATGTGGAGCGGTGGACACCAATGCTACGGCTCTAGAACGGCTATTAATTTACATCTTATTCATAAGTTCAAACCAATTAATCTTACGGCTCACCTAAATATTATCAACAATATTTCCGATCTGGACATGCATTGGAATATGATCTTGGAATATTCCCCAGCGTGTTTCAAGCTAACGTCCTTTACCTCACTTTAGGTGGCGCCAGAGCTCGGAGTGAATCTGGGCCTGCTTCTCGCAACCATTTGTGTGTGCGTGTTATGTGCGTGACACGAATGGAAGAATGGAAGGGACCTACAGTTTGTTGCCGACTTCAAACGGCTAATTGAGAAGCTCATTGACAAATGATAGTCTTTGATTGCTTGTCAGACATTCCAAAGACGTGGCACCGTGAAAAACTTTTTAGGTGATGGACCCGGGCTGGAATTGAACCCAAGCAGCATTGCGTAGCAGTCCAACGCACTTACCACTACACCACGGTGCTCACTGACGTCCATGCCATTGAAATCTGCGACTTGATAAATCTATAGAGAGGCTGCACTCACAATCAAGTAAAACTTTGGTGGGTGTCTGGTCACAGAGCATTTGAAGAAAATTAAATCGCGGATGAGCTGGCCCGTTCAGGTTCCACTGCCAAATTCTCATGCCCAGAACCCTTTCGTCACATAAACTGGACAACAATTTCAGCTTTAATTAACAAATGAGGACATGATCTTCGACTCTTAGCTAAACTATTAACTAAGCCTTGTACATATCACAGTAAACTTCTGAACTACAATAAGAAGGATGTTAGGTATCTAACAAGCTTCGTCTGTGGTTACGTTACGAATCCACCTAAACAAGATAGGCCTGTCTAGCAAGACTGATTGTCGACTCTGTTTAGAGGAGGTCGAGACGGCCGAGCATATCCTTTATGAATGAGCGGCAATTTTTAATGTCAGACGTACTAACTTTTATCAAAAAAAAAAAAAGGTTTGCCTCTTGGACAAATAGAATCTTACAATAACCTGGTTCACCCCGAACTGTAGCGCTACATAAGTTAGAAAGCTAGTTATAACAGCATCGCTTAAATATAACGATGAACAGCCATAACGTTTGGGTCTTTACTGGGATTGAACCCGAGACAGCATGCGATGAGTACAACGCGCTATCGGGAATAAAAGGTATCCTCATACATATACTCACAGAAAGTCAAGCTGCTATAAAAGCACTAGGCTCGAACCTGATTGACTTCAAATCAGTCCTGAACTGCTTCAATACTCTTCAAGACCTCTCCCATATAGAAACAAAGTCAAACTTTGGTGGGTGCCCGGACATGAGGGTATTGATGGAAACGAAAAAGCTGACGAACTGGCTAGTTTTATAATATTCCAAATTCAGCTGTTAACTTAAAAATCAAAAGTTGGGAAAACAATATGTGTATCTCCTATATTAGGGAAATATTCAGGATCTTCGTCAGGCTAAAAGAGCCATTAAACCCTTCCAAAATATAGTAGAAATGATATCA
The DNA here is from genome assembly GCA_949775065.1 of Brachyopa scutellaris. Taxonomy (NCBI): domain Eukaryota; kingdom Metazoa; phylum Arthropoda; class Insecta; order Diptera; family Syrphidae; genus Brachyopa; species Brachyopa scutellaris. Next base: position 29,149,863 of record OX459115.1, on the reverse strand, counting down.
AGGGATTAGTGGAATTTCTAACAGTGGATTGCCATCTTCGATACCACCTAAACAAAATAGGTCTCATTCAGGAAACTGAATGTCGTCTTTGTATGGAAGATGACAAAACTGAGGAACATATTTCTTGTGACTGCATGGCACTCTAAGATTTCCACAGAGAAATCCTAACTCCCATGGAATTTCATAAATTCTCCACCAGTGAGATCCTCAACCTCATCAAAAGAATTGAACCTCTTGTGGTTCTCTAAACTGACTTTGCTAACTAACCAATACGCCACTGCGTATAAAATGTATACATATACTATAAATTTTATGCATTTTGGTTGCGTATACGTCATGGTGGCCTTACTTTTTTTGTATTTTCTAATCTTTTTCCCTACTATTGATATGAAGACACGTGGTGTCGAAATATGAATCACAATATGCACTGCCAATGCAATGGTGAGAAACTTCAATATCTGATTTAGTTTGTTATTTTGAAATACCTTTGTATTAAATTGCAATGAGAAATCAGACAATGCAATAAATCAATAAAAACACTATTATCAGTATGCTATCAGCAAACGTTTATTGCAATCTTGTAAAATATATACTAAAATAATAGATAATATATCTGTTAAGTATTTTTAAATAAATTTGTAACCGCTTATGAAGAAATCATGTGAAGCTACAATCTCAATGCATTTACAATGTTTATTTTTTTTTTATATTGTTGATGAACCCTATTTGGAAAATTTCTTCGACAACAGAGTGCAATGTTCTTTGATTTCGTCTGGCAGATAATTTCCTCGTAAATTGATTAATCAAGTAATTGAAGGAAGTGACGACAGCCATTTTAAAATACAGTGGTGGTCCAATATAACGAATGATATAATGTCCAGTTGCATTCGCTATACCGAAAAATTCGTAATATCGAACACATTTTCCTTGTACGAAACATTAAATAAATGTACAAAATACTGTTTCTAATTCATAACAATTTATTTAATTTATTCATAAAGTCAACAAAACAAGTTAAAAAGTAGAAAAATAAGTAAAAGAAACTAAAATTAAATTAATTACTTTCCTTTCCTTTTCCAAAAAGCAATAGCCAACAAGGACATGCTTTTGCAAACGTTCAACACACAAATTTGTTGCTATTTCCTGTAGACTTATTAGAACAAGTTTTTCAGAACTTCCAACGTTGTTCTATTTGGCTCAGTTAATACACTATCAACGGCATCGAGTGGGCTAATACGCGTATCTTCTTAAAGAAACATATCAGTATTGTTTCAAGATTCCAAATCCTCCGCTAAGCTTAACTAAGCGAATGGTTGGATCAAGGAGCTTACCTTCGGTTGCATGTACAACACCCAAATTTTCCATCGACCGTTTCCTAACCATTATTGTATTTCTTACGTAAATTTGTCGCTTTCTATTGTAGCAACATTCGTTATATCGAATATCATTTCTTTGTTCGTTTGCTATATAGAGCCGATAATGCATTTGAAAAAAGTGTACGTTATATCGATCATTCGTTATATCGGCATTCGTTATTCTTGACCACCACTGTATTTGAGTAAATTAAATGTTAGCATTACGATTAGCTGTGATTTGATATCTGCGTATATGAAAAGTTAAACAATCGAATTATGGAAGAAAAAATAATACACGAGTATCAAGATATGTATTATCTTTTATTTTTAAAGAGATTTTCACAAGATTAAATATACACATATGTATTTATTCTTCTCTTAGTTAACGTGCATATGTAAGTGTCTGATACACTTAACATGTTTGAACGGTTTATTCGGATTATGTTAAATACCCATATACTATTTACGTATTTCGTGTGGCTCCAGACTGTTAGAGCCGGGACACATGCTCAAATCAGAATATTGGTATAATCGTCAGCGTCGTAGCTAGGGGCTGTCCAGGCAGGCGGCTGCGTGGGGCAGTACCCCCGGGGGGGCGCACTTTACAGAGCCACAAGCACACAAAATTAAAACAATATGTTAGAGTAACTCACATAAAAAAAACTTGAACTTGATTACTATAGGCACCCCCACAACTTAACACATACAATTTGTACCGAACACTTCATAAAAGTAAAAAAAAAAAAAACAAACCAAAATTGTGTCGTTTTTCCACTCTCTGGCACGCCGTGGCGTGGTGTCTTCCCGAAATGTTTGTCCCAAACTTCACAAATTTTCAATGGGGATAAAAATCTCTCAGAGAGAGATAAAAGTATGAGAAAGTACAGAAATGCATTGAACAACAAAAAATGGAAAAAATAAATTTCTGGGGCTAAAATGTGCAGCATGGGAAATTTTCTTAGTCCCGAAAACGTACGGGAACAGGGTTTGACTGATTTTGGTAGAATTTCGTAGTTTTAACAGTTTTGGACAGGTATGAGAACAGATCTCATCACCACTTGCCTTGTGGATTTTTTGAATGATTTCAGAAAAAATCAAACAGAGCTGTGCACTGATCCACCAAAAAATTTAACCGTAATTTTCTGAAAGGCGTAAGCGAAAGGTTAACAAATGTTTGACGAAAGGGCCAACTGCAAATGGAACGGAGATTTCAAAGTTTAGCTGCCGTAGCTTCTAGCTTCTGATTTTGGTTTCCTAACAAAACATTCGTTACACGAAACCTCCAATGAAGACGCTGCTGGTCTAGCATTAAAATACAAAGATGATTTGAAAGCCAACTACATAGTTGTTAAGAGATTGAAAGACCATATTATTGACAAATTGGCCTCAGAAAAACCCTGAAAAGTAAGCTTTATGAGATGTTTTAATGCCTAAATGAACGAACTCGTATTGTATTGTTTCCCTTCCTACATAGTAGTAGGTAAAAACTAATTTTATGCTTAAGGCTGCGGTTCCGGTGCAAGAGAATTTTACTCGCACGAACTTAGTGAATATAAGCGAATAAACTCACGCACATTCACGCGAACAGAGTGGTTCCGGTGCAAGCGAGTTTACTCAAGCGAAGTAAGCGAATTTATTTATCGAAATATTCGTATGAAGTGTGAACGAAACATTAATCTGCAGGAAGTACTGCTTAGTAGTCGTGTTTTGAAGTTTTGTGATTTGGAAAAGATTTATCATGTCATTGTCGCTTTTTGTTAAAAAATAGCTTCTTGAAGTCAAATACATTAACAAGCGTTGTGAAACTAATATAGAGTGCGGTTTTGGACATATAACCAGCAAATGGCGAATATTAGGGAAGGCAATTGAGACAAATGTTGAAACTGCTAAAACCATCACAAAATGTGTCTGCCTTCTTCATAATATTATAAATATGTAATTGATAAGGAAGATATCGACAAACAAACTATGAATTCCATAGTAACTGGAACAGAAGCGCAAGCGCAGAGAGCTAACCAAAATCGATCTTCTTTAAATGCAATGGGAGTACCTACGTGACTTATGTAAATCTTATTTTTTTCACACCCCTAACGCTACTCGATTTCTAACTCCATAGATTAATTTTTCCGAATCAAATTTTGCATAAAAATCAGTACACAATTAAGCAGTAAAGCACAAATCCTACTTAAAAACATATCTTGAATTCGCTTTGCTCGCGCGAGTAAAATAGAAATGAAACTATCGAATATTTTACTCGCTTAGATTCGCTAAGTTCGCGCGAGTAAATTGTGTGCACTGGAACCACATCATAGGAAATGCGTACTTTTGAATGATTTTAGCGAACTTTGCGAATTCGCGCGAGTGATATTCGCTTACATTCGCTGGCACCGGAACCGCAGCCTAAATGTATACATAATTTAAATTACACTTTCAAAGTTATTGTGTTGTTTCTCTTCCTAAAAAATAAGTCTTGGGGGCGCAAAATTCAAATCTTACCAGGGGCGCTAATGACCCTAGCTACGACACTGATAATCTTACCGTCAACTGGCACTTAAAGTTCAAACAAAGGAATCCAAATACCTACACATAAGTATATATTATGTAAGATACTGGCAGCACCTATTTAATAGCAAGGACCATTTGATAATACTGTAAAATGTATTATATAGAACGGTATCATAAATTTAATGAATTTCAAAACAACATATCGTTCATCAGATAGAGTTAAGAATTATAGGTTTTTTGAATTCGATTGTTTATGAAATTTGCCAAGATTAATATACTATACATCATTTGTCCGAAACAATTTTATTTTTGTTTCTAATTTTAATTTATTATTTATTTTGATTTATTTCTTTTATTTGGCACTAAATAAGTAAATATATATCATCGAGATATCTTTGTGCAAATGCTGACGTATATACATATATAGGAGTAACGAACAATTTCTGAAGCAAAGCGCTGGATCTTAGCACCTAAGCTACTTTGATTTATGTGGGTTATATGGTGCTTTATAAGTACCTACTTGTAGTATTATTTTGTTTTTTATACTTGTAAAACCAGAAATAAATCAATGTTTTTTCAAAGGTAAATAATTACACATCATGCTTACATAGTCTTTAAATACATAACTTATGTATACATTTGTCTGTGTAGATATAGTTAGATAAGATAAAATCAAGCGATCTCTACATATTCCTTTACCTTTGGTTATATTCTTCACTTAGTGAGGTACTATCACCTTTCAATGGTTGAAATGGTATCGAAGAGTTTGCGCATCTCTGTTCGTTTATTTAACGCTTCTTATATAATCTCTATTATGGCCAATACACACAGAAAACATTCTTATTGCTTTACTTAATGGATCTGTCTATTCATTTTTTTTTTTTCTCAGCTTATCGGTTTCGAATTCCACTGGCATGAGCATCATAGTCCATGATCTAGATATAGATCCAACCTCAGACTACATTTCTCTAACACCACTTAACAGCAACGGAATTGAAAGTCGTCCCATCATTCTCACTGGAAAACTGAATCAACCACTTAGTATACGATCTCTGAGTTATACTAAAGCAAATCTCGTTTTCCAATCTGAAACAAGGGAAGGTCATACTTTCAAAGGATTCTCAATTAGCTACGCACCCTATGGTGGACCACCAAAACCAAGTACACAGCCACCCGATATAACATTATCCTACGACCAACTCCAGACCATTAGTAAACTACTTGTGGTTTCAAAGAAAAACCAAACAGACATTACGTGGAAAAATCTTAAACAGCTTTTTGCTAGCGCCACGAACTCCTACATCAACTCGTCAAATTTAAGCTATGAACAAGCTACACCACAAAATGTTACTCTCACTCGAGTGGCGGAATGTTTTGGTAGCTGGCCAGATTCAGACAATTGCGTTGAAGTCGAGTTCGCTGTGACGTTGTACAATGACACGAGCAAAATAGACGCTATTGATACTTTTCTGGAAGATCGCACACCTCGTGAACCAGCGGGTTTGAGTGATGTCCAGCTAGAGGAGATGTGGGAACAATTTGGTCGATCGAGATTCCAGCGGGATGGTATCACGGAATACGAACTGCCCGATACACGCACAAGAATTCTTATGTGGGTGGGTATTGCGATTGGAACGTGTGTACTAGTTTTTCTAGTATTAGTTGCGGTGTTTCGATCGCCAGCGTTCCGAGATCGTTGGGTTGAAGATGACACTGTGGCGATTAAAAGTAAGGAGGAGAATAATAAGGATGACATCACAATGTATCCATCGCCAGACCAGGTTATTCCGGATATGTATCCGGTTAATCAATCAGGAGGCCCCAATGGACAAGTACAACCAACAGATTTCGGATTAGATGTAGGACGCATTCGAATAAATGCCTTTGAGAGTGGGTATTATCATACATCCATATTTTTTGAAGACTATTTTAACACGATTTGTTTTATTGCAGCAATCAATGAGGCATACACCGAGGACGAGGTGCCATCCACGAGAATGTGAGTGAACAGGTACATGATTTGCATATGTTTTCTTGTCACATTAAAACTTTACTGTTTAACATGATTAAATGACATGTTAAGTGATGTTAATTAGTATACTGATATATGGTAATAGGCAATGGGGCTGTGTGTCTTCAGATTGATTGGTGAAATTGACAGGTTTATGATCACGAATTTGAGTTCTATTGTGTGGAAAATTGTCAGCTTTAATGGAACTTGTTATACTACACTTACGAATAAGTAATTAAATTGATATGTAACTTATGCTCGTTTTCATGGCGATATAACGTCGTGTTAGTGGCAATTGAGATGATAGTTGAATGGTTTAATTAAGAAGTAATGAAATAATGATTTTGGTGATCTTTTCATCCATGCAGCATTCAGTATAAATTATTGACATTTATTCGTCAGTGTTCCTCCAATGTATACACACATGTACATATGGTATGTATACATGTACAATGCGTTTCAAAATTATAAGGTTACCAACAAAAATTCTATTTTTGACCACTGGGTGAATTCTTTTTAGATTCTTTGTTTGCCTTAGTAGAGTGTTCTAGTGACAGGATTTTGCCAAGCCCCTTGAAAGTCTCTTTCAGCTCACCAATCATTTGGTACTGGCGGCTTCCTTTGTAAGCTTCTCAAATAAGAATACGCCAAACATTTTCGATAGGATTCAAGTTAGGAAAACACTTCGGCTAGTTCAGAACTTTAATATAAATGTTGTACTGAGACTGGAATGAATTCTGTAAAATCGAAGTATGTGTCAGGATGTCTATAAACAAAATTGGGTTCAAATTCTATGCGAGAACATCCTGGTACTATAATAATAACAATAATCCTGGTATTTCTCACTATTCCTCTACATGGCTTAGAATGCCCTGAAAAAAATAAATCATGACTCTTTCCTCTAATCCATCCAAAAGCCAAGGAACCCACCTAGTTCGTCCAGATTAAATCTTTAATAAACTGTTGTAAAAATATGTATTTCTTTCAAAAAGTTTGTTTTCAAGTTATTCTTCGCGAATGCCATATGTTCCGCTATCTGTACGTCTTTTACCCGACGAGCAGACCTTATTTGAGATCGAAGATATTAAAGTATATAGCGACGATATTATATACATACCTATAAAGATATATGTACTATTGACTTCTCGCTTAATATCATTCCAACTCTTGACAGACTACAGATATCGCGGTCTGTGCGTGCAGCATTCCTGCTGGTGCTGTAATTTTTTGTGTAATTTTGAATCCCACAAGAAATCTGCCCATTTCTATTTGCAATTCCCCTTCAACCCCAATCTTCACGCTTAATATCATTCCAACTCTTGAAAGACTATAGATATCGCGGTCTGTGCGTACAGCATTCCTGCTGGTGCTTTAATTTGTTGTGTAGTTTTGAATCCCACAAGTAATCTGCCTATTTCTATTTGCAATTTCCCTTTAACCCCAACTTTCTCCTAGATACGCATGGATCTGACCTTGATAAGAAATCGTTCGTTCACCCCATTATCCTTAATTTTATCATTTAGTTCAAAGTTCCTAGAAACTCACCTTCTCTGATATTTTGTACTGTACTTATAATTTTTAAACGTTGAAATTTTAATACATAAATTGTTATTTTCGTCTTCTCCCTTGAATACTATGACACACTGCCAATAAGCCTAAATTTACCACCTGATTTCTTGATCGAAGTCATTAAATGATGCCTAATCGAGCTTGACGCCATTAATATCAATTAATCTCTTACATTCAACATGACATGACAAGCCGAATTGATAAATATTGATAAAACCAATATCAAGTAATCAAATCAGTAGTTTAATCTAACCGATTATCATTTTTCTTTTGTTAATAAAAAATGCTCCCCATCAAAGATTGGTTAATTTGGTGTAAACGTTACATAGATACCTGAGTAATCGCGCTACATCAAGATAAGATGTGCGAGCTACGTTAATATGTAGTTCTAATTAAAGCACACTTCCAAACAAAACTCTGCGACAATGCTAACAGTCAACAGAATTGTTTACACGACCATTTTATGAAGCTCTAATATTCTTAAATAAATTTAGGGCGAAAATGTTGGCTTGTATTTTTATTTTTATAAAGGCATTCATAATGGTATTTGGAAATCAGATTTATCTTTATTGGCATTCTAAATTATGGCAAGACGGGAGTTAACTTAAAATTTAAATATTTGAGTGAGAATTAGCTTATAAAGTAATTAGCTACTGAAACAATCAGCAAACAAGCAATGATATAAGGCAGAGGTCGCCAACCTTTCGGACCTCACGGACAAATAAATTCATAATTTGAAATCTTTCAAAATCTTTCTAGGTTGTTTAATAACAAGGTATCTGAGGCTGTTTAAGTATTCAGCAAGTATTCAGCAACTGATAACTTTTTGATTAAACCAGTAATGCAAATTCGCATATCGAAATCTATTGCCTGTAGATTATATTAATAGTCAAAATAAACTCGTATCAGTATTATTATTTCATGTTCGGCGTCGAAGGAATTATATGAAATACGAAACCACACATCCTTATGTTTGAACCACAGTCAGGATTTTACACGAACGGACAGACCAATACAGAAAATGCATGTCTTTTATAAAAAAGGTGAATTAAATAAATATGTATACCTACAACTGCGGCAAAAAAGTTTCTACCAAATCTTATTTCACGTTATTAACATTGGTATGTGTTAATGTTATCATCATATTTTATTCTGTAGTATAGGTACCATCTATTAACAAATAATAAGTCAAAAGAAAGAGAATTTCCTGGAGCACTGACCAATCGCACTTCCAGTTTATAAATTTTTACAAATTAAAAACTGATTAAAACAAATATTCTACCCAAAGTGAACTCCGAAAAGAATAAACACTTCCCGTATAATTTCCATCAGTTGACAGATGAAAATCATATGAGAAGTTTGGTTGTTGGATGGGAAGTTTGGATTGTGGGATTGAATTTTTTCTTGCGAGAGTTCTCGCATGGGCACACTAGTTGTATATATTTCAAATCAATACTTACCATCATAGTCCTGTAAGACATTTTTTAAAAACTAAATACCTAGGCTAAGACGATGTGCAATAGAGAAAGATACACAGAATGTTTTCTCGAGCCAGAAATCCTTGCTGCTTTCATCTTCGCTACTTAATGCTTCCCTTGACCAGTGCTTCTGCATCGATGGTTTGTTGCATTTTTGTTAATGTTACACTATTTTTTAAATAATAAAATTGTGATTAATTTATGTCAAAGGTAGGTATATCCTTCTCTAATGGTCACATTCAGTTCCTTTTCGATCTATTGAAGTAGTTCACCAGCATACATATTCACTTCTAGAATAAAACTGCTGTTCTGTGTAGTGTAGTGTTTGTGTGATTTGCAAATAATTGTTTTTGGTTTTCACAGCCATCGTGCAGTCATTCGTTCAAAAGCTCATTGACACTCTATGTACTGAAAAGCCATATCAACAGTTTAGGCATTAATAACAAGTTAAGCAGTTAATAAATTATCAGACAACTAACCAAGCTTTGCATACATATTATAAAGAAAAAACATTGTTTTGTTGATTGGAAATCGTAGAAATTTCACATTTATTCGAACAATAACTGTCCAGTGTTCAGTTTAAACAAACAAAAAGTATTCAAATAGGTATTAGCACATTTAGATTTCAACACAATAAATAAGCAACAACAAAATAACAAACCATTTCACCTTACACTTTGTACCTAATTGCAGGAGAAGCAGGCGTACAGAGCAATCTCAAGCGGACGCTTCTGTGTAAGCAATAAGGATGAACTTAACAAGTGGATGCGCAGGAGAACCAAATAAATTAGGATATTTATGTGATAATGTTACTGTTTTGTTTTTCTATTTAAAGAATTTGTTAAATAAATTTAGTAAATAAGATCTATAAAACGTGGTCACAGTCTTTTTATGGTGTGGTGTTACTCGATTTGTATTTTGCCCGATTATGATGCCAATTAAAACTCAAACGATGATGCATAAACAACGGGCATGGTGGGAGAGATACACGACCACAATAGGTTTAACTTTCCGTCTGCATTTTCCATCTTAATCCTCCAATTTTGGTCTACAATCTTCTGGATTAATAAGGACCTTGATGAGATACTCGACAGATGGACGCTCAGCAGTTCTGAACACTTGCAATCCCTTCTCTTCGATGCATTTGCGTGTACTGGGACCGATAGCAATCAGCTTCTTTCCTTCAAAGCTCAAATTGTTCTTTGTAAAGTGCTCGTAAGTGCAGTTAACTCCTGATGGACTAAAGAAAGCCATGAACTCCACATTTTCTTCTTGCAAAGCTTTGTTTAAGTTTTCTCCCAACTCCGGATGGCAAATGGTTTCATATACCTCTATGGGATCGACGAGAAATCCATTAACGGTCAACTTGGATAGTAGGGTATCAGTTCGCAGATTGCCACAGGGCAAAAGGAACGGTTTTTCCTTATTACCATCAAAGGTTTCGACGATAAAATCTGCTAAAGTACTGGCATTACCAGTCTCCTTGCCACGAGTGAACAATTGCTGTAGCCCTGCCATGGCTAAATTATGAGTAACCTCGCCGACGCAGTAATTATGCAACATTTTCCAACTGCTTGGTATATCCCTCTCTTGCAACGCCTCACGAACTGCATCAATGCATCTTGGCGAGGTAAATATTATGCCGGCGTATTTCTCAGCTTCGATTAGTTTCTGGCGGAGTTCTTCGAGTTTCTTGAAACCGAATCCTAAGGTCGGCACAAAGACAGCATTGAAGTTGTTCTCTCTCAGTAAATGTGCGTAGCTGTCAGTTGAATCTGATTCGGATTTTAAAATAATCACCGTGCGCCCTTTCATTGTTGATTGCAATCGTTTAGCGGAAATACTAGTTTATACTGAAACGAAGATGAATTTAATTCGGTCGATGATGGAGAGAATTTATTTTTATTTTTGTTCCAAAATACTTTGGCCTTCAGTTTTTAGAAGTGACACAAGTGAAACTGACAGTGACGGATTGCAAACAGCTGCTGTGAGTGTTGCGACATCTACATGTGGAGTAATACAATCGTCGGTAAGGTAGGTTTTTATTTTCATTTAATAAAGAACATGTGCGAAAACCGTTTTAAAAACATTCCTGTTAGAGATATATTTAATCGATGTATGTATATCCTTATCCACTGCACTTCTTGGAATAATTTTGACGCTCAACTTCAATTTTTCAATTTTACGTTTATTTTAATTTAAAATAATGAATCGATATGCACATTAAGGATAGAAAACAAAAATAACTTTTCAACAAACCATAATTATCAGTTTTCAAAATTAATATAAAAAAAAAACCAAATCAAATATTTTCAGAACAAGACTATGCCGTTTCGCTTTTCAAATTCGACTATGCCGTTCTTCTATATATTTTCCTTCTTATCGGTATTCTCTTCTCTTCGCTTTTTCTCGCCGAATTCGTCAAAGGCTCGACGTTGCCAGATTCGCTAACATTCGGCCATCCTTCACTTACATTCGTCCTCGAATTATGCAATATCTTAATATTAAATTTCAGTTAAGCTCTAAACAAAGTTATAGTAACATAAACAATACAAAAAGGATCACTTTGAATGTGAAACCATTTTCCAATTTCAAAAAAAACATTAACTGATAAATGACTCGCAAAAACATGTAAATTAAAATTTGCTTCATTACATTAGTTATATATGTTAGGTTATTAATAGCACAAACATCAATAAAAAAAAATTAACTGATAAATGATTTTCAAAAACGTACATATGAGTCGCTTGGCAGGATTGCTAATGGTTCTGTTCCTTGGCCTAGAATATTCTTCGATAGCATGCAATTTTCGCTCCCCCGCCGGTTCGATAACTTTATCCGTCTTCTCCGATTTGATCAATGTTGTGTTATGACGATCCTTTCTATCATTTGGTATCTTATCTGCTTGATTGTTAAGACGTCGATAATCCACCGCCAATCTGGAATCTCCGGTTTTCTTGCGTACGTATAGAACTGGACTGGAATACGTATAATTTGTATCAGTCACCACTCCTGGCTTTCTCCAATCACTATCGATGAAACGTAGCTTTTCTTTCTTTAACTCATTTGCTGGAAACTCTTTCGATTGTACTGATTTACTTCCTGGAACTTTTTCAATCACCATGTTAAAATCTGCATGACACCCAATTTCATTCTCTTCTAATGAACAGTCACGGACATTGTTTAAAGTACCAGCCAATTCGCTGACTACCTGTGGAGGCTGCTCTTCACCGATACAAACATCTTCTGATTGCACAACTCGACTAATATTATCATTATTTATCTTTTCAGTCTCTGTTAATTTTGTTTGTCGCTTGATGGTAAGTATTTCATCTTCAGGAACATCTTCATCTCCGAAATTAACGATTGGTAGTAGAAATTGTGTGTTATCTTTAACTGTCCTTATAAAGTTTACAGATCCAGCTTGTAGCGTTGATTCTGTCTTGATAGTTATGATGTCATCATCGTTAACTTGAATATCTTTATACGGTTGAAATTCCTTTTTCTCTAGAAATTTTAAATCATCGCCGATTTTCTGATATACCACATGAGACAACTCGGTGAATGTTCGTCCAATAATTACATCGAATGTTTGCACATCGTCTGGAACTACCCTGAATATGACGCTGTCCGCTGATACTTCATCAACCATAACCGATGCCTTAATCCATCCTGGAGAAACAATTTTGTAGTTTGCAGGTCCAAATGCTTTCAGTTCTAAACTTCCATGATGAATTCGGAATCCATTTTTCAACGCTGCTGTCATCTTAAGGATACATTCTGAGCTTCCTGTATCTATGAATGCATTTAATACTGTACCACCCACACGAACTTTCTTCAGATACTTCTCAGCTCCGTTCTTGGCATATCCTGTTAATTGGCTTACACGGTTTTGCAGATCTGGACATTGACGAGATAGATGTCCCTTGTTCTTGCATCTATAACATGTCGGTTCTTGCTTCGGTTCTGGACAGTTTCGTGATAAGTGACCATCCACGCCACAGTTATAGCACTTAAAATCCTTTGGGTGTTCAATATTGTTGTTTTCTCTGCGATTATCATCTTTACGTCTGACTTCGACAGTTTGTTCCGCCCTGGAAAGTCCGATGCGTTCTCCTCGTAGATTCGACATTTTCTCCTGTTTAATAATAGCATGTAGTAAATCATCCGCATCCAAATGTCGGCAACCCAAAAGCGCATTCGCAGTGTCTCTAGACCATAGTCCCGTCAAAATTAATTCTTTGCATTCGTCAAAACTCAATTTAAGATAATGGCAAAGATCATACTTATCGTGAAAATATGTGGTAACTGTCTCGTTGCGTTGTTGAACTCTGTTGACCATTCGTTGCCAATGACTCGTCCGGTTTTCTTCTATGATAAATGTTTTTTTGAACGCTGATTGGAAGTCCGACCATGTTGCAATTTCATCCGCTCTTGTTCGAAACCATCGCCTGGCGCCGCCCACTAAGTTCATCCTTGCAGCATCCAACACATAAGCGTCAGACCAATGATGAAGTTGTCGTATATTTTCGATTGTATTAATCCAAGATTTTGCCGTCATTCCGTCATCTTCTCCATCGAATTGCTCAATGTTTTTCATTACGTCCGGCATTACATTATAATTAAATGTTGTATTTTCGTCTAGTCTCGGTGTACTGCGAGCATTTGGTATAATTCTTATAATGTTTTGTAATTGTTCCATAAGTGTGTCGATTGTTTTGTCGCGTTTATTTATTTGTTCATTTCGCAAATGATTTTCTTCAATCATATGGCCAATCATTCTGTCCCAACTGCTATCACTATGATGCGCCATATTCGATCGTAAATGAAATCTTTCTCCAGAATTTGGCTCGTTAAAATTCAAATGTTCTTGTTCGCTGCCGTTGTCATCCATCCGTCCATTGTTCGCGTCTCGTTCTCGCTGTCGTACTTCATTCGCCGTCCGTATATCCTCCTGCTCTACTTGTTGATTTTGTACTTCTGCCAACCCCATCATTTCCTCTCGCTCACGTTGCTGATGGCGTTCGCCTGCCAACCGCAACTCTTCTTCTCGCTCACGCTGCCTTTCACGTTCTGCTGCTCTTTCATCCCGATCCGACATGACGCTTCTTTTGATGGACAACAACCGTTAACTTCTCGTACTCAAAAACACAAATTTCTACTAATTATTATATGCGCGTGGTAATATTTCGTACTTATCTACGTTCGAAATATTAGGATACAATTCCGTCCATCCCACTTCTGAAATGTTAGAGATATATTTAATCGATGTATGTATATCCTTATCCACTGCACTTCTTGGAATAATTTTGACGCTCAACTTCAATTTTTCAATTTTACGTTTATTTTAATTTAAAATAATGAATCGATATGCACATTAAGGATAGAAAACAAAAAGAACTTTTCAACAAACCATAATTATCAGTTTTCAAAATTAATATAAAAAAAAAACCAAATCAAATATTTTCAGAACAAGACTATGCCGTTTCGCTTTTCAAATTCGACTCTGCCGTTCTTCTATATATTTTCCTTCTTATCGGTATTCTCTTCTCTTCGCTTTTTCTCGCCGAATTCGTCAAAGGCTCGACGTTGCCAGATTCGCTAACATTCCTTTGTTTTTTTTCGATATTTTTTGCAAATCAAATGTTATTTCAACATAAATGTAATTCATAAAATGTAATCTCTGAGTCTATAAGGTTTGATCTGTGACCGTCTGCCAGATTGACATTTTATACATAATATACAATGTATCACATAATTTTAAAAATAAATTAACTTCGTAAAAGTGAAACTTAAAAGTCTTCATTACATTTTCTATACTTAAGTCCACAGCATATTCGTACAATGAGTTCCACCCCTTGTCTCCATTCAAGATGCCGATTGCTTCTCCTCACTTAGAACAGGTTTTCACGAAGAAACGTGTACGGAATTCAAACACTGGGCAAATTGCTATAAAATGAAACACGTCTTCTCTTATTTTCAAGTTGATTCAGTGTCAGTCAACCGAAGTGTGCGGACGTACAAGCGGAAGATTAACATAGAAAACAAACAAGCAAAAAAAGGGATCAGCCAAAAATTTACCTGCGAAGAAGTACCTGAGTTTTATTGCCCTGTGGTAGTAAAATCCGGGAAACTCCGAAACAGAGTAAAACCCTAATCAGCAACCACCGTAATAAAATCTGTGCACCCGAAGTTTTTTTAAAAATATTGTGTGCGCAATTAAGAACAAAGGAAACCAACAACAGGTGCAATGGATAATCATTTCAATCCTGAATCCGCCTTTGCAGCCCTCGAGACCCTTCTGAAGAGGATAATCAACGAATTTGGCCCCGAGTATGGACCAAGGCTATGCAAGACGTTTCAGAACGTCATGAGCAACAAGAAGCATGAGGAAGAAAACGACATGGAAACCGATCCAGTAGACAGCGAAGCTGAAGATACTACATCCAGCAGCGGAGAAGAACCAAGCAGCGAAGAAGAGGAGAATAGTGATACTTCAAGCAGTGCCGAGGACGGAAAAGAGTCACCAAAGCCGGGACAGAAGCGACAGAAGAAAGCTGCCAAAACCCAGCAAATGAAGAAGCCAGCCTCGACACCGTCAACAAAGCAGCCAGTTTCCGCAGCCGCAGTCGTTATGCCAGCAGCAACCCAGCGGGCGCCACCAACACTGCCACAAACCCAGCAGTCCACAGCAACCCAGGCAACATCCCAGTCATCGACATCAACTCAGTCACCACCACCAACCCAGTCACCGCCACCAACACAGCCTCCAAAAACAACCGCAGCCAAGGGCTCCACTCAGACCAAAACCCCAGGAATGCCACCAATCTTCTGCTTTTCGGGAAATGTTGCCGAAATCAGCAGACACTGCAAAGCCAGAAAATTGAGCGTGACCTTCAGGAATCGCAACACAAAGACAACCATCATCAATGCTGGAAACAGAGAATCCTTTGAAGCCATTAAAGAATTCCTGCAATTGAAAAAAATTCAATACAACACATTTACGCCAAGGGAAGACAGGAAGAACCTCCTATTACTAAAAGGAATTCACTACACCTACGCAGCCATCGAAGTAGAAGACGAACTACGCATTGAAGGACTCCCAGTCATCAAGGTGTCACCATTCAAGGCAAAGAAAGCAATGAGCAAGACCTACAACAACTTCGTAGTCGAGCTATCGAAGAGCTGTGACATCAGTGAAGTATACACAAAGACGCTAATAATGAACCAGAGAGTTCAATGGGAGCGTCTGAAGTCCAACGACATCGTGCAGTGCCGGAACTGCCAACGCTTCGGACACGTTGCCACCAACTGTGGACGCCAATACGTTTGCGTCAAGTGCAAGGAGACCCACGAGCCTGGACAGTGCAAGAGGAAGGAAAACACTGGAACCGACGTTTGGTGTGCAAATTGCCAGAAAGAAGGACATCCAGCCAGCTTCAAGGGTTGCCCAACTCTAATTGCTAAATTGACGGAGAGGAACAAGTTCATGGCAGAAAAAAAGGCGCAAAAGGATTTTGCCACAAGTTCTGCATGCACCGTTACACGCCCTACAGTCAGCTATGCATCAATGCTGAAAGGCAGAGCAACAGGAACCCCAACGGGAACAAAGACACCCACCATCAAAGCAACGAGGACAGTACCAGCCAGAACCACTGTACCAACTAGGACAACTGCACCCAAGACAGCGCCAACGAAGTCAGCCCAACCCAATGTAAACCTCAACAGCGAAGTCCAGCGAATTTTTGGATCCGACCTACTCTCAGTCATCGAAAAAGCCCGCCGTGCTGTTCCGCAGAACTACGTCCAGCTTAGTGAAGGAGAAAAGTCCGTGGCATTGGCCACCTTCATCTTCGAAATATGCAATTAAAGAAGATCCGCATACTGACGTATAATGTTAACTCATTATACAGCCTGGACAAGAGGACATCATTCAACATATTCATGAAGAACAACAATCCGGACATCGCCCTCATCAGTGAAACCAATGTGACAAAGCGAAACAACATAGACATCGCGGGATTCAAGACACACCGACAGGATAAAAACGAAAATCGCAGAGGAACAGCAGTCTTTATAAAGGAAAAATTCTCTTCCAACACCAGCGAGGTCATCATCCCAGGACTAATAACCAGCGAAGCCACCGCCATCACGATAAACTTGGGTAGAGGTGAAACACTTACAATCATCAGCATCTATTTCAAGTGCGCTTCCAGAGCAAGAAACATCCAAAGCGACCTGCATGTGCTTAACGGCATCCTGAAACGAAGCACCTACGGACTCATTGGCGGCGATTTCAACGCGAGACATCACCTGTGGCTGGACACAACAATCACCAATGAAGGCAAGGCAATTGCCGACTGGATGGAAGTCAACAATGATGAACATTCGTTGGTGGTTATATCCCAGCCTAAACCAACCTTCCCTAGAACACCATCTACGCTGGACTTCTTCCTGGTATCATCGAACCTGGTGCATATTCTTCCGGAAATCCGGAACTATATCTGCACAACAGTGATGAGTGATTCCGACCATGAAGCAGTTCAACTATCAATCCACCTTGACCAACCCATACTCCTCACAATAGAACCACCAGAGAATTTCATCAACTACAGACGGCTGGATATTGAAAGACTTCAACGGGACATCGAAAGCAATGTAAGGCTTCCACCTGCAAACAGGAACCTACTTGACAGCGAAATTGACGTAGCTATAGATGGATTGGAACAGGCTGTTTCTGATGCACTAGATATCCAAAAGCGGCCCAGGACATCAAGGGATAGATACCAGCACCTTCCCCAGTACGTGCAGAACCTGTATGCTCACAGACAGCGGCTGAGGAAACGTCTCCAAAGGATCCACCAAAGAGAACTTAACACAGTCAACAGCCACTATCAGACAGTATTGAGTGAACTAAAGTGCGTCAACGTGATGTTTCGGAATTCAATCCAACACCACAGCAACAACCAATTCCAGAAGAGACTGCAGTCAATTAAACCTGGACCTGATGCCTTCAAAAACATCAACAGACTGATTGGAAAAAAATCTCCAATGCCTGAGACGATCATCACCAACAATGGGGAAGCAAACACGACACAGGACAAAGCCGAAGCATTCGCCGAGTACTTTGAAGGAAACTTTATCCCCAATCCATCATGCGATCCAGTCTTCCTTGAGGAAGTGGAGGAATCCACCCGAATAACCCTGGCGCATAACCCCAACAGATCCTCGTTCAGTGACACCAATCCTGCAAGCGACCCAACTGACAGCCCGAACCTGAGTACCCCTGAGGAAATTGCCGAGATCATCCACAGCTGCAAGCCAAAGAAGTCAACTGGTCCGGATGGGGTATCAAACTTCATCATCAAGAAGCTCCCACAAACAGTTCTGATCATCATTACAGTCATCCTCAACAACTGCCTCAACAACAACTACTTCCCCCAAAAATGGAAGACGGCAAAAATCGTGGCGATTCCCAAGAAAGGTGCCATGAGCAACGTTTCGAACTACAGGCCGATTTCCCTCCTCAGCAACTTGAGTAAACTGCTGGAGGAACTAATACTCAGGAAACTCAAGAAATTCTGCAGCGAGAACTTCATAATCCCTGACATGCAGTTCGGCTTTCGGGAGAAGCATTCCACACTGCACCCGCTCATGAAGTTCCAGCATGACATCACCGTAGCTCTCAACATGCATCGTGTCACCGTCGGATACCTTCTGGATGTCGAGAAAGCATTCGACAGTGTATGGATTGAAGGACTCATCCATAAACTTCATTTACTAGGCTTTCCCTTAGCACTAATCCAAATGATTTTTTCTTTTCTTTCTTCCAGGAAATTCTTTGTACAACTGGAGAAATGCACATCATCAGTGAAGAACATCAGAGCCGGAGTTGCCCAAGGCTCTAAACTCGGACCGTTCCTGTACAGCATATTGACGTCTGACCAGCCCATCCCAAACAGCTGCGAGAACCTGCTCTACGCCGATGACTCCATCACTTATGCCACCTCGATGTCACCATTGATAGCTGTCCGGAAAGTTGAAGCCCACATCCACAGACTTATTGAGTACTACCGAAAGTGGGGAATCAGAGTCAATGCCTCAAAATCGGAACTCATCTGCTTCAGGAGACCAACGACCACCTCAGGACGCAGCCGACGAGCAGCGAAGTGCAGAAGCATTACCCTGAAACTCCCAGATGGATCAACACTGACAACCAAACGGAGCGTGAAGTATCTGGGGATCCACTTTCACGAGCTGTTAAGGTTCAACCCTCACGCAAGGAACGTCCTAAAGAAAGCCAACTGGGCCTTCCATCGTCTCCACCCACTGATGAAGAAAAGAACCGGACTTAGCCAACAAACCAAGACCTTGATGTACAAGCAACTCCTGAGACCAGTCATCGGATACAGCTTTCCCGTCTGGTTCTCCATCTCGAAGACAGCCATGAGACAACTCCAAGTTTTTGAAAGGAAGATACTGAGGATCTGCACCGGACTATTCTTCGACCGACAGCGTCAAAAATACTGCAGGAATGACCATCTGTACTCAGAAGCAAAGATAATACCAATCGACAAGTACCTACTACTTTTGGCTAAGAAGTTAGTAGGAAGCGCAGCCAGCCACCCGAACCAGCTAATAAGAAGGATGACAACCCAACAGCGACTACCCCAGCCGTGGTACCTCAGCGCCCTGGACACCCTGGATGAAGACATCACCCCAATCGACAACGAGGAAGCAGTTGTATTCTACGCTGACACAGGGTCAGCCCACCGCCGTGGCTAAACGCCAACCCCCCTCACAACCCACACCAAACTCGCCACTAACAACCGGGACGGAACACCCCGAGGATATCTAAGTCAACCGACTTTTAATTTTAAGTTTACATGTATAATATATAATTATATTTTTTATTTTAAGTCAATGTATAAGGTTAGGCCCCCAGTGTGCCAACAAATTTGTATTACCAATGTATCTTATAGCAGTAAGTTTAAATTAAGACAATTGTATATATATTTTGTTCAATAAAAATCGTTAAATCGTAAATCTTATTTTCAAGTCGCAGATGCTACACAGGATTGGTAGGTCAGAACGGTGTGATATGAAATTCAGATTCACTAGCTCTCCACCTTAAAGATCGTATAAATATTATCTACTAAGCTGTTGTTTAGAAAATACGGTCTATCCTGAAGGTTATGAATCATTTTTCTGTGATAGCACCTAAACTGGAAGGACCGAGCTTCGTAAGAGTACTTTTCGTATTACGGGCTGTTTTCTCCAGCCAAAATGTCGAATTGGATCTTTAATGTAGTCGGTTGCTCATTTTGTGTTAGGAGAAAACTTAATCCGCTCTGCATTCGCAAGCAAGACGTTCCCACGCTTGGACTACTTTTTCTCTCGTTCTAATGGCATGAGTCAAAACTAGTTTCGGTATCTTTCCATGTTCCATCGTCATCACTTTAATGACATAGTGAAAATGCATTTGAAGCATGGCCAAAATCATAAGTAGGTGGTGTTCCCGAGGGTGTTCCAGTTACAAGGTACAATATAAGATTTGGTGTGTTACTCGGCAGCTTTCTCGTTATATGTCCATTTTTCATCCCGGCAGTACCGCCCATTACCGCCTCTAAACACCATCATCTTCGATTTATCTAGATTAACAACCAAATTCCAGCATTTACAATGTGATAGCATCTTGGCTATTATCGCCCACAGCAACTCAGACCGCACGTTATTAACCCTCACCGACTTTTTAGACATTCAAACCTAAATATTTTTTTTTCCACTGTTCCGATTTTTTTGAGAGTCCATGATATCTCTAGAAAATCATTTTTACGCAATAAAAACTAAAAGTTTTTGAAAAAAAGTGAAAAGAACATGTAGTTTTTTACCATTTTTCAAACCAATGGCGGAAGTGACCATGGGCGGTACCCGGGTACCACCTAGTACATTTTGTACAGAAATATAGTTTTGATAATAGATATTAAAATTTTATTTGAGATAATGTTAGTACAATCCAAGCAAATAAATCAGAGGAGGTGTAATATGCAGGTCGTAAACTGTATTACAATAATTTCTGATTCTTCGATTGATTATGGAAACGAAATGGAAGTGCATACTTCCGATTTGCGAGCCGAGTACGCTTCCCATGGCTGTTTTGATAAATAGAATCGCGTTGTCAGCGGATCCAAGCTCCGAACTTGAATCGATGACAAGCATATGTCTCGAGCCAGTTATTTCAGGAAAAGTTTGCGAAAATCTTTTCGGACATTTTCTGGATAATGCTCTCAACAAGCAACATCAATTATATATATATCAAAGGCCAACATTTAGTTCCACTTTTAGTCGTATAACTCCATTATGATCTACTCCACCGTTACTCGAGTTATAATCGAATATGATTTGTGGTTTTGGTTAGATGCAGTTGTCGTATCGATTGCCCCAGGGTAATGCATGCTGGATATCAAAATAACGGCTTTCTTCTTCTTCGGAACATACGAACATATCGTTGCTTCGGCTCTAAAACCAAACAAAGTTGAATAGAATTCGCGGTCTTTCGATGGCTACATCGCCATTGGGATATACGGTTCAATTTTCGAAGCGTCCGGTCTTAAGCAATGTCAATCCATTGCTCTTGAGATTATTTAGCAGAGGTAATGATGTGAAGACGTTCTCTGTGGTGACATTACGGCCAAAACATTCTAGTACAACTCACAAATTTGTTCCTTCGTCACTTATAGACAATACAAACACGAAATAAATTAAGAAATCTCTTACCGCAACACTGCAATCGACGATTGACAATTCAAAACAAAGACTTGACATTGACTCTCACCCTGTGATCGTTGATCACTACAAAAATTAAGGAGAGAAAGTACTCAGGCGTTTTCGTAATTAGTTATTTTTGTTATTACGCACACTTTCTACAAACATGATCGAATGATTTTTATGTAAAACGCGCCGAAATATATGGTGGTACTCCGGTACCACCTATGGGCTGTTTAGTGTGTAATTTTGTATCCGTGTTGGTAAAAGTCCAAAATGAGCATATATATAAAATGTCGGTTTAGGAAACAAGGAATCTTAAATAGGTATAGGCACCCCACCGTTACATCCGCAGCCTAAGTAAAATAACGTGTTTCATGTCAAATCCTTCACAGTCCAAATTTTGATTACCAAAATTAAAAGCTAAGCTTAAACAACTAACATTAATAACTTGAAAGCAACCGTTTGCGTATATCTCTTTATTTGAAACGCACAAGCCATGGTATGACCTCTGTGCGCCATGTTATCTACAATATTCTTATATTACAACGAACATCTATTCCCTAGAGACAAGTGTCAAACAGTAAACAATAAAAAAAAGATACCCTTTAACTGCCTTGGTATATAATTTGCAACAAGTTTTAACACATTTACTCTAACCTTTGTTTCCGAGGCAAGTGTAACATTCATGAATATCGTTCTTACAATCCCATCGGGAGGTATTGTAATACTCATATTCGTTGCAATAAAGAAGGATCCCTTCAATTCACCACCAAACACTAGAGTTCAAGGCAAATATTTTCACAAGCCAACCCCGGTCCTTCGGGAAGATTAAGCAAAATGTTGACAAAATTTCATCCACCAACCGATACAAGTGTAGCTTGTATCTCATTTGCTATATTTATGTTTACCCCATGATGTTGAACCTACTATAAAATTTTGACAAACACATACATACATACATGTAAGCACTTTTTTTATTATTACTCTTCTGTATATAAATATCCTTTTGTGTACAAAAGCTCATGTCCCTTCGGAGTGTCCCTAACATTACCCTGGACTGAATTGCAAATCCCTCCTGGCAATCACAGTGGAATAATGGCTTTTGTACATTATTAATTTTTATAGTATTATCTTTTCCGAGGATGAACAATGAAAGCTTATGAGAAATGTGGAATTAGAACTTATTTTTGTTCCAAAAGGACTCTTGATGATTAATTTCTTTGCAAACAATTAAACAAATAAACCTACGTAAATTTAATTTATTTATTTATTGTGTTTAATTTATTAAAAACGGATTCGTTCCTTTCTACGTAAGATAAAGTACAGAAAGGAGCAACGAAAAACATACAATTTGATTATTTTGACGTTGAAAAGGATTGTTGATTTTATTGCCTTTTTTCCATTTCCTCTCTAATAATGTAAAGCGTCCTTTTTCTCTTATAAAAAAGATACTGGCAAACAGTCCACCTACTTGAAAATAAGGATCTTCCGGTGAGTAAAATGTTTAATTGGGTGATTCGTGGCATGTGACCAGTGCGTAGGCTGAACAGAATTCAGCCAATTTCATTTGTACGCAAACAAGGATGGACGGATAATTAATTTTTAATTTGACGAAGGACATCTGATAGTCTTGGGTTGTTTTTGTGGGCACCCATAAAGGATCTCATTCTCAGTGTTATTGTTTTGGGGTTGTAATGAATTTTTTGGGGGCACAATTCTATGTGTGTTTACTGCTGCTGAAGGCGTAGAAAGATTAGGTCTGGATTATTTGAGACACATGAGTTACATAACTACTATATATGTATGTGTTTACATTTGATGTTTGTCCTGCTAGACAGAAGAATCGAATTAAGTTTAAATGGAAGCATGTGTGTGCATGTACCTAATTCAATTTGTCATTGGTTAGATAAGGGATACTTAGAGATGTTCTTAAGGAAGTTAATTGTTGGTGAGGTTCAGAAAATCAGCAAAGAAAAAATCAGTCCAATAAGGACGAAATACAAATGGATTAGGGAGAAGGTATTGTGTAGCAAAAAATTAGTTAATTGCTGCATTCTCATATTCGAACCTCTGAATTAAATGTTACAATGCCTGTTAAAGAAGCAAAATCTAAAAATTAAATAAAAAGTTAACAGCAGATTCATAGCACGTATCTTTGTCCACGTTCTACTTCTAAAATAAGATACATTTCATTTCAACACATACATAGATTCTTAGATGGAAGGCAAATGTTTATCTCATGCATCGTATGACATCAGAATCGTATACAATTTTCTGCAAATGAATACGTGCTAATTGATGTGGGACACAAAACTTACAGCACGAATCTGATTGTGAATATGTAAGTAGGTATTTCATAGTTGCAACCTGATTAAGAGCTCGAATGCAAAGTCAAAAGGATTTTCTGTATGTCACCACTCCACCCACACACAAAATCAAATTGGCCACTTGTTTAGTGCCAATGCCAACTACATATACATACATATCTGCCTAGTTGCCTACTCATAAAGCTTTCAGTCTAATATTCTGTCACTGAATAGCGGAAAGATATTAAAATCTGACATTGGCATTTGCTTGCGTGCGTTTGGGGCTTAAAGACACGCTTTGTTAAACATTTTTAGGAAATTTTTTCCACAGTTTAAGGAATACATTGCACATAATATAAAAACCATTTACATATTCCATAAGCCATTTGCGTAGGTAGGATAAGCAAAGTGCAAAAATATATAATCATTTCGTACCCTATGTACCTATGTGATGTATGTATATGATTGTATGTACTCGTATGTACGTAGTTGATGTTTTATGTACATACGTAGATGTCAAGAACGGGCTGAACACAGCCAACTTGCAAATATGAATACCCCGGCACCCGCATACATTATGAGAATAATTGACAACTACTAACACCAGAGAGTGCTCCAGTATAAGACTGACGAAGAGACCAAAGAGTACACTATCACTGCAGGCGTTCCGCAGGGCTCCATTCTCGGACCGGTTCTTTGTAATATAATGTTCGATGGTCTATTGAGACTAAAAATCCCCGACAAGGCGAATATCATAGGATCTGCCGATGATACAGCGAAAGTGGTGACGGCCAAATACCTAGATGGCTCTAGCTTCAAACGAGACGATTGCTGCTGTCAAACAATGGCTTTAATCGATGAGTCTGGAATTGGCGGAGCACAAGACGGGGGCAGTGCTTATTAGTAGCAGCTGAATAAGAGATACTATAAAAGTCAAGGTTGGAAGTTTCACAGTACACTCCAAAAAATATATCAAGTACCTACCTACTTAGGTGTAATAATTGATGACAGACTAAACTTTGGAAGCCACATGGAATATATTTCGGAGAAGGCACTATCGAGAATGTTGTCAAACGTTGGGAAGCCAAAAAGTAGCAGAAGATTTTTATTGGCTAGAGTTGTTAGCTTAACAATGCTAAATGCATCTGCAATCTGGGCGGATGCGCTAAGCATTAAGAAAAACCGGTCGCAGATGAATAGGGTCTATAGATTGACTGCACAGAGTTATGTTTAAGTACTTATCGAATAATTTCAAATGAGACAGCGTGCGTTATCCCAGCCATGATTCCTATAGATCTACTAGCTGAAGAAGTGAAACGAGTTCGAGATGGTTTTGGACTCCAAAATACCATAGCAGGGGAAATGAGAAGGCAAGAAAGGGCAGTGTCATTGAGAAAGTGGCAACAGCGATGGGATGTCTCAGAAGAAGGACGTACAAACTCATTCCGAAGATGGAACCATGAATAAGCAGAAGTCATGGAGAAGTAAATTTCCAACTGACACAATTTCTGTCAGGTTATCGGTTATCGCCGCTACCTTCGTCGCTTCAAACTCGGCGACTCGTCAGAATGTTCTGCATGTCCTGTATGCGACGAAGACCCGAAACATGTGGTGTTTAATTACCGAAGGTTCCTTGAAGAAAAAATACGTTTAGAAAATAAATTAAGTACTGCACCTAATACAGTGAATGTAATAGCGGAGATGCCAAAATCAAAAAGCGGATGGAATGCGATTACAACATTTTTAACATGCATACAAAAAGAGCTCAGACGGAAGGAGAGCCATAGAAGAGCTGAACAGGCGCAAATAAGATCGGCCGTTTTAAAAACAGAAAATCCGACCCGCAAAGTAATACTTTGCGGTAGTCCCACGGGGTGAGGATCTGAGCTAGCGGAGGTTAGGCTTAGTGATTCAGCATCTCACACTACCGCACTGGAAAAAAGCTCACACTATAAAAAAAAACTTTTAGTACTTCAGCTTTCAACATTTTTGTCACTATTTCTATGGGTGAATAAAGTAATGTTTTAGTTAAAAGATGTTATATAAAGAAATTTCATATTTCTGTATTGGAAATATGTGCGGTAGTACGTTTAAAACGAAAAACAAATCTGTCTTAAATGGTATTACCAAAGCATGTTAGCAATAACCCTTGGAAGTTACAGAAGACCATCTCGAAGGGGCTTACTTCAGCTCTTCGAGTCTCTGAAAGAAATACCTATTCTCCGTACCTACAATCTATCATTTTACCTGAATTAATCACATGGAGGAGAAGATTCGACCACAAACTGTATGAGCTTTACATAGACATTGATCTTTTGATGTAGTAATATAATCAGTACTAAATCATCTTAAGAATTTGGAGAGCATAACCAGGCGTAATTTTTTCTAATATATATTTATAGCTATGTTGGCTTAAATATTTTCTACTTTCTCTATACTGAAAGTGGGCACACAATGACTGTCCTATTAAAGCCTTCAGACAATGTTGGCACATATTCGTAATAATTATCATTAATCTATCCTTATTACTATTCCAAATATATGTGCGTATGTGTATGTAAAAACGTATGTTCAGTTTGTTTGTTTCTCATACACACTTTCATTATTATTATAATCATAATCAAATTTCTTTTACTTGGAAAGGAGGTGCCTTTATTACTAAGACGAAGTTGTTATTGCTCTTCATGTCGTCCGAGACACGATGAGATGTCCATTACATTGTGAGTAATAAAAACCGACCGCACTAAGTTTCTATTTTTATGATTTATTTATACGGTAGCAGTTCTGCGTGCCGCAAAATTACGTTTTCTCACATCAAAAGGATGATGCGAAAGACGATAAACTAGCTTAACTACAAAGAACTTTACTTGCTAATTAGGTCAAAGCGAAAGCATTCACTTATGTTCGCTCGCTAGCCAATCTGGCTCTATGAAAAAGGGTTGGATCTATTTATCACCCTTCTTTATAACCCTAATGTCCTTTATATAAATGTTACTGGATTTTAAAACTTTAATGCATAAACCGTCACGAAATCCCATCATGATAATTCAAGAATTTTTATTCGGTTTATTAAATTTTCACTGAATCCAATTTTCGCCATTTACTTAAGGAGTCACCGTGCCATAAGTCTATTGGAGCAAAAGCTAGACGACGACGAAGTCTCATCCTAAAAAATTCAGAAAAAGAGGAAGTTAAAATCGGATTACAAAACGACTTAGTATCAACAGAATACTGTTGACACTTCGCAAGGTGTTAAACAAAAAAAAATGTAATATAATACGAACAAGGAGTTACGTAGATGTTTCCCTGGCCTGCATAAGACAGGCAGACATGGTTTGTACAATGGTATGCACCTGGGATGTACATACGATAACTTAAAAGACAATAGATGCAGCTTTAGAATCTTAAACTGAAATGCAGTCGTGTACACATTAACACGTCATTGTATCAGGAGCTTGTCATCAACGTCAAATAGAAATGCGCAAGTGTGTATGATTGCAAATATGTATGTTTACACTACGGATGAATTTAGGGAGATTCTAGTGTATGTACATATGTATATATGTATGACAGGAAGGAGGGATCATTTCCCTTTTGAATCAACCTCACGGAGTTCAAAAGGATTAAGGTGATAACGATGAGGTTTCATACATATCTGTCTTTGACCAGGACAATGAAAATGTGGGTCTTGGTTTTTTTACTTTGCTGTACAACTAAGCTAAGTCGCAAAAGAACAACAAAAGTACTTTTACTCTGGAGTCCTTGCACCATTATCATTTTGAGAATTTTAAGCAAAACTGATGTAAACAAAATCTATTAGGTAATACAGTAGAAATCAGTTAAAACAATACCTGATATAACGATGGAAATGTATCAGACTTTAGTCGAAAAACTGTTTTTAACAATGGTAAAAAATACAGCTAGTTATCTCCGTCCTATCTCTTAATATGTATCTACATTATGTATAATCTTAATATATAAAAACGTCAGTGCGTATGCATGTCCGACTATCACGGCTGAGCCACTGAAGCTATCCAACTTATATTCACACCATATGTTCGTGTGGTGCTCCGGATGGTTTTTGTTTATGTTAGAACCCCCTAGGTGGTGTTGGGGTCGCTTTTTCAAAATTCTTATTTATGAACCGAATTGGCTCAAATTCACACCATATAATATTTAAATAAAAATACAATCTTTGGCAAAATTTTGACCCGATAGGTGGCGCTGGGGTGCAGATATTAACGAAAATGTAGGTTTCCCCGTATATAATTTTTATATAAGCAATATTAAATTTAAATGTAATAATATAGTTGGGTGTAGTCACAAAAACTTTCCACAGGTGGTGTTGGCAATTATCTGTCATGTAAGTAACGCGACTGTTTGCGTATACGGGCGAAGCCAGGAGGATCAGCTAGTATAATATAAAGACAATTGTTAAATTAAATGTAGCGACTGTATAGTGACCGGACCATGCCTGTTCTTACATAGATATGTAACATATCTAACTCTTAAACTAAAATTGATTCAGGAATCCATTGCTAACAGCTGAAGCAGCTACATATGTAAGAAGTCAAAACTAAATGAGTGTCAAAACGAAAGATTGAGCCATTATAAATTATACAGTGACCGAAATAATTATAAAGGCAGAACATTCTTAATGAAAATTTAGTTTGTTAGTACAGTGGGCGTCCAATACAACGAATTATATACTGCACACCTTTTTGTTAAATCAAAAAATTCGTTAAATCGGTCATCGTTTTATCTACCTATTAATCCCAGCAATGTATTTATTGTAAAAAGAAAGAAATACCAAAAATTGAAAAGCATTCGTCAAACCAAGCCAACCAAGGAAAAAAATTTGTTTCGTTATATTGGAAATTCATTAAATCGGGTATTGGATAAACGACGTCCACTGTATAACATTTTTATTTTCTTTTATTTTTACATAAAAGCTGTTTATAAAGAACAAAATTTAATGCAACTTTTTTGTGTACACCACAGATAGATGAAAATATGATGAGATTACGGAAAAATTAAGCTAGTTAAGGCGAAATAAATATTTATATAAAGGCAATTCATAAAAACAATAAGATATTTTTCAAAGAATATTGGAACAAAATATTTTTTTATTAATCAGTATTTCGTACTGCTTCCTTTTCCTGGATGGTTTAGAAAATTCTACTTGGCAAAGATTTTGCGAGACTTTGAAATGTTGAACCTTCTTTGCTGGACCAGAATCTGTGCAAAGATTCCTATAAATCTTTGACGTTTGAATATTATTTCCCGTTGGCATAAACCGATCCAGAAATAATTCCCCATAGGCTTTCGATGAGATTTAAGTCGGAGCTGTTTTAGTTAATTTTGAACAGTGAATAGAGGCATTGTCTTGCTGAAATTTAAATTTTTCGACGAGTATGCATTCTGCGTGTTCATCAAAAACTACAATATTTCTAACAGCTCCATATAAATTTCCTCATTCACCCAAAAGAGGGTAGTTTCGCCATTATATGCGAAACCGACCCCGACCATTACGCTGCCAACACCGTAATTTCGGCTCATTTCCACTTCTGGTTTGTCTCGTAGATCATGCCAGGAGTACTGCCATCTATCTGGTCCTTTCAGAGTACCTAAATTTCTTTTCATCAGAAAATATGACACTTACCCACTCATGAGCCCAAGGCATAGTGTCTTTGGCAAATTCAAGCCTTTCCTGCTTGTGTTGGACCGTTGGGTGTGGCTTTTTTTAAATCTTTTTTTTTATATTTCACGTGCGGAGTGTCGTGCAAAATCTATTGCACACTTCGGATAGAAACAGGAAGATCTAATTTAAATTGTATTTCCAGTGCAGTCGCCTTATTTTTTTATTTCTTATCTTATCTTTACATTTTCTCTTCTGCTGATCGAGCAAGGCCTTCCTAATTTTCGACCAAATTCACGAAATTGTTGATTACTATTGCTGATCGCTCAAGCTCAGCTGCTTGGGCTTCTTTAAAACGTCTACTTGGACTTTTTCCTCCGAAGTGTGACATTGTCCTATGGCATTACGATAGATCACTAGAATGAGGTGACAACGAATAAACAATGCAAGAAAGTGGCAATCATTTTAAGATATTCAAAAAAAACTTTATAATTATTTCGCTAAAAAGGTACCTACTATCCTTGCGTCGTCTGTGAGAAACACCATATTCATAAGAACAATCGAATCTTAACAATCTACTTGCTGTCAAAATGTTGACATTATGACAAAACACACACATAAACATATACTGGATGTTATACCTACTTACGTATTCTAAATGGATTAGACCATTTCACTTGATTATGTTCTCTCCACATTACAATAATTTGAAGTAATTTGCCGTGTTTCCAACGTAATCACTAAAAATATGGTCAGATACAAACAAAGTGGCTAAGTTAAATTGATGAACTTTCTAAATAGCCTCACACCCTCAAAAATAAAACATGCAATAAATCTTAAACGAGCTTTCGCACAAATTTAAGTACGAAACCATTTTTTAAAAAAGATTATTCTTCCATTCATGCCGCGCATAGATTCCCCGACGATGAACCACAGTAATGAGCGATAATTTTGGTAATAAATATAAAAATCAGAGAAAAGGCCTTATAAACGAAGCTAGCCTTCTGCAAAGAATCGCATGTATTTCCTCCTCTATAGACCTGCACGCAACTTATCAGTGCGCCGGTACACTTTCTCTCAAGAAATCGTAACAGAAAATGTCTGCAAACGGATTTCGTCCTTGTGGCAACTCCAGTCAGAGGCAACATTTGAAAATACTAGTAGAACTCAAACAGTTGCATGTGAAGGTTGTCGCTCTCAAAATCGTTTTCAATTTCAAACTTTTACGAGTCTTCCCCTGCTTCACACCATATATACACATCAAATAAATAATACAAACAAAAAAAAAAAAATAGTCTGAAGGTGATATTATACAAATAGTGATTGTTTCTTAATTGGTGTTTACATTATTCCTCCCGACTGAACCGAACTGAGACTCTCATACTCGTAGTCTTCCGTAATTACTTTCTGCGAATTGTTTTCTTATCCTAAGACAGACTGAGTATATTAGAAAGTGATTGTGTATTCAACTCCAGTAGAAAAACCGCAAATATTTGAAGAAGACGAAAAGTGTCAGAAGATATTAATAAAATGTCGATTAAGATGTCATCGGTTATTATTTGGGCTAGCACCATGTCCGTTCTACTGATAATGTCATCAGCAGCAGCCATCCGTTCAGATGATAAGAACATAACAAGACTATTGAACAATCAGGTGATTGTCAGTCGGCAAATTATGTGTGTGCTTGAGAAGAGTCCTTGTGATCAGCTAGGCAGACAATTGAAAGGTGAGTGGTGATAAAAATATCTACAGACCAACGAAGGGTTTTTTTTTTTTATTTTATGAAATTTGTTAATAGATTTTTTTCATATACATACTCGTATACATACGAGTATAATGCACATGAAAGCAAAATTCCATTGACACTTCGTTGCATTTCTGAAAATTCTAATATCCACAAAAGTAGTCACCTTTCGTAATGTATTTGTCCATTTGGTCATAGCTACGAGTATAGTTAGCTTTATTTGAAATCTATTACGTGAGAGGATATACTCACAAATGTACATTAACATAACTGCATTATTTTACAAAGATAAATAAATGTTCATAAATGTACAATGTACATACATATGTACATGTATCCTTAGAGTAATGAGGCATCATCTCGATCATGTCCTATCCGATTCTTTTATACTTTAAGAACGCACTTCACAAATGCTTTGTAAAGCTGTCTGTTTCTTATCATTTTGTGCAAGTTTTTTTTTTAAACATGTCAAGTGCGTTTTTCTGCTATTCATAAAAAAAGTGACAGAGAAATTCATAGCCGCATTTAAACGCATTGTGTTATACCCTATTTTTGTTTTATTTCAAAATTAAATAAAGTAGTATGACATTATAAAACATTAGCTTTTTGATTTTTTTCTTTTTTTTGTTGTTATAAAATTATTTTTATTTATTTGTCAGTGCCATCATCATCATTTATTTATAATAATTTTGGAGCGCACAGGAAAAACTCACTGACAAAGTAACGGGTCGTTTCAGTATCTTATACTTATAAATTTTAGATATAGATAAGCCTTATTCATCCGGAACTCCAATAACCGGCAACCTCTATTAACCGTAATTTTTCACAAAATTTTAATTTTTTATTTTGACATATCCGCAAAACCTCTAATATACGGATATTTTTTCGGTCTGTGTAGGTACTCATATCCATTTGCAGAAGATATTTTGTTATTTTGCAAGTTGCGTCTTAACGGTGTGTGCTTTTATTTGGTTTTAAAGCGGGTACACACCATCCGACAAGATTGTCAGTTTTGACTGATAGATATGATGCTGTGCAAATCTGCGTGATGGAAGTGTCACTAAAAAACTATCTCACACACATTTTTGCTACTGCGTGACACTCAGCGCCAATTTTTGTTTTTGCTCGATTTAGTCATTCAAAAAGCAGACACAGGTAGATATGGACGAAAAATGATTTGAGTGTCATACAAAACCAATAGTCTGTAACTTGCTTCATCACTCAAGAATGACATCAGTTTTGTTAGACCCTCTTATTGGATGCTGTGTACCCGCTTTTAGTGTATTTAAGAGTTTAACCATGTGAAAACGGGTCAGAAAAATTGTAAGCGTTTGTGAAAAAATTGAATTGGGAGCTGGATTTTATTCAAACCTCCAATATCCGGAAAAATCGATTATCCAGAACACCGTTGGTCCCGAGCATTCCGGATAAAAGAGGTTTGTCTGTATGTAATAATAATTCAGAAAGAAAACGCACTACTATAATTTATTTAATACATATAAGGGTTTATGGCGCTAAAAAAATAGGGCGGTAGACGCATATGGGTTAAATGTAACTAACGTTTTTGTAGAAACAATATTTTGCTTATTTCTGATAATGGACCATTTAATTTGAACTTGTCGATAAATGTAGTAAATTAAAAGAGCATATAATAAAAATATTGAACTAATTGCGTTCTGCAATATTCAAATGAAGACGTACCGTCATCTCACTCGTTGTCATTTATGAATCTTAAATCCTCCTTCCTTTTACTTCATCATTAGGTTTTCATAGATAGAATATAAAAACAAATACTTCAGAAGTCGTATACTGCACATATACATATGTATGTATGTGTATGATTGCGAGCATATTTGCCCATTATTTCTTGTCTTATTAGAGAGTTTCATCCCAATGAATAAAGTTGTAACTGCTTCCATGGTAACTGCATATTTGTTTGAAGAAAATATTGAATATGCAAGATCTTACCAAAAGTAACGCCTGGTAAGCGAATGTGTAACGCATCGAAAATCTTATTTTAAATATAATTGAAATTTCACATCGAAGCCATTACTTATTCACTTACAAGGCGTTATATTTCTAAGATGTTCTTCTCTCAAAAGCATTCTTGGAATGAAAATAGAGTTATTCGACTCAGACAAATACAATCATCATGACCAATTCCGTCGGGAATTTTTTCGATGCGGCATCATTTGAAGTTTTTTTACTGAGCGGTGACAGTACCTTTTAGTATTGATAATTAATAATAATAACAATAATTTAGGAATGTAAGCAAGTGTTTACACGCCAGGATGTAGTAGCTAATGTTTTCAATAACTAACTTTAACTGCTAAATTAACTGATTCCCTATAAGGCAAATTGTAAGTGATTACACGCCAGGATGTAGTAATTACTGTTTTCAGCAATTATCATTCACCGCGGAAATAAGTGATACCGGTAAGCCAGTTGGTAAATGCTTACCACCCAAGGACATCCCCATGTAAAAGTAATCGGTTCTGTAATAAGGAAAGTAAGCGCTGCTGGTAGCTACCAATCAGCACTTACAGAATCGATTCGGTAAGCAGTAATTTCCTACTGAGATGTCTGTTTGTTTTCTGCACTACAGCAATAGAAGAAACTCTGTATCCAATTAATAGTGCGTCTTGAGTTTACGTTAAGTTCAATATTTCTTAAGTGCTCATAGATCCTGCAGCTCTAGTCGTTGACGTTTGCTTCACAAAAATTTCTAACTTCTTATAAACATATTCGATACCAACATATGTAGCTCACGGCCTGCGTTATAACAATAACTATAGCCGAAAGGATCTAAGTAGTAGCAATCAATTAAATAGAAAATGTTAAAAAAAAATCCAATATATACCCTTAACAGGATCTAGTTTAAATTTAATGAGAACCATGTGAAATCACTCTTCAAGCTTCATGTGAAATACAATTAGCTTTTCAGCACGCGGCACATCCTGTAATAATAAAGGCATTTTATCATTTATGATTAAATTCCCTTGTGCATGTAAATAAGCAGAAATTATCGAGTTAATACGTTCTATCATTACGCCTCCCATCTGTCATACATTAGTGCTATACTATATCCTTTAATAGAGCTCATTCGTTATGAAAAAGGGTTGGCCGAGGGAAGTACCGCCGCCTCTGCCATGAGCTGGAATGATAAATACTCACAATAAAAATTCATTTCAAATTCAAAAATACCAAACCGCTTATTTTCGTATTATGCCTTAAATAGTGCGGCTATTTATACAAATGGAGCAATTATTCGAATGAACATGAGGTGATGGGGGAAAGTTTCAAACTTGATGGTGGAGTTTGTGTGACTTCATTAATTTATTTTTAAGTAAGAGAGGGAAGTTTATATTAGTCGCATAACTGTGACTGTATATTGAAATTGAATTATTGATGATTTGATTTAACAGAAAGTCGAAAGTTGTTTCATAAACTGAATGTAATTAAAGGTTTAGACAACCGTGTCAGAAATAATGAATACTGATGAGTTGATGCAAAAAAAGTTTTGATACACAAAATAGATAACATGCGTACTTGTAATGGATTGACAGGATTTTCTTATTGACATTTCTGTTAATATCTAACTTTTTTAGGAATAATTAATATTTTTTCGGTAATTTTTTGTTCTAAATATGAGTAAAAACATTACAACCATAAATTACTATAGACTTCTGCCAGCAGATTGTAGATAACTTCAGTAACTGAGCAGTAAAAATGGTGTAGATCTTAACCCACTCAAGTGTAAGTACATGATATGCTAAAACAAACCACGTATGGACATGCGGCGATACTCGGAGAAATACAGAAACTGAGGAGATGCAATCCTGAAATCCTAAACAAGACTTCAGACTACATTACTCCTTACTATGACTTTAACTTGAATGTACCAATCCTATTTCCCAATAGGGAAGACTGGCTGTCAAACAAGGTGATTAGAAACCGGGAAATAGCACTCTGCACCGACGGCTCAAAGATGGACTCAGGTACTGGAGCAGGGTTCTACTCAGATACACTAAGCATACGGGAATCTTTCAGACTACCGGATACTTGCAGTGTTTTCCATGCGGAATTACTGGTGATTGAAAAGGCCGTAATAATCATAAAAGGAAGCGACCTCCCTCCGTCGGAGATAGCCATTCTGGTGGATAGTCAGCCAGCTCTGAAAGCAATAGGATCAAACACAGTAAAATCAAAGGCAGTCCAAAAATGTCGCAATGCACTAAATGCCATTAGGTACCACAATGTTAGACTGTACCGGGTACCCGGACATAGCAATATTGAAGGGAATGAGTTAGCAGACGAACTAGCTAGAGCTGGATCAGCCATGAGCAATAGTGATGCTGACACCTCCATACTGCCACCGATTAAAACACTGTTCAGCACAATCGACCATATAATTGAAAAAGGGAGCAACGCTGTGGCTCACACGAACCGACTGCGTCATATCTCGCTCTTTATGGCCGAAACTTGACCTTAATAGGACAAAGACGATGTTACAACTGGACAAATCCTCCATACGCCTAATCACCGGAATAATCACAGGACACTGTACCATAGGTCACATGACAAGCAAATGGCTACCTGAGTCCAACGATATCTGCAGAAGCTGCGGAGATGAGGAAGAAAGCGAATCGATCCAACATCTGCTCTGCTACTGTCCCGCCCTCCAAGAACGACGCCTCCTCACAGATTTCTGGAAGACATAACAGAACTCGGAGATTCCAAGATATCGGATCTTCTACGATTCATCAAGAGCACAAACTGGTTTACGAGTTGGTAAAAAGAGGAGTTACTCCCAAGCTATTAGGGGATTCACAGTGGACCTTCGGGCCTCCGAGTTGAAATGATTGCTCGTTCAATCACACACCCTTCTTAACCTAACCTAACCTAAGAACATTTATTTATTTTAGCCATATACTTGATTTCACAGAGCATAAAAACCACATTGACAATAAATCGAACTCAGGTATTGCTCAAAGATGGTGTTTAAAAGTCCTTATATCACTCTTTCACTCTTTAATAGGCTTGTCCGTCCTCACCTCAAATATACTTCGCAAGTATGGACAACTTATTATAAGAATCTCAATATTCGTATGGAAGCTATTCAGCGCAGCTTTTCATACAGTTTCATTCGCTGCGCACTAGAAGGGTGAAAATACAGTAAAAGCCCCCATAAGCGGTCATTCCGATAAACGGGCAATTCCCTTAAACGGAAACATTATCGGGAACCAATTTCCAAAATGCGTTCTTATAAGCGGACAGCTTACATAACTGGACAACAAACTTCGGTCCCGTGGCTGTCCACGAGAGATTTCACTGTATAACTATTTTCTCAAAGACGGGTCAATAATGATATCATTTTTATGCATCAACTGATCTCAGGTCTGATTGATGCACCTGACTTACTATTACTATCCTGCTTAGGAGTTAACTTTTGCGGGGGATCTCATTACCTGCGTAGATTAGTGTTACTTACTGTATATTTCTCAGCATGAAATAAATCACGGGATGCATGAGCCAGTTAACCGTATGAGTAAACTCTATAATTTAAATGTTACTTTTCTTGACTTTAATCTTAACAAGATTGCACTAAACAAATGTATTGCGTAGCGAATCCCTCGCACATAAAAACTAATACAGTGGTCGCTGCGAAATTAGAGCCAATTTGTTCCTCGGGTAATTCTAATTTCCGAAATGTTCTCATATCCGGATGTTTCATTAATTCACTTAAAAAGTTAAACAAAGAGTGAAACAATATCCAAACATTTTAATCAGTAATGTTTGGTTTTTTAATTTGATACAACGATATCGTTATGGAGGGCCAAAAGATTGGTGGCTATGCCCGTAGTTTAAAACATTTCTCTCTTTTTAAAAAGACTGAGCGAAATATGTATGCATGCGAATCAAATATTCACAGGCGTATAACCAAATACATTTGTATATACAGTGGATTCCGCTTATTTGGGATACTTCGGTCAAGACCCATTCTGTCCCAATAATGCGATGTGACGATCAAGTAAAAACGAAACTGTTCTGTTCTGTTTCCTACCATTTGTCCCCCAGTTAAGCGGCTGTCCCGAATATCCGCCGTCTCAATAAAGCGGAATCCACTGTACATGAGTATGACAAAAATAAACGCGAAGGAAATCACCCAATACATAATTGGGGAATTCACCTTTTTATTTTTACATTGAAATAAATGCGAAAACGGGGATTCACAAAATTAAAAAAAAACATCGCTTAGAAGGTAGAACATTAAATGCATTAACAGCTCATGTTCTAATTTGTGAGCGTCCACTGTAATGTAGTTTTTTGTTTGTTCAATGCTTGTGTCAGTGTTGTGTTGAATTGCAGCCTAACCACTACTACCAGCACTAAATGATGAGACAAATTTCTACCTCTCGTCGTTGCCACAAATCTGACAAAAAATCAAATACATAACCAAACCTCTTCAGCAGTTTAATATCTGAACTAATTTAAAGTAATAAAGTTTGCAAATACAATTTTTAATATGACATGAAACTGGAAACGCATAAATTGCATTCCTCGAAACAACAGGGTGTTTAACACTTCAATGCAACGTTTTTGAATGACTTGATAATGAAATGCTTAAAGTTGTTTTTTTTTTTATTGCTATCCGTTAATTTTATTTTTATTATGCAAAGTGATATCGGTTAAATATATAATCTGTTCATAAACATTGTTTATACGATATTGAATTGTTGCATCATGCAATGTTATTCAACGGAAATGCATCTCCTGAAATTTGTATTGTAGCGGGAATCTTATATGCAATGTAGCATTTTATTGGTAAGGTGACATGTTTCTGTAGCTCTTTCTCCTGATAATAATTAACAAATCCAGATTCAATAATAAACGATGACTTTATAAAAGGTAGAAACGTCATATCTATGATTTTACATTCCTCAGTAAAGGTTGGTAGCGGACTATAAGCCCGCTCTGTAATGAACAAACTCGTTTAAAAAAAAAAAAAAAACAGTAGAAGTTTATAATGTCGATTTCTACACATTGATTTCTAAACGTGTGAATAAACTTGGCACTGGAAGTCCTGATGTATTTATGTTTCTACTAAACTTCAGTAAATTTATACATTTAATTCACACCTTGCTAATTCATAAAACATGTGCCCACAATGAATTAACACAACAAGCAATGAAGTTAGAAATAAAATTGTTCCTTACCTATTTACATTAAACATTTCACCTGCACTTGCACAACGAAGTGAAAAATTCACTGAAGTGTGCAGAAAACTCGGCTGCACTTGTGTATTTGTATTGCTTTGTATAAAACTAAAATAAATAAAATAATTTAAATCGCTTCGCAAGAACTGTGGAAACCACAAATCAACAGTTTTACGTTTCTCAACCCTATTACTTTCGATACTTAGAGCAATTGATCTGTTAAGACTCAACTATTCAACTAGAACAACTAATGGGTGTGTAACCTATATAGGCTTAAAAAAAGATTTCAATGTAAAATGCAATAACAACTAAACATTTGTAGAATTAGTTTAGCCTGGATAGCAATGTATAAGGTATTATTAGACGTATTTTTTTTTTCCTATCTATATAGACTTAGAAAAAATTTCCTATGTTAAATACACTAACAACTAAACCTATATAGAATAACGAAATCCGAATAAGATATTTCCTCTACATAACTTAACCATTCGGAATGTTTTTTTGAGACCGACATTTCTTCAATATAATACTGCTTCGTTCAAAATAAAAAAAGCGTGATTTCAGGGAGTCAAAGTCCAAATTATCTTTGTTTGGAGTATTTCCGGTATCCATCAGGATGGTAAATACTTATACAAATTTTTCGATCAAACTGACATTTTTCGTCTCCCAAATATTGTAAATATACTTTCTAAGCAAAAAACAGGTGTACGATGTGCCTAAATAAAAAAAAAATTGTACATATAAAAAAATAAAAGAAATAATACGTATACGTCTACGCAACACTAGAACCTAAATTGTGCCCTTAGTGGTTTTGGGTTTTCCGAACACTTGGACCTAGCGTATATCATTAAAAATAAAAAAAACCAAAAATTACTAACAAGGTACCAAAGTACTGTACAAACCTTTCTCTTGAAATTCCAATATAAATAATTTGCGTAAATTTAACTGTACAACTAATATATTGCACTTTCAATTGATCAACTGCCATTCACTAATTCTAGTATATCGAGAGACATGTGATACGCTTATGATATGTAAGTGGGACATTTGTAAACGATTCCAGCGACGGAAACATGGACTCCAAAGAGAAAATGTAGAGAATTAAAAAAAATTTAAGTTAAAACTAATGATTAGTCCATCATTTATTATTTCTTTAAAAATGTGTGCTCACCTCAAAGATTCATTTTAAATTTATGAATTAATTAAATTTGACAGCAGATGCTAAGCTGATAAATGTCACTTATCATAGTGCTGCCAAGTCACTGACGAGCGTTTTTTTTTCGCATTTTTAGTTAAGTCTATATAGATTAGAAATTTTAACCCTGTATTTCCAAATTAGGTACTTTCGGGTAAATTGGATCGAAAATGTCAAAAATAATAAGACGTCATATCTTATTTACTTACTTAGGTAACCCTACAGCTCGGGGTGAACCTGGGCCTGTTTCTCGCAACCATTGGTGTGTGCGTGTTATATTTTTGCACGAACAGAAGGGACCTACAGTTTTTTGCCGACTTCGAACGGTGAATTTAGAAGTTCAATCTTTGATTGCTTGTCAGACATTTGAAATGGGTGGCACCGTTTTTTACGTGTTGGTCCCCGGCTGGAATTGAACCCGGGCAGCATTGGCATTGCATAGTAGTCTACCGCACTAACCACTACACCACGGTGCTCACGCACAAGACGTCATGTCACTTGTGAAAAAATTTCGGCAAAGAAGGATTGTCTTCAAAGGAAAGAAGATAAATTATCAAAAATAAAAGCTAAATTAACAAAACTTCTTAATACAAATTTGTTGTTTGTAATTAGTCAAAGAACATTTGACATTTATGTCACTTTACGCAATGCTGCCAGATATACATACATTAAGAGAACGTTTAGCTGCGATATAGTAGATATACACATATAGCCTATATGGGTTACAAAAAAAACACGCCCAATGTTTGCATCTCCCAACCATTTACCAATCATAGGTATGCCTCCTGGTAAATTCTTCCCATCAGGCTATGGGTAAATTGAAAAGGATTCTTTTTTTTCTGCGT
Source organism: Brachyopa scutellaris (assembly GCA_949775065.1). Lineage (NCBI taxonomy): Eukaryota > Metazoa > Arthropoda > Insecta > Diptera > Syrphidae > Brachyopa > Brachyopa scutellaris. Next base: position 29,109,232 of record OX459115.1, on the reverse strand, counting down.
TCACTCCTACCGCACCTTCGGTAGTTCTATATGAATTGCTATCTCGAGGCACACAAAAGTAGCAATGAGTTTCAGTCCAATCAATGAGTTGAGTGGTCTCAAAACCATCAAATAATATCGATTCATGCTGGTGACGCATTAAAAACCGTATGTGACATCTATGGATACCACCCATCAGTTCGATGAGTCTGGAAGGACCTGACTGTGGTATTTGGATTATAAATGATTTGTTTGACCACAAGGTTGTCACATTTCTCTTAAAATAACAAGCTTTACCATTCTGATCAAAAAGGATATCCTGACAGTGTACGACCGCTTCTCCTTGTCTAAGGCAACGATATTTTACTATACATCGTACTCAGTTAAGAATGTGAGGAGTAATGAGTAATGGCTGTGTAGTTTGGTTTCCTTGCACAAAGTCGATCTGAGCTTATGTAAGAAAATCAAAGAATCAAAGGGAATACAGTCAGTTGTAATTAGAAAGTTACTCAATGTGTAAGCAGAGTAATTAAGTCTTCTGGTTTTCCTCTTGTATATACAGCTGTGGCCAACTAATTAGAAACACCCTGAATCTGTATATTCAAACAAGCGCAAATTTTTTTCTGTTAGCATAATGGTAATGCTTTTTGTTTTATGGTAAAAAATATCATTAGTTTACTGTTGATTTTATTTAGATTAAGACGATTTTGCGATGGCTAAAACCAAAAGCTACTCAGAAGGCAGTAATTGAAATGTGGACTCTCAAAATGTCATACCGAACAATCGTAACTCAATTAAATTGCTAAGTTAAGAAAATTATTGACGCTATCTAGCTTCTAGCATTTCAAGGGATTTGAAACCGCAGAAAATGCTCAAAGGAAAAATCGGCCGCGCAAAATATCTAAAAGGACTAATCGAAAGATTTGTTGGCTTGCCAAATAAGTCCAATGGAAATCCAGCGACAAATTTTAGAAGAATCAAGTACTCCAGTCTACACACGCACCATTAAGAGGCGACTGGTAGAATCTGGGATGGATGGACGAGCCTCGCGAAAGAAACCGCTCGTTTATTTTCAACAAAAAAACAAAAACAGACAATTGAGTTCGCAAAGTCTCACCTGAATTGGATAGCAGAGCAGTGGAAATACATAGTATGGAACGATGAAACTAAGGATAGCCGCATGGAACAAGATGTCGCTCGATATGTACGATGGCCAAAAGACACAGCTTTGAGCCCCAAGTTTGTTTTACCAGTTATTAAACATTGTGGGGTATCAGCCAACGTTGTGGAATGTTTTCCCTGTAATGGTGTTGGTCCGGTACACCGAATAGATGACATTTTACTGACTGAAAAATATATCTAGACATTGGAAAACAACTTGGTAGCTTGGCCGACACAAATTCGCTAGTTATTTGGAAATTGAAGTAGGAGAATGACCCCAAACATATGGCTAAGGTCACGAAACAATCTTTCCAGTACAATTCAATCAGTGTTCTTGTGTGGGCGGGATCAAGTGCCAACCTGAATCTAATCGAACACCTGTGAGATGATGTCAAAAGGACAGTCGCCATAAAAAAATCAACATTATTAGACATTTTGGGTAATCATATTGAAGGTGCCTGGAAAGCCATTACTGTGGAGCGCTGCAGACGACTCATCCAGTCTATGTAGAATGGATGCCAGGAAGTTATTCGGCAGAAGGGGTTCACCACGCAGTATAAAATTAGAATGCCTTCTAACCACTCAACATAAAATTATAACCATTTTTTAAGGTGTTTCTAATTAATTGTCCATTCAATTTTCAGGGCTAATTATTTATTTTATATATTTTTTTTTTTTATTGATTACTATTTTGAACCATAATTTCTGCTTTTATTACTGAAGAATTAACGAAACTTATGAAAAAAATTCTTATTTCAAACTTTTTAAGACGTAATTTATAAATAAACACAGTAATATGAATTTGAATTGGGGTGTTTCTAATTAGTTGTCCACAGCTGTAGGTCCAGTACATTTTCCGTGAATAAGAAAAGTTTTTCTTTGATACAGTTCGCTACTTGGTGAATTCGTGTATGTATTTACAATTGAAGTAAAGAGTCTTTCAGATGGTTTTCGAATGGAATTTAATATAACAGTTTTTCTATTCGGCAACATAATTACATATATTCAGCCTAATAGGTAGGAATGTTGTAATTAAAGCCAAATGATTTACAGGTAATGAATTGCTTCTTATGTCAAGAGTACTCTTCTAGCATTCATGTTCTACAGAGATTCTTTATATTTTATGGGTTAAACTACTTGAGTTAGACAGGAGAACTTGCACTAATGAAGACATGTATGTTTATCTTCAAAAAGCTTAAGGTACATTACAGAACTTAATGAAGAAACGTGAATGATGATGGGAATTAATTAGTAAATCCTCTCAAAACATGAGCTGCATGTTTTAATGAAATGAACTTCATTATTTACGTAACTTGAAACGCGCCATGTCTTACTTAACCTACATGCGTTGGATTTGCCAAATTATGCGCTGAATTTTGGAGTTGCTGTTGTATATTTAATAAAGTACACAATACTCGGGCTTTAATGCAATTATAGCGGAGCTATGTACATTCAAAAGGTTATTTACCAAAATCCACGAACATTTCCCTCACTCTTGTCCTACTGAGTAATTCGAGTTCATATGAAAATGCAAATTCCAAAGCGCATTATACCAACATACATTCATTCATACATTTGGTATATTTTCAATTAAAATTGCAAAACAGCAATCCTTGCCTCCTTCATGCAAATCTCCAGCTACGAACTTTTAAAGTATGAGTAATAATTTGTATTTAAATATTATTTTTTTATTTATCACGAGTGGGTTGGAATTTTTTTTCGGATTTCATTTTATGTCGTTGTAGATACTTAGCAGTTTAGTGAAGCTCTATATAAACGGAATATTCATGCATCCTTGATAACGCACATATGCAGCTAAGTATCACGTTTCAGATTCATGATTTTTTTTTTGTTAGTGTCATCGTGATCACGACAATGTCGAAAGGGGTTCAAGCTTCTACATCCTTACTGCCATATCAAGCCTACACAAATACATATACCCATGTGTACATGGATTGTCCTAAATGGGAGTTTTTTTTTTTGCTAGTTTGAATGTGGGTGCCATATGCATGCAATCGCATAATTTTATCGTCGTCAATGTAACCAATTGCACTTGTTATGGCAGAACCATGCCATATATATTTACATATTTTGCTGAAAATCCACACATTGTATTCTATAGTGTAAGTATGCACAAGTGATTGCATGAAACGTTCAGCAAGGCAGTTTAAAAAAAAAAATGCAACAGCCATTTTTGTTGTATCTCAGAAGGCTCCCTTCAAACATTCATCGGTTGATAGGGGATTTCAATGGAATGGAATGCATGTTTAAAATATGAATATTGGCACGAATCTTTATCCTTTTTTATTGTTCTGGTACATCTGGTGATTGTTCGTATGCTGGAGGAATTTTAAAATCGCACACTGCCAATTGCGATACATAAATGAATACATTTAGACAGTTTGGTCTGGGTGTTTACTGTGTCATGGTTTAAACGATGTGCTGTGCTATTGTTAGAGAAGAGTAAACAAATTCTACTCTGTGCATTGGGAAAAGGATTCAGGACTATTGCAACGCAGTAAAACTACACATACCTACATATGATGTAGATAGCTTTACGAGTTAAGATGTGGGGAAACAAAAGAATGCAAAGTTTGCGAGTTGAAGTATTTTTCCTGTTTTGAATTTTAACACACCAACATTTACAACGTCAATTTTCTCTGCATTGGGAACAAATGTGCAAATGATGGTATACTCGTACGAATCCGTACCTCAGTACCTCAAGTCTTAATCACTATAAGTTCGAACGTCCAGATGGGATTTCTACTTCTATTCCGAAGAGTTATTTGCATATCCTGGTCAAACCTTTACGCAAAATAAGGGCTATGATTTATTTATTATGTCATTGACTTAATAAAAGTGCATTTTAAGGTTAGGCAGAAGTTCTATTCTTGATGGCCAACAATATCTCCTTTCATAAGCTCTTACGTAAGTCGCGTATGCTTGGATACTACCTACGTACGCTACGCAGCCACACCTTCTGGTAATAAGGTTCCTGGATACCTCCTGTGTAAAACCGTCAGTGCTATTCCAGTGTTATGAGAATTAAACTTGTATTCGACCGATATTTTTGTAGATTTTAGGATGCGAACGGGTCTTTAGCCGACTCCACGACATTGATCTTTCCTAATTGCTTACTTTACTATAGGTGGCGCTGCAACTCGAGGTGAACCTGGGCCTGCTTCTCGCAACCATTTATGTGGGCGGGTTATATTTTTGCACGAATGGCAGGGACCTACAGTTTTTTGCCGCCTCCGAATGGCAAGTTGAGAAGCTAGTCGTGAAAAATGCTACTCTTTGATTGCTTGTCAGACATTCGAAGAGGTAGTGAAAAAACTTTTAGGTGTTGGACCCGGGCTGGGATTGAACCCGGGCAGCATTGCGTAGTAGTCCAACCCACTTACCACTACACCACGATGCTCACCTGGACATCTCCTGTATACAATCGTCAATATCATTCCATCGAGTGTTATGAGAATTAAAATTGTATTCGACAGGTATTTTTGTACATATTAGGATACAAATGCTACATTAAACTTTCCCAACGGCATGGAGGCAAAAAATAGTCATACGAAAATTCTTTTTCTTTACATAACTTTTCCAGCATTTTTATTATCTTGTACAGATAAATATGGAAAAGAGCTCCAATAGGCAAAAAAAGAAAAATCGGATGTCCTTGCAAAAAAATACATGCTCATTTTTATTTCCTTTCAATCTTATAGATAACGAAAGCGTTTAGTGACCTTCACAGACAGTTGTGCCTCATAAATAACTCAAAGCAGTCGTCAACACTCACCTCACACTCACATAAAAGCCATGTACTTAATTGAAAAATGTTTTAGATTCCGAACGTTATTTTTATGTTCAATCAATGAGAATTGATTTTTCCTTACTTTCTCCAAACACCACCATCCTTAGTTGATGCGTTTTCTTATTCTTAATGGAATCTCTCACGACGACTTTCTTTGGATAATTTTTCATACAACCATTCATACAACAGATTTCGTTAAAGATGATGGAAAATCAATGACCCTTAACTTTCAATTTTACTTCCCAATCGATTGGAAATCTAATTTCACTTTTGATTTGGTCGATCGCGGTCGAGATACCAGTAGACACACCAAAGTTACGCTTAAGATACATTTACACAAACATGTGTAGCTGATGTCCCGGCATGCAACTTTATTGGATTGGGTTATAATGGTCTTCCGCAAGCTATGTACCTGTGGCAACTAATTTCTTAGAAAATATCCAATTGTTTAAGAAAAAGGGCAAGTCCATCCGCATGTCCTGTTCACCTTAAATTTAATTTATATTCTTTTGAACTTGAAAGAGTCTGAAAAGCATTTGATGTGCGCTTGAGTATCCATCTGCTATTTTTATTTTGAGCAGATTTTTTTTTTCTTCTCAAAGTCCTTATACGAAGATTGAATTGAATTGAATTTTCTACTCGAATTAATTTATCTTCGTTTCAAGAACAGGAGAATTCTGCGGATGTGGATGTCTGAATCTCTCTTTCTCCCATCATTTTGAAAAGGTACTTGTCCAAAACGTTATTATAAATTCTAAATAGAGTTATCTTGACACAAAGCATTTATTTGTTTCCCCTATGAATACATTCCCGTGCCGTAGTTGCTTTTAGTTAAGAATCTTTTGAAATGAAAATTTCGCTTGCTGGTAGGTGAGAAAATGAAATTCAAATAAGGTGAAAAAAATAAAAAAAAGCGCCAGAAAGGCTTACAGGTGCTTACAGCTTACTCAGCGCTTTGTTTTGGAGAAAATTGTCACTCTGCTGGCGCTAGCATCCTGAAGTGGCACGACATACATACATATAAAGTACAAAGTAGTTGTCAGTTGCAAGGGTGCATGATGCAAAAAAGTTCTGAAATCATCCGGAATTCTTGTTCCTTTTGTATGGGAAAATAGCACAAGGCAAACATATTTGAATAACAAAGTTTTGAATGTATTAGGAGCGTTTTAATATTTTAATACTGTTTTTTTTTTAAGAAAATTTATGTTGTTACATGGTTTTCTAGTTAAAGAGAACGCAAGAAGAAATAATGCTTTTGGAAAAATTACCACTTAGTTTTTGATACATTTATGCAATTGTACGACGCACATACATACAAACATACTTACGAGAATGGAAAGAAGATGGAAAAGATTTAGATTCAACATTTGTTTCCGGGATTATTTCAATAATTTGTGGTAAATCAGAGTATCTTTCGAATGATGGTCTTCAAATATGAGTTCTGAATGAGATATTCAACAACATACTTCAAGAAGAATACAAACACAAAGGTTTTAAACGACTCATAACCTTCCCCCGGTGTCTTCCGGCGTTATTGTCAATCGAAAGCTGTTGATGTTCATATGTATATATGAATGTACATGTTTCCATTGTTTTCGACCAAAGAAGATCTTTGGTTGTCAATATATATAAGTACATGCATACCTACATATATAAGTATGTAAATATATTTTTTTTCAAAAAAAAATTGTTTATGTATTTAAAATGGAACTACTTACTTAGTTGGCGCTACAGCTCGAGGTGAACCGGGGCCTGCTTCTCGCAACCATTTGTGTGTGCGTGTTATATTTTTGCACGAATGGAATGGAAGGGACCTACAGTTTTTTGCCGACTCCGAACGGCGCGTTAAGAAGCTCAATCGTGACAAATGATACTCTTTGATGCTTGTCAGGCATTCGAAAGAGGTGGCACCGTGAAAAAACTCTTTAAGGTGTTAGACCGGACAAGGAGTTGAACCTGGGCAGAATTGCGTGGTAGTCCAACGCACTAACCACCACGGCCACGGCGACCACTAAAACTGGAACTAAAAAATTATATTATTTAAAGTATTGCCCATCGCTACCTATACCTACTACTTTTTCCCATCTTTCGGGCGGGATACGAATGTGTACCATGAATCAAGATGAATCGACCCATTTTTTGCAACCTTCATTAGAAGTAAGCTCGGACAGGCCATGAGTCATCGATCCGAACAAGTAATAATCAGAAGGAGCAATGTCTGCAGAAAACGGTCGGTGGGGTTGGACTTCCCATTTGAGCGTTTGCAAATATGTATTGACCAGTTTTGCGACGTGCGGACGAGCATTGTCATGCTGCACAATCTCTTTGTCTTCCGCCGTTTTTCCTTCAATGCACGGCTCAAATGCATTAATTGTAGTCGGTCTTGGTAGCAATCTCCAGTGATGGTTTCATTCGGTTTGAACAGCTCATAGTAGACCACACCCTTCTGATGTTGATAGTTGATGGCTTAAGCCATGAGTTTTTGCACTTGAGATTGTCGGTATGGATCCACTTTTCATCGCCAGTGACAATTCTATGCAATAATCCATTCCTATTTAGCCCTTGAAGCAGATATTCACAGGTGAAAAAACTCTTTTCGACGTTCCTTTGATTCAATTCGTATGGGACTCAATTTCCCTGCTTTGCTTTCCTTCCGTTGAAAAGTCAACTCCCAATGATTAAGACAATCATTCTTCAATTTTTTAACATGGGGATTAATCGAGCAATTCCTCCGATTCTGCATCTTCGATTTTTTTTTGGCTGTCCAGGTTGTTCTATGTCTTCCAAGTCGAAATCACCACTTTTAACCGTTAAGTAAGTAGGTGAGTTATAGTAACGTAAGTAGGTAGGCAGGACGCTTAGCTTTTCTCTAATAAGTCAAATTATCATTATGATATCACTCTGAGGTAGAACAATATTAAAAACAATTAACTTTAAGACCCCTTGATAGAATTTAAGTCGTCCTTTCCAAAATAGTGCTTTTGGTATTAATTTTGTTGTTTAAGCAAATTCCCCATCATCCGTATCAATTAAGTCCGGCTCTTCACTTGAACCTTCACTTATATCTTGCAATAAACGCTGGATGCGTTGCTGATCTATTTCAAATGACATTTTTAAATTAAGTACACAATTTCACTCAATGTCTGTCAGGTCTAAATTTGACAACCCGTCAAATTTCTGAACGATTTAATGTTGCTTAACGAACTGTGGCATGGAATCTAAAAAAATATATCGTGAGACCGGGACTACCAGCAGAAGGAAATGCTCAGCGAGACCAAAAAGACGACCGCAGTGGAAGATCGTTTTTGGTTGTGCTCTAAATCCGTCGGTATCGGTTCAAGACTTTAGTGGATATCTAAAATGATCTTTTTCGAGCTACACAAAAAATAATTTAAGCACACTCAGTGAGAAAAAGGCTCATAAAAGGTGGACTTAGAGCACTCAAGCCAGTGGGTTTTTCCAATAAGAATCAGATCAGAGAAAATTGATTAATTTGAGCTCAGAAACATCTTAATTGGACATGTGGAACAATGTTATCTTTTCCGACGAATCCAAGTTTAAGATGCATGTTGGAGATGGGGGGATTCTCACGCGAAGAGAACCAATGGAAAGACTGAGCTCTGAATGCCTCTAACGGAGGCCTGCAAAACTGAAGGTGTGATGGTCTGGGAATACTTCTCTGGAGATGGAGAAGGTAGCATGGCCTCTTTAGAATCGAAGACTCTACAGTAGTTTATCTACGAGTTCGAGAATATGAATTAGAGCCCTCCGCGTTAGAACTTTTTGATGACACTTGCAGATTCATTTTTTAACTGGACTGCTGTCATAAAGTCAAAATTGAAACCTTAGACTGCAAAGGAGCGTCCAGAGTCAATTGAAATCCTAAAACATTAACTAATCCAGCTCTTGAACACCATACCTGTATCCAAATGGGAAAACCTATCAGAGTCAATTAATTGCAAATGTTTAGCACTTATAAAAACAAGAGAAGGTCCAACAAATGGACAATGTTTTTAGGAAGCAATAAAAAAATAAAAAAAATTGTAATAATTAAGCATTTTTTATTTAATATTAATAATGACGCAAGGATCCAGCAAACCCAATTTTTCGGTTTAATAGTATTTTGCTCCTTTGATCACAGGTAAACATTCTAACACTCTAAAGGTGTCATGAAACGTTTGAAAATGCCTAAGAAAACAAAACTTCATTACAGAATATGCAGTTATCGCGACCAATTCGCCAAACTTCGAAAAAAAATAGTGTGAGCAACATTTTTCCAACGGCTTTGTATACTGAAACTGGCGCCTAATGACAGCTGCTTTACGGAAAATATCTCTGGTAAGATGCTTCGAATAAATTTCAACTCCCAAGTATACATATACAGTAGAATCCGTTTAAGACGCTCACGTTTAAGACGCTATCTCACTTTTAACGCTCTTTTTCTCCGGTCCCTTCATTTTTTGTATTTCGCAAGCAAACCATATGATATATGAAGCGTGTCGTTTTTGTGGTCGTTAATTTTGTCAGTTTTGTTGCATATCTTGTGTGCGCCCTTCGTGTCAGTGCATTAGAATTTGATTGCGTACAATGGTTAGTACAAGGGATGAAAGGAAAAGCAGCATAATACATGTATAGTTTCAACTCTTTTTATAAAATAACCATGTTTTTAACTGGATGTAATTTTTTAGCTTTTCCCGCTTTATACGCTATCCCGCTTACGACGCTATTTTCTGTCTTTTCCTTTGAAGAGCGTCTTAAGCGGATTCTACTGTATGTACATATGTAGTTATCTTTGTTTTCCACCCCATGTACTTAAATTCAGCCCGTAAAACACGTCAGCTGCCCATAATATAATACAATATCCAAAATCCGTCCACAACACTTCTTACTGCTTCAACGAGTATGTTCACATTCATCACTAGACATTAATTAAATTATACAATACATACAAGATACAACATTCACTCAAAGAGACCATTCACTCAGTACAATACCTTGACTCTCTAATTACAATTTTCAACACACTTACCATGTTAAGTTAACATTCCTTCAGGCAGTCTTAACAAGAATATGCGCGTCACTCGCAATATTTAATGTCAGTGATGACAGAACGCGTAGCACTACACATAAAGGAGCTACAAATTAAGACAACCTCCTCCCAAACCCATCCTTTTCATAAATTATTTATAAAATGCAATGCATATTTAGACCGTACTGCCACGCATTAATAGAGATTACTAAAACTTTGACAAAACTTTACAACACAACAGAAGTAACAGGAAGCAAAGTTGTCATGTCTCTTTATGTAAGCAGGAACGCATATCCTGGAGGTATGAACAATGTACAAACAGTATATGCGCAGCAGACCAATGATTGTGTTTCCTAAAGTAAGGTCTGGCACGCAGCAGTCACTGTTGGTTTATTTATGACTTTACATTTAGCGGAAGCATAACAAGACGAAAGAGCTCAAACAACCGAACTCCTGGACAAAGTTTTAGCGGAAGAAAATAAAAGTGAAATTAAAGCAGGAAAAGTTTGACGATGTAAATTGCATACCTTCCGCTTGCCATGAAAGTTTCTATAAATACCCGTCCACTCCCCAGGAATCATTTGGCTTCATAATGTGCGATGTGATTTTCGGCTCTTCTTCAATTTATATTAATTACATCAGAGAGAACGCAAATTAAATGTTTTCGAATTGATTTCATTCATTCGGTCTGGGAGTTCTGACGGCCGTTTCAGGGATTCCATTGGAAAACGAATCAATATTTTATTCTCATTTAATTTGGATAAAAACGCGTTTGTTTAAAGGTTATTTTAATTACAGTTTAAGTAATTAAAATTTTATATCAATTTATTTACTTTTTACGTAATTGATTTTATTGAAAACCAAAGTCACTCGAAATTATGGTAAACCGCAAATTAATATTTAAATGCAATAATGTGAATATGGCGCTGATATTATTTTAAGCACGTAGGGCACAATATTTTGCGTCAGCTGTCCTATAGAGAACCAAGTCTGGCTGCTCCCAAACATATGTGTTGCGTGTTATATTTTTTGTACGAATGGAAGGGAAGGGACCTACAATTTTTTGTCAACTGGGGCGAATTGAAAGGCTCCTCCCATCCTCCTCTTGGGAACTTATACTAACGAAAGCTCGCTTAGTTGATTGAATAATCGAACACAAAAATAACTTTAACTTTAGATATTTAATCTTCATCCTTTTTTATTTTACATTGCTTCAGCCGATAGATCAATCTTCAAAACAGCTTTCAAAATCCTCGATTTCGAAATTAACTGCAATAATAATCTCTTCATTAAATAAGAGAATAAGATGCTGGGCGAATTTTATTGATGCCCGAGAGCGCAAGAAAGTTGTTGGTTTTTTCAGCAGTGTGCGCAGGCGCATTGTCGTGGTGCAAAAAGTAGCGGAGCAGCTCGTCTTTTTTTCGGTGTCCTAGTAAATTTTGGAAAACTTGTGATAAGAAAGTTTCAGTACACTAATTAGCAGTGACTGGCTGGCCAGTTTTAAATGGGATGACGGGGACCATTTTCGCCCTGGTGAAGTATGTCGACATCAACTTTTGTCGCTGACTTTTGTTGTTTGGCTCAGCTCCATATCATAGACTGCTATTGTTGCCGGATCGTACTTGTAAAACCAAGATTCATCATCTTTAACAATCATATTGAAGCAGCTTGACTCTCCATTTTCAAAGGAAATATTGAGCAAAACCAACACGAGCCTCTTTTTGATCTCCATTCAAAATTGTTGAAACCCATCGAGCTGACTTCTTCGAATATTTCAGGTGATGATTTAAAATTCGTGACACAGCTGTGGCATTCAAGCCCAGTTCATCCGCTTGCATCTTCTGTGTCATCCTGGTATCTTCGTCAATTTTAGCCTTCACCAGGGCCACAATTTTACCGTCGCACAGTGTGAAATAATCAAAATCTAGCGGAACTTAATTCAAAAAATTAAGTTGGCCTTCCATGAACGAAAACATTTTTTTCAGCTCGTAATATAACGAACCGTTTGATAAAGCCTATTCTTGCTGTATATTTGCTTAATTTATTGTGCAGGAAGTCGTTAAAGTCAACTTTTCCTGTCAAAAAAAAAATCTTCATAGAATGGTTCAGTTTATTGAAACAATATACTGAATATTCCAGTTTTAAATCCTGAGTGGTTTTGAAAAAATTAAGCAATAATCGTAAAATTTACACTTTACGTGGGCGTAAGTAGATTTTATTTCTTTTTAATTTTTTTATACTTTTTTTTTCGATTTTCTCTCAGGCTAAAGAAAAAAAACATAGGTGAATGGTTACACTTTGGATAGAGTTTTAAAATTTTAGACACGTGTAGAGACGCCAATTTCTACATTTTCTCTTTCTCTGATTATTTTAAAACCAGAATAAAAGGTAATCTCGTGCACCTTTTTGCTACCCTCATATTTTTTTTTTTCAATTATTACTACGAGGTGAAGAAGGTAGGTGTTTTTGAGCTACGACGACAAACTGCGAAAGAAGAAAGATTGCGAAAGATAGTGCAACTAATAGCTTCTCAAAACGATATAGTGAGTTCTACTAGGGAATTGGAGATGTTTGTAAGTACCTAGTCTGATTGGAAGAATAAAAGTCAACTGGGAAAAAAGTAATAGAAGGTACCCAAGTTCCTGCAACAACATGAAGATTGTTTAGAACCACTTTAGAAGTATAGCACAATTCACAACTTGCTGCATTGCTATAGCCCGAAACGCTAAAGCTAGCTAAATTAGGCTACAAGAGATGCAAATAGTAAGATTTGGAGTAAAGTTCTTCTAGAATGCGAACATTTCACACTGTGCGTCGGTCGAGGATTTAGGCCGACCTTCACGAGACTCGTCCTCCACAAAAAAATTGCCAGTCTGGAATCTTCAAAACCACTTTAAAATAGTACATAACAAGAGATGGTACATTTATTCCGAATGCATTTTGGCATTTGAGCAGAATTTTGACTGGCATGAATAGATTTTAACGATTCTATTGGTATAAGATTACTAATTTCTCGGAAAAGGTTTATCAATTAGCTTTAAATTACATATTCACAATTATGTTGGTTCAGTGCCAGAAGAGAAAATAATTTATAACAAAATCTGGACCCGATAGGTGGCGCTGGAGTTAAGTTATTAGATCTATATATATAAAGCCTTTTATAGACGCGGAAACTACCCAACCGATTTTGGTCAAGTTTTAAGAGTGCGTTTTTCTTAATATAGAAAACAACATAGCATCAGTGCAGTTACAACAACCGGCGGTTTTGGTAGCTGTCATACAAAATTTCGTAATTTCAGGTGGAATGTGAATATGAAACATTTTGGTCAATTAATATAGACAGACAGACAGACAGAAACACAGACAGCCAGACACATAGATAGATAGATTGACAGATAGACAGATAGATAGATTGACAGATAGACAGATAGATAGATTGACAGACAGACAGAGCGTCGAATTCTTCACTCTAAATGACAATGTATGTATTGTAAGTAACACTATATTTTTTCGACACGGGTGAAGCCGGGCGGGACAGCTAGTTATAGCTTATAAAATAAGAGACAAATACAGCTTAAATGTGAATGTACCTACCTTCCCAACAAAAAAGAATGAGTGCACAACTTTCGAGTTTTAGGCTTACATTGAATTCGAATTAAAATAAAATGTTGCTCTTTTGGAATCGAAGTCTCTCTTAATAGGACTGTCCGTGGCTGACCGGAGTTTTTCGTCCACTCATGAGAGCTGTACGTTTATAAGAAAGCATTTTGTATGGGAAATTAAAAATTGGTTCCCCAAAAAAACTATTCGTTAATGCGAGTTGTCCGCTAAACAGGGTGTCTGCAAATGACAGATTTCACTGTACAATCCTATCTTTTCCTTTTTCCAAATGAATGTTAATTTTCTTATTCATATATTTCCGTATAATTAGGAACAAAAAAGTAAAATAAAACATGCCGACTAAGTTTCACTCATTCACTGACAGGAATATGCATTCTCGGTAACGATATATCCTATCTTCACATGTGAAGTCGTATGGACATACATATATAATATATGCATGTAATATTTATAATGTATATAGAATACATTAATATTTATTTGCATAGACTATTCGGGGTAATTGCAGTTCCGCACTGTACATATATGATGGGTGCGTAAGCTGTACAGACGAATACGAAAAAGGATTTCTTCAATTAACTTGAAGTGTTTACTCTCAGCAATTGGTTTACACAGCGTGTGTGAAATTGTGACGGCTGAAGGAAGTAGCAGATGAACATATTTATTTGCTACTATTCGTAGTGAAATGAAAATGAAATCCTTGATTTACGTTTCCTGTTTCATCGGAATTTTCGAGACTGCCACAGCTGGAGATGAAGAGACGAGTAAACGGAATTCCTTTTATTGCTTCAGATCTGTATTCTTACTTACTATCAAATCTATACATAAAGTTTCGTGCATATACATAATATGTATGTTATGTACATACATATGTAGTATATGTTTGGTAAATTGAGCTTCTCAGTGTCTTTTCCTGGGTTATTGGCGTGTGACTGGCAATCTGTTTCCACAAACTTATTCAATGGCAGTGGAAGATGAATTAGGAAAAAAGTTGTTTCACAACAGTGATAGCGAAGGATTAAGGAAGAAGTATTGAATCCAGTTACTGTGCAAATTTAGGGATTTCAATAGAGTTATACGAATATCCACTTATGGGGCGGGTAGGGTAAACAAATCTTTAGCAGCTTATGGGTTTTAGTAGGAAATTCAATTAGTTGTCTTCACATTTTTTTTGTGAAGAAATCTTTTTGATTTAATTTAAGCACTTGTTAGATTTAATTAAAAAGTATATATGTACATAGATAATGATTATAGAAACCATAGTCTATTTAACGACATTCTTGCTGGATTTGTGGATTTAAGAAGCTTCTATGGGCAGAAATATCAACAAAGCAGTAAGTTAGGTACTTTGTGATTCCGATTTTTGATTCGAATTCAAAAAAGGGAAAAATCCAATTTTGTCTCTCTATCTAAGACCGTGTATATTTATGTAAGCCCCCATCATATTGAATCTTAACCTAGTCTGTTTGAATTCTAATATGTTTTCTTTTTCAAATTTGTCTACTTTCAGCTGCTCTCCCAGAAGTGATTCTTCGCAACTGCAGAAACTGTTCCCCGCAACAAGCACAGAACGCGCAAAAGTTAACTACTTTCCTGCAAACACGTTATCCTGACGTCTGGGCAATGCTGATAAGGAAGTACAGAGGTGTCTAAGTACAATGAATCTAAAGCGCGTTCGTTTTTCCAAAAAAAAAAAAAAAAAAACTTAACATCGCTAAATTACACACCAACAACAAAAATAGTATCCGTCATATCATTTAATGCATATAGCTACTCGTATTATAAAAACTATCCGCAGAGATCGGAGTTTTAACAAAAATTAAATAAAATGTTTAAAGTCTCTAATTTACTGATTATAAGAGCAACGTAACGTTATGCGGAAACTGACGTTAACGCGTGCATGTTTGCCACTTGAATGTGACACATTTAAATAATTTTGTTTCTAATAAAAGCAAAACCATCCAAAAACCCGAAAGAATTTTTTTAATGTTTCATTTTTTTCTCCATTTTTTATTTCGAAACTTTTATCGTCGTGTCAAAGCTAAGTCATGCGGAGATGTTCTAATGGCATTCACACTTACCGCACACATACAGCTCGTAAACATCAACATAACAATCTACTATACTCTACATGCATACATATGTATGTATGCATGTCAACAGCACACGACATACGACGTTGACAAGGCAAAAAGGAATGCGGATCCTTCGCTCCGGAGAATGTAATTCGAACCGCTACCGCAACACAAGAAAAGAAAAAGAAAGGATTCTCCCCCGAACCACGATCCTACTTTCTTTCCCCTCACCCAAATAATTTGCCATTTCAGTGCAAAAGACGAGAGGGAAAAATTCTAATATTCACCCAAATTGATATGTGAAATGTGAATCAGAAATCATCGTTCTTTCAGGCTTCGGTTTCACAGCCTTTGCTCGTCGTGCATATTTTCGTCGACGTGTGGCTTCGACGGATATATTCCGGAAATTTAAAAAGGATTCAGTAATGTGATGTAAGCTATAACATAGCCTTGGTTGACAAAAGGGTTCGAAAACCTCTCCTGTCTGATGTAACATTGTTGACGTTTTCAAATGTGAATCAAGGATTTTTGATGTTTCCCTTTTATTTCTTATAGTTATCGTTGGGAAGAAATAGAAACAGCTTAAATCTTTTTACTGCTCAGCTTAGTGTCTGTCGCTCATGCTGTCATTCATTTTCAGTTTAAATTAAATAAAATATGTATGTAACATGTGTATTATATATTTTATGCGCGTTTAGTGAGGTTTGTTTGAATAGTCAGGGGCTGAATCCGGTTAAGAGCCTTGGGAAAAGAAAGCTTTGCTTAAAGAGGCTGTTTAGAACTGAAAGATATCAGTTTTTCGTGTTCAATGAGAAAAGTTTGTGTCCGAGACTGTTCAGCTTTGTGTTCAATGACTCTGTGTTGGACAGTTTTTCTGCACCTATACTCTTGAGGTAAAGTAGATTGGTGAGAAATATCAAAATCAGCTGAGATTCCATATTTGATTATTTTACCTGAAGTGATAAATGTAGATTTAACTTTACCAAATGTAAGAAATCGAAATTCAATCGGCTAAACGGCAATCAGTTATTGTAAAATGCCACAAATAATTTGGAAAATATAAGTCAAATAATTGACAATAAAGTAACTGGCTGTAATTTTCTGTTCTAACTTGATCTGACATTTTTCACAAATTTGTGCTGTTCTGTTCTGCCTTTTTTCTCATTGAACAATGCTTAAATATGGAAAAGAGTATCTTCCTTGTAGCTGTCATCAAAGAAGTTGTTTAGAACTATGAAGATTCAGTTATGTGAGAAAGTAGCGACGTTAGGGTAGGGCGCGGTTGGGCAACCGCCCAGGGCGCCTGACATGAAGGGGCGCCGATCCAGTTGCATATTGTGACTTGTTGCATTTTCGGCAGCGGCCAGGCCACCTATAAGAGTCTTTAATTCCCTAAATCTGGCGAAAAAAACATTAAGGTTGCATCACTGGAACGCGAGTACTGATATACATATACTTCAACTGGGAATCCCCGTCAATAGACAGAACTTATTATTTATCCCCTTTTAACACTGTATTAAAAAAGAGAGTATTATTTTTAACTTATTAAGAAACGGGAGACAGCTCATTACACCGGTGCACTTAAAAATATTTCGAATACGTCACATTGTTTGGGGTACTTCAGAGGTTGTTCACATTGTTCCGATCACTTAGGATTATATACTATAAAAAATGGAGTGAAATACGTTGGGGAGCAAGAATAAGCAGTTTTAAAGCAGTCCATCAATGGACATGGATCTCGATAAATGCACAGAAGTGTTGAAAAAATATTGCGCTTTCTTGGAAGAATATAGAAAGACAGGCTTTAATAACGCAATTTTAACAGCGAAGGGATAAACTGAAGAACTCAAAATTGAACTTGTATTTAAAGCCACAACAAGAATGCGATGTGTTCATGCCAAGCTGGTAAAACTGCCCGCGATGAGCCTACAGCTTCTCCAGAAAATAAATTTGAAGTTAGATTTTTGGACATTACCTTAATTTCACTCAGTGAATGATTTGAATAGTTAAATTAGTAGAGTTGGGCTAAGTCATGAATTTATATTCACAGGTATAACTGTGAACGTGATATTTTATTCACTGTGAATATAACCCGTGAATGTGAATTCACGACGATGCGACTATGAAACTATACATAAACTACTATAAAACTACATACATACAATGAATTATTGACTATGTTATGTGTAAATATGCATGTAGATACGTTTGCATGTATTCGATCCTTATCAGTGCCGTTAAAAACACTTCGACGCAATAATTCAAAAATATACTTACCCCAGAAACTAATGATATTAACGGATGCTTGATTTCCACATGCCTTTTCAAATTGCACAAATTACATTTTGCGAAACTTTCGTCTAATTCAAAGAATTTCCACAAAAAACAAATTTTTCTTCGCTTTGCTGTTAGCGGCATCTAAGTTTTTTTTTTTCTTGAATGCGTTGCGTAGTCCTAAACACCAAACAAACAAATGCGTGTACATTTTCTTATAATCCCATATTCGCATGCACAGAACTAAACTAGCACACTCAAATTCTAAGAACTGCTACAAATTTCAACCTTTATCCCTTTTTTCAACGGAAATTCTCAATGCAACCCAGCGAACAATATACATAACACACTGTACATACATGTTTGTGTGCGCAAGGCAGCATTATTCAGTATAGTATACAATACACAATATCGTTCACCGCGTTCTGCTTTGTTCTACGTATCATTCACTGCCTCGCACCTCACGTTCATACTCACGACCGCGACTTTTGTTGTGACATCGTTATTTGGGAATTCCAAACTGTGACGTGAAACTATTCACGTTATAGTGATTCACTGTTTATTTCCAAGTCGTTAACAGACTGCGACTGTTATTTTTCATTCACGGTGAATAATTCACTGGTAGTGTTTTTTGCTCATCACTATAAATTAGTACTACGAATCTTCGTAATTAGAAAAACAGAAAAACCAGACCTTCTCAAACTTTGTGATGGTCTCCAATTAAAATTAACTGTAGGCTCGAAATCAGTTATAAATGAACTTATATTCCGATCTGGGATCGACAATCTCAATCTAGATTGACAAAATTGGCAGCTTTGTCAATCGAAAATTAAATTGAAGAAAACATAGACTTCATTGTAATACGTGAGAGAGTTTACCGATAGAAAGGCCGATAAACTGAAATTCTTTAAGGTTTTTTTTAAATACATACATAAATGGTTATTATTTCATTGTTTTCCTTGTTTTATTCTTTCCTCTTTCCGTTTGTATAGCAGATAGGGGGCGCCGTAGAAATCTCGCCCAGGGCGCTGATAGTGCTAAGCCCGGCACTAGTGAGATACCTCCGATGACTTTTTTTGTGTGGACCTCTTTGGTAGTTGTAGGGCAGGGCGCCCTAGGGCGCACTGGATTCAAAATGATGCGTTCGATGTCGGTCAGTACTGCCCTGTGTTCGATGTCGATACTGGTATGGCACTGAATTCGCCGGTGTGAGCGAGCCTTAAATCAGCTAATTTTTCATTTTTTTTTTTTTCATTGCATTAGCTTAGTTCATTCTGCTTGTATTGTTTTTTGTGTTTGAATAGATTGGTTAATAAAACAACAAACTAAACAAATATAAAATACACGAAAGTTAACAAAATTTGATTAATGTCTAGTTATCAAAGAATGACAGCTGTCAGTGCAAGCTATTTGTGTTCGATGAAACGGGGGTTGCACTGGTTTTTTTTTTTTTGACAACCACGAAAATACACTCACACTAGTAAGGCCGCCCTAGGGCTGTGGACATCGAACAAAGCTATTGCATATTTAAGCAATTGTACTTGTCTTCGTGTTCAAATACTTTTTGCCGATTAAATATTTAATCAAAAATAATTCTTTTGAGAATAATTTAAATGTATGTTCACAATATGTTCGTATGCATACATACTCGTATGTATAGCAGTCATTTCGAAGGACTTTTCTAAAAGACACCATCCCAATAGACCTCAACTTTGATGACTTGTAGACAAAAAGTTTTATAGTCAAAGTTAAGTCCCATCAGAGAGTACAAGCCATTCTGTGAACTTCTTTATCCATGATAAAATACATATATCCCCAAAGCCAGAGGCAATGTTTTTGGACTTGAAACTTCTCATATTTTAAAATGAGAAATACATGCATACATATTTATCACCATACCATTGTCGGCTTTAGCTGGGAAAAAGTTATTTCGAAAGTCATTCTTTCCAAAATATTACTTTTAATTTTACATACCAACCGATAATAAATTGCACGTCAGCCCATTTGACAAACCTTTATAAATCCCCCACCCGCTCAGCGAAACGATGTACTCTCTGTATTTTTTTTTATTTGTGGGCAATGAAAAAAAAAACCTGAATCAATGAGTAAATCCTT
Organism: Brachyopa scutellaris; assembly: GCA_949775065.1. Lineage (NCBI taxonomy): Eukaryota > Metazoa > Arthropoda > Insecta > Diptera > Syrphidae > Brachyopa > Brachyopa scutellaris. Next base: position 29,089,167 of record OX459115.1, on the reverse strand, counting down.
TTTTAAGGATGCCCGTTATAACAGAATTTTCATATAGCCAATTTCTGTGTATTTTTTTTTTTATTTAACATTACCCACAAATCTCTGCCAAAAAATATCCACAGAGAGTATATCGTTTTGCCATAATTATGCCCACAGCCTAATGAACTGAAAGTTGCTCCATTGAACGCGCTCTTGGACTAATAATAACTTTTAATTGACCAACAATCTGGCAAATCCCCAAATTTTTCGCCGTCTTTGCAAAGAGAACGAATGAAGAGGAAGTAAAATAATTAACTCGCTAACGATAAATGAGTTGATTTTTGACCTAAAGTTTAACTCTGTGTCTCATGTATACACGCCAGAATATCTCAGACTCCGATTAAAATATTCCACTAAGCTAAAATAACCACAGAATCATTTAGAAATAATTATAGGGGACTTTTTAATTTCATCCCTCCGGAAACCAGAGGCTCTCCCATGACCGTCCCGATTCAATTTGTCACTTTAGCAATCACTTCTCGTAAATCATTTCCAGTCGAATACCTAATTCGGAGATTACTCTTTCTAATCCTTGTAGCACAGCGGTAACATGCTATTTCATAGAGAATATATAACTATAGTTACCTTACGAGTGAAGGATACTGAATCTGAAACAGTATTTTATTTTGTCATTTGACAGATAACTTTCGTGAAAGGTGTATCAGCTTACAGATTTCTTTGGAAAACTTTTATTTTATTTCGACACAAGTTGGAAATTGTATTTCCCCAACGTCTTTGCGCGTCAGTTTATCAGGATCTGAAGCATTGTGAAGCAGCGTACCTCTCCTGTCACCATGCAACAGACAGAGCAACACATATGTATCTGCCTGTGTGTGGCTTGTGGTGGTAAAAGTTCTAGCAAGATATTATGATGAACGATATTATTAAATTCACCAAAACTTTTCCCATATGCTAGGAACTTAAAATGAGAAAAAAAATTATTTCTGTCTGAGGGAAATTTATGAAAATAATTTATCTTCCGTCCCAAATAAAGTACATAATTTTTTTTCAAACAGGGTATGGGGAGGAGAAATCGTTTTAAAAGATTTTTTTTTTTTAATTTTGAATTTCGAAGTTTGCAGCTGAACATTTGGTTTCTTATATGTAGGTATAGGTACCTACTATACTTTCGGTAGTTTTTGTAACTTTTAATCTGTTCATATGATACGTGTACAATGTACATTCTCTTCCATATAAGGTACATATGTATTTACATACATTATGTATGTTATATTTATTTTGGAACCATGCAAATGCAATGTTATTCTTCAACAGATTTATAAATACATACAGATAGTTTTATTTGGCTTTTAAAGTTGTTTGTCTGCAATGAATTCCATGTTAAACTAAATTTCGCGCCGTTCGAAAAATGTTGCTCAAACCTTTTCTTGCCCTTTCGGATGGGAGTTCTTGGAATTTATGAGAGCTACGATGTTTTTTACACTGGGTAGCAAACTATCATTCAATTAGTTAACGAAAGTCGATAAAATTATAAATGCATTAAGCTCGTGATAGCCGTCCAAAACGAATCAAAGTGATAAAAAAAAGAAAAAAATTGGGAAAAATCAGTTCCGAGTGGAAATCTAATATTTTGTGTCTGTCACGTTTACATTCGACAACCCGTCAAATTTCTGAAAGATTTAATGTTGTTCAATGAACTGTCGCATGGAATTTAAAAAATATCGTGAGACCGTGACTACCAGCCGGAGGAAAGGCTCAGAGAGGCCAGAAAAGACGACCTCAGTGAAAGATCGTGTTTTGGTGCTCCAAAGCCGTCGGTATCAATCTAAGACTACAGTGGATATTAAAAATGATCTATTTCGAGCTAAAGGATAAATAATTTCAGCAAGATCAATGAGAAAAAACTCGTAAAAGCTGCGTGCTCTAACGCAAGCAAGTACTGAAGCCGGATTTTCTATTAAAAGTCAGAGAAAAACGATTAATTTGGGGTGAGACACATATTAATTAGATTTAAAACATGTGGAACAATAATACCTCTTCCGCTTAATCCAAGTTTAAGCTGCTCGTCGGAAATGGGAGGAGTTTTTCGTGAAGAGAACCAAAGGAAAGATTGAGCTCTGAATGCCTCTTACGGATGCCCCCAGAACTGAAGGTGTGATGGCCTGGAGATGCTTCTCTGGAGATGAAAAAGGTAGAATGGCATTTTCAGAATCGAAAGACACTGCAGCAGTTTATCTAAGGGTCCTAGAATATGAAGGAGGGCTCCGCTCTTAAGCTTTTTAGTGACACTTGCAGAGTCATATTTCAACGGACAATGCTTCTTGCCATACAGCCAAAATTGTAATTATGAACTCGTTTTTATTTCTTAGCTTTAAAAGAAGCTACAACTTCTATGACTGAAAACTAAATTAGTATTTTTTTGTAATGTTCTAGGTTTAAAAGTACTTCGAAGAAAACAATATTGATGTGTTAAGCTTGCCTCCATACAGCCCAAACCTTAATCCAATTAAGAATATCTGGTCAATAATGAATCTTGAGATTACAAGAGAGCGTCCAGAATCAATTGACATCCTAAAGAATTTACTAATCTGGACCTGGAACATCATACCAGTATCCACATGGAAAAACCTACCTTAGTCAACGAATCGAAGATGTGCAGCAGTAATACTGATAATAATAAACAAAGTACTGCCTCAATAGACAATGTTTCTGGGAAGCAATAAAAAAATAAAAAACCTGCAATATTTAAGCATTTTTCATTCATTTCTTAAAATGAGCCAAGTACCCAAAAAACCCATTTTTCGGTCTAAGACCATTTTGCTCCCTTCACTCCAGGTAAAAAATTCTAATACTCTAAAGGTGTCATGAAACGTTTGAAAATACATAATTAAACAAAACCTCATTAAAAAATATGTAGTTATTACAACCAATTCACCAAAATTTGAAAAAAAATAGTTTGAGCAAAATTTTTCGAACGGCACTGTACGTGTACATTATGTACATGTGCTTTCAAATTATATTACAAAAATTTATATATATTTCTGCAGCAAACAGCGTCAGCCTGTCAGTGCAGTGATGATTAATGAGCAGATGATTACATTTTACTTTAAAATTAACTTCGTTATATTTTTTTTGGCCTTTAACAGAGTTGTTGTCCCATCCTTTCCTTATATATTATAAAGTGCAAAGCCTTTTTCTGTTGTTGCCCCATCAATCGAGAACCACTTATCCGATTAAAATGTTTTATTTTTAGGGTTCCGTACTCATGTGGTAATACGGAACCATTATACATAAGTTCGCTCTAACTCAAAAATGTTTGCCACGATAAAAACATCAAAAACCGTTCTTCATAGAAATTTGAAATTTGGCACACTTATACATTACGGTGGTCCACATACATGGACAAAATATAACTCAAAAATATTGTGAATATTGTGAATTGTGATTGCACCATCTCGGTGGAACCACATATCCTCCAGTCCCAATTCATCAATTTGCGGCACTAAAAAGATTCACGGGTATTCCCCGATCTTGCGGATTATAGCGTTTTATGACTTGTCGACGTGTATTTTGCCTCTGTTTACTTCCACAAATATCAAAACATAACTGAAACTGACAGTTGCTGCCATTTGCAAAAGTTATAGCATCTTCCAATAGGGGGCTACATTTTGGGCCACATTGTGTTTTGTGGAATTAGTTCTTATCTGAGAAAGTAAATGAGCTGCTATGTCGGCCGCCTGTAGCAGAGTATCATATGCATGGTTTCTTTTTTAACTAACAGATTTTAAGTTTCCGTTAAAAATTAAAATATATATCTATATTATTCCATTCGTTACCCATATGGGAAGTATTTATGTCCGTTGCTTGTGGGTAGGTTTTGGCAACGTTTATTTGTAAGTATTTTAAAGTTGGCGAAAATTCAAATCCTGCATGAGTTTTGGGACACCCTTTATGAAACTGAAACTATGCTGAAATATACATACATACATACATACATACAAAGTGATTTCAAAGTTAAATAGTTGGATACAAAAACTTATTTAATATACGGAATGAAACTTGAATATCGTACATAGAATGATAATAACTTCATTTTGTATAAGTTTTTTGGAATACCAAACTAAACTTGAAGCCACACAAATCTTATAAAAAGTTTATCTTTCAAAGATTGTCGTTTCCATTAATAAACATCACGGAGCGATGAACCGAACTCATTCTAAGTACCAAAGCATACTCACAACTCACAAGGCACAACAACCTCCACAAAATTTCATGGTAAAGTCAAACGAATCTGAACCAGTGGTCACTTTTATGTATCCCGATATCACCATCCCTATCCCTTTACTAAAGCAAGGCAACAGTCTACTTTAATAGTTGTGATTGCCTCTTTATGTCGTCGCTCTTCGACAACTTGTTGAATATGACTATCAGGTTTTACTATACGAGTATATTTTGTTAATTCAATACCACCACAGCATAGGAAAGTGTGGTCTAAAAAAAGAGAACATTTACGGTTTAATGACATTTATAGTCTGAACAAATGGTTCTCATTCAAGGATATACAGTGCTGTTCGAACAATTTTGCTCAAACCTTTTCTTACTCTTCCGGATGGCAATTCTTGGAATTTATGAGAGCTACGATGATTTTTGAACTGAATAGCAAAATATCGTGCAATTAGTGAACAAAAGTCGATGTAATCATGAATGGGAGGTGCATTTAACTCGTGATAGCCGTCCAAAACGAACCAAAGTGATTAAAAGAACAAAAAATGAGAAAAATTAGTTCCGAGTGCAAATCTAATATTTTGTGTCTGACACGTCCAAATTCGACAATCCGTCAAATTTCTGAAAGATCTAATGTTGTTCAACGAACTGTAGCATGGAATTAAAAAAAAATATTGTGAGACCGTGACTATCAGCAGAAGGAAAGGCTCAGAGAGGCCAAAAAAGACGACCTCAATGGAAAATCGTTTTTTGGTGCTCCAAAACCGACGGTATCAGTTTAAGACTTTAGTGGATTGGTCTATTTTGAGCTAAAGGATAAATAATTTTAGCAATATCAGTGAGGAAAAGGCTCATAAAAGCTGCACTTAGAGCACTCAAGCAAGTACTGAAGCCGGATTTTCTATTAAAATTCAGAGAAAAACGATTAATTTAGGCTGAGAGAGATCTCAGTTAGATTCAAGACATGTGGAGCAATGTTATCTTTTCCGATGAATCCAAGTTGAGCTGCATGTTGGAGATGGGAGAATTCTTGCGCGAAGAGAACCAATGGAAAGACGGAGCTCTGAATGCCGCTTACGGATGCCTGCAAAACTGAAGGTGTGATGGTCTAGGGATGCTTCTCTGAAGATGAAGAAGGTAGAATGGCCTCTTAACGATCGAAAGACACTACAGCAGTTTGTTTACGAGTCCTAGAATGTGAATTAGAGCTCTCCGCGTCACAGCCTTTTGGTGACACCTGCAGGTTCATTTTTCAACTGGACAATGCTCCCTGTCATATAGCCAAAAATGTATGAACTTGTTTCGTTCTAAAAAATAAAAGATTACTTTGTAGCTAAAAACTACATTTGTATTTTTTATTTATTTCTTAATCTAGGGGGCACCGTAGCGCAAGTGATTAGTGCGTCGGACTACTGAGCCAGCGGTCTTGGGTTCGAATCCCGCCACAAACACCTAAAAGTTTTTCACAGTGCCCACCTCTTCCGAATGCCTGACAAGCATTCAGGAGGATCATTTGTCATGTAAAGCTTCCCAACTCGCCGTTCGGAGACGGCAGAAAACTGAAGGTCCCTTCCATTCGTGCAAAAATATAACGCGCACACACAAATGGTTGCGGGAAGCTAGGCTTGGTTCTACCTAGGACTGCTGAAGCCAAATATTTATTTTATTTTATTTATTTATTCTTAATCTAAAAAGTGCTTCGAAAAAAATAATGTTGATGTGCTAAGCTGGCCTCCCTACAGCCCAGACCTCAATCTTATTGAGAATATCTAGTCAATCATGAAACTTAAGATTGCAAGAAAGCGTCCAGAGTCAATTGACGTCCTAAAAAATTTATTAATTCGGGCCTGGAACACCATATCTGATTATTCACATGGAGAACAGGCTTGCCATGCGTGCGGTTATTTTTTTTACTTTGCGGTATAAAATTTGATTTTGCGATATCGTATATTTTGCGCGATATTTGCGGTATTTTGTGTCATTGCTAAATGAAACATGTATCCCATTAACACGTAGATTCGCAGTTATAACCGATTAAATAAAAACATTTAACTTTATATCCTATCCACTTCAATTAATTCGTTTCCGTTCAAACTTCAAAGTACGTCTTCCTTCTCCGAAAACCAATGTTGGCATTCCGTTTTTTAGTGACTAACCATTTAGTCAATTCTAAAAAAACGGAATTCAAAACTTGACTAACTTTTTAGTTGACAGTTCTCATGTCACAAACTTGATTGTGCTTTCTATTTTTACTTGGGTTGGTTTGAGAATTGTGATTGCAAGCTATGTATCTAGACAACAAAGCTATTTTTAAATAAAAGAAGAGTTAAAAATAAACTTATATTAATGAAAGACTTAGTGGATGATTTATGTAAGTAACATTAGCTACAATTACTACCAATCAGAGGCGGTTGACTAAAAACCGGAATGCGCCCAATCTCGATCTGTCTGTGGTGCAAATGCAACCCAACCTTTCTATAAATGCCAGTGCTGTCAATGCAACTCAGTCAGTTACTTGTTACATAGTGTAACTAGCTGTAACCCGGTGCGCTTCGCTCCACCTATCTTTTTAAAATTTAATTTAAAAGAAAGTGCATAGTAGGAAGCAATCACTGCTGCTCTATTTTCAACTTCGATTTCCATTTTTTTCTCTATCTGTCTGTCTGTCTATCTATCTATCTATCTATCCACCTATCTACCTATCTATCTATCTATCTGTCATGTCCTGTTTTTCTGTCTATCTGTCTGTCTATTTGTCTGTCTGTCTGTTTGTCTGTCTGTCTGTTTGTCTGTCCATCTGTCTGTGTGTCCATCTGTCTGTGTGTCCATCTGTCTGCCTGCCTGTCTGTCTGTCTGTCTGTCTGTCTGTCTGTCTGTCTGTCTGTCTGTCTGTCTATCTATCTATCTATCTGTCTGTCTGTCTATATTAATTGACCAAAATTATTCACATTTCACCTGAAATTAAATTTTGTATGACAGATACCGAAACCACCGGTTGCACTGATGCTATGTAGTTTTCAATATTAAGAAAATCGTACGCTAAAAATTTTACCAAAATCGGTTGGGTACTTTCCGATTCTATAAAAGGCAAACATACAATGTACATTCATTTTTATTGTATATAAATGTAGATCCATTAACTTGACTCCAGCGCCACCTAGCTGGTCCAGATTTTATAATTTTCTCTTTTGGCACTGAACCAACATATATTTTGAATATGAGCATTTTTGGTCCATAAATATAGAAGTTGTTAATAACTTGACTCCAGCGCCACCTAGCGGGATGAAATATACTTAACAAAGAACTCTCATGCCTACCAAGTATACAAAAAAAAATTCATAAAAATCGGTCGAGCCGTTTCGGAGGAGTTCGATTACAAACACCGTGACATGAGATTTTTATATATTAGATAAATTAATTGTTATTTTTTATCAACGCTTCGACCCAGAGTTCCAACCTGAACCAATACCAAACGAAAAAAAAACAAATGCCATTAGTGAATCTTAATTTTTGGATCTTAGTCAGTTTGCTTTAAGTGCACTTTCTTAGCCAGCAAGGACAATGCCATAGTGGAACGAGCATATTCAAGCATGAATGCAATTAAAAAAAAAACCTCTCTAAGATTGAAGTTACATTTTTAGAACCATCGATGTGCGCTAGAATTCATTCCAATGTGACTCAATTTTCTCCACCAGTTTTAAGCCAAACCCAGAAAATATTTATTCTCTTTCGTTTCCTTCGTTGTCTTCTGTTGACTAAATGTAGAAAAAAATTTAATAAATTTCTATTTGTTATTATTATTAATGTCTAGCATTTTGCGCCTTTTGCGAACATTTTTTTTTTGATTTTGCGGTTTTTGCGAAAGAAAATTAAAATTTTGCGTTGTGAGCTTATAAAAATCTGGCAAGCCTGATGGAGAAACATATTTGAGTCAATGAATCGCAGATGTGCAGCAGTATTTAGTTATTGCAACCAATTCGCCAAAATTCGAAAAAAATAGTTTGAGCAAAATTGTTCGACGGCACTGTATATATATTTATTTTTTTTTTTTTTGAAAAATACTTCTAACAAAATATGGTAAACCGCAAAAGGTATTCAAGAGCCTTACAGGAGGTAGTGAAAATCTACTAGAGACATCTTTTCAACATAAATTGATTGAGTGAGTGCGATTTGTTCGATTTTAATTACGATAGTTCAACAAAAAATTAGCATTTAATTATAAGAAAAATAAATAATAATTAAGTTCACTTCTAGCAAGTTAATAGATTTGTTTGGTCTGCCCATTTAAATGGAAGCACTCAATATTTGAACACCGGTTACTTCAAAATTAAATTTCGACAGTCAATGGAGTTCAATTAAGATACAAACCTCGTACATCGTTCACATCGTTAATGTTTCGCTTGTGTAGGAAGGAATTCCAGAACTTACCTCGCAAAGCTATAAACACGCTACACACGAAATTGGAGTGGAAATTACAATTACTCAGGACGATTTTAGATAAGTGAGTCCAACTGTGGACGGCTTACCGGAACAACATGTGTTCGTGTTGCGTAGTTAAGGAAATTCCTTTTAAGAAGGACGGATACCAAAATACCGGAAACCTTTTGAATTGAAATGGTTTCTGTGTGCTTGCGAAGTTTGATAGTCAGTTCGATAATGTGCTCTGTGAATAAGTGTTTAGGACTGTCAGAGCATCGACGATAAATGTAGACATTATCGAATTTGTAGCTGTTTGCTTAGTTGGGTCTGGGTGGGCAATAGAAAAGACAAATGTATCGTCAAATGATAGAGTCCCATTATTATGAATGAATAAAAGGCAAAAGGATAGTTACCTATATATTTAGATAATAAAATATCGATTATTTCGATTATCAAATATCGATTATCAAATGAATATTTCATTTTGAGTCAAACGGGGAAATAAATCTTTTTATTTCGCTTAGAATAATTACTAAGCATCTACACGCACATACATACATATGTGTGTCTGTGTATATCATGTATATCAAGAATATTAAAACAATATCGCCAGTCAGTGAAAATAAAGTTGCATCTCTAATTATTTTTTTATAAAACGCGATATATCTTTTCCTTGATTGTAGTTCACAACTCATATGAAGTTGAAACAATTTCACCTTGATGGCTTTAAAACCAGAAATATTCTGTAGGTACTGATATATAAAAAAATAAAATAAGTAAATTACTTTACTTTACAGTTTTGCTTTGAAAGAGTACGTCGACTCATCCTTACGTTACCCGAAAAAAAGTATCTGATTCGAAAGGCGTATTACGTTGCTGCAGATTTAAAAACAAAATAATTTCTTGAACGAAAAAAGATAATTGTGTACAAAGTACACATCACCTCAATTTCGATGAAATTTCAGAGATTTGTAGAGGGCATTTTTTCGAGTCTTTTCTTTATACATCGGAAACGATTAATTTACGAGATATAAGCTAAAAACCAAAAAACTATTCGTTTCCGTACTCACTATTCAATATAAAGCACAATACGCGAAAAAAGCTTTGAATGCATCTTGGCGATTTCTCCAGAAAAACAAGAAACTGGAAAAATAAAAATCTAGCGGCAACACCTTCACCCAGTGTTGCCGTTTGGGACGCTTTAGCGTCATTTTGACGCTTTTTCGGCGATGGGACCCGGGACGCCATTTTTCAATAAAACTCCGATTTTGAAGCATTTTGAAAATATGGGACCCTTTTTTCAATTTATTTTCATTTCATGTTTCTTTTACTTGTAAAACATGGTACTTTTCTCCTAAAACACACCCATTTTGTTCAACCAGTGATGAAATCAACAAAGTATTTTTGTTAGTCAGAATTTCCCTTCCAAAAACTCGTTCTACATACATGCTTTTTTTATCTTTGTTATTTTTTTCCCAATATTTATTTTATTTTAAGTTCAGCAATAAGATACAGTTTTTCGAAAAACTGCCTTTTTTCATACAAATATAAGTGGGACCCCTTTTTTGCTTCTGGACCCCTTTTTGGACGCTTTTTGAAATTTGCTCGCGGCAACCCTGCCCTCACCTACTTGAATTTCTTTTTCGGTTCTCAAAGCACAAAATCCCAAAGCTCTTTGAGAAAACCACAGAAAAATCTGTAACGATTTGCTTTAATTTAGTAATGGTAACACTGCTTTGATGTTCATATTTTCTAAACGCACAGCAAGGGTTGATGGTGGCCACACGCCACACGATCATTCTGCCATTGGCTTGGCTGGGTGATAATCTGGTCGTGCATAATGGGATGTATGCAATTTTGCGGAAAATTACAAAAACAGGAAGTGTGTAAGTCAGTGGTTTAATTTTTATTTCAGTGGCAATTTTTGGAATTGAGTGCCATGAAAACGTGTACAGGCACCAGTGTCTAAAAAAAGCTACCCCCATAAAGCCAGTCCCTTTCCTGTACTGACAATTTTTGTGGAACAGAGTATAGAATCTTTTGCGTATGATTTAGCCCTATCTATGCGTCGCAAGGCGACAAGGGCACTTATTTGATCATTAAGAATTCCAGGGAATAGGTACGAAGTATTTCTTCACATCAGCGGCATTGTATTATGGTTCCAAGCTTATATAACTTAGAGGAATATATTATGTGATATATTATGTAATATATTATTATATGTATATTTGTTTACCTTTGGAAAATTGTAGTTGATTGATTGGGAAATCCATCCATTTATTGTGATTTATTATGCTTCATCGGTAGAATTCCTATCTGGTAAAGAAATTCAAGTGCTTCTTAGCTCTTCAAATTTGTCTGAATGACATAATCCTCTTCGTAATGTAATAACAAACATGTATCAAAGCATTTGTATGCGTATCACTTCAGTTATTCCAACGAATGCTGAAATAGTATTTGAAGTACCTTTTAGGTTCAGAGGATTTCTTAACGATTTTCAAATAAAGATTTTATTTAATGGGCAAGGTTACCTACTTTTATTTTTTTCGGATTTCCTTCCTTAATTTTTTACCCCTTTGCATTTTGGTATAATCGAGACTACCGAGTCTTTCAATTTATGAACATGATCCTGAGCTGTATAAGGGTAGGAATTATTGGAAAACATATGTATGCATGTACATATTTACATATGTACCTAGACCTACATCCTAGTGCTTGTTACATTATAAAACAGCAGAATTATTATTTCTTGTATTTAAATATATATTTTATCAGTGTTTGCTTACTTGTGAAGGAATAACAGATCCACTTCAATTGTTTAAATTTATTTAATCAATCTAATTCGTATAAAATAAAATTAATACGGGCTTTAACTACCAAATCCTTGAATGTGGTAAACATATAACCATCATTAGGGGATATTAGCAACCATAATACCACAGCGCCTGCAGCACGAAACCTGATGCAATTAGCATCCTGCTGTGTGTTGAGGTCATCTCAATATATATTGCAATGTTATAATATTTTCGTCAGATATCATATTGACTGGATATTGCAGTATGATAGTAACTATTTAAAAAAAAAAAAAACTGTAAGTTATATTTTTCTCATAACCTTAATTGGCTCTATTATTTTAGGTATCGGAATATTATTGGAAAATGGCCTAAAATAAAATGTTCAGTTCCCTACACCTACTTAGAGCTTATTATATATTATGTTATCTATCTATCTATACATATAATAAAACTGTAGATTACAAACTGTTTGTTCGAGCATCACGTTAGAACTACTGGACGGATTCTGATGAAACATTGGCATAGTGATTGCTTACGTTCTTGGACCATATCATTTATACTTTTTATCCTGGAAAATGGCATGGTTTTAAGAAAATATTGAAAAAACTGCATATTTGAAAGGAAAATTATAATTATTCAGCACTTACTCAATAATGGCTTATCGGATTGAAACACAAAAAGACAGGTGAATTTAGTAGATTTTCCCCTGATTCATTTGAGGTATAAAACATCCTTCTACGTTGTCCTGAAGCTGAGCAATGTTCAAAACAATTATTCAAAGCATCGCCCACAATTTTCTTTCAGCGGAGACCACTGCCAGCAGCCGTGCAGCAGTGGGTATCGCTGCAATAGTGTTTGTGTGAATACATGTGAGCGCTCTGATGTGTTCATTTGTTTTGCACTTCAATGTGCTACAATCATTATAAGCATTTGCGGCTCTCGTACTCAACCGATTTTAACAAATGAGGCGTCAAAAGAAATTTCAATTTTCTAGAGAAGTGAACTGCATTTTCCGTTTTTAAATATTATTAACAAATTTAAAAAAAAATACCGAAAACTATCCGGAATTAACTCCTGTTGTTTTAAGAGCTAATTTGGGTTCATATATCACACTAATAATGCAATACTGTCGGAACTCAAAATATGACTTCATTCTGAGCCATCGAAAAACTGAGTATTTATTTCCAGTTACAGATTATAAAAAATATTAATAGCTTATTAGGATTATTAATAATATTAATAATTTATCCCTCGAATTCCGACCATACATAACATTTGTCGTTCCAGTTTAAGCGTGTACGCTTTCGCATAAGCGTCTGCTTTGCGGTGACGATAAATAAAGCGCAGGGACAAACACTGTGTACCGCGGACATGGACCTCACCACCGGCTGCTTCTCACACGGTCAAGTATACGTGTCTCTTTCCTATGTCAGCGAAAGTAAAAATGTATTTGTTTATGTACCAGGCAACGCAACCTCAAACTTTGTAAAAAAAATATTACCATAATAAAATATAGCAATTATCAATTATTTATAGTAGATGATGTTTTATAACATTTTAGAGCATGTTAGTTTTTAAGAACTATGGAATCTGCACTTAGGGACTGAAACACATTGAAACGACATTGATAAAATGCAATTAATCAAAAAAATTTATTACAAAATTTTCTGGACTTGCACAAATACTTTGATGTTTCTTCGCTCCCATTGAATGCTAAGCAAGGCGGGCACGGGTTCAGGTAGTTCATTAATAAAAATGTTTGTTTTTGTGGATACTTTAGCATATGCCCGCAGAATAATTTGTGATCGTACATACCTACCAGTCTATTAAAGCTTCCGATTTCCTGGTATATTAGAATGTTAATGATCATATTTTCTTTACACTTCAGCTTTGAAGAATCATTTAGAATTTCTAAAATATCATTTAAATCGCTCTTGAGGAAATAGGTTTTGCAAATTAGTAAAAAGGCGGGCGGAGCGAGGCGAGCACGGGTCAGCTAGTGTATACATATTACAATCGCACTGTATTAAGAGCGGAAGAATATGTAGTTGCTCTAAATGGCCTGGTAAAGATAGATATTTCGACATGCTATAAAAAAGGTAAGCGAATCTTCCGTAGCTGCATTGGTACCCATATTACGAGTAAGTAGTAAATTAATTGGCTATTTATTTTTTAAAAAATATTGTAATGTAATTTTCTTTACTTAGTCAATATATTTTTTTGTTATTGTTAGAAGTTTTCATCGATGAGCGCATTCCGTTTTTTTGTCAGCAGCCTCTGATTGGTCGAGAGACCTCAAATTGACTAACGATTTAGTGAACTTTTTTGAGGTCGTTGACTGGACTTTTAGTCAAGAAATAGTCAGTTTGAGAGATGTCAAAAAACAGCTGACTGAGTGTTTTGGTGTTTACTGATTGGCTGTTGTTTGCTTGTTACAAAAATGCAAATCCAACTAAATTTGAAATGGTATTTTTTTTTTGTCATGCAGTATATGGACTGTAGTGGATTATGTAGAAGAATCGATGAGCTCAGCAAATTGTTCCCAGCAGCTAGTAATGCAAGTTAACCTATTAAAGAAATCATTTATATTCAAAACACAAGTGTAACTAATTTTACTTACATAAATCATCCCATTAGTCTTCCATTAATATAAGCTAGTTTTAGCGTTTCTTTTCTGTAAAAAAGAAATGGTTGTCTAGATGTATCTTGCAATCACAATTCTCAAACCATTCAAAGTGAAAATAGAAAGTACAATCACGTTTGTAACATGTGAACTGTCAACTAAATGGTTAGTCAAGCTTCGCATTCCGTTTTTTGGTATTGAATAAATGTTAAGTCACTAAAAAATAGAATGAGCTCAATGTATCTCAGGCTCGGTCACCTTTAAGTACGCTTATCGCCTCCTTTAGTTTGAGTACCTGCGAGCGATCCGGAGAACCCTTTGCGAAATGGCTTAAGATCCGGACATATCGCAATTAAGTCAAATATACATAACATAACATATCTACATACATATGTATGTATGAATATCTTCTCTTTATTTGAGGTTGCAAAACTGGCTGAATTTCCAAAAGTCAAGCCAATCATATCGTCAATATATAGTAGTGATGCAATGTATCACTTTCCAAAACGCATCATAAAAGCAACCACTGCGCAAACAAAAGAAAACAACGCATCATTGTTTATTGTGATGCGTAGTGATTTGAGGACTTTTTTTTCTTATTGCGACAAACCAAAATAAAAAAAAAACACCATGTTTATTTTAAGCTTAGTTATTTGTTATTTTGATATTTTCTTGAAAAATTTTCAGAAAATATGGACAGAATTTCTTAGACATTTTTATTGATGAAATGAAATGGACAAACCGTTCCAATAAGTCAAAAATTTTAAAGCATCATGATGCATTGCAAAATGAAAGCATCGTAACATCGCATAACAATGGCAGCGATGCATTCCCGATGTGCATATTTTTGATGTTTTGGAACTCAGCCAGAATATTACAAAATAGTAGCTCAGGGCGTTGTGGGGTATAATTTAAGTTTACTTGTTTTCCTGTTATTTTAAAGAAGTTATTATTTATAAAGTGCTTAACATTTAGACATTACGAGTATATTCATATGTATGTAGGTGCATATGGATGAAAGTTTGATAGTTCCCAGCAGGGAATTTGGGCATTACCCCAGTTATCCTTTCAGGCCTCCCTAAGCTAAGCATCGATGACTTTCGCTATTACTTCAGTCATGATTTTAACATTTCGATGTCATAGTGAGCAAGTACTTCCCATCTCGATTCCTTTGCAGGGCTTTTTTTCGTTGAATACTTAACAGCACTCTATTAAAATTTTACTTAGCACTTCTTTTTTTCTCCGAACGTTTTTATGCGCCAAAAATTAAACTTTAACTAAAAATCGGTGAGTTTGCATTTTCCCGTCAGCTTACTTTGCAAGAAAAAAAAACTTACACGTGATCAGACTTGCTTGCTAGGTACATATTTCTATTCGAAAAGAAGACCTGAATAAAAAATTAAGTTTAAAAAACTAAAACCCGACTAACGGAGAAACTAACTAAAAAGTACGAAACAAGATAAAACGAAACAATGATTTCCAGAGTATAGCTGTGGTCGCATGGGAAGCGGAGCGGTAATGCCATTAAAACAGATTTTAAGACAAATTCCATTACTAACTCGCTTCCTTGGCAATGCCTAATCTCAGGCCTGAAAACGATCATTCCCTTAGAAGCGAAGTAGTAATACAATTGATGCTCAAATTTTAAAAGTGGTGGGAATTTTAAAACAAGAGCCATTACCAACTCGCTTCCTAGGAATGATTTTGGGAAGGCCTTCCTATTTTTTAAGATTTTCATTGATGAAGTAAGGGGTGATTTGGCAAGGTCTGCTGAAATCGCCAACGGTTCCCTACTGGGTTTGTACGTGTGAATTGGTATTAAATTTTCTGCACTGCATACAACCCAAATTACAAAAAAAAATTATACTATTTAGATGGTATATACATACATACATATTATGTACATATGTATTTAATTATACATGACCGGAGAATATCCCCACATTTTACTCAACTTTGTCACAATCACAGATAATGTTAATTTTTTATCACAAAAAGTTCGAATGGATAATTTCGGCCTTACTCACGGTATAATATTAATCTCTTTCCCAAGGAGCGTTGTAAGAAATTTCTAAAAAAAAAAAAAAAACTTCATAAATTCATCCATTCCAGCTCATAGAATATTTATTTTCCTTAATACTTTTGTCCACTTGATAAAGCACCCACCAGAGCTTGACTTTATTAGATAGATGATAGACATCATTATTAAAATAAATTGCTAGCTATTAAATTCCAATCTGCTTTCTGTCGTCTTAATAATCAATCCTACGAATAGTAATAATTCATCTCCACTCGAATTTCGAACTTTTTCTTCCAATGCACCGCACACATGTAATGCTATCTGACATGCCACCAACAGAGAAAATAACTCCTCCTGTGAAGTATCGTCAGTGAATTCATAAATAAATAGCAGGATTTTATTTCCTCACCAAGGCGTATCCTTTGTCGGTTCCGTATGTTTGTGGTATTCCAAAAATATTGCGCGTATTCATTCGTACTGGGAGCTGTCCACTGAGGGTTTTTTTCATATGGACTGGTTGTAAATGTAAGATATCCTTTTGTTGGAGTTACTGGGCTGCTATTGCCAGTATTATTGTTGGTTTTATTAAGATTTTATTCCGGCAATATTTCTGCTGAATATTTATTGGAATTTCAACTTGTCCACTGGTTATTGTTTGAATAGGTGTGGGACTGGGAAGAGCTTCTGTTTTTTGTTTTATCTCCTCTTATATACATTTATTGTGTGCTTTTGTTGAAGGGTTGTAAATCCTGGTAGTTGGGGAAATTTATGGTAATTACATTTACGGTATTCATGGGCTCGTTTGTTTTTCACTACTTGGAGATTAATGACAATTGAATTCGACGCCTGGCAATGGGCTTTGTGACAGATGAGCTGGATAAATTATGTGTCAATAGGGCTTTAATCAATCGAATATATTTTTATTATACCTATACAATACTATATGGCGGAATTGAAGGATTTACGAAATTTATTGTTGCTTTACTTATCTTTAAAGCTGTTATGGTGACGGTAGATTTCAAAAATAAATCGAATTCCATTTTCATTTTCTAAAGTTTTATTAATATTTGTCACTTCATTCCTACTTGATGTTTTGTGGCAGTAAATTGATTTGATGCACCGCGGCCTTAAGATCTGTTATGCCCGCTACAGGTCTTAGCCGAAGGAACATCCCTCTCCTCATTACTCCTATTGGAATCGCTCACACGTAGCTCAGGTGAGAATTCCATAGGTCACAGCACCTCATCCAGACTAGTTTCCTTGAGAAATCGCAGCTCTATAACGCATACACAACGTTATTTAATTATTTTCCATAGTAAATATGTATATAAATTCCCCGCTAGCATACTTTATGTAACATATGTAATGTAGGTTAAATCGATAATCACTACTAGTATAGATTTCTCACACTGAAATCTTACATGTGAAAGAGTCCCTAGAACCGTTTACGGTTTACGAAAAAAATGGCTACCTAGACCTACTGGCACCTAGTAGCGGTGCCGTGACATAAGACCATGCGACATAAGGCCATATTTCAAAATATGGCATTATGACGCTTTCACAAACCGACTTAAGACCATATTTCAGGGTATGGCTTTATGACGCTATTCAAAAGCGACATGAGACCATATAGATTTGAGACATAAGACCATATGGTTTCTCACTATTTCTTTATCGGAGACACAAATTGAATTAGGGACTTATGTAGGTATGCCCCGATGGGGTGGGACATTTTATTTTGAAGATGGGACATAAGTCCAAAATTTTCGGAAATTTAGGATTAAAAAAAATTCTGTATTTTCATAAGGCATCCAAAGATCCAAACCCTTTTCATCCATTCTAGTAGAATTGGAGAAAAGAAACTTATAAAATTTTAGTTTTTGAGAATTTGGGAAAATAAAACTAAAAAAATCGCACGATTATTTTTCGCAAATTTTAATTTTCATAATCTAGTTAATAAGAAAAAAAACGAAAAAAGTTCTAGTTTTTGAGAATTTGAGAAAAAAAAAAACTAACAAATTCCTAAAAGGTAAAATTTAAAAGTTCCTTTTCCCAAATTAAAATTTTTCATAATCTACATACATAATGTAGCTAGATAATAAGAAAATAAACCAAATTCTAGTACTTGAGAATTTCAGAAAAGAAATTTTACAAATACAATTTGCGCGTATTTCTCACTATGACATTTATCTTATGCTCAAAACTTGAAGCTTGGATTTGAAAATAACATGGTTAGAATTTGAGCCTAAGATAAAACAGCAAGAACAACAATCCTATTCTCTGCTTCATTTGTAAACAAATTGTTAAAAATACCACAAGTACGGTATATTTTGTTAAAAGCGCTAAAAATTTAATAATTTCCTGAGATGTTCACATGTTTTTTTAAAAATAAATAAAAAATTATCGTGTTAATAATTTTGAACTTTTAATGATGGTTCATGGGGCGACTGAAATTTAATCAGGTAAGGGAAGAAGTCCATTTCAAAGTGACATAAAGCCAATATGGCTTTATGTCGCTTTATGCATATCATTACGCATATCATGAAATATTTTGAAATATGGCCTCATGTCACGGCACCCCTAGTGGCACCTTGTTACAAAAAATAAAAGCTTCTTTTCGTGATGGTATACTAGGTGATAAATACAAGTTGCCTCAAAATGTATCACCCTATTGGAAGATGCTATAACTTTTGCAAATGGTGGCAACTGTCAGTTTTGTTTTGATATTTGTGAAGTAAACAGATGCAGAATACACATCGACAAGCCATTAAACGCTATACTCCTCAAGTTCGCAGATTTCTTGTGGTTGTGGCTATTTCTTACGGAATAATTCATCAATGATTATGATGGAACGTGAACTTCCGACTGGTCAAACAGTACGGCGGGCGTCTAGCCGTTCGCCTGGAAAAGACTGCAACAACACGTGACAGAAGAGGCACCGGAAGGCCTCGTAGTGCTTGTCACAATGAGAATATCGCCACTGTAGCTGAAAATGTCGCGAATGAGCGGTCAACATCGACCAGACGACGTGCCACTCAATTGGCCAAGTTGGGACTGGAGGACATATGATTCCAATAGCACGGTGCAACCGCACACACAGCTCACGCGACAATAGACATTTTGAGAAATACGATTCCCGGTCACCTTATATCTCATTTTGACAGGTCACGGGTCTATGCGAACAAGCCACAGACTCTGGAAGCTTTCAAAGAGAATATCCGACAAGAGTGCGTGAACTTATCGTCCGAAGTTCTCGCCAAAACGATTGAAAATGCTGTTAAAATAGCCCAAATGGTCATCAACAATGGTGGCGCCCACTTTTCCTGCTGCCAGCTGAATAATTTCTTCCTCCAGGCGCAAGTTACATTTACTCACGAGCTGTGTACTTAATGTTTTGTTTTGTTTTGTTATTAAAATGAACTTAGAAATCTGATAGTGTCGGCGAAAATAATTACTTAACAAGGCGCAGATACAAACTGTCAGGAGGAATCATAAGGTCGGGCTCTAGCGATTTAATTATATAGATACATACGAATTTAATTGTTATTAAAGGACACGTACATGTGTGTGCATTTTAGATATTTACATTTTCTGCTTCCGGTGGAAGATTGACTTATCTTTGATTAACATCTGTATGTGCATATGTATGTATGTACCTCCGTCATTTAGCTTATTCTTAACATTTTGTATACATATGCATGTATATAGTTCACGTAGTCACCTTGATCATTTGTTGTTGTTTTTTTTTTCTTTTCCAATGAATATTGTATTAAGTTTTTATCAGATCTCACCTCAAATTAATCATCTGGCAACGACTTTCTTAAATCATGAAACTAAAGTACTCCAGTGATGAACGCTAAACACCTAGTGCATTTCAGGAGTGTTTAGAATTTATTGTTTGTTATCTACCGTCATTCATTTTTAGAGTAAACAATTAAACCAAAAATAACATCTTCTTTGATCATAAAATGCCTAAAGTTAGCTTTGGCCTACAAAATATCAAAAAGATGTAATATTAAGAAAGAAAGCTCAATTATTAATTTTTTGTTCACTGATAATACAATTACTTTGACCCTTTGCGGGATCATAACAACCCTTCAATTAAGGGGGTGCAATAAAATAACCTTTTACTTAATGCATATTTGATTTCATTTTTTTTTTTATTATTATTATCGGACTGCCGACCGTAGAAAGTTTCTACCTTAAACACCACAACCGTATTTTTGGGTTCCTTTTCGGGATAAATAAAATTATAAAATCATCTCCTCAAAAGCTCTAATGGCAGGCTATCAGAAGTGGAAGTTCATTGTTTAGAGTTTAGAGTGTTTAGAAAACAACTGTCAAAAGTAACGCTTTAAAAGTTAAATCTGATGACCCTATACATGAAATTTAATTTTCTTCACTCAAAGTCAAAGTCCCTAAAACAGATGGCATCATACAGGCGGATAGACAATTCGGTCCATCTTCATTATTGGACTATGTTCTGGGTACATTATAATATATCAAAATTAATGTAGGTACTTTATGGGTTTGGGTATTAAAGTGTCTTCCGTTTTCCTTGAGTAGGCAGAAAGGTTCATCATGTCCCTTGTCATAGGATTGATGATTTCCTTAATAAACAGTTTCGCACTGCTCCACTTTCGGGTACATTTTGAATTGACTTTGCCTGTTCATTTCGGTGGCACGTTATCAATCAATCATGTTTGCATTTTATTGTCCGATTTGAATATCTAAATACCACCATTACTGTTCTTCGGCCTCGGTTCGATGATTACAAGATGTTTGTCTATCTTTCGTCTTTTTTTGTTTTTATTGTTTGCTGTGTTTCCTGAATCCTTAATGGCTGCTGGCGTTGCCTTTTCCAACGAGAGTAATAAATTTTAGTGAATTTAAGGCTTAGGTATTTCCATGGGGGCTATTTAAATAAAGACTAGTTTTGGATCAATGATTCGCACAAAATCCATTATCTACAAATACTACGAATTGGGAATTCGGATGGTGTAGCTTTTCTCTCGCTGATTGTATGGATTGGAATTTATTGAGTTAGTGGATACCGAATGCCATTTCTAAACAATATTTTTTCTTTCATTCCTGATATTCCAAAGGCTGCTGAATTCCATGAGCATACATTTGTTGGTTGGTGTTTACTTTTTTTTTAAATTTGGTATACCACAGGTATTCAATATTGTACCTCCCGTTATAAATGCATAAACATAAATGAAAGGAAATTCAGGTGTGGGTGGAAAACAAAAATTGATTAAGAACCACCGGTCTCTGTAATTTTGTTTACCGTATTCTTTGAATGCCTATTAAAGTATTATTTGTAATTTATCATGTCTAATTGATCCAAAACGAAACCAAAAAAGCGGAAAACATTGAAGCATAGGTTTATGTTCACTCAATGTTTTCATACACTGCACGAAATAACTTTATCGGACAAGCATTTTCATTTGCATTTTCTCAAAAAAACAATAAAAATTTCTGAACTAACATATGATTTTTTTCATTGTGTTTCGCGGTGCGAAATAAATATACCAGATACGAGTTTCAGTCGCACATTTAAGTGACGAAAGTATTTCTAAGCCGACAAATTATAATAAATAGGTGTGTAGTTGAAAACATTTAATGTATTTAATTAAGTTTTAGTCAAATATACCTTCTTTTTTTGCAACTAACAGAAAATTCCTAGGGGAAAAGCACTGTCTGTGGACGAGAGACTGGGAATCCCAAATTTTCAAAGAAATACTTTAACCGTTAGACAAATAGCGGAGAAAATACGCAGGAATAAAAACAGTGTCTAAAACTTCTTAAAGGATCCTGGTAATTATGGGAAACAAAGCAGATCTGGTCGTCCACCAAAAGTTGATGAAAGAGTAAAAAGGCAAATTAAACGCTTAGCCATTAATAAGCAAACCAGTCCTTCCCAAATAAGGCTCCAGTTGTCTCTTCTAGTAACAAGAAGAAGAGTCCAATAACTTTTAAAGGAGGATAAATCCATTATATATCAATAGCGTTTACTGACACCTAAGCTTCTGTTACGGCATAAGGAGGCAAGATTATGTTTTGTTAAGAAACATCAGTTTTGTAGCACAAAATGGCAATCTGTCATCTTCAGTGATGAAAAGCAATTTAATATGGATGGTCCTGACGGAGGACACAAGTATTGGAGAGATATACACCGAGATCGTGAAACTCGGCACGCGAGGAACTTCCAAGGATGGCTGGAATTATGGGCTGGTTTTGGGTACAGAGGAAAGACTCCAATTTGTTTTGTTTCCCATAAAATTAATTCGGAGAAATATGTGGAATTGCTGGGCAATGTTCTTATTGATTTTGGTGAACATTTTTGGGAAGAAGAATGGGCGTTGCAGCAGGATAACGCTGCCATACATGCATCGGCATATACAAACAACTACCTTAAGTTGCGTAACATCCCCACTCTTTGTTGGCCTGCAGTAGGTTCTGACTTAAATCCCATAGAGAAATCATGGGCCATACAGTCGAAGCGGGTTTACTCAGGTGTAGGCCAGTTCGAGTCATTTTTGCAGCTAAAAACCGCTATCCAGGAAGAATGGCTACAAATTGACATATCCACACTACAAAATTTACTCGATTCAACGTTCAAGGAAGAAGGAAGAAGAACAAAATATTTAAATATTATTTTCAAAATATTTTCTTAAATTTTTACAGCAGAATTGATTTTTAAGATCTTGTCTGTTATACTTATTTCGTTCGAAGTTATACAAAATATACGTTCTGTTGTTCTAATTAATCAACAACTTTAATTTTTTTGATGAATTTCTTCCCAGTTTTATGCTAATAATTTAAAAAAAAATAAAATGGGCACCGTAGCGCAAGTGGTTAGTGCGTCGGACTACTGAGCCAGCGGTCTTGGGTTCGAATCCCGCCGCAAACACCTAACAGCTTTTCACAGTGCCCACCTCTTTCCAATGTGTGACAAGCATCAAAGAGTATTATTTGTCACGATTGAGCTTCTCAACTCGCCGTTCGGAGTCGGCAAAAAACTGTAGGTCCCTTCCATTCGTGCAAAAATATAACACGCACACACAAATGGTTGCGAGAAGCAGGCCCATGTTCACCTCGAGCTATAGCGCCAACTAAAGAAAGAAGAAAGTCCTTAAAATAATAATAAAATAAATTTGTTTTTTTTAAATGTTTTGCTTGTCCGATATAGTTATTTCGCGCAGTGTAGCATAAGCATGCATTTAATTTCCATTTTTCAAATATGAAGCGATTTTCTTCAATCGTATTGCTATTGTTCGAATAACGTTTTCTTCCATTGACTTGAAGAGGCCTACAGAAGAATCACTGTCGAAATATGAAATTTATTACGATTTCCTCAAGGAGGCTGCTTAAAAAAAGGCCCACCTCACAACAGCCAAGCAAGCAAAGGCTCTTAATATGCGAATGATTTTTTACGAATATCCTCATTATAGCATGTGAAACCGTAAAAGACACACAAACGGAATCCCTAAAGAAATATGTTTGTACCTATGTACATACACAGACATTCAAGTATGTAGGCATGTTCGAATATGTAATACATATATAAATCGTATATTGGGGTTTAGGTAATTTGATGGATTTCCTTTGACTCTGTCATTCCCATTCTGGGTTTACTCTGCCATTTGACACACCTTACGGATTAGTGCCAACCGATTTAGTTTTTTTTTTTTGTTTTTTGTTGACTGACACACTTTATGGCTGAGATCAAAGCCTACACGCTTCATTGAGTTTTCAGATAATAACAAAAAAAAACGAACAACTTTTGACGTTCTCTGCGCTTACCAGCCATCAAGAGATGATTCTTTTTAGCTTTTCAATATGCTCCATAAAAGCGTTAATTGAATCGTTTGTTGCGTATGTCCGTACAGATGATTGGTTTTTATTTTAGGTGAATCTGAAGCATGTGTTGTCACATATAAAACTTTTTGTTGTAATTCGTATCCATATTGAATCAAGAAGTGTCCTTATAGAAGTTATGGTACGGGGGATTATGGAGAAGAACGTATTGGCTAATTGAAATCAATATGGATGCTTTTACTATTGGATGGTTAAATCGCGTTAAATTTGCAT
Organism: Brachyopa scutellaris; assembly: GCA_949775065.1. NCBI lineage: Eukaryota > Metazoa > Arthropoda > Insecta > Diptera > Syrphidae > Brachyopa > Brachyopa scutellaris. Next base: position 29,065,007 of record OX459115.1, on the reverse strand, counting down.
CTTCTTTGGGTAATAAATATTGCACAGTATCGATTTCTTATTTAAATTCCATGCAGTTAACACTGTGAGTGATGAAAGAAATGCCTGTTAAAACAAAAGACGACGATAGAAAATTTAGAGTACAGCAATTAATAGAGGAATTTAACTCTTTGTGTAAAAACTTTACAAAGGATGAAAAATTCTAAAGTATATAATTGCATCTAAAAGAAGTGGTACAGGTGTGGGGCCATTTCTTGAACTCATTTCTCTTTTTGAACCACTCTTTTATCTACTTGCACTTTTTTTTAAAATGTTCCTTAAGTACAACACCCACACAATAAGCTTCGATATCAGTCAACATGTTGTCTACAACACTGTCAGTTTTTTACAATTCGTTTACAAAAACATTGAGGCGTCTTCACACAATAAATAGTATTGTGCAATTTCTTGGAATTTGATAATTTAGATAAAAACCACTTTGACCTTAAAAATTCAAGTAACACTTTTAAGCTACCCAAAATCCCGAAACCCCTGTCCGACTCCCAAAAGAAGAAAAAACTTCAAATCTTATTAATTTATAAATATCCATGTGACGCTCTTATCTGTCAATCTTACGATTAGATAAACACAAAAACTAATGCACACAATGAAATTAAACCTCGTATTCCAGTTCATTAACATCCTGTGACTATTACTGGCTGATTTTTAAATTCATTTATTCGCAATATTATTTAAATTAATGCAAAAATAGAAACACTTTAACACATGCCACTTTCTTGCGAAATGTCACTTATTCAAACTACAAATACTTAGAATCCACACTTGTGGATTGTATATGTTGATAGACTGCAAACCTTGGGGTGCGTTCGCACTGTCTTTGATTCTTCGAACAAAATGACAATGTATGTATGTATTGTAGGTAACACTATATTTTTTAGACACGGGCGCAGCCGGGCGGGACAGCTAGTAGTTAAATAAAACATAACAAAACAGTTCAAGTCTTACTGACAAAAAACATTTAAGAAACGGTCTATGACAAAGCAGTAGGTATCATATAAGTCTATATCGAACGCAATTCCCATTAAAAACTTATTTCAGAATGTTCGTTACGTTTCGCGTAAATTTTTTAAATTTTGTTTTTCTTTAACGTAACGTTTTGTTACTCTTTAGTTTTCACCGGAAATTATTTTCGACGTACATGTACATGTTTTCACACGGATTTGCTCATCTAAAAGAGTGATCAGTATATGCTAATGTGTGAAACTAAAATCTAATTTATCAGCTATCACACTGAATGAGATCAACACAACTGTATGCACATTGTTAAATGCAAAATATTACAACACTAATGCCAACGGGAATGGACAAACATTTTCTACTTTTCTTTAGAAAAAAAGTCCCGAAAACGAAATCCCGAAAAATTATACAAAATTTTGCATTTTATAATATGCATGTATAATTTTTCAGGATTTTCGGGATTTTGGATTTTCAGGATTTTGAAATTTCGGGATTATATTTTTCGGGATTCTGTCCGACTCCCAGTCTAGAACTGTAGCTTTAGACAAACAAGGTGATTTCCATCGACGAAAGTATACATATGTGGCTAGACCCCTTTTCGATACTTCTATCTTCAAATATTATACAAATATCCGACTGATAACTCAATATGTATATGCATTCTACATAGTGTCAACAGATTAAACCATCCCTGTGCGTGGCACATCCCTGTTCCTCTTCACACTATCATATCATTCCCCACTTCCTTTAGTTTTCCCTTTTCCCAACGAGAGTATTTTTGATGTAAAAGGACGGGGAGTCGTGTTTAAACCGTCAGCGCAACCAGACGCAATAAATACTTTAAGAAAGTTTATGTGTTAATCTTTTTATTTATCGAAGTCGTTTACAATTCCTGGGTGCAAATTCATATACTTTTAGGTCGCCTGACATTTTCAGAAGTGGGATACGTTGCCCTGTCTATCGCGAAAATGCAGAATTTCCAGGATTTGAATGTGTGCGCATTGCGGGAAAAGTGTACCGCGTTAAAACTTTCAACTGCGGGTTCGAAAACGGAGTTAATTAGGCGATTGGAGAATTATCAGCTCGCAAAAGGAAAGGATGATGAAATCACTCAGTTGCAAGCTGAAATTCGGGAGCTGAAAGACCGTCTACGTGATGGTAATATTCGTGCCGCGCCGGTCGTAAATATGAAAGATTTTTCGGTTGAAAGTGTTGTAAAAAAAACGGCGACACAAGACACGCTCATGCCAAAGACTAGCACAAATGATACAGTGTATGTGCAATCGTTTATGCCACAATTAACTGACCTGTGTACGTGCCGCCGCCAAGATCGTCAACAATGGAAATACCCAGCGTGGTATATAACCAGCAATCCTTCCCTGAATTTGTGCCGAACACAAACTCATACGTTCCGACGAGTCATACGCAGTCTCAAATGCAGCATAGTACGCCGTTTGTGCAAAACAATCCAGAATCGTTCGGAGCGACAGCATACCACACAATAGGCAATTCACCGATACTTCCAGGTACGTCGCATTTCAACCCTTATATACATTGCGCTCCGTCACACGCAACATCGTACCCCGGACCAACATATACACAGCCAACTGTTACTCATGCGTACGGAAGAGCGAGTTTCCCTTGGCAAAACAATCTACCAAGCCAACCACAACCGCAGGTAAAGGATGTTGTCGAGATGTTACCCGAATTTAACCCGATCGCTGAGACATCGTTAACTGCGGAACAATTTGTACGCCGAGTAAACATGCTGAGACAGGCATACAATTGGGATGATAGGATCTTGATGTATAGTGTACAAACAAAAATATATGCCGTGGGCGAATTGGTGGTAAGCGAGAATGTCCCAGCAGCAAGCGGTGAGTCTCGTAAATTAGAGCCGAAATATAGGGGTCCGCATATAATTGTTAAAGTTATCGGTAAAGATCGATATTTGGTTAAAGATGTGGAAGGCGGATCAACATCGAAGCGGAAGTATTGTGCGATATTGCCGTCGGACAAGCTGAAACCATGGTGTCGTATATTTCCAGAGGCAGATGACATCGATGAAGAATCAGAAGCCTACTCAACAGAACTCGAGGCGAGTCCCTTATCAGGAAAGGCCGAAATGTCAACAGATTAAACCATCCCTGTGCGTGGCACATCCCTGTTCCTCTTCACACTATCATATCCTTCCCCACTTCCTTTAGTTTTCCCTTTTCCCAACGAGAGTATTTTTGATGTAAAAGGACGGGGAGTCGTGTTTAAACCGTCAGCGCAACCAGACGCAATAAATACTTTAAGAAAGTTTATGTGTTAATCTTTTTATTTATCGAAGTCGTTTACAATTCCTGGGTGCAAATTCATATACTTTTAGGTCGCCTGACAATAGTATCCTCGTATGTGGCTAGGAGCTATGTATATATAAGCAAATAATCCCAGTACCATTACAGGTTCCAGATAATCGAATTTATTTTCAAATACGAGCTCAGTTTCGGGGTTATAATAAACTTCCGAGTTGAAAAACCAGCTATAAATTTAAGAAAGAAAACCAAATAAAAGCAATAAAAACCATTGAAATAAATAATTTGTCAATTTTTCTCTCAATTCTCAACAACCATATGACCTGTCTTGGTCAACGTTAAATCTCCTTGAGTTTCAACTCGTATTGTTGGTTAAAATTCTACCCAAACACAATTTATTCTCATCTATTATTCTTACGGTTGGCTCTCTGTAGCAAGAATAATCATATACGATACGTGTCCCAACAAAGAGTAGGGAAAACATTCAATTTATTACCACAAAATGACAAAATTGAGGAAATAAATTTCTCTTCTTCGTACGTCGTTTTCCACATCATTTAAGCCGATGAAGAAGAAATCCATTCTCGGTAGCGGTAGACAGAAAAAGTGAGCATGACGCTCGATTATTTATTTTATGTATTCCCAAGTAATAAACCGGAAAAATAGATGAAAGCAAATAAAAGATGCAAAACAGGATGCGAGATTTTTTATCTCACTCTCTTTTTCTGTAAAAATGGTGTCGCCATAATCTCAGCAGTGAGATCCGCCTCAAAGGACTAACTCAACAAATGAAAGAGAACCGTTGTACTTGGAGGGTTTTCCCCCAAATTTCGCCAGAGTTAGATGAAAAAAAAAAACTCCTGTGGGGTAATTCAATAAAGCAAAACCATAACGAAGTGACTCTTGTCCTTGCGGCACCACGTTGTTGGTTAAATGCTGAATAATAATCACTTATAGCTTGTGTCTAACCGAAAGGTGAAAGTATGGTATGTGGTGGTAACAGAGCAAGTTGGATGTGTGAAAACAAACTGCTGTCAGCACGTACTTCGGTTGGCAGCTATGTACATATAATCCTGGAATTCAGAGTCAAAATACATATTACTTAAAACTTTTCATACGTGTCACGAGGCCACTTAACGTAATGTACTGCCGAGCGAGTTTAAATGAAACGAAAAATACGTATGAAAAGCACTAATTTACTGTACATTCAACAGAGTAAACTGCTGCTCCTTCGTATGAAGTATTTTACATAATATTTATCTTTGCCAGCAAAGAGCAGTGAGCTAGGAAATAAAGAACCGTTTTTTTCCGTTCTCTCTGCAGGCAAAAATATTCTGCAAAAGCAAATCTTCATCTTCCTTGCAATTTATTTTCTCAGAGTGTAATTGACAGGAAATGAAAATGCAAAAGCAAACCATTTCTGCTTGGCATGGCGTGGTTAGGCACCAGGAACCGCAGAGTGCGCTTGTGTGTATGTTTCATGACAATAGAGCTAAATAACAATATTTTTATGTTTATTCCTTTAATAAGGTATACATGGAAAAATGAAGGAAACAAAAATAAAATGGACGGCTAAGTGTAGTAGTTGTAACAAAAATTCTTTATTAAAGGTATACGATAAGGACATACATATTTACACAGGATTGCTTTTTGTTTGAATAAATTATGGATACTATGTTGCAATCTATTCATTGCCAAATTAGCATGAAGTAGTGTTCACAAAATAAGATGTTCAAAAACATGAAAGATGAAAAATATTATGTTAGCCACTACTGTGTGCTTTATTAAACTTGCATTTGAACATTGGCAAGTATCCAGTAAAATGTCGATCGATAGACCGATAGACGCATCTACATTATGCACATATGTATACATAGGAGTACATAAGTTATATGTACATACATTCATGTATGTGTTACCCTCTAAAATGTTACCCTACCCTTAGCCAAGTTTCGAACTCATTTTTCATTAGACATTTTGAGATCTTCCGGCTCTCACTGAGTTGTTGGTTGGATTCTTTTAAGAAGATACTTACGGCCATATTATTCACTCACTTTAAACCGGGTTAAAACTTACACCCGGGTTAAAGTAAATTTAAACCGAAAATTAAACCCAACTCCATAATATTCACTCGTTTAAACCGCACTTTAACCCGAAAAATTTTAAATTAAATTTCAAATCCGAATAAATTTAAGCTTCCTCGAGTTTAAATTATTTAACTCGGGCATAAACTCAATTTCTTACTATTGACTCTTCTCTGTTATCAGCTCATACATTCACCCATTTAAGTTCACACATTCACAAATTGAGAGTATGCATTTTCATTAGTAGAAGCATAGAGAGAGAATTCTCAGTTCTTAATTAATTTCAACTGACATTTGAATTTTTAATCCATCGATTTTTATAAACGTTTTTGAGTGAATATTATGAACATACGTTTAAATTTTCGGGTTTAAGAAATGCGGGTTAAAGATCGGGTTTAAACTTAATTTAAATTTGACTTACACCCGGAGTGCATAATATGGCCGTTAGAATTGTGATCTCTCATTTTGTCAATAAAGTAATCGTTAAATTAAAATTGTAATCTTAAATAAATTTTGAATTAAAATAAAACCTGAATTATATATGTATGTATATATATAAATACATACATAAATATTTGACTTTGAATAATTCAGAGGAAAAAATATTGTAGAAATAGATTCACAGACATATGTATACATACATACATACACTGAAATCTCCCATTACGGACAGCTCCCTTAGATGGACCGACCGTTTAGACGGACAAAGTTGCCTAACTAAGTTTTTATATTTCATATTGCATACATTTTACGTTCCCTTAACCGGACACTCCCTTGATGGGACACGGACACGCATATCTATCAGAAATTATTTAATTTAATTCCATTAGAAGGATTAGCACCGTGGTGTAGTGGTGAAAGCATTGGACTCCTACGCAATGCTACCCCGGTTCAATCCTAGCCCGGGTCCAATCCGTAAAAGATTTATCACGGTGCCACCTCTTTCGAATGTCTGACAAGCAATCAAAGAGTATTATTTGTCAATAAGCTCCTCAACTCACCGTTCGGAGTCGGCAAAAAACTGTAGGTCGTACCTTTCATCCGTGTTAAAATATAACACGCACACACAAATGGTTGCGAGAAGCAGGCCCAGGTTCACCCCAAATTGTAGCGCCACCTAAAGTAAAGTAAGAAGGACAAAAACAAAAATATCCTCCATAGCTTCACACCGAGTCTTTGTTTTTATTTTGATTTGAATTTGAATTGAATTTTCGCAACAGATGAAAACAGAAAGACAAAATACAGTGAAGTCTCACTTATATGAACCATCAGTTATATGAATTATTTATTTATTTATTTATTTATTTATTATCTACCAGGTAAACCTTAACAGATTTCTATAATATGTATAACTAATTTAATATAAATAACTTAATATAAATTATACATTTAATTTATTATAAATCATATTAAACGTTTAGATTACATTAAGTGAATTTTGATTTTAGGATTTCAAGTACAATTTGTTTAAAACGATCACGATCTAAAGTTAAATCTAGGTCAACATTTACTACCGCATTATACAAAGTCACACAACGTGTTATAATTTCACTCAATCCATAGTTTGTCCTATGTGAAGGAGGAATAAATAATCTTGGCTCTCTCAGAAATCTTAAGGGGGCATTAAAGGGTAGTGCAGAAAGCAGCTCATCGCAAATTACGCGGTTAGTAACCACATCACTTAAGAAAACTAATGACAACATTTTTCTTCGTACAAAAAGAGTTTGGAGATTTATAAGCAGACAGCGAGATTTGTATGGAGGTAATCCATCGTCTCCATTGAATCTACGTAAGGCAACTCTAGTGAATGATTTTTGTATTCTTTCTATTCGGGAAGAGTGAACCTCATACTCGGGATCCCAGATTACACAACAATATTCCAATAAGGAACGAACTAACGAGCAGTAGAGTGACTTAAGAGTGTATGGGTCCTGAAAATCCAATATTATTCCAATATATGAACCGCCAAATTTTTGAACTGAAATTCAGTTATATGAACTGAACTGATACTATACTAAATGTACTACGCGCACATAATGTATGTATGTATAAATGAATTCCTGTTGAAAATTTTTAAAAGTAAAAACAGTTACTTTGTCTGGACATATTTTTTTACGTTTTCTTTTGCTTCATTCGTATCTGCCTTTGAAAGTTAGTTCGAGTTTCTAATGGATTGGGCTTCAGAAAATGAATTTCCTTACGAAGACCTGCTGTTGCTGAGAAAAACGCGAGAAAAAGCTATCGAACTTGTATTTAAGAAAACTACCCAAATAAAAATATCCAATTTTTTCAACCGTTATTAACCTGAGCAGTTTAAAATAAGTTATTTTAAGTTTTTTTTCATTACCTAGAGTAAATTAATATATTTTATTCTAATTTTTTAACGTTTCACAAAATATTTCATATTATACATAGTTCCAATATATGAACTTTTCACTTATATGAATCATTAGTTCATACAAACACTGTACAACAGAAATAACGCGCACATTTAGTACCTACAGTACGGTACATCCCGAACAGCTGCATTGGAGGTGATATGGGGATTCTTCTTTCTTTTCATCCATGCAGCTGTGATAGAAGTCAATCTTTGTTCTGTTTTGTTTTGTTGACCGTTTCAAATAAAGTTGCAGTGTTTTTTTTTATGTTTTGATAAAAAAAAAGATAATTTATTTAAAAAAAATTGTTTATTCATTGAACGGACAGCTCCGTTAGGTGGACAAAAATGTTGTCGCGTTACTGTCCGCCTAATGGAGATTTTACTGCATTTACATATAATTTTTTTTGGCATGATCGAATTTTAAAGCTCTATTCTACAGCATGGGGTAGGGTTCTGGTTACTTAATTATTCTTCGGATTTAAGATTAAAAGATTTGTACTTACATACAGGGTGTCACAGTTTTTGTGGAAGGACCACTTTAAATGATATAACTTCTGCACTACTATAGATACAAAAATACTTTTATACATTTTGGAGAGGATCAGAAACGCATATTATAAAATGTTGAAGACTTCATGTTATTCTATGTAGTCACAAAAAAGTTATGGCTCCTAACTCAAAATTACTATGAAGAAAACTCAATTTTATTTTAGGAATGCCCCGCGGTTTAACGGTTTGTAAATATATTTGAAACTTCTCCATTGTCAGTTACATATCTTTACAAATAAGGCTTAGAATTCACAGTAAATAACTAATCATGTCTATCATTTCAAGGTATGTAGGGGAGAGTGGGGTTAGAAGTAACAGGGGTAAGTTTTAACAGGATCCCCTGAAAATTAAAAGTCGCGTGAAAGAGAAAAATATTCGTCTTTTCCAGAGCAAACGACGTGTCTAGTTCCGTTTTGAATTGGTCTTCAGTGGAAAAAGTTGTGGGTGGGGTCCCCGAAATTGAGAGATTTGTAACTTTTATTTTTGTTCGTATCTTTGGTATTCCTATTCACAGGCAAGAGATATAGTGCCAGTTGTTTTTTGTAGATATGCATTTATGTTTTGGCGACGTTTGTGTATATATGTGAGGTTTGTGTGGATTTCAGTTTTTTTTTTTTATAGTGATCTTTGTGTTAAATTTCATGGCGGGGCAAGTTGTAACATTTTTGCGGGGTAAGTTTTAACATGTTAAGATTCATCACCTCATTAAAACTGGTTGACTAATGCCAAGAAAAATTCAACCGCTTGTGCAATCTGATTAAAGTCACTCTTCTCTGGGTTCCAGGACAAAGAGAGTCGACGAACTAGCGAGGCGACGGTCAGCCGTTAATAGCTCACTAGACCAAAATGTTCATATTCCTATAGGTGCTGTTACGAGCAATGTACTCTCACATTTCTTGAAACTAGCTGTTCTCAGATGGACCAGTCTTACAAACTGTGCAATATCCAGGAAGATATTGCCAAATTACAATAGGCTAAAATCAAATGAGCGAGAGTCAGGTAGCGCATACCTGGCAAACCCTTCTTCGATGACCTTAAAGAGAAATCCGAGAAGGGGATTAGAGAACTAATCCTCTGCTTAAACTCCATAGGGTCGATATAAATTAAATATCTTAAACTACATCTAAATATGTAGTTGGTCACCTATGGTTGTGGTATTCAAACTGCATCCTCTTTGCGCAATTTCCACCGAAACCATCACCTCACCTATGTTATGTACCTACCTTATTTTATTTATTTATTTTTGTTTTTTTTTATCAAGTGTATTTTGATTTTATATGTTTTTAAGATCTTTTATATTGTTTTAATAAGTTTTTGAAATAAATTAATATTTTTATTAAAAAAAAACTCGTGATACAGTTTTTCATAATTTTGTTACAACTTACCCCGGCCCCTCTTTTTTCTTAAATGCGATATTTTGATATCTTCTGAGCGGACTTTGTTGGACGTTGGTGGATTTTGTAGGTAAAATGTTGCTCTTCGATTTTAAATAGGTTTGGCTAACTAATTCGCAAAATCTTAGGAGCACCATCAATTTTCGTAAAAAGTGTTACGAGTAACCCCACGCTCCCCTACTTTGAAAGCAACCATAATACAAAATATCCATTGTATCTCTTAAAAAAAAAAACTATTTAAAGCATTTTACATACAGAACGTTCAGCTATGTAAGTATGCAATTATTTAAAATGTATTCTCCTACCGAAGCATTAATTATATCCTTAACCCTAAATCAATACCCCGACAGCGTAAAACTTAAATTGTGCAGTCACAAACTTCAAATAATAGAGCGGAAATAGCAATGTAATTTGATTTGTTCTTCACTTAGTGTCTTGGTTTCAACAAACCACAAGTTCATCCCTTAGACTACATCAGCCCTTGCCTAAGCGCCGCCAAATTGTTTCATTTACAGTCCATGAAACCTTCGCAACACACACTAAACTCAAACCACCAAAGACAGTAAGTAACCACAAGACGAAAAATTAACACCGAACACTTCAACTTCCCATCACCAACCGTCATGCTCGGCGATGACGAAGCATGACACGGTAATATTTTGCTCCGCACCTACAGACATTTCTAATCATAAATTCATTGCATGAAAATAAAACACCATCAGCAGCAGGATATCACAACTCCAAGTCAATTCATGTTCGTTTGCCACTCTCTCCACGCAGTCAGTTTGGGCAAAGCGCTGTGAAAACATAGTTCTATTCCAACAATGAAGATGATGGTAGGGATATAGGGAATCTCTGTGATAATATCCCATATTCGCTCCATCAAGCAGCTGTGCCGACGTGATATTTCATATCCAGCGAACGATATTAAGGACGAAGCATTCGTTTCAACTTTTTATACGCCACTAATAGAGTTGGAGTGGAGCTGTTTCCAAGCAAGACCATCATTTTTCATATCACCCCCTTTGCGTGACTTGGCAGCGTATGGAATAGAATCGTTACTGTAATCTTTGTGGTTACATGATGAGGATATAATCGATAAGAAATTAAGTCGCTTTGACATGGTGATTGCTGTCGTTGAAATTTAAACCCTTTCCTTCGAGATAAAATATAATTAAAATCCCTTTTCTGAGTCAGAGAACACCTTACTTCAGGACGTTTGAGGTCAGTGACCCGGTAAATTAGTTTCAATATCGCTGCACGGCATCTAAAGTGGCTCTGGTCCCATTTTCTTATAAAAATAATTTGAATAAGTGCCAATGTGGGTTGCAGAAGTAAGCCCTCCATATATCCTATATGTACGACAGAAGGTGAACACCGGAACGACGGAATGGTGAACATGAAGGGTATAACCAGCCAGCGGAACCGCAGAAATTCAAATTACCCACGACCCACGAGGCCACGAGTGTAAGAGAAAGGCATTTTAATGGAGAGATACTCGTATTTCACTTGCACACCGATGTCCCTTCAAACCAACTTGGGCCCTCTTTAACTATGTATTTCGTACTGTTATAAGTTACTAATACACAGGTATTTGGTAATGATTTTTACAATTTATAGGCTCAAAGAGTACATCACCGGAAGCTGCATATCTCATTATTATTCATCTCTGGCGAAAGGTAAAAGGTTCCGTGGGACAGGGTGAAATGTATTACGTCCTATAAAACATTCATGCCGCGCCACGCGCAAGTTGAAACGATACATGGGGCATAATTAAATGGAATTGGCTTGGTGGAGAATAATGGTGGGAAATTTCGCTGCAGGAAAGTCTATTTTTGCGCATTTATTCTGGTTCGTCTGAAGATGGACAGGCCGTACAAAGTGTCGGTTGGTGGTAAGGTTTCTGAGTGAACTTCAACTGGATAAAGGAATCCCTTTGGTAAAGTTTGTGTATCGTTTATTTATGTCTTACCTCAATACGTTGCTTGGAGGTCTTTTAACCGCGATTGCAACGTAGTGAGTGGAATTTTAAAGAGCCACGAACATGCCTATCAACTTTTGGGTGGAGATTATTATCCGATAATCTCAGCGTATTGATCTGGAAAAATTAGATGGATAATAAACCGCAAGTTTTATTAAAATAAGGTAAGATAGACGCTGTCATTAGGCAAAAGGTATATTGGCAATAAATATGTATGTCATTAGTAGAGTATTTTAAATAAATTGCTAGATACTACGAGTAGGTACAGTCGTTTGGGGTAAGACTGCGCAGTGGGTAAGAGTACGCATTGCCATTTTCTCCATCTCACAGTGTTCCATTTCACACCAATAAGTGGACAAAATTCAAAAAATTCATGACAAAATTGAGAGTACTTGCTAACGCAATTCTTATAAAGGATAACTGAAAGATAAGTAAATCACATTTTCTCTTTATTTTAGAGCGTGGAAATGATTTTAGAGCAAGTCAAAGTGGAGTGTGTAACCATAACAGGTCGAGTGCACAATTAGTGTTCAATTTGTATTTAGTTAATTTTTTAATTTTTTTGTGTGGAAAATTAAACCAAATTGGTATGGATTCAAGTAATCAAAGTGAATAGATTATTCTTATACATTTTGAAACTCTATTTAACGGTTTTTTAAAGAATTTTTTAACTATAAGATGTAAGTTTTTTTGAGGCATTTTTTATTTTTTTTTTTTGCATAGACTTTTAAATATGAGCCCCACCTTGCCCCGGGTCAATTTTTATTTTGATACAAAACTCGACTTCTTAATTATAGGCCGTGAAAAAATCAGAGTGCGCAAACGTGCGCAAAAAAAGTAATCCGTTTTTTTGTAGGTCACCTCAATAGCCCAAGTTATGGCTCTGTTAGTCGGCCCTGCTGGGCCACCATCACCTCAGAAACGAAATATTGAATCAGATAAAGACTTCGATTCAGAAGACTCACTCAATAATAGCAGCAGTTATGATTACAATACACAATATAAAAAAAAAATATCAAAAAAATTTTAATTTTTTTAGCCTATAAAGTAGTTAGTATCAAAACGTAAATAAAGCACTTAAAACATAAGTTTTTTATTACAATATACTTAACTCATAACAATAACATGAAATAGTCAAAAAAATATTTTTGTCCACTTAATATGTACTACACGGAACACTGTGCATCTGTGAAAGAATTAGCAGAAATCGCTGAATGGGAAAATGTGTGCTTCACTAACCGCCAATGAAGAACAACTTCGGCGAAAATTTTCCAATTGACAGTACAAAGAAAACCAATAATAAAAAAAAACCGGATTTTGTTAAAAAAAAAGTCAAGTTTTAAAAGTGTGTCAGGAAAACGTGGCATCTCGATACCCGATAAGTAGTATGTAGGCATAAAGAGTGTATACGTGTGTTTGATTTAGGATACAATTTTAGTGGTATTTAACTTTTTATATGCTGATTAGAATACAATTAACCCTCAACCGAACTAGTATCAATTTTCATACTATTTCTTGAACAAATGTTGAATAACTTTTTTGCTCGCCGAGCTTTAGACCCGTGCTTTAGTGACTTTTATTTCGTCGTTGAAATACGTCGTTTTTCACTTTCGGTAGATGACTCCGATGGACGGTGTCGAAATCCTGGACCAAAAGTGTTTTTCTGTACATTAAAGGCCCCATATAGTATCAAAAATTACCCTATGCTTAATTTCAGTACCAAATGTAAATAGCATCAAACAAATTTAAGCCTTTTTTTATCTGATATTGGTGCGCATGATGCTTAGCATAAGCCAAATGGATTTTTATGTGTGTGTATGAAGTCAGCCGCGCATTTATGTACACGTTAAATTTTTCGATTTTCGACTCTCGCAAATTATATTTTTTCTTTTATTATTAACAATGCCTATTCGAAAATCGTTCTGATAATGAATAATGAATGAATGAACGGCGAATAAAACTGCATCATTAGATTTTCTGATTTCGTTGTTTGCGTTTTTTTTTGGAACTGAGATTCTAGCTGCTGGGTCATTTCTGATACTAATCTGGATAAGGAAAAAAAATTGAGGGTCGGTTCAGGGTTAAGATAATAACAATTTTTGGGCTATTACTTTTTGTCGTAAGATGCAACGAGCATATAGTCGTAGGTGGTAGGTTGAAGCTCTATATTTCTGTTTTTGTTTGTCCTGAAAAATGCCTCATATGTACTTAAGACAAACGGAAAGGAAATTGATAACCCTAAAGCATATCTGTGAGGCTAGGGAGCTGATTTAAAATAGAAGCAGCCCATTGGAGGCTGCTGAAGAATTTAGTTTAAGTGGAGTCACAGTTTCAAACCATTTAAACTACGAAAACGGTGACTTAAAGTAGTTGCGCACTCTTACCCTGACTTCGGGGCAAGAGTGCGCAACTTGATTTACTTTTATTTTTTGATCAAAATATACGAAACATTAAAAAAAAAAGTTAAATATTTTTGTATAAATTTGTTCCTAAAATATAGAGCTACCAAATAATAGGCTTTTTTGTTTGTTATCTGTTGTAAATTTTGCAGAATTTAAGCCCGAAGTCCAAAATGCACACTCTTGCCCCGAACGCCTATACAGCATATCAGAGTCTTACATAAGCGACAAATTTGTACCTAGCCAATTAAAGTTATATATGTACATATGTATTTCTTTTCTGTATGACTAGAATTGTTATTTTCGGGTGATCTCTCTAACTAATTGCAAAGAAATTTGTCCACTTATAAGTAAATAAATACATTGCTTATTCCAAAGTTTAGATAAAGGTCTCCAAAGTATGTACATATACATATGAAGGTTAAGCTCCTTTACTCTTCTTCTTCTCGCCATAGCTAGAAATCTTAGGAGCAAACGAAATTCTAAGAAAGACGACAATCAGCTTGTGAATTATATTTTGGAGTTGTTTTCAAAGCCACCCAAATGGTAAACATTCTTAAAAGTTTCATTCCTTATTTTCAATTGCATAATCCTCTATAATCCTCCATATTTCAACGAACAGTTGAGGAAAAATTTCGAATCACGTTATTTTGCATAATAATAAATTCGAATTATCGAAAGGGACAAATTGCATAGGTTTAGTTCGATTAACGGAGTTTTACTCATAGGACGCTGATGATTCTTCTATTTATAGAGATTTTCGAATTATAGGAGTTCGAATTATCGAGAGTTCACTGTATATTCTTAACAATATTGTTCTTTATATCTTTACTAACATTGATGTGTCTGCTTACTCATTTCGTACTAAAAAGTAATCCCTCATCTTCAGTTTAGAGATTAATTAAAGAATTAACAGCGTCCCCTCCGGTTTACATCAACCACCATCGCAATGTTCCGGATAAACACATCATTATCATAATTTATCAATGTCCACAAATTGACAGCATCAAAGAGAGACAACGGAGCATTTATCTACCCCGAAACATTCTCATTTCGATCATCATCAAGTCCCGTGGATAAGGTGATTACGTGAACGCGACGTCAGTGACATCATTTGTTTTAATAAGCTCCAACAGCATCTCATTTATCTTTTTGTTGCTTTGTGGGCTCCCAGGCTAAATGTTTCGTGTTCCTGTCCTACCGTTCGGCGTTTTATCTTGCGGTAGCATGGCTATAATAACAAATTTGCTTAAATAATTCAATTAAGCATATCGAAAGCTAGGAGTAGAAACGAAAGCAAAGATACAACTTTTTTGTGTGGGGTGGATTTCCTGGTTTAAGGAATTCATTTTCGCTATTACCTAATACCGACAAACAATGGCAATATTGCCATCAAAAATTATTTAAATTACTAGAATATCGTCGGAAGGACGAACAAATCCTAACATATCGCATTAAATAAATAAAAAATTAAGTTTAAAAAAACTAACACCCGAATATGGGAAAAACCAACTAAAAAGTACGAAACAAGATGAAACGAAACAATGATTTTCAGAGTATAGCCGTGGTCGCATGCCGTTACATTAACGTATTTATATAATTACGCATTTGTTGGACAAAGCGGCATGCGACTACAGCTGTACTCTGAAAATCATTGTTTCGTTTCATCTTGTTTCGTACTTTTTAGTTGGTTTGTCCCGTAGTCGGGTTTTAGTTTTTTAAACTTAATTTTTTATTTATGACTTTTTAGTTTCAAAAAATATTTAGTGTATGTATGTATAAGTAAGCAATGTCGTGTTTTACTTGTCAAACTCTTTCATTTGATACCCATATAAGGGATGTAGTAAAGATAACCAAAATCCACCATCTTGAGGGGCGTCGGCCATATTGAATATAGAATGACGTCATATCGTATTGTATTCTACTCGCCAAGCCCTTTCATTTGATACCCATGTTAAGGAGGTAGTAAAGATAACAGAAATTCGCCATCTTGGGGCGTCCGCCATATTCAATTTAGAATTACATCATATCGTATTGTATTCTACTCGCCAAGCCTTTTCATTTGATACCATTATCAATGCGGTTATAAAGACTGGTCGGGTAACAAAGAAAAAAAAAAAAGAGGTAGTCCGCCATTTTGCTTGATGCGCCCGCCATATTGAATTTTTCTGTGACGTCACATAGCCTAGGACACTCTCCGGATCGAGACAGATCCAACGACACCTTATTTGTTTAAATCGGCCCTATAGTTTCGGCTGTAGGGGGTGACATCCTTACATACATACAAACAAACAAACAAACAAACAAACAAACCCAGTCTGTTAAAATCATAACCCTTCCTCTGCGTAGTCGGGTAAAAAAAACAAATTCGTAGAATCAATTTATTCCAATTTGAATTTAGAATTAACATAGAATTTCCTCAGTCGCATAATTTAGTTTGTTTTTTTTTTTTGGGTTTTGCATTTCGTTTAATTTTAGCTATTATTTATCTGTACTATTATTAAGTAATGTCCAAAATTAAACGATTAAAAATTGAATACAATTCTCTCCACGTTACACCCAATCGATGGGGTTAAAATCATTTGTCAGTCCAACCTCAACATTATACATCTCTGAGAAAAATCGACTGTGACATGAAGATGAATATCGAAGTCTTACCATACGGATCCCCTTTTTTTTACTATTTCAAAAAAAAACAAAAAGTTATAAAACTCGCAACTGGCAACCCCGGCCGATGAAAACGACTGCAAATTGGAACCGAAACCAAACCCGTTCATGTCTTGTATAACCAACCAAAGCCAATTTATCCCTGGTATCGAGGTGGATACTTTGTTATCGCTGGTTGTTGGCACCAGCATAGAATACCACGGGAATGGAGAATGGAGCATCCTTACACCAAGTCTCCGTCTAAAGAGAATAGTTTATTGTATTTAGCTTTGAAGTAATAAAATAGCACCCAGTGAGTGAGGTGGCACAGCGCACCACGTCTTTCTTGTGGGACAATAAAACATAAACATTTAGTGATAACAATAAATATAAAGAGTTTGAGACATAAATAACCAAGCGACAAATTTATCAGTTCAACACTCAGAGCAGGACATCATTAAATTCTGCAGAAAGGGTGCAAAGCTTGACATATTTACTTTATTGTTGTGTCCTAGCATGGATTTCTCCTGTTTAATGTTTTTTCTTACTTTCAGTTCGTCTGTGTGCAAAGTTTAATGAATAAATTGAAATTCCTCATTGATTAAACGTTATTATTATACAACTTTTTTACTGCTCAAATATTTTGCTTTTTGCACGTGAAAGACTTGCTTTGGTTATTTTTTCTACAGCAATTCAACTACCGTATGCACTAAAAATATTCTAAGGATATACGAGTACCTATATACTGTTTGTAAATATAAACGAGGACGTGTGTACAAATTTGTATCCGTCAGAAACAGAATTTTTTTCGGAATCATCATCATCATCGTCGTCATCGTTATATAAATAAGCGAATGCAAAATAGTTCAACCCCTTTTAAAAAAAAAAATAAAAATATACGGCAGCTGTCCTATACAGAACCAAGCCTAGCATCTCGCAACCATTTGTGTGTACATATTATTTTTTCCACGAAAACCTACAGTTTTTGCCGACTCCGAACGGCGCGGCGAGTTGAGAAGCTCCTCATGACAAATGATACTCTTTGACTGCCTGTCAGACATTCGAAAGAGGTGGCACCGTGAAAAAACGTTTAGGTGTGTTTGCTGGGATTGAACCCGGGCAGCATGCGTAGTAGTCCAACGCACGAACCACAACGGCCACGGCAACCCCTTTTTAACTGCATTAAACACAACATATTCGCTCAATTTCTTGTGAAGGTTGTGAAGCAATGCAGTGAAGTATGTAATTTTTTCCCAAAATGTTGTGTCTAAGCCAAGAAAAAAAAACTAGTAAAACAATAAATATTAATACGTGCGTTTCTCTTGTATAATTAGTAGAATTTCGACAAGAGGTCATATCAATAAAACTACAGGTCGTATCCCAAAATAATCTTTTGAAAATTATGCTTAACCTTCCATTACGAAGAAGCGAATGTTGAATTGATCTTTGATATAATTCGAAATTTTCCACGACCGTTTTGCATAAAGATTGTTAAACATCTTTGATACAGGGATCAATTTGTTCCTTCAGGGTGCGGGTGGTCGTGGGCATGTTGGCATAAGTCTAAGAAGTCAAAAAAAAACCAAACAAAGAAGTCGAATTGCATGATCTGAGCGGCCAATTCTGATCACCAAATCGGTAAAATACATCATCAGGAAATGACTGGTGCAGTAATTGAATTGTTTCTTGAACTATTGTAAATATATAGCATGTGGCACAGTCTTGTTGAAACAGCATTTCGTCCACATCCATATATTGCAGTTTAGACACAGAAGAATGGAAAAAGGCAAAAATCAATCCTATCCCTAAAAAGCGAACGGGTAACTCAATAGAATATAGGCCAATTGCTATCCGTTCCTCTCGAAGGTATTTGAAAAAGCTGTCCTAAAACAAATTCAAAAATACTTGACTATCAATAAGCTATTGAATAATTGCCAGTCTGGTTTTCATCCACAGCGGAGTTGTAGAGCCCTTCTTTTTGTCACTGATGAAATAAGGAAAGCAATGGACAGCAACCATGTCACACTTTTAACGCTTTAGACTTCTCTAAAGCATTTGACACTGTTAACCACTCAATTCTTTGTTTCAAATTAGAAAATAATTTCGGGTTCTCCTTAGAGTCTTGTAAATAAATATAATCCTACCTTAGTGGAAGGCAACAGTGCGTAATGGCTAATGGATTCTCCTCAAATTTACTAAATGTGCCGGCTGGCGTACCACAGGGTTCGATCCTCGGACCAATTCTTTTTTCGCTCTACATCAATGAACTCCCGCGAATTGTGAAAAGTTGTGTAATCCACTTATATGCTGATGATGTTCAACTCCTGATAAGCCGCCCATTTTCTGAGAAAAACGAAGCCGTAGAATTCATGCATACCGACTTGTCTTCCATTCTTCATTGGTCTAGAAATAACGACCTTCTTCTAAATCCACAAAAATCGAAAACCCTTTCCATATACAGGAAACCCTTCGATATGTCAATCTTATCCGCAAATTTAGGAACATTGGCATACTTTTTAATCGCACCTTGACCTGGAACGATCACTTAAATAATGCTATTGGGAAGGTCTATGGTAGTCTTCGCGTCCTTCATGTGTCCCAAGGGTTCATTCTCACAACAACAAAACTACTATTAGCTAAGACGCTTTTATTACCTGTTTCGTTGTATGGATGCGAAATTTTTTGCAACGTGGACTCTATAGCTACTCGAACTCTTAATGTTCTATACAACCACATTGCTCGCTATGTTTTTAATATAGGAAGATACGACCACGTGTCAGCCTTCTCGAAAAGAATTTGTGGCTTCAGTCTCAATAACCTCCTAAAATTTCGCTCGCTGTCTTTCTTGCATCAAATCATGCAAATTCAACAGCCTGATTACTTATATGTACAACAAGCTGAACTTCCCTCGATCAACAAGGTCATTCACGCTGATTCCTACACGATGCTACTATTTAACTACTGAACGACAGTTCTTTATTCATGTTGTTCGATTTGCTTATAAATAAATAAATAAATAAATAAATAAATAAAAGAAGAATGGTCCATTAATGCCTCCAGCCAAAAATCCGCAAAACATTTGTTTCTCAACAATCCCTCGTGGATTTTCTGAACCCCCAATTCAACAATTTTGACGATTGGCAAAGCCATCAAGATGAAAATGCTCTTCATCGCTGAAGATGATTTTGTTTGTCAAACCTTCATTATTTTTAAAATATTGCTCAATAATGAAAACGCGTTGTTTTTTCGTACAGCACTCCATTTTTAGTAACTCTGAACCTGTCAGCTGGTGCCACGCTGTCTTTCCTTTCGTTGGTAACACCTGACTGCATAAATTCACAAACCGTTGTAATTAATATTTCAGAAGAAAGATACTATACAAATAATCATGTCTCTGTTTTGATATGCGAAATAAATCAAATTTGAGACCAGACATATTTCCCACATTCTCCTTTGTGGCATACTGCATACCTAATCAATAAGAAGTACTCGTATCTTCTGTAGTATCTATCTATTCACTGCTGAGATAGCTAACAGTTATGAGATGAAAATAATATCAGTTTTGGTTAACACTGGATAGTTTTGCTTGCATTGACTCTTATCCTATTCAGATGTAACATATAGTCGACATCATTTGTGGAATTCGAGTCTGGGTGAAGTTCAGTTCGGTGCGTTTGAATGCGGGTTGACATTCTTTCCAGGCGAACGAATTTCTCAACAATCTGTCATTCTGTGGAATTTGAAAATTTGAATTGGCAGTAAATTCCTTATTCCCAGCAGTTGGATAGATGAGGATAGGATGCATGGATGCAGAAGAGAAGTTTCGGAGATCATTGGGGGATGGAATCTGATACAGAAGCTTCGTTGATTATTGTGTGCACGTTCATGGAATTCATGCAATCATCAAGGGAATATTCCGACGAAAATCGACGTGAGTAAGACTGCTGTCAAGTGAAAGCTGACAGAACGATATTACATTGTTTTAATAGGAACTGCTTATAAAATGTCGTATAAGCCATTAAAGTTGAATGAGATGTTTCAACAAAATAAAAAATTAATGCTTTTGGAATTGAATCTACATCTTACAGCCACAGATTCAAACTAGTGCGTAGGTATGAGCACTTATGTTATGCTATTAAATTTGCTATACTAGCCGCGTTTTATTATCACCCATGATCCAGATTGGATTCATCACCCATGATCCAGATTGTATGCATTACAATAACAATACGAGATCTTGCTTTTCATTCGGATCTATTTTCTTGATCCAAAAATTAGTTCGGCTATTTCTCACTTTTTTTTGCGCTTAAAACCTGCTAAATGTCTGTGTCCGTGCTAAAGGTTGTGTAATAAAATGGCAACTTCGCGCTAAACGTCTGTGTCTGAGCTAAAAAGGTGTGCAATATAATCCAGTTTGTTTTATTATGCCCGTGATCTAATCCGGAACAGATCAACATAACAGATCAACATATAACGATTGGATCAGACGATCCGAAACCTATCTCTACTTCCTGTAAAATCACTTAGGATATCAGTAGTTAAACTGCATTTCGCAGTTATATAACCCACATGTCCTTTTAAAAATCAGCGAACACTCCTCACTGGGCTTTGCTTTTAAAAAAAAATTATATTTTCCCACATGTATGATTGTATGTATGTATGTATGTATATATTTTTGTTCATTTCTAACACCAACGAAATAAATATCTTGTAGAGAGTCTTATACTTTTACTGCTGGTGATAAACGCAATTTTATCAGCTGTACAAGTGCAGACGGAAGAAAATTTAGGGCTCTTATTTTATAGCCTTCCAGACCCAATAGAAACAATAAAAAGATTTATGAAACGCAAACAGTTCGCTCGTTTATTTCAAGTATCCGTACCCCCCTTCTATCTTCCTTGAAGAGGAAAGAAATTATTCCAGGAATCCAAATATATTTAAGTACCTATGTACATATTCCGTAAACATTCATCGTTTTCTTGTTATCCACATTGTTTACCCGTTGATGATGATGGTGGCTAAGTAAACAACCATCCGCATTAGCGGTAATATGAAATGTTCTTATTTATAAAATTTGTACGCGAATTATACTTATCTGCCCAAAAAAACCCACTGGAATCGAAATACCAAACTGGAAGCGTGTGATGGATACAATCAGCTTGGTGTATATACAAGACACACTTTCAGCAGTTCTCGGTTTATCGGTGCTTCTGAAACATCATACATATGTATACATATATCCATGCATATGGCTATGTCAGATTTCTGCACCACACTTAATCAATTCAGAAACACTGTGGTACACATTGGAGGTTATTTCACAAACATGCAAATTATGATTTCTTCCTGCCAAAGTTGTCGGTACGCGTCGAAGTTCTTTATCCAGATGATTGCAAATTTGCATACCTATTTTGTGCGGTACGTGTCGAAGTTCTCTATTCAGATGATTGCAAATTTCCATACCTAAGAGTATTTTGTACATAACTGATAGTGAACTAGAAGATAGTAAAAAGTATTTGTGTCGAGAGCAACAGATTATATAGTATATCCTCATGAAATTTTTTATCGCCACAGTTCAGTTCACATTACATTATTTCTTCGTAACGGTTAATATTTTTGTACATATCCGCGCGTACGCATGTTCATACATATACATATATGTATATATATTTGTACCAGCAGTGGATAAGTTAGTTATTATTATTTTAACAGAAACAGAAAGATTCAGTCAGTTTCGCAAATTTGATAAGATTGCGCATTTTCCATTTACAAACTTCATTGAGTGAGTTAAAGAAGAAATTTCCCAGTAATCCTTTCCTAATGCTTGCCAATGCAGGACAAGCACACAGCAAGTGCTCCAGTGTTTCTTTACTACGTATACATAGTATGTGAAATTTTGCACGGCTTCAGCTATGTTACGACTTTGATGTTGAAATCCAAATGTTTGTATGTTATCTCAATGAGTCATTGGTTTAACTTGCCTTCATACGTACTCATTTTGTATTACAGTCTTCCCTCGATAAATTGAATCTGTGGGGACCTGGCAAAAAGTTCAAATTATTATTCATTAATTATTATTATTAGTTTAATAACGAAAGTTGTAATTATCGAGAGAAAATAAGAAACATTTCAAATTATCGAGGGCATGCACATTTTTTCAAAAAATCATCAATGTCGACTAATTTTGTTTCCACAACTTTTAACTAATGCAACGTAGAGCAAAATGCAATGCAAAATGAATTACGTAGAGAAAATAATGTATCATTTGTCAACAAAAGTATACAGGTTCGAACAAGCAACTTATTCCTCTGATGTTTTGTTTGCGTACATTAGTAGTTAGTTCAAATTATTGAAAAGTCGCCTTGTCTACTTAAATTTATAGCGTGTTGTGTGGAAAGCAGTCAGCACAACCGCTTCAAATTAACGAGTGTACATAAATTCATAGGATTTGTTCAATTTACCGAGAGATTTTCAAGGGACCAAAGAAAAATTTCAATATAACGAGACATTCATTTTATCAAGAGTTTTATTTATCGAGAGTCGACTGTATATGGAAACTTATATGCAATGTAGAAAAGTATGAAATTACTTCTGGTTCAAATGCAACTTTGCAACTTTGAATATTTACGTAATAGTGAATATAACTATAACTCCAAAAGTTGTATATCCTTCAATTTCTGTAACCAGCTTAAATGCTAACATTTTAAGGAATAAATTTACATTATTATTTTTAACATACTTTTAGGAATAGAGTTGCACCCAAAATACAAAAAAATAGCTAGCTTATCAACGACCCTTCAAATTATTTGCAGTACACTAAAACTGTGTTCTAAAAGATACGCTCGTGCATTGTGTCAGTTTATCTCTTTTTCACATGCAATCGTAGAAGTGAACTGGTCAGCAAATACGGGTGCGTTTCAAATGTTCATGTTCAACTAACATAGAATTCTGTGTGGATGGATGAAATTTTGCGAACAAGCAAATGCAATTAACCTCGAGTGGTACCTACCTACTGGTACGAGGAGAATAGAAAAAAAAAGTCACAATTTTCAATGTAGCTACCAATCCGATGGGATACACACATATGTATGTATATGAACGAACATACAAATGTATATATGTATATACATAAACGTTGGTTTGCAATGCAAACAAAGAAAAAAAAAACTAGTAACAGAGTTTATCGCTAGTGAGGTGAGGAGTAGTTCGTTCGGTTTACGTCAAACAGCTCTAAGTAATTGATTTTGGGAGTGAAATCCAGAAACGATTCTGAAATAGAGAAACAAGTACCCAGGGGATATTAAATGATTTATGTATGTGTGGCTATGAAGTGGAGAAAAAGGATTTTTTAGTATTTCACTTGACGACCTGCAATTTAAGTGAGCTGCTGGGAAAGACGATAAACTTTTTTACTTAGATTGATTGTCATGGAATCCATATTTTTATAATTTTCCTGTATGTATGTACAAATTTATGAACGATTTAATGAACTTATACTAGAAGGCAGATTGAATCTTTTCTAATAACATCATCAGACAATAACAATAACATGTTTATGTCCTTTTAATTACTCAACCACAGTTCTTTATAGCGAAATTGAGAATTATAATAAATATGTTTTTCCTAGAAAATATTGTATGTCACTAAACACTAAACAACAATAAACAATGCGCTTTCCAATATATGTAGAATCAAAAGCAAAGCTAATTCACTTTCGCAATATTGTAATTAATAAATGTCATTGCTCCTGCTTTCTGCATAGTCATCATATTAAAGGGATACAATTAATTAATTACTAATTCTACATAATATATATTTTGTGAGCACAGGTGGAGGTGTTTAATTGTATGTAGGTAGTATATTGTTTCAATTCATGCAGAGTTTATTTATTTGCTGGGTGCCCGGACATGTGCGAATAGAAGGGAACGAAACAGCAGATGGACTGGCCAGGAAAGGCTCTGATATAGATATAACACTAGCTGACAGACAGGTCTTACCGGCTTTCAACACAGCTAAAAATCTAATAGACCGCATCACTATCAATTCAGCCAAGGACCAATGGCGCAATACCAGCGATTGTGTGTAGAAGTTGTATGAATGAAGATGAAATAGAATCTATAGCACACCTTCTATGCCACTGCCCGGCTCTTCAAGAACGGCGCCTATTTTGTATGGGAGCACGGTTCTTTGATTGCCTGGACGACTTGGCTAAGATACCGCTTACAGACCTAAAGAGATTCATTAATAGATCGCAATGGTTTTGTTAATTGTATTCCTCTATGCACAACTAAGGTATTCACAATGGATCTTTACGGCCTCTGGGTGAAATCCTTACCTAACCTTACCTTACCTTATTTAATAACTGATAAACTTTAAAATTCACTAGTAAATCGATGCCAAGGAAACACAATCGCTGTGTAACCAGGCTAGAGTCACTCTTCTCTAGATTCCAGGATATAGTGCCATGGAAGGAAACGAGAGAGCCGATGAACTAGCTTGACGAAAGTCAGCCCTTAACACTTCTTAAACCAGTATGACAAACTGTGTCTAATCCAGAAAGATATGACCAAATTGCAATAGGTCAAAAACAAATGAGCTGCTAAAAATAACTTGCGTAGACATCGCAAGAGTTAGTATAGAGCACGGGCCAATAGGGGACCATGCAGCCAAAGTAGCGATTTCTCTAGCGAGATCCAGGCAAGGCAACGCATATGGGGCAAACCTTTCCTTGATGACCGTAAAGAGGTATCCGAGAAGAGAATTAAAGACCTGATCCTCTTCTTAAATACCGCATCATAAACTAATCTATCAATAAATATGCTACTCTAATTCTAATACTAATACCAATAATAATACATTCGTGCAAAAATGTAACACGCAGACGAGAAGCAGGCCCAGTTTCACCCCGAGCTGTAGTGCCACCTAAAGTAAAAGTAAGTCTAATACTTGATAATAAACTTAAATGAAAGGTCAAATAAAATACAAAGTAATGTGTTGTGTTAAGCCGAAAATACACGTTCTACAACGGTTGTAAGCAATTTGCGGTGTTATGCGACGATTGTATCGTGTGTGTTAGCAAGCTATCGAAAACCTGCGGTTGCATGCGCCGTTGTATGGAAATGTACGGTTGTACAGATATCGGTACAACTCGCGGCTATACAACGATGGTGTCCTGTATTTGTCGCTTAACTAAGGGATACTATCAGAACATATTGAAAAACTTTCTTATGCCCAAATTGGATCAATTAAATGTGGTTCCAAAAATACGGTTCTACATCCCACTTGAGCTCATGCATCGATGCAAATTTCGCAGGATATTTTCCCCGGCCGAATAATTTCAAAAAGTGATGATATCGAGTGGCCCCCACGATCCCCTGATTTGACCTCTCCCGAATTGTAAATATGGGGATACTTGAAGGAAAATATGTTCACCAACAAACCAACAAAAACCTCGATTCTTAAGGGCAACAAATTGTTGAAATAGCACCAAAAGTCTGCGAAATTGTTATGAAAATCGTGCTTAAGAAAGCTCGCCATTGTGCCACGGCCAGTGGCGGCCACTTCACCGACATCATATACCATACATAATTTTAACCAGTTATTCGATCAATAAAATATAAATTATAAAAAACTATTTCACTTAATTTATTAAAAACAAACATTGACCTGGAACATAAAGAGCCCCTGTACTTTTCCTCATATAAATAATGTTCTGATTCATTTCTTTATAGTATAACTTCCCATTTTTTATTTGATTATTTTATACAATAAACTTATATCTATGTCTATATGAATGTCTGTAGTCCATTAATTTTATTCTATTCCAAATAGTAGACAGATTCAAATTCAACTATACTTCTATAGCTACCACCCTCTTGCCATTTGTTGCAAATTCAAATAGAACACTCTCTGATAAATAAGAAACGGAGGATGGAAATGAGCACACTGACTTTCCAATTTAATAGAAATTAAGTTCGTCTTTGATTTTCCTTCGGACTAGTCCAGTATTTTCAAGTTGATTTCATTTCTCAATTTGAATAATGGAACTAGACAAAATGAAGAGAAAATCATTTTAGGACTATGACTGCTTCTTCTTTACGCCTTCAATTGGGAAGCGATAATGTTCTTCATTTAAATTTCAATTAATACAGCATTAATATTTGTTATTGTTATAGGTAGATGTAAATAATTGGAGAAATTCACTCTAAGACAGATGACTGAATACAAGGACGAACGGCTGAAGCCTAAATGATTTAGCTTTCGATGTTAGTCACATAAACATACAAAGCGACCTGTCCAAAGAATATTGTACTCAGCTTTTTTTTTAACCATTTTCAGGGTTCCTTCCACGAAATCGGAAGCGGATGATGTCGGGTGTAAAACGTTTGTAACTTCGCTCTCGATTGGCATTCTATTTTTTTCCTAATATTCAGAATCCTCAGGACGTTCGCGAGTCCTACCAGCACTTTTCCATCATTTTTATATAAATGTACATTGTGTAACTTTTACTAATTCCTGGAATAGTTATGAAATTTAAATTTTTATTACAAAACAAAACTTCTAATAAGTTATGTTTTAAATGGAAACAATGGCGTAAAATTATATAATTTATAATTATATATCATATAATATTTTGACGTTTGGGTTTGTTCGTTCAAATCACTTTACAAAAACATACCAAAGTCGATACTAACTAATACACAGGTGTTTATGAATAACGAAAAGCTACCCAGCGGGAAATTTGGGAAGCGCTCCTCCGAGAAGGTATTTGGAAGCAATGATTTTTTAGGAAAACATTCTATGCGATGTATAAGTGATGCATTGAGAAGCAATCACTTCCGAAAAAATGTTTTTAAAAGTGTGGATTGCTTCCCTCTGCGGACCTACTAATGTAAAAAGGATATGGAAGAGGATACGGAGAGTCATAACTTCTAACCTTCCAAGGAATCGCTTCAGCATGCATGATTGTATGCTTCCATTTCCCGCTGGGTATAGCCGCTTGTAACTATAGTCGGCTATAGGCACTATTCATGGGCTGACTATGAATTTGCGCCAATATGTTTATCCATGTTTATCCATTGTTTAGCAACGCGTTTTGCTAAACAACATTCTCAGTGGTTTTTTCATTACCGCTCGTGTAAACAAATAGTGCAGATGGTTTTCCGACTCGTATGCATGCAACGTAGAACTGACCATGCGAGAAATCTGGATTTTCCAAATTTATAGCACACATTTTTCTAAAGATTGTCCTGTGACTTATTGATGGTAACGGCAAATGCAAGGCCAACAAGGAATTGAAGACGCTTAAATCAAAACGTTTCACCTTTGAATTTTCCATTCAAAATTGTTGCTTCTATCACATTTCCCAATATTTTTTTGACGGCAAGCCTGGTGCCATTACAAGGTCTTAGTTGGTTGATGTAGCGAACCATAATAATCGGCGCTCCAATTTTTAGCTTCAATGTGTTCGGTGGTGTTCCTGGCAAATCAAGTGAATTGAAAAATTCTGTAGGATAAATTCACCCTGATTCATAATGGCGTCCACTGATTTAAGAGAGATGCTACTCACACATATAAATACACACAGCGCGTCGAATGCATTTTTTTGTTGTACTCAGCTATATGTACCACAACGGTATCGCACACAATAATGCCTAAGTTTTTTTTTCAATGTTTTCGACTGCTTTTGTAATATTTGTTTGCGTATCACCTTTGTACCGTAAAACAACAACTGTTAAAAAAAAACAACTAAATTGGTTGAAAATTACGGGCGATAGAGGGAAACATACGCATTTAGCCACCTATTTTATATAATATAGATTTATTACATTTATTACGATATCATATTTAATAGGTAAACAGAAGTTCTGTTTTTTGAATTATGGAGCCCTTAACACTTATATATGTATGTATGTTTGTAGGTAGTCTTTTATTAATATAAGATCTCTTTAATGAATTTAAAAGGTAATTACCAAAATGTAATTTTAATTTTAGCTTAGTTAAAATTCGCCATTCGGAGACGGCAGAAAACTGTAGGTCCCCTCCATTTGTGCAAACATATAACGCGCACACACAAATGGTTGCGGGAAGCTAGGCTTGGTTCTACCTAGGACTGTTGAAGCCAAATATTTATTTATTTTTTTTTAGTTAAAAGTAGTTGTAGATAATGTGGTTTGCTCTCATTTTCTAAAATTTATTTTAGCTCACCTCAGTGACATCAACATTTTTTGCTACGTTTTTATAAGGTCGCCTTGTTGTCTGTCCTTATGTTCGGTACACATTTTTCAATTGATTTTACACTAACTTCCCGATGAACAAAAGATTTGAAACTTAAAACATAGCTCATAACTGGATGACAATGCAATATTAACTCGCTTTCTTGTCTGTCTGTTCGTTAGGGTTCCGTACGGAGCTTCAAATACTCTATAAAACCTGTAAATTTGCAACGTGTTTCTGGTGTTTTTATTTCTTTATACCTAGAACTTTGCATTGCATACTTTTAAGCTATATCCACTGTAACTAATGGGTTAAGTTCATAATTGTAAAAATTAGCATGCAGACATTGCGTTCACAAATGTAGAAAAACGGCATCACTCGTCTGCTGCAGAAGCTGCGTTCATAAATTTATACAGATTGTACTGCTAATTTTTTTTTACAATTCATTTGTGAGTTTTTAAGAGACAGGATTCACTCCTCACCCATGCTAATTATAAATAAAAAAAAAATATTTATAAAAATAAATTTTTAGTATACCACGACAGATTCAAAAGTATAAAATAATTATTTAAATAAAAAGAAATTTTTAATATACTACGTTTTTAAGATGAACTAAAAAGTATAAAATGTTTTTTCCTAGCCACATACAGACAATCCTGAAAATTTGTGATTGTAAATTTTGAATTAACTATGAAAATACTTGTAAAATTTAAAGCGAAAAACGTGGGAGGATAGAAAGCTTTCGAGAAACATAAAGTGACCGGATCATCTCTCACTTGATTCTCTTATTACATTTTAAATTCTTAAACTCCTTACCTTCTGTGAGCCATTATCTTGTTAAAAAATTGGCCCATGTTCTTGTATATCATTTTAGGTTTTCTCCCTTGGCATTGTCCGCAATGGTGCTTCCTTAGAAATTAATAATTCCCTTCAAATTGTCCAAATTGAAATATTCTTAAAATGCCATCTACATAATAATCCCCTTTGCGTTTGCAATTAAATTTTATGAAACCATTGCGAAAAAGCCATCCGACAACATAAGCCTCAACATCAGGAGTCAATTTTTGCATTTCTCCCCCATTTGCAGCCAGGGATCCAAGGCATAAAAAATCAACTCTCCCCAGTATATCGTCGCATTTTTGCTCGGAGAGTGAGCTCCTTTTTTTTACCGAAGAAAAATAAGAACGACACCATTAAATTCCACAAAGAGCACACTGTACGGTAGGTATCCTTCGGGGATTTCCACCGACAGTATTTTAAGTCGCTGTCATTTACGTGCTTCAACTTTGATTCGATTAAATTTTTTAAACGCTGTCATTCCCTGGCTGGATTTATTCATCGTGAGAGTGTGGCACCTGTTAAAGAGACTCATCTATAAGGACCTACTTTTGCGGCTAATATTGTATTTAGAAAAAAACCTAAAGCAAAATAAATACAAATTATACTTAATATGTACACAATGTGAGCACATAGACTAAATTTGTTTGCAAAATGTTAACTTCTTTAGGACAACCGGCATCGGGAATAATTAACTTGGACCTACTGGTGGTTGTGGCGGGCGCTAATAGCAGCAGTCTTTCGTGGGGAATTCATTTTAGTTTCCTTTAATCACTTGGTTTAAGCAATTTGTAGAATTAATGGAATTTTCTTCCTTCTCGACCTAATTCTGTTACAGGATTCAATTATGCTATTAAACTAGTTTTACTACTTGGGGGAACACTAACTTGGGGTTGATAGAATGAGTAGGTTAGGTAGTAGAACCCGTGTTATAGGTATACGATTACGACATTTTTTTGCAGAGAGCCTAGTAGGTGCTACACAGCTTAAGTTGCTGGTAACTAGCATTAAAATGTAAAGCAATCGAGTTGGGAGACAATCAATCAATAGTTTCCTGTTATGTTTTTCCACAAATCTTCAATAGGTCTGTTTGGTGTGTCGATAGTTTTTGCAATACTCACCCCAATTCCCAATGTCGTGCTTCGACCCGTATTCATAGTCGTATTGAGAGTCGTATCGCATCCGAGTTGCTATTCCCAAAGTCGAATGCGATGAACACGACAACCCATCGCATGGAATGCATTCCAACGCACATTTGAAATGTCAAATACCAAGTGTCAGATATGAAAGATGAATAAAGAACATTTCGTGAAAAGTGTTTGGTTTTTGTTTTATATTTTACTCAATTAAAAAATGAATTCAGTGGATCTTTTTTTTGACGACGACGAAGAGGACACTGGAAAATTATAATTTGGCTCGCAGAACAATTCATGATAGTTGTTCCAATCCATTAGAACTACCGAATAACTCATGCATATGTTTTAAAAGTGCAAGTGTTGTAGCAAGTTTTTTTTTTAATATTAAAGGCTTTCCAAAGCATTTAAATTCATTGTGCATGAATTAAGTCCAAGATGCGGAGACGTTGGATTCAAGGCATCATTGATCTTGTCATGATTCGTTCAATGGACGTTCCCTGAACAACGATTTGTGGAAGAAGAAACAAATTCCTGGATATTAGGTAAAATTCATGTAAAAGCAAAAAAAAACAAATAAATCATTCAATGTGTACATTTCAGGCGATTCAAGATTCATATTCCATTTGGCTACGATTCGTTACCTTGCAAAATATATATACTTACATATGGAATAGTAAAATAACTTTAATCAATGTTTAATAATTCGAAATACATTTAAAAGACACATTTTCCAATGTAAAATCATTAATTTGTTTACTTACATTGGTTTTTTTTTTCCATTTTTTTAAATAAAAATAGCAACCACTCGTAGTCGAATGAGCTCTCGACTATATTACGCCACAAATACGAGCAAAATTCGAGATTGGGAATACCAAGGGTCGAATGCGATGCTTTCCTTTTGACAGAAGGCAATTAGACATGCGAGTATGGTCGTATGGTACGGCTTTCGGAATAAGAACATTCGACTGAAGTCGAATACGAGTAGGAAATACGACATTGGGAATTGGAGTGACTATGTAAACTTTCATAGAATCATGAGAGTTTAATGGCTCTCAATTTTTTTTACTCTCATTTGGCTCTCTTTTTGCGTTGAATTGTCTGCAAGTATCTGCAAGACCTTTTCCTCGGGGTGGACTGTTGAACTCTGTCAAACCAAGCCATCTGACAGTTTGAGAAATGTCATAATCTTCATTGTAGTGGAAAACAAAAACAAATCGAAAGGGTTTTGTTTCAAAAGCGTTTGGTGTCTTTTATTCAAGTTTTTTCTCTTTGAGAGGATATCTCTCTCATTGAGAGGATTTTACTTTTTGACAGATATCAATATGTAGGTCTGTTTGGTAACATGCTAGTTTTCGAAAGTTCTACGTAAACTACATAGAATCTGACAGTTTCATGGCTCTCAATTTTTTTTTACTCTCATTTGGCTCTCAGCTTGCGATGTATTTTCTGCAAGACCAATTCCTCGGGGTGGGCCGAGCCAACTCTGTCCAACCAGCCATCTGACAGCTTGTGAAATGTCATAATCTTCATTGTTACTGGAAAACAAAAACAATTTGATAGGTTTGACAAAGTGTTGTTTGAAAAGCGTTTGTTTACTTTTGTGCAAGTTTTCTGTCTTTGAGAGGAGTTCTCTCTCTTTGAGAGGATTCTACTATTTGACAGATCTCAATTCCGTATGCCAAAAAAGATACCAAACACACCTAATCACTTGCGCGAAAAAGACACACCAAACGGACCTAATATTTCTACAATAATTTTTCTGTCATAACTCATTTTTTCAAGTTTTTCAAAATTATTTCCCGTCGTTTCCTGTCAAATATCCTAAACCAAAAAACGAATACATACGCGTATTCCCCACCCTTTATCTGATGTCGGTACCATCTGTTCAATTTTTCCATAGAACTTCTTCATCTGTGAAAGTTGATAACGCTTTTAAAAACTCATTTCGGGGTGAATTCTCGCGAAACCCTTTCTAATATATTTTAAACTTTACGACGAAGTCAAACTCGAATTTGAATCTGTTATAGTTTAATTATGAAAAAATTTAGCGCTTGCACCAAACTTTGTGTTCGCCAGGAATCACGCGCCAAATGTGAATGTGCAATCTGTTGCCATTTGATTTTCAATTATCTTATTTAGCGAATTTAATTACAGATATCAATAAAATCTTCCCTTCCACAATCTGGGTAATCCTTTTTTGGCCCAGCCACAACCATCCCTAGGACCCAACCTAATCCGTAGACTTAGCAGGAGAAACCTTTTCTAATTTTGTTGTCTGACCTTTTGGGGATTTGCCAAGTGAAATTTACGAGCAACCATAATGAAAGCAGTAATCACTTCCACGAGTTGTAGTGCTGCGCTCCCTTATCGATTCGCAGGTGAGCCCATCCAGAAAGATTACCCAAGTGTGGTTGGAGGTATTTTACTTCATCCGAGTCAAAGTTAATTTAAGCATGGAAGTGAAGGTGGTGGTTGAGTGATTATACACTGTTAATTGATTTTAATTAAATAAGTCAAATCTCGGATAGAAACTGAGTGCCAGTAGCTAAGTATGGAAGTATTTTTTTTTTTGCTGCATACTATCTGAAAAAGTAAATCTAAATTAAAGTGTCCTTAAATTTTCCAGTTTAAACAAAGGAAAATTAAATCGCTACAGCACAGCATAGGGGGGAGCCAGCGTGAGAGTTAAACAACCAACATCGACAACGAAAACAAAGAATGTTGAAACCCAAGCACACCCACTAGCATAAAGGGGCAGCGAAAGCGAAAGGATAACTTTTTGAAAT
Source organism: Brachyopa scutellaris (assembly GCA_949775065.1). Classification (NCBI taxonomy): domain Eukaryota; kingdom Metazoa; phylum Arthropoda; class Insecta; order Diptera; family Syrphidae; genus Brachyopa; species Brachyopa scutellaris. The sequence goes on along the minus strand of OX459115.1, from coordinate 29,031,303 downwards.
TCCTTGAGGTAATCATCTGTGAAGAAAACAAAAGGAAAATGTTTACCCTCGCAGCAAGGAAAATATCTCAGCAAAATTTGCTCGACGCTCTAACGGATGGCATTCTAAAGTTCATGAGTGAGTTGGAAGCTGAGTTTTTACTCGTGCATGGAGATGGGGATACATTGCAGTATACTCATACATACATATATAAATTTGTCGTTAACACACGGAGTATCACCAAGGTCTGCAGGAGGAATGTTATTATTCTTATTTGGCAAACCAATGAACCTTAACTGAGATTATTTCAAACGTCGTCGCGTCGCAAACTAAGTTTCCCTTTGTTCAATATGTATGCAATTTGTTTAATGCAAGGGGAGATTATTTTCTCACTCCCCAGGATTAGTTTTAATAAAGTTTCGTCATAATCTCATACCATACCAGGGCATTTATCATAATACAAGAAATATATTTTTCTTATGTATTTAACTCACACTAAAGGAGTTAAGAATACCCTTATAATGCTACACACTGAGCGCAAACCCATGAAGGACAAGACAAAGAGACAAACTGATCGGGGTATTGATAGGAAACTCAGATGTTATGTTTCAACTTACTCTTGGGTTGCGTCCAGAATTGTTTTGGAGAGTTGTGTATATGTTTGATTTTGATGTTTTTATAGTTGGTAATAATTCATAAGTAATTTTCTTCCAGATTTTTATTTTTTTTTTTAGTTACACTATCAGATCTGTGTCGTGGTGTGCTTAATATAAGCAACAACCACAAGCAGAGATTTGCCAGGGCAAAATATGCATCAAAAGGCTCATCATTTAATGCTGGTGTTATTAGTATTATTAGTATTTATGTGCGAGGGGCTATATTATGCAATATATTTTTTAGTGTTATCTTGTTAATATTAAAGTCAAGAAATTTTACATTTAAATTATATCTAGTCTAATCATAAATACTGATACAATTTTTATTGCAACCATTTTAAATAAAGTATTAATTGCACTTTTTTCTTGTTAACCGTTATTTAACCCGTTGGTTTTATGCTTCTTCTATCTTACCAAAACACTGTTTTGCAAGACGTCGTTAATCCTCTAAATCGAAAAATGTTCGCGTACAACTACTGGACATTCCAACAATATTCTGCTCCAGCCCACAAGGCCAAAACCACTCAAGAGTGGCTAAAAGATATTGTACCCGACTTCATGTCACCGGATGATTGGCCAGCTGGTAGTCCGGACCTCAACCCATTGGATAACAAGTTGTGGTCCGTTTTAGAGGGAATAGCCTGATCTATTCATCACCGAAATATTGAGTATTTGAAGCGAGCCCTTGTCGCGCTGTCGACAACTTTCCAATGAATGAGCTGCGTGATTCGATTGATGATTGGCCAGTGCGTCTAAGGTCGTGCTTTAAGGCAAATTGCGGCCATTTCGAATGAAGTCTTCCATAACTTGTAGCTAGCGATTTGACAAATAAAAGTATGCATTTAAAAATATAAGCGCGTTTTCATTTTGCATAAGTTTTTCTTTGTATCAGTATCTGGTGGATTTTACTCATGCGGTTAATAGGCTCATGCATCCCGTAATTTGTTCTATGATGAGGAACATGCAGGAACTCAGATATCAATCAGATATTGATAGTTTCAGTACCTGGTGCTCTAAAAATGGTTTAGTCCTTAACCCACTCAAGTGTCAGTCCATGACTTTCTCTAGGAAACTGGTACCGACTATATTCAACTACTTGATATCGAATCACTCTCTCAGTCGGGTTTATAGTTTTAAGGACCTGGGTGTTTACTTTAGCCCTGAACTTGATTTTAAAGAGCATATAAACCACATTGTGAATAAATCAAATTCAATGTTAGGTTTCGTTAAAAGATGGTGTAAAGAATTTAAAAATCCTTATGTCACCCTCTCACTATTTAACAGTCTTGTCCGTCCTCACCTCGAATATGCTTCGCAAGTATGGACACCTTATCAGAAAAATCTCAATACTCGTATTGAAGCTGTCCAGCGACGCTTCATTCGATTCGCATTGAAGGGTCTTCCCTGGGACGATCCTTTTAACCTCCCCCCATATTTGCATCGGATAAAACTGTTGCAAATGCAGCCTTTGGCTCAAAGAAGGGTCAATAATGATATAATTTTTATGCATCAACTGATCTCAGGTCTGATTGATGCACCTGACTTATTATCCTGTTTGGGATTAAACTTTCGTGGGGGATCGCATCACCTGCGTAGTATAGAGTTACTGCATGTTCCTCATCACAGAACAAATTACGGGATGCATGAGCCTATTAGCCGCATGAGTAAAATCTATAACTTAAATGTAAACATTCTTGACTTTAATCTTAACAAAATTACACTTAAAAATGTCTTGCGTAATGTAGTTCCTCGAACATAAACTCTAATTATGTATATTTGTTCTTATATTTGTTTATTTATTGCTAGTGGTAGTGTTGAAATGTAGCGTAGCCTAACCACTAACACCAGCACTAAATGATGAGCCTGTTGTTGCATATTTTGCCCTGGCGAATTTCTGCTTATGGCTGTTGCTTGTATTAAGCACACCATGACACAGATCTGATAGTGTTTTAAAACTCTATACTACGCAGGTAATGCGATCCCCCACGATAGTTTAATCCTAAACAGGATAATAAGTCAGGTGCATCAATCAGACCTGAGATCACTTGATGCATAAAAATTATATCATTATTGACCCATCTTTGAGAAAAAGGTTGCATTTGCAACAGTTTTATACGATGCAAATATGGAGGGTGGTTAAAATGATCGTCCCAGGGAAGACTTTTATGGTTATAATTGTTTTACTAATCTTCATATCGTCGGCAAATATAAGAATGTTGCTATATTTTATGATTGATGAAACATCATTAGTAGCAAGAATAAGTGGACCTAGGTGACTCCCTTGAGGGACGCCAGATCCTGCTAAGAAGGAATCTGAAAGAAAACCCCTAAATTTAACTTGATATGACCTCTGGTTGAGGTAAGAGTCAACCCACGAAACAAAAAATGGGGGAAAACCTAACGCCTCGAGTTTGTAAATAACTATGTAATGAGAAAGCTAATCAAAAACTTTGGAGAAATCAGTGTGGATACAGTCCACCTCATGACTATTTTCTAAGGCATTGGAACAGTTATGAGAAAATTTTAACAGGTTTGTGACAGTAGACCTGTTTCTGACGAACTCATGTTGTTCTTTACAGATAACACCACGATTATTTGTGCATTGAATTTCTTACCTTGCCAATAACCTATCCCACTGCCACTGCTATGCCTTCGCAGTAAGTTTTGCACATTAACTTCTGAAATTAATCGACTTATTTTATTTCGGGAGAAATAAATGTTCCTGAAACATTTGGATTTGAAACGTGAGCAACCAGCGCGACGATGACTATCTCTAACCTGATCACCACATATGCTATAAAACGAGAGAGAGTTTTACAAAAAAGAAAATAGTTTTTTTTCTAAAATATGGAGGTAAGCACTGAAATGAATAAATAAAATGTAAGTACGTATGTAAAACGATAATTCTCATATTTATTTACAATTAAACTACGCCCTTTAAAGTTTTTCAAAAAATTAATTTATTATAAAAAAGTTCCAAAGTATAAAAGTATACGTTTTTAAATTCGTACAAAATAACTACATATTTACAAATTGTGCTTTGCCCTGTACGCACCGTTTGGATCGTATTTGTCTAATAAAATTTTCCATTCAGTTGCCCGGTTGGAGCGCAAGAAATTAATTACTTTTTCAGAGTTTTTCCTTTGAGCATCTGTACACTTAGAGCAGTCGTTAGACAAGGCATCAGGTAGAAGTTCTGTAAAAAGAAAAGAGTAAATAAATATATCACGGATAAACACTTCACTATCTCTGACGTAATTACTCTCATTGGAAAATAACAGTTCCAACTCACTTAACATTCAATTTACCTTCATAAATGTTTAAAGGACTTTAATGGATATTTAAACGAAAGGTGATAAAGACCCCGTTGTTAGATTCATTCAATATTTGTTAGAACATTCATGCGAATCATTGAGTGCAAATGTGATACTAAATCAAATCAAATGATATTATTGAATCGTTAAGTCAATATTAAAAACAAATTCCCGGCACTAAGTTGATATGGATGAACATTGTCGCTTCTTAAAAAAATATCCACATCTATATTTATAAAACTATGTACTTGGCAAAATGCGTATGTATCCCTCAACCGCACGTAATTTTGAACCAAATTAGTTGGTTTTTTTTTTTTAAAGTAGATAATTTTCGGTACAAACGTGAGAGGCAAACAAAAATTACAAAAACATTGAAAAAAAAGTTTCTTTATAATGCCTGGCGTAGCGGCTGGGGTTTAAACTAGTAATGTATACATTTTTACAAAACTCTACAAAGGAGGGAGCCCTAGTGGAGGTCTGACCCGATAATAACAAAATTTAAAATAAGTTATTCGAAAGTGCCCAAAATGTTTACCCTCTAACCGAATACTGCTTGTAGTCTTCGAATAGCTAATGATAGACATGCAGATTACACTTGAATTGGCCATTTGCACAACTGAAATAAATATCTTGCAATATGAATCAAAAACGCTCAAGTACTCGTTTTTTTTAACAATTACCTAAACCTGGGGCCCTACTCTGTATTTCGTTTCGAAAGTGAAATTCTCCGAAAACGAATAGATTTTTATATTTTCTTAACTTTAAGTTTGACTTAAGTCCTTTATGGTTTGGCCGAAGGCCGTCTACCAGACTGACATTTATATTATAATTTATACATAATAAGAAAAAACTATTACAATTATTTACAATTTTCTGAGAAAGATTTTTAAAAAGTTTCCTGAACTATGCATGTTCTGTAACGAATAGCTCCTAAGCAATATTGATAAAGAAGGTCCCAACTTCGTTCACCGTTCAGAATGTTGATCGTTTCCTCTAAATTAAGCGTGGCTACACCAAAGAAGCGTTTACGGAAATCCTTGAGTATTGGGCATACTCCCAGGAAATGGAACACATCCTCCCGTTCTTTACGATTGCATAAGTCACACAATAATGGTAGCTCTGGTCGATGTGGAATGTAGTTCAAACTAAGGATTTACAATTCCGAAAGTGGAAATTTGGTACTCGGTAACTCGTTTGGTAATGTCAAAATTATTGATAAAACGGAAAATTTGATTCTACAACTAATTCGCTAACGAAAGGATTTAAAGGCACCTGAAATTGGATGTTTTTAAGAAAATCTGTGATGATAAGCAATTCATGTGTGCACATCCCGATTTAGCCAAAGGACAATTAGTTTTTAGGAATTAATAAATCTAAATGAATTTGTGCCTTTATCAATAAGATTTATTAAATTATTTGTGATTTGATGATGATGCATCATCGGGTATTTTAAATTTAAAGGAACTCCAGTGGATCCCAAAGGAGAAGTAATTCAAAACATACAAAAAAGCATCCTTCGAAAGGCGAAAGTTCTGAACATAACTACATAAAATAATAAATGATAGGTAATGGTGATATGAATCCTTGGTAGCAACCGAGTTTTACCTTTTATTACCTTTTTCAATAATATTTGATTTGTGCCGTATAATTTTCCGCTCAATCCGTTCTTCACTTTCCTTTTTAATTATATTAATTTCTTCATTTAAAATGCATAACAATATTATTCCTCCTACTCTCGGTTTATATATTTGACATATCTCATAAGAAATATATCGAGACTCGACAAAAAAAAATTCTTATGTGGAATAAGCATCTAGTAGTATTTTTTATATTCCGAAAGTGTTGCAGAATACCAATTCAAAAGCGAAACGAAAAGCAATCTCGAATAGGATTGACTTTCGGAACGAAATTGAGAGTAGTGCCCCTGATATCGAATAGGTCGCACTGTACTCCAGGGGCATAAGTAAGTACATATCTATGTATGTCCACAGATTTTTTAAACCAATTCAAAAATCAGATAAATTAACCATTCTGGTAATAAAAACCGATAAGCTACCCTGTTTAATACATTCCCATAGATTATATTTTATTAGCTTTCAGTCATCCATTATCAAACTACTCGTATCATGAATCGACCGGAAAAATATTTCGAATTAAATTTATGCGTTTTTTTTTTTGCTGCCAACAAACATCAATATTATGAATATAATTATCCGTTCAGCAGAAAAAATTGTATACTTTGCGAAAGGTATCACGCCGTAAAGCAGCTCGAAAATTAACCCATCGAAACGAACATGCAAATGGCAGAGAACTTTTAAATTTTTTTTTTTTTGGTAAAAAAAAGTAATGTACGATTATATACCATACGTTTACGTTCTGAATGGCTATTGGTGGGCTTATCCCAAAACAAGGATTCGATTATAAATTTCAAGTTCTCTCACTCTAGTAGCCAGTTTAAAAAAAACATTCACTTACTTTTCAGTTCACGTCCTTCAGGTGTACATGGTCCTTTATCCATCAAACATTTTATGTAATTTGTTAGGATACGGTTATTGTTCAATATTTCATCTACATTGACGGAATCAAATTTGTTCGTATATTGATTTGCAGCAGCAGAAATTGCAAACACGCAAGCCAGGACACAAACAGACAGTGTGAGTTTCATGTTGATTTTTTGAGTTTCTGCAAAAGGTAAATATAAAAACATTAGTATCAAAACAACACTGAAATCAATTTGAGTGGAAAGGGAATTGTTATTTTTTATATATTTTTTTTTTTTTGATTTTGCACGAACGGATAAAATGGACTATTAAATAAATATTGCTTCGATATCAAGGAATATTTGAATAAATAACAAACTCGCCAATTTTAAAGAATTAAATAAACCCATTTTGCATTCAGGCATATAAGACTATCAATGAATGTATTTTAAAGAAGTCTAATCGGTCAAGTTTATGTGTGCGGATGTCTTAATTTATTCAATTATTTAAATGTAATCCTTTTGGTTGTATAACTAAACGAGCCACACGTTTTGAATTCATATAATATTTAATTCAAATATTACAATTAAAATCCACAACGAATGATTATTGTCATTTAGTAAAAAATTGTATTAATGTTTCGATAATTAAAAAAGTTAGGAGAGAATTAAACTGGTTAACCACGCAAAATAATTCAGGCGATAATGTGATTATCACTAGAATCCTTTTAAAAATACTTAACGACAAGATTAATTTCGTTTAAAAGAAATTATCAGTATGACCGTCTTATCACTTTAATTAATTAAAAATAATAACGCAAGTTTATAGTCAACCCCACTTTATCAGTTTAATTCCGTACTAGTTATACGCAACTTTAAACTTAAAAGCATACTTTAATTTTTGTTCAATAATAGACACTTTTTAGTATGCTGCTAAAAAATAATTTCTACTTCGCAACGTTCCTTTAAGAAATTTTATTCGAACACACATAAAAGTGTCAGTTTTGATAAAAAAAAAACTTAGTAGTCTAGCTCCATATTAAATATTTAATACGAGGTTCGGGTGATTTTAACTGTAATACGAGGCGCTAACGATATAGTGACGACTATAATTTTTATGAAAACACTTAATTCCGTGCTAAAATAATTTTAATGTGTACTTAAATCGACTATAAATTTGCGCCAATGTATTTAAAGCTAAGCTTCTGATCGACAAGTTGATCGTGCTCCTCGTGACTTCGCTAAAATCTTAAATATGAGCAGACCACTTAAAGTAGTTTGTTTAAGTAGTTTGATATAAAAACATTGTTAACAATACAAACATGTTTAACTTTGTGTATGAGATCTGAATGGTTTTAAAAATCGGCATTTTATAACTGATTACTGATTAGCATTTAAAACATAGTAGGAAGTGGTGGCTGTATATTATTTTGACCTTAATTTAAATGCGCTGAAGTTATTAAATATATATCGTCCGTTCAAGTAAATAAATTAAATAAATAATATCATGATATCTATTATTAAACCAAAAGCAATAAAAATATAATAAATAAAATCAAACTAATCCCGAACGTAGTAATAACATTTTGGTAGACAGTATGTCTCTTGACTGACTGACCTTGAAAAAAGTGATACTTTGTATCACAGGAACGACATTCTCATAAAATTGAATCTATACATTAATTTGGTAGAAACATTCCTTCAAATGAAAAAATCATAATAACTGTGTCTTAAATAGTCAATTATCAAGCAAATGTCAGTTTAAATATTTCCGCGATTTTTTATTAAATACAATCAAAATATATTATATATACAAACAACTATTATTAAGGTCATATCAAGATATATACATAGTTTATCAAGTCGTTCCATTTCCTATCCCATTCAACCAATTCACCTTTGTATCTATATGTGCACCTAAGACCACTAACATTAATCCAAAAACTCAATTGCAATTGCCAAAGTCAAAAGCCAGCATTTCATCACACCAATTCAATTGAAAACTAATCTCGCAAAATAGTCGCATATTTTTTTTTTTTTGTAATGACAACCAATTTGTCAACGGAAAATAAATTGCAAACTTTGACAACAGGCTTACGAAAGCCTATCTGTTTGCGTTCACTACCGTACCAGTATTACATTTTTTTTAAAGAACTTTCCCGGAAAAACTTTCACTGTCCGGCATTCTCATCACGCACACACACATCAACTGGATGAGTGCGGAAAAGAAATGAGAAATATAATACAACAAAAAGTAAACTGAATCTAAAACCGAAAGTAATTCAGGTAAACCAACAAAGCAGCTGGGAACGAGTTCCAAAAACTTGCTTTGGGAGTGACCTGTTTTATTTCAGTTGGACATTATGCAATCGGGAATAGGTGGCAAAGAGTGCTTTGCTTTCAAAAACAGAGGTGACCCATTAAGCAGATACGTCAATTTAATGACTCATCAGCTGATTTGGTTACATCTGAATTGAAAAAGTAAATTAACAAATGTTATTTACAGAACCATTTAGGGTGCATTAAATCAACTGTGTGTTCATAGTGCGTCACTGAAGTTTTCAAACTAATATTCGAAATGTTGACATTTCTAATAAATATTCTTAATTTTTTTTTTATGATACATACTTCGAGGAAATTTGTATATGCAATACTAACAATTCAACGATGAAGAAGTTCGTTCTTGAAATTCTTTAATTTGCAAGTTGCTAGTTCATAGCGTACATTGTCCTTCGCTAGCGGTATTCATTTAGTTCTTTCGTGTTGTGTTGCAGTTTTAGTAACTTTATACCTTTCGTAGAAGTTTATTAATAAAGTGCCTACCAGAATCAACATTATTGTGATCAAAAGTAATATTCAGAACACCCTGTTTTTAAAGTCCTAGGAAATAATCACCCCTATTCCCAATGTCGTATTTGTGAGTCGTATACGAGCATAACTGTATTTTGTAATGTATTTGCTATTACAAAATGCGACTGTAGTCGTATACGACTCACAAATACGACATTGAGAATTGGGGTGAATTTTTTTCTTTCTAGCTATCGAAATGCTATGAACCAGTAGTTTTATCAGGAAATCTGGAGTTGATATAAAATAACACTGAAGATCTGAATAAGAGCTGCTTGCAGAATCTATATAGAAGTAAAGGGAAAGGACATGCACCAGTCGGAAACAACAGATGTACATATATGCAAAGCACTCAGCAAACCACTTAGGACAGTTTGTATGAGATGGTTTTTGTAGTCACACAAGAGTTCGAAAAAAAATCCACAACGAAACTAAAATCCGTTCGGAACTCATTTTACAATCGAAGTATCCTCAAGGATTAGCTTCCCCACTCATCGTAAAGCTATGTTTCGCTTTTTAATTTTAATTTAACAGAGAAATATTCCGATGAGCTAAGCAGCTATTCGATTCGTATGCAATTGAAAACTGTTCCATTCGGAACGAACGCATAAGGGATGAATATCAATGAATTTTGTATTTGATAAAATTTATTTTCGTTTTAAAATTTCAATTATTTTGGATACAATGATACAATTTAATTAATGAATGTTTAACAAAGGCACTTAAAGAGTTTTAAAAAATACGCAAAGCGTTCATAAATATGTATGTCTAGAGGCAAATACTTAAGTCTTCGGACTTTTCCAAGCTATTCGATGATAATTGACATGAGTGTGGTTAGGTAATATTAACCTTGTGCAGCCTATGTTGTGCATGTAGTAAAAACGGGTACAACGCTTTACGCACATATTAAAATTATTACAAATTTAAATTTATATCACTCAGTCAGTTGTGATTCACTTCGATTAATTTATTCCAATCACAAATTTGCGGTTGGTAGGCCCTTTTTTAAAAAAACAACACACACCTTTGCATGCGTATATTACATACATAAATCCTCTTAGCGGGTTCAAAGAACTGCTAATTATGTTCTTAGCTTATTAGCAAATCAGGTTATGAAAAGGCCGCACAGACAGCGCCACAAACAAATAAATAAATTGACCAACTATAATTTTCGACAACAATCTGACCACAATTTCATTAGGACAATACTACGAATAGACACAATCAGACACACTTCTTCGGCACTGGCCCACAAATGGAGGAAGCCAAGAAAAAGAAACAATCAAAAAAAACTTACTTAATGCGGCAAGGGTTCCAAATGACAATTCTGGTCACGTAATTTTTGGGCAAATAATCCACAATGCGAAACGAATGTATCCCACAAGCACTTCCAATAGATCTACCGCTGCTGGTTCGGTGACTAGTCTAACAATGAAGCGCGCCACTTAACACGCTGACGCTTTATATACTCAATGCAAATGCCCCGGCGGCGGCGTCGATGTTGGCAAGTATAAGCTGTTATTGCTGTCGATGAACAGCTGCTGGTCTTCCTGCTGATGAGTTGGTTCAGAGTGGTTTTGGCGTAGTGGTCTACTCTTTAACTTGTTTCGAATAAATCCAGACATGTTCTCTTACATCTCGTTTATTGTGTTTTTTTTTTTTTTTTTTTTTTGCTATTCGAGTTGGAGGAATGGAGGATAGCGATCGATTACGTGGATGTAAAGATTATCGAATTCAATTATTATAGATTATCTACTAAATTATTATTATCTACTATCTATCTATTAGATTATCTACTATCTATCAATTACAGATATTCTACTAAATGCATATATGTTATATGCAAATATGCATTAGCGGCAATAAAAATGGCCAGTAAATACTGTTGTAAAATTAATATAAGCTAACAAATGAGTTTAGTAATATTAGCTGACTCCCATTTGACACAATCTTCGATTTAATTTTTAATATAAAATATGTACATACATATATAAAGGTACTGATGCACAAGTGCTATTCTATTTCCATTAGGTTGTTAGATAATTTCTGTGACGATTCTTACCACAATAATTGTTAAGATTCTATTGGACATATATACATACATATTAGCAGGGTTGCCATTTTATTTCGAATCAATCAAATCTGGTTTCTTTTTTTATAACAGAATTTGCAATACTCATATGTATTGGCAAAGATATTTTTGAACCATATAAGATTCGTACATATACATATGTATACTTCGCTTCCAATATGTACTTTGCAGTCTTGTTGTACTGCATTTTATGGCGAAGACTAAACAGGTTATCCCTAACTTTTTATTGAGTGTGATAAGGTGAAAGGTCAATGCTGGTCTAATTCCAAATCTATTGATTTAATTGGGGTTTAAATCAGAGTGTTTTATTCCTTATTTAATTGATACAGGCGAATGAAATGAAAGTCACAGAATGACAAGACCCTTTTGGGTAGTTAGGTAGAAGTGGTGGTTTCGTTGAAAAAACTCAAATAGCGCAAAGGTGCGCCGTTTTGAAACCACAACCTCAGATGACCCGGATGTAATTTTAGACATTTATATCCACCCTGTGGAGTTAAAGAAGAGGATCAGTTCTCCAATCCCCTTCTGGTTTGCCAGTATGCGTTGCCTGACTGTCGCTAGAGCCGGACATTTGCACAGAAAAGGAATAAGCTGCTCTTGTTCATTTTCATCATTGCAACTTCGGCAGAAATTGTTATGACGGATTCCTAGTTTGGCTGCATGGCCCTCTATTGGCCAGTGCCCTGTATAATCTACCCCTTCTCTTGCGATGTACGTGAGTTCTTTGTAGCAGCTCATTTGTTTTTTTTTTTAACTAAACCACCTGAGTGTGAAAGTAGATTGCCCTTAACAGGACCTATAGGAATATGAAAATTTTCCGCTAGTGAGATGTTAGGAACTGACCCTCGCCGTGCTAGTTCGTCGGCTCTCTTGTTCCCTTCTATGGAGCTATGTCCTGGACCTAGGGAAGAATGATTCTAGCCTGGTTACATAAACGATTGAGTTTTTCTTGGCATTAAATAACCAGTTTAGATGAATTGACTGCCGAATTTATGGCTTTAATTGCGGCTTGTCTATCTGTGGTGACAGCGATGTTGTATACTAAAAAATCAATTTTTTGTTTGTATGCTGAAAATTAAAACACTTCGATGCACTTTACGTAAGAACGCCTGCACCTATTCCAATGAAATTATTTTGAATGATTTCAGCATTTCTTACCAAAAGATTTTAAGGCATAGATCATTTTCCTACGTTACCTTGAAGCTGAGAATTAGACATAAACAATGCGATTTCTAATAGTCTTAATTAAAAATCATAGAAAACCATTGAAATTGCCCGTAAACCTGCTGGGAGAGGATCACGTTTTAGCTTAACGACCAAAAAAAAAACTTTTTGCAGAACTGAGTTATAACTTATAAGGGAGCCAATCTTATATACAAATTAAAGTTTGTATGTTCCTCTCTTATGCGTTCGGGCATCGTTCATATCTGATTGCGATGAAACTTTGGCATGTTATTATCTGAACCGTGGGCACCGTAGCGCAAGTGGTTAGTGCGTCAGACTACTGAGCCAGAGGTCTTGGGTTCGAATCCCGCCGCAAACACCTAAAAACTTTTTCACAGTGCCCACCTCTTCCGAATGCCTGACAAGCATTCAAGAGTATCATTTGTCATGTAAAGCTTCCCAACTCGCCGTTCGGAGACGGCAGAAAACTGTAGGTCCCTTCCATTCGTGCAAAAATATAACGCGCACACACAAATGGTTGCGGAAAGCTAGGCTTGGTTCTACATAGGACTGCTGAAGCCAAATATTATTATTATTATTATTATTATCGGTCCAGTAGATAGTTTCAGAGATTACCCCTTACATACAAATTTCACCGCTTTGTTTTTTTTAGAAACATACCCCGGCGTGCGTACAATAACTTCTTTTTTAAGGATATATGGATAGGGTTTTAAGGTCACTTCTATTTACCTTTTTAAGGAGATAATGACAAATGAAAATAATTCGAATTAAAGGTCATTCATCACACTTCCAAACGCGGTGTCCAAGTAATATGGCGTGTGCTGTGCGTGGATATGGGGAGAGTGGGCGGTGGGATTGGTCTACGCGACATTTTTAAAGTAATGAACGCTTGACAGGTTTTTCAAACAAAATCATCTTTAGCGATGAGGCGCATTTTCATCTTGATGGCTTTGTTAACCATCGAAATTATCGTATTTTGGATTCAGAAAATCCACGAGTGATTGTTGAGAAACAAATGCATTCACATTTCGGGCTGGACGCATTATTCGAATATTCTTTAAATTAAAAATGGTCAGACAGTAACAGTTAATGGTGTTAGCTAGCGTGACATGGTAATCCAGTTTTATGTGCCTAAATTGCAAGATATGGATATGGATGTCATGTGGTTTCAATAAGAGGACAACAACTACAGAAGTGTATCAGAGCTGCGTCTAATTTTCACGACTTTGCTTCGAAAACAAAGGAAACAACCGGTGTTAGCTCAAGCTTGGCTACGGTAAAGCGTGTTATACGAAGTGCAACACATCTAAATAGGCTAAATAAAAAAAAAAAAACACCACTTATTGCCACTCGTAAATTTTTCTTTCGTTGGATTTTATCTCTCAAATCTTTCTTCTTTATATAGAAAAATGGTGTGAAAAATGTATAGTAATTCATCAATTGAGAACGGCTGTTGTTCATATTTGCCAATAGAAGGTTTTCTTAGGTTTTTTTAAATTTCGGGAAAAGCCTCCGGAAAAGTCGGGAAATTGAAAAAATCGAAAAGTGAAAAAAATCACTGTGAAATAAAGCGTAGCAACGCACGCCGGGTATCCGCTAGTTAAGTATAAATAAATGATCTTGCAACATGTGCTACACAAAGTTGTGTACTTTGAATATACATATGTATGTAATGTATATTAAGAGAGATGAGCAGAAGTATAGGATCATAATTTTAAACCTATTCAGATGAACGGCAGTGTACATATAGAACTCCTATCGCATACCGAATTTCACTAGCGTCTTCCACAGGCGCAACTACTAGCGATTGTCGAGGCTTATCATAACCTAATAGACGATCCAACACCCAAACTAAACGCTGTAATGTTGCTCTTTTCTTCCTCCGCTTACCGCGACCCATTTTCAGAACTTATAATCGTGAAAAATAATTATAACTATCGAATACCAAAAAAAATAGCGAGCTTATCTCTACGTAAACTGAAATTATTGCTACTGAACCTATTTTGATAAGCCAAAAATTTCGCATCTTTCTTTAAATAATCAAAGCAACATAACACAATAACGGTTTATTTCTTTGATTTTTATCTCTTAAATTAAGTATAATTAATTGGTCTTGCAACATTTATAACACAAAGTTGTGTACTTTTAATATATACATATTAAGAGAGACGAGCAGAAGTAAGATCATAATTTTGAACATATTCAGATAAGCGGCAGTGTACCTTTACATATGTATTGTATACTCCTGCAATGTGATACCAGTGACACTGTATCTCACATTATTTCACAGAAAAAGTCCTGTTGTACACACGCACACTACCTTTCCAGTTTAATTGTGTAATAAGTATTAAGAAGCCATGGATTACGTCACTATTAATTTGGTTGTCGTTAATCCCATCAACATCAAAAAAAAATGTATTTCATCCGAGTTGGGTTACACCGTTCAGTTTATTTACAAAAATCTGTTCACAGCCTTTCGAATTCCAGTTCAAATAACATAGTTACAATAAGTGGCTTATTTCCCAGAAATACTGTGAAACGCATGCTTTATGCAATCCATTTACATACATTCGAGTTGCAAAATTAAAGAGACCAACGTTGTTCAGTATCTTTGAACATTAACCGGCTGTCATGATACCAGAGCCGCTCAGTTATTTTTGACGTCGTCGAATCAGTAAAATATAATATTTGTCCACTTTGATGGCCGACCCGTTTCGACAAGCTACTCAGAAATCCCTGAACGTACTCGAATGTTGTTTATTTATTATAGTGATCATCATGGGTTCATCAGAGGAAAAGCAACAAATAAAAACCTTGGAGACTCACCTCGTCAAACATAATTGAACAAATAAACAAAACAATTAAGATCTTCTGGCGCAGACACACTTAATGTCACCGTGAGTGATATGACTCGCTGTCCGGTGTCATTAATTGATTCCCTCACTACCTACTGCCTGGTTGGACAGGTTGTCTATAAGTTGTTCCTCTTTTCTGCCGATACTTGTTTATCACTTATTATCGTTTTTTCTTCTGCTTTAATTTTAGTTTGATTTTAGTTTCTGGTTTTATTTTTATGACCCAATCCAGGATGGTGACTCATACATATACCGGAGCAAAAAAGTAATAAGGACTTAAGTATCTAAATAATAAGGAAGCACCAAATAAATTTCGGATTATATGTACCTCACTTAGTAAAAATTAGTTAGTTTGGTAATACATTTTAATTACTCGTTAAAAAGTTTAAGTTTAACAATCAAATTTGCCGATCTAAGACATACGCACGTGTGTTGGCAAAATAAGAATTTGAAATGAGCTAAATTATGTTAAACTTTGACGTATAAGTAATGACTCTTGGTTACGCCTTTACACAATGCGATACCATTTTAAGTGCACATGTATCGTAAAGAAGAGTTTACACTTTTAAACCACCCCAAGTGGGTTCGATATGAAGAGTTAAGCAGAAATAAAATTGCTAGGGAACTCCTGATAAAGTCTAGACCCCCAAGAGATGCGCAGCAATAAAAGTATGTAATATCATGAAACACATGCAGGTAAGATTGACACTTAATGTGTGAAGATAAGTATTGCTATTTTACAATTACTCGCTTTGTTATCCATTTGATGAGATTTATATTTTCTTTATGTACATATGTACATGAATAATAAGTGAAATTATGTAATAAATCTTAGACGTTACATATGTACGTGTGTGTTATCATTTTTGGCGCGAATAAAAGGGACCTCCTACAGTTTTTTGCCACTCTACTCTCTTGAATGCTTGTCAGAGACTCGAAAGAGGTGGCTCCGGGAAAATTTGTTGGGTGTTTGTTGGGATTGAACCCGGATAGCATACGCAGTAGTCCAATGCACTAACCACTGTGCCACGGCACCACGTGATCTGTACTCGTTTGTACTACGCTGTATTGCGTTAACAGAAGCACTGAGATGTGTGCAATCTGGTTTTGGCAATGTTATTAATGAAATAACAAAATTGCAAATTAGGAGATTCTACTTCAGTTAAAAATAAATTGAAATTTCTATTACGAAGCGGGTAATATTGGGAGTCCAATACATAAAAGATTGAACAGGGGACTCAACGGCTACGATACTAAACAAAATAGGTTGTTTTTTTTGTTGTTTCTAAAAAAAACCGTTAGCTACAACTACACTGAAAAAAATATCTTAACAATTGCAGGCTGTCAACTGAAAATTGTGGATATGATGAAAAAAATTGTCAATATCATGAAAATTATCTCCGACTAGCTTTGTATTTGAAAACCGTCAATATGAAAATTTTCAATTTTCAATTTTCTGTATTCAATATGATGAAAGAAGTTGTCAGCATTACAACTCCAGTAGTCAATGTGAATATTATGGTTCTCAATACGATAATCGCGTTTTGAAGTCATCAAGTTGACAGTTATGTTATTCAAATTGACGATTGCGGTTATCATATTGACAATTATCGTTGTCAATATGATTACCTAACTTTTGCAGTTATCACATTGATAATTTAGATTTTCAATTTTATTATCGCATTCACGCAATTATCGTATTGAAAATCAAGGTCATTAAATGGATTGGGATTGTCAATATGACATACTAAGTGCTGTTAATTTTTAATAAGATAACCAGTGTCTGAGATCAAGTTCACGCGTCAATTGAATGTAAAAAAATGTTTAAGTCATTCGTGAGTTATTTATATTTGAACTAAAATTAACTGAATGTTAACTATGTAAAGGGTTTTAAAACTAAGAAGTTGCATCAAATTATTATTTTAAAAAAATATTTACAAGGTAAGTTACTTATCATTCTTATTTTTATACCCTATTTATTATACGCATTCTATAGAATCGTCATTTACATTTTACACAAACTTGTTACATTTTCTATCAAATTGTTACATAATGTATATATTTAAATGAATTCTTCACGATGTTCAACCATTGCATAGTTTTGAGCAACTAGTACGTGCATCTCAGTCGTGCACCTTACTTTGTAACAAATGGAGTGCTTTTTGTAGCGGTAACACTTCGACACACACTGGACACTTGACAAAAAAAAAAAAACGTCGACATGGGTAAATTGTAAGGTGTTGT